>JAGQAX010000001.1:28698618-30145515 GCA_019142605.1 Cephalopholis sonnerati
TTTCTTTTCTTCTGTGCCAGATTTATACAGTACATAATTAATGCAGGCCTTTCCTTTCCAGTTGTAAATCCGTCTAATCAAACAAATTATTCCAGCAAGAGAAAATTCATGCAATGGTTTATAGCGTGGCGATAACTAAATTAATTTGTGTATGAGGTGGGGATAATTGATGGTATCTCAGTGTCCACAGTAACACATATTGAGCACTAAATGGCAGTATGTTGTTTCATCCGAAATGATCAGGTTTTTCTATTACTCCAGAGCTGGCCTGTGTCTGTGAGTATGTCAATACCTCCATGTGCTATGCACCAATGCTTATTTGCAGTCAGGTTGTCGATAATGTTAACCACTCCACCTTAGTTTTATTACACTAATTATTTTAGCAATTTTGACAGCTAAATCAGAATAATGTCAAAAAGTCAATTCACTGTCCTTTTTAATATTGACTTATGCATTGTGGCAGTGCTATTGATTGAGTTTAAGAAAATCATCATGAATGCTGTTATTCTTATCATACTTGAGAGTGAGAGGCCTTCACTCTTCTGTTTAACTACAGCTTTCTTTGTACCTTAGTTACCAAACACAAGCCGTCACAGCCCTTTCGGTCACTTTCAAAACGTCAGTAATCACCGGGGCTTATTTACCATGTGAAGCAGATCTTTCTAGTCAACATTAAACAGACTTTGCACGGCCGGCGTTGTGCTCTGTCAAAGATTTAGCTCCTTGCAGACCTCGCCTCTCTCCTTCTCATTTTCTCTGAAGGCCCCCTTTGTAGGCATACTGTAGGAATGCCCCGTGTGTACTCTGAAATGTAAAGCGGGCCTCATATTCGCATATGCATGCATGCCGCTACTGATCTGTTTAATTGTAAATGACAGAGGGAGTTATAAAATACTATGCTTGATAAAGATGCCTATCCGATATTCTCTGAAGGAGACACATACAACATGCAGTCCTAATTGTTGGATTTCTCATTAGGGCAGTGCCATGGGACCTTGCTAGATAATGAAATAGCTGTAATGCTATGGCGTTCATCTCGTCTTATGTGTCTTCTGATCATACATGCATATATAGAAACTGCATTCATAATCTTACAGCACAACTGGCTATTGCTCACAGCTCATTTCAATGTACTGACTCCCTTTATACACAGTGTCAGTGGCTATCAAATCAAGACTAAGGATACAGAAAATATGTTTTTTTTTAAATAATTTACAGACCAGTAAATAGCTTGATGAATTATTATGCTGTTAACAGTTGATTCATGGACATGAGCCAGCATTTTGGTACTTCTTGTTATGGATTTTATTACTTTTATCAAACTTTAAAAAATCATAAATAAAAAATTAAATCATGGAAGTCATGGACAGTATTAATGTGCACTTAAATCTCTCCTCATTCCTGTTCTTGGAAAAAGTTTCCGACACTACTATCATCATTATACATGGACACAAACAGACCTCCCATTAATCTGTTTAACTCTCATTCACAAACACACACAAAAATCAAAACAAAACAGGAAATACAGATGAATCAGTTTGCGGTGCTGTTGTATGCGTAATTTAATATTTTAAACATTTCTGTAATTAGTGACTTGGTTCCTTAGTGGTCGTCTTAGACTACAAAAACACAACCTGGCATTTAAAGCCTGGATTGTTTTACCTACAAACTCTGTACCCAACCTTTGCAGCTCAGTTCCTATTATGTAGCTGTAAACTGTAACCTCATGGTCACCCTGCTCAGAGAATTCTTTCTTTTCCAACTATTGTACAGTTAGGAGGACACCATCACACATCCCACCTTTGCCCTTGTATCACACAGCACACACCACAGATAGATGCTCACATGCTGCTCATATTGTCTCCCAGCCACACTTTTAACTTCAAAGTCCTGCTCACCCTTGTGTCTCAGGAGGGATGGAGGTACCATAGCAGCCAGTCTTTGCTGCTTTGCCATGGTTAACTATGACCGCAGGCTGGAGCACCTCCCCATGCCTCCTGATACCAGAGCACGGGGTGGTGGAGGGGGGAGTTGTGTCCTGTAGCCCGACAGCACGCTGCCTTGTGCCTTGCCACTGCATAAACTGTCCCTGTGAAACAGAGGTGCATTATGCACCACGTTACAAGGCTACACTTGTTGAGAACAGTGTGTATAATGAAAAGCATAGGTAACCTGTGTACCAAGGTGTGTTTGGCCAGGTTGGCTCAGTATGGATTTCTTAATGAGAATACTGCCATGTGTAATCATTTAGGAAAACATAAAAAATACATTTGTGTGTCAGAAAAAGGGGCTGGAAGAGTTGAATTGTGTAACTTTGAAAGGGAACATCAAGCACATGGTCTAAAATCGATGAAAAATAAGAATTTCTTCAAGATTTTAAGATGTGTCTGCATGTGTGTGATGTGTTTGTAGGTACATTGATGCTTCTCTCAGGTCAGGAAAGTGTCCTCCCTGTTGAACTGGTTGTGTTCAGCTCAAAGGAACAATGTGGTGGATTTACTTTATTATGAACAAAGCCTTTGTCTGAGGTGCTCACATACTGAACGGGGGTCCAGAGTCCAGGAGCAGCTTTGAACTATCAGGTCAAAGACATCACAGAACCGACGCGCTGTTTCGCATTCATCTTGTACCTCACACAGGAGGCCCGTCACATTTGTCCTTTTGATTGTCCTCTATTTCTTTAAAGGTCTGGCTGGAACCATAGGTCATCTGGAGGCTTTTATGTGCCGAAAAACAAACGTTGTGTTCTTATTCTTGCTCTTCACTTTAGGGGAAGAACTGCACAGGGGTGAAGGCTTCCACTTGTTAGCGTGGCTCCCTGCCACAGTACAGAACAACAATTGAAACTGAACTCCAAATCAAAACAAGCGATTACATTTGGCAAGAAAAGACATTTTAATTGAAAGACAGAAAGGGCTTTGCACATATCAATAGAAAGGTGGGCATAGATATGAAATCCACTGCCATGAAATATGCAAAGCAAGCCCACCACAGAGAATAGCTGAAAACACAGGTTCTTTTGATGTTAAGTCCTTTGGTTGTGCATGTCTTCATTCAACTAGCCTGTGGATGTTTTAACCTTCTGTAAAACTTGCTCCAGCACTGCACTCTCCCTCTCCACAGCAGAGTAACGTGGATCTGCACTTCTGCCCGTGATTTTTATTTCATGAACGCTGTGTTTCTTTTTTGCCAAGGTTTATGAGTGCCCACCATAGCATTTCACTATCCTGTTATGACTGTGGACACCAACTTTCTGTAATGAGCCCTATTCAGCTATTAATATCTCGGGTGTTTTTGCTGGTTCTGTTTTCCCACACAATGTTTTGATGGCCTCAGTTGTGTTATGTTGACTGTTGCGCCTTGGGCAAAGTTCA
The DNA here is from genome assembly GCA_019142605.1 of Cephalopholis sonnerati. Taxonomy (NCBI): domain Eukaryota; kingdom Metazoa; phylum Chordata; class Actinopteri; order Perciformes; family Serranidae; genus Cephalopholis; species Cephalopholis sonnerati. The sequence goes on from JAGQAX010000001.1 coordinate 28,701,993, forward strand.
CTGCCTTTTTTGATAATAAAAGACAATTTTGGACAAGTAATGTTCTTCTGTGAAATAAGTAAAAGGCATCGCACTTTAAAAGAAATGTCTTGCTTTGTTGGAAACATTTTTTGGGCACACACACACTCACTCTCTCTCTCAAACAATCAAAATAATACAAATGGGACTAATAATCAATCAACCGTGGAACACGTATCCTTTGACTCCAGGCTATTATTGCTCGGGTGAGCCTATGTGTGTTGTGCAGTATTGACTGTTTCAGTTTTGATGATCCATTCTCAGATGAGAGGAAGCATGTCAGTGCACCAAGCATCACAAAGGGCAGATGAAACACAAGGCTGCACATGCTAGAGCCGATAATTACAGACAAAAAAAAAATCATCTTCACTCAATCTACGTTTTCTCCCTCGTTTTCCTTGTGATATTTAGAAGCCGCCCGTTGGAACTGTAAGGACCAGGCAGGGTCCCAGCAGCGAACGAGGCACTGCTGGTCTGACAGGGCTTTAGATGCTCCTGAAGAGAAGCTCAGGATTAGTTAGTATTCACTGGACATAACAAGGCCTTTGATGTAGCCAGTATTCTCTTTACTCACCCAGAGCATCAACATTTAATGAGACCTGATATCAGCCTTTTTAGGAGCTGTGAATATTTCAGATAAAAGCAAATTGTATTCACCAATACCAACAGACCATGAGGTGGTCAGAGGTTCATTGTCACCTGTGTGTTCTAAGTGATATACTGGAGCTATGCCTTTTGTGTAATGGGATATGTTCATTAAAACAGGCCCATTTCACTCTCTCTTAATCAGCACCACATATGTCATGGGAGGATACTGCCTGGAGCTAAAAACTAGTGCATAATTTATAACTCCAGGTCAGGCTGTGCAATGAGTGCATATTATCTCAACAAAGATGCATTACTCTCCCATCATTCCATATTTACAATTATGTCTTGATGCGCAGCTCATTTAGCACACAATAGTGCAATAATCCTCCAGACGAGATTTCAGAACGTTAGAATCTTAAAATCGGTTATTAGTCTATCAGCACACATTTAAATGAGATCTTAATATAAGCACCTTTCTCTTATCAAAGTCTTCAGCATCTGTCTAACACGATTTATGTGTGTGTGTCTGTGTGTGTGTGTGTGTGTGTGTGTGTGTGTGTGTGTGTGAGAGGGAGAGGGAGACAGTGCGAGAGTGTGCAAGAAAGTGTCACAGTGAGCTGTGACACTGCAGGTGTTTAAACTGTGGTGATGTAATTGGTCACAAGGGGAATAGAAACAAGAGCTTCACAGTCCTTGATTTGATCCCTTGGTTATTGATTTCTCAGTCTGCTTCTAACAGAAATAATTGCCACATGTAATGTATTATTCAATTACAAGACACTGCTCTCAAGTTTGGGTTTGATGGTCCTTTTTGAATCACTGAGACCTATAGATAATTCAACACTGTCAGCCCATTAAGCAGCGCGAATATTAAAAGGTATGCGTTAATCCTGCCTATTTATTAGCAACTGTGACATCCACCAGTACTCAAAGTTTCCCATTTTCAGCCTTTGTATAGTTGAAAGAAGTGGGCTTAACTTTGGTTCAGATGCAGGCGTATTTTGGTATTGTGACTCTTATCTGGTTTAAAGGCAGTCAGACTATTTTAACTGTTCTTTGAAATCAAATCAAAATAATGGAAACCTCACTGTTGTGCTTGTGATGGGATGCAAGTCTGACGAAGCCTTTCCTCTTCCTAAAGGTTATGAGATACATAATAAAAATTTGTAGTCCAGTGAGTCAAGCAAAAATCAATATGTTTACTTTTCAATTTAAAATGAATTGTGATAAAGACAAAAACTACATTTTTGATGAACACATTCTTTGATGTCACCATATTATGGTAATGAAACACCATACAACCATGGTCAGCAAAAGCAACAGTGACTTGGGACAGTGCTCATCAGATTTTTTTTTTTTACATTTTTTCTCATTTTGACTCCGTTTTGAGAGTAAAAAAAAAAACTTTAACAAGCAATGACTAAACTATCTTGACCCTGAAGCCCATTTCCTACTGCGCAAAAAACAACTAACAACCAAAATCTGGCTTTTCTATTTAATAGGAAAGGTTACAATTGGCTATCACTCACGGGACAAACAACTCTGCAGTAGTCACAGGTATTTATCGGGTTCAGCTCTGATTGGCAGTGATGGAAATACAACAAACGGGTGGATGCTGTAATTTTCGCCCCTTTTCCAGGGCAATACAATGATGCACCACCACAAAATACTGTTCCACTGGATGTCGTTTAAAATTAGTCGGCACTGAGTTTGAGAAAGACACTAAATGAATAACAGATATAAAAATGAAGTAACCAACGTAACTTTCACTGGCCTTCATGCTGCTTTCTACTGTTTACCTAACCTGTTTACTGGCACATCTGTGATGTTGAACACCAGCCAAAGAAACAGAACAAAACGAAAAAACAAACAGACGTACTCATGCTGCAGAGCAGTGTACACAGCTCTGGTATACTGGTTAGTTGTGAAGGAAAAAGGTGCTATCGTATGGTTAAATATCAGATCGGATCCTATCTCCCATAATGCACCTTGATAATGCTTTCGTTAAGCCTGCCCTATCAGGAAAATGCTTTCAATATTTGGTGTGCAGTTGAATTTCTGTCACAATAGTCAAGCTTTGCAGTTTTGGTTTACTTCAGTGAAGTAGCTATTGAAATCAAATGATTCTCTTTAGTTGTGTGTGTATGTCCGTGCATGTACACACAGTTCTTGAAGAAAGTGCAGCCTTTAATATTCACAGATATTTATGTGATGTTTTTTGGGATGTTGCCACAGTTTCATGACGTTTGGGCTGGATCGTCATTATTCATTTCAGAGACAGTTTTTTTTTGTTGACATTCCACCCTTGATTTTGTTTTCTTGTGGACATTAATGCAAATACTAATACTTTTCTCATGTGAAAATCCTTCCAAAACTGGTTTATTGAGACGAGCGATTGCGTCATTGCAATTTTAAATTGCGTCATGACTTAACAGTTGTATGCTACCTACAGTGTGAATTACTTTCTATTCTGTTGAAGATAATCTATTTGATGCTTCATTCAGCTCTAAAGAAAGACCAGCTCTAGTGTTACAATCTCCATCTCTCCATTGCTGCGCAGCACTGTGTGACACAGTTTTAATGATCAGCCATCCAGCACTTGTTTACAGCTCGGCTTCCCAGTCATGTTCTGTTAATACCCACTCCTGTTAATATTTATCGTCAGTCTTAATTGGTTTGATGTCACTACACTGGTGCTGCTGTCGGCTTGCTTGTTGAACTGGCCTCGGTGTTGTTTCAAAGTCTTTATTATTGTGACAGTCAAGTCCTGTTCATTAAAAGTCCTGTTCATTAAAGTTTCACTTTCCATTTTCATCAGTGTGAAACTGATTCTGTAAATGCAAGGGAGCTGCAGAAGAGTCAAACCCTGCAAGCGATCACAGGGGAGGTGCATAGTCTGTATAAATTATCAGGAATATGAACTCGATCGAAGATGTAAATTGCACCAATGGTTAGTTATGTGGGGAATTGCCATGCATTTCATGCAGCGATAATAAAAATGAATTTTTGAACAAAGAGATCTTAAAATAATATCTAATCTACAGAGAATACCCACATCAAACGAATAATTAAAAGCTTTGAAATGTATCTTTGTGGTCAGAAGTGCGAAGCACTAGCCCTGTGAATATTGTACTCAATTCAAGTTTGTCAAAAGAAAAAACAAAACCAGAGTTAATTAACAGTTATTACAGGCCTTTTCAACTTAAATTTGACTTTCAAATATTAGCTCTTATATATAAACTATGCTTCTGGCATCTGCAAATTAGCTTTAGTGTATCTCCTCTAATTAGGCCTCATTGAACCCATGGTAACCCACACACAATAATATTAATAATTCAGCAGCATAAGACGTATTTAAGAGTAGTCATTAGAGTGCATTTTATTTGCATTGTATATATCTGATACACAACACCTTTACAATTTAGTAAAACCATAGTGTTAGGTCAGAACAAAATCAAATGATGAGGTGATCATGAATATTAAAATGGGGGTATTTTAATAGCTTTCACAGGGCTTTCAAGAAGTTCTCATTATGAAAAAAGACGACTGCTTTGTGTTCTAAAGCCCAGATCATTTTAGGTCAGAGTCATTTTACCCCAGCCCTGTGTTTCATATTTTTAAATTAGATGGGGCTTTATTATCACCTCATTAGTTGATCGTTACAGTATATGACATTTTTTGGGGTCTTTGACATAGAAATCGGACACAACACTACAAAAAACGTAATTTCTTTTAGGCGTCCAGTAAATAATCTCATATAAAGGCACCGCTTCGTCGTTGTAGAGCGTGTCTGTGGTAAATTAAAAAAAGAGTGGTTTAGTAAAACCTGCCCCCCAGCCCTCACACTTCTCACTCCCCCACCCACTTGCCCTCCTATCTCCATCCTCCTGCCATCTCTCTCTGTCAACAGTGATTTTGCCTCTTGCCACTGATCAAACGCACCTGCCAAGCCCTGCTAACATTCCCGAGCATGTTCGCTAATTACCCACAAAGCCTTGCAGATTTATACTCCTAATAGGGGATTTGCCTCAAATCGGGGGCAGGGCTGTGCTGCATTACAATGGTATTTATTTACTCATTTGGGGAAGAATCTCTGGGGATGCCGTGCATTATAAATGTTTTAAGGCAAATAAACTTCTAATTTTTACATGACTATAGTACAATTCTAAATAAGTGTCTCCCTGTTGTATTATCATTTTTCAAATGGGGAAACAAGGGTAGTAAAAAGGGTTAGAGGCATTGCCATTATTATCTCTTGATTTACATCTAAGTTAAAGCACTCGTATCCTACAAAGGCGTGGCATTACCATCAGTGGGATCAACAACAAAGCTTAGCACTGATTATAATCCTCTTGTTTCAGTGTAATTAGACAAAAGAGCCTTTTAACTGTGCAGTTAATAGGGGAAATGATAGATTAAGTGCTTAACAAATTGCCAATTACTTTTATGTTTAAGCCACTACAGTTAGTACAATGGATGCCACCAAAGAAAAGTCTCCTGAAATTAACACAAAAGCATGTCTAAACACATTTCTAGTAAATTTGAGATTCAAAAATGATATTAATTAAAATTTACTGTTTTATCAATGTCACGCCATACCTCTTGACAGAAGAGAAGATAGTATATGAAAAATCTAAAGCCCAATTTAAAGAAGGTGAAGGCTGTTGACTCTAGTATTCACTGCTCAAGTTAAAACATTTTGCATTTTTGCAGATTTTTGCATCTCCTCTAAATTGTGTTTAGTTTGAGCACACCTTAACCAAGGCTCAGCTATTAACATCTACATTTTGTTTTTGTGTTGTGTTAAAGTCATGTACATTAAGTGGCCTTTTTGATATAGTTTGCATACAAAGTGAAAGGCCTCAGCCATCCTAACATACATAATTGTGTTAAAAAAAAATCCAATCTATGTTATGACATTTTTTTTTATAAATGATCGATTTGTTCAAACTCCAAGTTCCAAGATTTGTTGTCCTGCAGTTTCAAAATAAGTTTTGTAGGGGGACAAATTTTCTTCTGGTAGCTTGAGTGTATTTGCCGTCTCATTTCACAATGCATTGTTCGTTGTATGACCTTTCTTATGGCAGGCAAAGAACATAAACTCAACCACTTGTAAGTGGAATACTGATGAAAATTTTTCCTTGGCTATCTGTTGAACTCTTTGTGGCAGTCAGACACAGGAAGTTAAAGGATGAGGCCCAAAAAATGGAGCTGTTTTGTGATGGTGAGGTGCACAGACAATTTTAAGTAATTTCCACCTAATTTAAAAATACCTAAATCAAATAAGTCATTGCTTATGAAAGACTTGTTTCTATTTGTTTTGAAGGGGTTGAGGGCAGTCGATCTGTTTCTATGTAAAAATTTCTGCACATTTATTTATCTGTGCCAAAAGAACAAACTCAACTCTGTATCTGGCAGAGACCCAGCCATTGAGGGCTTCATCTGGGCCTAGTCAGTTGGTATAAGCATCAAATATCATTTTTCGTCAGGAGGAAGCAATCACTAGGGAGAGTGTTTACTGCCTATCCATTTAAAAGAGAAACAAGTTTTCCTTAAGCCTGCTGCTTTCTGCATGGTTAGTTCCCCAATGCTGCCCTAATGGAAGGCAACCCACTCTGCCAGTTCTCAGCAGCAGTAACAGCAGCATGGTGTGGGGAGAGGAAGAATATGTTGCGGAGGAAGTGCTTGAATGCTCCTCAAAACAAACAAGCCTGACTTTAAGCGGAGCAAATACTTGGTCACCATACATACCATCATTAGTGGAGAGGGCACGGAGGGGGTAGGAGGGCTGCGAGGTAAACCCACTGTTAAGTCAGTGTCTATTTTCAGGCTTTGTCAGATGTGTGTAATGCAGATATCTGTGCAGTGCTCAGCTCTATTCAGCAGCGTACTAAAATTATCGCAGGATATTGTGAATGACCTTATAATCTAGTAGAAATCAGTTCTGACTAATTTCTACTGAAGTCAAAGTTAGTGTAACAATATCTGGTGACTTTTATAATTTGGCACCTCTGCAGGACAAGCATGTGAAATCAATGTATGGACGTAGAAATATCACAGTAGGTGTTCATATTAGGGGTGGGTGAAAATTTGATACATCATAGTATCACGATATTTATGTGTGGCAATATTGTATCGTCACAAAGTATCGTTTTTTTTATTATATAAATTCAATATTACAAATACAAATTGAACTTTAGGTAGCCCTACTAGAATAATATAATCAATTGCTCTTTCAGTCCCTTAGATACATTTTGCTATAAAAAAGTGACTAAAGTGAGATGAATTGACTGAAAACTTTAACTTATTAGATAATACAGATGTTGTCAAAGTTTTCCTTTGGGGAGATTATTTACAGTTGAAAAGAGGTAATAAATCGCAGGATGTTCTAATATATTTTATCGCAACCCTCAGCATATCGCATTACGTTTAAAATTGCAATAATATTGTATCGGGACTTAAGTATCTTGATAAGATTGTGTCGTGGAGCCTATGGTAATTCCCACCCCTACTTCATATACTCTATATCAGTGGTTCCCAACCGGGGGGACGTGACTCCTTAGGAGGGCGCCAAAGAGCCAAGGAGGGTCGCGAATCCCTCTTGATTTTAAGGGGCGTAATAATTTTAACGTGTTCATTTATGTGTCAAAAACAAATAAATTTAAGGGTTATATTAAGGGTTATTTATTTTTTTTAAAAATAAATAAATGAATTAATTCATTTATTCATTCATTTATTTAAAAATAAATAAATGAATTAGCATAGAAAAAACTTTTGAAATGTGTATCGCAAGGATACGGGCGTGTGTAACGTGCTTTCTAGACCAAAGTGTACAATGGTAAAAATATGGGTCCCTCAAGAAAAATGTTAGGAACCACTGCTCTATATGATCACTATACTCATATAATCATAATGGGTCAAAACAGGAAAATTTGAGATTAATGGAAATTTCATTTTTTAGGATTTACTTTTAGTTTCATATCCATACTTTTTTGTGAATTTAACATCCATCCATCCATTCAAGTAGAATTTCTCAGGAAAATTGCTCCAAAATTGCCTTTGATAATAAGTTAGCAAAATAGCTTTTACAGATTTATTTTTTGGACTTTATGGCTCTACACTTGATGACTAAGTCACAGCAGCATGTTTGTGCTTCCAACAAAAATCTATTAATGTTTTTACAGACATAAGTTTTTGTATTTATTGCGTATGGGGCAATTTGACCTGCAGTTCCGACTATGGCCAATACGCCAAAATTCCCTTCACAGCCCACTGCTTTTCTGTGGGGCTTTGCCTACACTAAAATGCAGTACTGGCATTTTCAAGTGTTCACATTGGCGTTGTGGTCTTAAATGTTGTCTAGGGTGTTGACATCAGTCCACAATGTGGGGAAAAGGCATCTTTAATGGTATTCAAATGGTTTCCTATGCGCTAATTTATTTGTGACAACCCGCGCCAAAATCAAAATTGCGCACTGTATGTTGATTTCCTGCATGCCCTGCTCTCTGTCTCTCAAAGAGACATTGACAACATCGGTGTCTATCGTTTTTCCAACCTGCATTCGATGAAACTTGCTGTGCTCCCATGGAAACTGTGTTTATGCGAGTTCCCTGTAATATGACCGCAACATTAGCGTGGAAAACAGTGTTACTGGATCTGTTTATCAGACCACAAATGAGATGAGAATTAGCTAGCTTGCTCACCACACAGTCAGTTGTGTTGGAAACACTGTATCCATACAAGTGTGGACGTGGCCGTACAAAGGAGATTCCTTTGGCAAAGTGATGAATGAAGACATATTTTCAAGACCCACCTACTGCCCCTTAGAGGCATGGAGGGGTTGCACCCCACCCAGTCTTGTACCAGGGGAGAGGCAGGGAAACACTACAGAAGGCTGTCAGTGCAGAGTTTCCAGAATTTGAACTCCTGATCTTGCTGTGAGGAGACGGTGCAAACAACTGAGCCATCAAATCGACTTTTACATTTTCCCTGCTCTCTGAAAAATCATAATGGATTAATCTCTATAAAAAAAACGTGAGATTCACATTTATACAGTTCATATAATGTTTAGATTTAAATTTCACACGTGGCCTCCTGTTAAGTCAAAATTTCACCTTGCTTTGTTTGAAAAAGGAACTTTCTCTCAGGATTTTCCCCAAATATTATACCTACCTGCTGTTTAAACAAGGCAGTGATATTAATGTGATTGAAACTGTTATGTGTGGCTGTGTCAGTAGCAGTAGGGTTCTTCTTCAGCCACTATATTAATAAGCTACAACAACACAAAGAAAAAGCTTAATTGGTGGAGTATTTTCCTTCCTAATTTTTCTATCCCTAAAAAGTAGTTGATGTCTTTATATGGAGTGTTGGCTTGGAACAGATAAAACAGTTGCAGCGTTAATTAATAAAATTGGCTCTACAGGAGGCAGTTTCACAAACAAAAACACACATAGACAACTACCTGTATATTACACGTACACACAGAGCCAGAAACACAGATTTTTTTTCAAAGGATGTTGTCAGTAGGAGAATAAGCAATGGAGACACCACACGTTTGTAACCTGCCAGGACCGATCCCCCCAGCCTGTCTTCAAAAGCAAATGAAGAGTCTTAATAAAGGCTGCCATAACATGAGATCTTTTTAAGTGAGACACCCTCCTTCCTTTACCAGTCTACCCCCTGTGGAGCAAAAAACCTCTCTTCACCAATCTCATTTCCGCCAATCAATAAACGTAGTCTTCTGAAGACAGGCATGCAAAGCCACGGCTCTGCTCCTTTTCTTCTCCTCATTGCAAATTAAAAACAAACATCATGCTCTTATTTATGTCAGACTCATCAGACGCTGGTCTAAACAATATTCCAAAATAATTCCTGATTTGGCTGCAAAGTTGAATTTAGCAATTAACATTTTCATGGCATTTTCTTCCTTGTGTGATCAATAGTCATTCAGGTTATTACATCTCAGGTCTCAAAAGAAGGATCTCGTTTTGCATTTTACAAGGCCAGATTTTAATTTAACAGTTTATTAATCATTGAAATGAAAGCCAAATTAGTTGCATATTTAGTTTCTATAATCAGAACAAAAGATGTAGAGTGGTATATTCAGAATGTCATTTACTTGAGTTGTATTTAATGTATAAGCTGTAATGTTTTTATGACTAGTTCAAGTGCTGGACTGAGACTGTGTCAGTGAAGACCAGATGGTGGAGCCAAAAACTCAGAAGAGAATAAGTCTGATTTCTAATTTGTTCCGATCCTCAAGTTTCTTGGATGGCTCTGTAGTTTGTGGTGTCTCTTTGTATGTGTGTGTGTGTGTGTGTGTGTGCACGAGTGTGTGTAGGTATGTGTGAGTGCATGTGTGTATAAAAGCATGAGTGCACGTGTGTTTACCCTAGACTAAAAACACTCACTTGAGAAACAGAGAACAGGGCTCATTTTCTAACCACCCCCATCGGCTGGTTCTGGGCTATGGATGAATAATGGCTGAATTCAACTGTGCTGAAACAGAAACACATTCCACACACTCTGCAAAGCTAATAGCCAGAGCAAAACAACCACATTTGAACATTTACAATTAAGAAAGCTCAGTGATTGAATATCCGGGTGACTGGTAAGTCACGCCTTGGAGTGAGATAAAATGCTGCTCCTGGATATTGCTGAATGCTTCACAAAACCCTAACTATGTTTTAGATGTGCCTCAACAACACTGGGAAATGACTCAATTTGACAGGGTAGCAACATTTTGTTTGCGATGAGAGAGCATAGGGAATATAGGCATTGGCATGTCTAGAAAGGAAATTTCTATGATGGCAACACTCGGTGTAAAAATTCAGGCACTATTACAGATAAGCATTCATGGTAGGTAACTGACTGATGGGTACGATCTCAGATTTATTGGCACCATTATACAAATGAAGAAATGTATGACATGCTGTATATACTTTACTTTTAATGTCAGAAATATATATTCTTTAAATCAGAGAAAAATAATTATACTTAATTATGTTTGTGCATACTTTTTTATCATTTTGTTGCTCATTCTCCTGCATTTCAGCGGATCTCAATGAGGTTTTCACACAATTTTCCAGATTCGGCTCATATTAAGTCTGAAGCAGTTTGGTCTACAAGGCAGATACAAAAAAATGTTGAGATATTGAGGTGCTGAGGGAGCAAAACCTCTTAAACTCCCTCTGGTTCCACTGGGCATAAAATAGACATATATTTTACATTAAGTCTCCCACCTGAAAATTTTCACTTAGAGGTCAAGTGGGGAAAAAATCCCTGAGTAAATCTTACCTTTAAATAAGCTTCCACTATCCTGTAATAGACTGGAAGTACAGCACCATGTGGGCTTTTATGTTAACATATCATTAATCAGCCGTGTTGACAAAACTACAAATAAGCACACCTAATAAATGAAAACTCTCGGAGATGCAGAGGATGCAGTTCAAATGTCTGGACCCAGAGCATCATATCTGCAGGGCCTATGCTCTTATAGTGAATCAAAGTAAAATTTGTGAGGAGATTGAGTGAAATTTAAGTGGAAATTATACCACGTTTTGCATAATTAAGAATTTCAGACTGTGCAAATTATTGAATTTGCAAGAAGATGTAAAATTAAAACTCAAATGTAACTGGCTGTAACATTTGTCAGGCCATCACAGTCTTTCCCTCCCACTACAAGACATGCAGAAAATCTGTCAGACTGCATTCTGCTAAATTCTTTCTGATAAAATAATCCCATCCCACAGGTAAATTTGTTATCTTGTGAATCACTGTATTAAAAATTCCCACCGCACCGACAGCCTCAGGAGGATATTCAGGTCAAACACACGAAGGATCACAAACAATCAACTTTGTGAAGAATGTTGAGAGAAACATCTGTGGATTCATTCACCCGTGGCCTCTCAGATTGCTGTGGCCATCACGAGCCCTAATGGCTTTACCTGGTGGCCTTTCATTCGCAGGACTGACATCTCACGTAGTTAGATTTGGCAGGTGTTCATTCCGCAGAGCATCGGTAGCTGACTTCTCCATTTTATCAGCCCCTGGTTAGAGAGCTGGCCAGAAAATAATTCTGCAGCAATTACCATATGTTGTGATTGTGGTTTTGGAGCAACACTACAACATCTGTGTTATACTGGCAACTGGGGCACCCTGAAAGAAACTTCCCCAGTCTACATTCCTTCCCTGCATCTACTGAACAGGTGCTCGCTGCAACACTGCTCCCCTATAGAGGGGCTTTGGGCCGGCCACATGGTTCCTCCCTGTTAAAGCTTTTATATACACAAGGCTTGTTTGTAAAAGAGTAATTACTGACTTGCAGAGTGTAAGAGAATGCCACAAACAGCAGAGTCATCGCCTTGGGGTCTAAGGTTTTCAATGAAACGATAACAGTTTTTACTGACTGACAAAACCTTGGGCTACTTCTTCAAATGCCAGTCTAGAGTAGTTAATCTAGAGTACATGATATAAAATATTTGTCTAACATAACACTTTTTTCATGCTTATGACAATAGGTCCAGTCATTTGTGTACACAATTTTTGGTAGGTTGAGACTAGGGATGTCAGGTTCCAATCAGTTTTGCTTTTGACAGTCTGGCACCCATTAACTGGTAACTAACTGATTAAATTTTAGGGGGAAAAAACTTAAAATGAGGCCTTTTCTTCTAGTCTGCAGCTCTATTGACTCAGAGAGCTTTAGCACCGCATTTTAAAGCACAGTCCATTTGGAGGTGGCGAAATTTTCATGTCTTGTGTGTTGTAAATGTCTTGCCTTTAATTTCATTTTTTGTTGGCTTTGCTGTTAGTTGTTGTCCGCTCTGTACTTTGCATCGGCTGGGTCGGGTGGGAGCTTGCTAGTGACAGTCTTTTACGGTGGCGGTATGGCGTTGCTTCTGAAACATGCTGGCTACCCTCAGGTCTCCCTCCAGGTAGCTCCGGTGAGTAAGCAGCTTCATTCTGAGCTGTAACTAGGGATGCACGATATTGAATTTTTTGCTGATATCCGATATGCTGCTATACAACATCTTATTTGGCCCGTAACAGATACCAATATCAATATATCCACTTTTTTCCCCAGCTAATTTTAGTAATCATCCAGTCTCTTCTCTAGTGGAATTAACATTATATTATGTATGTATACTCTTATCGTGATGGCCCACCAGTAGATGGAGACATAAAATAAAATGCCTTTCCATATATGTAATATTTATTCATCTGCAAAATAAGAAAAAGCATGTTGGCCTGATCGGCCGATACTGATTACGTGCTGATATTATCATATATCCCTAGCTGTAACCCCCCTTTAGCATTGTGAACTATGTTAGCACTACTAGTTGTGCTGAGAGTGCTAACGGTGCTAACAGCGATAACATGATTAACAATGCTAAAGGGGTGGGGTTACGGCTCATAATGGAGCTGCCTACTCACTCGGGTGACCCTGGGGGGAGACTGGAGGGTGGGCACAATGTTTCCATAGTAACGCTGTTGCCAGCTAGCTCCCACCAGACCAGGGTGGTGTGCAATGCAGTAAACCAAAGAGTAGTAAAATGAACTATAGACAGACATGTGTAACTGGTCAAAAATAGGCCTAAACTCGGCGGTTAAACCAGCAGGGTTAACTGTTGACGTCCCTCGTTGAGACAGGTGAAGCCTTTCTTACACTCCTTGCGTCGTAAATGTGGATCTGGGCAATTTATTGATATATCAATATCGTGATATGAAACTAGATAAGGTCATCGATTTTGGATATTAAAATATTGTAAGTGTTGTCTTTTCCTGATTTTAAGGGCTGCATTACAGTACAATGATGTAATTCTTTGAACTTATCAGACTGTTTTAGCTGTGTTTTTGCCTTTACCCTCTTAGTCATTATGTCCATATTACTGATGATTATAGATCCAAAATCTATTTGTGTTAATATTTTGCGAGGTACTATTTGGTCAAAAATAATGCGATAGTTGATTTTCTCCACATCACCCAGCCTTATATGAATACACTCTTTCAAGAACGCACATATTCGCACATTGACACATACACACTGGTAAAGGCCACAATAAATGATGGCAAATTGGTAAATGAAAAACAGGCCGTCTGTAAATGAACCCACATATGGGGATTCCCTGGCCTAAACAATCAATTATCTCTTTAAACTTGTAACATCTATCAACATTTGTCACAAACCATACAGCAGAGCAGGTGGTAAGTTAACACACCGTCCACAGGGGACCAGCGAGAGCAGCCAGCGGGCTCCCAGTCAGGGTGGTGTGTACTCCTGTGCTAAGTGATGTCTCCCACTACAGGGCTGTGCTAGTCTGTCATACAACCACTCAGACCCTCAATGTACATGTCATTATAGTGCAGCAGAATGGCAACTGTCACAGAACCTGGCTATCTATTCCAGACCGGCTCAATGCTGTAGGTGTTTAGAAAAGCACACTTTGATTTTCTCACCAAATCAAAGGCTTCTCTCTGCTGTTCTTTTCATCCACACCCCACATACAACAGAGAATACAAAGGAAGTTTTGGTGGCTGATTCAGAGAATATAAAAACTTTAGCAAGGCAGGACCTGAACATGGTCCCATTTCATTTTCTAGTGTTAGTCTCTGATTTATTACATATGACACGAACACATGAGGGGGCGTTTAAGTCAATCATTCCACCAATGTCACCCCACTAATTCATCAGAGCTTGGGCAATTAATATTTTAATCAACTGAATTCATACAACAGCCTCCATAAAACAGTCAAATCCCGCTTTGCCTTCTACATATGTCAATGACAGTCATTGGGAGGCTAAATAAAATTACAGTGCTCCTGTTGTAAAGCATTTTAATTGCTAAGCACGCAAATTTAAAATAGAGTCAAAGTTTTCCAGAAATATTGTGCATACTGCCTATCCATTTTCAAAGGTTCCTTAACATTTCCCTCTTGTTTTCCAACAGTGCGACGGGATCATTCACTGTAGATTCTCAGACACACAAGATGATGCTGGATTTGCACAAAGCACAGACAAAAAATGAAATCAGCCAAAAAGTATGAAGTGAAACACTGCCAAGATGACAATCTGTTTTCAAGAAGTGTGTAATTAGGAGACCAACACATTTTAACATCAATAGAACATCACTTGGCTCTTTAGAGGAAGGAAACGGAAAGAATTAAACACTTAGAGCGTGACCACAGCATCGTGTTTGAATAAATGGGAAGAATAAGTCAATTAAAAAGGAGCTATTTCAGTTCGTAAAAGATGGGGTAAACACTGGGTTAGCTGCAGAAGAATAATCAGAATCACATTTTGTACAGCCATAAATTTGTCAGGGGACTGCAGAGAAGACAAAGACCTAGAAATTATCTCAAAGACGAGTTCAAGAATAATTAAACTTTTATGGTTTGTGAAATAATTGAATTATCCATAGAAATGCGGTCTTTATAGCTGGATGTTTACCACAACAGCATTTATTATAAACACATGGAGTGATGCTCAGGCATTCTCATTCTTTTCAAAATGTGTTCACGTCTCTGCTCTCAACTCAACTTATATAGATAAATTTAGTGCTCCTGCACATTTCAGATACTCTAGCGCAGATAT
Source organism: Cephalopholis sonnerati (assembly GCA_019142605.1). Lineage (NCBI taxonomy): Eukaryota > Metazoa > Chordata > Actinopteri > Perciformes > Serranidae > Cephalopholis > Cephalopholis sonnerati. The sequence continues at coordinate 28,717,189 of JAGQAX010000001.1, forward strand.
ATCAAGAACCCCTGGCTGTTAGATCATTTTCAACAGAGTCCTTCAAGAATGTCTACAGCGTCTAATTTCGCTGATATGGAAAATTAGATTCTTGTTGCTTTATGAACCTGCTACTAATGCTTGTTGAAAAAATATTCTGAAAGCCGACTGAAAGTCAGTGAAAATGTAGCAGCTGTGTGAAATAAATGCATTTACTAAACCTCATACAATTATTAATTATCTATTTTAAGATTTTTTTGTTGTGATTTTTTTTTTCCACATTGTAAGCAAACATTAGCTTTGAGCTCTTCCTCCTGGCAAGCAATACTGTCATATGCCAAATTCCCTTTACAGTGACAAAGGGAAGTATAAAAAGCCAACTGAGCATAGACAAGCTGGAAAATGTTCCCATTCATATTCAATATTCAAATTCTTATCCGTGTGTCTGTGTATATGCATGAGTGCTCGGTGATCGCAGCGTACCGATTGCGGCTTGAAGTACTGTAGATTGCTGGCTTTGACATTTTCCCATTGTGCATGGTGGTGCAGCAGGCAATAATTGAATATCAGGTGCATAAGCTGCTCTTTAATTTGACATGTGTGCTTGAGGCAATAAACACATGTGGTGCAGTGGGGGCTGCATAATTGCAGAGGAATAAAATATCATATCAAGAGTGAGAGGATCATTGTATCAGGTACCCAAAGACAGCTCGTTTGATCATTACGCCAAGGCTAAAGAGGTTGGCTAATTAGTTGTCATTAAAACTCACCCTCTAATCAGGGCTCGCTCTTGCATAAAAAATGTCCCTATCACATGATAAGTGAACAATGCCCTTAACCCTTTCAGGCCAATCTCAGCGCTTACAGCTGTTAGCAATGGGAATACTGACACACTGGTGCAGACAGACTTTGTTTTTCTGTATTTTTGTAAAGTAAGGACAAGATATGTTGTTCTTGTTGTAGTCGTATATGATGTGGTTGCAGTGCTTATAGGAGAATGCCTGATTTAAAATCTTGATGGGAGCTGTGAGGGAAATACTTAATAACATTTCCCAGATCCTACAATCATCAGCTCAACAGTGACATATAGGCTGATGCACTTAACAGAATAGAGGAGAAGACAGAGACGAAGTAAATCAGTGAACGGAGGTAAAGAAGACACGGCAGCGCGGATGCATTATATCAGTATAAGTGGGAATGACTTCTTCAGACAACACCCTGGTGAGAGGACCCCTGATGTCTCAAAAACCATGGGTGCCTCTTGCCATGACTTTCAAGATGGCAGAAAGTGCTCCAGTGAGAGACCCATGCATTATTAGCTGACAACCCCATATAAATAATAAGGCACATAATGCCAAGTGTGAGTGCTTGTGTCTCCACAAGGACGCTCAACAGGTGCACCTCTCGTCGCCGCGTTTCCATTTTGTTCAACAAAGAGCCTGCCTGTGCGAATGACTTCTGTCTGAAAGCTTTGCCTGATCATTCTTTTATGTGCCACTTCCCAGAATGCACAACATTCACAGGACCTCATGATAATAGGCTCGTCGGGACACAGAGAAAGGAGCGAGACGCTTGTCAGAGTGGATACATCCGTGCCTGACTCGAGGGAGATGGCTCAGTGCACGACACATCAGTTACAGGACACCGGGAGACCCTCTCCCCCCTCCTCGCAGGCTAATGGTTGTCAAGTTAGTGAGGGCCTGCGCTCTTGTCTGGGCCAGGCCCTGTTGTCATGTGAAATCCATTAGAGGTCGCAAGCACACAGGATGGGCGGTCGATTGATAAGGCAGAAAGAGAAGTGAGGCAGAAGCAGGGGAAGAAAAGAAGCTTTTTATCTCCCGACTGTACTGTACTCTCCTTAAGGACTTGTTAAAGCAAACTGAAGTAGAGTGGAAAATTGATGGAGATGTCTTACATTATTGTTGTACTTCTGAGCCATGGGTCGGAAGTTTTTATTCTGAAATGGTAAGAAAATTGAAAATAGTCTCTTACGTGATCCAAAACGAGTCAAATTGGAGCTCTCTTGCTGTCCAAAAAGACACATGAAATAAGGTTGTGTTTGGTAAATGTCCTCAAAAATGGTCATAGATTGATATTACCTCCTAAACCCACCAATGAAAGTATATGAACTTACTTGTGCATTACTGTGATCGTCAGTAACTACCTAAATACTACTATCCTCAAACACAGTTCACCTTAATTTACTTATAATCTGTTCATCATTTAACTTGTTTACTCTTTTTCCATTCTATTTTAATTCATTGCCTATGTCTTCCAAAATTTCAAAACTTCTTACAAAACTTATTTCTCAAGACTTGACACTGCTACAAACTGTGGAAGATGCGTTAGCTTCAGTGACAGCACACTGAGTCATACTGTGGGTTTCTTAATTAGATTAATTCACAGGCAATTTAGTGGGGAGCCACTGGATAGTTGAGATCCAATCCATATGCTATTTATTTTCTGCTCATTCTTTCATTTATTATACTTTTGCATGCGAGACCCTTTGAAAAAAACATCTTTCTGTCAAATCAGTCAAAACAGCAGCATAATTTTCTCTCTTCTTTCAGCTGTAAGCACATTAAGTAGGTTTTTTTTGTTTAAAGTGTCAAACATGTCATTATTAATCAATCTTGCATTCTATTTTTCACTCCTGTTTTCCTTCATATATCAATGATAATTAGTATCTTTCACTGTCACACAAATGTGTAAGGCGGTACAATGCCTCATATTTTTTAAAAAGATATATCAGGTATTGGTAAAGTTTATCCTTTGTATTTACTTCTTCCCATGCTGCCGCAGAAACGAAGTATAGAAGCAGAACAAGAGACTAAAAAGAGACCAAAATCCGATCAAACAGTAAAACTAGGTGGTGCTGATTGACCATAATTGAAGATATTGTTACTGCGCTGCCTATTTCTCCCCTAAAATGTTCTTAGAAACACATTTTAGTGTGGTATTTACCTAAAATAATGAGAGATTGTGAACAGGAAGTAGGCACCATACTGTTTCCTGCACAGTGAAAACACAGGCCAAACAAACTGAGATCAAATGGTAAAATTGTAGTGCTAATCAAATATAAACCAAGAGATCTGAGATCTGAGAAGAAATCTGAGAACGTTTGTTTACCCGGCAGCCGCCAACATGGACCAGTCCACTTTATGTCACCCACCAGCGGGAGCGGGGTGCATTCTGGTAGTTGTAGGTTTTCTACACAGTCGCACCAATTTCACAAGTATTTGCGTCTCTTCTTTATATCGGTGAAAGACTTCTTTAAAGGGAACCTGTTAAGTTTTTACCTATTTTCTGCCATATATATATATACTGTAACAATGATTGATGTTCATATTAAACATGGCAAAAGTTTAAAATAATGAGGTAAATGAATGTAAAAGTAATCCCTGTGATCAATAACCTCAGGCTTCAGACCGTTCTGAGTACTCCATCTCCAATGTTTGTTTTTTTTACTACTGTCGAGACAAAGTGACATTAGCTTGTGACAGATTTCTTTATGTGGTCAAGTGCCTCAGGTACACTACTGCTGGTGTTTATATTATTTGGCCTACACTGCTACATGTAGCTACATGCTAAAGTCAGGGACATATGTAATCTTGGTTGCCTATGTTGTTGGATCATATTCCTACAGAAACATGTCCACTTATGAAGATTTTGGTTTAGAAGCTTTTATTGTTGATTTTTCATGATAGAAAGTGCCACTTTACTCCGTTACAGTCATTCCCTCTGTTGCAGTGATGGTGCAGAGATGACAAAAGTGTAGATATAGAAGATGTGGAAGAGCAAGTAGAGCAGACTGGGCTTTTTGGGAGGGGGCGTTTAAACAGACTGGTGCTAAAATGGAGCGTTTCAGACAAAGGGTGAATACATGTATTCAAGCAAAGACAGTATGAGGAAAATAAAGTCTTTTGAACATTAAAGCATGTGAACATGTTCTAGTAGAAACCAAATAAAAGTATGAACCTGGAATGTACACATACTTTGTCAGTACTTTGCACCTTGAGGTTTGCAGTATAGTTTTTCTACACTTGATAGATTGTTGTAATTGTGGAAGTTATGGCTTGCCTTCAAAGTAAGATGATTATGTTTCCTCATATTGTTTGGATTTGTGACACAGAGAGTAACCCATTGAAAAGAATTCTTTTACTGATTTTAGTCTTTGACAAGAGTGTGTGCAAAAGCACCTTAAGACCGAAAAAAATAATTTTTTTCATCCAATCTTCCAGCTTCATGTAATGCAACCTACTGTTAAGATCACATTTGCGCATTTGTTCACGTAACCAAAGCACTTGTCAACCAGCTACTGACGCATTAAGCCAGTGAGAATGATGAATCATCTTTATGGTATCAGGACTTTTATGAGTCATCTTTGAATTGTTAACTTGAAGAATATTATTGTTTTGTAACTCAGCCTTTTGAAAGACCAAATGATTAAATATTGAGCTGTTTAGTTTAAAGAAAAACAGAAAAACTATATGACACCTAAATGTTTTGATCCATCATGATCATTCTTTTTTTCTACTGTTATGGCCTCTGAAAGGCCTCATCCCTCTTTATTATATCCTATAAACTTTAGCTACATTTATATGCCTAATTTGTCTTACAGATGAAAAATCAGCATTTTGATTTTTTGTATATGTCTGATCATACACCTAATTATTATTGACAATGTACGCCTTTCTCTTTTAAACCAAAAACATAAATAGCTGGTTAATTGTTGTTAGTAGTTGTTTCGAATCGTTGTTGTGAGGTGACCCCTCTGTGTGTGTGTGTGTGTGTGTGTGTCTGGAGATATTTGTGTATCGGTGTGTGAGAACAGAGCTGTTTACAGTATATATAAATAATGGCTTATACATGCTTTAATAAGTCAGTTCGTTTGTCAGCGTCCATGTTTGCTTACACGTGTGACTGCAGATAGCTGTTTCAGAGTATTGTCTGAAACTGGAGCTTTCATGGGGTCTTTTGAAGGATGCTGCTGAGCTGCCTATGATAATTAGAGAGCTATGACCTTCTCATTAGAGCCACGAGTCTGCTCGTTCTCTTTAGCCCTCCCTTCCACCATCACGCAGGCCTGCCACAGGACAATCAGTATATCAAAGCAAAAATATTTATTAAAGCCAAAATTACAAAAACACACAGCACAACCTTTGAAATACAGACCCTAATATATGCGGAGTCAAATGAATCGTCGTGCTTAACCCCCCTCAAACCCTTCCCATCCTGCTCGCTTGTAGCTTAAATTTTTCATTACAAATTTCCAGGGCTTCAAAGTAGCATCTCAGAGCTAATCCGTTTCTTCTCCTCTGACAAAGACAAAGACCTGTTTCAAATTGTCCCTTTGTTTGGACCTGCTTTCCTCCCTGTCATTCACATCTAAATGTCAAAAACTCTGGATTAAATACAGCGGCACTCATCTGGCAAGGCTGGCAGGAGAGAATAACAGGGGAGAGTATGGCTGAGGGTGTTTGAAAGCCCTTTAATTAATCTTCCCCATTGATTTTGTTTCATGTCTGATGTACCGTATGTGTCATTAGCATCTTGATGTTCTCTAAGAAAACATTTAACACTTAAAACTTCTGAGGGTACATTCACAAGTTTAATGGTAGATTAATGGCCTTGGTGTGTGCAACAGACAGACTGTTACTACAGCTAGCTCTCAGGCTACAGCCAGCTTGACTCTACCATCAGCTCCCTGTTTCTCGCCTGCCGCACAGGTTGATAAAATAACACACCTGAGTCAGATGCATGTATTTTTTACTTTACTCTGTGTCTGTGTTCAGACTCAGAGATAATAAAACGGATGCGTTGACACAAACAACCTGTGTAAGCCTACTTTTTCCCCACAAAGAAAAATAATCAGGAAATCAGTAAGAAAATTGATATAAAATGGGATTGATAAGCGGAATTGAAATCACCACAAAATCAATCCCCATCCCTGTGCATTTTAAAGATAATTTTGAATATAAGGGACATTAAAATGAGTAAAATCTTATTTCTTTGTAAAGTGTCAGTGTTCCAATCTGTCAAAATGACCAACAGTCAGTCCGATTTTTCCGTCATTGTTTAAAAAAAATCCGTCAGTGTTGGAAAATATTCGATTAACACGACACCTGCAAGAATATCTATCATATCCTGACGAATATTGGATTTAGGTACTCTGTGGAGCTTTTGACCACTAGTAGTTCATTGGAGCGTTATGAGAGAGCGGGTCACATACATGCACATTCCTGCTGTTGGGTTTCATGCTAATCTGCTGATCAGCAGTTCATTGAAGTGATGCATAAAGAATTGTAAATGATGAAAATAATGATGGCTGAATTCCATTTAGCTGCTTTGACTTCATTGTCCTAGCATTTTGCATGCTGGCTTACTTGAATAGAACGGAGTCATTGTTAATTGTTATTAGTAATTAGGGGTGGGCGATATGGCCCTAACATAATATCACAATATTTCACTGTATTTTTGCGATAACAATATTCTTGACGATATGAGAGATTGGTAAAATAAATATTTTATTATTTATTTAAGAACCTAGAATTGCAACAAAGTAAGTGAACAGTCTGCCTTCAAATATTCAGTAAACACTAAACAGAAATGATCTCTCATTTCTCTAGTTTGTGAACAACACTCAGAGTGAGATTCAGATTCTGTATACAATATAAGCAGTTCAACTTAACGAAATCTACAACAAATTACTAATTTAAACTCTTATCAAATACAAAAATGTACCCTGGGATCTATATATATAAATTAATAGGTGATTTCCTTCTCTTTTAGCAAAATCCTAAAGGAGTTGTTTTTTTCCCACCTGGACCTTTTTGCTCTGCCATTTCTCCTCTAATCATCACAGCTGTAACCTGTGACAGGCTGTTATGCTGCCATAACTATCGCACATTCAGTGCGAGTCTTTTTTCGTCGAGCCACGGGCGTCACATAGGTTTACATTACTAAAGGATTATGAGAAAAATCACTTGATGACACGACTCCCGTGTATGCATGGCCAAAGAGGAGAGGGAGAGACTGTGCTGCTGCCAGAGGAGCCGCTGAGTGAGTTCCCTCTGAGCGGTAACTTGCTAAAACAGCCTGAGAAGTCTGGGGCTGTTCATAAAACATTCAGGATGCCACAGTTTATTCCACACTACTGAAGCTGCTCCTCTTTTTGGAACCACCGCAGAGTCTGTAATAATTTCGCTTTCAGCCATGCTTGTTGTTGCCATGGGTAACAGTATGACGTCAATATGTCAGCAAGTCAAAATATCGCGAGTATTGCAATATGAATTTTTCATATGATATTAAAAATTATACTGGTATTATCGTGAACGAGATGATATGGCACACCCAATACCCTCAACCCATACCCATAACAAACCTGCTGTGGCAGAGTAAATAGCATTTACTGGATTTTTCACCTTGTTCAGAAGTTATGATAATAACAGTTTTGACGTTGTATTTGTAATTGAAAAGCAGTTAAAAAGCGCCAGTGTAAATGTGTAATTTTGACATAATAAAAGACCATTTTCCAGCTTAATACATCCTCATTATTGTGGATACATACAGTATGTTGATTGGAAATGACATGAGGTTAAAATCACTTATTGAATCTAATCAGGGCATAACTGATTGTCATTATGGAAAAGAGGAGATTTTGTGAGTTGTTTTGGACACTGTGTTAGTTGACGGATATGAGCGTGTAATCTTCACCCGTAGGTCCTATGAAGCAGTGACAGACACATGCTAGAGCTGACACACAACATATTGCATTGAGAGCGAGGACTCTGTGTAGCTGTGCCACCCAAACCAAGTCATTAGGCTCCTCACCACCTGCACAGTTTCCTCCTACGTAAAGAGCTGTATAAATTAATCACACACAGCCTTATGCACTTTGATGCAATTTATAATGCACATTAATGAGGGCTGACAGCTGTAACTAAAAGGCAGAATGATCACTTACAATTCAAATAAAAATCACAGTGCAATAACAAAAGTCATTTGCATGACTTTTTTTTCCTGTCATGCTCTATTTTCATCTTTATCCAGCTTTGATTCCTGCTGTTTTATCAGAGGCCGAATGCATGTGAAAAGACTAAATGATCTGCAAATTGATGCAACACTTAGGCTGTGTCTCACTCCAGAGTATGAGCTCTAATTGTACATTGTGTGAAGGTATGGCATTTATTGATAAAAAGGCTTTTCTCCACACCTCATTTCAATCTCAATGTCTTATCAGTCGCCTTTGTCAAGTCACTGCTTGTTGATGGGCATTCATATGTTACACAGTTCCTAATTACATTCCTTTTTTCCATATGTTTCTTCACAGGGGCAACTTGCCTTTTGTTGTGCTATATTCCCCATGCAAAATCAAAGTGGAAATAAATTTACAACCAAACATTGTGCTCACATGAAAACATCACGAGGAAACCATTTGAGCTGACCTTCAGAGGTGCTAATTAAATTTTGGGCGTGTGGCGATGGTATAACTGATTTCATTCTTCATTATGGCCTGTAATGACATTTCTCAGCTGTCAGAAGCATTGCAGGGGGCTTGCTTGTGAGCTTTGGGATGAATTAACCATTATACCATCATAGAGACAGCATAAGCATAAAGGAGGGGTGGAGAAAAGCGCAGAGTTGAGAATTCAGAGACCGAAGCTGAATGTTTACTGCAAAAACACATTAAGCAAAGCTTGCTAAAAATGGATACAGTTTGGCTTTCAGCTGCTTGTAACAACAGGACATATATGACCTTCCTGACTGCAGAGCAAACCCATATGTCTCTGCTCCAATAAAAGGCTTTAACGGGATCCTAAAGATTTAATTAAGATGTCAGTATGGGTAGGTCAGCTGCAGTGCAGAATCTGGAGTGGAAGATATACAGTAACACTACAAAGAGCCCAGCTGGATCTGTGAGGACATGCACAGAGAAGAGGGATGTCCCTGGCTCTGATTTATACACACAACCTTGTTGTAAAAGCAATGGCATTTTAAATACCATTTGATTTTCACACAGTAAGCAAAGCTATGCTGGACTGGAGGAACGGAGAAAAGCCCGAAGTCGCCACTCATCACCTGGTTATTAGCAGCCGAACAGCCATAGAGTCTAATAACTTAAGTGCTGTTTAAGTGTCACTGGGGCACTTGATGTGTGCAGTATGCATTGCACATGTTTAAAGATGTCTGGCAATGTAGGATGAGATAAAGCACGATACAATAGAGCAGAGACAACAGATGTTGTTTACACTAATAGAATCAACAGTCTGCAAAGTCTACGGTTTAATAGGTAGATTTAAATAGAGCATGAGCCAATATCACATTAATTTAAATAGTTCAATGATTTATTATTTCCAGAAGCTAATGTCTGAATGATGCAACTTTATATTCTGCACATGTGGCATAATTATTTCCAATGTATTTAAGGTTTATACGGGTTTTCATATTATCTGTTGTAAAAAAAAAAAAAATGAATAGATGAGTAAATAAAATATATAACTGAAGTGAATGAATCAAAATTTGCTGACACTAAAATAAATGGAGAAAAAAATTGTAACATGATCCCACTCTACAATGTCTCTAAATGAAAGGAACTAATGATAAGGGAAGACAGAGGAAAACTGTAAAATAAGAAAAGAAATTGTCAGGCTTTTCTTATGTCATCATCCTATTTTCTGAGAGACTTATATTTCACTTTGTATTTCACAACAGATAAGATCTGAAGGGCCACTCATCTGCAGAGAGAGTGGAGGATAAGTAGATGGGATGTGGGCTGAGAAAAGGAAGGGTGACTGACACAGTTAAATGGTTCATTCCCTGGAGGGTGGATGTAGATCTTGTTATTTCCATTTCCCGCCACTCCTCTCTATCTGTCTATCTGTCTGTCTGTTGGTCTGTCTTCTTTTTGATTGTACAGAGGATCTGATCCCACAATGTCCAGCGAGAAGCGGCCTGCCACAGTTCCCTCTGACAGACAGGATTTCAGTTAAAAGGCCAAATTCACTAGACTCATCCATTAGATCTTGGGGTAGCCAAAGAAAACAGACCAACATCAAACTTCAAACCACATTGATTTAGATGGAAATAGTTGTGATAGTAAGGGACACTCTTGCAGGTCAACAGCATGTTTCCTTCAATTTAAAAAGGAAGTAACATCCTCTGATATTGAGGGTTATGTCAGTGAAAGTTATGTGTGCTGAATACTTGGAATCATAATAGACTTGCAAGTAGCTCCTGTATTCCTCCATACATCCATGTAGTGGAATATTCGGTTTTCTAGTTTCTAAGCATATGTCTGCATCTGTTATCATTGGATGGCTTTTTGAGTATGAAACAAGGAGATGGAAGTTTTTTCAAATCACACAAACAAATTATTTTGTTGAAAGTAATAACCTTGAGGATTTTAATTTAAATGCCTGTTAAGCCACGATTGCCAAATAAGGTAAGACAATGGTGATTGAGTCTGTGGCCCACTGATGAAAGTATTGCAATATATTTATATTTGTTTTGTATTTGAGCATGTCGACATATAACCACATAAATGAGCAAGTACTGTATCTAAATACACATACATGCAGTTGGATCATAATATGCTGTTTTTCCTTTTTTCTCTGAACATATACTGAACAGTAATATCCGAGAACATATATACATATGCATACATATGCACAGAATATACATGTATACATATGCACATATAATAAGATGAAAAAATTTTAGGTCACAGAAGTAAGTGAAGTGTGTTCGTAGGATCACTGAGCCACGTCTTTGCTGTTGGGACTTCTTTCTTCTTCTATTGCATAAGGAGCTGTTTCTTTGCAATAATGAGACTATAGGATAGGAAACGTTGCTGGGTATTGCTTAATTTTCTCATCAGACATTCCTAGAATAATAACAAGCAGTTCTGGTTACAGCTGGATTTAAATTATTTTAGATATTAGTTTGAAAATGGAGATCCAGTAGGTCTTAACTGTGGAACACAGAGCACAACTATGGAGTAGTGTGTCGTTGTTATTTTCATATTTGTAGTATTATTATCTGGCTGCTGAGGGTGACATCCACTGAAGAAATGCTGTATTAAGTTACTGCTAGTGCAAACCGAACATTTCCCACTGCTGCAACTTCACATTAAAAGCATTTAACTGGTGAAACACCAGCTGACTTTTAGAATGAAGCAGTCACAGGAAATGCAATGTTTTTTTTAGTGAGCTTAGGACATGCAGCTATTGTTCATTAAACGTGTGTCTACAAAACAGGAGTAATGGAAAAAGGAACAGCCACAGTGAGCAGTTACACCCTTTTCCCATCAAAACTAGTGTGTTTTTCAAATGTGGGAAAACCTGTTAAAATTAGGCAATAGACTCTTTTCCGTTGCCAGTAGACCAGAGCTGTGTACAGGCTCTGCAGTAGATGAGTATGCCCTTACTTTCCTTTTTTTTTTTTTCTGGTGTGTCATGTCAGATGTCACAGAAATGTCAGAAAACAGGTTAGTAAAGAGTAGAAACCAGCATGGTTTAATATTTGTTACTTATTAAGTTGAGATGATATGTGGGATGATATTTTGTGGCAGCCTGTCATTGCATTGTGCTGGCAAAGGGGCTAAAATTAACATTTCCACCAAGGTGTCATTTTTCCATCACTGCCGATCAGAGCTGGACCCAAAAAATGCCTGTGACTACTGCAGAGTCATTTGTCCCAGGAGCAGATTCAGATTATAACCTTCTGTATTATAGACAAAAGCCAGATGTTAGCGGACAATAGCGGGTTTTTTGGTCCAGTGGGAAAGTACTTAAGCAGGTGACAAGCTGCACACCTTCAACTCAGTGAATTAACCAACTTTCACTTTCACTGTGCCCTTCTATCTGTAAACTTGTGCCATATGCAGCGTAAAAGCAGATCACAGTTGCTCACACAAAAGGCCAATTATTACATGACGTCTTTTTATTATGACAGTAGTTTGTTTTTTTTTGCCCCTAGAACCCTGTGCTCTGTAGTATAAACCACATTTGCTGTACGGGTGTCGCCAAATCAACCAGGACTGAAATTTTGACTGATCTACTTTTTGATTTACTTTTATTTTTGACAAAAGTTTGACGTCTTTAAACTGGTGAAAGTGGAGGCTGCACTGGTAGTGAAGAGCAGCTCCAACGCCAAGCTTAACCAGCTGCAGCAACAGTGTGAATGTGCAGCAGGATGGAGACCTTAAATTTACCTGAAATTTCTGAACATATTGTCAAAGTTTCATTGTGTAATGTCTTATATAAACTGATGTAGTACCCTGTGGAGCAAACCTGGTGGGCTGCCTCAATCTTATTCTGACATGTTCCTGATTTGCATGAGGTTGTACACAATTAAAAATATATAAACGTTTATGTAGAGGTATTCTTTGCTAATGCAAATTTTTTTGTCATTTCGTTTTGAATAATGCTCTTTCAGATTATGTTGCACACCGAGAGCATTCTTGCAGCAGCACTTCTGCTTGGATGGACCTGCACTTGTACCCTGCCATGCTAGAAACTCTAATAGCAGTGGTAGAAATTCATTGAGAATGGGGGTGGGTTTCTGGGTCATGGGGACCACATGTCCTCCTTAATACTACTCCATATGAGGCCAACCAAGTGAACCACCAGTGTCTTTGTTAAATATTCATCCCCTGTCAATAATTAAATGCTCATTATTTTAACCTGAAGAGTGCTGTGATTCCAAATTTAATGTGCTTCTAATGCATGGGGCGATAAGGCACGCCTAATAGCTAGGCTGCATGATGAAAGGTATGCGTACAGCCATGCCCATTCTTTCTCAGTTGAACAGGTAAAAAGAATCCATGTTTCAAATGAAAAATTTACAACCGTTGTCCAGACTTTTTTGAAGAACATCTGAGGTTTTGTATTCTGTGACTTTACACGATTTTGAACAAATGTCAGAGAAAAGAAGCTTGTTATCTCAGGCCCTTTAAATTGAATCCTCTGTGAGAGCTAGAGACTTTCAGGAGATCTGTTCCAAGAGCTGCCACAGCACAATCAACCACCCACACAGGAAATAATGACACATGAGCCAATTTAGGTGATAAGATACAGGCAGGGGCATGAATACACAAATATACAATAAATATGCAGACAACAAGATCTGATACCCAAGGGCTAGGGGCTCACATGATAATACAAGTATTGTCCTGCAGCTATGCAGCACACTCAACCAGTAGTGCTATCAATTAACTCCAGGAGGAAGTCAGCGCATCAACAATCTTTTGCCTCTTTCTTAAAACTTTAAAGAATTTTTAAATACATAATCATATCCTTCTTTGATGTCAGGCATTTTTCATTGTTTGTTGTTATTATGATCTGCATTATGAACAACTGAGAATTACCCCAGCTGCTTGTACAAATGTCTGAGTGTGTGTGTATGTGCACTTGTGTGTATGTGTGTTCTTGTATGGCTCAAGGACCTGTCTGTGATGTAAACACAGGGAGGGTAAACACACAGGCAGCTTGTAGTCTCCATTGTTATTATCCTGTTTGTATAATTAGCCTTATAAATTGCTCACATCAAAGGCGCTGTCCCTTGAAATACTTCCCTGCTGCCTCTGTTAAAGTAAAGGAGAATAGAGTGGGGAGGGGCGGCTCTGGTCCCCCTTCCATTGAGACATGTGGAGCCTCTGCTGGGTATCAGAGGATTTAGCCGGGGAACGTAACCAAAATGTAGCAATGTCTGATGGCAGTCTCGTGTTTTTCTTTGGGCCTGTCTTTGTGGTGCTGTTTTCTGAAGATATTTTCTAAAACTGCCAGAATATAAAGGCTGCCTTGTGCTAAAGATGAGCTAGTTCACATCTTTTCCGACCACATTGTACGGCAAAAGTGCTTGTTCTGAGCAGCCACACCTGAAACTGCTGGACAGTCTGTCCTTGAAGGCTCTAATGGTGTTGCACTTCATTGCACACACAAAAAGTAAGAGGAAGTAGGGCTATACTCGACTCAGAATTACGTCAGTTGAATCAGATTTTGCTGTTCGATGCTAATATTTGACTATTTGTTCCTTTTTTTCCATGTAGTTTGAGGGTTTAAATAGAGTTCAGTGAGATGTGCAGGGTGACAGCAGCATTCACATAATATAGTAAGCAAGCCAAGTTAGCCCTCTGAGCTAATGTATGCTAACTACGCTAAGAACTGATTGGCAATGTGCGATATTTTTTGCTGACACTAGATATTAAACAAATGCCAAGTTTCTCAGAGCCTGACTGGGCAAAGCTCAGCTCTTCCTCCGGGCAGCTGCCTCTGACTCTCCCTCAGACTCACCCTGGGTCTGTGTCTGCAGCTGCCTTTCCTGGAGAGCAGCATAAAAGCAACAACCGCTCACTCTTATCCCTTTTCAACAGTCATGAACTAGCTTGGCTTGGTTTGGTTTGGGCTATCAGCCCAGCGCGGCAGGGGTTTGCATGTCCATTACATCAGGGCTGCCCACTTGAAGGTGTGTCTTTAATTGATGATGGCTTGTCTTTGGTGATGACGTTTAAAAGCAGTGGGCTGATCCACGGGCATAGTCAACTACTATTTTTGCTGCTTGTGTTTCTCTCCGGTTCATCAGGTAAAAGAAGTTTACCCTGGAAGTACACTGCTTAGTGACTGAGAAAACAAACAAACAAAAAAGGACAGCTCGACTTGAAGAATCTCAGTCAACTGAGGGGTCTCCAACAGATGACTTGAATCTTTGACTTTCAGGGGGCAGCCATAAAGGTAACTGTGTGACAAAAGAAAGAAAGGCTTGAGAGAAAAGTTGAAACCCTTCTTTCTCACCTTTGCACAGCAAAGGTGAGAAAGGACAATCTTTGCGTGAGGTGGGTGTTATTGGGAAAATCACAAAAAAAGGCAGACTCAGAGTCCTCAAATCCAATATTGGAAAGGTGCGGAGAGAGGTGTTCTTAGACACTGTTCAACGATCCAACAAGCACCTCAGTTGAGGCATGATGTCCTCAACCTGTCACTACCTATAGCGTGCACAGGTGATCGCTTCATATGTTGATGATATTCGAATGCTGCGTTTCAGAGTTGCTGTTTGCAGCTCTGTTAAAACTGGGAAAGTCACCATAAACTGCCAAAGGAAGGAAAATTTTTCCTGTCACCTTCTACCCTTTCCACATGGCAACAAGATGGTGAATATTGCAGTGCCTTCAGATTAATTCCTTCCTCTTGGGTAAAGATATCTACAGTACATTTAATGACCTTTATGACCTGTAGTAAGTGTACAGATGGGAAAGTGCTGGAGTACAGTATGTGCTGATTCTGCTGCACTCTGAGACGCTGGCAGTGAACAATAATGGCTTGGCAGCTGGAAGTGATGAGAGACAGAAAGTGTCAGAGGGGGTTTGCACAAATTTGATTGACAGTACCAAAGCTGCCTCTGCCATCAATTTAATGGTAATTATTATTTAATGCATATTACTTAAAAGCATATGCAAAATTAAGACTTAGTCACAAAAACACATTTTATATGGTATTTAAAGAATAATATGCATAATATATTGCTTGTTAATATTTATGCCAAAGAAGTTCAAGCATTTCTTGTCTTGAGCTAGTCCTCTGCTGAAAGCATTGACTCTCATGATCTCAATTAATAACTAAGAAAGTAAGAAAAGGAGGAAGCAGCACAAAACTGGAAGCTTTTTACACAGAGGAGAAAAACCTGCCAAGGGGAATTTATCTCATATTCAGACTCACTTATGTGTAAGAACAAGAGACTGGCCTCCTTCAGGGTATAATTCAAGGAAGCACACTGAAAGAAAACTTTTTTCATGATAGATTTGAAAAGAGATATTATTTGTGAATCTAAGAAAAAAAAAAAAACCTTTGGATGGAAGATAAATCAGCATTTGTATCTGTGTGAAAACGGATTTTTTTCTTTAAAAGCAAAACAGAAACTTAAGTTGTATAAGTCATAGGATAGTTGATAAAACGTACAGTACCCAAGAGTTTGTCAGATTGTATTCATGTGTAAAGAATATGATCTCTCAATTTATTTTTTCCAGTTTAAAATGCAAAGTAAAAACGTGGGGCCTGGCAGTGCAGTGATTACTACACATACTGTAAAGTGAAACCATTGAAAAGAACAGGTACAGAATCTGTATACGGCCAACACAGGGCACCATGTGGCCACCACAAGCAGTGTTAGTATCGTTACATAAAAAACAGTAAGATATTGTACATTACTAGTTGCTTTTCAAGAAGTAATGCATTCCTTGACTTACTTACTGCCTGTGGGAAGTAATTTGTTACACTTCACATCATGGTATTTTTGTGTCACGCCTGAGATGCATTGACACATGATTGCCTGTTACCAAGAAAATGTTAGGCCTTACGTACGCCCAGTAACTGTAATGTGATGACTGAATTTAGGAACAGTAATGCGTTACAGTATGCATTACTCAGTAGTTTGGTGTATCAAAAAAGCAGATGCACAAAATTAAATACTGAGCTTCCCTGTAAGGAGCTTCAAAAACTGTTTAAACCTGACGGGCATTCAATGAGCTGAAAGAAGTGAGTTATTTCTAATCTGAGAAAAAGCTCTCATTCAAGTACAATGTATCAGAATAAGCCAGTTTTATATTAATGTAAGTAATAAAAATTAAATTTGGCATCCTCTGTTCCTCCACAAACACTGCTCCTTTGTGTAGAATTTAAAATTGTCAGATTTTGGAGACTCCCAGTGGTAGATGCAAAAAGGCAGGATGGCAGACAGAAATACAGGTCCGACCGCCACTACAAATCTGACATGGTGACAGAGAGCGTAAATAGGACAAAAATGACGCAAAGATTGCACCACATTTTATAGGTACATATGTATTATTTTTAGGGCTGCCCATGACTAAGAATTTTGCTAATCGACCAGTAGTCATCATTTAGGGCCATTAGTCGACTAGTCGCCTGCATGTTTACGATATTAATTTAATTACTAAATGATATATTTTGGGTGGGGCAACACAATGGTTTGAGTTGAAGGTGTGAGAAAGAAAAGTATCAGTAACATTGTTAACACTGTGCTACATTACAGAGAAATACAAACTGTACTAATGAACCTTCATTAATAGAGGCCTATATTTTATCTACAAGTGCACGTCACACACTGAGCGAGCCGCCTGTTAATGACGCTGTCAGCAAAGCAGTAATGATTGTGCTAGGTGGCTAATGGGCATGTAGCTACTGACATGTTTCAGATGATACGTCATGTTTGTAGTCGACCAATGAAGATGAGTTTACATATCACCTTGGGTTCATCCTTCACCTTCTCAAAATGATCCCACACTTTGGATTTCCTGCCCGACATGTTAGTAACTAGCCTGTTTAATAACCGCAGGTACCAGCCCTGTAAATTGGGGACCGCATACATGCCACATCTTTAACCACCTGAAAAAACGTGAGGTCCGGTTCTGGGCACTATTCTTATGCCTTTTTTGTGCCAGGTTTCAAGAGCGCGGCGGCAGGTTGCTTCCGAGGTTGCTAAGCAACCTTAACAGTCATCGTGTAGCCTATTCACCTGAAATCCTGAGTGCAGAGCTGATCTTCTTCCAGGTGCTGTTTATAAGTGTGTAGGCCTATTGTTTGTGGGACAGATGTAAAGCTCTGGGTAGCCCTGCACTGACATGATGAACTTTTCTGTATTTATCAGACTGAATATTTACAGAAGAAGGGAAAGATATCTGTCGGCTGCGATTGGTTTGTAACGTGACTCCTGTCTGACTGCTGAGCGTAGCCACTTCCTGTGTCTGTCCTTTCAAATTAAATTCCCACATTGTCCAGTCATATACTGTAGATATATAGCTTCGAATTGAGTTTTTTTTTTTCCTTTTTCCTGCGACTAATCAAATCTCGCTGACTAACAACCTTTCTGGTCAACTAACATTTGGTTGACTATTACAATGTTGTAATCACACATAAAATTTATACATAAAATTTAACAAATTCACCCCCATCTCTGGTTAGCTCTGGTACCAAAATGCAGGACTTGCCACATTAGAAATACCATAGGAGACATTAAAATTCACCTGGCTACTAACATGTAAAAATATTCTGCTCTCTGTCTGTTATCTCTTTGTTCTATTACAGCCAGGATTAGGATTCTGGAGAGCGTGACTGACACTTAGATGAGGGTTTGACGGTCTGTCATCACTCACACTGAAACCCAGTGTTAATATAATTAAATTATAAATGAGTGCATGAATATTATATCAGTATGGGAGAGCTATCAGGGAATTCAGTGTTGCTCTGCAACATCAACAATTCTACCATTTTAGTCACCACTGTTCATCTACATTCACCACTAAAATACAATGCAAGGGAATTCCAGAATATCTGAGTAACGTGAATGTGAGTCGATCTCTATGTCCTCATATAGCCCCGTCTAGGAAAGGGAGGTCACTGCAAGAGCCACAAGGACCAAGGAGAAAACCCTTTTAGAACAGGACAAGGACTAAGGTTAAAAGATAAAATAAATCTGCTTAGTTTATTTTCTGGCAACCCCCTGAGGGAGAGAGACCATGAACTGACAGGCCCTATGTAATTCTTGACAGAGGAAAACTTTGTATACAGACAGTCTCAGCAACATGTTATTAAAAAGATGAGCATGGCCGTGGAAAATAAATAAATAAATAAAAAATACTGATTAAATTTTAAGCAGCTGGCGGGCCGATAGTTTGCCCGAGGCATATTTGTCAGTTTCAAAGGGTGTTTTTATTAATTTTGTATTTTGCATTTTGTTAGTGGAAAGAGCTAACTCCACCGGGAGCGCCACAAGCTATAGCCAGCAGAGCCTATAGCAGGGAGAAAGGAGACGCAGAGCATGCCAAGCAGATCCTGCACACTTAGAGAAAGAAATCAGCTCGAGATCACCAGCATAACCCACAGACCCCCCACCCTCTACCCAAACAGCACACAGAAAACACACAGACGTGTTCACATAGAGGTAATATATGCACAGTGTATATAAATCTTTATAGAAACTGCGCTGCATTTTTATTGTACATAACAAGCTTTTTTTAACCAGTTAGCTGATGCATTAGATACAAATGTTCGCTCTGTATCCTATTGTACAGATTCACCTCCTTTGAACCATTAACACCGCACTGTAAGAGCAATGCTGCTGCTTAATTTCCCTGTCTTTTATATCAATCATAAACCAGTGACGATGCTGACTTTTTCCCTGGGACCTGCAGGCTTTAGCTGCAAGTCTCTTTTGCATCTTTGCAGAGCTGAGTTAGCATGATATCATGTATGTAGCCCAGGGCCACCACTGACCTTAGGGGCCCAAGGCAGATACTTAGTTAGAGTAGTTTTTTGTAATTCCTAACTCATAGGAAGGTCAGTTACTTATTACTAACAACACTGATAAGTTTCTCTCTCTTAATTATGTGGGCTGTAGGAATAAACACATGACAAACTGACTCTGCCTAATTCAATGCAATGTTACACTGATAAAAATGCGATTTTAGGCTATAGATATGAAATTGACGACACTGTGGCAGTAGTGCATTCATTGATATTGAAGTTTTGACATGAAGCAGATTGAACAGACAGACTTTTTTTCTTTGGGCTAAGCCAGATAGCCCAGACGCCCAGCCACATCCTCCCAATCCTCCTGGGTTATCCCGAGGCCAGATGGGATGTACGTGTTCTGGGTCTACCCTGAGGTTTCTGCCCCGTTGGATGTGCCTGGACTACTTCCACTGGGAAGGCCATATAAGCATTTATGTTGACACGGCTGGACAGAGGATACCACGCTGTATTGTTTTATATTTACCTAAAGGCATGTCACTGTTGGTTAATTTTACAATTTATAGCACAACACCCATTAACCGATAACTAACCACGTACCTTTTGAGAAGAAGGAATACACAAGAGGCCCTTTTCATTTGGAAGGTGCTCCGCTGACTCAGCGTGAGCTTTAATGACACATTTTAAAGCGCTATTCATTTAGAGGTGGTGAAATTTTAATGTCTTGTTTTTTATTTTATTTTGTGTTGGCTTTGTTGACATAAAGCCGGCTACCCAAGTCAACATGCTGAAACATAGAGCATAGAGCCTACGCCGTAGCCTGATGTGCACCTCCCCAAAAATGTAACTACATGTCGCGGCGACACAAAGCCATGTTTAATGTGTGTTTCGGGTGGGTTTTGGATCAACTAAACATTACAGCACTTCACAGAAACCCCACTGCCCTCTAGTGTTCTGGAGGTGTAACTGCAGAGTGAAGGAAAAAAGGAAAACACGCACACTCCAAAAAATATATTATAGGAAAAGTAAAGAGGTGCATGGCCAAAAACAACGTGTGAAACAAACAGACCAAAGGCCAGCAGCACTCGTGTCGTTCTTGGCGTAACACAGACCGGTTTCGACAACACTGAGGAAGACTGTTGTCGAAACCGGTCTGTGTTACGCCAGTGCTTATTAAATATATGAAGAACGACATGAGTGCTGCTGGCCTTTGGTCTGTTTGTAACTGCAGAGTGACACAACATCTCACTCGTATAAATGCTCACAACAGCGTAGGCCATGTGCATAGTCTACGGCGTAGGCTCTGCATGGAGGTGACGCACAAGTATAAATCCAGCTTAAGCACCTTCATTTTGAGCTGCAAAACCTCCTATAGCGTTGTTTACCATGTTAACACCTCTTGCAGTGTTGAGTTAGCAGCCAAGGCTAGCTAACCAGTGGAGACTGGAGGGTGGGCACTAGATATTATGTTTCAGCATGTTAATGCCGCTGGCAGATTGTCTGTCCCTCACCAGATCTGCGTGGTGCGCAGTGCAGTAAACTGTAGACTAGCAGAACTAACCAAAAGCCGACATGAGTAACTGGTCAGATATTCTGTTGACTGTTGGCATCCCTTACCTGTGCCTTGATGACGGATCCCAAACCATTAATTGTAGCATTCAGTTAAATTCACATATATTATTGTTCCAAGAATAAATGTTTCCAAACAGAAATAGAAACACGTGCCATTGAAAACACAACTGGAAAAATGAAGAAAATGCTGAGCAAATGGTAATTTCTACCACATGTAAATTGTCTGGAAGAATCATTGTCTTATGTAAATGCTGAAGGAAAGCGGGTAGTACGAATGGAATAATGAAAAAAGAAAAAAAAAACCCAATAAGAGAAACTTGGAATTTCACAAACTCCAGGCAGACAGTATCAAACAGCATCGAACACTGAGCAGCAAAGGCTGCCCTCAGGCTATAATTTGCAGAAGTTTTACCTGCTGCTGGCTCAGACTGAATGCAAGTGCGAAGACAAAGCTTAGCAAGTGTGTGTGTGTGTGTGTGTGTGTGTGTGTGTGTGTGTGTGTGTACACTTGTACACAATTCACAACACTACTCTCGGCACTTTTTTAGAAAATTGCCAGCATTTGGGTCAGGTAAGCCTCCTAAACCCACCAACAGCTTTAATCATCTTAAAAAAGAAATAGCCGTTGAGGCATTTGATGGCTATTAGCAATGTGTGTTGCATCTTCAAAATCACCTTTCATTCCAAAATACTCATAAAGCATTTGTGTCAGTCAGACAGAGCAGTTTGAAGTAGATGGTACTTTGTTGTGTAAAGGTGAAGGAGTTAATTAGGTGATGAGAAGGTGACTGATGCTATGTATATACAGCACATACGACCGGGAGAGAAGCCAAGTGGGCTGCTAATCATGCCCTCCACCCCCTTACTCCTGCATTCATCTCCAACCATATGCTTTTGAAGTCAAGGCTGTCAGGAGCTCTGTGACATGCACTCAGTTTTATTGGATTTCATGGAGAAAGTATTCTTTGTTTATCGTGGTTGATTTTGAATAAATCTCAAATAAAACACTAAATTACATTTAAGTGATGTGTTCAAAGAAGCTCACTCTAAATAGGATGAAGATAGGGGCTGCTTTGCTTTTTTCTTTTTTTCTGCTAAATTAAAGCACGCCCCGTACAGCAGTGGAGCAGGTTTGACTGCATGTTAATTTGAGCACATGAGAATGAGAGACACTGACACTAATACAAAAAATAAATAAAAATTAAAAATTAAATAAAAATGCCTGGATGACTAGGTGTTATATACTGAAAGTTAAATCAGTAATTAGGAGGTAATAAGATGATAAAGATGTGCTGTTTCTCAGAAGTCATGATAGTTGACTTCTTAAGTCTCAGGAGCAATTACACGACAAAAATCCGAAAATTACAACAGACTTTATTTTGCAACTCTAGTGACAGCTCATGACAAAACGGCACACAGTGTTGTAATTATACCAAACAATCAGAGACAACAATTAAAATGGTAAAATATGGATAAAGCAACACATGACTGTGCAACAATAGACATGAAAAAGGTAATGCAGTCTAAAGAAAAGAAAATGCTTGTGTCATGTCTCATTCATACGGTTGTTTAAGTGTGTGTGTGTGCCTATGTTGTTGATGTTATAAGGTTGGAGAGCTGTGTATATTTCTGAATATGAAAAGAGGAGTCCTGTAGGACATGTTAACAGATCGATCAGTGAATAATATAATGCATCTTTACAAAGCTGAAACAATGTACGAGTCCCCTCAGGTAAACCATAGCCTATTGCTTAATGTTTATTTAATGGATAAAAACATTTAGACCATATATTATCTCACTTTCTGCATTAGACCAGTTGCTGTGGGTCTAACCCAGATCATCAGCCTACAGTATATTATCTAATACAGCCAGCTGCAAAAACCAGCTATAACTAATTGAAGCAAAAAAAAAAGAAAATATAGTGTTGCGTTTGCAGGTGCCTTGAGTTTTGCTTGCTAAAGTAATTATTAAAATTGCATACAGTAGGATTTTGTTTTGTTTACATACAGAAATACTGTTAGTGCTGCAAAAACTAGAGAAGAAATAACAGTTTGTTTATGCCTTTGCAAAAGTTGATAATTTTCCCCAAATAATTCCATTTTTACTTTATTATCCACAAATTTTTTTATTGTGTTAGAGCTTTCTGTCCTACCTCAGCATGTCGTTTATCACTGCTACAGGTAAATGCGATGCCTCAGATGTAACTTTCGCCTGGCCTGTTGGAAAGGAGATGATGCACACACTCGTCATCATTTAGACAAGGGAATTCATCGTTTCCTACAGTGATGCACAATAAAACTGTATAAAGATGAGGGGATTATTATTGTCACTCATTTATCTCCTACTGAGTTAAAGAGATCAGGTTCGAGACTAACTTGACTTGGGAAGGGCTCTGCTTGACATTTCTCTGTTCTCGGCTGACAGCATAGCACTGTAACGTGTCTTGCAGTTTAATTAAAGGCGTTCATTTTCAAGGATTCTGTTACTCTACAGTGTTGTTGTTTAGAGATTTTTTGGCATTTCTGCTTTATTTTTGATAGTGAGTGAGACAGATCGCAAAGGCAGGGAAGAGAGACAGGCAGGGGCCACACTCGCACTGGGCAGGTGCTGTAAAGGCTCATTCTAAATGGTACATGCTGAGTTGGTATACGTTGAGCTACCAGGATGCCCCTAGTTGGTTGTACTGTCATTTAATGATAAAAAATACAATGCTCATAATTACAGATTCCAAATTGGATACAACCCCTGATAAGGTGCTATGGAGAAAAAAAAAAAAAAAAAAAAAAAAAAAAAAAAAATATATATATATATATATATATATATATATATATATATATATACCTACCTAACAAATGACTATTTGAATAGTCAAATATTTGTATCCAACTCTATTTATTTGCATGTCTTTAAACTAGGGTGTCAAAATAATGCGTTAATTTTGATTAATTAATCAGAAAAAAGAAAAAGGAAAAATTAACGGTGATTAAACCGTTCTGTGGTGCCCTTTGACCCGCTGCGTCATTGAAGGCCACAGTGGCCTTGTCACATGATGGAGGCAGACGATGATGCTGCTTGGCCCCATGAATGAAACATTTACATTTAAAAAATGCCCAGATGAAACTGTTAATAGGAGCACCATTCTCTGCAGTAAGGAATTTTTGGACCATCTGAGTGCTTTGAGCCTAAAATAACACCTCAATGCAAAAACACTTAGCAGCGAACCTGGAGGTCCAAGCTAGCGCAGCCTCTGATGCTAGCGCTAGCAGCTAGCCTCATCAAGCCACACTCGACAGGCGTTAAGATGCAAACTGAGTAAGTCTACCTGTGATCAACTGACTAACTCCCTTGCAAAATGGATTGCAATGGACTGCAGACGAATTTCGGTGGTAGGGGACAGGGGGACAATTGTGTCAAAAATCCAGCAGCTTTACCACGACACATCTGCCAAAATTCATTTGAATTGAAATTTTTTAAATACCTTCACACCAAAAATTGATATATGCGATTCATTTAGGTTAATTAATCACAAAACATGTAATTATTTAGATTTTTTTTAATTGCTTGACAGCCCTACTTTAAACATAAGTAACATTTCATTGTCTCATTTTTGTGTCATTATTCTTTACTGTATGTTCTCCCACCTCTCTAATGATAAACCTATATCAACTCTAATATTCAGTGTATTGTGGGACACCAGTATAACTCAGCCCCTCATTGTTTGTCTTTGAAATTAGCTGAAGCACTTTGCACTGCTTCATAAGGTAATAGCTACCGTTCGCTCGCAGAAATGACTTAATTGATCACAGGCTGTGATCCAAATCAAAGCAATTAGGATCAAACCTCAAAAACTATTATGAATTAATGAGGAAGGCATTAATGAATTATTAATGGCAAAAGAATTACAGGCTTAGCACGGTGTGTGTTGTTGATAGATGGATGTGCACAAGAATGAATTGAGTCTAAGTGATAATTTCCTTCTTATAATGTCCTTCCCTAACAACTGGCTTCAGAACAATGAAAATGAGGAAACGGACTATTAGGTGAAGGATAACATTAAAATGAGAAAAAGCTTTTGTTAAAATGTTTTTACAGCTCACTCAAAAAAGATCCATGAAACACTTAACCCTGTCAATAATCATTTTTATTGTACGATTATCTCAGATTAAACTGTTTATATAACAGATTTTGTGTATGCATGTCTTTTGAATTTAATGATTTGAATTTTATTTTTATTTGGTTGATTAAAATTCAGACTAAATGGATACCTGAAATGAATATATAGCATTTTGTGCAGAGGTCCAAGATGCGAACAAATTTTTAACATAAGTTTTCGCGATTTTTAGTAGTGTCTGCAGTATTTCCCCAAAGCTCAAAACCCTTACTGCATGGCATAGTTTTTTTTCTGATGTAGGGTTGTTGGCTCTATAAGTAAACTGTTGTGGAATAAAAGACTACACTGACCTTCCATTTGGTTTCGGCTTGTGCTTGCAGCATCCCTGGTGAAAATAAGGCAGATTTTGAACATGCAATATAGAGGTACAAGACCTTGTTTCTCTACTGTGTCTCCCAAAGCCCTTTCACTGTCTGTCGAGCTCCCCTGCCACCTCTCGTTCTCAAACATAACATAATCCACACATGAAGTGCAGAGTTCAGCAGGAAATACAACATAACAGCATTACAGTACGAGTAGCCTGATGGCAACTTACTGCCGAGGCGATGTTGTTGGAAAGCTTGCACTTAACCGAGCAATTTATTTGATATAATAGTTGCCCGTTCTGTTATTTAGACAACAATAAGCCAAGGAGAGAAATCATACAAAAAGCTGATGCTGCAGCGCTATCAAAGTTAATGTGATACACTTCATTTTTTCACTTTCTCTTTTTCGCCCCTCCACCACATTAAATTCACAAATGCCTTTTGAGTTCTTTATTTTTATCATTTATTTCCAAGCTGAGGCTTATTTAAATGTTTTTTTTTCCCTTCTTGTCTCTGCTTCGGCAGATGGGGGGAATTCTTTACTTAATTCCATTAACTTTGTATTGCTGCTCAATCTTTGGTGCCCTAAGCATCAGTGCTGTGGCTTGGCTGTCTTTTAGCAGTTCTGCTTCAGCGCTCTTGGATAGAACATGACAGTTACATTAATGTCTCCGTGTAAATTGCTGTCTACATGTAGGAAACAAGCAAAAGGGAGAAAAAAAGAAAACATGGAACATTCATTGCCCCATGACAGGAGGAATTACAACAACATTCATTGTGTGGAGCCCCAAATGGCCGAGTCTATTATAGTGTACAGCAGTTTCACCGAGAATCCAACCAGGAGGATGGACAGCAAAAAAAAGGCAATGACAGAAAACATTCACATCGTGCTTTTTAACTAAACAGTAGAAACATAAAGGGAATAGGGGTCAGGGCTCCTGTACATCAATTTGTATATGCTTCTCTGAAGCATAGGACATGGCTTTAAAGGTACCCTGTGGATTTTTTGACCACTAGTTGTGTTTTAGAGCAATGTTTTGATGAGTGAGTCATGATGATACTACATTTGGTGGACGGTATGTTGATATGTTGTCATTTTAAGACCATTTTATGTCACTGACATGATAATCTAATAGCATAATAATGCAAGGACATCCTTTCAGTATTTAGAACCTTGGCTTTTGTGCACCGTTAGACCTTTAGCTAGTAGTCATTAGACTAGTAGTTGACGCTCTGCCGCCAGCTGTATGACACTGCAGTTCTGTACCATTGTTAGGATTAGGGATGCATGATGTATATTGGGCTAATAAATTATCGGCCCATAATGGGAAATTGATATTATAATGTATTATTCTGATAATGAAATTATTGTCAATAAATTGCACTGATAATACAAAGCCAAATTGCTTTCATTGACTTAACAAGGGCTGCATCTACATACCTCAACACAGTAGGTGGTGGTATACACCTTTAAAGTGTAGCACGCTGACTAGAGAGCCAAACATGTCGTTACTAGTGTCGTTTTTCAGTTTCAGAAGAAGACAACTCTGTTGCACGCAGGGTCTGATCCCTGGCTGCCCTGATTAGCTTCCTGCTGCTCCTGAACAGGTTAGACTCAGTGCTGAGGGACAGTTTCCGGAGCAATGGTCAGTTCAATATCTGCCTGGTTAGTACAAGCTAACACAGCAGCAGCGGCTCACATCCAACACCAAGCCTTGAAATGGTCTCACCAAACTCACACCACAAAGGCTCGACTCTGTCGTTAAACCCATTAATAACAGTTAGGGTAACACTAGCTGAGCTCACACACCCACAGCAGTAGTCTTGTGTCTCTGCGGGGAGTTGTACTGTATTACACGCTGACATGTCTGTTTTGACAGATAATGTCAAAGCATTTAATTTTAATTCTTTGGCAAAATGCTACGTAAAAATCTAACTATACTAAGTTTTTTTAATCTACTTTACTAGAAAAGAAGGTGAACATTTGAAGAGTCAAAACTGTTCCTTGTTTTTGCTTTGTTTAGGTCAAGGTTATGGAATAATGTATCATCTATATTTTCTCAATACATCTTAGCGTTTGAAGCAGGTAATTATCGGTTATCTGTATCGGCTGAAAAAAATCCGTATTGTGCATCCCTAAAAACAATAAAGCAAATTAATTAAATCCCAATAAAATCATATAGAAATTCACAAAACATCTTCAAACAACTTCTGCTCTACCAAGCTTTTAAATATCTGCGATGGAGCTTCTTGCACAATCTGTGCTGTGTTGTGTTGTTGTGATCTATGAGATCTAGACAAAGTAAAACAACACAGTGTGTGTGATCTCAGGCTATACAGAGAGACACTGATGCAGAGCATGGGCTTTTCTGAAGTGAGGTGGGCATTCTAGACTTGAAAGTAGACTTGAAACACAAAAGTTGTGCTGTCAAGATGACAACACCATGTCCTCAAGACACGTCCAAAGATGAGTGTCTCTGCCTTGCCTGTGTTGCACTGGCACTCTGACTTCACAGTGAAAAAACATACTGTAGTATGACCAGCGTACCTAGGAGCCACGCTTATTCTGTGTCTCCCGCTCACTTTATTTACTCTTAAGAAAAGAGAGTAAGCAAGAGGAGTGTGCTGTCTTTGATGCAGTGTTGCATCTAAGGAGCAGCCATTGGGAATTTCAATTGTTTGTGCTGTATTAAACCAGTTTATTGATAGATCTGTTAATGAAGACATTTTTGCAAAGCTGTAGTTTGTAAACCTAAGTCTCTTCATGATATATCTAATCAATGAAGTTCCAGAAATTTGTGTCAAACTGTTTAAGATAAAGCTTACTGATCCTCTTTGCAGGAAACTTGCCACCCTTGGTTTGAAATATAACAGTTTCCGTCTGGCGAACAGGAGAGGTGACAGGAAGAAGAGCTATTTCTATTATTATGCAATTGCTACAGCTTTCCTAAAGGGACCCTAACAATATTCCTTTTACGCTGCGCTATCCATCATGATAATAAATGGCAGTAACTTATCCTGGGACATAAATCTGGCAAGCCCCAACAGCGGTGTGACACAGCATTTAATTACAACGCATGTCTAATTGAAAGACCCCCTGGAAAATAGTGGGATGTCTCTCTGGCTGTAGCGGGGTTAAAAAACTTAATTAATTATGAGGCACCTCCCTCCCTCTTTATTCTGAGTCACTGGCGTCCCTGCCTCAGTGAGCTGATGACATTTTCAGCCTCCCTTTCATCCTTCAGAGAAATGAATGACGTGGCAAGAAGGTTATCAAATGAGCTGTAGAGCCAGCCAGTGAATATGTCATTGAGTGTGACTGCTCCCTGAGTGAATTGTGATTTATCTGTATGGCTCCCTCGTCATGTTAACTGACTTGCTACCCCGCACCTCTCACCCCCACCCTGTGTTTGACAGGCTCAGTAGATCATTTGGGGGATCTCTAGGTGAGGTGCTGGCTAATGTAGTCAGGGACCCTCCTGAATAACAGCACCCCTGCATTTGACCCCAGTTGCCCCCTTACTACATGGGACTGTTTCCATTCATTGCTTTCACATCCCTAATCAATAGCATATGGCACTCCCACTTTTAGATACAGGGCACATGTTCTCTTCAGTATGCTTTTCTTAGTGGGGGAACTTCCAGACAATACAGCATGTCTACATGGTAGATTGTCATTAGGTTATCGTAGCCTAAATAAAGACAGGTAATTATGGAATTAATAACAATGGCTAATTTAGATCTCTCTGTCAAATATTTTGTTACATCCACAAAACTATTACACAGCAAACACATGCACAGCTTTGTTTTGCACACCAAGAGCTTACTCCCTCCTTTGTGCACCTTTATCTCATTGGGTCAGTAATGAAATAGCGAAAATAGAGAAATAGCTAATTTTGGGAGCGTTTTAATTTGAAAGATTCTGGAAAGCTGCATTAGTCACTCAGCTGCTGGGGCGACAAGCAAAGCCACATATGTACAGTAAGTGATAGAGAGCTACAAGGATCGCTATCTATCAGTGGCATACTAGTCTTCAAAAGTAGGATGCAAATGCATGAAAGCAAATAACAAGTGCCAGTAGAACAGCAGTTCTATTCTTGTTTTAAAAAAATTGTTAAGATGTATTTAGACTAAGCTGGATTTATACTTCTGTGCCATACCTAAGGCGTAGGCTCTACATCGATGCAGAGCCAGTACCCTACATCATGGCCTGATGTGCACCTCCCCAGAAATGTAACTACATGTCGCAGCCACGCAGACCTCCTGTCTATTTCTGTAAGCTGAAACCATTTCCCTCCGTGGAAACAAAGCTGTTAATTACTTTAATTTCACAGGTAAGAAACAATAAATTGTGAAGACAAGAAATCCCTACAAAATAGCACTTCAAGTCTTGTGTGTGATATATCCTGGCTTCAAATGAGCAGAGGAAATCTCTGCAAGTTGCTAGGCTACTTTATGCAATGTAAAATGCCATAGGCTTGTGCTAATAACCTTAGCATGTATTTCCTTGGAAAGTGTTTTCAGTATAAGACAGTTGTTTTGTTGGTGAACCTTGTGAATTGTAATGGAGCCGACTTGTGTAACGTTACCTTTGTTAAATGTTGCTGTTGTCCCTGGCTTCATATGGGTAGAGGAAAAGTCTGCTAGCGGCTAGGCTAATTTATACAATGTAAAATGCTGTAGGCTTGTGCTAAAAACATTAGCATGTTGTATTTGTGGGGAAAATGTGTCCAGATAAAGACAAATGCTTTGTCTGTGAATGCTGCGAGTTATAGTGAAGCTGATTTGTGTTTGAAATTGTCATTATTAAGCCATGTTTAATGTGTGTTTTGAATCAGCTCAACTTTACAGCACTTCACAGAAACCCCGCTGCCGACTAGTCTTTGGAGGTGTAACTGCAGAGTGACACAGAACCACCACCACACAAGTATAAATACCCACAGTGGCATAGGCCACATGTAGGCTATTGTGTATGCTCTACATAGAGCTGATGCACAAGTATAAATTCCCACTTGAATGTGAACCAGTTTTTTTTTTTTTTTTGTCCTTGGGTCAGTTGCACAAATATGGCTGCTGACAAGTATGCCAGGAAAGCCAGCTGTGCTAACAGCTGTGCTGACTAACTTGGGAAGGCAGCTAACGTTACAATCGATAGCTGAACTGAAGTAATATATACATATTTTTACATATTACTTACCATGTAGTTCTGTGGCTTCACTTACTTTTCTCCAAGCCCTCTCCTTTTCTGTTCTCTCTTTGTACAGTACTGATGTTAAGTTGTAGAGCTCCGGGTGCCTACCTACGACGGCCATGAGCCGTGAGCAGGTTCTCACAGTGATAGACTTTTGCAACACAGCGTCACACAAATTTTTGCCTAAAGATGAAACCTTAAGTCTTTTATGGGCGCGAATTTGTGCCTTTGCACTGACATTGTATGTAATCACATCACATGTAAAATTGTTTCGTAATTGGTCAGAACACAACTTTAATAATCTTCACTGATTACTTGATGAACTCTCAGAATAACTGGTAGAATACTTGATTTCAAAAAAGTTGATAGTCACAAACATAAATCCCTGCTCCTGACGTTATCCTGAGTAAAGCTTTTGTCGAAACTGGGATTATTAAAACTCACAGAAAGTTTGGAGTAACTTTCATCAAGGACAGCTTGGAGTTGTTGACAAGGCACATCCTGATCTTCTTGTACAAAAAGATGCATTTTAAAGTTGTTTATGTCTGAATCGAGTTCATGTGAATAAGTAATATATTTATCAGCCTTCCAAAATGCTCCCAGTGCCTCTGTTTGGCAGAAACAGCACTTACATGTACATCAAGCAAAGGGTTGTGGGTTGCTGGGTAACACCAGGACAAGTGAAGGGACCTTGGAAAAACTGTCTTAACTATAAAAGGTGATGCAGCTTCCTAAATAATCATTTTACCAGCTCCATACATTTGTCATCTATACTCACACCCATGCCCTGCCCCACCTGAGCTTGATAAGTGAATGCCTGAACCTGAAGTAGAGTGTTGAAAGGCTGCCAGCAGACACTCAAAAGCCAAATCAAAAGCTTCACTGTAGAATCAAAAGAGTTCAGTCTTTCTCTGCATAAACATGAGAGAAATGGAGGTGGTGGGCTGTGTTGAATGTGAGCCAGTTCTGACATCCCCCAGTGGTTCCTGCACGCTATCTGTGTTGTCGTATATCCTTTTGCCTTTGCTGTCAAATTCAAATGTCATTTTAAGCCAAGTAAAATTACTGTTATGCACTTTACCCCTCACATGAATTTATATAGGACACATTGTTACAGTATTATTTGCTCAAAACTTTAAATTTAATTCACAGTGTTAAATTACTGGCTTCCTTTTCAGAGTGTTTGTGGATTGGCCAAAGAAAGAAAATGTGTGGCAGGGTGCTAAAGAAGCAGAAAGTGTGAACATGACATGTCATTTGGAGTATCCAAATTGAACTAATGATAATTCACAAATTATACATTCACTCTGGGTATTTGCATCTTTAAAAATATAGTAAAAGCACTGTAGAATTGTCATCTAAGCAGTGATAAGACAAGTACAATTTTTAACCTACTTCAGACTATCAAGGATAAAGAAGAACAAAGCCAGAAAAAGGTTTTTCTAATTCTATAAAGAAAGTAACTGTCTATATTTTGTAGTTCCTTAGTCCAAAGTACACTTATATAAGGTTGCATACTAAATTGACCCCTCACTAAGTCCCACCCCTTGAATGCAGACGGACCCAATCATAGCATAGTATCAGCCAGCTCCAACCAGGGTCCGCCAACTCTATTGACTCTTTGTTGTCATTTCAGATTTTCTGTATTTTCAGGCTGGCAGTGTGGATTTTGAGCTAGTCATGGTTATACGCTGAGTCTGCAGCACGTTTACCTGGAGAGGTCAGGAGGAGACATTAGGGTTTCAGTTATTTGTCGTGGCCCGCCACGAGTAAAACATCTGCTACCATGTTTCGATTTTCTATTGTTGGAGCTAGGCAGTTCATTAGGAGCACTGTTGAAATACATATTCCGTTCACATATCATTGCACCACACTCTGGAAGCGCAGAGTGAACTCTTGGCACAGATGGAGCAGCAGCTAGGCTAGCAAGTGAAAGTGGCACTAAACCATTAATTTTTCGGGGTCTACAAGTTTGCTTTTACTCGCTGCAGCTGACCTACTGATTTATTATCCATCCTGCAAATCAAAACTCTACAAACTGCTACTGAAGAAAAAAAAGAACTCACGAAGAGCGCTACCTGCACTGCGTTCACAGACCCACAAAAACCTCAGAGTTCAGAGAGTGGACACAGAGCGATACAAAAGGACACACAGGCAAGAAAAAAACATGGGTAGGGTTAGCTAGCTAGCTACTGAAGGTGTACTGAATGAATATAGCTATGTCATTGCAGTGTGTGAAGATGATCAGTGTTTTGTTTCCACCGCAGTTGCGGGTGCTGATGGCATGTTAGGAAGCCACGTACTCTTCATGTTCACACACTGCGATGACACACAGCTGGTTGAATATCGGCAAAGTGTCCTCTGTCTCGATCGTCAGGTGATGTGATATTTCACTTTTACACTTTATCTGTGGGCTTTAGCAATAGCTACCTTTTAAACCTGTTTTTGCTGCTGAGTGAGTTTGACATCCTGAATATATCCTTCTAATACATACTGTATTTGATGCTTCTGTCTGCATCTCTCTGAAATATCCTTTCATTTTTCCAAAAATTTGATCAAATTTCTTCAGGGATTGCAGTTTCACAGTGTGGGCCGAGTGGGCTCAATGCTAGCTCCAACAGCTTGATGAACCATTGCAAATGGGTGGGGCTTAGCAAAGGGTCAATTTCACTTTAAGATCGCAACCTTCACCATTGTAAGGTAGTGTTGTGACAATACTGGAATTTCTAACTTTGATTTAATACCTAGAAAAAAATTGATACACTACCATTTTTGATACCACTGACAAAAGTAACATTTAGGACATACAATAAGAAAAAACGCTCTAACATGACATAAGCGTCAACTTTTCTTTTCTTGGTTAGCAGCAGAGAACAGCAAAATTATTGTAATAAACCTTAATGTATCAGAACTGAAAACGAGTATGGAAACCATTTCAGATATTCAGGTACCAATGTATCTATTTATAATTTAATATTTGAGACAACACAATGGTCAGTTGAAAAATAGTAAAAAGTCAATTTTAACAGAAATCATATTAGCCAATAACCGGCGATCCTATTTGTAAACCAAATGCAGTTCAGTCCGGTTACACAGGGGAATTAAAAGCATCCTGCAGGAAGACAATATCCTCCTTATTGCATCACTTTATTGTCTTTCAGTAGCAAGGTAACAATTTTTGTCTTGTCCTAAAGTGCTTCCTTAAGCCTGTAACCTTTATCTTTTAAACATATTGGATTAAAGAGAAGGATAAGTAAAGACACTAACATCTTATTAGAATAATGGCCATCAAGAGAACGCAGTCCCTGTGTTGCTGTTCACAGTGGTATACAGACTTTCGTATTAGCTCCAGCTCTGTCGCCGGTAAGTGTCATGCAAAGAGACAGGTCATTTACATTTTTGATAAAATGATCCTGCATTTTTTATTTGTCTTTGAAATTAAAGACTTCTTTAATCATTGTGGATGGAGAGGGACTTAGCCGACGTACTCATGTGTTTCTGATTGCATTAGAACTGATGTGGCGTGGCATGATGGATATTTAATAGTTGTGCTGTCCCTCTGTATCATGTCAGGAGTCTGACACACACATATGCTCTGGAGCTCTCCAACCCATACAGAATTGCTTTAATTATTAGGCCTATCATCTTGGCTTTAAGATGAGAGGAGGGGTGAGGAGAGCAGAGCAGAGGAGAGGAAAGGAGGAGAGAGTAGACGTATAGACGAGTGAAACAAGGCCATGCGAGAAGAGTCAAAGGTTGTTGTCAGAGGTTCTAAATTAGTTTATCAGACATTTGTGCATGGCGATGTGGTATCAAACTGACATGCCATATCCTGTTTGTCTGCAGTACTTTCTTCTCCACAGGCCTCGTAGTGGGGCCTAATTGCTGTGTATATCTACAGAGGCCGTGAAGAGCCCACGGCAGCCCTGTAGTGCCCCAGGCAGTGTGCTGATCAGACCTCTCCCTCTGCTGCGCTAAACTGTCATCTTCTACAGCTATGTGTTTTTATATTGCAGCATAAAACTGATTTTACTTGATTAAAAAGATCAAATGTTGGCCATGCCAATATGAGTAACTCAAAAGAAACACCACAATTGCGTCACCAGTACCACAGAAACATTCATCAGTGCATAGGCGCTGGCAAGTCTATTCTTGATAATCCAGAGCTATAATGAAGGAACATAAAACGGCCATACAAATTTTCCTAGAATACTTTTTTATGGAAATAAAGAGGACAGATGAGAGCAGAGGCCAGAGAGTGATTATGTGAGAGAGAACAGCCACTCTTATGCTGGCACCTCCAGCATGCGGGCCATCTGCATAGAGGGCCTGGAAATGAGGATGACAATGCTAATCACTGCCATGGAGGCCTGACTGGTGTGGATGAATGGCCATCCCAGGCTCTAAACACACTGAGTAGCGCTCATCACACAATGTTTTTGTCTGGGCATGCCAGGTCCACAAGCCTCCACCAACCCCGCCCTTTTCCTGTACACACTCCATCACTCAGTGGCAACATGTGTATGGCTTCCTGTCAATTCAGGAAGTCTTGGTTCATGTCCCAGCCACATTAATGGACTAGGCAGAGGATACTTAGTAATTTCCTATTTCCCTATTGAAGCAATTGTTGTTGGCTATTCTCATTCATCATTGCCCCCCCACCCCAAACTGGATCATTATCTGTTTCTTGTTTCTGTATTGGTTGTTTCTTTCTTTCTCATACTCAGTCCTTCAACCTAGAAATCTAGCGTTTGCATCTTTTAAAGGTGTTTTCTTTTGGTCAGTGACTTAAAGACAGCAAGCTCAAGGAGTAATTATGAATGTATGTTTTGTAATGAAGTCTTAACATTTGTCATAAAAAGGGGCTGTGATGCACTGAAGCCTCAGGTCAAATCAAATAATCAAAGCAAGTGAAATTGTCTAGAGGATAAGATCAATCTAGTGACACATGTATTTCCATGACTGATCAATCAAAAGGCTAAATCAAATAAACAGGACTTTCAGTCAGAGAAAATGTCTGGATAATTCCTTTATCCTCAGAAAATGAGAAGAATAAATTGAGAATGACACATTTACATGAGCAAATAAAAGACTGTGCCAAGACAGTCTTTGGGCACAGGGAGGGAAGGCCCATAGTCTCAACTTTTCATCCTGATGGTTTCCAGCTGTAGTGTGGGCTTGCTTTTGCGGGTGTCCCCATAAGTGAATGTGAAGAGGACCAGCTGCCTGGCAGCCGGGTTCTCTTTGCCCCCAGCTTTCGGTAAGCAGTAAACCTCTGTGCTCTTATTACACTGGAAGGTCCTTTTGAGGTAACCTCAAAGCCTGCTGTTTGGCTCCATTAGCTCGTATACAACAATATACAATGCTGACCAGAATTACAGGGAATAGTAACAAAACCTGACGTACAGGAATCTCTTGTAATTCTGATCTTTTAGAAGTTTCAAATTCAAATAACCATGTTTAAAATTACAACAGTGGCAACAGATGTAATTCATAAAATACAAATATAGGCTCATAGTTTGCTCAAACGTACTGCAGTTCTGATTCCGCTTTAGCAAACACAAACCTACATGTGTTAATGTTATCTGGTTAAGCATTAATTAGTTTAGTTGATGCCTCGCTTGAAGGACAGTGGAAGGGAAGTTTCAGCATTTCCCCAATGAAATCAGGGTGATTACAGATATTCTGACGCTGCATGCACAGACAAAAACCAAGAGGTGATTAAGTGCTCTTAAAATAAAAGCTGTGTACTTTGTTGTTTCTTAAAAGGACTGAGATTAGACTGTCAAAATTGGAAAAGCAATATGTTGTCAACCATGTAATGGACTGCAGCATACTTACTTTGGGCACGTTTTAGTTTGTGATGAAAGGGAAGAAGTAAGGCCGAAGGATAGCCATGTTGGTCCAGTCCAGCTAACACTTGGTCAAACACAAAATATCTCTACAACTGCTGCTTAGATTGCAGCGTAATATTGTATGTATGGATATTTGTGGTATCCAGCAGATGAGTCTCAGTGGTTTGGTGGTAGCTTGACCTTTTTTTTGCAGCACCACCATCAGAATACAAACACTTTGGTCCAAGATGAAATATTAACATGAAATTATTTATTAAAAAATATATTACAGTCGAATTCATAGTCTCTGAAGTATGACTGCAGATATTTTGGTGACCTTTTCTTTCTCGCCACCATCAGGCCAAAGCTTCCGCCTGCAGACTTAGAACATTAAAGTCTAATATGACATTTACCCAAAAAAACCTTTTTCCATTTTGGACAGACCATGAAATTTCTTTTCTACATTTAACAACATTTATAAAATATTAAATTAATGTTTAAGATAAGTTTGCTTAAGATATAAAATATGGAGTTTAAATACACGACATCAGTGAAGTAATTATCCAAACTTTGAAAAGTTTGTCCACGTTTACTTTTAACCTGGAGACCTCTCTCAGAATGAGAAGACAGGCTTTTTACTGTATGTCTTGTTGCAGCGGGTACACACTGCTGCAGTTCAACTTTCATGCGGGGCCTGTCGGAAAGCACTTCATTCTAATGTGCTGTGGTTTTCAAAATCCAATCCCAAGTAAGAAATAAAAGCCCAGACAACTGCATTACTGTCCAACCTGTCAGCTTTGTTAAATATAAGCTCCATCCTGCCTGCCAGAGCCTTAAAAGCTGAGCTGGCAGAGCGCAGGACTGGAAGTGACAAAAGCAGATAGCTGCAGCTGCGATTTTAGGAAAGGAGAATGGACACTTAAATGCATTTTTATACGTTTACAAGGAGTTCATTCTGTTCTCTATGAATCAATAATAAGCAGCGTGCAGGAGACCTTAGATACAATTTCCCACTCCGAAGTACCTCCCTTGTCACTACAATGAGAATTAAAGTCAACATGCTGTCAGGTGCAATGGCATTCATGTTTCCCCTTAGCTCCAGTGAGCCTGTCTCATGGGGCAGGACAAACCATAGCAGCCTGGAAATAAGACATTTCCTATTGCAAAATCATAAACTTCTTCTTGTAAAATAAAAAAAAAAGCAAATACAAATGTTCTATGTGTGTTGTAGAAACATCTGCTATGACATAATGAGAGCAAATGTCAACACAAAGTCAGCATACTGACAAACAATATAATAGGTAGAACAATGTCGCCCATTTTATCACTCATTAGCCTGCATTTCTTATTGCAGCGTTAGATTTCACTGTCATTACAGTGACATTTAATTAGATCATACAACAACTTGGAACACTGAGTGGGTTCTGCCATTTCTCACTATCACTCTCATAATTCATTACCAATCTGCGAGCCTTATCTTCCACAAAGGATGTAGTCACTTTTAAGTATATCTGACAAGTGCAGCTGTTCCTCAGATTGACTCTCAGCAGATCGTGGTTCCTTGCTTCAGTTGGAAGGCTCAAGTCCCTCAGCATTGCGTTTGGATATTGAGATGTTTCATG
Organism: Cephalopholis sonnerati; assembly: GCA_019142605.1. Classification (NCBI taxonomy): domain Eukaryota; kingdom Metazoa; phylum Chordata; class Actinopteri; order Perciformes; family Serranidae; genus Cephalopholis; species Cephalopholis sonnerati. Next base: position 28,755,122 of record JAGQAX010000001.1, read on the forward strand.
CAATTATGAAAACCTCATTGCTCACATAAAACATCTATAAATTCAATCACAGTCTGTCTTTAGGTTTTGTTGCACTACATCAATGCACAGACGTTTTTTTTTCTTATTCAGTGAGTTGTTTGATCGAAAAAAGAATAGTCACGAATAATATCTAAGCAGAGACATCCACAGGGGATGAGGGAGACTTTGTATCTGAGTCACACTGGGACGCATAAATAAATGAGTAAATTGGCTCCAACTGTATAATTGGGATACAATGATATTCCCTTATCCAACCAACTCTCTGGGGAATTCATAGAATCCATACTCGTGGACACGGACTTGTTTTGAGCCATGGAATTAATAGCCACATTGAATAAATATGTGGAAAACAAAATCTATATATGTAAGTGCTTATCTTAAAATCAAAGTTAGATTTATAAATGTACATCTGTCACGTCAGCTTGAGACGGAGTAACTTGACATAGACTATAGGGGATGGGAATCACTGGAGAATCCACGACATGCTATTATCATGATACTTTAGTCACGATACAGTATTATTGCGATTTTAAGAACTGTTGAGATATTCTACAGTATTGGGATGAAAGCAAAAGTGAGTATTGCGATAAAATATATTACAATATATTGCGATTTATTACCTTTTTTTTCAACTGTAACTTATGTTCCTGAAGGAAAACTATTCAAACATCCGTTTAATTTAATAAGATAAAGTTTTTCAGTCTGTTCATCTCACGTCAGCCATTTCTTAGCAGCAAAATCTATCTAGGGACTAAAAAAGCAATTGATTATATTATTCGAGTAGGCTACCCAATGTTTAATTTGTACTTGTCTATTTAATAAAAAAAATAGAATAAATAAAAAAATCAATACTGAGCACTGTGTGATGATACGATATTGCCAAAAAAAAACATTGTGCTACTATGCTGTCTCGATCCCCCCCCACCCCCACGCCTAATAGGCTAACTGTGTCCTCAGGCTAATGCTCTCAAACAGATGTTGCATTAGACTTTCTCGCAGGGTTGCGAAAATTGTATCACAGTCTATTATTACCTGTCATTTTGTCATGTTTTTTACAATATTGACATATTTAATAGCATTTAATTCCCATTCATTTATTTCCATTGTTTAATAATTATTGCAGAACAAGCTTATAGTTTATGCATTAATAAGCAGGGGTGTAGAGCTGTTTGTTGAAGTACTGCAGCCCACTTACGATGCACATGCATGTAAGTTGTGGCTCATTTAGGAGGTTATATAACTACTGTTCCTAAAGTGGCAAGTTTACATACATTAGTCAACTATTACCTGCAACTTTTAAGGTGGAATGATTTATATATGTTAGTGTATGACTTAATGTTGAGAATCCCCACCTTAAATGTCAATATGACAACTTTGACTATTCCAATTGTTTAATGTCTGTCTTGTATAATGTACGCTTTGGACATGATTGGATCATCAAGCATTTAAAAATTCTATAGGAATATCAGATGGATTATGCAAACTGTAAGCAGAGACACCAACCATGCAAAGACACTTCTGATACTCAGCCAACATTTTGCAATGGTGTGTAGAGATATAGCCCACTAATGCAAAATCTAGCTCGACAGCAAGGTCATGCACATGAGATCAAAGATAAGATTCGACAATAGCAATTAATATGCACACGCCACCAACTGAACATGGTTGTGAATTTCTCAACCTCTGATCTTATTCAAAAATCACAGAAAACACACAAAACAGAACAAATAATTGTGTATATTCAGTCCACAAGAACAAATTCAATGATGGTGACGATTGTATATCTGGCTGTAGCTATAGTCTGAGATCTCAAGATTCAGTTTTGTTGTCTGTTCCTAGTGCACAGACTGAGCTGGGAAAGAAAGCTTTTATATGCTGTGCTCCTTTCATTTGGAATAACCTTCCAAAAGATTTGAAACTATGTAAACTGGTCTCTCTGCCTGATTTTAGAGCTCTCATGAGTGCAAGAATGAGTTGGTTGGGTCTTTTCCTTGTGCGCAGGTTTCTTAATATTTCTACATGTTACAGTATATCTTCTGTTTTTTATTGTGTGGTTGTTTGGCGGTTACTTAAAGAGATCATTGATCTCAATGGGACTTGGCTGGTTAAGGATGGGTTGAATATAAAATATAAAAAGTATGACATTTTCATCAGTGACGTCCCGTCAATAAGACCTCAAATTGAAAAAGCAGTCTTTACACTGCCACTCTCTTTGCTCATCTCAACGGCACGGTGCATTCGCCCTTTTTGATATTTTTGGTGATATACTGTGTAGCATAAAAACACCACTGAGACCTCGTACTATTTTGAGAGAGAGAAATTGTGGCTAATCCCACCCACTGCACTCTGCAGCAGTATGGTTGGTCATGGGAGGTAGTGATTGGCATGGGCAACTACAGAAGCAGTTTCTAGTACAGCAGCAAGGTCACTGTAGCTGACAGAGGCCATTTGGCTTGCAGTGGTTTATTTACAGTGATATTAATCAATATGCATTGTAAGCACATTTTCACCTTCAACAGTAAAGGGCGAACAAAATAGTGGGAATTTAAATATGAGCCTGTCTCGCAATTGTGTGGGTTTGTATTTTTTAACCAAATTTTTTTAAAAAAGGGCAAAAGAAAACATTTGATTTAATGTGGTGCAAAATTAATAACTAGCAAAGCATGAATCACTAAATTATTGGAGATGAGACATGTTTGTGCTTTATTTTCTGTTGCTTGCATCATTGTAATTCACATTGTAGTAATTTTACAGCAATGCATCAAATTATTGTTATACTGAATATAAGAAAGTCAGAATGTATAATGTATTTGCCTAATATTTGTCTTTAATCATTAAATTAGGCAAAATAATAGCAAACTTTTAAATTTGTGTCTGAACAGTTGAGTCTACAGTTAATATTTTTCTATCCTTTCTTTTTTACATATTGATCATACACCTAAATTGCTTCATGTGAATTGATTCCAGTGCAGCAGCACAAAAAGCCTGAGCGGAATGGTACAGCCACAATATGCTTGAAAGATGAGGAACTCACCCCTTTCCAGCCATTTATTGCAAACCTTTTCTACAAAGTGCTCCAAACGGAGCCATTACACGACTGAGGTGAAAATATTTGCTTTTATCACCCATCTATTTGAACACTGGCCACATCCCCAGCCAGCAAAATGCTCAGTGTGTAGCAATCACAGTCTTGCTTTGCATGTCATCATTTCCAAACAATTTACCAGCTGCAATTAACTGACTCTAGTTGTCATCACAGTGCTTTGTGAACTCTTTAGAGGAGAAGTTAATGTATTAAAGAGACTAAAATAAAAGTCTGCATTAAAAAGTCCATATGTACATACAGTCAATATACTGTATGTATCACTGATGATTGCACACACCAATTGAAAATAAAAATGACCTCCGCCTGACAAATTAGAAATAAACCTGTTTGACAGGCCCCGTTTGGTTAGAACAAATGTGAGACATGAAAAATTGTTTGACACACTTTCATAAAAGCAAGTGGCGGCAACCCATCCTTTAGCATGTGGTAATGGCCTCTCGTTGTTAGATTCAATGGAAAAAGCTATTCATACTGTTACGTGATTGAAAAGAAAATTGAATCCTTTTGATGTTATAAATGTGTCTATTACCGCATTTGCACACAAAATTTCTATGGAAATTATAGAGAAAGGAGTGATTCTCTGGAGGAAATGTTTGGGAATGACATATTGAATTCTGTTCCTGCCTGAATATCAATATAGTGTATGCGTTGTAGAACAACTTCAAAACTATATGATTTTTCACTGGGCTGAAAGGCTAAAATTACTATACTATACAGTATATATGAAAAAAGGTTAATGGTTAGATATTTCTTATGTTCTAATGAACAGCCTCTTCAGTTTACTGCTAAAGTTATGAGAAACTTTCTCTCTCTTTTACCTGATGAGGTGTATCTGCAGCTGCTGCTGGAGTTCAGAAAAGGTTCATAGGTGGGGTGGGTCAACCAGACGTTTTTACCTGAAAAATGATTTCAAAGGGAAATAATCCTTGAGGGTGATAGGGTTTGCGAGGATAGAAGGGAAGCATTTTCTTTTTTATAATAAAACACAGTTAGACAGAGCCATTGGAAGAGTTATTAGCAGTCAGTAACATAGGGCCTTGTGCTGGAGCCTTGTACACATGCTGTAGGTATTGAGGTGTAAATAGAATTTTTTTATATATGTTACATAGCAATTTATATACAGAATGTTGGTTCACTAAATATGCCCTTTTTGGCAGTACAATATTGTGCAGGGGGAGGTTCAACTGCAGTTTTATACTGCTGACCACTGAGCAGCTCCACTACAGCAGGTGGGGGTTTAGTACCTTGCTAAAGAACGTCCAAGTTTGGACTGAGGTGAGCACAGAGTTAGAGGTAACTCCCCCACACTGATATTTTCCTCTGGGTCGAGAGATTGAACAGGTTTTCTTCCAATTTCAGGTAAAACAGATCAGTTTTAGATTTTACAGTTGACATTAATAAGGCCTATTGTTTTATGAAAAATAGTCATGGGCTGCAACTATTAATTGTGTTCAGTATTCACGGATCTGTCGATTATTTTCTTGATTGATTGATTTAATGATTTTGTCTATATCATGTCAGAAAGTAGGTAAAAATTGTAATTTCTCAGAGCCCTAGGTGAAATATTCAAATTGTTTCATTTGATTTTCTTTGAACACTCCAAAACTCAAAGGTTTTCAATTTATATGTGACAAATTAGAGCAAAAATACTCACATATAAGGAGAGTGCACCATGGATGTTTGGTGTTTGTGTGTATAAAAGCCATTTATTAATCATCAAAATGGTTGCTAGTTAAATTCTGTTGATTCAATCAGTCAATCGTTAGTCCAATCACATGACATTGTTCTTCTAATGGAAAGAAACACTGGTGCAAAAACACTTACATAAAAGTCAAGGATACCTTTCTAAAAGATTTTTTTAAGAATCAACATTTGTCATGGCTTGCACGTGAAGAAGTCAAAGGATGGAGTATATATCATATAAGGAAAGTATTTGCAGTCAGATGAAAGCAAAGATAAAGGTATATGTGCTCCCCTATTGTCACATTTTCATGCAATTTTGATTATTGTCCATCTTTTGATGTCATATTTTAACTTGTACTGTGTTTACAAAAACCTCTAATTAACACAGTATTTCAAAAATTGCTAAAATGATAAATTATTCACAAAAAGGGAAGAAAATATTTTTGACTCATAAATTAACCATAGCAGTTAGTAAACAACATTTTGATAGGAACATTATGTGAGTGATCATCACATGGCTTTTCTTACCGTAGCATACAGTTTGTCAAGCTATATCCCAAATTCAAGGTATGCGTTATGACGGACTAAACAATGTACATTATCAGTCCTCATACAAGGTGTTGAAGCACTGGCATGACATAATACTAATAATACAGAATAATAATACTATATGTGCCACTACTACTAGTTAAAATAGTAATCGTCATCATCATCTTGACTTATAGAGCACTATTCAAAATCAACGTCACAAAGTGATTTACAAAGGCAGCAAGATAAAAGGCAAGTCATGAATTATCAGTTTTAAAAGAACAATTTGTATAAAAACCAGTTCAGTATAGAAAATGGTCAAAAATAGCCCTTTTTCAACAGAATCAAGCTGCTGACCAAAGTTTTAAGCTTTTAAATTCTGCTAATAGCAGATCGAAATTAGGGAAACATTTAAATTATGTGCGAATATGTATTTAATTTTTAAATCATTCAGATAATAATCTCATCATTGTAACATCCTGCAAAGTGACAAGGCTAGTAATTTGCTCACATAACGAGTTGGGTCTAAGTCTGTAATGAAAACGAACACTCTTCATTTTCCTCTCTTTACTGTCTATAACCCTGAGACAACCGTCTCTGATAAAGTTCCTGTTAAAACCTTTTTTGAGGGTTTTTAATAGTGTGTAAAGGGATATGTGTCACATGTGGCAAAACTACTGACAAAACATACAAGAAACTAAAAGGGAATCTGTATTCAAGGTAGTACACCTCCATAATTTAACCCGTCGTTGAACACAAGCTGCTTTCTGATCACCACACCACAACATTATTCAATTGCCTTAATGAGTGCATTTAAAGACTTTTCAGCTATGCTCATATTTGATGTTTCGGGCCTGTTGTAAAACATTTTGAAGTCTCAGCAAATGGTTGTAATAGCTTCCTTTCAAAATGGTGATAATGATTATGGATGTATTCAAATGAAATTAAATCTCAAAGACTGTGATGCAAGTCACTGTGACTAACTCAAGCGCATCAATCATTTTCCTGAAGCTTACAGGAACACTGTCAATTCACTCGGAGGTACTTTTGATGTCAGACACAAAGGAATAATAATTGCTTTAATTCAAAGGTACACTTTATACTTACAATTTCAATCAAATTTCAATCTAGGATCAAAAGGATATGTTTGCATTATGCTCCAGAGCAATCCAATCCCTGAGTTTGAGGACAGATTTTCCCAGAATGTTTAGTAAATAGAAAAGCAGATGGCAGTTCGTTTTTCCTGCACTCATTACATTAGTAAAGATGCACAAAGTTTCCACCCCACAGGACATAAAAACCAAAACATCATGATTAAAAACGAGTATGTTATATGCGAGGTAGCAAATATAGGCTCTGATTACTAATTTGAAATTGAAAATATGCACCCATTTTGGTCATTTGCTCAAGCATTTGATCAAAAGTGGGATGATGCCAAAAGAAAGCCTTTCAAGGCTGGACAGAAGTAGGCACTGCGATCCATGTACGCAGCCATAAAAGCTGTCATACTTGTTCCGCATTATCACAGGAACTGCGAGGAAGTCAAGCAAAGTGGTGGATTTCGTTGTTAACGTGATGGATGTGACCTGAGGACAACGGGATATTAATTTGCATGTGATTAGCAAGACTGTGATTGAGTGGATACAGAAGTGGCATGCTGTGGTGTGTTGTTGCCGTGTCATGCGGTTGTCATCCGGTGCGTGTGTGTGAGAGAGAATGTGCACTGTACGTGTGTGTGTATGTGTGTGTATTTGAATGTAAAACAAGCTCAGTGGCTGCAGGTGTGAAAGTAGCCCAGGCTGTGAACTCCACACACTCCCTCATCCTCTCTCACTTCCTCTCCCGCTCATTTATTTTTCTTTTTCTCTGATTTGGTTTTACACTGCTGCACTCTACTCATTTGCATCTGCTCCTGACACCCTTGTACCAGTCACAAGCAGCCCCTCCAACACACATACTCTCTTTCTCTCCCTCACACACACATTAAAACTACTATCATCATTCACAACTTGTCCCGTTCTTCGGAGTGTGATGAGAAGGAAATTCATGGTACAACATGTGTAAACTGGGGGCAGAGAGGGTTCTGTCGCACTTAGATATATAATGTACATAACCTAGGTGAATACTTAAAATAGATTTGTCGGTTACATGCAAAAAAAGTTTTTATACAACCGGATAGACACTGTGGTCTGGGGTGTGAGCATAAGCACATATTAAAGCTGGTGGGCTTCCTTTGTCTTTTATTTTCGCCTGCTGTGTGTGTCTGTGGGGGGCTGGGAGTCGGAAACATATGTTTGTATTTATACCAATGTGTTTACGGCAAAGATTCAAGCATGGATGCACAAAGGAACTGATAATCAAATGTTTAATCCAATTAATTTATCCAAGCAGCAGAATGAGCTGAATATATCACGCAGCTCTGGTCATGGAGCTGTGCTGTTGAGAGCGCTGCGATGAAGTTCAATTAAGACACAATATAATAATTATAAACTGACTCGAGAGACAAGGCAGGGTTCATTTCTCCAAGCGCCATTCTTCTGAGAAACAGCCTGTTTTGTTAATCACAACTTATTCGATAAGTAGGCGCAGAGATTTGCCTCCAGCTTTGCCCACTGGCTTATGTACGGTAAATGCACCAGTTCCTTTTTAAAATGTTTCATCAATGCCACAAAACATTCACTTCTGCACATTAATGTGAGATAACACAGAGCAGAGTGTTATCTAATGTATCAGTTTGATATTATAAAGCCTGCTCTCTGTTTCTCATGTGCTACTGTAATCCTCAAAAGCCTTGTAGACACATTTCATGATAGCAGGAAGGATTTAAATTCAATTTTGGCAAGGAATTTACAACAGCTACTACAGATATAAAGGATTCAGATGTTGCAGCAGTCCTACCGATTAAAGCAAATATATTTTAATATACACTAATGTAATCACACTAAGGAACTATAGCCTGTCTTAAGTTCTTCCAAATCATTTTGCACATTTTAAGAACAGTGCAGAACAATCCGAAGCATTTGCAAGTCACAGGTCAGGCTAATTATGTCTTCTCATGAAAAATAAGCCTGACCCCCGAACAACTCATACAATCACACATTGATTTTCTAAAGAGAGCGTGTTTAATAAATTTAGCTACAGTAGCAGGACCAGGTGGTCAATCATTGTCCCATTCTCAAAGCTCTTGATGAGCACTGAGAAAGATCACAGAAATAATACATCATTGTTCTGTCTAATTACAGCATGTCACAGACAAGAGCGGATTTGCATTTTAAACAAGCACTTGTTCTGATTGAGGAACAATCGCTATATATTTCATTAAATTGTGAGCCATGCAGAGGGCAGCACACTCCCTCCAAACATGCTTTACAGCTCGAGGAGATGAAACCCACAAAGCATCCAGTTTTACTCAAACATGTTCTATCGGCAATTCAAGATATTCTTTAAAATATGTTTGTTTGTTTTCATTTCTTTTACACTTATGCATACTTTAGTGATATTTTTCCTCCCACCAACGATTAATTTAATCTCGCAGCCTTCTTCAAGGTCTTTTTTCTATCCCCCCACTCCCAGTTCAAGCAGAAATGAGAGAGGGTCTGAGGAGAAAGGGAGAGGAAGAAGAACTAAAACAAGATGCTAGAATCAAATACGCTTTAACAGTTTTTGACTGCTTTTGCACTATTTTCTTAGAGTGGATTTGAAGCAGGGCTGGGCTGCTTCCTGAATATCTTACAGCCTCCTCAGTGTCTTTATCTACAATTCCACTTATTTACAGATCACTGGAGGAACATCTGCTCCAACACTTGCCCCAAATCTAAGAAGTGATGTTTTGCAATATACCATTTAATTTTTAATGCTGAAATTCAGTTCTCCTTCAAAACAGAAGAACTTTCATAGATAAGCTCCTTTTGATGACAACTAAACAACATCCAATAGCCTGGAAATATACTGGAATTCAAGGGATAAACAAAACTGTGGCAAACAAACAACTACAGTAATGGTAAACACTGCAAAAGTTGACAATATCGCGGCGACATAAAAGTAGCAGCACAATTTTATCTTAGTTATAAACAAGTCTGAATGCAGCTAATCCAATGAGATGAGTCACAATGTGTCAGAGAATGCACAACAAATAACTTCACAAGTGTTACAGAGTGCCTTGTTTTAGTTTTGCAAAAATGCCTAACAAGGAAAAGTCCGCTATTATCAGAATTCAACCAAAAAATAACAAAAACTTAAACGTACACAAACTTCAACACATCCAAATGTAGACTCACAACACCTGCTTCACAAAGAGCCATCTTGTACAATTACTCTGAAGTAGATGCCTGCTATTGTTGCTGATCCATTCTGTTACGCTGACAGGCACGGGGAAGTTGTGATGCACCTGCATCTGTTCATCTGTACAGCAATACAGGCTGGCCTCATGCCAACACTTCCCACTTCAGCCACCGCCAAATACTACACATAGTTGATTTGCGATACAACATAATAGGCCATCAGCTTAATTATTACTGAGGAGTTATCATCCTGAACCGAGAAAGAATGGTTCATAATACCGGCATTTGCATGTGGCTCAACAACAATGTAGATTTTCCTCTGCTCATTGAGAACATAGCAAAGTTCTTGTTTTTCCTTTTTTTATAATACACATTACATTTGTGTTTGTAAGCGAGGAAAGGGAATGGAATGAGCACAACAGTTTATAGTTCTACAGCTTTTACACAAAATGACATCTGGAAACAAACGCACTGGGACTTGCAATGCTCTGCATGGACATTCCTCACCAGTCATACATTGTTTATTGCAATATGGTAGACTGAATATTGCTGCTATATTAATAATGAGGGGTCAAGCTGAAGGCTGAAACCCTACTGTTTTTGTGTAAATTTGATATTATTATTCCTTTCTTTCTTTTTCTTCAGAAATTATTCAGCAAATTCCTGAGAGATGTTACATCGCAGACACATGAAATTTTTACCAATGACTGAAAGTTGTGTGCAAACACTGCTCAAGAAATATGATGCCAATCAGCCAGATGGGGGCGCTATATTTAACGCCCAAAAATCCAGTTTTGGAAAAGCCATGACCCTCACACCATAAGTCAACTTGACTTGAAATTTGGCACACAGTCACATCTCACTGTGCTCTACAAAAAAGCTCAAGAACCATGAAGGTCTGCCGAGTAGATGATCCACCATTTTGGATTTTTTGAAAAACACATTTTTGACCTCTCCTCCTTAACCATAGCTATGATTTGTACCAAATTATCTGTGGTTCACCATTGGACAAATTTTAACAAAATTTATCAAAAGCTTATTGATATCTTACTGCATTTTGTAGATATTGACCTATGAACTTAAGAGGTGGTGTAGCTCAGTACATAAATAGACTGAACTCCATAGCACTTTAGTCAATCATCACGAAACTTGTCTATGTACGTACCTGAAACACTCTGAAGATGTATTTAAAATTACAACTACAGGGCACTACAAATACAAAAAATGGATGTGGCATAACAAAAATCAGACTAAAAATCAGAAATTGTTTGTCCAATCTCTACAAAAGTTGCAGGATATGTTCCATAACAACGTTGAACCACGTGTGTAAAATTTTTTTTTAACTACCCCAAAAAGGGCATCACCATTTTGAAATGACCTGGTGCAAAATTTGGCCATGACTCAATGAGTGTTTGTTCAAATGTCACCAAACAAGGTAGACTTTTTTGATTAAGCTAAACAAGTATGTCCCCAAAATGTTTCTGCAGTCGATCAATAGGGGTGACCAGTGTTGCCAAAGAAGAGCGTGGCCCAGCACAGATTTGGACTTAAGTGATGAGTGGCTGTCTGATAGTTGTTAAACCTGTTAGTTATCTTTATGCAGGTATTGTAAACATTCAAAGGTCTTAATACTTTGCAGCTTTAAACTTTAAATGAATCATGCTGTCTTGAACCCTGTTATAGCTGTTTGCTGCTATATTTACTATTATTGTCATCATATGCAGTATTATTCCGCAATATCATGTTCACTTGTCAATGTAGTGCAATATATTTTTCTCAGTCATGTGCAATACTACCTCTCATTGTTATATTCATATTCATATTCAATGTAACATTGATTATCAGGAGCAGTCTGTTTTTTTCCACCACTTTAGTTTGTTTTTAGTAACTCTTGTGCTTGTACTCATATTGTTACTTGATTAGGAACTGTTTTTTGCTTCTGCTCCTTGAAAACACCTCTTATCTTGTATATTTGTATATTTTGAGTATTTAATACTCTGTTGTTCTAGAACTGGGTCCAGTGAGTGACCCTGACCCGGGCAACCCACTGGTTGTCTGGTTGATACTGGTCGTGAATAGTTAAAATTGTGGTTACTGTACTTCGTGTTACTGTAATTTGAAGCATTCTCTGGCACAATAATTACCTTCAGGATAAATAAAGTCCTATTGAATTTAATTGAATTATTTAAGTTAGAAATATACATACTCAAATCTGCAATACAGTACAAAGTTATCCTTTACTCAAACAAATAATTCTTAATTTACAGGAAAGTTTCACACACATCAGAACTGTTCAATGCTCATGTTGGTGGCTGAAGGGACTTTGGTAGCACTGACTGTAGAACTGTGTTTGATTTATCCTGAAAACAAAATGGATTTATAGTCTAAAGACAAAGAATAACAAGGTTAGAGAGGCTATCAACCCACACCAAACCTCACAGATCCACAGAAAACAGACACTGAACCCGCATTTACATGCGACCACATTAAATATAGTCAAAAACTTGTGTGCATAGTGTACCTGATCAGCTCAGCTCATTTTTCTTCAGAAAATGTGACACAGCTGACACAAGGCAAAACATTAATCATTATATTAGTTTAATCAGTGGACTCAGTGCATTTACTATTTTACAAATACATTTGTCCAAATTATTGATTGTATGTTTCTATGCCAAGTGGAATTAAAACAAAACAAGTTTTTGTTTTAAGCATACAAGAGAAGGTTGATATAAAGCAACATGAGTTTGCATTTATTTTCTATATCATGATATTTATTCTATAACATGAAAATATTTCTAGTAATATAATTATGAATATGTGTGTTGGGAATGTAATTCAGCTTAGAAACAAACAACTCTGATGTCAAGTCATTTAGAAAAACATTGTCAGTGTTATAAACATTCTCTGCTACTTACTGATTTATGATATTCATTTATATACATTAACTACTGTAGATACATGCTGCTTTTTTTAACAAACCTTGCAAGACATTAAGCTCAGAAATGTGTATGTTATAGTAACTTACCTTTTAGACACTTTACCAGTCAGATCTAATGTTATTGTATGGTGTGAGTCAGGAGTTACACCCTGGCCAAACTGAAACAGTGAATAACGTCCTTACACTGGAGTCTGCCAAGCATGTATGGGACTGTTTGTATTGGATGCAGGTCATGGAGCTGATTTCATAACAACACACAGTCTGTGCGCTGCACAGTGCACTGTTTCTTCTGCTAAATGTGAGCATCGTGCTCAGTTTGACTACAATATGAAACAGGTTTAACCATTCTGCAGAACGTTTCAGACTGCAATATGTCAGTACAAAATGAAATTATACATGTTACCAACGGCTGTTTTATGTTTATATCGTACCATGAACCTTGTCCCTGCTGTGCAGAAGCATTTTTATAGCCTTCTTGTGACACAGAATTCAAGGTTCACAAATACTATGACTGTACACGTGGTCTCCTTTTCTTTTTCTTCTTGGCATTTAAAACATCTCTAATCCCTGTCTTTGCTGCTGTCAATAACTGCTTTGAATAGGTGACAGTTTTGTTCACATCAGTAAATACTGCAGTAATCTTCTAAAGACATGGGCTTTGTATTTGTGCATGTTCCCGTGCAGCCGAGCATTTCAGAACCCAGAGATCTTTCCATCTGTGTCTGCCCAGTGAGATCTAAGCACAGAGAACGAGTCAGCCCCTTCCCACTGTACCTGCCCCTGCCTGGCCTTCTCACTTGTTTTATTTGGCACACCTCATACAGTATATCCATCATAGTTATGCTGCTCCCTGACTGTAGTTATGTGGAGAAAAAATAGTCAAAATAAAGTCTAAAAAGAAATGGGAAGATTTAATCTGATGGATGGTTCGTTCAACAAAATATAGTTAAGTTATAATTTACAGATTATCCTAACATTTCTAGCTGTATCACACATGTTAAAGTGCATTTGTGCTTACTTTACACACCGGGATGCTGGTTGTGATTGCTGAGCAGTGATCGCAGATGTCAGTCTCAGAATCAGTTGTCTCTGTAGCATACCTCTAGAAAAATCTCCTGTCATACACTACAGCTGGGATGATATGCTTATCTCCTGATAAGTATTGCAGTTTTTAAATATTGTGATTTTATAAGTTTTGCGATTTGATGTAACAATTTATTGCAATTTTTGTTTACTTTTTAACACTATATCATGAGAAAAAGTTGAATCATATACTTCTACAGACTGTGTATCATGAGGCATAAAAAACAATGCACATCTCATGTCAGTCAGTCTTTCTGACTTTCATTTCAGCAGTGTCATATTCTGCATAGAAAAATGGTGAATGAACTAATTATCATTTTCATGGTCTTATTTTTAATTATTTTATTCCAGTGAAGCACTTTGTGATCTTGCTCTGTGAAGTTCCCTTTATTAAATACACTTTAGTTACTTACTAAAATTTACTTGTACAATATAATAAATAGAAAATATATGCTTTATATATGACTACACACGGTGTAGCTTTTGTCAATGCTCTTTCTGTCTTCATGTTCATAAAAACCGAAATGCCTCCACAGGCTGGATTTCAACCCTGAAGAGTGAACGTCAGGCTCAGTGACAGTAGCCAGCGAGTTAGCTGCCGCCATGTTGGCTAACAGTCTGTTATGAGTCCGTCCCTCAAAACTGTCTGGGTGGCTTTTTTCGTTCTTGCCAACTTCTGGGTACTGCTGTTGTGTTTCTGTGATTTCGCTATCATGGAAAATAATTGAATTTTGAACATTTGTTAATCGTTATTGATCGTCATGTGTCGCATCGCGATGCATCTAAGAATCGAAGTATTGGCACACCCCTGTTATTCATATCTGAGGGTAAGATAAGCTAAGGTGTATTGAAAAAATATAGATAATTTAGTCTTCTGTAGCCCTGATTTAACCAAATTTAACTGACTGTACTGTTGTTAACAGAGCAAAAACAAAGAGGCTCTGACCCTTAAATGTTTAGTTATTATTTTGTTGTAAAGTAGATAAGACAACTTCGCAAACATAATTTGGTTTATGTAGAGCTTTTACCGAAGTGTTAAAATGAAATGCTTTGACATGATCTGTCAAAATAGACATGTCAACTTATTATACACAAGTAATTAAAACAAAAAATAAAGTATGTCCGCAGATGATTGCTGCGGGTTATAAGCTCTGCTCTGGGGACAGCTGGTGAGTTTGCTTGCACACACACAGTGACAGAGCTAACTGTAGCATCACACAGCTAGCGTAGGTTTAACCACAGAGTTAAGACTTTTTGGTGTGAGTTTGTAGAGACTGTAGAGGCTTGGTGTTGGATGTGAGGAGCTGCTGCTGTGTTAGCTTGTACTAACCGGGCAGATGTTGAACTGGCCATTGGCCGGGACAACAGCAGCTCCAGAGACGACCTTCAGTGCTTCCTCTAACCTGTTTAACGGCAACAGGAAGTTTGCTGATCTGGTGAGGAGTTGGGCAGTCGGGATAAGACCCCTGAAGCATTGCGTTGTCTTCCTCTGAAACTGTGAATACGTCCACATCGGCACATTGTCTTTCTAGTCAGCATCAGGGTTGGAAATTAACTTTTTTGTCCATGTGTCGCTGTGGCTGTTGGATTCCAAAATTTACCAGCCACTCAATAGGTTACCATTGTTTTTTTGGCTGGTGATTGAAGCAAATCTAGCAGCCACTTGCATATTTTACCAGCATTTGACTGGTGGCTGGTGCTAATTTCCAACCCTGGTCAGCATGATGTGCTTTCTCTTCTTCTCCTCTCAGTTTATTGGCGGCTCGCAAACCAACTTTTAAAGGTGTACCCACTGTGTCAGGATGTGTGGACGCTGCCCTTGTTAATCTATGAAATAAATTTGGCTTTATATTATCTGTGCTATTCATCAGCTATAATTTCATTATCAGAATAATACAATATTATATAAACTTCCCATTACCTGCCTCTAGGGGCCTGTTTAACAGGAGGAGAGTGGGTAGAAGCTTTGGAGACCAACTCAGGAGCAGCTATACCAACTCAAGTTCATCTGGTGCAAACTTCAGCGTCAGGGTTCACAGTGGACTGGGTCCAATCTGTGTGACGGCAGCAACAGAGAGTTTGGTGATTTAGTGGGGAGTTTACACCGGGCTGGCTGAATTTGAGTTGATATTCAGGCAGCTGAAGTTCCATGTCCTTAAACCATCTGCCATTTTCTGCTTTCTTGCTTTGGCTTTGTTTTTCTTGAAACAGCGCTGATGTCATGTTACCCATAGACAACCACAAAAAAGTGGCCCCTCTGCATTTTAATTATATTGATTCAGACATTAAAAAGTCAAATAAAAAATTGTAAAAAAAAAAAAAAAGAACAAAACAAAAAACCCAACACAATATTTAGGTTAATTCATTTTTTCCCACCCCTGTCAAACACCCATAAAGAAACTCATCATATACTTCAGTTTTGTTTATCTGTTATGATATGTTATCATTCTGACCTCACAGTACTTACTCTGATGTCCTGATACATTCACCCTCTGTATGTCTTACATACCACGGACATGAAACACGGGTGGTTCACTGCTGCAACAGGGCTGAGTTATGGTACCGTCTACACATGGCTAAAAAATATATTTCAAGATTAATGACCCTGCGACATATTACTATAAATTACTGCAAAGTTATTTACACGGCTGTAAAGTAGTCAGTGCTACATATGAATGTTTGAGTGAGATCAACAAAATGTGACATTGTGACACTGCAGTAGTAATTTAGCCACGGTGTTACCGTCGAATACACTGTGCTTGTTGCAAAAACAGGGTCTCCACAGAATATGTCCTGATAATAGAGCACGCGTTTACTGCAGCACTTTGACAATTTGAGAGAAGTTTAATTTTACTTTTGTAGAAGCAGAAACATTCGGTACCTAAACCACACAAACTGAGAAACTGCCCCCACTCAGAGAAATCACAGTGACCTCTTTACACACAACACCACACACACATACTTGCATATAAACATACAGTGCTTTGTAAAGGCTGCCTCTCTCCAGTTTCTCAATGAATACACATCAGCAGTGTTGCCCACTCTTTGCCTGTGAGTGATGTCATTGTCAGCTACCTCATGTTGCTTTGACAGCTCCTAATCACACCTCTTGTGTTGTGGGAAGTAGCCATTCAACATCGCAACAACACTGCTTCTTCTATCTGTCAGTCACTGTCAGTGGGTGATACTTTCCCTGGGGTGTGGTTGTCCATCAGCACAGCGCTGGTCACCGTGGCCCATCAACCTTTTTTAGATTGATACCATACAAACCCGACTCGCCCTTCAGTCTCCTTTTTTTCTTCTCCTCACTTCACTTCAGCTCCATCAACCCCAGCCAGGAACAGGCTGCTGGCCTTGTATTGACAATGCAACAACATGATTCAAACAAAAACCCCAAGTCTTTCTACTTTCTCTTTTTTCTGAAAGTGGGATCAATATATTGTGCAGCAGAAGTTGCTCCCACAAAGGCAAGAATATGTAAACTTTTGTTTTACACTCTCTGTCTTTGGAAAAAACTTCAAATAGAGGATACATCAAACAGAGAACCAGAAGACTTTGATCTCACTCTGAATGCAATGAAGTTACGTTGCATTAAAATTTAAGAACTGGACTTGAAAATAGAATACTGTAGAGAAACCTGTATAGTAAAGAGACCTGTGTATTGGAAAGAATATTGTACAGTTCTTTTGGAGACGGCAAGCTTCAATAAAACCCAAGCATCTTTAGATGATAAACTGAAAACATTTGACTGACAAAACTTTATAATGTGTATTACAATAATTGGTCTACATGGCTGACTAATTGTTTTAGAAGAGTCTAGCGTACAACAAAAAGAACAGTTGGACCTTTTACATGAAAGCATCCACAGAAGCGATAGCAGCAACAATGTTCTTACCTCCGCTGTTTGCAGCAGGCATCAATATGTGCTGACAAACGACCATGGCAGGCAAGACAGTATAATTTACCACTGATTAAACAGCAGGGCTCTTAACAGAGAGCCAGGGTTCATACAGTTAACACAACTCATCTTTATGCAAGCATATTTTATTACCTTACACGGGTGGCATGCCCCAGCTGCAAACACAAGTAAATACAGCTCCTTGTTCTGTCAAAGTGATGTAGCATATATCGCAATGATCAAAACAACACACAACAAGAGACTCTACCGGGAAGGGAATAAGACTAGATCATGGCTGGAGCTGCACAATTAGTTGATTAGTTGATTGTAAAAAATAAATTGACAACTAGTTTGATAATTGACTAATCTTTTCAGTCATTTTTCAAGAAAAAATGTCAAACATTTTCTGGTTCTGGCTTCTTAAATGAGAGAATTTGCTGCTTTTTTGGTCAGTACTAGGGTCGGGGGAAAAAACGATACAGCATAGTATCACGATATTTTTGTGTGGCAATATCGTATCGTCACACAGTGCCAAGTATCGTATTTTTATTAGATAAATGATTAATATTACAAATACAAATTAAACTGTAGTTAGCCTACTACAATAATTACATTAGTTTTGTTTCAGCTTTTTTTAGTCCACTAGATACATTTTGCTGCTGCCGCTGCTGCTACTGCAAGACAAAAAAAAAAAAAAAAAGATGAACAGTCTGAAAAATGTATCTTATTAGATAAAACAGATGTTGACTAAGTTTTCCTTTGGGGACATAATTTACAGTTGAAAAAAGGTTAAAAAATTTGCAATATATCACAATATATTTTATCGCAATATATTTAAAGTTGCAGTAACATTGTATCGTGACTGAAGTATCATGATAATATCGTATTGTGGATCCTTTGGTGATTCCCACCTCTGGTCAGTGCTGATAGTAAATGAAGAGTCTTTGGGTTTTAGACTGTTGGTTGGACTGAGGAAGTAAAACTGAAGACATAAGTTGGGGCTCAGGGAAATTGTGATGAGCATTTCCAGTTTCTTTTGGCATTTTATAGGCTAAATGACTCACTGAGTAATTGCGAAAATAACCTGCATATTAGTCAATAATAAATCTGAATTTTATTTATTTATTTAGCAGGGACGGTGCACAGCTACTTAGCTGCACCAGAGTAAGCTATAAGCTTCTGTAGTCCTTGGGCACTATTATGAAAGACACTATTATGTAAAAAACAAAATTACAAAATAGAACATATTCATGACACAGCGGCTTCAGCAATAACAATAGCAAGACAACACAACTACAACACTAAGACACCACAACAACAACAATAAAACTACAACATAAAGACATTACAGGATTTCATAAGGTTAGATCACATATTTGAGTTCATGTGTAATGGTACATAAATGGGTTGATTTTAGCCATGATTTCATCTTAAATTTAAAACGAACAAGGCTGCTGCACTGTCTTATCTCACTTGGCTCTGAGTTCTAATAGTTTGTAGCTCTAACAAAGAAGACTGATCGACCAAGCTAATGTCTACCTTGGTAGATAACGAAAAATATTTGTTAGTTGCAGCCCAAATGATGCCATTTTTTGACCTGGAGTGTAAATCAATCATCAAACAGCTGAGACACAACATGAAAAAATGCTGCACCCAAAAAGAAATACCTCCTCAATAATAAAATTGCCCAACCTTATTTCATAACACACACTTGAAGTATTACATTGTGTTGATGGCTGAATAGATAATGTGTAACAGACAGATATAATTTATCTGCTTTCTTCAGTGTTCTCTTAATTGTAATTAATATTTTATTGCATTTTAGTTGTTTACAGTTTAAGGTTTATTTTGTTCCTCTGTAATTCTTATTTGTAAGTGTGGTTTTTTTTTCTCCTACAAAAGTTTTTTTTTCTGACATGTAAATTAATTGCTCTTGTAGAGGTGCAGCGTAAGATAAATTAGTCTTCTGCTGCCCTACGTAGAGCTGCTAAGGTGAAAGGCAGGACAGGCAGACTCACTGTATGAAGTTTACAGTTACAGCTGTTAACATATTTGAAAATTATTAAGTTTAGAGGTGGGTCTATATTTGGGGTGGGGATCTTTTCCATTAGGGGGTGATTAAATAATGATAAGCTTGTGAATATTTACTGTGATATTACAGTGAATGTAGCGTGTGACCCACTTTAGACTTTCACATCTGAAAAGGATAAACCCTTTGATAATTCTTTGACTGCAGACACTATTTGACAGTCAGTTTTGGGTAATGAAATATGCTTCTCCCCTGTTTTTACCCCTCCTATGTTAGCGCTGTTGCTTGTGTTAGGCCATGAGATGTGCAGTCTAAATGTGACTGAGTGATGTGTCATATAATCTCTTGGACATATCTAGAGGACGTTATTCCAGGAGAGGATATGGGGGCTGCCTCATGAAACATTTATCTGGGAAGAGTAGCGCAGCGATGGCAGAGAGATGGAGTGACAGAATGGAATGAGGTAGAAACGGGAGAATAACAAGGAAAGTGTTTGTATGTGCGTCTGTCCGTGTTTCTGTCTCTGTCAGCCCCTTTGCCGGGTGACGGTGCTATAAAAACCATACATGTTTTTTGTCACCGCAAACATAATTTACATTGAAAATGAACAATTTTATAACCAGTGGACAAGTGTATACATCAACAGATGATATGAGCAAATACACGTCAAGCACGCACACACAGTTATAAACATGCTCTGAGAGCTTAGAGAGGCTTTGAGCGTGATAACTCCTAACAAAAACCCTGAGGCTGAGCTCTGACACAAAGCTTATAATCTGGCCAAGTGTTCCAGTGGTCGAACTTAGCTACATCACTGCGCAGCAAATGGAGCTCTGGACATGTTCTGTTCAACAGTCACTTATTTAATTCTTAGTCTGTAAGAGGAGATCTTTAAATGTGTTCCAGTGCAGTATAACAAGGGTTCCTCAAATGCTGTCATTGACTGTAGCAGGACTGGGCGATGTAATAAGAATATATAGATATTGCTGTAAGACACTAGATACTGTGTTAGAGTTGTCTTGTCCTGGTTTAAAAGGCAGCATCACAGTAAAGTGATGAGACTGTTCTAGCTGTTCTATTTGCCTTTATCTACTTAGTCATCATATCCATGTTACTGATGATTATTTATCAGAAGTCTCATTGTGTAAATATTTTGTGAAAGCACCAAGTCAACCCTACAATATCACTCTAATATTGATATTGAGGCATTTGGTCAAAAATATCATGTTTGATTTCCTTCCATACCCCCAAGTCCTAGACTGTAGGCCCATCAATGTGTAAGAACTAAAACCTGTTAAATTACATTTTATACTTTTAACACTTATCTTGATCTTAAATAGACATGTATAACTCCTGCTGGTGTCTCTCTGAGACCAAAAAATAGCAGTCACATCAACAAGTGACAGACATATTTTAGAGTGAAAGACATTTCAGCTGGCAGCGATGTGGTGTGAATCTCCCTAAGCAACAATTCTGATGATTGATTAACTTTAATCAGGCAAAAAAAATACCAAATATTTGCTGGTTCCTACTTGTCAAATGTGAGAATGTGAGTTTTAGGACTGTCGAGACAAAATAAACAATGTGAAGATGGCCATTTTTCACTATTTTACTGACACCTCTTAAGATTATTTAGTAATGAAAATAATTGTTAGTTGCTTAATCTCTTTCTAAAATCTGCACTTAAAATCTTTATTTCAACCTGACTATTGTTAGTACTTGTCCAGTATAAACCACGGCCTTGAGATAAATGACTGTGGGCAAAGGACCATGGGAAAGATTGCTCGCGCTCGCAGTGACTCTTGGTTGTGCTTGGCTGGCCTGCTGTGGCGCTTCAGTGCTGGATCTTCAGATCCTGACAGACACCAGAGTCTAGTGGGAGCCTGGTGGAGTGGCCTCTCTCAGAAGGAGGAAAGCTGCTCCCACCCAGACAAGGTCATGCTGGCCTCTTGTCATTATCCTCTGAACAGACAGGGGAAAAGCATTCCTATCCAGCGGCCATTAGTGCCAGGCAGAGACCAATTACCACCAGGCAAAGGGCAAACAGTAAGCGGACATGAATGAAGCCAGACAGGTCAAAGTGGTCATACATAGCAAAGGTCAGTGTTGTCATAATTTCAGACAAGTTAAAGTTGCAAATAGCTCCCCAGATAAATACATGGGTAAGAAGGGTTAAATTAAGTACACATTTCCTGAGAGCAATAGATGCTGTCCATTAGGGGTCTCCGCGGCTGTAGAGGAGCATTATTGCCATTATCTGAATTGTCTTTCTCTAATCTCTTTACCAAAATCATTTGCATCAGCGATTTATCATACACTAATGAGTCATAGATCAATAGAGGCTTTTATTATCTAGATAAGGTTGATATTCTCCTTGAATTCACAGCAGAGTCACGGGTTATCTCACGTAAACATTTTGAATAGAAATATCCTTTACCCAGCATAAGTGATACCACCAGCCACCGTTGCCAACACATTTATATCAGGCCTTCCCCAGAGTGTATTCAGATACAGGAAGTTCTGCAGAGCCTCTGTACTGTCTGTACTTTCTGTATGTAGCAGTCGCAGCGCTCAAAAGGTTTCCTATGTCATGTACAAGTGTTCTTGTAGTTTCCTCGCACCTTCAAAAAATAAAGCGCATACTGTTTGATGTGCAGCACGTAGGGTCACTGAGGCGGTGAGTATAAGTTTTGGGTTTTATGCACAAAGATCCTTGCTCTTAACTGTTGAGAGCCACAGTGAGACAATGGCGCTTATTCATACTTCTTATTTCCTTTACTATGCTGAAGTGAGAAAAATTTCAAACCCATTCACATCACCAGAAAAGACTCCATTTTACCCTCTGCTGTTACACAAATCTGATCCTGTTAACAGCGACTTGTTGTCACTGACAGGTTGTTGGGTTACTGTTAATTATGCTGAATAATCTGTTAATGTATGAGACATATTGTCCAACTGCCTCCATGTACATGTTCTGCCTACACTATGCTAAGGGTGGGAATCACCAGAGGCCCCACGATACGATATTATCACGATACCGAAGACACGATACAATATTATTGTGATTTTAAAGGTGTTGCAATATGGTGAGTATTGTGATACACTATATTGCGATCTATTACCTTTTTTGAACTGCAAATTTTGTCATCGAAGGGAAACTTTATCAACATCTGTTTTATCTCAGAGGATAAAGTTTTCAGTCTGTTCTTTTCACTTCAGTGATTTTTATTGCTGCAAAATGTATCTAGTAGACTGAAAAGGTTATTGGTTATTTTATTCTGTCATGCTACCAAAAGTTTTTTGTTTTTCTAATATTAATAATGTATTTAATAAAAAATCGATACCTGCTTTCCATGTGACGATATGATACTGACATTCAAAAATATCACGATACTGTGCTGTATCGATTTTTTTCCCACACCTCTACACTATGCTCATATTTTCCAGAGGACCAAACACCAGGTACCAGATACACATGCCTCAAATTTATAAGGCTGTGCAAAACTCTTAAGATACCTCTCAATCATTGTGAAATTGCTCACAAGTTTGATTCACATTTTTACAATTATCCATAAAAGACCAAGGACACACTCCTAATCAGCTGTTTGTATATACAGTTCCTCCCTCTTTGTAGACCTGTCAGTGTAAAGGATGAAGCAGGGTTCGTTTTACTCAAGCAGAATCCTTGAACGACACCATCAGACCATTACAGATGCCACTGGTTATTTTTAGCCCCCAAAGTGTCACATTAAATTGTTACACTTGTGCATGTAAACCATCATCAGCAGTAAAATCTTCATCATCACACTCAACAAACATCAGAAAAGTCATCAATGCTGATTTTTTTTTTATCTCTGTTAATTAAAAAATATTAACAAAACGTATCACAATAAAGAATAAAATTGAGAATAATGGAAGGGAGCAGTGGATCAGTTGAATTCACACAAGTGGAGCAAGCATAAATGTTCTTGCATTTCTCTGTTCCTTTTATCAATACCGACAGTTCTATTGAAACAGTTTCAATGGCACTGCTATTAAGTTAATTGAAAGAAAAAATGTAATTTAAATGAATCTGTGTGTGCTCAACACTATAAATTTGTAAAACAGAAAAAAAACAAAGTAGGAAATAAAATTATACCAAAAATAAACAAAATTGCAACTGCAATGCAGTTATTTAAAAGGGAGCTTGTAAATGCACATTTGACTAGCATATTATAACTTACTCACTTAGAGCATAACTGTGCATATATGACGCAGCCTTTCGCCTTATTGCTCATTTACACTTTACCATATCAAGCATGTCCTGAATTGAGTTTATTTTAAAAAAAAAGGCATATGTATAATTCTGTGTTCACGCATCGTCTCGTCTACCTGGTTTGATATCAAAGGATTAAGCATTCAAGTGTGAGCATTCGCCCCTGTGAGTTCGGACAGAGGGAGATTATCTACTCCAAAGAGGGACCAAATTTTGCGAATCTGTCATCTTGATGCGTTCGGTAAATGTTCATCCCCTCCTTAGTGTTAGATGTGTAACTAGAAATTTTCACACACCTCCTCCCACTCTGCACTTTCATGCCACACAGGGGTGATCAGCTGGAGGAAATCAAGCCCCTCTCTAAATTTCCTCTCAACTGATTAAGATAAACTGCTTTTCAGCCATGGTTACCCCCCCAACCAATCAATTAAAGTAATCAATTAAAGGCCTGCCGGCTGAGCCTTTGGTAATTGAGGGTTGAATAAACACAGGCTGCTGATACTGATGATAAAGCCGTAACAAAACCATGGGCATGAAAAGGGCTTGAAAAATGTAATTTCTGGGATTTTAGTGAGTCTCAATTGTAAGATATCTAAGGAATGCTAGGTTTAGTTATTTATTTCATTCCATACCCAGCGCAGTCCTGGCTGTTTATCCCGCGCTGCCAGAGATTCTGCCCTAGGACGTTAAATATTGAATAAAATCATCAGCCAGGCCTTTCCAATTGGCTGTGGCTACTATTTGAAAAAAGTGCCAGTAGAATTCAAACATGGCACTGTGTTCCAGCATGTCCTCCAGTGAAAACAAATCCTCAGAGGAGGGTGAAAGAGACTCTTTTGGGCAGGCTTGGCCTCTCTGCTGCTGGCTTCAGGTCCAAGAGGTGAGGAGGCTGTCTGTACTTCAGGGATCCTAAAATATAGCCACACAGGGCTCCCTGACTGAATCCCATTCACTTAAATATGCATTTTGTCTGCTTTCTATTTAGAAATTTAAATGAAACTTTGATTCACAGACAAAATTGGCACATCAAGGTAAAGAAATATTTTGGGATAGAACTGAAATATCAACCAAACTCATTAAATGTTTCCTGGCCGCATTAATGCTCTGCTAGACTTTTTTTTAGGATTTTTTACAAACTGTTTTTTCTCGCAGGAGGGCTTATAACAAGCTGGCTGTCCATTTGGTTTGAATCAGTCTGCTTTTGTTGAGGTTCGGCGATTCTAAGTCTAAAAAACTCACGAGCTCCTCCTCCTCTGCCGTCTGACTTTGCGAGTCGCTCGTCTGTTGGGCTTTTACGAGAGAGCAGAGACATTAGAGACAGGGCGATAGGTCCTTGTTTAAGATTTGTGTGACCCCGCTTCTTTACGAGGTCACCATTTACATGTGTGCGCTGTCGGAGCGCGGATCTAATAACTGGCTGTTCGTGAAGTCAGCTTCCATGTTTTGATGACTCACAGCACGACATGTGGCCTGGATTCTGTGTGTAAGAGGAAAAGTGGAGTACAGAAATCTTTTCAGTTCATTTGTGTATTACTATAACGACTGAGATAGTTTATACTTTTTTCCCCTGTTGAACATGCTAACATGGTTACAAAAACAAACTTGTAATAAATGAAACAAATAACTACCTAAAGAAAGAGGTACACAAGCTAAAGGACAAAAAGATGTTAGACAGAGAACAGCAATCTTTTTAAACATGCTCGTGGGTTTAAAAATCAGAGGAAGAAAGTCTCCTCTTCTAAGGTGTTAACAACAGTAATACTGTATGTATGGACTGTACTTGGAGCACAGAGGAAAGTGCTATGCCTGCTCCAGCTCATTATCTAACAGCCACATAACATAATTTAACATTTCCTTTGTGTTCAGGGACACCACGGCAATTAGCTAACAAGTGGGTCATCCATTAACCAGGCCCATGGCCCTGGGAGAGATATAAGCCTCCAGGGCAACACTCAACAATTCTCTGTAATAGAATGGCTAAGAGAGAGAGTCCATTAGTAAACATTTAGGAAATCAGTGAGAAGGCAGGTCTCCACGGGTAATTATATTAGGGATTATTTACAACAAATACACTCTGCGCTTTATTGTATTTTCTGCCTTTATCTTTTTCATGATGTTGTTTTCAACTTTGTTCTTCTACCATTTGCAGGTTCACATTAATGAGCCAGGAGGTCATAAATAAAAGTTTGTTGCCTCTTAGATTGAGACTGATGGTGCATGAGCCCCTGAGCCTGCAGACAATTTGAACTGAAACACAGGATTTTTTCGCCTCCGCTTTTTTGAATGACATAAATAATGAAAGTCTGTTGATTTTCCAGAGATTGCAATTATATGATCATGCAGTCGGAGGATTGAGACTGCTCTATTGAGGAGCCCACCTGAGAACCTAAAAGACTGGTGGATGCTTCCTGCTATTGACGTCCTCCTTAACTGTGATCCCACTCTCTCAGCCCCATGCTGTAGACATACACAAAGAATAGACTGCACTGTTTGGACCCTGATCTCAACAGGGATCATATAGTATGGACACCCCTTTGAAATAGTTTACTTCAAAATAAATACTTAATGCAGCGTGCTTTTTCTGATGAAATAATTCATTGAACACACTAACATTTGTAATAGCTAACCAGCCCCTCACAACGGTGTTAGAGTAAGACTCAAGGTTGATCAATAGAGGCCTTAGGGGTTTTATTTTCTGTTCCTTGATCAAGGCTGTCAGATTAGTATAGGTACAGTGTAAATAGGACTGCTCCTTGAGCATAGGCGGCGGCTCTGCAGCACAGGTTGGAGCTTCGCTGCCTCATTAATATGATTAGGAAAACAGCCTTCGGGCAGTGAGGATGCAGAGCAGCCCACACCGAGACTCAGTGGATACCAACAACAGTACAGCGGCACAATGGTCGAGTGTCAGTGTGTTTTTCATGGCCCTTCTTTTGCAAATCAACTAATCTGAACAGAATATATAAAAAGTGCACAAAAAGACATTTCTGTGACCATGACCCACAGTGAGATTTTATTCATTTAAAGGTGTAATTGGTTGATGTTTGCTGGTCTGTGGTGAAATTTAATAACTGCAAGGAGTAAAGATTTGGATATTCTGAAACTAGCAAAACTCAGATTTTAGAGAGGTTATTGATTTTGCGCGCCCATTTTGTTTTGTGAACAGCATTGTATAATTAGTTTTGTCCTTTGTCTTTGTAAAATGGTCCTCTTTCCGTCTCTCTCTGTCTCCACGTATCACCCGCTCACTCACCGAGCCAATCTCTTTCACAGGATTCACTAAAATCTTACACGTTGTGAAGCCTGTGTCATATCAGTTTCAGGGTGTGAGAGGTGGAAATGAGGGACATTTCTACCAGTTTTGAAGTGTGGATGTTGTTTTTCCTTTGCTTCATTAATTTTTAGAAATTAGCAAATTTGTGTGGCGTGTTTTTTTTAAAGGCTAGGGGGGTGAAATAAAGTGAAATATGAGTGATAATATAATTGATTAGTGGTAGTAATGCTTCATTTCTCATCTGATTTGCAATCCATTTAGTTTTTGAAACCACCCGACGAGGTTTTTGCTTTTTTTTTTTTTTTTTTTTCACAGTGCCTGTCATCAAGTGAGTAATTATCATTGGTCTGTGTGTCATAAGCCAGGAAGGATAGTGACACTTCTACTGATCTATTTATCTTTTAGTGCCGATGACATCTCCCTCCCCGGCTTCGGAATCAGGTTGTCACCTCCTCAATCCAACAGACAGACAACACAAGTGTTATTAGTATGTGTTTCATATTCAGCAGAATAGGTGAAAGTGAAAATAGGCTTTACTGCTTTACGTGGCAAAGTCAACACTTAATAGTAGTAATTACGATAAGGACAGTCTTGTTGATGATAATTAACATTTTAATGGTATTTCGGGGATAACATTTAAATTACTTATATAAATGATTGCATAGAAATAATATTCCAATTTAAGTGAACGTGAGCTTCCCCAAGTAAAAAGTCGGGGCATATAACAATATAATATTAATTGTAATTATGTTTCTGTGTTTGATTTTTGCAATGTATTGCAATTTCTATCACTGTTGGCAAATCTGATTTTGATTGGAAGGTTTTTTTTATTATATACTTTAGTAAAAAATAATAATTTAGTGAAAATTTGCAGCGTAATTTCACAATTTTCGTCAAATTCAGGCCCTTGAAATCTTCCTGTAGAGGAGAATAAAGAATAATAAACTTTTTTTTTAAACAAACAATAGCATAGTTATAGATAACTAACAGAAGCAGCTTTTGTGTCTCACATAAAATCACTCATTTTGCATTATGACTTCATTGAAGGTATGTATATGAACCAAACTGCCATTCCTAAATACTCGTGTGTGATGCCAGAGACAAAGCAAATACTGTATTTTATACTTAAAATAATGTCTTACTTTAAGTTCAGCTACCTTTTACTTTATCAAGATGCAAATCATTTTTGCTTTATCTAAGTCAGAGTTTCACATTTAAAGAGCATTTACACAGGAGATGATGTGATAAGTGCACAGATGCTGTGGTTGGTCTCCTTCTGTTTGCCTTAAGAGGCGACTATCTGAAGACCTTGAGGAGCAGATGAGATCTGATTGTACGCAAGTGGCTGAGATGATGGTTGTGTATCCAGTACCATAAACAGCCAGTAGATGGTACTCTACTGTGGGGCTTAGCAGCAAAATGATAGTGTGCACTGTTGGGGTGAAAAAAGGATAGGAGATACTGAACAGTATTTATTGTCACAAGGTCATTAGATAAAGCAGGTTTAAGGGGATTCTTAAAGAACTGCTGCAGTTCAACACAATGCATAAATCTGATTGTAGCAGTAAATGCATCTATTTTAGACATTTAAAGCTTTGCAAAAAGTAACACAAATTTAAGTTGAGAGCCAGTTTATGTGGAGGTAAATGTGGCTGTATCGCCCCATGCCTGTCCGGTGTTGTGTGTAACGGACAACAGCAGATGGCACGTGGCTGGCTCCCTGCATGCCCCTGTCAGCAAGATTGTTAGGTGGAGGTTACTTTGGTGGGTGATGGAAAAGCCAGATTACTCCTGTCAAAAAGCAGGCAACAATGCAGCCCGGTGCTTTGTTTCCCCTGTTTTCAAAGGCATTTGTTTTTTGATAAGGTACCGGAAACAGTTAGCGACATGCTGGTGGTAACCTATGGAAAAGAATACACTTTCTATCAATTGTGTTTTCCTTATCCCCTGGTGGCGTTTGCTGGGTGTGGGAATAGGCAGCATTCTGGGCACTGCTGCTCTGAGATAGCATTCACAGCCCAGAGCACAAGAAGGGGCTGCATTCAGCCTGGGGAACCAGGGGCCCTACGCTGCAGAATTGTACACAGGGATGGACAATGTACACTATCTTTGGTGTGGACACAAAGAACCAAGGAAAGATTTTATTGTAAGGTTTGGCAGGTCTTGTTTCCAGACTCTCTATCTTTCTAGCTTGCTCGGCCTCTCTATTTACCTACTGCCTTCTCGATGCAGCAATTTCATTACGTATGTATTATTTTACAGTACATGACTCGTTTGCTAATGATAGACTGGTAGCTGCTACACTCTTTCCTCTTCTCTCATTACCTTCCACTGTCTCTTCTCTCTGTCCCACCTATATAGCCACACGTTTTCCTTGATATTCTCACTCTTGTGCAGACACACTTCACTCACCATTCGGCCTGAAAATCAATGCACAAAGTAAAATCTTTCTAGTGTCTCTGTTAAAATGAAGAGAGGACATTAAAAGTGAACAGTACACATGAACATTAGTGCAGCATATGCTCTGAAACAAGCAGCAAAAGTTGTTGTTGATATTGATATAATTGTTTCTTGTTAATAATTGGCACATCTGCGTGCTGAATGTCTTCACTGATTTGTGATCCATTCAGTGCTGGAGCTCATCAGATGATGTGAAGGCTAAGCGTTTTTAATAGAAGCTGGACCCACTGCTGCCACCCACAGAGCCTCCACATTGCATCGGGTAAATTAGTATTATGATTTTAAGGGATAAATACCCGTTCCACCTAATTAATCCGCCACATCACAGGGGGATATGACACCATGAGCCCAATAGATCAAGGACCACAGATCAAAGGCTCCACCACTGTTAGAATCCTACACAGGCAAGAATAAGGTTTCTTGTTTATTTCTATGTACAGATGGCCTGTGAACTAATGACTAAAGAATACAGCAATATACGCAAATTTGTTTATTGGTTGTTGACCGAATGATGTTGCATCGTTGGTCCACCAATAAGCATGTCTAATTAGGCAGTGGGGTTTCAGAACTCAAGACTGAAATTTTAATGCTTGTTGAAATTCCTTGTTTGGAAAAACATCATTCAGTCATTAGCATAATGTATGATTTAAAGTGTGTGCTTTGAATTAAACTACCATTTGTAGTTCAGCTGCTTATGATCAATATGTAAACGGGGGTCTGATCAATGTGTTAGAAATGTAAAAACTTTTTTTAATGATTCACACTCAAAGCTGGTAATAAATTGATTGTTTGGGCTGGTTTGTGGCTCAGGGGTGAGGCTGGTTTTTGGTGAGGAAATATGAAATAAAAAGATCAGTAAAGAGGACAGTTAACGGTTGCCTGCTCTGTGAATGAAATTAAAAATTCTCACTCCTGTGATAAGCTTTACCACAGAGACAGAATACATTTATTGAAGGACGGCCATAATGAAATCAATGTTTTCTTAAAAGTCTTGGTGCCTGCACACAGTGATTTTGTTTGGCTTTCTTCGTCATAGTCGGTGCTTTATTTTCTAGTTTTCATGCATGTTGTGAAATCTTTCCTCTTAGTTATAATTTGTTTTATTACGTGTTTATCACTTGAACATTTCAAGTAAATAAAATAAGTCATAACTGACCCAAACCAACGTTGTGAAGTTGCTGTGACATCTTGTTATGGTTCATAATATTCCGAGCAGCGCGCACACTTTGGCCCTGTCCTCAACCTGACATAAGAAAGGAGCTAGCTGGGCCCTCTCTTTATTTAACACACTGGCTGTGCTCTAAAAAATGTCAGTGTTCTGCCAAGTTTACCACATATTCACTGTTTACTGATGGCTGTTACACATGTGGTTTTTGCATATGCTCTCCTCTCCCACTTAAATCATCTGCGGTCCCTGGGCTTTCTTTTGACATGTGCAGCGTCGGTGCTGCCATTGCAGCTTAAATTTTTCAAGCAAAGAAAAGGCATTTGTATGAAATAATAATGACCGTTTCAGACATTTATATTTTCCGCATCTGACTGTCATCTCTCCTTTTCTTACTCTCTCTGTGTCCACCACAATATTCCAAACCTCCTACACACATTTCCATCACATGATTTGGTTGATGTAGTTTTGCACTATTTGCTGTAGTTGTCATTTTAGGGGGAAGTTTTTTTTATGTCTTTATGTATTTTGGTATTTTGGTACATATAGTTTGTTTACAGTGTTAGAATTTCATTGTCTGTTTCATTGTCATTGTTACAGTTTCATTGTGTGTGTGTGTGTGTGTGTGTGTGTGTGTACATATATTTAAGTAAGATAAAGATAAATTCTTTTTATATGCTGTCACTTACTTGGCCATTAAATCTGGCTCTGGCTCTGACACAGTGGTGTGCAGCGCTGGGGTAAGACTAATACAGCTTTATCCTGAACACCTCAATTCTCAACATTCCTCTGATTCATAATGACGCGGAACTAAAATCCAAAACCGCAGCCTCCAACAAAGCTGGTCTACGGACCTCCTCTCCTGGGACGGGCTCCCTGATGTCAGAGATCCTGAGTTGACTGGACTGACTGACTGACTTGGGACTACAGTCTTGTCTTCAATAATTCATACAACAGTATCAAGTGCTTCATGAATATACTATGACATGCCATGTAAAAAAAACAAGACCCTGTATCATATAAATGCAGTATTTTCAATTGAATTGATTTGTATATTTTAAAACGTTGTCCATAATCCTGTCCTGAGAAGACATTATTGAGGACTTACATGGTGACTGTCAAACCGCAGTGCTTTTGTTTGGGTAAATGTCAGAACACCACTCAAAACATTCTCCATAATTTATCGAAGGTAGCATTGTGAAAATTCCCTCCTCTGTCAGACTACATCAGCGTAAATGATGTACACATGTCTTGTGGCGAAGAATCCTCTTCAAAGCGGCACTATTTGTTTTGTCGCTGTTCCTTTGTGTCGGCACGCCTACGGTCTCAGCAGAGTGTGGATGTCACAAAACATTAGGAAGTATGAGATTCAGGATGTTCCATTTAATCTCCTTGACTTCCCCAGTTAGCAGAGGAGCCAAGCAGCAGCTGAGGGAGCCCCAGCATCCTGTAGAACAAAGCTGGCTGACATGATGTTTGCCTGAGGGGCCTGCACTCACTCTCTCACAGGCATAGTCTGCGAGCGTGTAAAACAATGAGAAACCAGTCAGCTGACAGATACACTAAGCTGCAGTCACTTTGAATGACAACAGCGCATGAGAGGAGCAGTGGCAGCCCCGGTCTGGGACTCAGTACAAACAGCTTTGCGAGCAGACAGAAGGCTCTATCAGAGCTATCAGTCAGAGCTGCTTGGATCACACTGTTGCAGTTTATTGTTGGAGTACTGTAGACTGATCTCATTGTGCTGTGACAATATGTTTCCCTAAACAACAACGGCCTGTAAAGGGAATAGCTGCCTGCATGTGCGACTGCGATGTGTTTTCCTTCTTAAAAAGGCAGCTAGTGAGGCACAGTGGTCACTCTGATTACCCAGAGTGCAGTTGTGGCCAGGGGTTAAATAGGAGCAGATGCCTACTTAGACAGAAGGATGAGTGACTCTCCTCAGCTCTAGACCCTTCTCAAGCATCCCAGTTCAGTTTTCCTCCCATGTAATAATGATCCGCAGCAAGACGACACGTTTGACCCCCCGTGACCTCAAAGGCTATAGAAATTATAATCAGGGAGTTATTTAGAATGACCTGATTTGATGCTCAGCTGATGGAAAGGCTTCACCGCTCTGTGTCAGCCGCAAGATGACCCTTTCCTGTTTACCGCCAGCTTTGGAATTAAGTTACTGCCAAAGAAGTGATTGAGTATGATTGAGATTTTGAAAGGCCACCCTGTGTTACGAATTGTGAATTATTTGTTACAACAAAAAGAAACATGTTCAAGGATGCAGACTGCTCCATCGGTTACCCAAAAGAAAGACACAAAAGTATGGAGAGAAAAGAGCTTTCACAACCAGCTTTGGCACGGTTCAAGGACTCCACAGTTCACAAGTAAATTCAAGTTTATTCTCCAAGAACCACTTCTCACACATAAACACACAAACACACACTGTCCCATGGGTGTGCAGGCAGCACCACAACCGCTCCCACTACAGGTAAAGAGGCCCACTCAAAAGGGTCATATGACTCAGCCTTTGGCTTTTCTGCCCGTCCTCCTGTGCATCTCTGGGGTACATGAGACTCTTCGGCATCCACCACTTCTCTCATTAGCACATGCCAGGCTGCTAGTTGCTGCGGCTGAATCCAGGGCATGTCAGGAGCCATGTCTAGGAGCCACTTGAAATGACAAGATGAGAATGAGGGCCAAGGGCTGGCATATGGTGCTGATTAGCAGTCAAGTTTACAGGGGTTCTCTATCCACAGAACATAATCAGACCTACTCCCAGCATCCTGCCCACTGAACATCATCTCACACACATCGATCCCCCCTGAAAGATACCGCCGATACCATCTGAAAAAGAAATTACAAGCCATTATTTTAAACTTTTGCAGCGTTGAAGTTGTGTGTTTGAAACTGGGTCTTACGTGGCTGATACAAATATGTGTTTGATGATTTTCTCGTAAACAGGTCTTTTGGAATTAATGAAAATGAAAAGCAAGTTCTCAGGCTTACCCTGAGGGACCTTGTCAAATGTTGATGGATTTCTGTGTGCACTGACAAGTAAAAACTAATATCTAGAAAATAAGAAATCACAAAACTATTCTACATATTAATGAGTGATTTCAAACAGTCTATGCCTGCACTGGATGCCCACCAGGCACAGAGCACAACTCCCCTCAAACAAAACTTTCAGTGCCACAGTCGAAGCAGCAACATCTGGCTCCTCATGTAGGCGCTTATTAGGATCAAATTAAGTAGAAATGAATGGGATGATACATGACAGGGTGCAGATGTTCAAAGCCGTGGTGTGAAAATCTGAGGGCAGAAAACAGCTTAATGAATTCTGCGTCTTACAGCAGGGGTGAGGCTTTGGGTTCACAGGTTAAAAAAAAAAGGCTAATTAAATTCTGAAGCAGACGCACAGAAAATAAATGTTTGTTGCTTGTCGCTCCCCTTATTTACCCGTGGTGCGCTTAGGGACAATGTTATGATTTGCAGTTAATCAAGCAATACAGGGGAGTGTAAGTGAGTGGTCTGCTCTTTTGTGATTTATGAACAGATGCATATCAGACCTCTAATGTCCCGGGTGAAGTGCTTCACATATTAGCTGAACTGTCACTCACAGCAGGTTAGTATCTGAACATATTGAACTTGCAGCACTAGTTTTCCCCATAACTGATTTAATTTTTTTTTAATTTTTAGGTTGTTTTTTTTAACACAATTTGTCTGAGACAATTTACATTCTGTTACTGGACTAAAAGACGGGTAATTAAAGGTCCGGTGTGTAGGATTTAGGGGAATATATTAGCAGGAATTGAATATAAGTATGGTTTTCTTTAGTGTATTATCAACTGAAAATAAGAATCATTGTGTTTTTGTTACCTCAGAATGAGCCGTTTGTATCTATGTAGGGAACGTACCTTGATATTTCTACAGTAGCCCAGAATGGACAAAGCAAACACTGCCTCTACAAAGGGCCAGTCACGGTTCTGCGTATTCACGTAAGCCACCATAGTGAGTTGATCCATCCTGATGAGAGTGCAGGAAATACACTGATGTTTTTTTTTTTTTTTTTTATGTGAAACTGCTTTATTCAGTGTTTTCACCGGTTTAAATCACAGGGTCCATTTGTTTTGGAGAGGAGAGGACCTTTGTGGATAATTCAGCTCCCGGTAAAAACCTCCTTAATGTCTTGATTTTAAGTTATCAAAGAAAAAAGATTAGCACACATTAGCAGGTGCTAGGCTAGCAGCCCATCTTCGACATGTCGGACAGCGTCAGAGAAACACTGATTTATAACGTGAAACTGCTTTATTCCGTGTTTTTACCGGTTGTAATCACTGGTACTGTTTGTTTTGAAAAAAGGAGAGCACTTTGCGGATAATTCAGCTCCCGCTAAAAACCTCCTGAATGTCTGGATCTTAAGTTATCAAAGAAAAAAGATTAGCACACATTTTTGTTGTGTGTAAATAAACAAATTTTGTTTATTATATAAATTATTAAACGTTCGGAAGTCTACTAGGATAATATAATCAATTGCCTTGTCAGTCGCCCAGATACATTTTGCTGCAAAAAAAAATCACTGACATGAGATGAACAGACTGAAAACTTTATCTTATTAGATAAAACAAATGTTGATAAAGTTTTCCTTTGGGGACATAATTTGCAGTTCAAAAATGGTAATATATTGCAATATATTTTAATCGCAATACTCGGCATGTCGCAACACGTTTAAAATCACAATAATATTGTATCGTGACTTAAGTATCATGATAATATTGTATCGTGGGGCCTCTGATTATTCCCACCCCTACTGAATAATGAACACTAAAGGAATTCTAACCAGGAGAAGTTGCAGCTTGTTGCGACTTGCAATCCTCACCACTATATGCCACTAATTCTCCCTAAATGTTTCACACTGTTCCTTTAAGTAAATTGTTTTTTTATACATCGTACAATTTTATTCTTTTCCCCAAAATTTATCCTCAATAAATCTTACTTAGCAAAAATATATCTATAAATACCCATGAATTACACAGTCCAAATCCTTAATTGGAGCTTTGACCATTCTTAGTTATATTTATGGGCCTGTTTTATGTCGCCTTCAAATATTGCTCCCTCTCTTCCCTCCACCCACTCAAACATAAACCATATAATAACTTTGAACCAGCACTGCCAGGTAGACAGGCACAGACTCACACTGGGCCGTCTCAGTTGATAGAAGGTTCCTGTAGAGCCGTAAGACTCGAGTCAAGGAGGGAAAACTCGGTTTAACGTAAATGATGTCATCACACATTTTAAATGTGACTTTTAGCTGGCTGTCGCGGCTGAACAACTTGATAGTTACCTCATTGTTGAATCACAATTCTCTTAATTACGTCCTTGAGATCTATTATTTTGGTTTATTTTCCTTCTGTGGTGTGGGGCTGCTTCTCTTCTAAATCACTGAGTCTCCCCTTCCTCGTTAATGTCTCCTCAGCCTGCGTACTGAGCTCCAAAGCTGCACAGGGCCAAGTCTAATTTACACATTTTCACTGGCATAATGTTTAAGGGTGTTTTCCCCCTACTGACTACATTACACACTTTGTGTGTGTGAGTGTGTGTGTGTGTGTGTTGTACTGTAGATTGTAAATGACAGCTAAGGGTTAAAAGCAGTGGTAGAGCTTTGTCGAGTTCTCTAATCGGTTTATTGTTTATAGTGATAAACAAGTTGCTTACTTCCTTTAGAAGAGAAAAATATGTAAGTAGTCCTTGATTCGGATTAAATATTTGGATCTTGTCACTTCGTATGTTTCTTTTCAACTGTTGCATCAAAGGAAGTGTCGCTTTTCTGTTTATGAGAATAACGAATGAATGACACATTGCTGTGTGTTCCTGCCTCCACAGATTACATTGTAAGCTCTACGTGTTTGTGTTGTTCTTTAGCAAAAAATGACCTTAACAACAATCACAAAAAAATGCGTCTTTCATATCAACACGTCTCTTGATTCAGATTTACAGTTCTGTATTGACCTGAGCATAATGCAAAACAAATAGTAGGCTGTGTCCAAGGCCTTTCTATTGGTGGCATCCAGAGGGAGCAATTCTTTTTACAATTCCAAGTAGAGGGCAGGTGAGTTATTTCTTTGGCTGTGTTTTACACATGACTGTGTTCATACATATTATAGAGCACCCTATAAAAGTTTTTAAGTGCAGACCCACTTCCCCGCACAGGAGATGTATCATACTTTGTTCCAAGTGTTCTGACACATAAACGCATATTTTTGGTAATTCGCAGCTCAGGGAAATACTCCTTTTTCTTTTTGTTTCTGTAGCAGCACACTTACAGCACTAACAGATGAAAGTCTATAGATGTAAAGCAGAGACGCCAGAGGAGAAAAAGTGAAGGCACACACATGTACATACTAACATATACTGTACAGACGGACACACACAAACTTCTCTGACTTTGCAAGCACACTCAATCTTTCTGGGCTGGCACTTCCAACAGGAAACTGACAGTATTATGTGACACCATGGAATGTTCTAGGGAGCAGCAGCCTAGCAGCACTGACCTACACCCGGCAACAATACCTCTTTTTGTCCTGCCTTTCCCTCAAAATCTCAGCTCCCCACTCAAATGCAGGTGTGGTGCTCTGCAATATACAAGGTATTTTATTTTCAACAGGCATAATTAAAAGAAATGAAGTCAGTGTTCCTTTGCACAAATCAGAGCACTCAGGGGAATGACACAGTTCTTTCTGTACAGAGATTTACAAGAACAGCATGCTACAGTGCACGCCAGCTCTCAAGTAAGCTGATCGAAAATAGAATTTGATCGGCGAACCAATAAAAAAATACGCTGGCAAACTAAAGGATTTAGACATGTATTCAGAATACAGACAAGTATGACAGAATTTTGGTTCCAGTGAGATCCTGCAGTATGTCTTAGCAACATTTGCTATAGTTTGGAATAATAATTTTGGCAGCTCTATTGAAACTGTAAAATGTTCATTGTTAAGCGCCGTAGCAGGATGTTTAAATTGGCCGACGAGCACGCTTTAAAAAATCATCTGCACTGGGGAAAAAAGGCAAACCTTAAAAACAGCACCAACTAATAATATTTTATTCCCTAATTATATTGTCAACACTAATAGTAGGTGAATTATTTTTGAGGGATTAAATATGTTTAACCTAATTGTATTCAATTATAATATGTTTAATTTCAGCTGTAATTATTTTCAAATGTGCTCTCCGTGAACAGCGGATAAAACACTGGTTTGTAGTCAACTCTAATGGTTGTTTTCAACGTGTTATCTTTTTCCAGCTCTGAAGTTATTTTACTCTACTTCCCTGGATGTTCAGTAAAGAGGTTTAGATTGGAGGTCAGTGAGTGTGACATTTACTTGGCATGGGGTTTGAAGACCAATCTCCGTTCTTTGGGATCTTGAATTGCATCAGTCAGTTCCAACAACTTGTTTTTTAAGAGCACCGACGTCAAAACGGTTGTGTGTGTTTCACAGCAGAGCGGCGCCGTCTTTAGATCATAGGTAAATTATGATGATGCACTTTCTTTTGAAATGATAAAGCCAAGAAGTTTTTGGGCTCAGACCTTATACATGCAGAAAAAGTATCATTGCGTTAAAGTAACCTATTTGCCAAAGTGTGTGTGTCTGTGTGTGTGTGTGCTTCATTTATAGATACTCCGAGGTACTTTCTGTCACTTAATGCCCAGCAAGAGTGAAGCTCTTCATTACGCTATATATCTGCAAAGTATGCATCTTAAATCTGTTCTTACTTAGTCAAATACACATCTTGCATCTGTCACCACTTCACTATAAAGCAATTAAAAGTTAGTGAAGAAATTTAAAGTGTTACATATATTTTTAACAGCTGATATACACACAAACAATACTGTAGTTTCCTCTATTAATTCAGTGCAGTTAAAATGTGTTCAGGATTTGATTGAGCTGTGTTTTCCTGCTTGTCCTGATGTGGCGGATTTGAGGCTTGCCATGGCTTCATTGGGGTTCCAGCCACACAGCAGGAAGAAGATAGAAAGGGGGGCTTTGGAGGAAGGAAAAAAAATCACAGCGCATTAAAAACAAATCTACTGGGGGATCCACCAGCAGCTTAAGTGAGCCAAGACGATTAAAGGGTCAGTGGTCATAGACTGCAGGTTGAACGTACCTGATGCCACTCACCTTGGTCCACAAGAGGCGCTGCCAAAACCAATCTCTCAAAATCAAAAACATACACAGGAGACACAGTGAAGGTCAATGCAAAGTTACAGTAGATAATGACAGCTAACTCAGCACATCTCTTGGCTTGTTCAGTCATTCTTACTGTGTTTTAGATTTATGAATTGTTTGTCCTATAACTTCTGGGTGTATGGTGGTATAGTAATGCAGGTAATGTGCTCATTGATTTAAAATGCCTGTACTGCTTTAACACACAATTATAACTTTGAAAAAAAAACAGGGAATATTTCATGTCATGATTATGCTAGACAAAATAATTGTGATTCACAATATTATCCAGATAATCATCAAAATATGTGTAATATTCTTCAAATGGCACAAAAATGGACTGGAATTATGTTACCTCACATTTTGTTAAAGCCTGGCTAAAGTCAAATCAGTGATTTCTTTCTAAACACATTATACATGTTAGAAAATACTCATTAAAAATGTGAAAAGACTGGAAACTGTGTATTATTGCTTTCTGCAGTTAGACTGATTGAACTGTTTTTCACCATTTCTGTGTCCAGGGGTCTCATTTATAAACATGGTGTACACACAAAACGAGGCCTGAAAGGGGCGTACGCCACTTCCCACACAAAAGTTGTGATCTCTAAAAACAGACTTGGTAGGAGAAACTTATGCTGACAAACATTTTGGAGACAGGAAATTAGCTACACAGGTGGTGAGGTGGAAGCCTGATTGTACACACACCGTTTTTGGCTTTTGTCTGTACGTACATTTTAGCGTGGATCCTACATATTGTTTTATATAGAGACCCCAGGACATTTTGGG
The DNA here is from genome assembly GCA_019142605.1 of Cephalopholis sonnerati. Classification (NCBI taxonomy): domain Eukaryota; kingdom Metazoa; phylum Chordata; class Actinopteri; order Perciformes; family Serranidae; genus Cephalopholis; species Cephalopholis sonnerati. The sequence goes on from JAGQAX010000001.1 coordinate 28,794,844, forward strand.
TAGACTTGAAATCATGGCTCGATGATGCACTGGAGCCATCCTTAACATAACTCCTCTCCTACTATATAAAAAATGCGTCACTACTAACATACGTTACAGCACATAACATCAATGTCATTTCATGCACACCCCCCCATGAGTTTGCTGCATTCCACAAGCTCGTCCAGAATAATAAATATGTGAATAAATATCTTTGTTAAATGCCAAAATTATATTAACATAAGCAAAATAGCCGTCACTAACGCACCTTTCAGTCTTTCAGCTCAAAATGGCTACCTGGCCTGCCAGCAGTTACTGTTCACTGCTGTGTGTTTGTGTGCTTTGTGCTAATGTTAGCTGTTGTTAGTTGCTGAAAAGAGAGGCTTTCCCCACACAGCGGCTCTTTTATTCTTCAGTTTAGAGGCTGTGTGTTGTGCTATTGTAGACTGAGTGTGTGCTACTGGGTTAGCTGCTAACAAGAGTCTGTCGCCAGGGAGTGGCATCTATTCATTGGCTGTGCTACCATAGACTGTGTGTGCTACTGGCTAACGAGAGACTGTAGCTGTGTGACGGCTAGTTCTTCATCTTAGGTGTGTGTGTGTGTGTGTGTGTGTGTGTGTGTGTGTGTGTGTGTGTGCTAGGGGTGGGGGGATTCACCATCGTAATCGATGTTACCGATTTCAATTCCTCCACAGAAGGAGCTGCAGTTAAAAACCTCACCTACAAAGTTAAAAGTGTGCAACTGCAGCGCACGGACACTTAAAGTGAAAGCATCCCGGGGTGCTTTGTTGAGACGGCAGCACACAGCACTGTCCTGTTTACTTTTTGTCCTCACCCAAGCATCATCTATTCGGGGTATTAAGAGTTTCTGTTAGAATTGTCACTTAAACTTTCTGCACTGCTGCTAGCGTATGTCGTCCACTATTATTTGGCTTTTTATATTTTCTGTTTACTTTAACGTGCATGCATGAGTGAGAAAACGGTTTAAACTAACATTACAGTCTGCTGTTACAGTCTGTAAATGGTTTCAGTGAATTTTCTTGCCCCACACTGATGCGAAAATATGTTTTCCAGTAATTATCTAAACTGCATATTACTCCAGTGATTAAATAAATCACAGTCATAATCAAATTAAGTTTTTAAGTCAAGTAGGGAAATGACTGCTGTAAAAAACAGTAGTTGAATTAAAATATGTGTCATAGCAGTCCTTTTGAATTTGAGGTCCAGTATCTTCTGATCAGGTACCTGACATATAGGGCTATTATTATTATTAATATTATCATAACACAACACTGACGTGGAAATTAGACTTATTTTAGAATATGCCGCTTTTGTCATTGTCTTTTAGAGAAGATGATTGAATCAAATATTAAATACTGTTGTTTATATTGATGGATTATTTTATTCTTCAGAATAACTGATAAATCAGTTGTTAGATTAGTGAACTAATTGAAAAAAATAATTGTTAGATTACTTGATTAAAAAAAAAAAATCATAGGTGCAGCCCTAGTGTGTGCCTTGACCCACTGGGTTAGCTGTTAACAAGAGTCTCGCTGCGCGGCGGCTCTTTCTCACAGCCTGGTGGGTGATTGTGCTTTGTGCGACTGAGTTAGCTGCTAACGAGAGTTTGTCACTTTGCAGCAGCTTGATCTTCAGCTCAGGGTCTTCAGTGAATACCCCCCAGCTATGCTTATTTTTTCATTATTTTGAAACCTAGTTTAAAATACTTGCAGTTTGTTTTTAAATCATTCAGTTACAAATTTAATTGGACCATATTTTAAAACCAGGAAGTGTTAATGGGTCAGACATTTTCAGCATAGGGCAGCCTATGCGAAACTTTTTTTTAGCTTTTGGTAATGACAAATTGGAAACAAATGCACAGAAGCATAACAAGTGGCAATAACGGCAACCGATAACACACTTTATCTCTGCCAGGTTCTCCCTCACTTTCTTCCTCTCCCCTCTCTCCCACAGACACACACATGCATACACTTCACCTCATGACTTTTTCCCTTGAGGTCAAATATTTAGGAATGCATAGGATGTAATTTTATACAGCCTATTGTAGCAAAGTCACTGTGCAAACTCAATAATATCTCACTGGAGACAAATCTAAAATGCTGATAAAATAAATAATATTCCTGACAACACAATACTGAGTGAACTAAGTAAGTAACATTAGGAAAGAATGAAGAACACAGACATCAGTATCATCTTCTCTTCTGTCCTCCTCCCTCTGCTGCTGATGAGATTCATTGTAAGTACAACTGGTAGATTTTAGGATACGGGGCAAACTAAGCTAAACAGTTAGACTACATACGGGCAGCTTTAGTTTCAGCTTCTTTTAAGAATTTTCTTTAACCATGCTAGTGCGCTGTGCTTGTATAAACATAATGCCTCTGGATGAAAGACTGCGGACAGAGCAGACTGGATTATCGCTTTCTACATGCTGAACAAGTGTACTGATAAAGTGTTGGCTTTTTTCTGGTGACAGCTTTAGAGAAAATTAATTAGTATGCCATGGTTTTTCAATGCTGCGACCTACAAGATGAATACAACAAATGCAGACAGGCAGATTTTTTGAATGCCTGCATTGGCTGCAAAAAAAGGTACTACATTCATGTTCTACTGTAAAGTCGAAAATTACTGAGGAACCCCTCTGAGTACACATTTTCCCCTTGGACTTTTTCTTCTAGTGAAGAACAGAGGGTGAACTGCAGTGACTCAACATTTCGCCGTATCAATAAGGGCCTCTCTCTTTCCTCTGTCTGGTGTCACTAGTGGTGACTCTGAGTGGCTCCCCAGCCAAAGACCTGCTTTATCAAGCAGCCAATTTAACAAGACAGCTCCTTTCATGCTTGTTGGCTTCTCCAGTGGTAATGGATTTCCTCAATGAGCGTCTCTCTTTCTCCAGGTTTCACACTTTTCTCTCTGTACTGCTGGGCTCCACTCCAGATCAGATCTTTTGCCATTGACTTTGATTTCTTAAGGTAAGTGATCCATCGCTCCAGGCCTGACCAGCATTGCCTGAAACCTGGCCTCACTTTGGCTCCCCATGCCTGATATTGTACACTCTAATGCAAAGTGAAGTACAACGTCTAAATAGCCTGTCACTCCACCCCATGCCCCCCCCAACCCACCCACCCACCCACCTATGCCCACCCTACCTCCAAGTCTCTCTCGTCACCTCCTTTGGTTTCTAAGCTGCCCAGCTGGGACTCATTTTCAGTGTGTGAGGGGAATGTAAACGATACAGTGATATTAAGGGGCATTAAACAAGTTGATGACATTTGGTCACATTAATGAAGACTGGCACTTCAGACAGGGAGGAGGGAGAATGGGCGAACAGGCAGCTTCTGCTGTACATGATGTCATTCTCTCAGGTTTGAAAAATGCCTTTGTGAACTTTTGACGTTATAACCTGCCATTCATTTAAAGTCTCCGACGTCAGAACCTGCTTGTAGCTATTGCACGATTAATTCCATTTGCACTTTGTTTCCAGCTCTGTATCAGTGTTGCTCTTTGTTTTCTGTCATTACACTGATAAATCTCTCTGCCGCTGTAGCTGACTTCAACCATCACAGTTGTTGCATTAATTGCAAATGAAACTTAGTGTGGTTTCCTGCCCAGATTTGGATTGTTTTCAGAAGCTCCATTCCTCCTGTTTGGAAATGCAACCCAAGATGTGTGAAAACAGTGTGTGTGTTTAATTGGCCAGCACTGCTGCTCATCCTGGGCCTCGTGCACATGCTGCCAGGGTGTGTGTTTCTCAACAGGAAAGAATAAGCTCAGGCTGAAATCATAGGAAACACAGACGATCTGGTTCTTCAAGGCTCAGTGGTCTGCCATACGATCTCTATAAACCAAATCAGCGCTGGCGGTCTTACAGGCCAGCAGATGCCTTTGCTCAAAGTGTAATCAAAGCGGAAAGCAAAGTGACACTGTATGAAATAATGGCGTTTCTGACTGTGTTCCATGCATGTGGTGATTCACGGTACAGACACGTTTGTTTAAGTGCTGATACACACATGTGATATTTGATCTTAAACACCACTGCTTTGCACCTAGAATGCACGCTTCATAGTAAGTAGCTGTTCTCAACACCTCTACCTCATCCAGGTGATGGTTTGAAAGTGAAAGTGACACTCTTAAATAGCAAAACTGCCTATGTCAGTGTTTGGAGTAACTTTACTCCTCTAGATTTGAACAAATATAACTCAATGCATTTTCGAGTCAATTAAAAGTAAATAACAGGGAAGGGAAAGGGGGGATCAGGGCAAGAGGGTAAAGAACACGTTTGGCCTTGTTCAAACTTAATGATATCTGCCCGACTGTGACCAAACATGGCTGGTGTATGAGACATTGTATGGGCATTAGCAGTGTCAGTCGATTGTCGATGTATTGTGTCATAGTAGACAACAAGCAATGCTGTGTCTGGGACGCCTCATGACGTCCCAACATTAAGACTAGCATGTCAGTATTTTCTAGCAAAGTGTTCCCTTACGACTGTGACAGGCCAATAGGGGCACAGGGCGCTCAAAAGTAAACATGGCGTAGCAGAAAAGGAATGATGTGGAAGATAAAGACAGAGATGTTGTTGGCCCTGCAGGTGGAACTGTGAAAAAGAGGAAAGGTTCGTTGCTTTGTTGCTTTCTTTTATTAGGCTTTTCTGAACACAAGACACATACTGCTGTTATTTGTTCACTTTCTTGTTCCTGGAAGTCGATTCCTCTGTTATCCCTTAATCTGACACAGTGACCATTGTAACATAAAAAAGTATCATGTCGTTTGATCCTGGAGGCAGGATGTGTACCATGCTGGAGGGTGGTGCATAGAAATATTTGTTTGCATTCTGACGCAATATGCTAGTGGGACTGAACCTACCTAACCTTAACTGTAACCTCAATGGATTTGGCCTTTTGAAAAAGCAACATCCCCAATGCTGAGGTCAAACAACTAACTCTACCATAACCCAACATCACCATCCAATATCACCCCCACCATAACCACAGATTAGACTGGGACACCGCCCCCTCAGACACCCCATCAAACAGCTAACACCCACTCAGAAATAAAATTGGACGTGCCTCTTCCTCTGTCCTCAGGTCTGGTGGTCTACCCTATGCTTGGGGATCGAACCTTGGTCCTCTAAGTGGAGGAGCAAAACTTTTCCACATCTCCCTCCATGTCACATACCAGATCAGCAGGCCAGTGCACCCTAATTGAAACCCAACCCTAACCCTTACCACCTCCATGGATTTGGCCTTCTGGAAAAGCAACACCCCCAATGCTGAGGTCAAGCAACTAAGTCAAAAAGTCGAAGTAAAAACCACATCAAAGCACGTGGTTTGCTCGTCTAACGTAAGAGAAATCTGCCCCTTGACTTCCACTCACTAATGACCCCAACATTACCATCCTACTGACGAACAAGGGGAGATGCACAGTAGTGACTCAGAATACCATGTGAACTCTTAATGACACTAACACATGGTATAAAACCTGTAAATGAGATCCCTCCCAGGCGCACCAAAAGAAGTGTTTTGATTGTTAACAGTCACCAGAGAAATGGTAATCAATTTTAACCTGTAACACCGTCCTGTCCCTGAGAAGAAGTCTGAACATGTTTATGCATCACATGTTTAACACTTGCAGCTGGCAACATGGCAGACCACTGCTAACACTGGACCAAACTGTAGCTCAGCCCAAACTGAATATGCTCACTGACAGACATGTGCTGGAACATTATGAACCTGTGCTTGAACATGTGTGTGCTGTGGTTTCACCTATGTCTCTTAACAAATTAATAAATAATGGAGGAAGTGGAGAGAAAGGCTCCAAGCCACTGGTTTAAATATGTGGACGACATGTGAATGAAAATCAAAACCTGAGGGGTTTGCTTTCTGTTAAAGGATTACTTTGCTGATTTTCAACTGGCTTTGTGTCATAACAATGTGTGTAGTGTGTGTAAATCAACTGTGGGAAACTTCCCTCCATCTTACCAGCACCCAGATCTCCCTGTACATGTCTCAGTTCAAGTCTGTCGTTGGAACTACAGATTGTGCTTCAGCATTTTTATATCCTGTAGTGTAAAAATAGCTGAAAAAAAAATTAGATTAAATGGTAAAACCAAGCAGTGCTGATGAAATATGAACCAAAACCATGTTACTGCGTTGCCTATTTATTGCCTGAAATGTTTTCAGAAACGTATTTCAGCTCACTGTTTCACTGTAGTTCAAGATTGTTTGTTACCACCCGGCTGCCATATTGTTTCCTGTGTATGAACAACCAAGTTCTCATTACGTCATCCACCAGCAGAAGCATTGATTGGTCCAGTGGGGGGCAGTGCATTCTGGTAGTTGTAGGTTTTCAACCTCTTGAACAAAAATTAGTGCAACAGCCCTTTGTCTCTGTTTTCTCTGGTCATGCGGCACCAATTTCAGAAGTATTTGCGTCTTTCTGCTGCATAGGCAGCCCAGTTTTATGAAAAGACCATCTCTCCAGCAGTGAAATACTTCTATAACACATTAGCTCATAGGAAGATAACATCATTTTAACATTTGGAGATGCAGAGCAGCAAATTTGACATTCCTGGACTGTGCGGTCACTCTGAAAGAAGAGTGGGAGCCTTGAAATTGAGGTGTAACCCCTCCTCCCCTCCTCACCACCACCACCACCACCACCACACACACACACACACACACACACACACACACACACACACACACACACACACACACAGACCAGTATTTCCTCTTTGATAATCACCATCCACTTGAGCATAAATTGGGCGTAATTTGAACTTTGCACCACTGAGTAGACATAATAGCAAACATTGAGGCTAAAACCAGGGAAACAGAAGCCCATGCAACAGACTTTTAAATCCTGTGGTTACACTGACAGGACTTTTGTTAAAACCCAAACTGGGTCAGCAGAAAATACCAGACCAAAAGAAAAAGCTAAACGCCACACAAAACAGAACCACATTATCCTTCTACGTCTGTGTCTGTGAAAAGTACCATAGGACATGCTGTTTTCTTTCACACCCAGAAACACGCTGTGGCAACACTTACACCTTGTGTACACAGGAGGCGTAGTGGGAGCAGCACGTTAGCAGTGCAGCAGCTTCAGTGCTTCATCTGTGTGTACACAGGACTCATTCAGGCAGTGTATTGAGTGCAGGTCAGCTGTGTTTTGGCAGCATGTAGAGCCCAATACACTGTCATTGTAGTTACCTGTGTAAAACAGAAGAAAATAGACTTAAAGTGTTAAAATAGGCTTTGGATAAAACTCTAGCCATTACATGGCATGTGTAGACAGCTGGATTGATCAGCATGGGGACATAACTGTTCTGTCTCACGCTCCTGAGACGAACTACAGGAAAACACGACAATTGTGGAAAATTTGTAAACTGATAATACTTATGATTCATGATTTTTTGGAAGGAAACACATGCATTACTTTAATAATGTTTGATAAATATTTACAGCATGTAAATTATGTATCCCCTTAATAAATCCAATTGTTCTTTGTTGTACAGGTTCACAACCAAACCTTAGTAACAAATGCTGTTTGGTGAATTTGACATTGGACTGTAGTTTAGACACTCATCTTCAGAATCTAATTCCTGCTGTTTGCTACAATACACCACTGTGCCTTGTCTTCCCAACATAAACGTTACTCAGTATCTGTCCTCAGTAAACTTTGTTAGACATGAACAAGATAAGGAGACTCACCTCTATATATACAACCAATGGTGGTTGCCCAACAGATCATGTGATAACACATGTAGCTGTACAGAAACAGTGTGTTGAACTACATACTGCAAAACCTGTACAAAATTAAACCATAGGAATACAATACATTTACAAAAAATTTATTCACAAAAAATAAATTTACAAAAAGGCCAGCAGTGCCTTGAATATCACGACTGAAAATCACGTAAAAAAAAAAAAAAAAGAGAATGTCATCATAACATGCAAATTCAAATTTTTTTAAATAGAGGTGCCTCTAATACCTCAAAAAGTAGTGATACTCAATGAGAATTAACACAGGGACGTAATAAAAAAAATCTTGAGCAGCATGTAAACACTGTGGGAGGGATGTTTACATGCTGCTCAAGATTTATTTATACACCATTGTGGTTTTTCTCATTGTGTGCCCATTAAAAAAAAAAGAAAAAGATTTATAATTATAATTAATCAAATTTTATTTATATAGCACATTTCATGCGAAGTAATCTCAGTGCACTTTTACATACAATATGTGTTAATGTATAATATATTCATATGATATGAATTATAATAATATCTTCTTCTTTAATTTCGCTTTAAATTTGCATGTCTATGACTTTTTTTAATGTGATGTTTCAGTCATGTGATATTCAAGGTGATACTCTAGGCACTGCTGGCCTTTTTGTAAACATATTTTTTTGTTTATTCCTGTGGTGTAATTTTGTACAGGTTTTGCAGTGTGTTGTGTTCAGTTCTGTATAGCTACATGTGTTATCACATGATCTGCTGGCCAACCACCATTGGTTGTATATATTGAGATGTGCCTTCTTATCTTGCTCATGTCTAATGAAGGGCTGGTGTCCGAAACGTCACACGTGGTGATACGATAAACATTTCCAAAAGAAGCAGTTTGTAGTGTGCAGACCTGTTTTTATATTTTTGTATTTTTTTTTGTCTGTCCAGCACCCAGTATTCATCATTTTTGGATGTGCGTGCTGTTTTTTGAGTCTTCACGTTATACTTTGTTGGGGTAAATCCCGCGGCTGAGTGCAACACAAGCTCATGGTTCATGCTTCTTTTTTTGTAACTACAGGGTTTATACAGTGCTAACCCTCCGCCCTGATACCCACGGAGTCAGGGAGGCAACATATGCTTGTGTGTGGTTCTGAGACATGCATTACAGTGCACAGTTTCCACTGCAGCATAAATTTAATTTAATTATTTGTGTAAGAGTTTCTTTAATCAAAGTGTCACTGGATGGGGGAATGGTTTCACTGCGGACTGCAAGCAAGAGACCTGTCCTTACGCTCTGTGTGTGTCTTAATCCCAGTCTCTTATTGGATATTTTTATGAGTCATACAACAAGTAATCCTTGAAATGTAAGAGCACAATATGTGTGTAAATATAACCACCATGGTTATCCAATGACAACGAAACCAAGCTCAGACTTTTTTTTTGCTGAGGAGAAATCTGCAGTTAACAACTCCCATTTCTCTTCCACATCTCACTTTCTGAATGTTCACTCATAATCATACCTCTATGTGAGGCCTTGGATGGGAGAGCGAGTCACAAGAAACCAGATGACAACCGTTCCAGGGAGCCAACGTTATATTTCAAACCACACACCATTACATCCTTAACTGTAGGAGTCACATTGAGAACACGGGCTCTGGAAAAATTGCATTACAATTTAGTGGACTAGTTGAAAGCTTTTAAAACCAGGGTCTTAATATGAAACAGACGGCAAAGTTTGATTTCACTGCAGCGATTCCAGAAGCGAACATGTGTCTCAACAAGGTGCCAAATTTCTGACAACTTACATATTCAGGGCTCCAACACCATTTATCCCCTGAATTAACAACATAAATGGACTGCAATAATTCATTCAAGTCTTTTTTCCAGAGTAACTTTTTCAAAAAGCGAGTCAGATGATTTTTTCAGACAAGGGCTTTTACATCTTTTAAGCACAAAACCACAGTGGAGATAACTGCCAAATCCTCAAATGAAATACTCTGTACTTAACTGCAAAACCAATAAACTGATAAATTAATACTTTTCAATATGATCTCAATTCCCTCTTTCTCTGTTCATGCGTAATGCACATTAGATTTGAGAATGCCAACAGCCTAAATAAATGTGAAACTTTACTCTGATGTTCATTATGAAGATATTGTCCAGACCCCTTTCGACTGGCACAGCATGTCTTCCTCCTCCTTTTTTCTCCTCTTTTCCCTTTTTCCCCTCATTCATCCTCTTACTTTGTGGTGCATTACTTTGCACCATCTGTCACTGTAAACATTTAATAATATAGAATTTAGAACTTATGATTAATTCCTCATAAAATCTCCTTTTATGTGTCTCTCTTTGCATTATACCCATTAATATTAACATTTATTATAAATATATCTATGCATGCAAATCATTTTTCAATTAGTTTTTAAACAATTGCTTCTTTGTGCTGAAGATCAAATAAATCTAATGATCTAATGTCTTTATTTTAAAAGTAATAATGCTGTCGGAATGAAATGTGTGTTTCAGCACATGCATTTGAAATCATTTTGATTGCACAGAGGCCGTTAAGGCTAAGTATTCTGGTCATTCCTGTGATCTTTCTTAGTGTTTCAGACTTGCTAGCCAGCACCGAGGCAGTGGTACATAATGAGACATATTAGAATTACAGTAGATATTTAAAAGGCAGGGCAAATCAAAAGGCTTCGCCACCTCTGGGTGGAGGCTAATTGAGCTAGCTGGCTGTATTCTGTAGCTCTGTTGGACTGAGAGACAAAGGCACACTAATAATGCCACTATAATTGATACTAAGACTACTCTCTTTTCTGTTGGTCATGCCACAGGCATTGCTAAAACCCTAACAATAGCATTATTCACAACTCCTCATGAGTCTTACAGTTACACTGGTTTAATGCATGTTGAACATGCCATCTAATTAGATGAGAATAATAAAGACCGTGGATTCAGTTCTGTGACTTTAATCAGCTGTTTGGAGAGCCAGTGGGGGTTCGTAGTTTTATTTATTGGGCAGTAATTCAGCTTCTTCTTTTCTTTGCTGACTCAAATTTGTAAATCCATTTTACAAAATATATTTTCACATCATGTCATATCAAGTTTTATAAGTTTGGGTTATTTGGCCAACACTGAGAAGACAGATGGGGGCAGAGATTTCCTGCATCCTAGTGGAGTTACACTGGCAAAAAATGTATTTATCTTTTTATAGTCAATCCTCTTGTAATATGTATATTTACATATATCTTTTTTTAATGGAAGAAAGCCTTATGGGGCCAGTATGTTTCATGTGATTCTGCAATACCGTCTGTGGCCACTATGCTAAAATATTATCAGAGCCCAGCACTGCTTCTGGGAGCTTGATTGATAGTTCTCAAACTTATCACAGCTGAGCATTACGTTACATCATTAAAGAGCTAGGCTGCTAGGTCAGCTCTTGTGTTAATCCTTACCGGAGTAGCTATGCACAACTTTTGCTGGATAACACATTGTTATTTATTGTCAGACACAACCACTATTTTAGACAAGACCATCTGGCTCTCACTCCCAACTCGTCAAATACCAACACAGATACTGAGGTTCCCTTTAGCAGCGATATGAGACGCACCAGGATGTGCTGTTTTTTTTTACCCAGAGCAACTGCTGTAGTATAAAGAGCGAGAAAGTCTACATATTGCGGGCTACTGGAGGTGGATGGGTCCAACAAACCTCTTCTGTTCATGACTTGTGTGAAATCAGTAGTCAGTCACATTATTTTAATAACAACATAGTGTGCCAGTGTGTGTAGCATGCTATGCTGGTGAAGCCCTTTTGTGACGTATGTTACAAATGTGACGTATGTTACGTAATGTTATATTATCCTTCATTAGTAACAAACGTACAAATTTTAAGCCAAACCATTGTGCTTCTCTCAGGACCTGACTGTGTGACTGTTACCTGACTGGTTTTGTTGCCTAAACCTAAGTGAGTAAACTTAAAAACGACCTACGTTCAAAGTTTATTTTGAAAAGAGACTGTATGCATTTAGCAGGAGCAGAGACTGTACGTTTTCTGTGAAGATGGAAGTTTATTTTGAAATGACACATTTCATGCGACAAGCATTAACTGACACACTGTCCCTGTAGTGTCCAAAACTGACGCAGGAGGGATACGTTGGTATTTGACAAGTTGGGAGTAAGAACATGCTAGTAGGACGAGGAAATATTGGCAACATCCATGTTATAGACGTAATTCTGAACCTCCTCTCGTCTATAACAAAATCTTACAAACATGACAGCCATAGATACGGTTTTGTGGGTCATGTACAAAACATGATCATGCCATCTTAAGTGTGCTAATGAATGGATGTGTGCCAGTGTAACAGTCATCAGTGCGAACATCTCCTTTGATGCCTCATCGAGCAGAAAGCTCTTAAACAAAATGTTTGAAGTGTCTGCCTGTGTAATAATGATTTATAATTCTCTTGAACTAATGCAAAATTTGCTGGTAAAATTTTTTTGAAATAAAAATAAATTGTGCCCGGAGGGTCAGGCCAAGATTCAAAAGAAGATCACCCAAGAGCAGCAAATGATTTAATAAGCCACCAGCTCCACTAGGGCATGGAGACGAGCAGAATGGAGAATTTCAAAGTGTGTCTAATTAACATCAGTTTATTACTATGTCAATCTCCCCAGCTAGAGCGTGAATGAGGGGAGGGTTTAGAGATGGAGCACTGCTTTGCTTAAATATATGGAATAACACTTAATTCCTTAGGTTAATACGAAAGCCTTAACCCAACCTACACCCAGAGAAAAATCCTTTTGCATGTTTCCATCTCGTCACAGTCAGACAAAATCTGAATCTCATCACAGCTGAGCTTTTTTAGCTTTGTTAAAAAATCATTAAAAATAGAAAACAACTTCCAAGATTTTTCCATCACCATTATTCCTCAAGGAACGAGTAAATGAATATTTAATATCACTCGCATCTATATGATTGCATAGTAATTATCAGAACCCAAATGCTTGACAAGCTCGGTGTAATATAATTTGTAATATGTTAAATTTGCAGGCGAGACAATGTTGAATTCCTCAGACACCATGTTTTAATCTTATGTTGGTTTTTCATCACCACCACCGTGTCTACAGAGACGGAAATGTCCCCAACAGAGGAGAGCAAATCCTAAAGAATTACAAGAAAAAGCATTGAGCAACAGGAGCAATTAACAGGTCTCCTCTAACCTTGCTACATAGGAACAGAATGGTTTCTTATGTTACTTATCTCTGTCTGTCCTCTTAGTTTTTGGATTCAAGACTTACCAGCAGACCTTACCTTAGAGATCATGTGTCATTCCCCTTATCTTTGGTCAATACATGCCTAAAGTGTAACTGTGCCTTCATAAGAGCTTAAATTGGAGATTTTCATTTTATCAGTGGGTTTCCTCCAGTCTTATTTTTCCAATCGTCTCCTGGATTGTCTTGACAACTAAGGGTGCTTTCACACCTGCCCTGTTTGGTTCGGTTCAATCGAATTCAAGTTTGTTTGCCCCCGCAGTGCGGTTTGTTTGGGCAGGTGTGAACACAGCAATCGCACTCAGATGTGCACCAAAACAACCGGACCGAGACCTTCTTGAAGAGGTCGTCTTGGTCCGGTTACAAATTAACTCTGGTGTGGTTCGTTTGTAGTGAGAACGTGTTCCGACCTCGATCTGAACCAACTGCAGTCACATGACACATTGTTTGGGTTAAACATGAGCATGTTACAGTCCTGGAGGATTATTAATGTGCGCCTCCTCCTGTACTGCCTTAATATGCACATTCAGCACATCCAATGCATCAAAACATTGTTTTCTAGTCGGAGCTGCGCCTCGTTTTCAGACTGTATGGTTTGCTTAAAATAAACAATGACAGCAATATAGTACATGATGACCAGCATTAAAATCAACCTGCGCAGTTGTCCCTCCATTGTGACATTAGAAAGTGTCACATTTATCTTGCAAGTGTACTCTTATTCAATGTTTTGTTTACTTCCTGGATTATTCCCACATAAAAATTCTGACCAAGCTTTCTCATGCAAGGCATTTTATCTGGTCCACCTGTTAATGCTGCCATGAAAACACAAACCAGCTCTAGGCAATTATGCAACTTTGTAACAAAATTAGTCCCTGATTGGACCAAAGCAAGACAACTCTAGGTCTGAAAGCACCCTAAGTGGCCCTTATTATCTCGATGCATACTGGCAGCCATGGTGGTGTGAGGGATCTGTGCATCATCCTATGGTCTGGACATTAGGTCATTTGTACAGTCACCCACATGTTTCATAACATACTTGAGTACTGTAGGTAATTCATCCATGAAATCATAATTGAAATCACATTGAGGTGCAAGAAGCTGCATTTAGAGCTTGACTGACTGTCAACAACAGCAACAGTGTGGAATAGGCATGTGCAGAGACTGGGTCCTTCTGCTACCTGCCAGTGTTGAACTCATTACTCAGTCAAGTAGTCATATATTGATAATTATTCATTACTGATTTCAAAAGTAATTGCTTTACTTATTACTCACCGAGAGCAAATCTGTTACGCAATTTGTCATATTATCTATTTGTTACACCTCCATAATTGCGTTATATCTTACCTTCTAATATAATGATATGTTGTTTTGAAATTGTAAAGATAACCATGTACCATTGATATCTACTTAGCTGATAAATTATGATGCACAATTGCAAAAAAGGTTAATGATTTTTTTCAGCCATATATAACAAAAGTAAAAAGTTATGTTTAGATTTATAATTTCTAGTAACATTTATAAGTGAGAGGGAATGAGCAATTGGCTCTTTAAGTAAATGATCCATATCTCCAAGTAAGTTGATTCGCTGTCATACCTCAGAGAACGGCTTGAGTGAGAGCAAAGACACTAAATCACCCCCCCACCCGTCAACCCATTATTCAAAACAAATACAGTTTTATTAAAATAATCCAGTTGAATGATTTAATGTTGCACTATTGAATTGTAAAGTGGTATACATTATTATGATGACACATTTGTTTGTTTCTTTTAAACCCCCCCCTTCCATCACATATTTACTACTTGGAAGTCCCCTGGCACCCTTTCCTCAGAGTACACTCATGTTTACAACAAAGGGCCCCCTGTCCATTTACATAAATATATCTGTGTACCAATAGGAAGGCAGGAACAAAGTGGCTGCATCGGTAAGGTAGCAGGCTTGAACCCCCAACAGAAAAGGCAACATCCCCAAGTGCTTCTGCCCCTATGCCTTCATGTTAAATTCATGGGCCAGCAATGTGCACTGGACAGTACACACTGATATACTGTATTTGCTCTCGCTCTCGGTGGGTGTGCAGCTCTCCTGAACGCGGTAATGGTTAAACAGGAGGGTTCATTTAAAAGCCACATGTCCAGGAAACCCCAAGACAGTACGGCTGTATGTAGGTAGTGTATTTAATTCGAGCAAATATCAAGATTAAACAAGATGCACACACCTCGATAGACACGCACAGACACAAGAGGCCCACAGAGAAAATCTGTGGATGTATTGTGTTTGGCTGGCGTTTGGATAGCCATGAATCATGTGTTCTCTCTGAGCAAATATAACCAACCAAATGTACTTACTGCATTATTTTGTAAAGAGTTTACACAAGCTCTCCACTGAATACTGAATAATTGTGGAAATTTAGGGAAAGTTGAAGTGAGTTTTAGTTTGTGCTAATGTGGTTTAGGTCAATAACTAATGTTTTTTTCCTTGTTGATTATATTCCTGATTAATTGATTAGTTGTTTGGTCTATGAAGTGTCAGAAAATTGTGAAAAATGTCGAGCAGTGTTCGCCGAAATGATGTCCTCACAGTCTTGTTTCGTCTATACCATAGACATTTACCAGAACCAGAAATGTTCACATTTAAGAAACTGGAATTAAAGAAGTTTGACTTATTTTTTCTTTAAAGATCACCTAAACAGATTAGTCGATCATCAGATTAGTTGGCAATTAATTTAAGAGCTGATAACCAATCAGTTAATCGTAAATAAATAAATAAATAAAACGTACACATCATCCTGGATGACTTGTGTGAAGTTGCAATTTTGTCCAGTCCCATAATATTGCTGCAAAAAATGTACATCCTAAGAATGCTTACAATATTCATTTAAAATTATTTGTACAGTCGCTCATCTGTATTTCTCCTACGTACTCTACATTTTAACTGGCGTAAGATATGTGAAACCTCCATGCACACAGACAAAATGCGTCGATAAGGCTTTTTGATTGACTTAACTTTGCTCCAGTTTTTTTTTTTTTTTTTTGACATCTCATAACTTTTCTTAACATTCATCTTAAAATTACCAAAACTAGTAAAATGACAGAGTTGTTATATCAAATGGAACATACTGAGAAAAATAATTTGAGACGCTCGCATTTAAATTTTTCAACCAGACTATAATAATGTAAGCAAACATCTTCACGAAGGAATATGCCTGATAACATTATAAGTGCACTTGCAGATTCTAAGTAGAAATCCATAGATCATATTATGAGACAGCTGCAATGGTACCACCATAAAAAGCTACACAAATCATATTCATTGAATTACACAAATTACAGATGTAGCTCAAAACCTCTGAAAACGTGATGATGAATCCCTTTTTTAACTTCTGCCTGATAATTCATCAGACTACACTGGCAAAGTATTGGGCTTGTGAAAAATGCATGAATTACTAATTAATGAGGCATTCTCGCAACATTTACATATTCATAAAGGTGTGTAATTCACATATGCATGAGAGAGCTGAGTGATAGCTTTGAGAGAATAACACATATTCCAAGAAAGAAACCTTTATTTGTTAAATTCTTCAAAAAAGCTCAGGGAGCAGAGATGCTTTTAAAAAAACATTACGCATTTATTCTTCCCCACAGAAATGCAGTCAAATGCTCTGGGAGACAAATGCACTGAGGAGATGCAGTGATGTGAAACAGTATGCAAAATTACATTTTCTGAAATATTGTCCCGCGTGGATTTTCAAAAGTTCATTTAGCAACCCAGTGTTCCTAACAACTGTGCTCAGAAAATCCAATTGATTTACATAGACAGAAATATATCTTCAGTATCATCTCAGTTCAGCAAGGAAATATGCAGTGCACTCTAGACAAAATAATCCATAACATGAACATTTCCTGTTTAATCCTAACCAACACAGTGTCATACAGCAGCATAAAAACAAACAGGACAACGACAGCAAATCACAACAGCGGCAATAGGTTTGTCAAAATACATTTGAGTGCAGTAAAAAGGCAGCATTATGTGGTGCAGAGTTTGTTAGCTAATTGAAGCAGCTGCAGCTAGCATGACCACCTCCTTTATTCTATGGTTAAAACCATTTAAAGAGATAAGAGTTTTGAGTTTGAGCTTGGCCTGCAGGTCATTCTGGGACCAGGGACCGTAGTAGAATAAATATGTTTTACCAGCCTCTGTGCTGCTAAAAGGCATCTTAAACTGAAGCCATATGTGTGTCCGGAGATTATGACTGAAATTTACCTGAAATGATCTTATAGACTAGAATGTACCAGTGTTGTAACCTAAACAAAGTGAGGGATATCCATCCTACCATGCTGTATGAGGTACTAGATTTAGTAATATACCTTAGGGCTGAGTGATACAGAGGGTCAAGCTTGGGTGGATGGTGAAGCAAACCTGTAAATAGTATCACCAAAATCAATCTGAGACAGACATTGGCCAGCAACTAAGCTTATTCTTGATGCCATGGAGAAACAGGACTTTAGCCTGTACAGAAATCCCAATGTAAATTTCAATATCTTATTGACATAGTCAATATGGTCCATCCAAATTCCAAAATATTTATAATTATTTATTCATAATTATCAACAGATTAAATGGAGACATCATCAACTGTATTGATGGAGAGGGTTGGAACGTTTGTTTGCCCAGGGGAGAAAGTCATTATGTTACTTTTGGTTGGGTATACAATCAGTTACAGATCTTTGAGGGCATGTTGTAGGGTGTTAAAATCAGTTTGCAGATTTGAAAAGGCCATCTCTACAGTGGGGGCACAGGAGTACTTGACTGTGTCGTCTGCATACAAATGGTACTTGAATCACAATTGCTTTGTCGATCATGGCATTGCCATATTTAACTATCTGTGACCAATCAGATAACTGTAGATCCACTTTGCTATTTTGCATCCAATGCCAGCACTCAGCAAGCTGTTAATGAGTAGTAGGTGGTCCACAGTATAGGAAAAAAAGAATCTGATACTGAAATTTTTCAGAGGTCAGATATTACATTTAAGTGTGTGACTTAGTCAATGTGTCGATGTCGATGTCTATAATCATCATGTTAATGTCAAATTATTATGGTTTTGCAGTGTCAAGGCTGATTTTTGCTCCCGAGTGAAAGCTGAAGAAGCCATACTGTTAACTGTGGTTTAAACTATCATGAACATTCAGAACATGACAAGAATTTGCCAAGAAAAACATTTCACAAATCTGAGATAGATTCAAAACAGTTATCATCTGAATAAATAAAATCAATTTGATTTTATTAAATCAATTAATAAAACGGTAAATAGACAAAAAAAATGTTATTTCTTTTTAGCAGCATGTCAATCTCTGTATAGATAGTTAAATTTTAAAAATGGACCTGCATTTAGATAGCGCCTTTCTAGTCATCCGACCACTCAAAGCGCTTTTTATACTACTTCACCCATTCACACACACATTCATACAATGGTGCTCAAGGCTACCATATAAGGTGCTTCTCAGTGCTTCTCAGTTTTTAACACACTCACACACTGATGGAAGCATCATTGGGAGTAATTTGGGGTTCAGTGTCTTGCTCAAGGATAGTTCCACATGCAGGCTGGAGGAGCCAGGGATCGAATCAGGAAGACTATAATGACACCATTAAGTAACATGGATTATTTATTGCCAGTGAACGTCCATCTGACTTGAGTAAAGTATAAATTATTTTCAGGGAAGAGAGTTAAGGTATTGAAGTTTATTTACGTAACGTTGAGTCAATATGTCAGTTTGTCATTCTGATGAAACATACGCAAGTTACTAACTGTCCATTAGCATTAGATGCGTCAACTACCCATACAGCTATTGTAGCTAACAATACGTGGCTAGTTTAATGGGGGGGGGGTTGCCTTGGGCTATTATAAGTGGTCAAAATAATAATAATACTAAAAATAACTTCATAAGAGTGTTGGACAATGTTGTAACATTGTAATGTTATCATACACATTAACTTGGTGGGTGGCCTCATCTTTATATTCTACTACTACTACTACTACTACTACGAGAAAGAAATTGAAGAAAATTATATCGAGATAATCATTATCATTTCATCACCCAGTCCTACCTAGATGTTACATTAAGCTGTTGTGTTCTCTTTGTTAACACACAGTCATATCCTTTCTTTTTTCCTGTCTTTAGTTTTAAACTGTAATCTGAAATATTTCTGATGCTTGAAACTACAATTTAATAATAACCATTATTGAGATTAGTCATCATTATTTACTTTTCTCAGGACAGTTGAAATCAGCCACTAGCTTTGCCATGATGTCAGCCTTTTGGTGACAAACCATCCCAGTGAAGCAGGTCCAAGACGGTTTGGCCAGAGTCGAGGCCTGTCCCTCTTCTGAAAGCGCCTCTCCATTGTTTCAACCCTCTCACAAGGGCTTTGTGAAAGCTGTCCCAGATATGGGTCAAAAAAGCACAAATAACATTCAGATGGTTCCTAGGCTTTCCTCACAGCTATGCACCAAAGAATGACAAGTCCAACAAAACCATGTCGAGTTTTTCACCCTGTGCCATTGTCTTTCCACATTAACTCCAAGCTGGGCCTTTTCAGCCAGGCCAGAGTTGTGTCAGGCCTACTCGGACACAGCCCAGCTCTAGCAGCAGGCTTGGCCTATTCAAAATACCATGCAGAGTCTGATTCACTCCTTTATTCCATTACAAAAAATGGCTCTTGGATGCATTGTGCAAAATGTCTAATGGGAAAGAAGACAAAGTAACAAGCAACAATAGTCTCTGTGGCCAAGTGGACCCATCAATTTCAAAGTAAAATCCTTTGTGCTCCAGGGTGTTGTTTAAGCCAAGAAGGGGAAGTTGTATTTCCCAAGGCCGCAAATTTCGAGGTAAAAAAGGACTAATTAACTAAACAAAGACTTCTGATTTTTACTGAAAGAAAAGAAATGTAAAGGCAAAGGGCAATGATTTCAGCTTCGGTAACCAGAAAACCAGAATTGAAAAGGGACTTAAATTAATTATTTACAGGAGATTAATGATAAATTAGCTGTTGTAGACACAGGACAAAAGAAAGGTGAAGTTCATTAAAGATGCAGTACAGCTAACAACAAGGATGGCATTTCGGGATGCTTAAGTTTGAGTTTAACCTTGCAGGACTTTTGGAAGGCACTTCTGAGCATGAGGCGCAGGGTTTTGGCAGCTGCACAGGGAGCCTGGTGGGTCAGCCCTTCTCCGGGAGCTGCTACTCCACACTAATCTATTTTAAACCATCTGTGAAATTAGCAAGATTTCCTAAGTCCTTCACCTCCAAGGATTAAAACATTGCTAAGGGTCTGGGCTGTTCTTACATACTGTTCTTGTATACATGTTTGTTGACTCCTGAGATCAAATCCTTTTCTCCCACCTGTGCAAGAAATAGAAATGAGCTGAAAGTTACATGCATGTAAAGAATATTAAACATCTGGTTAAAAGGTTTTTTCTTTAAGCGTCTAAGCAGATAAAAATTATATTCATCATCATTTTAAGTGATGGCTGAAAATCACGAAAAAGAGAACATGGGCAGGTGTTACACGTTCCTTCATGCAGTAACACCAGGGAGACCCAGTCTCAGCTGTTTTAAAGAGCCATACCTAGGCGCTGCAGTACCTCTGCCAAAGCCAGTACAATGAAGTCATGAGTCAACTCTAATGAGAAAATCAGATAAATAGCAGCTGTTCTTGGGGAAATGGTGCTGTCTGACAGATTCACTGGGTGCAACGGCTGTAGCATTGAGCAGATCCAAATGAGTAAAATATTGTTCCAGGCGCCCCTCACTGCTCCCCTTCCCACCGGTGTTTAGTCATCAGAGTTGTGAAATAGCAGCCCTGCCGCTACACGACAGCATTGCTGTATTAATTATTATCCGCTGTTCAAACATACACATCTTTGTACAACAGTGACAGTTCATCCAAACAGGCCACTTACAAACAGCAGTATTGCTCCCCATAGCTCACCAGGCCCCCAATTATTCACCCCAACCTCCTATTTGGTTCACACAGAAATCTATGGGCAAAATACGAAGCGAAAAGCCCTCAAAGAAGATGAAAAAAATGTCTCGCATATCACCAGCTCAGCAGTGTTATAATTTTGTGCGCTCACTTGCACAATAATGCAAAGACAAATACACAAAGCACAGAGCTTTTCTCCATGCCATTAGTTGTCGTGCAGGCTCGGAAAATTACTATGAGATTTATTGTGCAGAGGTATATGTCTAGTTTTCCATCTACTGCTGCAGAGCGCTTACACAGACATCTATTACAGATACTGCAGTTAAACTGTAGCTTTCATATGCTCCTGGGAAGGCAGCATGCAGTACAATGGTAAAAGACAAAGTGATGGATGAGGACAACAATTTAAAGAGTTTCCCCAAATGGTTAAAACGACTTTAGTTCCAGAGACTTTTTACAAATTGATTTCCTTTCTGTAGATAAGTACAGCTCACACAGAGCTAGGAAACTGTAAATCAGTAAATTGTATGCTGACTTGTAATAACACCAACTCAAATGTTGTATGAAATATTTTACCCCTGTCATCAAGAAATACATTATTTAAAAGGGAAGCAGGGCGTAGAACTCATAATAATTATGATGATAATGAGCAATAGATGGCAGAGATCCAGAGAAGAATGATGGACATAGTCTGGGCTACAACTCTCAAGATGACCTCTGGCACACTGACATACCTGTCTCAATAAGCAACACACACACACACACACACACACACACACACACACACACACACACACTGAGCTTTTACCTCTGAATGTCTTTTTTCAGGAGGTCAAGTACCCTCAGGAAGTGTGCTCATCCTATCCTTAGGAACCAAACCACCAAAGAGAGCGGCTGGTGAGTAAATACCCCCTTTGAGTTTAATCTGCCAAACTGCTCATTCGGCCTCATCTTAAGGAAATATCAAGGTGGTTCCCAGATCAAGTTTTAAACGCTAAAAATAACCTTTGATGCTGTGCAACCTTACAATGCTTTGTTTAGTTTTTATTTGTGTGTGCAAGTATGTTATCTGTCATGAATTGTACCATGTTTACACAGGACACATGAAAAAGTAAATTTTTTAGTGTTAAAGATCTAGTGTGTAGGATTTAGTGTCATCTGGTGGTAAGGGTTGCAGAGCCTGGTTTGTCTGTTTTTGGCTACTGTAGAAAAACATGGGGGACTCTTGAACAGGACCCGTGCCATTTGTAGATATAAACCGTGCTTTCTAAGTAATAAAAACACAATGATTCTTAGTTTCAGGTGATTATAAACTAATAAAAACTTAAATTTGTATAGGATATTCAATCTATATCAATATATCCTCCTAAATTCTACACACTGGACCTTTAAAGTCTTCGTAATGTTTAAGTGTTTCTGCTTGCTCGGCAACTACACATGACATCTAGAACAATTATTTCATATTAGATGCCACTTTTAACATATTCACAACAACCAGTACAGTATGCATTGCATATTATTTGCTGTACACAACACATTATCAGGTTAAATGACACCTTTGAGAAAAGTTGTACTCTTTCAGATCAGCTTGTTCCCTTTGTTCCACTTAGCAGTGTTGAGTTGTTGAGAGACGTTTGCCCTCGGGGCTTTCTGCTACAAAGGAATTTCTTGGTTAAGTTTAGGAATAAAATTGATAGATTCTGAGAGAGAGGGCTTTCTGGCAGAAAGCCATGCAGTCAAACTTCTTCCATGTGCAGCTGCCATCAGTCAGACAAGCTAATTGGTGGGCAGGTCACAAGCTGATGGGATTAGCTGTTAGCTGGGAGACAACACTGAGGCCGTGCTAAGACCAATACTAGCAGTAAGAGTTGAGACACTGCATCTGCATTGGCTCAGCAAGGTTCCCAACGCAGAGAGCAAAAAACCTCAGGTTTGACTTCTGCTGCATCGAAATGCAACAGCGGCAGAGCAGTGCTGTGTGTTTGCCAAGTATATGATAATGCATATTCCTGATAGTTTATTTTGTAATGTAAACAGGGTAATTCTACCGTTTACCTCACAGTTGTGCAAATGAAAACTTCCCATAATCATAAAATCCTTTGTCATTGTATTATAAACAGCAGTGCAGTGTTTTTGTGTCTGACAAGCTCCATGGACCTATTACTGAAACTCATATTTCATGCCCATACCTGAGACAACTTGCCCCTTGAATTTCTTATAACCCAGCACCAGTTTTGGACTGAGCACACAGTACATACTGAAGCATAGGCCTCTTCCTCTCAGAGGTTGAATTAGTCAGAGAAAAAAAATCCAGCGTCAGTCAGATTTTGCCTCTAGTTCCTTTGACATCCATTGATGTCAGACATGGCTAGTGAATGGCAAAGGTTAACTGGCCTGGTACAGCTTCAGTGACACAGGAACCATTGGGCAGATGACAAAGTTTAAGTCACACTGAGCCTTCTGGACCCTCATAGGCATGCTGATGCAGCACAATGATGCAAATAAAGTTGAAATCATGTGAAACCTTCCTTTAAGTCCCGTACTACCAGGTACAAATATCAGGGTTCACACGTTCATGAAATTCAAGATTTCCAGGCCTGGAATTGACAGGAAGTTTGGGAGAAGTTTTGAATATATATATTGTTTTGGCTGTGTTTTATTTGAAATATGTTCATAAAAATGCCAAAACATGTCTTACATTACGTGATTTTTTTTCCCTGTTCCTTTCATAACTAAGCTAAAATCTAGTGCTGCAATCTGTGATAATTGAAACAACACTAGTACCACTTGATACACATTGGGGTATTCAGCTGGTTGGTGGCAGGAATGTCAAACAAGCGAGTAAAGCCTGGAAAATGCATATTTGATAATGTTTGGCTTTTGAACGACCACTAATAGTTGTGAAAATTGATTGCTATAAAATAAATAATAAATAAATAACAAATATGCTGTAACTATGAAATATGTGCTTTGCTGATGAGTCAGGCTACAATAAATTACCAGCTCATTTTCTCTCCACAAAAGAGAGAACAGTTTGCAGTCAGGCAACAAGCTTTGTGTTTGATCGCATTATGAGTTTAGTGTTTGATCAGAACAAGCAACAAATAGTACAGAAATCAAACTCATGAACAGGTTTTCTTTCTTAAATGTTAAAGTAGAATATTCATGATACTCGTGCTGTAAAATGTAACTCATCAGCTCTTAGAAACGTGGCACAAAAAGTCTCACGTAGGTGGTCTCCTTCATGCCGTGATGACATCATATACAGGTCAGGAGGAATTAATGAAAACTATTCAAAACTATGTAAATCCAGTGTTTGTAGCCCTTCAGCAACATTTGCAATATGATATTATAATATAGATTATTATATGGTGGTATTATATTATGGTGATCTTCAGATATAAATAGGTATAATAATTATCTTAAAATGTAAAAGTTTTTCTTCTAAAATTAGACTAACATACAATAAATAATTTAATGTTCAATTTTGCTTTTTGTTTGCTTATGGACAATTATAGATGTTTATACTTACAGACAAAACTGACCTGTAAATGTATGTATAATACCTTACTGTGAAAAAAGCTTTTATAAATCAAAAGTTATTCATAATGTGTGGTACTAATATAAATTTATTTACACTAAGATGACTGAGTACGAGAGCAGTAAAGATGTTTAAAATTGAGTGTGTGATGGTTAAACATCTCAAATTGCACTAAAATAAGCCATAACTATTAGATTTATACCTTTGTCTCTGTTCTCTCACATCCTAACTAGAGGACGTAACATGATGCATCCATACACAATGAAAATAATTACTCAAATATTAAAACAAAATGTCTCTTTAATTTGTAAGTGTCAACAGCAGTACAAAAGATGGAGTGATGGGAGAAGTTTTCTGTAACACAATTTCTGTCTCTTTTACAGAAAAGGAGGAAATTCTTGAGGTAAATGAGCTTAAACAGGCAGTTATTCATCCCACTGTTGCATTGTTACAATGGACTGAGACATACAGAAAATGGTGTTACATTATAATATGCCTGAATTGATCCTGTGGGGATAATTTAATCATATACAGTAAACACATTTCTGTGGTGCCTAGGTGCACCCAAATGTGTCACTCATTGGTTTGTTTTTACTCGATATAGTGTATTAATACTACCAAAGCCGAGGAGACTGCTCTCCACACACACCACTGTAAAATTATTCACCTTAAGTTTACCTCACGTCAATACTGCACATGGAAACCAAAGACTTGCTGGTGTACACTTTGAAGCCAAGCAAAACAAAACAAACATAAAAAAAAAATTAATAACATTTTCATTTTTTTTCTTTTTAGCAATAATACCCCTAGCAAATAATGGATCTTTTGTACTGTATAAAGAAGAATGTGAACACAAATGTGATGGCAACATTTTTTTTAAGTTGAATTAAAAACTTTACATTGGACTGTACAAGATATTATGATAAACTATTTACATATTCAGACATAAACTTTTTTTTAAAGCAGCAACAGACACTATGTATTTCATTTTCTCTAATAACACCCAAACAATACTTGCCATGGGCCTAGGTACCTGCCAGGAAGGAAAAAAAAAAAAAGATTTCTACGCAGAAAATTGTATCAGGCTGCCAGCAATTTCAAAACAACGGCTCCAGTGATAGAAGAGCCACACACAGTGTTGCTTGAGAGACAACTCTAAAAAGCAAAGTACCAAAGACAACTATAAATGTTGCCCTGAACAACAAATTTTACACTTCTGAACAGCAGCTAGCATGTCAGTCCAGCATGTCAGTGAATTGTGCTGATTAAATTAACACAGAGAACATTCCCACCATATACATCACGAAGTTCAGACAGAAAAAAAAAAAAAAAATTCAAATTACAGTAAGTAATGTTGAAACAGCATACAAGCTTTTGTCTTCAGTTGTTCGTTCAAACCATTTGCAAGTGGATTAAGAGAAACAATTGTGAGGGCTACATTTGCAGATGGTTGGATAGTCGTGAACATGTTCATTTAAAAAATCAGCAACATACAAAAAGATGACGAGGAGAGAATTAACTAAGAAGAATGCACAGTGTCTGCGCATTAAAACAAATAAATATTTGCACGCTCCCACCTTTTAAAAACAAACAAAAAAACTTGTGTCACTTGTGTTTGAAACAATCATTCATGAAAAAAACGCCTTTTGTATTGTGGTAATGTGAATGCAGGCCAAATGCATGCAGATTTTTTTTAAGGATATCAGCTCCTCTTAAGAAATTTACCGTGAGTGCTGCAATAAACACAAAACACAAGTGAGGATATACAGCATATCATTTAGATTGTATCATGATTGGAGACAAATTACTGAATAATTCTTTTACATCAAGTGCTTGTTGTTTATATGAGTACCTTACTTGTAATGGCTCCTCTGTGTTAACAAATCTAACGAGCTTTTATTTTGATTGGTTCTTTGAATAATCTGGGGAAGATTATCAAAACGTAAGCAAAGTGAGGTGCTTCTCTCTGTCTCAGGTCCAATACTGCTCTCTTCCAATAAGCAGAAAAAAAAATTCAGCATCTACATGAGGTACAGTGACTTGTCAGGTTTTAAAAACATGAAACCACGTACAAAAATAAAACATAAAAAATAAAATAAAATAGAACAGCCAAATACATAACTTATACTTCACTAATGAACAAAAATATATTTCCTATGTTATATTTACAATAAAATCTAAATGAGATGGTGAATTCACTGAAAACCATTTTTAGCTCCAATTCATCCAATTTTTTTTTGTCTCTATATCTCTGATTGTCCATGTTGTTGTTTTACTGACAGTTTTAGAGCCAGCAGTGGCTGATAATAAATACAATATGTTGATACTCTACAGTTTCAAATACAATGTACAATGCACTGAAGTCTGAAGTCTGGTGTTTGACGGCTAACCGAGCCTGCTGTTGGATTTTCTGCTCACTCTCTTGTGCTGAGTCTCTCCCCTAGGCAGCCCTGAAGCTTAAACAAAGTGTTCATTCATCACATGAGTCTTTGCATAAATAAACAAAATAAGTAGACAAAAAAAAAAAAAAAAAAAATTGACTCAAATCTGGCAACTGTGAGAGCAAACCCACTTGAGTCCAACTGGGGAATTTTGTTCATTCATGGTGTTTTTTTTTTTCCTCAAACAGCTTCACATTAATCAGAATTGATAAAAATACAATTTATATCCAGTGCTTATAACACTTATGAAACATCATCTCCTCGTGAGTTCTTGTCATTTTTTTCTTTTTTTTTGTTTTTTTGTCTTTTTTCTCTTTGCTATATAAGCACAGTCAAGTTTCAGTTCCGTGAAGAGTCCTTTTTAACTACCAGCCAACTAAAGCAGTGTGGCATGGTCATGAAAATATTTACAATCACATACAAATCAATCTAACCACCAGCAAACAGGAGCAAACAGCTTAAAAATACCAAACAGGTTGACTTGGAGGGAAATCCACTCGGGGTTTGTTTGTCGGAGAGCATCCTTGAAATGTTTTGTACCTCAACGTGAGAACAATGTAGAAAAGATGTGACGGGAAAAAAATAACAAACAGGAATAATGAATGGGGTGGTTAAAAAAAACCTACAAGACTTAATAAAAATGCTTCCAAAAAGTAGAAGCCAGCACAGATATTGACGATTAGAGCACAGAAGATAATGAGTGTGTAAGAGATATATAGAGCCATCTGTAGCAATTAGAGCTAGGAGAAAAATGCAGTGACCAGCAGTGGGGATGTTGACCAGTTAAAGCCAGTGACCAGCCATTCAGATCCTTCAAAAAGCTCTGTGCTCTTTCTGAAATGGACAGGTTCAAGGGCAAGGGAGGGGAATAGCTGGACTCATGCATTAATAATGCTGTATTTCAGATGATACCCAGTCGTCAGTCATTTTAATAATCCCCCACAGCTTGATGTACTTGTTCCATCTGCTCGCCAGTGCCTGGTGATTGGGCCAGGGTGGGAGCCCTGTTGAGGCCTTACCACCAGCACTTTGATGGAGAGCACAATGAGGGACACACACCCCATTTTTATTGTTTCCCATCCCTCCCTGGTGTTTTCCCCTTCTCTGAGCCAGATGGCGCCCCCTGGGTGCTGAGGTTGCCACGGGCAGGGGTCAGAGCAGGGCATGGCAGGGAGGGGAGCCACTTAGACCTTCTGCCCTGTAAAGAGGATCTGAGTCTCAACATCAAGGCCATGCTTTATCTAGCTGCAGTCTCCAGAAGGTCACCACTTGTCAGCTTTTTAGCTGAAATTAGGACAGAGACTTTGTGCCCCTTGTTTCTGAGTCATTGCATGTTGTCCTGTTTTAAATGCAAGAGTTAAGTGCATTCCAGTAGCTGATAAGTTTATTTAAAAATAACAACATAAGGCTCAAGGGTGACAGAATAAGATTTGTTTAAGTGCACTAATGCAAAAATCAGTGTTTTAAGTTACCCCTGATGAGGCAATTTAAGAAACAACCATATGATTTTAGCCTTTCCCTCAGTTTATAAACAACTGTCACTCCTCTTAAGACTACGGCAGTAATCAACTCATTGCATCAACCCGATGGCCGTGCTCTGCTTTAAGACTTCTTAGTGTCAATTTAAGATTTACAATGTCTAAAAAGATTTAAGATTCGAAAAAAAATGAAGTTCTAAGACGTAAGACTTTAAACTTGCCGTCCAAATGGGGCTAAAGCGTTTAACAGAACGCACTGTAGCTACACATTGTACAACATCAATTTGAGATTGTAATGCCCCCAAAGCTGCCTTTCACTGCTGTTCCAATCCCACAGATTGGAGGCCTTTGGCCCTTTAGCATTCTGGCCTGATTACAATCACTCTGATTAAGAACTTGGTGATTCAGACTGGGTTGCAGAGCTGGAAATGAGTTAAGGACGCCACAGTGCTGTGTGTGGACTGGGATGAGGAAATGAAAGGGCTGGCCGCTTTCATTGATGATCACTGCATTGGGCTCCCTGGAGAACAGCTATAGCATCTCAAGCTACCACCCAAAGACGTCGCCTACTGTAACCTCCTGCAGAGCCTGCTGCCTCCAAGTTCCTGAGTTTCATTTGTTTATTCTGTTAGGGTAAATTAAAGAAAGACTGGATAATGAAAATGTATTAAGAGATCAAGAGATTGTCCAAGACTCACGAAGCCTCTCCCAAAAGACTTTAGAAACAACTTGAAATGTTTGGCACTTCTGCACTTAATTATGCAGTTTGTGAAATAACAATAACAACAAAACACAAATAATATTAATAATAATAATAATAATAATAATAATAATGATAATGTGTAATTTCCCTCTGTAATAAGTCGGAATCACTCCATATGAATTTTGAGATATTTTGTACTGGTAATAATTAATTATTGATTAAAAACATTCACAAGCTGTTGGCTGGCACACTATACCTGAGTGAGAATATTATCCCCATCTTGAACAGTTATGCAATATATCAAAATCATCTAATTGAAGAGGAAAAACAAGGTAAATGACTGTAAGAATTATAGGTTCATATCAAATGTTCAATTTCAAGTTCCGTCTTTTGTTCTAGGCAATGACCTAATTGTGTAAATGTCCATGATCACAATGAAAAAAATAAACAATGAAATAGAAAAAAAAAATCTAAATTACCACAACCAAACTGCTTCACACACTTGAAGAAACACTTAAGACCAAATAGCTTTTGATTCTGATGAAGCCACATCTGCATGCTGGCTCCTAAATGATACATCGTTATTATTATTATTTAATTTTTTTTTTTTTTTTTACATTTTTAAACCTTTGTGGTGTAGTTTTGTTTTTCTTTTGCTCTTTCGCTCCCTCAGATCAGACCAGCCCTCTGGGCCTCCTCCTGTATGAGTGTTGTGTCTCTATTGGCCTCTCCCGTTCAAGAGGTCTCAGTTGGCGCTGACTGGCTCTTGTGTGTCATTTTCACTACTATAGTCTGATTTGGGCTCATCCTCGAAATCCTCGTACATGTCCATCTCATCCTCGCCGTTGACCGGCTCGCTGTTGTTCGCCATGGTATTGGGCTCTAGCTTCATGTTGTAGGTGCTCTGAATGACGGGAATGGATGGCTCGGGACTCGCTGAGGCACTCGAGCACTCTGATGTCATCTGAGGTGAGGGTGTGGTGGTCGCCATGGTGATGGCCCCGGGATAGACCATACTGGCGCTGGTGGTGATGGGGATCTGTGGTGGCTGTCTGGATGTAGGAGGAAGAGAAAAAATTACGATATCGCACTTTCTCCAATGATTTTTGATACAAATTGGCCCTTTAAATACAATAAAAGAAAAGATGGAAAGAATGCTGAAAGTGTTGCTGAAAGTGCTGCTTAGGATAGTCTCAAAAAACTATATTTTTTTTTGTTGTTGCAGCACTAAAACTGAGATGGCTGGATTAGGGCTTTCCCGCAGCAGTCCGCTTTAAGCCAGCAGCTCTGTGAAAATGATTTGGGAAAAGAGAGGTTCTCCTGACAGCTCCCGTCTTGAGCTGTTCAGAAACACTACCCAGTTTATTGGTGACATAAAACCAATACGTGGTTAGCGCTGCTCTTGTCTGCTGCTGCGCCGGATGATTGATACTCCAGCCGCTGAAGCTTATGACTGACATGGGAACACCTGGAGAAGGGTTCTCCTGCTAACCACACACAGTAAATTAAAGTGTTAAGCTTCAGACTGCTGCCCTCCAGGCTTCTGTAAGTCTATACTTAAAGCATATATCCTGTAATAATGTCTGCACTTCATGCTCCATTGGCAGACTGCTATTGTCTAAAATTATTAAATCACAGCTATTGAAAAAACACTTTATTTTAATGTGCATGTCAGGCCCTTGTCCTAAAACCAATACAGTAGAGGTTAACTCGATCCTTGCCTTTGGAAATGGTGCTTACACTGTGTGATAAGAAAGCCTACAGACATAAAAAAGCTACAGTCCACTTGGTATATTGTCAGATTGTCTGTGTGTTGTGTGTGTGTTACTTTGTGAAATTAGTGACTGCGCACCTACCCCACAGTGAAGAACTGCCTCATTTCTTGTCGCCGTGAGCGCATCATCTGCTTGTACTCTCCAATGCGGAGTTTTTTGCCGTCGATGATGCAGGTCCTCTTAGGCCGTGGCTTGTACTTGTAGTTTGGGTACTTCTCTAGGTGGAGCTTACTCAGACGGGCCTGCTCTTCATAGTATGGCTGCTTGTCCTGGTTAGACATGGACTTCCACCGAGACCCTGCACAACACAGTAGACTCAGATTTTAACATTTCAACACAGGTGGAGGGAAAAAGCAGTTTTAATAACTGATAGTAATTAAAGAGTGATTATAGAGCCAGAGACATTTTAGTCAGACCTTACTTTAATTTTGAACTAGGGGTGGACGATATATCGGTTATACGTGATAAAATCGCAGCTTGTTCCATGTGGGATTTATAAAATTCTGTTATTGCGAACACTGAGTATGGATTATTACGTCATTTCTTAAAGCAACTGGCATGAGACTTGTTTTACTGTCTCTGCTTTTTCCCTTTCACAGACACAAAAGACTCACAAAAGTGATACATCACACCCACTCCCTTGCCCATCCAGATCTTTCTCTCCTGGGAGATAGTGTGTGAGCAGGCAAGGTGTGTGTTTTTGTATCTGCAGGGCTCTGGACTGCGACTATTTAGTTGCATTTTGAGACCATGGAGCACCAGTGCAACTTGCAAACATTAGTAAATGAACTGGAAGGCTGTTAGTTTGTTTCCTGCTCACAGTGAATAAATCCTCATGTTTGATAGCACCGCTAAAAGAGTTTAACTTTCTGCTAAATGCTAACTGCTAACTGTTGAGCGGAAGCTTCAAGTTCAAAACAAAAACCCAAGGTGAGGTGGGTGTTTCAGAATAAAAGCACCTGTAGATCTGCTTTTGTTCATTATTTCATTATAATAGTGATTCATTTATAACAGTAATTTATTTAACTTTATTTTAACATTACTTTACTCAACTTTATTATAACAATACTTTACTGTTTTAACAGTACTTCATTTAACTTCATTTTGACATTGCTTTTTTAACTTAAATATAGAATTACTTATTTAAATTTTATTTTAACAGTACTTTATTTTGTAGTTTTGTATTCTAGTAGTCTACTTAAGTGTAGAGATTTCAAAATATTGGGATATATATCATGTATTGTGATACAGTCTAAAAACATTTGATATAATTTCTAAGCCATATCACCCAGTAGCCCTATATTGAACTGTATATAATAAGGATAGTGGTTTTCCAGCAAAATCATGATTTATCCTCCGTTCCACACCAGCCTCTTGATAGCCCTGCATATGCACATTATTTTAGACAAGAGACGCGCTTTGATGTTAAACAGTAAGGAACAAGCTGGTGTAGTAAATACTGCAGCTCTGTGAAGTGTCCTACTAGGAACTGGATGACAGCACTTTTAACAGCCCTGATGTATGGACTCCAATGCTGAGGGGACTAGACCCATTTAGCCTCTGTCATTTTTCATGACAAACACTTATGGTAGTGATGGGCTATAAATCCATCTGTACGCTGTGGTGACCTGATGCGCAGTGGCCAATCAGATAAAACGTCTTCCTCTTTCAGATGCTAGCTACTTTAAAATCTGCTCAGAACAATTAGCCCATATTTAAATATACAAAACACTGAAGTCTGGAAGGTGTAGCAAAAAGGTCTGACTGATTAACAAAGTTTTCCAGCTCTTCAGTGTGTCATGAAAGAACTTTAGTTTTTAATTATTAGCAGTAAACTACAAGTTTATCGCTGTTGTTAACTGCCAAAGAGTTAAGTGCTTCTGTTCAGCAGGAGAGTGAGAGGTTCAGGTAAAGTGGCAGGAACTGAAGATGCGAAACAGATAATAAAGAACGCTGTTGGGTACTTGAAAACATATTGTTGTTAATTTCATTTGCCTGTGATATAAGAGCAGATACAAGAGATAGTAATGTATTTAACAGGGACAATAAAGCACCAAAGTGTTTAAAAGATAATTTTTCTGCCCCTTTAGCAGTTACGCTGTGTTAGGAGAGTGGAGAGACTTGTATTTGATTGAAAAGGTCTTACCCAGAATCTTGCTTATGTTAGAGTTGTGCATGTCGGGGAAAGCCTGGAGGATCTTGCGCCGCTCGTCCTTGGCCCACACCATGAATGCATTCATTGGCCTTTTAATGTGGGGCTCGTTGTTGTTCCTTCCTCTGGCTTCCCTAAAGACTCTTGCCTCAGTAGATCCAGCGCCTCCTGTTGGCCAACAATAATAGGGTTGAGGTTTATCTGCAGACTCAGAGCCATTTAGCTCCTTGGACCCTGGAATAGCCAGAGACGAAACAAGAAGAGAGAGCGAGGCAAGACATTGATTAAATGACCAGCCATGTTCAAACTCTCCTTCATCTACTGTCATCCCTGCTATCATCATCATGAACATTGTTTCAGATGAGTGCTGGGCTACGTAGCCTCTCACAGGGGACTGACTTTCTATTGAGTGGAATACCTGACTTGACAGGGTTATAGTTTATGTGCTATAAAAGCGAATACAATGTCAGTTTAAGGAGGTGCTGTGCTCCTTTACTTATACTCAGGTCTATCCAAAACCAAAGGAGGAAGACTTGGACTTCAGTGGCAGTTAAATATTTTGTCTGCAAGTGTTCACACTTCTCTTCCTCATACATTTCAATTTGACATTCATAGTGTTCATAAAAAGTGCAAGAATGCCAACATAAATAACAAATATGGGACTTGAGGCAGTTTCTAAAAAAACAGTACATTTTAACACATATATGCACAAATAAATTCAAGCACGCCATTCCTCATCCCTCCTCCTCTCCTTCCTTCTTTACTCTTCCTCTCTCTTTTCCATCCTTCTTCTCTCTCACTCTCTTTCTCCCCACATTTGCAATGAGAGGCCGTGCGGCTTCTGCAAAGTGCTGTTTCTCAATCAGGGCATTCACAATCAGCATAAGAGAGTTTCTCTCAGTATTAAACTGTACATCAGACTGATAATGATTTCTGTTTGCATGCGCATTTGCTTCCTTTTATATGTAAGATGTGAAAGAATTAAATAAAAGCAGTATGAATATTTAAACAAACAAAAACATGTTGATAAACAAGGCTTGAAAAATAAGACAAAAAAAGCCTTCCATATGCTACGATACATCTTTAATGATCTCAAATCTGGAAAAGAAAGCTTGGGATGACTCATGCATATTTCATCATCCACATGTGAAGCCTTCTCATTAGACCATTCCACAAGCAGCCTTGGCACACGTTACCTGGGGTTTGATTTCTATTATTATTTCAGTTGATAAACAAAATCAAACTCCTAATGAGTAATGGAGGGTTTGTGCAGAGGCATTAATTCCAAATCCACAGAAACCTCGCTCTGCTCTAATCACTGAAGATGCTGCTACACCATTTTCAGCCTCAAGAGTTTGAGTGTCTTCACTTTGCAAAAGGGTGTCTTCTTTTCAAAAGTATTATTGGAGACAAGTAGTGGAAAGGCAATATATGTAGACACACAAACACACACAGATGCTGTAGTGAAGGCGCCCACAGCCACCTCCAGTATAATGGAGATGGAGGGGTGGTGGAAGGTGGTTTTGATTTCTGCTCACAGAGAATGTTTGAGGTCGCGCTGCCCACTAGGAAACCTGTTTCTCTGAGTACAATGGCCCCAAATCAATTTTCACCAGCTCATGTTTAACAGTCAAACAGCCACATTTATGATCCACAGACGCTTCCCTTCATCTGGGAGGCCAGTGAGAAATGTGTTTTCACACTGTGACTCTGCACTTGTTGCTGCCTGAAGGATTCAGCTGTTATTGTCTCATAGTTCTTGGCAAGTGGAAGTAAATTGTGACAATCCATGCTCCATGTTCCTGTTTTTTTTTTTTCCAGAAAATCTAAATGACAATATCGAAGAAAAAAGTATATATCTATTTGAAATAAATATATTGATATATTTAAATTTTGGGGCAAAAGAAATCTATTGATGTTCAGTTTGAATTTCAATTTAATTTGCTTTATTTGCATGATCCTATGGATCAATTATGTTGCCAGGGCAAAAGTTTATATGTTACGTACATAATACACAATAGAATATAGATCGGAAATAGCAAAATAAAATAAAAGAATAGAAAAAAATGGATTGCATTGAAGTAGTTCTTGCTTTGTGACAAGCAGTGACATTTTCTTCTGCCAGTTCTACCGTAGTGCTGCTCTCTTCTAGAAGGGTTTGAATTAGTTTATCTGTGGGTGAGAAAGTCTGGGATTTTCTAGTTGAATTTGAGAAAAAAATCGTCTCTAATTTCCTTGTATTTTGAACAACTTATGAGCAAGTGAACTTCTGTCTTTACCTCCCCTGTTCCACATTGGACACAGAGTTTATAGTCACTAGCTCTATATCGAGTTCGGGTTCGTGTTTTTATCTGTTATTTTATTTGAGTTAAATATTGGGCTAGTTGAGATTCTCTGTCCAGTAATACAATAATGTTAATATCTCTAAAGTAGTGGTTAATTACCTTTATTTATAAAGTTATTTTAATGTCCTTGATTGTCATAATATTGTATCAATTATTTTCAAATATGAAGTTTGACTTTTTTCGCCACATAGTTCATTATATAGTTTGACTATACTTTTTTCTTCCTCTTCTTATTTCATATGATCATCTGTGTCAGGATGCCTGTAGAGAAAGCCTAATCTGCAAAACCATTTTCCGGGTCTCTCACTTAAGTAATTCGTGGCCTACACAACCTACTAATTAATTACTAAATCTGAATGTTTCAGAGGTTTTTTGTGTCACTTTAAACACTTTTTCCAACTCTGCAGGTACCATCTCTTGTCCTCTTTGCTTTTCCCTCCCAGAAGGCTTTAGGCCCTAAAGCCATCATGAATTCAGAAATAATACACTACCTTTGCTGCCACCGAACCCCACACAGTACGTTAATTTCATTTAGCATGCACTCACTGTACAGGATGAATTGATTTCACTTTGTTTGGTTTTGACAACCATGTTTATTGTGCAATGAAATGTGGTGTGGCGGAGGGCTGACAGTATCCATCAACGCGGGGCAATCTGCTGACTGCCGGGGCCAGATGAAGGTATTCATTAGCTCAGGAGCGCAGCGCTCACTCAGACACGACAGCCAGTGTCTGCGCCCCGGGATCGCTTGCTGTAATTTACGATGCCTCCCGTGCCATTACTCTATCACTGACACTGATTCAGCAATTTATATACTGGTGTGCATGCATACGGGCAGAGGTGAGCTTCTTATGGGGAGGGGGGACAAAACAACCGCCTGCCATCAGCTAGTGCCACATCCATAGTTAGCCAGGAAACCAGCCACGTGACTTGGTTCATTGGAGGGAAACCAGATGAGGCATGGTTTTTTTGCTCACATGATGGCACATAGAAAAGTGCCTGTCTGATGCTACAGAAGGCCGTTGAAATGAACAACAGCAGTGTTACATCATCTTTACCCGCACTGAGGCAGGTGGTGTGGTCGTGGATTTGTAAAGAACATAGTGATAAAGGTATCAAGTTGACTCAGGCCTAAGAACAGCCAGTTTGACCTTTGACCTGAAATAATACTTAAGTCTTCACTGTAATCTCTCTGATTACAGCACAAACACAGTGCAGAGCAGGGAGAATGGCTCTTCCTCTAATATAAGACCATGCAAGGCTTCAGGGACAGATAAATCCTGCCCCTTATTCAGCCCTCATAATATATATGACTTAATCAGAGGCATCCTGCACATTAGCAGCCAGTCTCAGCAAATCCCCAGAAACTGCAACATGCAATTTACTGCAACATTGTTTCTGTCTTTTCATTGAAAATCACAACACTGCTCTGACATTTTGCAAATGAGCATTAACATTTTTTTTCCGGGAGGTGCAGGACATTTAGGAATCAGTTAGTTAGGTGTGTGATTGTGTAAATAAACACAGATGTTTAGCAGTGACAGGGGCAGCCCCCCTGGGTGGTAGCTGGGGAGGGAGCGAAACAGAGGGAGTGCTGCTTAATAGAATTTATTGTGATTCATGAGGCCCGCAGCTCAAGTGTGACAGAGCGATATGAGAATCCCCTTTTAATTTGTCTCTCCTGGAAACACTGCAGATGAGCAGCATGAATTACAGTGAGAAAGAGTGATTGTGTGTGTGTGTCTGTGTACATCTGTGTCTGTGTGTATATTGGGTGGGGGGGGTATAAAAAATGGTGAAGGGAGAGCAGAAAAGGACAAAGCAGAAAAAAGGGAGCGAAATAGAGCGAGAATGTAGTGAGGCCCTAAAGCCTATCGCACCTGTGAGCTGCAGGCTCAGACTCGACCATGTACCAAGCCAGAGGGTAGCACTGCCCCGGCCGTCCCCTCTCCTCCCCCCCTTTCTCCTCCTTACTCATCTTTGTTCTGCGGGCAGACACATAATGTCACCCAGGAATCCGCTCAAGAGGATGAGCCTCAGTGAGCAGGCAACAATCACGCAAACCTGCCAAGCCCTCCCTGTTGGGATCAAATCTAACACCTCTGACTGAAGGCATTTACTACTGACAATAGAGCCTCTCCCTCAGAGCAGGATCAGGCGAGATTAATGTGTATGGACAGACAGGAGACAGCGCTCAGTGCCCCTGTTCTAGCCTGAGCTCATAGCATGCTAATTAAACCATTACAAATTACAAGTGATATAAGCCCTATTATAACATGTCAATCCTTTTTTTTTCCCCTTTTCGAGTCAGGATTTGAGTTTTCTGGAGTGCTTGTGTGTGTGTTGAGTTAGTGAGTTAGTGTGTGAGTGTGCGCACATGGGAACTTGGGGAACAAACGGCCGACTTGTTTCAACATGCAGACTACGGCTTTAACTTTTGTCTACTCTATCCCCTCTCATATGCATTTAGCCTAAAAGTGGAGTCTAATCTTTCACAACATCCGAGCTTTGCACATACAAAAGAAGACACACACACACACACACACACACACACACACAGAATTTAGTCCTACTGGGGGTAAATTTAAATTTGCCAACCTCAAAAAAACAACTTTCTTATTGACTGTGTTGACCTTTTCAGCTATTGTTGTTGTCACTTGATAAATCATTATGTCTGAGCCTCCTCATCTAAGCTTTCTTCTAGGAAAAAAACTCCTCAGCAATAAAAGCCAGAGCCTGATTCCCACGGCCTCACAGTGGAAGAAAAACAACAACAAAAACCTCTTCAAACAATCAAGTCATATAAAACAGCTCCGAGCTACCGATGTAAAGAAACACATCAATGTAACAACAATGCAACACTACTGTTCTTCTCATCCTATTCCATGAGGACATTGTTAGAGACACTGCTTGGCTAAAGCCCCATCTTTTCTCACTCTACGGTTGATATTATCACACTAGGCGTTTAGATTAATTCTGTTTCCTGCCTCCACACATCTCTCAACAACCTCTTTGTTCTCTGCGGACCCTCAGTGATGGGGGTGGTTTAGACAAACACAAAACCTCAGCTACGCAGCAACTCCATACTGCCATATGTGAATGAACAAAGGGCCTGGCTGGGCCGAGGCCTTTGTGGTATTTGGTAATGTTTTCTTCAGAGCTTAAAAAGACCTAATGAATTTGCGGTGGGTTCATGCGTGTGGCTCGTGGCTTTGTAAAATGAAGGAAATCCTATCTATTTCCATTCCTTTGCCACTTTTTTTTTCCAAGTCGTTAGGACTTTGGTTG
This sequence comes from Cephalopholis sonnerati, assembly GCA_019142605.1. Lineage (NCBI taxonomy): Eukaryota > Metazoa > Chordata > Actinopteri > Perciformes > Serranidae > Cephalopholis > Cephalopholis sonnerati. The sequence continues at coordinate 28,833,549 of JAGQAX010000001.1, forward strand.
CTGCATGCTTTGCAAATATTAGCTTAAGCAACCTAAAGCTTTCTGTGAACTGCTGTGATGACAGAAGTCGGCTGTACGCTGGGTCTGCTCAATGTGGCCGCTCTGTTCTAGAGGGAAAGCTGCTACACACCAAGGGGCTTTCACACCCTATGTAAGGGCTGGGAGCTACACCCAGTAATTTTCCTTTTCAGGAAACGCCAAACTATATGCAGTGTGTTCTGAGCTACTGACGAAAAGTGTTAAGAAATACAGAGGAGACTCCAAATTGATTTCCCTCCTACTGAATGGTCCCAAAAAAAGAACTACATTCACTAACTAAGTTAGGAATTTAAGAAGTAACACCCTTTTTCCTTCATAGCCCATGTATGTGGGATTTTTTAAACACGGGAAACCCGCAAAAAATAGGCAATAGACTCTTTTCCCATTGCCAGTAGAACACAGCAGTGTACAGGACTCTGCAGTAGATGAGTATGCCTTTATTTTTTTGTTTGTGTCACATTTAGTGTCACAGATGTGCCAGAAAACAGGGTTAATAAACAGCAGAAATTGCATGGAGCCCAGTGGAAAAAATGTTATGGTGGTTACTTCTTTTTTATATCTGTTAGCCTACTTATTCAGTCTCTCTTTCAAACACTGGTGCCAACTATATTTTGAATGATGTTCTAGTGCTGTTCAGACAGAGACAGATGTTATTTTGTGGCGGCGCAACATTGTATCGTCCCAGAAAAGGGGCTAAAATTAACGTATCCACCCGGATGTCGTATTTCCATCACTGCCGATCAGAGGCGATCAGAGCTGGAGCCAATAAATACCTGTGGCTACTGCCGAGTGAATAGCGATTGTAACCTTTCTCATTAAATACAAAAGCCAGATGTTAGTGGGGTTTTTTTGTGCAGTGGGAAAGAGGCTTAGGCATTGATTAGGCAGATGTCTGGGTTAAAAAATAGCCAAGTTTGGTTGAAAAGTAAGCATTTTTATACGTATGGTGACATATAATCATTATTTCATAAAGACAAAGGTTACCACAATTTATATTTATGAAATTTAGTATTTTAAAAGCCATTTAAACAATTTTAATATGTAAGCTTGACATAAAAAACTTAACTTGTCAACCAAATTTAGCCCGCTTTTAACCATGACTTCTGCATGACCTTTGTATGATATGCAGATCAGCAAATGAATGATTGCCAGGTTATTAAATGGAGCACAAAAAAGCTGCAATTAGATGGACACTGTATGTTTCTATATATCAAGGTATGTCAGGGAGCCAAGCCTCCATTGGTTCAGGGAGCAGAAAATCCTCACAACAAGGATTTCAAAAGTAAACATGTTCTCAGAAGAGTAAACACTTTGTGGTTCACATCATAAAATCCCGCTTCACATCATTCAACCGTATGTGTTTTCCTGTTGGTGAAGCTGAAAGAGACAGACAGATATATTTGTGGTGAAAGAGAAGAAATGCTAGTTGTGCGTTTTGAGTTATGTGTAGTGCCCTGGCTCCCAGCCATTTCCCCCTGGGAAGAGGACCTCTCCTCTCCTCTAACCTCTGCTTGCTCCTAATCCATAGCCCACTGGGAACACTGATGTGAGGCGTCTGGCGCAAGCCTTTCCCTCGGCCCTGTGCAGGACTTAAAAGGACACAACTGCCCTGGTGTGCGCTCTGTTTCAGTCCCGACTCCACAGTAGCCACAGAGAGAAGGTTCCCACTGGGAGATTGAGCACTGGAAACACATCTGTCCGAGGACTCAGACGGGTGGGATGGGATCTGCTGCTGTGGCTCACATGGGAAACATGTCAATGAATCCACTAAATGCACCTCTATTTCTCAGCGTCACGATTGGGTGTGATGTGAAACTAGACATAATTAAAAAAAAGACATTTGCCTTGGCGTTGGTAAACATTTTTATGGGGAGTAAAAATATTTTTTTTTATAAAAGTCTATGTGAACCAATTATACCGGAGTGTTTCGTTCTAAAACTGATGGGAAATGTGTCTGAGATGCTATTTAAAGATGCTGATGGGTTACATTGTCCTGAGAAATATCTATCCTTCTGCCTTGAGACTCTTTGAGGCATCAAAGATGAGTCAGAACCATTTTCCTCTTTGCTGTGGCTCTGAAGTGCCATGGAAACTGCCACAAATATTTATGTCGGACAAACATTGGTGCGCTGAGGTACTCCTTGCTTCTGTGTAGGAGCCAGCACCACAAAGGGAGATGACGCTTTGTCACACTGGTGCTACCCGAATTTACACCCCTGTGCCCAGGACCTCAAACAAGCACAACAGCAACAGGAGCCGAGCTTGGAAAAAAGCCAGCTTTGTCCTCAGGCACCCTTGTCCTCTGCTCACCTACCTGTGAAAACCTCAGAGCTACGGCTCATTTCAAACGGCATTCATCCCAACCCCCACATCTCCCTCACACATACGCACATGTTTCTGCACACACCCATACGCTCTACCATCTAAAACTGAGACACATAGCTTCATGGAATAGTAGGCTTCACAGCTATCAAAACTCCTTTTGCTTTCGGTAGCGTAGATGCTAAAAGTGCGCCCAGTGGCGGCCCTTAGAGACATTTTTTGCAATCCTGAATGTAACATGGAATGCATGCATTATGTTTTCATCATCTGCAGTCCATTCCAATACTTTGACTTTCAGTAGCTCACATTTAAAGCTCTGGTGTGTAGGATTTGGTGGCATCTAGCAGTAAGAGCTGCAGACTGCAACCAGCTGAAACCTCTCCAGTGTGCCAAGCAGGTAGGAGAACTACAGGGACCAACGCCAAAACATGAATGGCCCCATCTAGAGTTAGTGTTTCGGTTGTCTGTTCAATGCTGCTGTAGAAACAACACGGCGGACTCTGAGGAAGAGAATCCACTCTGTAAGTAGGTATAAATGGCTCATTCTAAGGTAACGGAAAACAGCAATTCTTATTCTTACATTAGAAATAACATAGTTATAGTTAAAACACTGAAGACATAGTTATGAATACCATTTCTGCCAATATATCCCTCTAAACCTTACACACTGGACCTTTAATACACAACTCACAATGCTACTGTGTCAAACTGCAACCCCCTAACACGTCTCTGTCAGGCTAGGAATGACTACTTGTAGAAAGCTACTGGTTGCATGGCAACTAGTGGCACATTGTCACTGAAGATTCTCAGTCATCCAGGTCATGGTAATCATAAGTGCTATATCGTGGGCAACTGGACTTGCTTAAGTTTCTTGGCGAAATATCTTAAAGAAATTCAAGCAAGTCCAGTTGCCTACGATAGAGCACTTATGATTGATGGCACATTGCAAGTCTAGCAGCTATGATGTTCTGTCAACAATGCTAAAGGTAGCGACTCCAGTGATCAACCTGGCAGTTTAATGTGGAAGTGAAACAGAAGAGCCACCACTGAATAATCGCTGTATGGTCGAGGAGACAAGGAGGTGTCAAAAAAAATGGATCTGGACCTTAGTGTGGTAGATAAAATTAACTGCCTTATCTGCAAACAGGTGAAATCACTGTGTGAGGAAGGTAACGTTAAACACTATTATGAGACCAATCCAAAGCCAGCAGCTTCCTGTGCAGCCCTCAGTCATACGCTGACTACCTACACTGGATCTCAATCATTAAAACTTTGAGAACCCCTCTAGAGTGTATAAAGAACCCACTCAACATCATGTCTTTAGCTTAGAATTCACAAGATCTTTAAGGGAAGTTTTATGGATTATGAGAAAACGTAAAATCATCTGCTGTACAGTGTAAATAATGTTTGATAAAAACAACAACAACAAGAGAAAAACAAAAATATGTCCTTACCATCAAGGTCCTCTGGCCTGGTGAGGTCAATAACTCTGTGGCCGATCTTCCCTTCCTCACCCAGCTTGCCGAGGTGGTGCCCGATGCTCTCAAAATGTGCCCTCTCCTACAAGGAAATACAAACAGTCAGGTACACAAACAAGCACATATACACGTTTTTACAGTGATAGAATTGTAAAAATAACCCCATCAGGAATCTGAAAATTTGAAAAGAGAAAAAAGTGTCTCTGGTAAATGGAGGTTCTTTTGAAGAGCTGCTCTTTTGACATGAGCGAGATGTAGCTTTTTCCTCTCTCATCTCTCTATTCAGCAGCTGCTATAATGGATGACAGGAGGCAGAGAGACAGTGAGGGCCAGGGGTGCTGTAAATAGATTTACAGAAGGATACTTTGTGATCCGAAGCACACAATGGGGCCGTGGCCCTCTTTGCAGTGCTCAGATTTTCCTCTGTAATCTTCTCCTTACATCCTCCCTTCCAGTCTACAGTGCCCAGAGCTCAGCGCCCATCATTTATTCAGAGTTCATGCTTTGGAGAACACACCGTGTTTTCCCGTTTGTCATGTCGCTTTGTGCTCAGATTAAACTTGGCATCATGTTGTACTTGACGCACAATGAAACCCTGTCATTCAGCACTCCGTGACAATATTAAATGTCATGTCCGTGTGCATTTACAGAATAAAATAACAGCTTTCGGGGGGCCTCTGAATAGTTGCTGCACATTACACTTAATGTATTATGCAAGGGGAGAGTGCCGACTGCTGCTGGCTCCATTGTTGAATGACCTACTTCCTCAGTGAATACACAGGGCATTAGCAAAGGGCTGTCTTCCTCTCTAAAGACTCAACTAGGAGATGGACACTTTGACTCTGCATGATACAAATAATCTCTCCCCCCCTAGGTTTCGCCTGGATGACACTAAAAGCAGGCATGTTGCCACCATTCAGAAAAAAAGCATTTGTTTTACTCCCAGGGTGAGCGTTCAGTCTCTGCCAAAGATGTACTGTCTGCTCTGACCTCTGCCTCTTTCTTTTCTAAACATGCCTATCACACGCAGTCTGAACAGATACTCAGGTAGAGTCCACACACAATACTAACAGCTCCCCTGCCACACACACCGACACCAACACACGCATTAATTTTTTAGCCCCTTCTTTGTAATGCATTGCACCATTTTGTTGTTTTTTCACTTTTTGCCCGCAGGGAAGTTTTCTCCCCCCCAGCTGATAGGAGAAGGTGCTAAAAAATTAAGCAGTGCAAGTAAAAATATTTATTTTTACGGCTGCATTTGATTTATTTTGTTGTCTTTTTCCTGACAATTGAAATCATGCTGGCGACAACAGCTGTCAGTAATTACAGCACATTAAAAAATATTTAAAAATCTCTCTCTCTTTTTTTTTTTATTTATTTGTATAACCTTTTTTTTCTTGAGGGCTGAAAAAGATGACAAGATGAAGGATGAAGACAGTTCAAGTCCATTTTCGGCCTTTCACAGTATTTTGATTTTCCTCATGCTTTTATTTATTCAAGAACTATTCCTCAAAAGAAAGGACTGCGAGAGAGACAGAAAGAGCACTGCAATTTACCATCATACTTGAAGGAGCAGTCATTATTTATGGCCAGCTGAGTGATTCTGATATACAATTAACCACTACCTGCTTATGGCCTGTGATTAGAGCCTGTCTATCTGACGGCCCTTTGCTTACTTAAGTGTTTTCTAATTATGACATATGTGGTGGTCCCTGCTGGGCAAGAGGACGCTTTGTAAAGAGAAGACGGAGTATGGTGCCTCTCTCGGTGTCACATTCTGCGTAAAGCAACGCATGTACGCGCACACAGAGCTGTATTCATCACCCAGCCACATTATTGCTCTTAATGAAAGAAGCTAGCAGCCCGATGACAAAGTGACTGATGTGCGATTAGCTGGATGGGCAATGGTGCTGCTTCAGATGCTCCATGGACAGTCCACTAGGAAGACACAGCGTTCATGAGTACTGTATGTCTGTAATAAAGTAGTCATCTCGTCCCTCTTCTGCGCCTCGGCGGTCCCTCCTGATCAATCAAGTCCTTTTATAAACTCATGATCATTAAGCATCATGTTGGGCTGAGAAGGCGAGAGAACAGGGCCCATCCATCAATGAATTTCATTAATAACTAGCTCAGTGTTGAACTTCTTTCTCCGCCACACACAGTCATGTGATTAGTGAACATCAGCACATTAAATAGCCGGAAAAAAGACTGAATAAGGCTCTTGTTGGAGAAGTCTTCAAGGTAGTATTGACTTAAAAAGGAGCATGTAGTTTTCTTGTCGTTATATGGAAATGAAGGTCTACTAAATCCGAGCTATCATTTTACCTACCTGATATAAAGGGGTAGTTACAGTAAGTATTCCACCCGTCCTTGTGTTAACTATGCTAATTAATATCAGACTATCTGTGCAATATGGTACCGCAAATTTTCATAAAATTTTATATACTGGGCTTAATATACTTATTGGTTATAAGTTTGGTAATTTATATCTGCGAATTAGAATCATAGTTGGAAATAGGGCCGTAAATTATCTGCACAGCGTCAGGGTTTTGTTTTAAGGCTTGAAAATATTCAGTGAACTAATGCTTCTTTACTGCCCACGCATCAAGTGCTGTGATAAATTAATGGCACTTTTATTATTTTATAGTGTCATTAAATTTTTACTGATCACTCTGACACAGAGAAGTAGCAAAGGACATGCAGTATCTGGGGAGGCTGGCCTGTCCTGCCAGGGAAAGAGAAAGAGAGTGTGGCTGATGTAAAAAGGTGTGCAGTAAAAGGGAAGGATAAAAGACTTGGAACACAAAGAAAATACAGGAAATTTACGCTGCTGTGACGAAGTAAAGATAAAGAGACAGGAAACAAAAGATGTAACAGTACACATTATTTCCCTCCCATTCTGACCACGACCGCTGGCAGGCAACCGGTCCCTCCCTCAAATGACTTCAGCATGCAGCTCTCCACCCCACAACTAAAATTATAGCAATGCACTCTGAGCTGTAGTGGAAAACTGCCACCCACAATAATCTGCCCTGCCTGTGCAGTCTTTTGTCTTTAAAGTTTGCTAACAGATGCATTTTGTTGGGTTGCACATGGCTGAACATTAAAGTTATGAGCCAGCCCGGTGAAGTCGTGAGTCACTGAGGAAGAGAGAGAGGTAGAAAGATAGCGGAGTCTTTGCAACTTCTTGGGCGAGGGAACCCAAAAGAGGCCTTGTCAGTGCTGTAAAGAGAGCTTTAATCTGGCCGGCCGCAGAACATGTGCCGGAGGCCTGCTGCTCTGCCCACAGGGTGTATTCTGGGCAGAGGCGGGTGGCGGACGGCCCTGTGCATTGTGCCTACTCCTGCCCTATATTTAGGCAACACATTGCCAATCCTGACACTCCTTCACTCTCTCCTTTGTAAATAGCTCCAGGCTATAGGCAAAGCCATATGGCCTGGGATTGTTCAAATAAGAGATGAAAGAAAAATACACACAAGAGTGAGGCAGACTGTGGAGCAGATCAGCGGGCAGTTGTTTTGGAGTCTTCTCAGTTTGTTGGGTCAGGTTTGGACATAAAATGACCACTGTCCTAATCTGGATGATTTTTAAGTTTTCATTTAACAGTAGTGAAAAGTTTGACTTTGGTGTTACTGTTTTTTTAGCCTGATGCCTAGTTGGAGGTTAAATGACTTGACTTGGGCCTAGGTACAAAACATGCTTTAATCAGTTTTGTTATATTTCAGTTTTTCATAAATACGTAATTATTTATCACTGGCAGGCTTGTTTTTTACGATTTGTGTTATTTTGAGAACAATATGATCTGACTGCATGTAGGGCTGTCACAAATATTGCAATACCTCGCTATTAAAAAAGCCAACTGCAGGGGATGGTTAGCAAGAGCAGTGTTCATGGTTTGTTTGTTTGTTTGTTTTTATTGGACCGCAGCGTATTTACACTACGCTACAATTGCTAGCAGCTTGACAAGCGGCTAAGCATCTATTTTGAGCTGAATGCTGCAAATATGCCTTTTTTTTCTGGTTGCTGAGAGCTGAAAAATATTTCAGATAATATTTGAAAATATTTAATGCAATAAAAAACTAAAAGAATAATAACACTTTTACCCAGCTGTCCAGTCACAGTGGAAGAAGGACAGGACAAATACCACAAAAACCAGCCGTCACAGCGCTAAACAACAACGGAGGAGAAATGAACGCTTAATCCTTGTTCTGACACTTTACTTCACAGGTACTCTGTAACACAGCAACCAGACACAACCAATGCATCTCAGTGGAAAACGCTGCGCCCCTTATTGCACCTCTGTGGTCTGCATTTAACAATGAACAAGTATATAATTTGGTTTAAAACGGCCCTTTTACATTTAAAAAAGAACAATATACCTAAAAATATCCTAATAAAAGCTTATGTATAAAGCACTAAAACCAGGATAAATTGCGGTAATACCATATATTGCATTTTTGAGCCAGCAGGGGAAATCCCTTCACTGCGTCAGCCCTAACCGCTCGTTGAAAAAGAATAGGGTAAACTCGACGATGCAAGCACAGATTAAGTTGGCATGTTTGCTTGCCAAAACATCTTGACATCAGAATGATTATTTAAAGAGAAAACTGCTTCATTTCTTTCAGGCAGCTGGCAGCCATGACACATTTTACTTCTTCCCAAAATTACCAGTTGCCAACTTAAAGTCATATAATAGTCTGGTTATTTTTTGGCCGTATACGTATGTACTGTATATACAGCAAATGACATGTTTAGCCCTTTCTGTGACATCTGACAGCGGCAACTCTTTTACTTTCCAAGATCGCTAAACTATTGGTAAAATCTCATCCACGTTTCCTTGGTGGTGGAAAGTATATGATTGCATATGTTTGAAGTTTTCATTGGAACCTTTAACAGCTGCAGGACCCTAAACAGCCACTTATGTGTGATAATGTGCTGAACTGGCTCTGGTTATATCACACACCTGGTATGTGGCAAGTTGAAGGCAATGGCTCTCTGACCACAATACAGGGCTTTGTGTATCAAGTGTCAGTCATCACTGTGGTCTGTGGCCCTCAGAGTCTTCTCTCCCTCTCTCAGACTAAACCCCTCAACAATCTGTCCCAGCCCCGACGGAGACAAAGACTGCACTTTAACATGGCTACAGCTCCTCACAGCTCAGCGCCTCATCTGTTTTGTATTTTTATTGTAACCAGTTGCAATGTTATTTATAAGTCTGCAGCTTTCCAGTAGTTTTTGCTAGTTTTGAACCATTTAAATGTTAAGTACATCCAGCCATGCGGTAAACCCACAGTTCCTTTCATGCAGGCTGTTGCTCTCTTTTTACCCGGAGCTCTCCCTTTGCTCAGGCTAATGCAGGCAGCAGCAGAATCAACAGTAGCAGCCACAAAAGGCTGGCATCTGTTCTATAGTAGTCGTCCTCAACATCACACAGAGCAGAGATGGCCAGCTATTCCAGTCCCATTTGTACTGCCAGGGCATCACCTCATTTGTTTAAAACAGAGGGAGGAAAGGCCTTTAATTAAATTAAGGAGCTTAAGCTATGTTAAAAAAATAGTGAGGTAACTCTGCTCTGGGCTTTGTGCCAATTTGATGTTTATTGTTTGTTTTTAATAAAAGGATATGCTATCATTATTCAAGATGAGTTAGTTTTTGTTGGAGGGGAAACAAGTCAAACCAACAAAATGTGACCTTTCAGTGGCAGTTAGAAATGTGCATTGAGTCTAAACAATTGGATTTCCTCCACATGTTGGTTTTAATACATTGTGCGCAACATCACAATTTTGTCTTGTCTTTAGTTAGACTCAGATGTGCTGAAAATGTCATAATTTTCAGAGTATATAATGGATAACCATCTCGGTGCCGTGACACATTCCTGACACAGTGTGCAGTTCTTATGTTCTTCTCCACACTGCTGAGATCATTTGTGTTGACATCATGTACTTTTACGGGTTTCCAAGCCTCAATGATCCAGAACTGTTCACTGGGTCCTCCAGGGACTGTTAAGTTGGGCTGAAATCTCCTGCCTTATCAAACCCTCCAGGTTGCAAACAGCAGGACATTAGAAACTGCAGCATTACCAAAACCCCTTTCACATATGGACAAAACCTCAAGACTTGTTGGACACCAGAGCCATTATGTTTCTACTGCAACAATACCATAGACTATAAATGGTCCTTTGTGGCCTATTCTTTTCCTCTTCCTTTGTTGTATGTGCCTTGTGGTGAGTGCGGTATCACAGGTCTTAGCCACCGGGGCCAGCAGCATTTCTGAGCGACTGCAGCAGGCCAGAAATTCACCGTGTAAAATGACAACTGTAGAAAATAATGGAGCCACCACTGCCAAATGACCCTACCAAGATGCAGTCTTGATGTCTTTCTGGGGAAGAGGCGAGACAGAGCTAAAGACCTGACCTGGGATAGGAGCCCGCAGACACATACACACACCCACACCCACACACATACACACACACAGGCACATATTATCCAGAGTCATACATTATTTTTATTCTTTTGGCAAACACGAACAATTGGACAAAGCATTAATGTAAGCAATCTTCACAATAGCACTTGCTGGCTACAGCCAGTGTCTGGGAGCTGAGCATAATCTAATTTGGATGGGCAAACCCTTGTATGCCAAGGATTTACATTGCAGCCAAAACGCCTTGGTTTGCAATTTCCAAGACAGCAGTCGAAAAGGAGCAGAAAATTGCTTCCAGGGCTGCAGACCAGACAAGATTATATTCAAAGTCTTTGTGAGGGCTTTGCCTGAATGGAGCCCTGGCATCACACACGTGCATGCACATGTATTCACACACACACAGTCACACACATGTACACACACACACAGAGGAGGGACCAGTATAACCACTTTAACCAATAGGTTAGGAGTCTGGATTTTGTGGAGCACCAGCATAAGCTCCATTTGAATATTTACAGGCTGAGCTTTGGGACACGGGAAATGGACAATTGTAGTCATCAATACTGAGGAGAGGAGGTGCTGCGGGGCAGAAAGGGGCAGTTCAATAGGTTAATACACTGGCCTTTCACCTTTTGATTCCAGTTAGGGACATGTCAGCAGAGGAATATATTTTATCTCACACAACCTCCAGGGCATCACATATGCAACATCTATCAAACCGTAAGTAAGAGAAATTGATGCATCACTGTAGAAATCTGTCATACCTGACAACACAGACCTCAACAACAACGCCTGCCCAGTGGCCAAGGGCCAGTAAACTGCAGATTTGGGCCAGAAGACTTGTCAGTCAGTGGCCCAAAATGCGATAAGACTTCTCTCTTTTTCTCTGCTTGGCCTGTGGTGTGCTTTTTCTAAACGACTACATTGGACACCACCTGAGTCAGGGACATACACACTAATCTGTCTCTACTAGACAGATGAAGGTTGGGAATCTGAAATAATAAGTGAAAAGACTTTCTGTTTTGTTTTTTTGCCGCTGCAGAAGCAATGGTTTGCTGAGACTGAAAATTAAATTAGCACTCCAGTGTCTGACTGTCATGTCTGAGTAGGACGAATTACATCTAAAGTGTTCATTTACAGGTAATTTACAGTTAATAGACAAGTATACTATTCATGTCTGCAGCAAGGTCTAGCAGCGTCTATTATGTGTTCTGGCAAAGCTGCTAATTGGCTAACCCTGACCAGTTCTGTATTGACAAGAAAAATGAAGCAATAGATTTGTGAGTTATTTGAATGTTATATGTCTGATTACATTTACAGTAAAATCTGTATTACTAAATATGAGAGATGATATGTCGTCCGAACACAAAAGGATGAAAAGGGCCATGGTGTATTTTTAATTCTGAAAGATTAATATAAATGCAGTGTTTAAATTTCTCTGAAATTTTTATCGATATCTGCTGAGGCGGTGAATATTTATTGGCAGAAAGTAAGGATGATAAGAATTCATTGATGATTGATAAGAATTCGATCAAACGTGTGAAAATTAATTGATCAAATAAAGCTCTGATTCTAAAATATAAACAACGTGTAGTTTCCTGTTATATTCTAGCTAAGAGTGGTTTATTTTGAAAGCATGTTTCAAGACTGGCATTAAAGAGCGCCATATAACAAATTTATGACAAGGCGGCCATTTTGGAGTTTGAAAGAAGAGCGCAGCAGGCGACGTTGGAAAATGAAGCGGGCAAAGCAAAGCATTATTCAGTTACATTAAATGTATTTCATATGTCTAGGTATCTACACCTTAATGTTTCATAGGCTGAACAACGCTGTCAGAGAATACGCAATATGTTGCTGTGTGCTTTCATTGAGTGAAAAAAAGCATTTGGTATGGTTTGATATAAGGAAAACATTTATATATTTTTTTACAATCATGATTAATCGATTAATTGATTGTTAATATTACCAATGATCGATTAAGGAAAGTGCTTACGATATGCAACCCCAGCAGAAAGTACAACACCCCTGATCTCCTGGCCATATATTCCAGGAGGCCATAAACGTTGATGACAAGCTGGTAACATGGTTGAATCTCTGCATGCACCACGTGAGCGCAAACATACAGAGCTACGAGTGCTCGATATTTATTCACCCGTGACCCTGAAAAACAGCATGTCCGGTTATAGCTACAGTGCATAATAGAGGGAAACAATTCAAATGGTTACAAATGGATTCAGATGTACTGTATTTGACTTGTAGGCATGCTGGCACATTCTAGATAAAAGCTTCCACCGGGTGAGGAGGAGATGGTAAATAATGGAACAAAGTAATTGCCCTCCACAGACAATAATACCTTTAGATAAATATTTCAAAAAGGTAAATTGCAGAAGGGTTGTAAAAGGTTTTATTGTACTGATGGGATATAGTAAAAACAGACAAATAAAAAGACTAGAAAGAAAAATCTGCTCCTGTAAAGCATGAATATTTTACATGTCCTCAGGTTAAAGGCTTGTATACTGTAGAACAGAGAGTCTGATCTACACCATGTTCTCCTAGGTCAACAGCCAGGGAGGGAGGGAGAGAGGGAGAGCCATAGTTATAAAGGTTAGGGAGGAATGCATTGTACTGTTGAGACACACTTTTTATGAAAAGATGAATTGATCCATCTGTAAGCAGCACTTAGACCCACTCCTCTGCCCGGTCATTACAGTGGGATAAATCAATATTTAATATCCCCCTCTAACAGCCACGCTGGATGATCTTAACCTCTCCTTAATCCCATTTATGTTACCTTTCCAGATTCTTCTTCATGTAAGCTCTCTGTATGATAAACTTCCAAACAAGACACTGGGAGGAGGGGGGGGGCAGCTATTAAAGACCACACCATATTTATGTCAGGTGAGGCGCTTTCTTGAAATATTAATATTCTGAAACTGACCAAAGTGAAAGCTTTTATCAGGGGCATTCAAACCTTTCTAGTTGGTAGGCTTGTATCAGCAAAAGGCTCTCTCTCCTCCTCTCTCATTTCACCGCTGAATTACAACTTACTGTTCTTTATTGCGGCCGAAGGATGAAGATGATGGGGCAATTCTTTTAGCTGACTTGATAAAGCGTGCCTCTCATTTCACACCGTCCTAATAGGGCCAGTGTCACTGAAACTAAGAGGTGACGATAGCTCACCATGATTTGCACGAGCCGGAGAGTCAAGCGTGAGCCCGGTTAAGGTGTCATTCAACGAGACAATAAACGATGTTGTAATGAAAACTGAGACATGCATGTAAGATTAAATGGCTTTAAATGCAATGCAACAATCACATCTTCCACCTGTGCTTGCTCTATTATTTAGCATTTAGTTTTTGTGTTGTCAGTGGTACACTAATTTCTTAAATAGTATTTTAATTTATGGCCGCTTTAATACTACTTTGCATTTACTTAGCTTACCCTGCATCCCCAGCGCACACACACACACACACACACACACACACATGCACACTCTTTCCCCCTTTCCTTCTTTCTGTTTCTGTCTCCCTTTCTTAAAAACACACTCTCTCTTCTCAGGTGACAATCACAGACAAAAGGTAGATTACGGGTGAGGAGTGACTGACTATTTCAAGCAGAAGATCCCTTTAGAGAAAAAACACAACAAGAAAAGAAAAGCATTCTCCTCCCCTGAGCTGATTGCTTTAACATACGTTGAACAGACAAGTCTAAAATTCAGTGGAAACAAAACTAAATCCTACAAAAGACGAAGTAGGGGTTAAAAAAAAAAAAGCGTTAAGCTCTACCTGCTGAGGACAATGTAGCTGTAGGTGTGTGCTGCCTGTTGAAAATAGCTCTTTACAAGCATTGTTCAGTTACTGCTTTCATGTCATGGCAGATTCGGCTGCTTGGTTGACCACAGGCTCACCTTAGTTGGGAGGCAGCTGTACCAGCTCCTGTGTACTCACGCTAAAAGCCTCACATACCATGTTGTAACTACACAAAGAAAACAGCCTGTTTGCTTGTTTAAATTTGGGGAGAAAATGTGACAGGGTGCATACATGAAAGCTGTTTATCAGCGCAAAAAGATTATGGATTGATTCAATTATTGATTGCCTTTTGTAAAGATCTTTCTTGTTTGTGTCAGTAAGTGCACAAGAGGCTGTGTCTCTGTCCTCTCTGCGGGCTGCATCAATTTATTTGCTTCACTTCTTTAAGAGCATAGTTGATTGCCACCTGCATAGACAGTGATCTCTTCCAAACACCAAATTAGAGGGAAATCAAAATAGATATTCATTGACTTTTTTACATATACATTGACCTAGTTGAGGCTGTTGGTTGAAAGTGTCAGGTGCTGAAATATTAATGAGCATCGCTCCCAGTTCCTGCCTGCTCCTCACAGCCAACTGGCAACATGGCATCAAGCTGAAGAGAGGAGGACAGCTTTTTTCTCTCCTTGATTGACTCATCGATTGAAGATATTTTTAAAGGGAATCCCTGGGAGTGTGTGCTCCTGGTACAAAGCAGCCCCATCCCGTGTCAGGGGACGGAGAGGGCTGCAAGTCTGCTTTAATTGGGCATAGACTTCAGAGTCTTCTTAACCCACACCGGGCACCGCCATGGCCTGTCACGGCCCTCACACCAACATCAACAACGCCGAGCCCTCTAAACACGCACACACAAACATATTCATACTAATTTGAGTAAACACACATGTACGCACTGAACTATGCCAGCTCTTATCACTACGACCACCCTGGACACAGATGAAATAAAAATGGTAACCTTAAGAATTACTGCTATATCAAAATCAACATGTTCCACTTTCTTTAATAGTTTCTTTCCTCCACTCCTTGCAGGGAGAGCTGAGGACTCTTTGTGGTCAACTGCTTGTTCTTTTTTTTTTTTTTTGCTTTATGGAAAAAGCGTGCAATGGAGAGGACCTGAATCAGGGAGAGACAGACTGTATGATAGTAGTTCTAACCTTGTCAGCTCTGCAGTTGTTGAGGCCCACTGAACTGAGGGCGGACAGCTTTGCCTCCATGCCCTGCTGGTGATGTTGCAGCTGTTCCCTCTGGATCTGCTCCCTCATTTTCCGAGCCTCCTGGATGGCCTTCATCACTGTGTCCTGGTCCCCGAACAACGCGGTAGAGTTTAGGCTGGACAGAATATCTACACACACACACAGCAGAGTTAGTCTGCTAGAACACACACTGCCAGAAAAAAAACAAATTCACACAACATCCTGACACAGTGGCATTTATTTGTACCAAAATCTTGCAATGTGGTCTCCCTGGATGTGAGTGCACTGTATGAATATGTATTTAAATCTGTGTGCATGTGTGGGATCTTGTTTGTGTGTAAGTCGTACCTAGAGATGAGCCTCGGCCCAGGCCTCCTCCAAGTGGGCTGGGGATTCCACCCTTGCCGAGGAGACTGTTAGGGCTGCTTTTACTGCCGAGGAACAGGTTTTGTGTCGGGGACGTGGGGGATTTGACCAGGTCTGTCGTCTTTGGCCGAGCAGACAGGTTGAGCGGCTGTGTTCCCTCCTCCTACGGCAGCAGAGATACAAGCGTGAGAGGAGACAGATGTGAGTAGGTGCCCCCTCCCCTCCATTTTTGGAGGGGCTCGGGATTCCCAGACAGCACAGCTCTCCTCTGTTCCTGGTTAATTATAGGATCCCTATCTTGACCCACACCTCCTCCCTGGTTCTTCCCTGTCTTAGCTCCTCTCCTCTCCTCTCTCATCCATCCTTCCTTAGGAGCTGCGCGATCTGCGATCTTCTTCACAGTTGCCCAGCGCCTTTGTTCACTCTAATTAAAGCAGATTCTGTCTCTCTGTACATCTTCATCTGTTCTCCCTCTCCTCCTCCCTGCTCTCTGTGTCTGCACTCTGGTTCGAAGAATAAATAATGACCAGATAACGGCAGGTGCCAATGATCAAAGACAGCTGTTCCATTCATCAGATGTCGACTTACATTATCTACTTCATTAACTTGTTTTCTAATTTCACTCCTCATTTGTGCATACTTGGTTTTATCATGTGCTTTGATATGCCTATTCCTAAAAAAATACGATGTGATTTGGAAGAAAAACTCAATAGTGTATTTCTGAGATGAGGTCAGAAGAGGATGCATATGTTTGCTGCTTTATTTGCTGGGCTTGTTGCAGCCTTTTAGACCAGTTACTGATGTGAGATGAAGAGTGCTGTTTTCCAAGGTGTCACCTCTACTGGGACCAAACATGTTTTATCTATGAGTACTTGCAGATAAACAATGGGAGCACAGGCAAGGCTTTTCAGTGCTTGTTCATTTGTTTGAAATGATTTAAAAACCGAAATCATAGGAGCAGAAGAAATGCAAACTAAACAAAAGTAACCTTAAGTAACCCATCTGAGTTATTTTTAACAATCTGTGCAAAATTGATCAAAAGAAATAGACTCCATACATTTTTTCCTACTATTCAAATATTAACATGCATATTTGAATTCATTTAAATATAATCAGCATTACATGTCATCAATCCATAATTAGATATATGATCACCTTAAACATAATAAAACTCCAAGACGATGTAAAAACTGCCCTGTCACACCAAAAGCAATATGCACAGTGGAGTTTTTTTAAATACAATAAATGTCGTATAATGCTGAATGGAAACAACTCAAACATTTGCATCCCAGAAAAGAAATGTCACTTTGCACAGTATAAATTGCCCTGTGTATACAGCAGTCTTTTAAATCAGATTAGGGCTCACGCTGTCGTTAACAGTCTCTTTCAAAGCCCAAGTGTCTCCTTGTCCAAACATATGGCTCAAGCGTAGACTGCCCCAAGGCCTTGTTATTGCTGTGCCAATAACAGTTTGTCATGCAGTGAAGCTGAAAGCAGACAAACAAAACTAAAGGCAATCTGATTCCATTGGACTCCGTATACGCATATGTTTGCCTTCCATTTAGGCATGACTCATTTTATTCAGTTTTTGGCAATATTTATAATGTTTTGTTTAGAGTTAGTGTTGTATTAATATCGGCCTAACTGGCATCCATCTAATCTGATAAATAGAGAATGGTATTCAAGTGATGAAATGACAGCGTTGAGTCAGTTTAATGGCAATCTTTCAGTGGAAATCCCACGAGGTAGGAGACCTGAAGGATTGTGTGTGTGTGTGTGTGTGTGTGTGTGTGTGTGTGTGTGTGTGTGTGTGTGTGTGTGTGTGTGTGTGTGTGCGCGTGTGCATGTGTCTGAGAAGAGAAAGCCAGAGTGCCTTCCTACCACTTCAAGACATGATTTATGGTCTTTCTCCATTGTGATATTATTAAGCTAAACTACTCCAAATGGGCGTATGTTTCTGATTATGGCCTTAGTGAGTGGGGATGATGTACATGGCCTTTCCTCTGCATGGAGGTCTAGTGGAGCCATGCCATACAGCAGCAGACACACACACACACACACACATCTTGCTTTTGGTTTGTTTACAAGGCAAACAAAACTGTCAATTCTGCTTTTCGCTTCACTTTTGTCAGCATTTGTACAGCTCTGTTGTAATGGTTTTATTCCATTTGAGTTACGAAAGAAAGAAAAAAAAACTTTTCATTGTGAAAAAAAAAAATTAGAAACCATGTGTTCCACAAATTACTGGCTTGGAGCAGCCATAGCCATAGCAACCATGTCCACAGACTTCTGGTTAAGAGAGAGGGCCTTGTTAAAGCCCCACAGATTGATGGCCAGTTACAGGCTGGGCTCAACACCGGCCGGCTGTAACGCAAGACTACACCAACTGGGCTAGGCTAGGTCAAGTACCACTCGAGGCCTGGGCTGGTGGGTGGGCAAGTTAAAGGAGTTGAGCGTTGTACCTTGACTTGAGTGATGGGGCTGGAGGAACTCTTGTCATTCTTCAGAGAAGAGGGAGAAATGGGCCCGCTAGCATTGATGGGCTGGGGGAGCGGAGGCATCTTGGCTCCAGGAGAGACCTGCATGCTGGCAAGCTGGGCGGCATACAGTTGCTGTAGGGAGGTGGAGAAACCCGTTAACATCCAAATCCAGCAAACATTCAAAGTTTTATATTCTGTCTTTTCCTCTCCCTAGAACTCTCTCTGCCTCTGTGTCTGCCTTCATCTCCCCCTCTCTCTCTCTCTTTTACGTCTTTCCTCTCTTTCCATGAGGCTGGCAGAGAACCTCCATCAAAGGTCTTAACTGTATTTCAAAGGCTGAACCCAGAGAGAGACAGCAGTCTTAAAAACCACACAGAGATGGCTTTCATTCAAAATACTTGGAGCCCCTATTTTCCACTCATCACAGAGAAAAGTTTGCAGACTGGATGCAAGTGTGTTAGCAAAGATCTCTCATTTCTCTAGATCTACACAGCTTCCTATTGAAGTTTCTGGCCTGGGATTCGTCTCCACACAGCCATGTGAGACAGTCCCATTCCACAATGTTAGAAACCCAACCTCAGTTGGACTGCCATCACAGGCTATGTTAAACACAAGCATTATTAAGGCTTAGAAACCTGCACAAAGAACACTGATGTAATCACCGTTATTTTCCTTGGCGTTAAATCAGTAAGATGTCCAACTGTTGGTGACATTACCACACAAGAGGGCGGTTCAAATGACTGGCGAAGCACTCAATAACAGTTGGGCCTGTAACAGGGTTGAACTCTGAAAGCTCAATTTACATTTCCACCACTGGGCTGATTATGTGGCATATACTAGAAAGGGTGGTTAAAGACGTTGATAGGAGGGTTTGGAAGTATTAAAAAAAAATCTGGTGAGCCACAGACTGCTAATTGTCTGTTGGATCATATTTTTGACGCAGTAATTCATCCTTTATCCTGGATAAAGTTACAGTTTAATGTCTTGACATTAAGTTGTGCGCCCATTTTTATATCATTAGACCCTGAAACAAATAAAACCAGACTGATTTGATGATTATTTTTGTGCTTGTTTTTCTGTGCCCAAAGAGCCCAGAGCACTCCCGCACTGCTGTGACTTCTTTCTGCCCCAGGTCTGTATTGATTGGCCACCAGGTAAGTGATGAAATTGGCTTTTGTCTCCTGCTGCAAATGGCAGGGGTCTGTCAAATAGATCCACTGTCTGAGAAAGAGTGTTATGCCACATTTCCACTGCATGGTACGGCATGGCTCTACTCATCTGGCTCTGCTTTGGTTTTCCATCAGCAAAAGTTGGTGGTAGTACCTGGTACCTTTCTTGGTACCACCTTGGTTGAAGTTGATGCTATAGGGTGGAATTAAAACGGCACAGACCACTGTTTGGTTAGAGAGAATTGTCACTAGAATTGTTAGTTGTGCGGCATGAGACATCCATTAAATAGCCAAATGGCAGCCCATAAAGGAATGCCATACACTATGCTTGACAAATTACAAAGTGCAGACCTTCTTCTGTTTGGTTCCCGATGGAAGTATTCCTTGAGTGCCGTGTTAAAGATGATGTCACAGCAGTTTCACGTGGTGTCGCTATGGAAATCGGCTGAGATTCTTGTCTACACAGAGTAGGTACTATCTTCAGTGGAAAATGAAAAGGAAAAAAGACCTGGTACCAAAAGTAAGTTGAGTTTAGCTGAGCCATGCAGTGAAAATGAGGCATTACTTCATGTAGCCTTATACCTCACTTCATCAGACAGCTAGCGCCCCTTCACTCCCCCACTGGCCTGCTGTCCTCACACTAGGTATACCTTATGGTTGTTAGGCTATACAGTCAGATGGTGCTGTCAGGAGGAATCTTATTTCTCTTCCTCTGGCCAATCAGCAAACCCTGTCTCATTTCCTGGTACGACTGGTGACATACAGACTGCGTTTGTGCAGATGGGGTGAAAGCGACCTGGCCCCAGTGGCCTCACCTTTGACAGTGTAGATGCAGACTAAAACCAAACAAAGCGCTTTATGTCCACGCACATATCTCCAGTTATAAACACATATGTGGTCCTGTAAGAAACTTTATCGCTGCCACATAAGCGGCAGTACAAAAGGTCCATTCTTCCAGGGGACCTGGGGATAACAACAGCACATGGGCAGCGGAAATGACAGACTGATTATGTTCCTACAATGATAGCACTGCCCCCACCTCCCTCACAAACAGCCTTTTGTCTCCGACAGGAATGGACACAGGAGCGGACCCAACTCTATTTTCTTCTCATCTGAGCTAGACTTAGTTAATGTCAGTGGTAAAGGCACTCTGTGTGTCTGCGTGTGTGTGTGAGCAGGGGGGGGGGGCGGAGAGAACAGAGAGAAAAAGTGACAGAGAAAACGACTGGCTGTAACTCCAGGCTACACACAAGTCTTACTAGAGGAGCGGAAGCTGAGTCTGTTGGACAGATGTTTGCTAACAGGCCTGTCGACGAGCATGCCCCTGACCTTGAGTGGGAAGAACTTTATTGTCCCGGAAAAAGAGCATAATTAGACTTTGCCTCAAATTAGACGCAGTCAGAGTGCCCCTTTTCAGCGCTGATTAGCAGGTCAGTGCCATGGGGTGAGAAGCAGTGGTTATCCTTGTAACAAGGAACACTCTGCCTCCAAGGGCCAAAAAACAATAAATACAATCAGGGGCAAAGACAGATGAAGGGTGTGTTAATCTACCGTACACTGCTCAAGGACAGGTATGAAACACCTCAGCATTTAGCGTGTGGGGTCTGGAGACTTTTGCCTTTGCATTACCGTAGGGCTGTTCCGAATACCAGTATTTGAGAATTGAAGTTTCAGTGAGAAATATCCATAATTATTGGAGCTTTGATGGTAGGTAAATGAGACGAGACATCAGTCAGTGCATCTAACATAAGGTGACAATTAGGCACTTTGTTAGCATGTAGGTCGCACATTAGCCATGATAGCTAGGAAAAAGACTATTTTGCAAGACGGCTAAGCTGTTTCGTACAGTTTTCAGGTGATTTGCCAAGCTTATTGTAGATTTGTGACATACCAGTTTCCTTTGGCATATCTGGCACTCCAACTTTTGGGGGCCATCCTCACAAATTTTGAAACTATTCCAGTCGCTTGACGTCTTCAACATCTCGCTAGGGTATCCCTTTGCCTGTCACATGTGGTCAGACTGTCCCAGTTTGACTGTCAGTAATTTTAAATGTCCTTGTCTGAGAATAACTAAAAATATTTAACGTTGATGCATAACAAATAATGCTGGATAAGTATTTCTTAATTGATGAGCTGTTTGGGATTTTGTTGGAGCATTTGAATCCTGATTTTGACACTGATTACCATGGCAACAATCAAAGCTTCAAAGCATTCAGGCCCTACAAAACTGTATATGTAGGTGAAAAGTAAATTTACAATAGATCACAAAATTACTGTTTGAAACCAAACACATATTAAAGTTAGAAACAATAGCCTCATAAAACTGTACAGGAAGTTGTACATTTTAAATGCATTGTGGTGTCAAACGCTGACAGATTATGCGTCCTGCCAAAGCTGCTCTCCCCAAGCAGAAGACATCTGCCTGCTTCCCCCAATTGACTCTCTCACATCTAATAACCGCTTCTTCATATCTACTTGCCAGGTGGGGGCAGCAAAAGGTTCATGGTATTTAGGGTCAAGCTGAAAGTCAGTGCTCCAACTCTGAGGTATTGGAGGAGTAGGGTGAAAGACTGAGTAGAGCTCGGAACCTTCTGTTTCCTTTTTCCCTTTACACTCCTAACAGGGAAATATGCATCAAATGGGAAACACGCAATGCTAAGCCATAGAGCTGCACATTAAGTCACAGCTTGTATGAAAATAGGAAATAGCAAAATTAATATAATAGCTAATGGGATTGCAATGTGAGCAATAAAAAGAATCTGGCATTTAGGAAATATGTGCTTGTATATTGTGTTTCCTCTTTGCCTAAAGGAAGGAGCAACCTCCCACCATTTTCCACAATTAAAAGCGTGTATGTATAACTAGTATTACAATACAGTCTGTTTTTTTATTTTATTTTTTACTGCCTTTTTATAAAAACAGTCCTATTTCTTAATACAGACACAGCGCACATAAATGAGGAGACACACAAAATAAAAATCTAAGGTCCTCCTTTTGACCCCATCATTCCCTGTTTCCCAGTAGAGCGGAGCAGATCTCAGCAAGCATGGATTCAAAGTGAGTGCAGCACGCCCAAGGTCAGCCTGTTAGCCTCTGGTAATTAAAAACAAGCCCTCTGGAGGCAGCAGAGGTTAAACGGGGAGGTTCACTTTTCTGCCTGCGACATTAAACTGAGATTACACACTCTGCTGATAATGTTAGACATCTCAGAAGTATGATATGCAATTAAGACAGACAGCCTCTGTTTGTTTAGTAAAACAACAAAGCTGATGTTATAGCTCAATATACAACATAATCAATTATGAGAAAAACATTGATTTGCTCATAACTTCCATCAACGTTTTTTTCCTTCTGTGAACATGGGAGTGTTTGCCTTGTAGTACAAAGAGAAAAAACTTAACATGGAAAAACAAATGTGCATCTTGTTTTTCTTTAATAAAGTCAGTCACAGCATGGCAATATGTGCTGGAAAATACAGTGGCAGATATTTGTCAGATTTTTTGCTGCCAGCGATGACGGTGCATTGCACATTTACAACTGCAGCCTGCAAAAATATGAAAATAAAGACAAACAAATTTCCTCAACAATTCATAACAGTGACGAACAACCTCTGCGTTTTCCATGAGGTGAGCTTTGTCTGATGACTGCCAACACTCGTAATTGCACTCCTCTCTCTTTGTGTGCGAGTCTGTCTGTTTGTCTGTCTGTCAATGTCTCATTCACCTCTGCCTGGCCTGGGCGCTGAGCACTGGGCTGGATATGAGGGCATTAACTGTGCTTCACTGCACCGCACCATTTAAAAGGCAGCGCAGCGCCAGCCCCGTTTGCCACAAGGCTTGTACAGGCTCATTGCCCAGGGCGACCGGGCAGGCTGACCCAGGCTAGGCCCAGATGTCAGGAGTGGAGGAAGGCGTCCTGGTGCACTGTGCCGATGCTTTCCAGTATGGCCCAACATCTGTCTCATCTGCTGGCACCCAACCTGCTCTGCTCTAACCCCTCCTCTTGCCTTTCTCTATTTCTCTATCTTGCATCAACAGTATATATGTTGAAGTCCTTCTCTATCAGTTTCTCTCTCTCGCACATACACACACACACACAACACAGTCCATCTTGTATAAGTGAGTGTGTGTGGGTTCTCCAGGCCCAGGGGCCCCAGAGCCAGCCCTCCCATTCAGTGCAGCTCACTGCATTATCCACTCTATCTGTCCATCTGTCCCTCTGTTCACCACTGCCTCTATCCAGCTGCTCACATAGCCGTCCTATTAGCCAGCCTTCCACACACAGCTAGCATTGCTGCACTGCTCTGGGTTACCTTCAAAGACCGAGCTCGTCTGCTCATAAACACAGAAACAGCTGCTCTCTACAGTATGTCTGTTCTCTCTTTTCTCCCCTCCTCCTCTCTCCCTCTCTCTCTTTCAAAGTCAAAAGTGCTTCACTTGTTAATGATGGAAGCCGTTTCTTCACATCTGTACTACACAGGCATTTACATCCAAACAAAAGATAATGTGCGGTTTGCTGCTCTCCCACTTTCTTCCTGTTTGTCCCTGACTGTGTAACACTCTTTCTTATCACTCCAGTCGTCTCAGCCTCTGAGTACTCCTTCAGATGTGTCTGTCTGCTTGAGATCTGGTCCGGGTTGTCGCTGAGCATGTGGGCTGCTTTTCATCTTTACAGTGGGAGCATGAGCTGAGGCTGGGCCCAGGTTTATCATGGGCCTAGAGAGATGCCATAGGAAATACGGCGGATGGTAATTGCGGCGTTAAGTCTTTATTCAAGCGACTCGACTTCCAGTGCTGTAAAGCATGAGGATGTGACGGGCTTGGACAATTCAGGGAAAAAAAGAGCAACACAGGCAGAATGAGTTAAAGAAAAAAGAGGATGGGGGTAATTCAGTGAGAAATACACAAACTAAGACACTTAGAGATGGTTCAAGATGTGGATGGGAAATTGGAAAAGCAAGACAGTGAGACAGAGACAGCAACAGATAGAAAATGGAGCTTTGACTGAGTGAAAGCAGAGGGTTTCTATTTATTTAGTCCTAACAGTGATACTGCATACAGAGAACCCAGATGTTCTGTTTTATCCAATAATGCTTTCTTTAAAATGCCTTAAACCCCAAAGTCTGCTTCCAATGATAAAAAACAGGACTTTCTCAAAGGTCCTCCTGCTGTTTACTGTTTCTGTAAAGGGAAGGGTGATATATATTAACTTCATATTGGCCTTAAGTAAATTGTTTTTCACTTGGCAACTGATGCAAGGTATAGTTTACAAACAGCAAATTAAGTGCTATCCCAAATAGAAAATTCTTTTGTGGAATTAGGGAAATTCCCTTCTTGTCTCTTCACTCAATTGAATATAGTAGGTGTCCGGACAGATTGGGGTACAATCTGAGCACAATTTCCTCTGTTAGGTGAGAGGTGTCAGTTGTAATCAGGGAAGGACAGGCAGGGATGGAGCCATTGTTTCCTTCTGGTCCTGGGCTCATCCCGGCTCTGTGTGGGCTTTAATGAAGAGGGGCATGTCGCGCTGGGATAGTTTACCCGCCTCCTCTCCTGTGAGTTGAGGACGAGAGCCAATCTGTCAGGAAAACATTGAGTGAAATTGCCCTGTGGTACAGCAATGCCTGGTGACAGCCACTTGCAGACTGCCAGCCAGCGGAGTGATGCTACCACCCCGTATTGACAAGCAAATTACAGTCTCCAACACTCAAACGCATCCTGGAAGATTCATTTACATCCATCAGCTCTAAGCCTTTGTTACCTTGTTGGGTTTTCTTCTCTTGGAGAGAAAGGGCGGGGAATGGGATCCCAGACTGTTATGACAGAGGAGATTGTGAAGAGGCTACGTGGCCAACATTAAGACTGACGGAGCGGCTAGCCTCTCTGACTGGATGGCTGATCACATTACCTCTGCAGCATTGTGGGAATTAATTCTTCCAATAAGATAATTTTTAAGGTTCATATATTGCACAATCTAAACTGAGTAAATTGGTGAAAATTATAGCTTGCCATGCAGCTGACAGGAAGAGATATTTTAATTGGGGGGGGCGGCCTATTCAGCCATATGTGTGTGGGATTTTGTGTGTGCGCGAGTCTGTGAAGAGGATGAAGAATGGGCTTGGAGGTGAAACTAGAAAAGTTCAGGTGGAGTATTGTGCTTGATGATGCATGCAGAATAAACTCAGCAGTACAATGAGTAATAAGCAGGGGTGACTTACATCATCTTACTTTGTTCTATTTTAATCGTGTTTTTATACCAAATAATCTTACCTGTGGCACGTAAATTACAACTTGCATCATTATAACACTGGACATAATGTGTTAATTTCAGAGTAGCTGTCACCTTTTTTTAACCACAGGAGTCCTAAGACCATGGGCGGATTATAAAACAATGGGCCCCTGGGCGCAAATGTACAAAAGGCCCCACCACTTTTCCTAAATAGGAATGCGAAACACAGACTTTGTGGTGGTTTAGCCTTTTTTTGGTTGTTGTTTTGCATCTCTTTGTAGTCAATATGCATCTTTTTGGGGTTTTGTGTCTCTTTGAGGTAATTTTGTGTCTTTTTGTGGTTATTTTGCCCCTTTTTGTAGACAGATGTGTCTCTTTGCAGTTCCTTTACACCTTTTTGTACTCATTTTTAGTCTTTTCCTGGTAGGTACATGGTAATTTGAGTAACATTTTGCAGGCGAAGGCCAGGGGGGCCCTTGGGCCTGTGCCGCTTTAGCCTGTTCAGTAATCCACATCTAGCAGGATTCCCACAGATCCTTAAAAAGTCTTGAAAGGCATTGGATTCATTAATCTAGAAATAAAGCCTTAATTGGTATTAAAATGTCTTAAATCAATCTTTGAAAAGTTTTAAAATGCTTAGACATGGGAAGGATTTGTGAACACTGCATTGTAAAATCTCAAAACAAATGGTAACATCTTTAAAAAAACAAACAACAATTTATCAAATAAGGTCGCCCAGATTAGGACATTGGAACCAACAACATTCATTTCATGTTTCTTCCCGGGATGCTGAGATCTAGCTAGTTGTCGGGTGCCGGTACAAGGCAATACATATAACACTCAGTGTATTTTTTTTCACTCGTGGCATGATGGGAATCAAGAAGTGGAATTTCTTGTGCAGAGTGAGAGACACTAATTCGCCAAGTCACTTTAATGGGCAAAATTATCCTTAAGTAATTGATGGTGGTCCATTTTTTTATTTTAATTTTGGTTATTGTAAAATTGTCTTAAATATAATTTTAAGTGGCATTAAAGAAGTCCTTATAAGTCTTAAATCTAATTTGCCTTAAAGTGCAGGAACCCAGCCACAGGTACCTCCCTGTACTACTTTCAACTGAATAAAGCAATTTCTTATTGTGATGTTTTTCTCTTTGGATTTTGGATTTTACAAGACTATTTTTTTCTGCTTCTTTTTTACTCGAGTCCTCTTCCTCTTCCTCAAACACACACACACACACACACACACACACACACACACACACACACACAGACGCTGGAGTAGACTTTTCAATAGTTTAATTTCGAGGAAGAAGCAGCTATTATTGCTCCAAAAGGGAGGAGACAACCCTAACTTAATTCCATGTCTGGCTTGATATGATGTTTTTAATCATAGCGGGCTCCCAGTGCTTTGTAGAGGAAGTGGTGGCAGTCACATGGTTTGTTGATCCCAGCTATGTAGAAAAGGGCATGTTTGACTTGCCTTGCTGTTTTAAGGGGAGTCTCTGTGCAGGGTAAATAGCAGCCAGCAGGCGGAATATGTGACAGGCTGACAGACTTCAATTAATGGAAAATGCACCTCTTTTTGTTTACTGTGTTCTGTAAAGGTCAGCCAAGTCATGGTCTTGGAGGCACTGTTTTTGCCCATTCCCAGGGTTAGGTACATAATCAGAATTAATCACTCTCGACCCGTCTCCCCTCCTCACCCCAACCTTCAGATATATGACTGTCTCATCTGACCTCATACACCATTATAAATAGACTCCACATGCCTGTCTGAACTACCACTCCTTTCCAACCAACTTCTCCATGATACACAAACTAAGTGACACATATACGCTCCAAAAAACCATATTCACATACGCAGCCTCCACCTTTTGCTCTCACGGCCACACGTCTTCAAACATGAGCAGACTCATTTAACACCTTACATGCTTCTAATAGCTCCTCTCATGGCTGCATAATGACGCACAGCCCTCCAGAGCCAGCTGCATGCATTGTTAGAACTTGCCAAGGCTCGTTAACACTGACAGTGGTAGCCTCAGAAGGACAAATGCCACATATATCAGCGTGCAAAGAGTCTCCCCCCCCCTCAGTCTTGAACTCTCTTGTTTAATCTTGACATTCTTCTTTCTGTTGTTGAGCATCACATGTTGCAGCTTTCAGTAACTTCTCCCTGTTGTCCACAAAGCAGCAGTGGCCACTTAACCACATGTCAGAACAGAGATGCTTTTTAATCCTTTCTTTCCTTCTTTTGTTTCCAAAGACTGATTTATAGTTTCAAGACCTAAGATCTACAATTACTCAGAACTGCAAAGGAAACTGCAACAAGCAGCGGTGCAGCTGAATGAATATGATTGTTATTCAGCTTCCCGTTGCTACTTGTACGTCTTTTATGTAGATAAAAGTCAAGTCAAAATTAGCAAGGGAATCATTATCACCAGTTTGGAAACAAAGATTATGCACAGACTAAAGGAAGCCCTGGTAACAGTGGTATTTATGATGGTAACAACTTGAAGGATAGAAAGAAGGCAGTTATCTATATTAAACATTTTGGCCTCAGGTTAAGCCCTGACCTGGGTTCAGCTTTTTTTTTTTTAAATGCTGTGTGAGAAAAGTCCTGGAGGAGCCTGTAGGGCTTGGAGCCTGTCCCAACATTTTATGTGGCTCAAAACCCCTTCTCAGCCTCACTTTGTACAACATACCTTGAGAACAGATTAAAATTACTTTGATTTTTTTTTGGTTCATTCTTTCTTCTCATTCGTCTTCCTCACAGAGATAAAAGAAATATTACAGTGGAGCTACCAGATAAAAGCAATAAGAAGGAGATTCTTTGCTTACACAGTCAATTGTCTTCTGATAAATTCACTGGCGGGCGATTAAGGCAACCAAAGTGATTCTCATTCCCTCTAATAACTATTATCTTCCTAACTCCTCTGTCTGGCAGAGCTAGTGGGGATAAATCCTCTATAAAACAGGATAAATTACATATGTAAGGTGATAAGCGTGTGTGAGCTGGGGGCCTCCAGGATTATTTAGTGTGCAGCTCATTACTTAGCGTACAGCTGCTTAGCCATCCTTTCTACCCCAGGCTTGGCGGGCGTCCCTAGCATTCTTTGTCATAGTACTGTACATACCTGAAGCTGGAGGGGGCTGAGTCCTGACGCTGCTGCAGCTGCCATTGTGGATGGAATGAACTGCACCGGGTAGTTATCACCTGTCAGAGAGAGGGAGAGAGAGACAACAATGCATACAGGTTCAGACAATGAGCCGGCCCACAGCGACCAGGCAAGTGCCAACACGGATCCCGGGCCCTCCGCTACTTTGCCACAGCAATGTGGCACATTGCAACGAGCCCTCGGCTTCAAGCCCAAACATCTGCATTAACAAAAGGCTAAGCTGGTTTGACTGGAGCAGGATTACTTAGGAACGTTCCACGCCATTCCCTCCTTCCTCCACCTGCACACGGCTCCTCCTGGAAATAACTACTACATAGTTTTACAAGTTAGGAGTTCTTTTAAGGTTAATGCGTGCGTTTGTGTTCACAATAAATGTTAAATATCTCCCCTGGTATTCAATTAGCGATTATGTAAAAGCACCAGCATGTTCTCTCAGGCAGTTCATACAGCTGTAGACTTGCCTGGCTATTGTTCAACACTACATTGTTTGTTTCTGAGTGATAGCTTTGGCAGCACTGTGAAAGCACTTGTATGCGAACTGGTTAGAACAAGTGTGTAGTCACAATAACAAGGTTAAAAAACCCACACGTTCTTATCTCGCACATTGCCGTGATCAAGCAAAGAAGAAATATATAATAGCAGCACTATTCATTACCATTCACTACTGTTGGCCTGCCATCAGCACGTTTGTCAGACAGGGATATAAAAACGGCTGCTGTATGAGTGATATCCATGGGGGTGTATAACTGAGCACCAGACGCTTTCACACACTCAACCTAGTGTGTTAGAACGGACAGAACAGCCCCAGTGAGACGGGGCAGCGCAGCGTTCATGGGGGGAGGTTGGTTTGAAGCATGTGTCTGGAGGAGGGGAGGTGGGGTGCACAGTGGGAGTGGGGAGGGGTAGTTGGCCTTCGCTCAGACCCCACTTCTGCCTGTCACTTCTTCTCACAAACATATGGAGCCATTAAGCCACAGACAAGGTAAATGTATATACCTTCTCTTTCACTTTGCCCTCACCCGCTCGCCTCACTTTGCAATCTTGTACAGCACAGCACAATGTGATACAGGCCATGGAAATTCAATCCCCATTTAGTAGCAAATAAAATCACACAGCAGAAGTGGTTTCAAATAGTGCTGGGTTGGATGTGCGGGGGGAGCACCGTGGTTATTTCTACACCTCCTTTTTTTGGTATCACTTTCTCTCTGTCTCCCTCTCTCTGTGCTGTCTGTGACGTAGGGTTGGGAATAATAAATGGCTCGATGTCTTTAGATGTCATGTGAAACCTGGGGAGGGTCATGTGCTAAGTGAGCACACCGCCACTGCTGGGGGGTCTTGGGCTCCGAGGTCTGGGTCTTGGGTGCACACAGTCGAGGCAACCAGACTCCAGCGGAATGGGCGCAGTGCCAGGGTAACGTCACCGTTGAAAGGGAATTACATGTGAAACTGTGTTTTTTATTTAGCTGGCCATTGCTGGTCCCATGCCCAGAGCCTGGACTCTGAATGCTAAGGGCGGGGGTAATGCAGGTGACGCCATGGTCACAACATGCTTATGCTGTGCCATGAAATATAAGTCATAGATCTGCTGAGGGTCAACAGATATCATTGAGAGCTTTCTTAGACTAGATAAGATGATGATGAACAAAGGCTGCAGCCCTCAGACCTATCTTCTCTTGTCACTGGCTTTTAAATTTTATCGAATTATCAAAGCTGTTCGCAGAAAAACAGGCTTACATGAAAATAAATATACAGGTACTTCATTTTGAGGACATGGAGTTTAAAAAAAACCTTACCAAACATAATTTATTTACCACCCAATTGCCACCAAAAAAATGTTGGCATTGTAAGTTCCTGCAAACCACGGATACATTACATTTCTACTTTATTATGGTATGATATGATATGTTGAAACTTTACATTTCGACAACACATGGTTAAGGTGTGATTAGGTTTAGTCACAAAAAACACATGGTTATAGTTAGGAAAATATATTTTAGCTGTAAAAACCCAGTTTCGGGGGCATAGTTCAAGCAGGAAATGCAGCAATGTCTCAGTAGAACACAGTGGGTTTCGTGGCACTATCCCCGCCAACGGATGGCTACAAAACACCCACATTTGGAGCCTAAAAAAGCTAGTGGAATTACAGCAATGACTCGCTAAAACACAGCCTGTTTTGTTGTTTGTTGGTCTCAGTCTGCAGCTTGGCAGGCGTGACAGCTGATGACAGAGTTAGCTGACTTTAAAAACACTGATATGATATGTGTGAAACGTGGAAATGTAATGTATTTGTGGTTTGAAGAAATGTATAAAGCCAACATTTTCTTCAGGGGACTGCGCTGAAATTTAAGTTACAGTACATCAAGAAAAAAATACAAGAAATAAAAATTTAAAATAAAATAGACTAACATAACTGTCAACGGTCAGCAGGATGTCTATAATGAAGACTGGCAGAGGAACCCAAAGACTATGGGGCCATTCTGCAGGTCCATTAGAGGCACATCAGACTGAATGCTGCCATGTCTGTGTAAACAGTGCAAACAGACAGGATTCTCTAGTCTATTTGTTTAAAAGATGAGTTGGTATTTCTATGACTGTGCTTGCCTACCATGCAGCACCAGGCCATTGAGCACAGCCAGCGGATGAGGTGATGACTTACCACTACGGTGCCAGAATGACTCTGTTGCTATGTGAGCACCACAGGGCCGGGGGTCATAAGCAGTGGTCCCTGGGAGCTTTCTCATAATGATAACATCAGATTAGTGTGCCTTAGTCTTGGAAGTGAATGCTTGGCCACTCACTTCATGGAGAAAAGACACGGCAGCATCCTGTATACCCTGCAGGTGGTGGCGATAACATTGTACTCTCTGGATATATTGTGTATATTGTGCGGGACGGGGAGAAATAATAGAGGTTTTGAAATACCTCTCCTGACTACACGAGTCATTTTCAGACCCCCTTTGCTTTTTCTTCATGAGCTCATGAATTATGCAGGAACTATACACATGGCGACCCCTGACCATGATTCCATAATAGCTCCTGTTATTTGAACTAAAACATTTTCCGTGTCAAATCTATTGCAGAAAGCACACTGGTAAAAGACTCCCCCTCAGGCACTTTGTTTAAGCTGTCATGGCTCCATAGTTCCAAAATAGCTGACTTTCTTTTTCATCCTGTGGTTTTATAGTTAATTCATTAACTGCACTACCACACCTTTTAATGTTCTGCTGTGAACCTGCTGACTTCTTAGTGTTTCTTTTTCCGTTTTCAGTCCTCTTCCTTGTTCTGGTACTGTTTTATGACAAACAAGAGGACTTTCCTTTTTCAGGCTGACTCATAAATCCTTTTCTCCTTGACGGTGAGGTTTTCATCAACACACCGTCTCCTTCTATTTGCATGTGTGGGAGTGAAAATAGGAAAACTTAAAAAAAAAAAAAAAAAAAAGCGTACAAAATCAGTTTAAATTGGTTAAATAACTATCAAACATCTAAAAATTGCCAGGCTCTGAGACCACGGGAGCCATGTGAGGTGAAGGAGGGAGCAAATTAGACCATGGATATTTTTTAACATTTAACAAACAGTAGTGTGTTGGTGGCACATCCTAAACTTTCACAAGGATATGAGGGTGTACAGAGTTATTGTTTTGGCAGGGTGTTGGACAACATGTTGCAACACTTTTTTCCGAAAACATTTTTTTATTTTGAGGGCTTCTCCTTCACTCAATTCAAAAGACAAAGGGAGAGAAAGAGACATGCTGCTACAGGCAATGAAAACAGTTATACATGCAGGAAAACCTGTTCCGTGTATCACCCACAAGCTTTCCACCTTATAATTGTCTTTTAATTACTTAATTTCACTATCAAAAGATATAATTGTGTGGAACTGTAAGACAGAAGAAGAGGGGAGTTGCTTTTTAAGCATATAACAATAAAAGATCTTTCATGCAGGGTTCATCGCCTGAGTTATTGGATCTCAAACAGTAGATACTTGGAAAATGATTACAGCCGGCACACTCCCGAAATACACTTTCATGTTGAAGACATGTTGACATTCCTCGGCTTCTCTACCCATATCTATTGTTCCACATGGACTAGAGCATTCCCAGGCCTTGGTGTTGAGTCCAAGTTAAGACAGAGTGGAGCATGCCAGTGGCCTCAAGTGTGAATTTTGTTGCTATCATAGACTGTATTAAAATATTGGACTTAGCTACCGTGACATAAACCCTTAGTTTGTGGACTCCTGTTTTGAAGCTTTGAGTGTGGTGTTTTGGTTTTTGCCATCTTGGATTTTGGGTGCTAGAAGTGACCATATTTGGACAAAAGGGTGGAGCTGTGGTGGGGTGAGGGGTGGATCTCACTCACAGAGTGTGGTGAAGTCACACCCTTAGTTTTGCGTGACTTTAAGTCTTACTAAAATGTAAACATCTGTTACATGAAAATTCAACCTTGTACAGTTGTCATGAAAGTAGCAATAGAGACCAAAAACATTTTTTGTACCAGGATGTAAACATGTTTATTTCTGCCTCAAAGTTGGTCACTTAAACACGGGGGTCTATGGGGATTGACTAGCTCTCAAATGGCCTACCTCAAGTGGCCATTCAAGGAACTGCAGATTTTGGCACTTCTCTATTGGCTTCATTTTTTTGCCCCGGTTGTCGCTTGGTTGCTATGTAAGTGTAGCAACATTAAAACTAAAAGTCATAATTATGAATCAAAGTGTAACAGAAAAGACATGGCAAGCAGAGAGAAAGTGGGAAAGACAAAATGAAGACTTAAGCTGCAAGCATACCTGGCTTATAAGACATTCCCGGAGGGAAGAGAAATCCTTGCTGGGCGGCGGCTGCTGCTGCCAGAGTGCGTTGGTCGTGTGGAAAAATGGGGATCATGAGCGGAGGCATGTGACCCTGGACCTGCTGAACAGATAGGGAGCAGAGATCAGAGAGAGGCCTAAGCATAGGCATGGTACACAGAAACACAGAGCCCACTCAGGGGGAGGCCAGATCACAGCTCCTTCTAACGCGTGCTGACAGGGAGCTCTGCGGCACTGACGGCCCTCGTGTGCTCGCACAATACCTGGCCGAGCTACGCCTGCTCTTAATCCAAACCACAATTTCACCTCGCAACATCAAAGGCCCTCGCATACGCATATTGTTCCAGCGTCAGTTAGAGGAAGTGACATGCAGGACAGGGAGCAGAGAGGCTCAGCAGGTCCGTACGGCTTCTGTAGAGACGTACTGGACGTGTGGAAAGAAGCATTCACCAATACTCTTGTAGTTGCAGTAGACACAGCATGTTAGCAAGAAGATTGTTGAATGTATTACACAGGAGACCCTCACCTCATCCACTCACATAATCTTGGATGATCATTTATTTAGATGATAAAAGCCTGAAGACAATCCAGTAATTTACTACGACTGTTTTCAGCGGAGGAAAAATAGCAGGCAGTTGAAAAGTGCTTGCCGCTTGCTGTATTTCATTTTAATGTCATTCTCTGACTGTCTGTTCCACTCACATATTAACCTTCACCATCCAGTCTGTTGCTGACTCGCCTACTGGGAATATCAACCCAAACTCCCTGCATGTGTGTGTCAAGGGTGGGTGAGTCGCTTATGTCTCAAAAGTGGTGTGTGGGGGTTTTGCACACATGTTGCAAGCTCCAATCTTACTGTCATTCTCTGCTTCCTGAAACTCTATGATGGGGAGCAGCCCGGCTACCATGGGCCTGCGAGGGTTAATCTAGCACTGAGCCAGGCCACCTCAGGGGAACCTGCCTGGAAAATGGGTTAATAAAGGTCATCCCCCAAAATAAACACTTTACAGAATGTTTCTCCATTCATCCCTCCTTAAAATCAACTCGCAATAAAACGGGTCTGGGCGCAATTACTGCCGCTGCATTGGGGCATGAAATCAACCTGCTCTGAGCAATGACTTTTCCCCCATGTTCTGGCTGAGGTCTGCTATGATCTCCACTTTTTCAGCCTGTGCTGCTCCCCCTGTAGACCCTTTACCGGAGTAGTCGCACCCAGTTTCTTTCACAGCTAGCACGCTAAACCTACTTAAAACTACTTTATTGATCTGTCCAGAGGTGCAGAGCTAGACTGAAAACTAAATAAATAGAACCGTTTTATGCCTACTGAGCTTTTACAGAAGTGCAAGTGCAGAAAGTGCATTATAGAAGAATAGAAAAGTATGTAATTCTTCCAAAAGTAATTCTGTAAAATGTGCTGTTACTGAAGAAAAAATAAATGGCCAAGGAGACTGCGACAAATGACCTTAAATAAAACATTGCTTTATAGGGATTTGTGTTCCAAGTTTCCAGGCTGAATGGATGAAAGATGAATCTTGGCCTTGCATGTATGGAACATATGGAAAAACACAATAATTAATGTCACAACATGAGGTAGGGCCAGTGACAGGCGGGGGGGACACTGGGGAACACAGCTTTTCTCTGTCTGTGTATTTGGACTGTAAAACCAGATGGAGTCTGTTGCTGAATGTGCGGTAGTCACGGGGCAGAAAAGGGCTCCCTCAAGTCCACATCCCTCCAAGTATGTTACAAGTGCATTGCGTGGTAGTTCATACATTTTCATGAATTAACTAACATGCCTCAGCAGTAAATTAAAAGTTACTTCCTTTTTTTTCTAAACAAAATTATTGGCTGTCAGATATTTTCCAAACATACTCCTGAGTGAAAACATCTTTGCGAGACTGCTGCACATGTGCAACCTTACGGGGTAGCGGTCGAATGTAAAAGAGGCTTAAACGTAATTTTTAGCATCCTTTTTTTCAAATGATACAAGCAAAACATAAACAGGAGAACAGCTGCTTCACTTGGAAACAATAGTTATGATGTTAACGATGAATAAACCTTTAAATATTTTCTATCATTCACACAATCCCATTATTTATTTGATTTTAATCATTTTAAAAGGCACATGTTACGGCAGTAATTAACACAACTGAATCATACGAGACATGTCTACAGATTATGCACAGCATATATACCGAGAGACAGCCAGCAAAAAGCATCAGATACTTGGACGTATTTTTCTCCGGCACTAAATGTAAATGATGTCATTTCATCTGGGATATCAGCTTTTATTACTATTATTATTTTAAAATATGGAGCAGAATATACAAGATTCACCGAGGCAAGACAGAGTGTGAATGTGCGTTGAAGGGGAAATAAATGCATTGAGTTTGAATAGCTGTGATTTGCAGTAATGAGCTCCACGCATTAAAGTTTAATTTACGGCAACTAATGTCAGAGAATGGCAAATCAAATTCTGAGGAGCTTCAAGGTGGCAACAAATAGTGGAGGTTAGTTGAGCTGTCAATTAACAGCTGGCACAGTGGCTGAGCAGATTATAACATTTTCGCGAGCGCCTCTTTTTTTTCCTTTTTTAATTTGACTGTTAAAGTGGAGGAAAAAAAATGATGTATATTTAAAAAAAAGAAAAAAACAGACAGAAAGAAATGCGTTCATATGTGTGGCTTCCACTCTCCCTCTAATACTACAAACCCAACCTCCCCCCCTTTAAGAGTTACCCTCAACTTCATCTATGTATGGGCTGAGTGCCCGGGATATTTCTATTGCCAAGATGATCTTGAGGAGTCTGAGAATGAAGTGGAGCAGATGTGAGCGGGGCACTTGGGCAGCGTCCTCCCTTCTCCTCGTAAATACAGCGGCATTGTTGTGCTGGCACTGCTCTTCCTTTGTCTTAGCACTGCTAAGTACTGGATAATGTCATTTCACACCATCTGCCCCCAGGCTTCATTAAAGATACATGAATGGGCTATCTTATGAGGAACAGGTGCTATTGTTTGTCCCTCAAGACCCAGCACTAAGGATCTGACTCGGAATACTTGAAGAGGAGCATCTGTAGTGATCAGTCAGACAGACTTGGCTGAGGCCCCCGTCTCTGCCAGCAAGCACTCCAACAGAGGTTTCTGGGGGAACTCAGCCGCCTTGCAACATGTATCATCAATTCAGATGACCTGATGAAGTCTGTATCAGGCCAGCACGCAATCTGTTTCCCTCTCAAGGAGACGCTGGTGTTTGATAAATAGTGGCAACTTGCAGTTCTGTGTGTAGGATACCATATAGATACCATATTGTGGAAGAGCTAATTAGGTTTATTTTATTTTTTCTGGAAGAAAAATAACAGCACAACTTATTTAATATTTCTCTATGCCAAATATAAACTTTCCTCTAGTGCATCACTGTATGTTATCAAGAAAAGCTTATTCATCATTGATGCCAGTAAATAAAGCTTAAAGAGTACAAATTAAACAAGTTAACAAGAAAACACTCAGAGTTGCTCAGCTCAGTGTACAATGGTCTGTAACAGAAGCCCATCCTGGGGTCAGACTGCAGAGGACGAGTCAGACGGCTCAGAAAGACTCTCATCTCTGATGTGTAAATACACAAGGTGTAAAAGACGGGGTAGACTTGAAAGAGCTCCCTTTATTTCTCCTAGCACTTACAACACATGCAATATGCGCGTGTGCACACTCACACACACACATATACACTCTCAAATTCATCTCTAATACTGCATTAACCCATGAATGACGCACTTTTGCTACCACTAGATTTATTTTTTATCATTTTTTAAAGGTTTACTTGTGGTGAAATACACATGGCACTTAGCATATTTTAGATGAAAGATGCACTTTTATGATTATTTTCTGACAAGCTGTGTGATTAAAAAAACATTTCACATTTAAAATATATTTCTACAGACCTGTGTTAAGCTCAGGTGATGCTACAAAGTATTTGTGGCAACCAAAAGAGTGAGTGTTGCTGTTTTTCTAGACGTGCAGGCATCCACCTACAACACACAAGCAAGCAGCTCCAAAACACTGAGAGCTAATGGAGATGTACAGCGCATTACAGCACTGACTTTGGCCCCTGTCAACACCCATGTTCCTCACTGTCTGTTATAGCCTCTACAAAGCACCCAGGAGGCCTGAAAACCCCCTGCTGGCTTTTCCTCTGAACCCTCTTACACTTCCATGCACTGATCCACACTCAAGTTTGCTACTCGCTATGCACCACAATGCGCTACGTGAAGGAAACTGGGTGCGTTTTTGTTTTTACTGCCAGAATCAGCCAGTATTAACAAGATTAACAGACTAAAGGGGCAAAAAAGACAAACACCTACCTCGTTCTCACTGTGTTTCATGGTTATTAGCTTGAAAGGACCTGTGAGATCCTGGGTCTAACATCCTGATTAATTGCTACTTGACACCTTTTAACACACCTCTCACACATGTGCTTATCTTGGATATAATCTGCATTCATTTGTCTCGAGGAGACTTGTGAAAAGTAAAACCCCTTCAAGTATTTTATGAAAATACTGACAACAATACGACCGCAAGCAGCCAAAAAATATCTGAGGAGCTCGTGGTGATGATGCTCTTAATTCTGTACAATCATTTAGATTATAATAGGCGCCTTTCCCATTAGGAAAAGATCACAATCACCAGTAATCATTTAAAAGAGGACTCACGTTGCATCGACATCTCATTTTAATAAAATTACTTCCACACTTTAGTAGCTGTCAGATCCGCAGTTCTCGCTAACCTTCTCTTTCACATTTTCTATAGGAGGGGTTCTGTAATTTCACCCAGGGAGGATAGACTCCAGCTGTTGCTGTAAGAACTGATAGTTCACACTTTGTCCCCCCCCCCGCTCTCCGCTGAGCTGCACACCGAACGCCTGTGAGTGGAAATCACCTTTTGTGATCCATTTAAAGGGAAAGTGATCTTGAGGAAGCTGGCAAGTCTGGCTACATCCCAACAGCAGCACACACAGTAAAACTGACACTAGACAGCAGGATATGTTTAACACCCGCCACTGTGTACACAGCCCGCTGGGTGTACACTGTACTGGAGCCTAACCAGGAGGAAAATCACTCAGTGGAAAAAGCACTTCTGGGCTGTTGAATCCTCTGTGTTGCTCCAGGATTTTTCTTCCCCCCATGAAACAATCAACGGTTTTTAAGCACATATTACTCCTTTACTTCTCACTTATCAGCCGGTTGTACTGCCGCTGTACACTGAACAGTTACACCGTGCGGCAGACACACACATTGATCGAACAGAGATGCGATGGTGTTTGGATTTGTCTGTAGCTAATGGTAATCAGACAAATAGATCAATAAATTTGAACCAGACTTTGATGCTCCAGACTTCAGGTCTTCATATTACCACCCACTAG
Organism: Cephalopholis sonnerati; assembly: GCA_019142605.1. Classification (NCBI taxonomy): domain Eukaryota; kingdom Metazoa; phylum Chordata; class Actinopteri; order Perciformes; family Serranidae; genus Cephalopholis; species Cephalopholis sonnerati. The sequence goes on from JAGQAX010000001.1 coordinate 28,872,453, forward strand.
ACTGAAGCACATTATTCCTGCTTGTCTGCTCTGAAAATGGGCACACTGGAATGGGGCGGGCAAATACACTGGAGAGGTTCAGGTCACTAACAAAGGGCCCTTGTCCTGGTCAAGTCTCTGACCTTTCTCCTCACTTCCTTCCTGAAACCGTTGCGCAGCCCCCTTCCCTACAAAAGTCAAAGATAGACAACTGAAGCCAAAAATCAACAGCGTACAAGCACCAGCCTGGAAAAAGGCCCCATAATGTTTTCTCTGAATTGTTGGGGTACAGCTCTCACTGTGACAGCAGGCACTGTTTGCTCAGGTTTGAGTGTAACACTGCACATCAGTCATGCCTCTGTGTGTGTGTGTGTGTGTGTGTGTGTGTGTGTGTGTGTGTGTGTGTGTGTGTGTGTGTGTGTGTGTGTGTGTGTGTGTGTGTGTGTGTGTGTGTTAACACTGAGTGCTGTTCAGGATAAAGTGCAGCAAATCCAGACACTTGAGTGAGGTCAGACCATCCAGAGGGAATAACCAATAGATGACTTCTTGTTCCACTAATTCCTTACACAGTAAAACAAGCCTTCTTGGAAAACAGCCATTCCAATATGTCTATATTAAGTCGATGGGAGCTTGAAAGCAGGGTAGTCCAACCCTCTGACCCGCCTAACACACCCCACCCCAAATCCCTCCGCTCCAGCCCTCCTCCATCTCATCGTTGCTCCTGACTTCCTTGGAATTCTGGATAAAACTGCAGGCTACTGTTTGCTTAAATACACAGCCAGGCATTTACAGGATTTCTCCACACTGCTCAAATTGTAGTTTAGGTATTAAATGTTGTAGGAAGAATAATAAAAGCTGCAAAATGGCAAAATAGGCAGAGATAAGCAAAACACAGACACGTATGGCTAACAAGCCAGTGTATGTGTATTTAAATTGTGCCTTAATGCAAAAAAACAAAGATGCAAAAATGCATTTGCAGACATGAAATGTGATCTGTGGAAACCGTGTTCATAAAGCCAATTGTGCTAAGTCTTTAACTAAAATTAATCCATCTCAAAAAATGGATTCATATAGAAAATAGACATGAAAGTCAAGCTTTAAGGTATTTTCTTCCCTTTTAAAGCTTTTTATTGATGTATGTTTGAATGACTGGAGAGAGTTTTTATGCTACAGCTCGCCATTATTTTACATTATGTTCAGTTCTGAAAACACTAAAAGCATTTATACATTAGATTTACTCAAACAAAGTGCATTCCTACATGCTGACACAATGTATGCCATAAAGTGTATGCACACAGCAACACAATCACCCTTAAAATAAAGATTATTTTTAAAAGCAAATTCCGTGTTTTATTTCCAAAGAATATCAGCTCTTTTTTGGGGGGGTGGGTATACATAGAAGTAAGAATGATTTTTTTTTTTTTTTCCAAGGTCTGGCCCTAAAATTAAGGTTCGCAGTAAACTGGCCAAATCCACTGGGACTCCCTCAAACAGCATGTGTAATGACGGGAAAGAAGAGAACAGACATAAACAAATGCACAAGTGGGTTTGGGGCCGGCATCATTATCCTGCATATACATCCTCGCTGTATGGAAATGGGAATAAGTGAAATGCCTCGGACCCTCATTGCAGGGGGGAAGAGTGAGGTACCAAAGAACATTGGACACGGGCTAGTCAGATAGCCGGCTACAAGCATGTGATGTGAACAGGGTGGGGGGAGTGGAAAATAGAGGGATTTAAGTATGTGAGGCTTATGAAATAATGTGGTTGTTAGGGTTTGAAATATCACATCTTCCAACACTTCGAGGCAAGCAGAGAGACATAAATGCTCTGTCTGTACATTTTAACTGTTTTGTGTTGTGTAAAAGAATTGTAAAATATATATACATGTAAATACTCCCTCTTATACATTGCATTGCCTGTTACATTTCAATATGAAGCATGTTTAATTCTTTTATTCAATTTTTATTTAAAATTTAATTGATAAATCTCTTTTGCACTTACAAGAAATATTATTTTGTCTGATTTTGAAACAGAAAACCACCCCTATTTTGAGTAATGGTATTGTCCACACTATGGCTGGGTTTCCCCCCCTCTGTCCCGTCCTCTAGCCAAAGACTGAAGCTCTGTCTTCACTGTTACCTCCCAGCTGCTGGGGCCACACATAACAACAGAGCCCATTCTGTTGTTCAGCAGAGAGCAGGCCTGTCAGGAGGGGCAACTTTATTAGACACATAAGCGCGTTGAGACTTTCAAACGGGCTCAAATATCATCGCCAACTGATGATTGTGTAAAAGATCAAACAAGAGAGGTAACATGACAACTTGTTTGAAAAATACTGCTCAGGTTAAATCAACAATAAGCAATGAAACTAAGGTATTGCTCAAAAGAGAAAAAATAGGTATTGGAGAACTGAGATATGGAAAAACAAACAAAAAATTCTACAGTTCTGTTTCTATGAAAAACTGCAGGACAAAATAGCTCATTCATTGTGTTCTGTTGGGGAATGCTTGGACTCTCCTCCGCCCCAAAAACAAAAAGGTCCTTTTTTTGCATCGGCCATGGGCTGAATGCTTTGCTTTGCCACCCCAGCCCTAAGAAAACACGCGCCCCTTTCTCCCTGCCGGCTGCCCGTACACAGTAGAGCCTATTAATGCAGCTCCTTCTCCCTGTGAGTGTGCCCACTGCTGAGGACGATGGCCACGCAAAGCCAACGCAAAGACAAAACAGTTTGCACAACATTAGCAGAGAAAACACAGTCCATGCAGAGAGGGAGAGGAAACTAAATCAACATCACACTGGAGGATGTGTTCTCTCTCAACTGATATTTTCCTTGCGAGGGTTGGGGGTACAATGGATGTTAAGTGTAGGCGCCCTGCCTTCATCCAGGGAGGGTGTGTGGAGCTCTAAACAGGTGCTTTATAGTGATATCCACACAGAACATAAAGGTGCCTCATTCAACATATATGTACATGAAGAAAAGATGTTCAGTTATCAGGATTATTTTGCACCGTGATTAATTTAAAAGGCAAACTCGCATTCCCAAATGCAAGGTAATCTCCTGTCTTGTGTCGGTTGTTTTTGTCACCTGTGAAAACTGATAGAAGGCTGGTAGTTTTGTGTCATAAATTAGCCCGTCCCAAGGCTGCTTTACAAACCCCTCAGGTGACTAATTTTAAGTAGACCCTCAGGTGTGATTTCACACATTACAGCCGTTCATGTGGCACCTCTCAGATGGAGCCTCTTAATTATCGCTGCTTAAACTGCTGAGGTGTCTGAATACAAAGGCCAATTACACAAAAGCATGGCTTTATTGTGTAATTTACAGCAATAATGAACCTATGTTTGTCTACATCCCTGTTTCATTGGCAGAGACACAGTACAAGCAAGCAAATGTTTCATTTGACTGCTTCTAAATAGACTCAATAAAGCCAGTGATCAGTTTTTATACAATAATAACATGAAAAGTCATCTTTTTTAGTTTAAATCAACACAGTTTAGCAGCCATACGTTGTGTAAATTAACTTGAAGCTACATACTTGTCTTAAGTAGGGCTGGGCGATATGGAGAAAATCAGATATCAGGATATTTTTTGATCAAATTATTTGATATTGATATTGCAGGGTTGAGTAAAAGTGCTTTCACAAAATATTTACACAGGGATTTTTGATAAATGATTATCAGCAATGTGGATGTAATGACTTAAGGCAAATAATAGAACAGCTACACCAGTCTGGTAAGTTGAAAAAATACATCTTTCTACTGTAATGCAGCTGATTAAACAGGAAAAGGCAACACATTGGTTATGATGTTAGGATATCCAAAATCTAAGATGACATTTAGTCTCATATCACAACAGATATAATATAAATATATTGCCCAGCCTTAGTAGATGGTGCATTTCATCCACACAAAAAAGGAGACAGTATCATGACCTAATGGGACAAAACCCACAGACCCCAGACCGTTCAAACAGCATCTACTGTTTATATTCCTAAAGCAATACTTTGTTTTAACAGACAAATGACATTACATACCAACTGTTCATCCACTCAGCTTCATTTGCTAACCATCACTGCCACTGCTGAGGTTGTGTCTATTACACCTTCTTGTGCCTCATTAAGTTTTAACAGGGCCGCGATGGCTTTATTGTTTAAATTGCACACGACTTTGTTTAACGTCAGCATTTCTCTTGCTTCCTGATAAGAAGTCACATTTCATAACTAATTAAATTGATCCCTCCCTCCCCACCGATAGAGTCCACTAAATGGAATTATTTGTATCCAAGTGTCAATATATTAAATCACAGGGGCTAATGAGTCGGGTCACTGCTTTCTTTTATCTTCAGTCTTGCATGTGCACATCTTCATCAGCTAACAGTCTCCTTAAATGGAGGATGAACATGCTGGACTGAGCCTCCCTGGGCGAGAGCCAAGCCCGTCTGACTAGGCTGTTAATGCCCCCACCTAATCCTACTAGGCTAACACAGAGCTCTTCAACACAAGGGAAAGGCACTGGCAGCGCAGCATCCGCACAGACACGCGTGTGCACACTGCAACACACTGAACACAGGCGCACACTCGCACACACACGATCATTTCCCTGCTCTATTATTCTCTTATTATCATGCTAACAGTTCCAATCTAGCTGTGCTAATTGGGGGACTTACACATTCTCTTTAACAATGTCTATTTTTGTGCTTTTTTTTTTTTTTTTTTTTTTGCCAGTGCATTAATAAGAGTCTCACACTGAGAAAATCATTTGTGCCGGGGAGACAACAAAAGCATTTGAGAATACACAAATTAGCGCTATTATCTTTGTGCAATTACCATACAGCCCTGTGTTTATTTAAACTCATCTGATTGATTTAAAATATTTACCATAATGTTGTAGTTTTGCAGTCTTTGCTTCTCTAAATTGGTAACCAAACAGAATCAGTGCATTAAATTAATGCATTGGATAGCATGCATATTCCCTTTTATAATAACAAAGAGGAGAGTACAAACCAGTGAAGCCAATTTTAATACAGGCTGAACACCAATTTCACAGATTTTTTTTTGTTTTGTTCATGCTTGTAGATCTAGCGAGATAACTATTTGTTCAACACTAAAAAAAAAGTTTAATGCTTAGCTGAAAAGCTCTGCATCGACATAATAGTCTCTGCTGCAAAGCATAATGGTAGAAGCTTCGGGCTGTGTGGGGTTTATGAGGATGGAGGAAACAGTTAATACAGTCTGATACATGCCAATTATTAGGGGGCAACTGCTTCTCAGTGACAAAGACCTCACAGTGACTTCATCTGTGTTGCAATGGGACTGTAACCCCGAGCTTCCTGAGCGTACAGCTGAATCACACTCCAATGGCATCACAACAAGAATGCAAAAGTCTTTTAGTGGCACAGCGAAAAGCAGGGGCTGGATTTTTTTGAGAATCTGTGGAATGACTCGATGAAAGCTTCTGGTCAAGCTGGATGTGAGGCATGACAGATGTCTCACATCTAGCTTGACAAATCTTGACCACATCTGCACATAAAATCCTGATTCGCCAAGCTAATACAGATGTTTCCAGAGAACTTAAACTCTGAGCTCTGCCAAAAATGTATAGAAGGAGATAGATGGCATTGCTGAGGGAGCAATGGATCACTTGCTATCACGATTTACAGATTGATTTCTTTTGGTGCAAACTAAAAAAAACTACTGTGTTTAACTGGGCAGATTGTACAGTCACTGAATACACTTTAACAGAACTTCCCTTGTGAATTCTCTGGTTTCTTTGTAACAGAGGGAAATGGGAAATCCATGTGCAACTATCTAAAACACTCTTCTGTGCACAGCCTTTTTTCCTCCTCTAAAAATATATTAACTCAAAATAAACAGCAGCATGTAAGATCATTTTTTTCTTTATTAAAACAAAAGTAGTGTTAAAGAAAATAAGCACCTCTTCACTTGCACACGGTTACTATAGATCTTTGTTTTATCAGACTACATGTCTGCCTGTGTGTCTGTTGTCCTCAAAATATATGCCATAAGATTCACCACTACAGTAGTTTGTCCACCTTTAAATTGTGGGCAGCTAGATGCTGGTGTAATTGAATTTCATCTTTAATCTCAGGACCTTTAGCATCTAACCACTGGACGGCTGCATGTCCCCCACTGTTTCTTTACACCATTAAAGACACATGTGAGACAGCCTCTAAGACTTTGAAGTGCGCAGTGGACAACAATAAGCTGGCCTCTTTTAATCTCTGGTTTCTCTCTTTAAATGGAAAGGACGCACATATTCAGTTTCTTGTGTTTGTGTATCTTTGTGGACACAAGGTTAAAGGTAGGATGTAGAGGCACAGATAATGTGTGTGTACATACAGTGAGGTTGGAATATGACGCCGGGCCATGTATAGGGAGAGAACGAAAGGTCAAAGGGAGATAAATAGAACCAGACCCGCTTGATGAACAGATCATTTAAGGTTTCAAAAACAGGTGTGTAAACAACATGGTAGACAATGGCCTCCATAGAACGGTATTATCTCTCAGAACTTGGATCTCGCAGTGTACTCAGGGTTGGCACGTCAATGCCACAGCCAATGACAAATGGCGATGTCATGATATAAAGATAGTTTTAAAGGATGAAAACATTTAAATTAAATGTTTTGGCTTAAAAGTGTCCCTCTGTTTCATCTGGGGAGCTCTGTTTTCTCCAGCCTGTTTGTGAAGATAAAGTTCACCCTGACCTTTCCGCCAATATTTATTCTCTTGATGTGTGTATCAACGCGTGGGTCCCTGTGTGCCTGTGTACTGTACACGATCGCCTCTCTGCATGTGTATGAGTATCTGTGTGTGAAAGACAAACCATGGTTTGTATCTTAACAGACCCATCCTTGAAGAATGCATGAACTGGGGTCATTACCATGCAAGAGGTGAGGGGATGGATGTTTGCTGCATGGCTTTGGGCAGCACTATCACATGAGTTCCACAGAACTCCACCAGAGGTCACGTTACCTGAATATTTTCCATCATCGGCTGAATTTGTATAACAAACATAAAAAAAAATCTCAAAGCTGTCCATCATTTTGACAGATTAGGACACTGAGAGTGATCTACTGTAACTTTAAGTGTTTAACACCGCTGACCAGCTATTGTGTTTGATCTTATGTGCATGACCCCGTCTAGCTGGCTTTAGTCATTGCACTGGTCGGCTATATCGCTACATACTATTGCAAAATGTCACGGCAGCTGAGTGTCCAAAGTTTCTTTGCATTGTCAATGTCTGTCGTCTTTTATTCATGTCCTCCATTTTTTTTTCTCCAATTGAGGAAGTTGAATATTCCCAGTTCACATAATCCACTTGAAATGTATTAACATTTTTTAAGCACTTAAAGACCCAATCATCTCTAAAGTACATGTCAAGCAAGAAGAGACAATAAAAACAAACTGAATGGTGAAAGATGTCATATTGACATGTAAGTGTGTGCTGATTGATTCACAACATCATCTCATGCATTGAGTAACAAGCAAGAAAACATTAACCTTCACAGTTGTCCCTAGCCTTTGAGCAGCACAGTGAATTGAATGATGTTTTCTATAGCTGATAAGTGTTAACTAGTAAAGATGAAAAGGCAGCAAAACATGCTTTCTTTTTATAGTTGTAGTGGACTAATGTTTGTAAACTTGCCTCCGTAGAAAGAGTGGTTACATAACCTTAGACACGAGCCACAGTGTAATTGTGCACATGCACACATATGGGCGCGTCATAGGTGCCCTCCAGTACCCTTTTAAGTGTGTAATCTATAACCTTGTTCTGTTTAATAGTTGTTAAAATTAAAAATGAATCAATGAAAACTGAATGCTATTGAATATGTGTTATTGTCCTAAAATTAAATTAAAATGTCTGGTATAAATAGATCATGATGGAAGTTTTATGACCCTGTCCATGAAAATGGCGACAACGAGAAAGTCTGTCACAGCCTCTGGCCTCTGAATCTCATTAGGGGCATTTTATTTTATGTCCAGAAAGACTTTAATTTTCTTCAACTGCCGCCGCCACTCTAATGTTGCTTACATCTTAGTGACATGTGTCTTGTCTTTAACTGTCTTGTAACAAGAATACGCATATGAAAGAACATTCCAGTCAACATGATCAACGTGACGCTGTTTAGCTGCTCATCTGCTGCTGCTTCTCATCCATTAGGGGCAGGAGAAAGTGGGTGTGATTATGAAACAGAAAGCCATGAAGAGGAAACTCAAATAATGCTCAGTGCGCCTGAGTGAAAAACAGAACAGTGTGCTCATTATTATTTTTTCCCTCCCGGTGCCCACACACGGACTCAGAGAAATAAGGAACTTATGAGATAAAGCAGTTCTGTGCTAATATATATGTTTAATTGTCACATGTGTCTTAGTGGCGTTTCAAATTTTCAGCTAAATCAACTCAAGAGTTAATCTCATCCTGGGATTGAATTAGTGCCAAAACGATTTCAACAGCGAGGATGGACTGAAGGAATACAAACAAGCTGAGGGGAAAACACACAAAGCCTTGAGCTTTAACTTTTGATAAGCCTCTAACACTGCAATCAAAACATCTGCTATCTTAAAACAAGTGACATTGTAATCCCGAAGGACAAAGACTAAATCTCTATCCCTCTCTTGTAGGAATGATGGGAAAGGATAAAAAGAGAGATGGCTATTCAAAAGGGAAGCTTGATTAAACTGCATGGTGCAGACCTCACTAACTAAACCTCTAAAACTACACACTTCTGACGGATTCCCTTCGGTCCACATGCAAAAACCCATTGAAAGAACACATATAGTGTGCTAACAACAGTCTCCGCTTGCAGTTCCCATGGTTTTATTGTTTGGACAGTTTACAGTGTCCACTGATGTGATCAGTTACATCATCAATACGAGACCCTAAGCTTAGGCTCTCTCTTGGTTTTCTCCCTGAAGCCAAAACAGAAGGACTTTGATGGCCACTGGGGTCTCCAATAAAGTTTAGTGCTCTCCATTCTAACAGCAGAGTAACTCAATCCCCCAACACTGCTTACCACTTTGCTTAAAGTCTGTGACATACAGGCTGGAGGCTTGTTTACAGAACTAATTAAGTCAAAGCTGCTATATATTAAAATGTCCGGGGCGTTTTTAAGAGGCAGCAGTAACAAAAACAGAGTGGCAAAAATGCTTCACTAACTTGCCCCTGACTCTTTTATCTGCTCTCTTTCCTACTTGAGAAGAGTGGCCATCACCACACTGGATCCTAGAGGAAACTAGGTTAGGGAGAGAGAACGTCTTCTGCTTTAAAGGACTTGTCATTGGATAAACAATGTTGCACAAGATCAAACTTATTTGAAATATTGAGAGCAGTCCCTGTTTGTTCTCGGGTGGCGTTCTCTCTGCATCATGCAGCCAGCACAGGCTGATAGGCAGTGGAACAGATGGTCTGACCATGGGACTCTTTTGTTTAATTGTGGATGTGGCTTTTTTTTTATCAGCAAAGATCTGTGGCACATTTGGTCAAGGGAGAAGCTGGCTAACTGGGCTCTGCAAGAAAGGACTTTACTTGTATCTCTGTTCAAGTGTTTGAAATGGATATTTAGAAGTGCGTTCCCATACACACTCAACCCCCCCACCCTCTCTCAAAACTATGCATCAAGGGGAATTTTCAGGTATCATTTGCCTTTAACTTTGTGATGAAAGCAAGGGCCTTTAAAAGTGAGATGCATTAGGGCTCTGCCCTTATGCTCAATGAGCATAAGTAAAGGGCCCTCCATGATATGAGTAATACTAGCCCCTCAGTCGTGTATAAAGTACTTCATTTTAGAGTGTTTTCTAGACAGAGTGTCGCGCTCTGTGCTTCTCTTCAGTGGAATTATTTTTCTAATAGACTGTCCACTGTTAAAGTGAAAGGTCCAGGCGTGTGGCTTCGCGAGAACATGTTGACAGTACGGCCTTTCTCTCGGAAAGAGCTCTTGGAAGAGGCATTTCGATGTCCTGGCAGTAAATCTGGTATTTGCGCTAACTTATGTTTGAAACCAGAAGTTTGCTTTGCCTAAGTGTATACTGAGGACAACCTGTGTGTGATGCCCCATTAGGAGAAACTGCTCTTAAGCAAAAAATAACAAACAAATAGTATCTGTTTCAGGGAGCGCTAAAAGGTGCTGGGGGAACAATTTGTAAAAAAAATGTTTGAAAAGTAAGAAGAAAGGGAGAATGAAAGGACAAAACAGGGAGTCGTCAGTAAGAAGAACAAGGAGAGGAGGAGGAGGTGAACGGAGAAGATGTGCCTGACACTAAGCACACCCAGCAGGATAACGCTAGCTTCACACACGCAGCCAGGCTCACAGCCTTGACCACTGCCAGCGACCATCCCTGGATAACCCTGTACTGTCTGACCATGTCCAGCTACATGCTGCCTGGGTGGTCTTTCACTGCTGCACTCATAAGACACACACAAACAGACAAACACTAATGATGTCTTACATGAGATGCATAGGTCATAAACTAAAGCACCACATAAATGCAAGAACTACAAGGACATCAAGCATAGTGCCAGCCGCACAGCATAATGACAATGTGAGTTTCAGGTAACTCTTGTGTTTGGTGAAAACATGCCACATTGCCCTTCTGAGACCGCCTTGCTTCAGAGGCATTTACCAGCCTCTTTCATGTCCCCCACCTCCAGGCTCTTCTCCATCAACAGGACTCATTAGCTGTTGTTACCCCGCACCCCCTCCCTTTTTTTTTGTTCATTAAGATGTGCTAATTATTCTTCTCCATATTTTAAAGCCCTCCCGATTACCAACAGGCAATTAACATTTGATGAGAGTGATGAATGTTAGTGTGACACAAAAATTAAAGATAAAAAGACAAGACATTTTTTAAAAAAGAAGTAAAGGGATGAGAAGGAGAGGCTAACAGAAGTTAGCACTGATATATTTACTTTAATGTCTGATTGTATTGATTTCTGCTATTAAATCCAGACATGTGGCTCGTGGTGACAGCGGTGGTACACCAGTTACACCGAGGAGGAAGAAATGTTTTGGTAGTCAGCATGGAAGAAGTGAGAGGGGTTAGCTGCTGAGTGTTAGAGGGCCAACAGAAACACTTTCACTGACCTGGATCTGTTGCTGGAGGAGGTTGATTTTGTGCTGCTGCTGCAGAAGCTGCTGCTGTTGTCTTGCAATCTGGTTAGAAACAGAAGTGGTGAGGGGAAATTAGATGATTCCTGGTTACACTGACATAAAGAAGAGTAGGAAGTAAAATCATGTGATGGTTATGTTCTCTTTTTTTCCCTCTGGACAACATCATACAGGAACTGGGCTGCAACTGAAGGTAAAACATAACAGAGATGCTGCTCCTAAATGCTATCCAAGCCTATCACAGTATATTCAGATTTGTTAAAATTGAGATTACAGTAAAAACAATAAAAAGGAGAAAGAAGCACATTGATAAGGTGAAATAATATTACTGTCCTTTTCTTTTTACAGAATGTAGTTTTATAACGAAATTGCTGCAAAATCTGATTTAACACAGATAAAAATGAACGGTGTTCAACTGCACAGTCAAAATTAGTGGTAAAAGAGAATAAATGATTTAAAGGACAGATGAACGTGGCTATGACGGAGATAACTGGTGCAGCAGTGTACGGGTGACAGAGGTCCCTGCCGCCCCTGAGTGACGAGCAGCCACACCGCAATCCTTCTAATCCCAGCAGTCCCCCTTTCTACATGCCCACTTCATTGAGCATGACAACCTAGTTTTAAGTGTCATTTAATTTTCATTTTTAAATATAATTACAAAGTGTTCACTGTAAGATATCGGTCGTCTGCAAATGTGTCAAGATTAATTTGTGCTGGCTTCCTCACGAGTGTCAACAGTTAATTACTGTGTTGCATCTTGATGGCTTGATGACATTCTGGCTCTCAGCGGGCTCCCTCTCTCCCTCTCTCTCTTCCATTTTATTAATATTCTTCCATTTTGAAATAAGATCAAGAAAAAAAAGTATCCCAGATCGCTGTTCATTTGTGCTGCAATGTCCACAAAGCCTGAATGTAGTTTGCAAATGAACATCATTGATTGAAAAAGAAATCAATACTGTTAATGTATTATTAGTGTACTATGACCAAATGCATCACTCCAAGGTATATGGTCTATCTCTTCATTTACCACAGGAAGGTCTGAGAGTGTGCTGAGAAAACTCTGAGTGAACTCCGTGCTGATAATTGACTCATAGCCATTAGGGTGGCTGGTGATAATAAAAGTGTCGCCCGTGTGGATAGTTTGTGTCCTTATTTCTTCCCAGACATTAACACACTTCATGGCCTCTGCTAATTTGCTGATTTGTACAATATGGCTCATTGGCCTGATTTGTGCTGCAAATCTAATGCCAGGCTTGTTCTAATAGGAGTCGATTTATAAGATATAGAGGACTTCCATGTTTAATATAACGTTTAATTCACACATTCCCTCTCATTTGTTAGTACAAGTCATAATAACATTTTTCCTTCCACGCAGCATAAATGCGGGTGAGAGAGCATGACCTGAAATATCTGAGGTAATATAGAATATAACATCTCTTAAATCTAATATTATTCCAAATTCCTACCAAGGAGCGAGATTTTATTGGCACATTTCAGGCATGAAATTTAATATGAGATAGAGAGTCAAGTGACAATTTGTTAAAAATGTATTTAATGGGGTTTATTATGGAGACAAAATGGGAAATAGAGTAAACAAGATTAAAGGAGGAAGGGAAATTAAGAGAGACAGAAAGAAAGAAGAGAGACATGGAATATGGTGAGGGGGTACAAAGGCTGTTACCTGGGCTGCAAAAAGAGACAAATAGAGAATGAAGTGAGAAAAGGAAACAGTGAGCAGTTACCTGCTCCTGCTGCTGACGAGCTAACTCCATTTGCTGCCTCTGTTTCTCCATCTGTGAGGCGGCGAGCTTCTTCTGTTCATCGTGGGCAGCCAGAAGCTGCTCTCGCAGGCTGATCAGCTGGGTGATCATTGTGGAGAGCTGGTGTTCCTTTTCTGCCAGGCTCTCTGGAGTACCTAGTGAGGGAAGAGAAGGAGGGAGCGATGTCAGGAGTGAAAAGGATAAACACAAGGTGGAGAGCTTGTGTCATAAACACAGATACAGGTTTGTGTTATGCATACCTTAAAGAAAGCACAAAAGGTTTCACAGTGGCTAAATAACCAGGGTGGAGGCTTTTGTCAGGAAAAAAAAAAAACCACAGAAGGCCTTGGTTGTTACACACCTTTAAATATAGAAAAGTGACCATGCTGCACATGCCGATCACCATATTGTGCCATAGTGCTGTACACAATATATCGTACAAAGAAAACCACACAGGCAGCAACCAACTGCAGTGAATTCACGAGGAAGTGTTAAGGTCACACACAGCCTGCAGTTATCTATTTACTGTAGCTGGTGTTCACAGCTTTCACAGGAAGAAAGGGAAGGAATTGTTCCCAGCCTATAGACAAAGAGCTGCAGGAAGCTGTCAAACTGAGATGGCAGCATATACTACCAGGGGTGAATATACAGAAAGAGTTGAGAGTGAGTGTTGCCCTCAAAACTACACAAGTTTTTGTATTATGTGGCCATTCCAGTAACCCATAAGAGGAGGAAGTTCTTACAGACTGCTGAAAGGATTGTTCAGAGTAGTCAAGAAAAATGTTTACACACCACAAATATGCGCTGAATGCACTATGACATCATCAGTAAAGGGAAAACCGAACAATACAGTCTTTATATTATTATCTGTGTAGCTACCGTATGCGTACTTGAAAATGAAAAGCAATGACAGACCAATAGGCTCACTCCTCTCTCCACAGTCATATGTCCGCACTGTGTGTGATAGAGAGAGCGGCTCCGCTGCACTGCTCTCTCCCTCCGCCTAATCAATGCTAAGTGATCCTACCATTGACTTACACCGCCAACATAATTGCCAGTGAGAGGCTAGACAGTAACTCACTCTCCTCCCACTGCACTCCTGTGTGACAAGCTGATCGGGGAGAACATACAAAAAAAGAGATGGGAAAAACCGACAGAAGAGACAGAGAGAGGGAGAGACAGTGAGACACAGAGAGAGGGGATAAAAGCATAGAGATCCAGATAACAGTACAGTGAAGTCTGGCCTGGGGCCAGCAGGAGCTGAATTCTTTCCTGGGTGTCTTCCTCTCGTCTCTGGCCACATCTGTCTTGAGTTTCTCCGAGAGCTCCCAGGGGCCCTCTCCACTCAAACTATTTTAATTTGACTAAACACCTGATTTATTTTATCTCTCCGATGAGGAAAGCCGTTTGTCTTAATAGGGCTTGTCAACCTCCAGAACCCATTCAGGGCAATTTACTGGCAGGCTTGTCTGAACCTCGGTTCGCCTCGCTCTGCCTCCGCTGCCTGCTGCAATGGAAGAGAGCTGCAATTCTCCATTTATCCTCCTAACGAAAAAAAAAGCACCTAAAAGCAGCTATTCATTGGGCCTGCGTGCAGTTTCCAAGGCCTGAATTGACTTCTTATTCACCCGACTACACTTGTTGTGAATGGCTTATCTGTAAAATTGATACAATCAGCACCAATTTTATTAACCTTTGGCTGTGTCCATGAAGGAGCTGCCTTTTACAGGTCACTAGCAAGATGCATCAGTCATTGTCACAATAAATCATGGCTATCAATACGGTCGTCGGACTACAGGGGGGAGGGGGGCTATAGAAAGAAATAAAGAAAGAAAAAAGAAAGAGAAAATCATCATCCAGATGAAGATGATGGCCATCAGGCCTCGGGGCTGGCAAAGATGACCTTGAGTTGGGAACCAAACATCTGGACTCAATGATGCCCTCTCAGCCTGCCTAATTACACATTTCTGATGATCACTCACTAGTTTCAGAGTGTCAACACTGTGGGGAAAAAAACATAAAATTGCTAAAATGGAATAACTGGAATGTACAGTGCATATATTTTATGTTTGTGTTTGAATGAGCAGGGGGAGTGGTGCTAAGGGTCCACGGAGGGATCTGACGGAATAGTCTGAGTGTGGAGAGCTCAGTCCTGCCCGGACACCAAAAGAATACTAACAGAGGGCCCATTGTTTTGATGTTGAGCTGAATTGTGGGAAGTCTAAACTGCCCTCTGTACTGCAATTTGGGCCTTCCCTCTTTGCTAATTTTAATCTTAATTATTTAACACTTTTAGTTTTGTCTTGTCTAATGCTGAAATATCAACAAAAGCTGGTCTGATTCATGGTGAATGCTGGAGGCAAACATTTAAACACAACTGTCAGCACCTAAATATGAAATAATTTCACTTTCAAGACTGTACAAAGCTCAGTAGAAAATCCAGCGCATATGTTTTTTGTTGGGTGGTTAGTGTAAAAATCTCTTTCTTCCTGCTTTAAATTATGGATCAGCTTTAAAATGCAGATAAAACTTTTATTGGGTGGTGCAGAAGAGGAGAGTCGTGGTCTGTGTCTGACCAGCCTGCTGACAAAAGAGGCCGTTTCCTGCATATTGCATGGCTTTTAACAGCGGTGGGGCTGGGGTCTGCCCGTTAACATGTCTCCTCACATTGCGCTTCCGATGGCAGACAGACAGCCCAGAGATGCCTTGGCGCTACATAAACCCCAGCAGTCGGCCCAGACCTAACATGTTGTGACATCCTCCTGTTAGACGACTGAAGCTCAGTAGCACAATACCAGCCTGACACAGGAAGAGGATCCCAGGAGTGAACGGTCAAGCTGTGCTGGCACTTTTCTTTCTTTTTTTTTTTTTTTGTCTCCTCAGGCCACAGTGTTAACTTCAGAGATGCTAGATTGACACATAGGAGGAGGAGACGGTAAAGCGGTGTTGTTCAGTTTCAGCCCATTCACCGTTTACCTTTTGAGATTCCTGCCTCTTTTAAACGTCACAAAGTAGGGCAGAAAACATCAACGACGGGTGACTAAATAAATGATAAGAGGAAAACAAGCAGAGCCATGGTTGCTTGGGGAGGGATGGGGGTATTTGAGCCTTGGGGTCTTTGGATAAAAGGCACTTTGTAGGGGTGCGATTTGTTCTGTCCAATACCCACATCTCCCTCTCTCTTGGCTCCCTCCTCTCTGCTCTAATCAAGCAGTCTCTAATTTGGGTTCCAAGTCCAGTACCGGGGAAAAAGAAGGAGGCTTGTTACTTTGAAGAGTCCCGAGTGAATAACACAGATAAAAGATTCAGGCACAAAAAAAGAAGAAAAGCGAGGGAGGGTGAGGGTGAAAAGGGGGAAAATCACAAGGCACCCTATTCTCTTCCCTTCCTTTGGTTGAGACAGCTGAGCCATTATGACCAGATCTGAATTGAGTTTTTTAGCGCCAGAAGACTGGAATTTCTTTGTCCCTCTATCAGTCAGCTATTGTGGATGCTTCCATATGCTGCAAGCCCATCCTAAGTAAATTAAGACTTGTCTAAATGCTCCGATTGTACCAAGCTGTACCCACAGACTGCACATAGCTTGAATGCCTTGCGTGCTGAGGCTCTCTCTTTCTGCTCTCTCCTGAAGTGCATGTGAATGTAGACATGAGTGTGCACAGATGTGTGCTGCGTGCTGCTCCAATCGATAAAAGGTACATGCCTCTGAGTAAATGCGCACGTGTGTGAACTCTGCGGTCATCTGACCCTTTGTCCATTCTTTCTGTGGAAAACACAAAGAGTCAATTGAGTCGCAGCAAATGGCATCTATTGGTACCTTCTTTAGTGTTCAAAATAGAAAGATTTTCCTGCCCGCGGACCTTTCTTAAAAACCATAAAACTGCTTCGACAAAAGCACGAAGCCAGCCTTTGTGCCAAATTCACTTTTACAATATTGAATGTGACCTAAACATTTTATCTTTTGGCCAAAAATAAAAGTCATATTAAGAATCTAGACTGGCAGAAAACCAAGCTAGGATAACAAGAGTTATTTTTATGGCACTCCTTTGCTTTTAACTACTACATACACTTGTTCAGCAATGCTACAAGGCCATATGTGTTTCAAGTAATATGGTGTTAACGCGTCTCCATGCCCTACAACCAAGACAATATGAGCAACAGCTGTTTTACCTGGCTTGCTGCCTCTGCCATGATATAAAAGCTGTTAATCTTGCCAATAAAACCCCATTAACAAGCATGAGCAATGACTCACAAGCACATGTCATCTACTGGCAGCAAGGATCCTCGGTCCCTACGCTTTCCTATATGGTATGAAGAACTGCCCATCATCTTGTTAAAAAAAGTCAGATCTTCTCAAAATTTTTAAAACCACTTAAACTTGTGTGCTTGAGAGACTTGTGCAGCTTTTTACTTGCTAATGGCAGTCTGCTTTTACAAGTTTTTACAGTATATCTATATGTCTATCTGTATGTGTGTGTGCATATACATGAGTATGGACAGATGTGGTTTTAAGACACTTTTATGGAATCAAAATCATTTAAATGGCTCAGCAGAAGATTTTTTTTAAATAAACACTGTGATTGGAATATGGAGGGGTTATTAATAAAAGCACACTTCATCTACTGTGGTTTTGCTGTTCATGCCGAACACTGATGGAGACTAATATTTTGATGATAGAGGAAGCCTCACTCTTCAGTATAATTATGCTAATGTAAAAGCTCCAGCACTTCACTGTCTATCCATGACACTGGACAAGGTACTTCATCAAAGCCAAGATAGAGGCTCGACCTGAGCACATTACTCCAAGGGGAATGCCAGTGACCCTGAAATTCACTCTGAAGACAAAAAAATAAATAACTCAGCACAGAAACTTTACTTCTGGTCTTTCAGTCATTGAATACATCATTCTTTGACTCTATAATACAGAGAGAGACAAACCAGAGATCCTGGTGCCATGCGGGGTGTGGTATGTATGCAAGGCAGGGTACAGCAAAGATTACAAGAAAACAAAGATTGTCTCCAATGCCTCTATTCATCTCCTGTGGCCTTCATGGAGATGAGTCTGACCCCTGTGCCCTTAAAATAGAAAAGTGTTCAAGGTCTTTCTCATACAAAGCGCTTAAAGCCTGCAAGACAGTGATCAAGGCAACAGCTTACTGTCTGCAAAACCTTGGAAGTGAATTAGGAATTAGATGTTATCTCATTCTTTTCACAGGTCTATTCATTGGTCTTACCTATGCAGCTGATAATTAAAGAAGAATGTACTTGATTCCTTGGACCCTGCGAAAGAGTTCTTTCAAAAGACTTTTAGACTGTTGTATTTGATGGATAAGTGTATCAACAATGGCTGTGTTTTGTCTGGGTTTAATCCAGATCACAAGTGACAGAGTGAAATAGCTGAACAGGAAGCAAAGACAGCTGAGACCACTACATGTATTTACAAAGTATATAAACCTGCTCAGTTCTCAAGCTGTTGAGATTATTGTCATCTTTAAACTACTTATCTCTATACTGAAAGTTGTAGAGAAGGCCTTTAGAAGACTTCATTTTCTGTTTAAAGTCGTTTTCTGTCAATATTTATACCCCTTGTACGTTTTTGTGTGAGTGAAGCTGCCCATACTGTAGCTGATCAGTATTTGATTTCCACCTTTAAAAAAAACCCTCTAAACTGAAGTAAAAGCTGTGTGGCTGATAATGGTCTGTGTGGAAATAAATAGCGGAACTGGAGTGGGAGGTTTTATAGGGAAAAAGAAGTCAGAATTTGAAAGTGCTATGATGTATGATTTTTCTTAAAAGTCCAGGTAAAGTAAAATCAAATTACTTATTGAAAAAAATGTGAAAAGGCTGGAACATACAAAGCACTGGATTGTGGCATTGGATGGGATTTTTTGGGCTAGCCCGAAATCATGGCTCAGTGACGCAGTGGAGCCATTCTTAACATAACCCCTTCTCTACTATTTAAAACCAGCATAGGAGCACATGGCATCAGTGTCCTTTTGTACAGTTCACCCCATGTAAAAGTGACGAGTTTGTGCTTTTCCACAAAATCTTTAAGCTCTTTCAGTCTAATGAATAAATGAAAAAAAAAACAATTCTGTTAAATGCCACAATCTTTTAAACACAAGCAAAGTAACAGTCACTGACGTACCTTTCAGTCTTTCAGCCTTAATCAGCTACCTGGCTGGCCAGCAGTCACTGCTCACTGCTGTAGTGGCATGCTCTGTGCTAACGTTAGCTGCTGTTTGAAACCTAATTTTACGCACTTGCCGATTTATTAATTTTGTAATATACATATGGAATATAAAATGCGCACATGTAGGTATTTTCCCCTTATATATTATTCAAAAGCAGCTTTGGTACAATATTGGGGTACACAGGTGCATACATATATATTTTTTTTTTTCTTGATTTATTTTTATTATGAATATGGGCTACACGTGTGGCATGTCACATGACTGGCTCAGGCAGCACTATGGGTACTTAAGATGGCGACTTTCTGTCATGTTTCAGAAGTCTGAGAAAGAGCCGAGCAGTGTGGCTCAAAACATTGCTTTGTATTAAAATCCTTCTAAACGGGAGCTACTTGGGGTGCGGACTCAATTGTTTTTTACTGTGGTAGTTATTAACACATTTTTCTGTGATGTGACAAAAGTAAAAGTATAATGTGACAGGTATCATACCATGTACGTTTACTTATCTGTTGTTTTGAAAAGAAAATGCAACCAGACGGAAAATCTCACCTTCATTTAAAGTCAGAAGGGAAACTTTTTATACATACTTCCATGAAAAAAAAAGGTTTTAAATTTAAATTATAATAAAGCATTGGGTCATCTGAAAAAAAAAACCCTCTGTTTTCCCTCATTTAAAGGTCATTGTAATGGATAATAATTGTGTATACCATATACTGTGAAACCATGATACTTCGAGATGGTTATCGCACCCTGAAAATCTCATACCGTTGCAGCACTAATCTTAACAATGTATTCGTTTACATCCTCAGCGTTAACACAGGTCAGCCCTTCAGCAGCTTTTCGTGGCTCTAAGGAAGACTGCTATTTGCTTTGCTCAGGGAAAGCTGATTAATATTTCAGGGGAGTGTCCTTTTATAAATGACAGGTGTGTTTTTGTCAGCTTTCTCAAACGTTTTAAATTCTCTTCAAATGGAAACAAGAGTAATACGCTTGTTTCCATGAAATGTATTCTACATCTTTAAAAGTGAGTTAGTTAAACAAACCATGACAAAACACTGGAATATGATTCAAAACACAAATGGGGAACTTTATCCCTATCACACACACACACACACACACACACACACACACACACACACACACACACATGAGCACAGCACTTCCTTTTTTACCTCCATTGCCACAAGCTAAATTCCTCAATTCATTAGAGGAGAAAAACACGCAGTCCAACACTCTCATACATTCATCTGGCAAATGTGGCCTGAGGAATAATGATTTACTGTGGCTCATATTTCACCTGAGTGCACAGGGCAAACAGTTGACTGAAGTGTTGTGGAGAAAATGCTAACTGAGGCATTTTTGACTGGAGCAACTGGACAGATACTGTTTTGTGCTGTTTGTGTGAATGGTTTTGTATGTTTGGGTAAATATAATATTTATATATAGCGTGTTGTAAAAACACACTATTCTTTTACTGCTTGTTCCTAAAGCTATATGAGGCGGTGTCACTGGGAAATGTGTGCACAGATATTGTGCTGTGCATCTCCAGTGGCATCAAAACCTCCCTTTATGGAAGCCATTAGGAATAAAGTTACATTTTAAAGTGAATAATCATGTTTTGAAGCTAACCCACTAGGCTGAACAATATGGGCTCTGTGTTCACACAGTGGACTCCTTTCTGTCTGTGCAGGAGTAAAGCCAGCACAGGTAGGGCCAGCATCAAATCAGTCTCAGCTGCCGCCCTGCCCTGCCCTGTGTTCTCCTCCTAAAGAGCTTCCACTTATCTGCCTGCCACAGGACTGTCTGTGTGCACTCGACCACTGTCATGTTGACACCATTCTCAAATTGATTGTGACAGTGCAAGAGCCCCGATTTTTCTGCTTCAGAATTCAAGCTGCCATTTCAACGCCAGTGTACAATGTTAAGCTTTTTTCTTATTTTAATTTTTTTTTTTTGCAAATTCCAAGAGAATGAATACAGCTTGTGTTCCAATTTAGTAACCACATATTTTCCTTCAGTTTGAGTAAATGCTTGAGCATTTTGCTTTTTTTTTTTTTTTTTCTCCCAACGGGGGTCCGGGAAACTGGCACTCAGCAGGGAAACTTAAACAGCTCTGTTGAGTATGAGGCTCAAAGACCCTGCACATAGCGAGCATGCAACAGAGAGCAACCTTATCTGCCTTAGGACACTGTGTACTATATGTGTGTGCATTTGACACAATCTATGAGCGTATATATATATATATATATATATATATGTATATACACACACACACACACACACACACACACACACACACACACACAGTGCAATAATGCATAGGATTATAAATGTCCTAAATCATGTAAAGAATGGGGGCTTTGCTTTTTTTAAAAGAGAAAACTCTCTTTGAGGTATATAATTGTAAATGTCAAGCCTAAGTATCCACGTCTAAAATCTTTTTCTCTCTCTACCTCTTGCGCTCCTCCTTCCACCTTGCCTCCTATTATCTGCTACTTTCTGTGGTTTGGAGCCCTTCCAGCCGGCCTCCTTTTCTTGCTCTGTGGTTTTGTTCGGGAGATTTCATCTCCCTCCTTCATCGTTCCTGCAGATTGACAGCTAAGCTCAGGTATGAAAACAAACAGTTAGCTCTGGAATTGACTGGTGAAAAGAAATCCGCCACTAATGCTCCCTCGCAAACTCTCCTTTTTGCCTGCCCCTGCTGATGCTAAGCCCTAACAGCATACAAGAAAAGGCAGATGGAGATTTGAGATCATTAACCCTTAATAACACCATTCTACATGTCTGGCTTAAGCACACTGCCTCTGCTGGATTATTGCACTTGTTTCTACTGACTCCAGAACCTAAAAAATGTCTTTACCTCGGAAGCAGCACATTATGAAGGCAAACACCCACACGACAATGAGCTATAATTATAGATGTGTCATCTGTAAGAGGTAAATGGTTGGTTGGGTTTGCAGACCTTGAAAGCAAATCTCTGATGTTGTTGATACTATTGTTTTGTTTGTTTACTGTACGTGCATGTTCACCTCAACAGGATAAAGTATTCAGGGCATGTTTGAACACAACTGCAGTAAAAGAATGTCTTTCTTCTCATGGGTAAAAGCCTCGGGTCAAATTCTGTCACACCCTATTGTTTTTTCATTTTTATTTGTTTTCTACGAGCGAGATTAAATTATTTCCTTACCAGTCAGATTCCACCACTTGCCTCTGCGAAAAAACACAATTACTTGTCTTTAAAGATTTTGATGAACAATGTCAAAAGGTAGCCTATAGGTGCTCGGTATAATTGGTTGAGGAATTGGTGAGCGATCAGCATAGAACATGCAAGGCCACTCTGCCAGTAGGTACTGTAGTCTTTATTTGCACGTCAGCCTTTATTCTCTACTTCCTTTCATTCATTTAAAACCTACAGGCATGTTTGCCTTTTGTACTGATTTTAACCTAACAATTAATGGAGCCTCTGATTCATCATAACACTTTAGATCTTAATCATAAGGTGTTTTCTGCAAGGTACCTTTGTGTTTTAATTAGGCGGACCTTGTGCGTCTCCAACCCTGGGCTTCTTTTTAATTGCCCGTATTTACATCAGGCAGACATCAAACGCAGAGAGAGAGACATTTGTAAGGGGGAGCACAAAGCAGCCCTTTGAAATGTCTACAGTCATATGAAATGGCATGCTAATTAAAAATCTAAGGCTGCCACTGTGATAGGAGAAGCATTTATATTGGTAACTGTGGTGTATAGACTGTCTCCATAACTCATCAACAGACAGAGGCCATAGTGTTTATTATCAGACTCCCTACCTGTTTACAGACCACCAAGTAACCTTCCCGTTCCCATTCATCAAACAGAAGAAATGCCCTGCCTGTAATTTAACAGACCAGCTTTCAAAAGGCTAAATCATTTTAAACATTTTGCCCAGTGCACTTTGATCTACAGTGGCGTACAGTTTACTAGGGCAGGTACAATGAGTTTACCAAGCAGTGATTTATCTTTCAGTTCATTAAGGTTATTGCCAATGAATATACTTATTAGAACATTCAGCAGCCTTTTTTCGTCTCCTATGTAATTCTGCAATTCTCTCTAAGTGTAATTCAATAATTAAAACCAAGCATGAGTTGTATTTATGTATGTCACCCTGTTTTATAAAAAGAAACAATTAAGCAAATGATCAAAATCACCTACACAGCAGTAAAATTAGCCCTCTTGTTATAGGTTGGTGAATAGTCCTCATGAAATGTTAATAAAAAAAACATCCAAGTGCTATATTGAGAGTTAAGATATAATATAATGAAGGGAATCACTAAGGGAGAGTGCAGGAGCCAGTGGCAGCCTGGTGTTATCAGCCAGCTGGTATTGTGCTTCCCTGCGCTGTGTAAACACACCAGCTCTCAGTAACAGTCAGTGCTAAGGACTGAGCGGCGGCCCTGCACATCCTCGGCCCACCTTCACCCTGTCATAAACAGAGATTTTGGGGGAGTGCTGAGTTGCGCATTGCCGTGCCGCACTTGATACGCCGCGCAGGGCGTTCACTGTCCAACTCAGAGACATTCCACTCAAACGCAGGCTCAGCGAGGAGACGACTCTGTGCGTCACCGCACCGTCTCCTCTCGTCTCTTAAACGGCTTCTCTCCTCTCAGCTCAGCCGTGCTCTGTTTACATCAAGCACACTTTGGGTTCAACAATTACCAGAGCGGCATGAACGCACTGCATGTGCCAGAGCGGGGTAGCTAGGCTCAGGGCCGTCTGAAGGGACAACAACAATAAACCGCTGACAAGCACAGAGGGCCTCAGAATGAGTCTAAATGGGCTGGAATTTTGAAGACAGCACTTTGGACAGAGCCGGGCATTCCAACAAAAGATAAGGGAGGAGAGAAATGAACGGGGAGGGCAGCCAAAGGCCTTTGTTTTATTTCAGAGTACAAGGCTGTTTCTGAGATTATACAGTACATAGATTATGTATGTCTGATAGGAATGAGGGACTTGTTAACATGGTTTAAAGTGTTGTTTGTCTGTTGCAGTGCTTGTAGTCCTACCTTTTACTTCTGCCAACAGTTCACTGGTGTTGAGCCTCTCCATCTTCTCTTTCCAGTCTTTAGAAAGAAGTTTCTCCATGCATGAGGAATCTGAAAAGGAAGAAAGAAATTTAGAGTAACTTAAATGAAAAAAAAATTTAGAACCACTGTTAAGAAAGTGTTTTTTCTGATTATGAAATATTGTGTATAGATTACAGTTTCTATTTTTATAGTTTTGCGGATGGTTTAAATCTCTAAATCTATTCACTTAAATGAATATTAAAGAAAGTCAGAGTATCAGATGAAAGAGAGGTATTTTATTTGATGGTATTGCATGTCGATCATTAAAAAAGACTCAGCCTGACAGCTGAGAGATGAGCTAAGGGCGGAGTGAGGAGGGAAGCAGGCATTGTGGGGATAGCATAAGGGCAGAGACACACATTAAGTGGGAGGCAAGGAGCTAGACTGGCTACGTCCGAGCGTTCACATAGCTGCCAATGATGAAAACAATTAACATTTGTCCAGCAGACAATGAATCAGAGGAGGAATGGCTGCAATCTGCCATGCTGTCGCTGGGGTAGCTGATAAAGAACACACTGGGCCGGCTGACCCAGGCCTCCACCATCCCTGCACTGCTTAGGGGTCAGCCTGTTCCCATCAAACACCAGCAGCACAAGCATGCCTCCACCCCTCCACCTTGAGACACTGTCTCCACAAACTGCCTCCAATCTGAACAAGCTTGAGACATGCAGTGTCCAGTCCTGTTGAGTTTTATTAAACAGGCAGCGTTCCTGTACAATCGAATTCTTGGATGACAATTAATGTAGTGAAAACAGCTGTGTTGATTTCTATAGAAATTGTCCTCAGGTTTCATATAGCGCCTGAGGATGATATCATTTGTAAAAGAGTGTTTCTCTAGATTTGGAGCAAAATGTAAAACTGAAGCAGACACACTAATTATTACCACGAAGCCCCAGGGCACCGTAATGAATAGTCTAACCACATATCCAACAGTGGATCATTTATGAACGCACCTTTAGCAACAAAAGGATACAGTTCAGGAGCGTGTTAATGTTTCAAATTATGCCACATGGGAGGTTTGTCTCAGTTTAATGTAATGCGCTTGTGATTCCAAGTTACACATAATGTAAAACAGGAGGACAATATTCTGGACTCTTAAGCTATTATCATCCTTGAAATCAAACAGAGGAGATTTATACAGTTTAGTATGTATACAAGTGTTGTTTCCTTTTATCCGTCTGTAACATCTCTCTCAAAAACCAAACACTGTTGTTCCCACTGACAAACACACCGACTTCACAGGAACTGGGAGTAACGGGGGGTCAGTAGTTTTTGTGGCCTTGTTTAAGGATGGCTTTCAGAGAGATCAAGCAGAGTGACCATTTTGTTTGATTGTCCACTTCCTCCAATGTGATGGGGGTCGACAGGACATCTTCAGCTCAGGGTCATTATAACATTACTTCTGCTTTATTGACTTTCCAATTCCCAACTCACAGTTTGTTCCCTTGACCCTAAGAGAGGGAGAGAGAAAAGGCTGCGTGTGTTGTGTGTGTGTGTTTGTGTTTGTTAACTCCCTCCGTGGCACAAAGATCACAGATCTTAAAACAGGGGTTAAGGGCAGGGTGGGGGGGGAGTAGAAGAGCTCAACTCTTTCTTCCCTGCGCCTCACCCCTGGGTGAGACAGCTTCCTCTCCTGGTACAACAAACTCCCCTCAAATCATAATCCTCAGACAGACAGAACAACATCAGCGCATGACATTTTCTCCCCTAAAGCACAGAAAAGGCTTATTTTATAAGTGGTGTAAAGGGGAATTAAACAAACACAGTGAGCATATGTTAATATGAACACATATGCTCTCTCTCACACACATACGTAAACACACACACACACACACTTTCATCACAGATGCTGCTCCAGCACTTGATCATTAAGGAATGCACCAACTGTTGGAGATAATGTGGTGCCAGCTTCCATTCTACTCCAGTCCTCCCCCTCCTTTCCACCTCCCTCCCAAGAGAACTGCCGCTCCCTCACTTCTCCATCCCCTCCGCCGGGCCAGACACGACCTGCCAAGTCCTCCAACAGGAGAGACTACAGCTGGAATGCACCGCTGTCCTCCCTGCCTTCCACCTGGGAGAGGTGAATAATGACCTGGATTAGTCTATAAAATAACTCTCAAACATCTTTCAGTGTTCGAACAGCGTGGACAAAACAGGCAACCAAAAATGGTTTTGGTGAAAGCGGAGCAACTTTTGCGCAGGCGTGCTCGAGGAAAACAGTAAATGAGTCAGATGTCTGGCTTTTTTCAACGCACCCTTCCACAGCCTATTTTTCAGAAGAATTTAGATTAATAAGAGGAATGCTATTTCAGTTTCTAAAATGCCTGTCTGTTTTTTTCGGGAGAAAATATAGATGCCAATGGAAACACTGGTTAGTATCAACATAATAATTACTGTCAGGTTATGACAGAGAATGTAAAAATAATTTTAAAAAAATACTGTTTTCACCATAAAATAACAAATTAATTCTAATAAAAGATTCACACTTCACTGATATCGCTGAATATCAAATGCTGGTGAAATTAAAGGGCAAACATGATTATTCAAGACGGTTAGTGCCGAACTTATGAAGTTTTTACTGTAAAGAAGACTTTGCTGCTCTTGTCCTTTCAAAGTAGGACATCACATACTGGGGAATTAGCTTAAACAAGAGAAGAGTCCAGTGAGTTTATTTTTATTTTCCTATGGGGGCTCTTAAATCTCTCGCACCCCCACCCCTTCCATTTCTTTCCCTCCCTCTCTCGAGATAAAATGCTCTGTGGCTGGGGAGCAGGCCATTCAGCTGGGATGAGAATGGAATGAAAACAATAGCCCTTATCAGGCTCTTATTTACATTTTCCCAGCGTCCCTGCAGAAGACAGCTTGGCTTGTCACCAAGCCCAGATCGCCCCACTGGACCCAGACCAACTTCCTCCAGCCCCAGCGATTCCAATGGTCCCTATGGACCCTCGCCTGGCACAGACCCCCTCCACTCTGCAGCGAGCACAGATAGCAACATACAAGACAAAACTATTGGAGTGTGTGTCCAAGACGTGTTCCCATTGAGAGGGGAATGGTTTCTGGACTACTAAGCCCGTCTGGGTCTCATTGTCTCTTCTCTGGGGCTGGGGCTGTATAGCTGGAAAAATGCCCTGAACCCTTTCCCGAGATTTTTTAAGCGGTTCCAAGTGGCACTCAGAAGAGAGTGAATAGTCATCACTGATTTAAAACTGCCAAATTCAATATGTTTATCTCCTATCAGTGCTGTCATCTCTGGTATACAGCTTTCCTGTGCAGGTATTCTGTGATCTTATTGATGTGGGTGAACAGGCGCAGGGATTGAGACACCTAAAGCCCAGATGAGTTGGCTAGATTAGGCTACAGCTTCTTTTTTTTTTTTCTTTTTACTGTATTAAAAACAAAGCTAATGATCCTCATAAATCTCAACAAAGGAATGTTTCTAGGTTGATGTGTGACATAAACAAAGCTTTCAGCACCTGGCAGTCAGTGCTGCCAGAATATCATGTTCAGTATAAACCACAGAAGTGAAGCTAAGAGGCAGGTTAACATTAACTGTCTGTCCTGACACCGACTGACTCCCTGACAGTCTTGCAGGAAAAAAAAAATCTTTCCCTCTCATATTTCATACAGCATGCCCTCGGTGTTGTTACTGTCTGTGTTTTAATGCAGCAACTAATAATCCGAATTTGCTTTTTTATTGTTCACACACATTTTATTAAATTGAGTGCTAGTTAGCTATAAATGCCTGTGGGCTGGGGAGCGAAGGTAGGGGAAAGTTGTTTGCTAATTTATGTTTTTATGGCCGCTCTAAACAGAGCAGCTCATTCAAACGATCATTGCAAACTGCAGAAAAGCTCAAACCACTGAGTGCAACACCAAACAGACACAAAACACAAACAAATCAAATCTTGTCACTTTCTAAATGCATTGGACAGCAATAAAGCAGATCTTAAAAATTCATGACTAATTTTCAAATGGCTCTTCAGATTGCCATGGAGATAGGAAGACGTCCAGTGTGTATATTTAAGTTAGCAAATACCAGCGCTGCATGGGCAAAAAGGCCATCTTCACTTTCACATAGCAGTGTTTTCAAAAGGTTTAATCGACTAAATTTGCTGAAAACACTCCATCATGTTTCAAAAGGCCGCGACTGCCTCAAAGCACAAAAATGGTTTGTTACAACATGCAGCAGTTGGTGTTTTATTACTCTGTGTTGTCAGCAGTGAAATCGTTTCAACTGTCTGCCACCGCATTCTGAGCCTCTCTGTGTGCACTATTCTCCCGGGACGAAAGATGATACTTGTGTTTGAGTGTTTGTTGTGTTGAAAAGCCGTTGGCAGAGAAAAGAAGGCTATCTAGGAGAGTCAAATTAGCCATAAGTCATGGATAACAGAGTAAGAGACCTCCCCTTTAGCATTGGCCTTGTATATCAGTTGTCCCAGCCTCAAGGGGAAGCGTGTAATTACCAAATCAATGATCAACTGACACTGACCATATAAATAATTTCCTCCCCAGAATGCAGAGGCTTATACAGTGAGGCAAACAGGGAAACAATGCTGTTTGGAGCAAGGAGGAGCAGAGGAACAGAGGAAACGGGCTGTAGAGTCTCTAAACAAGCTTCAGCTTGAATGGAGCACATTTTTTACAATTTGTCATAATTAAGTTATCAAAACAACCTCCTCAGAATGCAGGTGTCAGGAAGATCTATGACCTGCAACAACAAAACTAAAGCACGCACCATTTTGAAAATAGAGAGTGACTCCAGTCAGTGACATGAAATACAACACAAACAATTTGTTGCTGCAATAATAATAATACAAAAATATCACAGCATTAACACCACATTAGGGGAATAGATCTGTTAACTGTAAAAATAATTTAACTTCATGATACTGTATAACAGAAAAATGCTTCTTCAACAACTGTGTAAAATATATATAACGTGTAATTAGTTTAAAATGCACAGAGAGCTCTGAAAATAGTGGGAAACATACATCCAACCAGCTCAAAGGTCCAGTGAAGTAAGACACTGGATGAGGAATATCCACTGTTAATTACTTTAACAATTACACAAACCACTGTTATTTTGCAGTGATTTATAAGGTCATAAATTATGCATTAATTCATTCTCTATATGATAGCAGTGCTTTTAATTGACTTCATTACATTGATTGTGTCACATGATTACTCATGTCAAAACTATGTTTCTGAATTAAAAAAAAAAAAGTCTCAAATAGCTTTTTTAAAAAGCTCTCAAATGTCACTCCTTCATTCAGCGTCAGATACACTATATTTCTTTAATTGAGGCATAAATTTCTATCTCAGAGATAAAACTCTCAGAATGTCAGTCAGACAA
The DNA here is from genome assembly GCA_019142605.1 of Cephalopholis sonnerati. NCBI lineage: Eukaryota > Metazoa > Chordata > Actinopteri > Perciformes > Serranidae > Cephalopholis > Cephalopholis sonnerati. The sequence goes on from JAGQAX010000001.1 coordinate 28,901,966, forward strand.
TGATAGGCTGACGTCTAATTTCCCATCCACCCTGCACTGCACGGGAAACAAATCAAAAGTCGAGGTTGATAAAAAAGAAAATGACTGTGACACACTCCAAGGAGTCCTTTGAATATCTTAATCACAGACACACTAAAAACAAGACCCCATCATCACACCAAATAAAACATAATAATTACAAGAGGCAGGCAGGGAAGTGAAATGCAGAGAGAAAACATGTTTTTGTCATTCAGCCGGTAGTCCCTGAGACAACAGCTGTTGGATGCTGCAAATACTCCTGAAGTCTCCATAATCATGGCGTTATTGAAGTGAGGACAAAAAGGGCACTAATTGCAAGGGAGCAATCGGAACGCAATAGGTTACACACCCGGGTGATGCCGCACAATGCAAACGCTAAAGAGGGAGCTGGGGGGGAAAAAACATTCTGAGCACAACAGTGCGTTGTCGCTCATTTTCAGGCAATTACCTTTCCTCGTTGTCAACAGTTTTAATAACCTCTACCATTTCTAGAAGACTTTTTGGTGCAGTTAGATGATTCCAGCTTTTTAATATGTAATCACCAGGGCTGGCATGCATAAATAAAAAGGTCCAGACATGTCAGTGTAATGTGGAGCACCTGCACCTCGTGGTGGGCTTGCTTTAACTGGCACCTAATCATTATTCCACTTGGTGAACCTCTCTGTTAGTCACCTTTAGACTATCCTGTTTGGTCATGTAAACAGTTGCTATAAATAAATACTGTAGGTAACCTGGATGAGATGGGACTCCTCTGAGATTCTGACACATCTCCTCTGCTCCAGTACTTCCTTCTTTATACACTTGCTGCCTCATTTCCTTCCGTCCTAACTTCCTTACTTTTTACTGTATCTTATTTATCTCAACATGATGACATCATATATCACCTGTGTACGTGCCTGCCTGCATAAATTGGTAACGTTGTTGATGTACACAAGGAGCTGTGGGTCAGTTGTAGTTTTTCCTGATAAATTCCCGATAAAAAAAGGTTTGAGGAAGCTGAACTCAGGGCTGATACTGGATCAGCTGTCTTGTACATAGGTGATAACTTTAGCCTGACATTGCCAGACTATATCGCAAACGCAAGTTAGTCTGGAAACTCTATTTTCTTTAAAAAAAAAAAAAATTTAATTTCCAAGGGTCCGCAAACAAAAGGCATCTGGATGGAACTGAGACAATCAGAGCAACAAAACGTTTTGAAGCAGTGGACAAATATAAACAGATTACACGTCCCCACAAGGCTAACTGCAGAAACTATGCTAGCATTGAAACTGATAAAATGGCTTCCATGTTTTTTGACTGTCCAGCCTAATGTGTTATAGGTAGAGAAGTGGTAATGTATTTATTAAATAGGTGTTCATAAAGTTATTTTTATGCCTTAAAACTATGATTAATGATTTGACCTATGACCCCAAAAAAGCACTAAAACTGTAGTTGTTGCACTCTGCCTTCGCATTACCTTAAGCAACTGCATAAATAATGCAAAGGCAAAGTGTCTACAACCTAAGAGTCTTGTCTTTTTCAATATGACTGATAATTAATTTAATTTCTTACTAGATGCATTGCTATTTGTTTCATTTATAGATGTCCGTTTTAAAAGCAGAAACACAGAAAATTTAAAGTAATTTTTAAGTATTACTTTGTAATATTCACTTCTTCTGGTTTGACCTAAATTAAGATTACTTGACATCATCATCTTCGTCACTAATCTTGCTATGGTCGTCACAATATCAATTCTTTTGCTGTTGGTATCATCCTCATTCTCATATCCACCATCTGTGTAATACGATTAGTGTGATTTTACACAGTTTTCTGAGAACAAGAGTACAAGATTGAACCAGAAAAATTTGTCACGAGATGAAACAGATATCCAGAGGTTTTATTTAAGTTAAAATCAATTTCTCTCTAAATTGCAGTTAGAACGGTTAACCTTTGTTGGGTAATACAGCATGTAGCAATAAGATATGATGGTATAGCATCAATATGTTTGTCAGCAAGTGTTGTCATTTTTGCTATCATAATTTAAATAGTGTTTCAACAGAAAGTTCCACATCTGCAGCAGCCATCTTGGTTTTTCGAAAATGCCTCAGTGGCGCACCTCATTATGAAGCTGGGTTTTGCTTGCTGTAGTGTTTTTTCAACATCCTTTTCGCGAAGGCTCTGCAAGATGTCAGTCATCGCCTGATACAGGCCCCATATCAGGTTAACGGTTGTGATTGGTCCGCCTCGGACAAAGGAAATCTTTCTGAATGGGACCAGACGCATCTGCCAAAGCAAATAAAACAAACTCGGAGATTCCTTTGGTTCCCAGGTTAAGTTCACATAGATTGTTGTCAAGTAATAGGTTTAATTGAATGGTTTATTTTCTGGTGCCCTGTTTCTTTTGATGTTGGGTGAACATTTTGAGGTTGATTCTGGCAAATTGAATTTTAATACTTGTATTTATCCCATTAACGACTGAAGGTTGCAGAGTTAAGTGGACTGAAAGACCTCGACACATGCAAGCACAGGTTAAAACCATTACACACTGTCTAATTCTAAGAGTGAAAGTTAGATGCAATTTGCAAGTAACTTTTTGATTATTTTCGCTTTTCCCTCAGGTAGCAAAAAACAAAAATGCTGGCCTATGTGACCAGAAACTTCTACCTTATCCCTCCCCTTTATCTGCACCGACCACCGTGTTAATCCCACAGTGTTGACCTGGCCATTCTGAGAAGCCGTATACACACACAGCACACTGACCTCTCTAAATAGGACACGTGTCTATCAAGCATATATGAATTAACCATCCCCAAGAGGCTTCACCTCCTGAGCTGAGCAGCATGTGACCTCTCCCAATCCATTTTACTGCGGCACTCTGTGGCAATCAGGCTTGAATTATTAAAGTGAGCAGTGAGCAATGATCAATTCATTGCGGCCCTTGCTCGCAGACTGCCCGGCCGTACTTCAGCAGAAATGACATTGAGAACACTTGAGTATGCTTCCAGACAATGCACATAAATGTGAAATATGTCAGACCCAATATGTCAATAATCATAACTGTACAGGCTGAGGCCATGTCCAGGGTAATCCTACAGAAATGCTGTTAGATGACTGTGGGGTTCAGCAGGTTTCGGCGCTGCGATTCCTAACAGATGCTTTCTTGAGGGAAAGAGTGGGAGAAGTTGAGGGGCAGACAAGAGGCTAGTGTGCTGCACGCTGAGAGGTGCATTCACCCACCGCTGCACCTTGAAGAAGGCCTTTAATGTTTGTAATAAATATTCTGTGCATATTTTTTAACATATCTTAAGGTAACACTACAGAAGATTTGTAGGCCTGGGCTGCAAGAAGATTCAAAGTCAAATTGCAGCCTTTAACCCCCCCCCCCCCCTTATCTACACAAATTAGAGAGTGGAAAAACAAAAGCAAAGAAGTTGAAAAAGAGAGAAAAGATTGCAGGGAAGTATGCAACTCAAGGAACCTGGAAGTAGGAGGAGGGCAAGGAAAAAAAATCCAATCAAAACTTCGTGAGGAGCAGATGAGGAGCCAAGATAAACCAGTACTCAGAGCCCCCAAAACTGCAATCTCCCCTTAAGCCGGAGAGTGGCAGCTGGCAGAACAGCTGGTGAATAGGATTAATGTCAGAAGAATGAAATAAAACTCAACATATGTCCGAGCCTGAGGTGTTGGGACTGTGCGTGATTGTGCCCCCGATGGATGCCATGTGTGCATCTGGAAGGAGCTGCTGTGCTGCTCCGCTCTCTACCCCACAAGGTCACTTTTAAGAACTAGGACCATTAAATGCTTGGATAGCAAAATGAACTTTTCATTCCCTCTCCTCTCCCCTCCTTTGCTTTAAAGTCTCTATTCAGGCAGTAGAGGGAGTCTATTGAACACAGTTATCAATACAATGCATCAGGGAAACAAACAATTGCTTCTTTGATTAAATTCAGGAAGACCAAATAGTGCTTGCTTTATTAAAATGCAGCAAGATAAAACACCATTTATTTCAATCCTTTGTGAAATTTTTACACAATTGTTTGAAATTTAATAATAAAAAGCTCAATAAAACCTTGATGCATTGTTGGTTAATTTGTTATTTTTTACTACATAAAAAGAGAGCAGGAAAGCAAATCATACAGGCAATAAGAGAGAAAAAGACAAAGGTATAGTGATAGTCTTTGAGTGTGTGTGAACATGTGTGTGTTTGGTTTACTGGAAAGAAAGTAGATTTACTTGTGGAATCTCAGCCGATGCCGATCACGGGATCAAGACTGAACATTAGGAGGAAAAAATATGTGGACTTGATTTCAATTTATAATTTCCATTTGATGTCGGTAATCATTAGAGTCCACACACTGTAATAAATTATAATAATTTCACACAAAATTTAAATTACTGGGTACCTTGCATTGGAGAGATTTTTTTTTGGTTACCCTGCAATTTAACTGTCAGATATAAACTTGCCTGCTAATCAATGCTCGAAAACATTCACATTTATTCAACTATGTTAAATTAATAGATGTGTGAAGAAAATGTGGAGTACTGTGATCATGGCTGTTCAGTGTGATTTAGTAAATTAATGGGTGTCTGACTCTACAAGGACAAAAAGAGACTAATAGGATCCACATGAATGCATTACAATTTGCAGTGAAGCCAAGTGTCTGGTATAGACATCGAAACTTTATTTCATCATAAACGCTGGACGACGGCGATGCGCTTCAGAGATTGAGCCGTAAGATGAGATATTAAAAAAGGCACAAATTACAAGAATAAGCTGAGTGATATACTGTACGTTTGGTCATAGAGCATACTGTAAATGTGTTGAATTTTGCTAAAGAGTGTGTGTGAATACCCTCCACCTGAGTACGACAGTTCTGATTTCAATTTAAATGACAAAATTTAAGGGAGAAAAAAAGAAGATCACTACTTAAAGTGATGGTATTATTAATTTGTATTTCTACAGTCTGCCTTTGTCATTTTTTAATAGTAATTAAAGTCATTTATTTAATCTTGCAGCCAACTTTGTTTACTAAGATGTCAGAGTTCAGGATGCACACACACACACACACACACACACACACACACACACACACACACACACACTGCTCACTGCACTGTAAGACCAAAGGCCACTATTTTTAGATTGTTTTTGTTCTCTGAGAGGGAAAAAAAAGAGAAGCAAGCACACAACAAGAAACCCACTATTCTTTTTGCGGTGTTTTGTAACTGTGTGTCATAACACCTGAACTTACATTTTTACAGCCTCATTAACACAATTACTGAACAAGTAAAATTAACTAGAAAGCTAAAAACATGAGTGTTTGTACACTTTACTGTTCTGATGCTTGCCTTGCCACTGGATAAAGAAATGATGAAGTAACCATAGCACTTCTAAAGGTTAAGCATTCCAACTCCGAGAAAGTCCCCATTCATTTGCCCACAGTTCCCAAGTGTCTCAATGTGCTGTTGTTCAAGTTGGTTCAGCAACAATAGACGCTGTACTTTTCTTTTCAGTCGGCCCATTCCCTTTCTGTGGGATACAGAGCCATACGGACTGAGACCTGCTGGGCAAAGATGGAGAAATTTGCTTCTCATGAGCGACTGAGCTCATTGGTCCAGCTCACAACAGGGAAGCTAACAACAGGCTTACAGTATTGGCTTTGTCGAGCAAAGTGCCACCCACCCAGAGGAAAATGACAAAGAAGAAGGAAAGAGAAAGATGAGGTGTCCAGGGGGTGTAGTAAAAGTAATATGATTGTATAGAGTCTAACGACCCACTTTCCTTTTCCCTGTATTATACTAATTGGGACAAGAATAGCAAAAAGGTCGCCTCAACAAATCATTAATCCTAATTTCAAATAATAACGTCAACTAACAGATTGAACTTCATGATGTGCAATTGACGACTTGGTCTTAAAGCATATTAACCACCCGACCGGTGCAGACTTAAAAATTATTCTGGAGGTACTTCCAAAGAGACATGACGTTCGTCAAATAATTATAATCATTGGCACTCAGGCTTTGCGGTGCAATAAAACACATTTCTATTCGTTTCTTGTGACATCCTCATCTCATCTCCTGGCGCATGTAATGTTATTGAACAAGGAGAAAGAAAAAGCATTGAGTGGGAGGAAACATCTGTGTCATCACTGCTGATTAAATAGTCTCTTTGTTCAAAAGGAAACCATCAAAGTTTTTTTGTAAGACATCCATACTTGCTGTTTGGGGGGGAAAAACAATGCAAATATGTTGATAGGCTGCATCTACACTAGTTGTCATGTTTGCTTGTGTCGAGGCGGATCTTTTAGCTGGATGGCTGACGTACGTCTGACTTAAAGAACAAGCCTGCAATGTGCTCTGAAATCATTAGCAGGCCACAGAGGCTGTCTGTGCCCAGGGTGTGAGTTACACTCACACTATTTTGATCCTTGGTCAGATGACACCGGCTCTTTTGTCAAGTTATGTGTGGAGAATGCTTGGGAGCTGAATGCCACAGCTAGGACAGTGATACTGAGCTGGCACACAAGTCTCCCTGTGTAACCCTACTGCAGGCATTCACACATGCACGCACACGCGCACACACACACACACACACACACACACACACACACACACACACACACACACACAGCAGGACACATGTGCCCTCCCTCTGCACCCCATCCCATTGTGGAATAGCCCCTGTTCTCCCCATTTCTGACTGCCTCAGCCCCTCCTCCTCCACTGTCCTGACTATATGCAGCTTGTCTGTGTATGCTCCTCTTCATATCACTTTTAGCTGAAAAACAAGGCTGTTATTTCCCAATTGTAGGCTTCACAGCCCAATGACAAATATAGTAGCATTAATGGCTTCTGCCTTCTTGTGTGTCAGCGTTTCGTCATCTCTGTGCCCCTCCAAATAGTGTGGTGTCACATAAAACACTCAGGCCATGACAAACTGCTGCTGATTTAACAGCACTGAGGCTAATCTATTGTTTTTTCTAACAGCAAATATAAGTATCTTACTATTTCCCCAAAATGCTACTGCTTAAAGCAGTGACGTCATTTAAGAGACATACCTACAAAAAGTGTGTGGGTGTGTGAGTGTGTAAAGACAAACAAGCCTCTGTGCAACCCTGGCTGTGATTTGTCTCTCAGAGACACCCGTTTCCTCCTATCAAGGGGTTCCTGTGCAGCCAGTAAGCCAGGATCACAATGGGAGTTTTGTGCTGCATGGGTGCAGGGGGACACGCTCAACAGCTGAAACCCGGGAAGATGGCCCCTGGAATGCTCCACAGCAGTTGCTACTGTTGACTAATCGGAATATGAGAACTGGGGAAGGTGATCTTGAATGCAAAGAATGGCGCATTGAAGAAGCAGCTGCTTGTTTTGTCATCTGAATGACCAAGACAGCAGAAAGGGTTCCCGTTTTGAAAGGGGCAACAAAATCTATATCTTAGCTTGTGTAAAGTGAGACCTGTGTTGGCTTCCAAAGTCCTATGGGGACGTGCCTGTGTTATGCGAGGGCTCTGTTTTGGAACAGATAGTAAATACATAATTCAGCAGTGGACCAGACACTCTGTGCTCCCTATTCCCCTCATACAGCCACTCCATTTAGCCCTGGGCTCTGATCTCAGCCTGGCAGAGGAGCAACTTTGTCACTGGAGAGTAAGATGGGGTGGGAGACAAAAATCATAGGAGGAGGGGAAATGTTGATCTGGATCAGGTTAGGGTGTCAAGATGATAGGGAAAACATGGGGAAGGGGGGGAGGATAAAGAAAGGAAAAGAGGAAAAGCAAAAAAACTGGACAAGAAGGAAGAGGATGGGAAAGTGAGATTAGGGAGGAGCAAGGGGCAGGGTATCTTTTTTTTTGTGAAAGTTCACATGTCAGGCTGGCAGGCTGCCCGCGGCATACAGCCGAAAAATCTATTTAACGTCTGCTTCACAGGGTGACAAGAGGGTTGATTGGCAGAGAGCAGAGAGCCGCTTTTGATCATGTGTCCTAACAAGCGATTCCAGCTCATGTCTCTTCAGCCTGAACAGATCTACATTACCTATTCAAACAAAAGTGACAGACCAGAGCGCTGCTCCGCTGGGCTGGTGCACCACGCCACAGGCCAAGAGAGAACACACACACACATGAACGCAGCGCGCACATGCACAAGAGGGCTCCCACTGACATATACGGTATATGCGAGCACACACACAAAACTGTATCCGCTATGTGATCAAATAGACTACGTGCATCGAGATAAGTAACTTGCTGAAATCATGTTGACAGAATAAACAACAGATTATTAAAGAAGGTGGGAACACGGTGCAAAGAAGAGATGCTGTGACTGATGTTTGGCCAGTGTGTGTGCGTCCTGGCAGTAGAGTCCCAGCCTAACGCTGTCCGGTAGGATGTTGCACTCAGTGAGAGGCAGCGTAGAGCTATGTGTGAAAAATGCCTCAAAATCTGCAACCAAGGCAACTGGATTTCCAGCCCTCATTGCATATGCATAGAGTCAGAGGCTCATGCTCAGATCATTATAACAAAGATTCCTATTAATTAGGTGGGATAAAGCAGAACCAGATGACATGGCAGCTGGGATGAGAGGAGAGGGGAGAAGGGAAGGAGGTGAAAGAGGAGGGGAGAAGGTGCATCAGTCTGTTTGGGGGGGAGGGAAGGGCAGCTTTTTAATATAATATAATGTATAACACACACTGCATCATACAGAATATACCTTTAGAAAGCCTTTTTTCATGCTACATTCAAACTAAAATTCCCAAAATAAATCTGTTGGTGCTATTAAGCACCTGCAACCAATTTCCAGCAAGCCTCCATGTGGAGTCAGCAGGGGCTGTGACACTGACGGGGGACAGTGTTACAACAGAGTCAAGAGTTCATCAGTGCTAATCAGACCACAGGCTTAGAGCTGATCCTATTCTCTTCCGAAGCTTTCACCCATCCCTGAATCTCATTACATGGCCTGTTGTAATAGAGGATAATGACCTGGGGCTACGCACACAATGCTGATCACTCCCCCACACTCAACCTACTGCACAGTCATTACACAGTGATAATACACAACCTCGCTGGGGGGATTACACTTATAAATAGAGGAGAGGTGATAAAGTCAAAGGGAAAGAAAGAGAGGTATAAGTGATAACACAGGAACACGTACAGTACTCACATATGACCCCCGTGCCAGAGCACAATTAGTGCACAGTGGCGCAGTGTGTTGTGCTGTTTTATGTCACAAGCAATAGTTAGGTTACCTGCAGCTGTAATGGGGGTGATGCTTTTCTCAGTAGCCATTAAATATCCTTCTACCTGAGATTAATAGGGGGTTGCAGTTAGGCTGAATGGTGGCATGGCTCCCCTTTGCTAAGCTAATTAGCCATGACTCTGTCAAAAGGCTCCAGGTGTTGAGTATTCTGCTTGAGCACCTACTGTATCCACTCTGACTGGTCTTAAAAGCCAAGTATTAAGGAAAGGCATCCTCCATGTGTGTTTTTTTTATGTACTATTTGACTGTGTGTGTGTGTGTGTGTGTGTGTGTGTGCTAGTCTGTTTTCCTTGATGAGAGCTGGAAAAGGGTTAGATGATTCATATTTTTAAATTACAGATAGAGATAACATGTGAAAAGTGTCCATGCCAGTTGAAGAGCTGTGTCAAATGTCCTTAGACCACATCTGTTCACTGGCTGTATGACCCTCACATGCAGCATTGCTTTCTCTACAGCATCCAGGGAACTAGGCTGTAAAGGTATAGTGTAATTCTTCATACCAGCTTCTGTGGTTTTAATAGTCAAATGCTTGAGAAAGGTTGACTTGACTAATAAAAAACTGACAGACTACAGGCTGCTCTCTTTCACTGTTCTCACTTATAGCTATAAAAAAGTATTGCACTACAGTTGGTATATAACCCATGCAATTGTGAGCCAGGAAGCTCTGATCATGTGACTTATGTGCTGCAGTGTCAGGAGCAAAGGAGGAAGTCAGATGACGCAGTATACAGCGATCACACTCACAGAAGAGATGGTGGGACACAGGACTTTGACCCAGGAGGCTGGTGCTCCTGTCCCGTGTCAAACCAAAAGACACGTTAAGTTATTTTAAATTACTTACATATGTCACATCATGTCGTGACTTTATGTCAAGTATGTAACATTTCGTGGCTGACATTTAGCTCGCCTGGTAGAGTGTCCGCCCCATGTAAGCTGAGTCCTTTGCAGCAGCCTGGGTTCAATTCCGGGCCCTTTGCTGCATGTCATCCCCCCTCTATCTCCCACCTTTCCTGTCTCTCTGCAGCTGTCCTATCAATGAAAATACAAAATATGGCCAAAAAATAATCTAAAAAAAAAAAAAAAAAAGTACTTCACGTTTGGTTAAATACGTAACATGACAGCACCCAACCATGATTCTTTTCCTCAACCTAACCTAAGCAGAATGGGTGCTAATTTGTTAAGATATCATATGAACCTTTGAATAAGGATATATTGAACACTTAATGGTAAATGTTCTCATGGAACACAGCTCAGAGAAATTAGACTTCTCTCGTTTCAGCATGCCACTCAATACCACAGAGATGACAAAAGACACAACTGCATCTGATTCTGTGCTGGTTTTACTGGCAAGGACTCAACAAGTAGATACTGAGCCCAGGGACATCCCTAAAAGCAAAGACAGGAAGCTTAAACCCAATCACCCGTCCTTGTCTTGGGGGACGATCATAAAGACTCAACACACAAAGTATTTTCTGTGTTGACTTGCACAGTATTGATTCATACTTTAGTGCATTATATAAAACTGTTCTAATTGCATGTGAATCAAATCAAGGTCACCTTGGGTTTTTATAATGGTGGCTATTTTTCTTTTTCCCCTAATACTTTACACTGACATTTTTAACTCTTGACAAGTGCTGTCTGGAGACTTATCCATAAATAATGCATTTACAATACCTAGTAAATAAACATGGGGCACAATCGTTAGCCCTGCTGGCAACTGGGCCTAATAGAGCTTTTACAGCAAAGGTGACTATTCAGCTAAATGCGGTGCTCGCTGCTGGGAGGACATTTTCATTCATTAGCACAGTCACAAGCACTTAAAGCACTTTAAGGACCAGAAATGGAGAGGAAGGGTGGAAGGATAGAGAGGGTGAAAGGGTACAAATATATAGAGATGGAAGGATGGAGGAGATACTGAGCACCGCTTCTATTGTTATAATGTTTATAAGGCATCAGGGTCAATAAAGGAAACTGGCCAATAATTTTTCTTTGAATGAAGCCAAACAGTATTAGTAGAAGAAGTCAGAATGTGAGTGTTTTATTAATTTCTTTGCCAAAGTGTTATATTTTACCTGTTAATTGCTACTTAAAGGTCAGTTTTACCAAAATCGCCCACTTAGCCCCCACAATTTGCGTACTGTATTTTAAGTTTTATTTTTACTGAAAAGGTGAGCTATCTGTCACCATAAAAATGGAGGCCATTGGAATTTCATATGTGATTCTCACAGCATAAAAATCTAATAAAAAAAAATTAATAGTAAGGGCCCTGATACACCAAGCCAATGATCGGCTGTTGGTTAATGTTTGGCCATAGATTGAGCGTCTGTCCGCCTAGTTTTTGCAGTGTGTCTCACACCACTGGCACTTGTTGGTGCTTATTAACCTTTTTTTTTGACCAAATCAGCAAGTTGAATTGGCGGCAAAGTCGGCAGAGCCAGTTGATGAACACAAACTACCACCACCTGCTGGTATGGAGAGTCATTTTTTACTCTCACGCAGGTGCAGAACATACATGCTAGTTGGCTGTTGGCTGTAGGCTTTATGGTGTGTTCAAGTGCAACTTTGTGTCTGGGCCTTAAGAGCACTGGAATAGCTAATAAAGACAATCAAAAATATTTAGAAACCATGTCCAGGATGCTGGTTAACCCAGAGCTTCCACCAGTGTCAACATCATGTTTTCACTTTCCACATATGAGCCATGTGCTATGTAAAAACTGCACCACAGACCATTTGTTTACCCTCTACACTTGAGGTCACTGTGTTTATCTTCAGTCCATTAGTACAATGAACTATCTTGACCAGACAAGGAAGCCCAGAGAAGAATGGTAGCAGATGGTAAAGAGTCTCTGAGGACCTCGGTGATCCCGACCAGGCAGGCAACGAAGCAGCAGAATTAGACACAACAGTTGTCATGCTTAGATAAGCGATATATTTAGCTCATCTGTTGCTTGCACCACATTAGCAGCATCATTAAGACAACAAATGCCTTCCCCAACCTTCTTATATGTTCTTTAATAGGTTAATCCTGCCCCTTTTCAATTTCCAACAGTGTCTCTCTCTGGAAACAAAGACATTTGATCAGGACTTCTCAAAGGTTCCTGCGAGTTTTTCCCTTTGTCAGTTTAAGAGTCCCTCTCCCTCCATTTTACAGTGATCACTGATCATCACCACTGAAGCTTCCTCAAGTGCCCTCCAGAACAGAGTATCTCTCAGTTCCTGCAGCTTGGGGACTGCATACTGAACTTTGTGAGGCTCTTGTCTTCTGCTGTGTTCCCAGCTCAGAAACTAATTTCCTTCAACAAGGGAGTTTATTTAGGTGGCAATGATACACAGAGCATGAGGCAGACCAAGTCTCTATTATTAACAGGAGATTAAAACAGCTGTATGGCACTCTAAAGCACCCTCTCCTCCCCTGCGCTAACATACGGCCCTGGATTACAAGCTGCACTTGACCATTTAAATTACTGCAACAACCAGCCTTCACCAGCTGGGGCTCATTACCATAACGCTCGCCGTCGCTACAGAGAGCGCCGACAATCTCGCCATGAAAATCAACTCCGCTAGAAACAGGACTCATATGAAATATATTCTCACCTTAGGGTAAAACAAAGAAGTAGTAACAACATTGCTTTTTTAAACAAACCAATATTTCTCCTGTGAGGCGCTGTGAGCCGACACTCTCTTGTTTCCTGGATCAGCTCCAGATCTAAGACCAGCAAGAATGCTGCATATTCCTAATATTCATGTCTGTTAGTGTGACAGGAAACTAAAGCACTCAGAAGAAACCTCCATGAGCATGGGGAAAATATAAAAACTCTTCACAGGCAAATGTATCTACTGTATTACAGTTTTATGAGTATTAATTGTGATATCCATAGAGGCTTTTACCTTTGGATTTTTTGCCAAATTGCCAATATCAGCGGCCATTAGATTATATAAAAGGCATTCATTACAGTATCCTGGTATGCTTTGCATGATTTGTGTGTTTAAGATTTCAAATACCTCTGGTCCTTTTTTGTAATTCGATCCTTTTACACTAATCCGAACTTTTCAGTTTTCTGAATGATCTCCAGTTTCCAGGTGTTCAGGTAAATGAGGACTGATTGTCCTGTCTTTTATCACCTAAACACCACCACAAATAATCAGTCCGCATATCAGGACGTGGCCAAATGATTATCCGGTGAGAGATCACCAAACGAACACTTAAAAAAGAAGTGGCAAATTATTTTTAGGCTAACAGAGGTCTAATTTATTCGTCTGATGAAGTGCTTAAGCTAAGAGCTCCCCAGACACTAAATGAGACACATGCATTCCCAAGGGGGTTTAACATTTGATTGGATGTAGTTATATTACTACAGCCCTAATTAAGAAGGGGGATGTGTTTCAGCAGCTCTTTCAAATATTTGTTTTTCCGCCATACTCTTGATAGACTGCAGGCTGTGGGAGGGAGAGCCGAGCAGGGTGAAACGGGGTGCAGATATGACATAGACCTAACAGTCTTATCACAGAAAACGATTTTTTTTCTTCTCTTCATGAAACTGTAGGAAAATAAAAACTCTGAAATCCTCATGGTGCTTTGAATAGGATGTAAGAAGGGCCTGGGTTGTTTGTGTGTAGCAAACTTTGATGAATAACTGCGCTGAGTGAAAAGTGTTCTGTGTAGCAAAATAAAAAAGAGGTAATGTTCCTGGCATCAGGTCAGCACTATGAGTTTTATAGTCAAAGAGTTTGCCTTGGCACGGAAGAAGACCACACTTATGCTGAGGTGCACTGCCACACAGTCTTTGTCACATTGGAAGAGGTTCAGAACAAACTGGAAACAGCGTAACGTCAGTATTCCCAGCTTGTGTGTGCCCGCATGAGTGTTTGAGACGGAGAGATACACGAGAAAGAGGTGGACAGTCAGGAAGCTAGAAAATTATGAGAAAGAAAGAGGGAAAATTTGGGAAGATGAGGCACACTTAGGAGGAAGAGGTATTGCTACGCCCATGCATACACACACACACTCACGGGGAGTCATACCGTCTTGCTCTGTCTTTGTCATCTCCTCCAGTTTCTTCTGCTTCAGCGTGTCCACTACGTCTGCCAGGCTTCCTTTGCGGCGCTCCGGAGTTCCAAACGCTGATCCGCTCAGCAGGTCACTTCGCTCCCGGGCCCCCTCCTCCGGCTTGTGTGGGGAAGTGGAATTGTTCCGGAAGGAGTACAGGGAACATACTTTATTGCTGTCAGATTCCTGTAAGACAAACAAAAGTTTGGAGGGGTGGCAACAAGGGATGGGATTTGTATTAAATGATGAGTGTGCTTCTGTGTTCTGTCAGGGCTCCATTGAGCCTTTTTGACAGTTTTTCATTCAAATGCAGTGATTGCTACATTTTTGCAGCTCAGGGGCGATTTGGCCGTATCAAATAGCTCCTCTCTGGCTTTCATACAGCTGCTTCTGTGTCTTCAACAGAGCTGGCTTTGCAGGTAAATGAGATATGACAAGTGAAAAAACTGAGATGAAATGATGAGGTACACTTTCATAGGGCATATCCATAATGTGCTCTTTACTTTTCATCTGCAGAGACTACACAGAGAAACCTCCCAACTGTAATTTCTCAAATTGCTTTTGAGTGTGCATTTGTGTTAGGGTGACTGCTGTGTAATTTGTTCATTTTCTAGCGGAGACCTATTCTCAGCTGAGTGCCTTGAGCCATCGTAAATCTGTGTCCTGTCTCGAGCTGTTGTTGTTTTTCAGTCCCACCTGTGTATGGTTTAGTATTTAACTAAGGGTCCTGTCTCTGGCTGACTGGCTGAGTGCTCCCTGTGCACAAACAGAGACATGAAGGAAATGGGGAGAAGAATGGGAGCGAGCTCCAGGGTAGGGGGAGAGAGGGAGAGAATACTCTGCACATGGGAGTGTGTAGTCAGCACACAGACCATGGCTGAGGGTTGCGTCTGACAGAAGGTGGTGTTAATTATGGTTTGTGGAGTCTGAGAAAGCAGAAGGTGGCTAAGCAGCCAGGAGTTTGCAGCCTTTAACGGGGGAACAGTTAGCTCTGATTTAAACTTTGGGCCTCATAGCAGGGGAAATTAACATGACACACGTCTTTATCCAACACATAGTGCAAGACTATCATGGAAAAGTGAGCTTCAATCTACAGCAATGTGATAACAGAATGTAATACAGCAGCATGATAGAGCCATGTCTGGAGCCGCTGACAATCCTAAATAAAAAAAATTTAAAAAAGTCAGGAATGTGGTGAAGGAACCTTGCCAGTGCCAATTTCTCATCCCTGCGTTGCATGTTGAGCTCCAGGCAGAGTTGCAGTGGTGTGTAGGGTGGTCTGGTACCAAGCGCCAGGGTGGCACGACCTACAGGCCTACTCTGCACCTCCCAGCCCTGTGTTGGATGATTATGCAGTGTGGCAGAGACAGTGGAGAGTGCTTGAGGGGAGTGGAGCAGTGCTGGGTTAATCAGCTGGCGCAGGTTCACGGCACAGCCCACACAGACGCATGGCACAGCAGTGGAGTCAGGTAATCAGCAAAGGCAACACTCTCATTCCTTTCGCCTTATGCCTTTCCCTTTTCTTCTCTCCGTCTCACCCTGTCGTCCTCCATTTTACCTTTCTTTCTCTCTTTGCGTCCTTCGTCTCACTTACTCTTTGAAGTGAGAATGACTGAAGGTGTTTGCATTTTTATCAATTTTTCAATCATTTAGGACTAATATGGCTCGACTTGTAATCGCCATCTTTGTAAATCATCAATTAACAGAGGTGCTATACAAATTATAATAATAATAATAATAATAATATTAATTGATCAATTGGATATTGGTTGTATTTATAAATGTATTCTTTCTTTTCACCTTCCCATTATAAAACTTGCTAAAATCTCCTGTTACTGCCAACACCAGAACAATCCTATGCCTGTAAGTTACCTACACTGTCAGCATGCACACCCCAGCATCACAAGCAGCAGTCTGCTACAGAGGCTGGATTTGTGTGTGTGTGTGGGTGTGTGTTTTTCATGTGCATTGTGCTGCAATGCTGAGGTGTTGAGGGTCTCACTGGCCAACTGCAGAGCTCCTTCAGAGGCCCTCAGGGTCTCTTTACCATAGACCCGTCTGTCACAGACAACCACCTGCCTCACATGTCTATAGCCCACAAGTGCCTGTGCTCTTCTTCGCTCCGCTCACATCAAAGCAGCTCCGCACTTAGAATGTACAGCGTCTGGCGTCTGACTGCAGATGTAGCTTATACACAAGAAAAACAACACACATGCGCAGAGGACAAGACGTGTTTCTTTAATAGCAACAAGAATGCATCGTGACCTTCCATCAGTCGTGATGCGATTTCATGAGTCATTCGCATTATTAGAGAGAGAGTTAGGAGGTCCTCTGTTTAACCTAATAATAGCTGATGGTTTAGTGTTTGGCAGAGCTGCCGATCTAAAGACCCCGGATTCCCTGGGGTTTCACGGCATTAGGGAGTCATGGGGATGGAGCTAGGGATAGAATATCTGCAGAGCTTCTTTAAACAAGCCAGGAACAATAAGTGCTCACTGAGCCAGGATCTAAAATACCCAAGGGAAGACAGTAAGACAGTAGCTGCGTTCACATGGACAACGTTTGTTCAATCAGATTGAAATCATTCTGAATAGATATTCCCCATTAACTGTTTACAAGGACACTAAATAAAGTGATCAGATAAGATGTGCGTTTACATGCCTCGAAGCATTTAATCAGAATCTAGCTTTTTTGACCTGTGCAAAGTGTGAAGTGTCTAATCTGTCACAAATATAACAGAAGAAGTTTTTCCCAGCTTAACTGAGAAAATTCAGTTCATTCAACACATAAAGTATAGAAGGAGAAGAAATGGTTCTGCCTTCACACAGTTCAGTAGTGCCTAAATAATGCAAGTGTAACCAAGGTTATTTTCTGTAGCTACAAATTACAGGTGTCCCCTAAACCAGTGGTTCCAAAGTGTTGGGTTGTGGTCCAAAAGTGGGTCGGGGGTCCATTCTGAATGGACCGCACATGTCTCGCATACGTATCAAGTTTGTAAAAAACGTACAGTGTATTTCTGGCACAGAGGGGATTTTTTTAAGTGCCTGTTCTGCTGTGGCATCAGTGAAAAACAAAGAGCTACTTGACTGAGACAGCAAACTAGCTCGACAACATGGCCAATCAAAAGTATGAGCTGAATGTATTAAACTGTGTGGACGTTGAAGGAGAAATTTGGACCTTGTGGCGAGACCAATTGGGAACCACTGCCCTAAACACCTCAAATGCAGACTATCAGTAGATGCTACAATATACTGATGTTCTTTAAACATCTGGTATGCTGGCTACTGCTACTAGTGATGATAGACAATTGTTATGTCCAGCAACTTCACAGTACAGCCTGCAACAATGTTACATAAGGCTACTCTTTAAAAATCAAACAATCCTTTTATTTATCAAAGCGTTCACGTAAGAACGCAGCACTAGTAGAGAGCTTAATATTTTTTTAATTTATGAACGATTCCCTCTCATAATCAGCAGCAGGAGGCATGTAGAAACTGCTGTTGCGGCGTGTTGGCGCACGCACCAGCTATGTCATCTAATGTTACCCCCATGTAGAGCAAACATGCGCAGAAATATTTATTTCAACCAGAGAAACAGATCAGATAAAGTGTTCACATGGTTATTATTAGGAGCTAATATTTTCCTATTAATGGATTATCACCACCCCTCTCAACATGATTAAAAATTCCTTCCGCTAAGGCTGGATGACATTATATGAGGCATTTTTTATTTTGATTGGGCTATTATTGTGATTATTAGTGAAAAATTAGGGTCCATGTAAAGGCACCTAGTGTTGCAATCCCATAGGTTTGAAATTGTTCTTCTCATGGTTTCTTTAAAAAGAAACTTTTACTTTATCATCAGTGTTTCTACTCCAAAGCTGTTGAAACAGTTTCCTTTTATTCCATCCTCACCACATCACCATCAAATAAGAATTAAAAGGGGTTTATAAATGTATGTTGATATGTCTCACCATGCGCTGTTGGGCTGACACCAGGCTGTCCCAGTCGCTTTCTGGCGGCACGCTGCTGAGCGGCTGCATTTCATCGGGATGGGCTTTTCCATGGAGCAGGCTGTGGAGGGGCAGCTGTGGGGTGCCATGGGCCTCGGCACTCTCCTCTTTCTCCCAAGACAAGTGCTCCTGACTCATGGCGTCATCCCCATCAACCACAGACGCGAAAGGAGACGTGGCTTGCTTGGAAGACATGACTCTGCTGTGGAGCAGGAAAAGGAGAACAGAGTCAAGAAAAAGAAACGATATCTTTCGCAGATCATCAAAAGTGCGTGAAAAGGAATGCCGTTCCCCTCAAGTATTTCATGGACGACTTGTGGTTGTGTTCAAGTGATTGTGCGTGGCTGTTACTGGGATTATAAGTGGTGCACCTGAGCAGATAATGCTGCATGGATTGAATGCTCCACCTGACTGTTGCCTGTAGCTGCTCTGGCCTGTGTTTGGAACGAGCAGTGGGGTCCCTAATCCTAATGCAGATGGATGGCTTGATCTAGGGCTGGAACTGTGCCTGCTTGGGTCTTGGCCCAAACCCCAAGACAGTTACTCAGGCAGTAGGTCAGCCAGGCAGTGGGACTACCATCCAGATAAAAAGTAAAAAACCTCACAAATAAGTTTACTCCTGGTATGCAGAGATGTTAAACAAGGTTCTTTTTTTCTGTAATATTGTTTTTTTTATTGCTTAATTGATTTGATGTGGTTTTGTCCTTCAGGCATTTTATCATCGTCTTTGATTTAACTCAGAAGCAATCAAACGCAAACAAAAACCAGCCTTGTCTCCTTTTGTTTTCACTCGTCAAATTAGGAAATTATTAACATTTTGATGTGACAGTGTTCCCTCGGGCCAACAAATCCCACTTAAGCAGCTTAAAAATCAAAAGCGAACAGTGGAGGACTAAATTCACAAATCTGTCACATGCTTTCATGAATATTACAGTGAAGAGTGTACTTGACATATCAGGTGCAAAGGAAACTCATGTTAATTCTAATTTAATTTTTTTTCCCCCCTCTTTTACAACCCAACTCTTTTTGGTGCGGAATTTATACAACCAATTCCGCTTTTTCTCACAATTAATGAGGCCGCACGCATGCTGTGTGCTACAATGAATGAAATTAAACACTGTGCCAGCAAATCTAATTATGCATTTGGTATTAAATTAAAAAGGGGATAATATGGCCTTCCTACTGATGTGAAGTGGAGAGAAGGAGCTGGAGCATATTTAACTCGTAATCCGCTTTTCCCTGAGCTGTTGTTCTGCTTATTTATTTTTTATTCTACAGGACGTTGACCATTACAACTAGGATGTGACTACATGGGGCTCAATCATCTCTCGAGGATGAGTGTGTATGTATGTGTGTGCGTGAGAAGAAGGAGAAAGACAAATTGGGGGTGTGAGGGTATGGGTCTGTGTTTGTATGTGACAAAATGCTCAAGGTAGTTCTTGTACTACATTTGATCACTGATCACCATCTGCCCCGTTCTCCGGCTCTATCCGCAGGGGTCAGTGTGACAGCACTTTAGTTCCACCCTCACTTTGCCTGGGGGGGGGACTCTCAAGGTTGAGACAGGCTGTGGTGCCATTGTGTCCTTGCGCTTTCTGCCGAGAGTCAGGCACTGAGAGATAGGGAAATATATGTTCCATTTAAGAAAAGCATTTATGAACAAGGTCTTTGAGTCTGATCTTCTTCAAAGAAGTCATTCAAATGTATAGTCCATGTACACACTGCTGAACTGTTATTGTCTGTGGATAATCTAGGCAAGATTACTTGTATAGCACCTTAATAATACAAAATATGAAATTTACATCTTATAAGAAAAGGATGAAATTTAAATGAAATCAAATTAAATAGTGAGAGGCATAATAATAAAAGGCAGTGCAGAAGTTACAGTGCAGATGCCCTTCCTTAATAAATTAGAAAAGTTTTTAGTCTTGAAAGAAAGTTTACAGTTGGAGGAGACCTCCAAACATTTAAGTAGTGCAGAGAAGTTAAAGGTCACCATGTTTTGTTTCAATCCTCAAAACAGTTAGCAGACCAGCCCCCTGGACTGATGCTGAAACATAATTCTGAAAAGTGCATTAAGTGTTGTATCCAAATAAAACAGTCACTGTGCATTACCATACTCTCTCTAACTCTCGTTCACACACACTGACACATAGTCACAGATCAAGCTGGGCAGCGAAGGGGGACCTAAACAATTGCAGCCAAAGTTAATCTCATGTGTCTCAGCAGCTGTACAAATAAGCCCAGTAAGTCAGGTAGATGGCAGGGCAGGAGTGCGAGACCCGTGCCTGACTGCCTGCCTGTCTGTCTGCCTGTCTCTCCTTCTGTCTTTTAGCGCCTGGATGTGTTGTCAGCTGTGTCTTTAGTGGGACTCAGCCCTCAATTTTAATCAGCCATTAAATTGTTTCCTGTAATTATATCAAATAGAAAGTGATCTCAAAATTGGGTACTGTTAATTGAAAATCAAAAGTCAGAGCAAAGTTCAGAGCATGCATGTAGAGGGGGCAGTAGCGGGGTTGGGGGGGTTGGAAGGGGAGGCTTGCATGTGTGTGTGCGTGCGTGCATGGTGGGAGCAGATCAGGCACGCAGATTCTTGTGTATTTTTTATTCATGCACCCAAAAAGCCCAAGCCTCGAGAGCAACAAGCACCTCGTCCTCAATGGAGTGTGAGAGTGAAACAAAGCACTGCTTTTGTATTACACAGTAAATCAAGTGGTATTATTTTACCACTAAAATATTCAGTCTCTCAGGCACTTTTACTTTGGTCTCCAGCCATCAGTCAAACTGCTGAGGCGTGAGCGAGAGAAGGGGATAGAGAGAGAGAGAGAGAGAGAAAAGGAGAGAGGGAGCGATGGAGACTCCATCCTCCTGTAACATGTGTCTACAGCAATCTTGTTAAAGAATGCAACAGATCTGCGGCAGGCTCCATAACAGTATTTGTCAGCAGGAGTTAATAATTTATTAGCAGTGCTGGGAGGGCTGCGCTCAGGCAGCTTAAGAGTGCGGAGAACCCCCTCTGCCCCACCCCCACCTCCGACAAGCCCCATACAATACTACCTCATATTATTGAAGGGGAAAAGGGGAAGTGCGGCAGTAATTCTCTGAAAATATCTGAGGGCAACCATACGGTGTTTCATTCCTCATATTTGGAGCGGGGATCACACAGTGCTGAGATCTAAAGGGGTTTGTGTGCAATAGATCAGCAAAGACACAACAAAGACATTTGATGAGGAGCAAAATAAGGAGAATTCAGCTGAATGTGGGTACCACTGATGCATGTAGAATTTGATCATATTTTCTCATAGAACCACACTGTTTACAGTCTTGGTCTCCATGCTCCCAAAATCAGCAAAACAGGCCTGTTTGTACAACTACACTGTATTCTGGCTGTTGAAATAACTTTACCAACATTAATAATTGAATCAGTTGCTCTGCAAAATAAGCCCAAAATCTGCTTTAACACACTAAACAGTGCAAATATGGTGAACTGAAGAGGTAGCTCATAAATCCTTGACAAGCTGCCCTCCCTCACGCCTGATTACACAACAACAATGGACAACTAACAAACCAAAGTGATCAATAAGTGCATGAAATGCTGCCTTCCTGCCTTCTTTCTCAAAGACAAAGCCCCAGTGACTTTGAAGAGTCGAGGCAGAGACGAGGGAGGGTCAGTTAGAAAAGAGAACTGGCCTAAATATAGCTGACAATATTGCGCACATTTGAAGGATTAGGACTTAAGTTCTCCAGCCGCGGGCTCATATGGCCTGGAATGCTTTGAGTCATGAATTGTTCCCTGCGATAATGTTTCATCATCGTGCAAAACAACCCCTGCTTAATTGGTGAGTATTAGAGGAGTGTTGTGCACTGCTCATCTAAGGGGTCTTGTGACTGAGGGGCCATGTGTCCTCGGCTATCCCATTTCCCCTTTCATCGTAAAAGGGTCTGACTGACTTTCACCCGCTGTATCTGCTCTGTCACACTGTTTACCTTTTATAGACAATGGTGATAAGTAACTCCACACCATCTCCCCCACCTCCCCAACCCGCCCACATGCCCACTTGTGTGTCTCGCTACTGATGTCTTGCACCTTCGGATTTTGATCCCACACCTTCTTCCTTTTACATGTTATCAGCAGACAAAAGGAGAGAAAATCAAATCAATTATTAAACAGAAAAGGTCCGTTTTCATAAACTGGGATGTGAGAGCGGATGATAGCAGATAAAAGGCTCTAACTTTCCAGTTGACGGCGTGTACTCAGTGCACAGCATGTATGTGCATATAAACATACGTACAAAATATATTTATTCATATAAATAAAGGTACATTTAACTTTTAATTGAAAGAACACTTGAGGTGTCTGACAGTGTTGGGAAGGTTACTTTTGAAATGTCATAGGTTACAGATTACGAGTTACCCTAATGTAACTCTTCTAATGACTTTAAAGTAATTTAACTTATTACATTGGATTTCTTTTTGATTACTTTTTTGATCTCTGGAAATAGGCTATGCCAAAAGAAGACACTCCCGCACGGCAAAAAGATGCACAGCAACAGAATTCATGTTAAATTCTACAAATAAACTTTTCATAGAAGAGAATATATTTATATGTCATTTGTAATCATCAACATTTTGATTCGTAACTCAAACTGATACATTTACTTTGTACTTTCATTACATGCAACTAGTTACTCCCCGACACTGTTGACTGACTGCATGAAATCTTTTAATAGAGCCAATTAACAAGAGGTGCTATGACTGCTCGGTGTGATCGTCACTGAATTATAAATATTAAATATGTGCACCAAACTAAGTAGTCTTTGTTAAAACAAAAAAAATAAATAAAAAATAAATAAAAATAGGGACCTAAATGTGAGATTGTTTAATTAAATCAGCCTCCAAACAAAAGCAACAACCTTGAAAATAAATTGTTTAATCACCATAGTTATCTTTTAAAGTGAAGTAGCTAAAGAAAATAGTTTGGGGGCATTAAAACGTGTGTGTGCGTATGTGAGAAAGAGAAAGTCAGAGAGAGAGAGAAAATCATCTGTGTGTTTCCCTTCAGGGGTTCCTCCTGTTCTAACAGGTGTCGTGGTAGGGTTCCTCTGGGTTCTTCACCTGCCATAATGAGATATTACTACCTGACAGCTCCCAGCTGGAGGAGCATTGACACGGAATCCACCGTTTAGCACAATTAAATTATCACCCTCCATTGTGATTGTGCCATGCTGTGCAGCAGCCAGGTTTCTGGATACATAATCAACTCGTAACACGGGCTGTATACTGCACACAGTTAGCCTCTTTTTCCACACAAACACACACTCGCACCTTGACGCAGAGTGTGCGCGCACATACGTGTTGTCTGTTCTATTATTTCTGCAGATTTAAAAACAGATAATCAGAAAAGGAGATTGCTACAACTATTTTTCAGTGGGTGATTCAGTAATTGATTTAAGTCTCCTAAACCTCAGTCGACAAAGTAATTACAGATAATGATGTTAAAATATAGTAAATGGTTGGGAAAATACAGATTTTCCAACAAGGTAACCTACTGTACAGTGACTGGAGAGTTGTCTAAATGAATTTGTTTAAATTGTTCCTCCATTATTGTTGACCTTCCCTTGCAAAAAGTCAACTCAATTACGGCGGCACTTCATCCTCACTTCACACTCTCTCCTGATGCCTTCTCTATTAGAAACTGCCACGGTTACCACAGCTAAAATCCACACTCAAATGATAGCCACCCAGAGCAAATTAAGCAAGCCACCTGAAGTGCACACTTTACATATTGAGCAGAGCATTGATAATTACTTTGCAGGGTAAATTATTTGCAATAATATGCTGCTAGAGGAACTGCCTTGTATCTCACTTTAAACACTTGTGCAGCTGCCATGACAGCATGGTTGGTGTCCTTGCCCCCCACGCAAGGCAAAGGCAGATGCAGGTGTGAGAGTGCTTAAGTGTCCCTGTCTGTCTACTCGGAAAGGGTCGATGAGCACTCACACGCTGAATCCCTCGTTGCCCCCTCCTCCACCTCCTCCTCCTCCTCCTCCTCCTCCTCCTTCTCCTTCGGTCCCCTGTGCCATTGGCCCTTTTCCTGATCCCAGGACACAAGCTCAGAGCTGGATGGCATAACAGCCTCTCAGTTCCCCAGGACACACACAAGTTCACTCATGCGTATGCTTTCACAAATGAAGGATGGTCGTCCAAAAACATTCACTGCTGGCCTTTTTTTCCTGGACTCGCATCATTCTTTAACAGAAATTATCCACTAGAAGAAGAGCGCACTGGAAGTTGTGGTTCAGACACTTAGAGAAACACACACACACACACCAGAAGACAACTAACAGTAGCCTGACGACAACTTCAGCAGCCCCTTCACCAGACAAACTGTCTCCCTGCCTGAGAGGATTTCAAAAAAAATACTGAGACAAGAAAAGCTTCTTGTTGTTTTACCTCTCTTTCTTTCTTTTACTTTCTCTTTTTCAGTGGGCCTGCTGGGGGATGGAGTTCCCAAAGAGCCCTCTGTTGCTGCTGCTGCGCTTAAGCAAACCTCACAGCGAGTCAAGCCATCAACCAACACAACCCTATTTGCTGAGCAACAGTGGAGCTTTGTGGCTTGCCTCATAGTTGACAGTAAGTTATGAGCCCTTTGTGAGCAGGAGAAGGAAAACAGAGATCGGAATTTGGCAGGAACATAATAATACAGAAATCTCCTGTTCATGGAACCTGAAATTTTCATGGAAACAATCGAGCATTGTTGAAGGAAAGAAAAGCAACGGTGACAGATGAAATATAGAGTGGGGCCCCCTTTTTGTTAAACAGTAAACAAAGCGCTATTCAGGCCAGGTCCATTCTGTCATTTATAAAGATAACTTCTTCTGTGCACTGGAGAGTTTGCAGCAAATGGCTGCACTTCAACAAATCGAGTGTAACATCTCTCACAGTCGCCAGAGAAGTGAGTTGAGGAGCTGGCTGGGGGGTGCCAAACACAAGTGAAGGGACGCATCCCAAGTTACCAAAGAGATGCACAATACATCTATAGGGAGCATAGAAATCTCAAAAAGGACGGGAAGTTAAAAAGGAGAAAGCAAAGCCTTTGAGAAAAAAAAATAGACTTTTGGCCAAATACTCAAGGACAATAGCTAATTATGAAGGAGAAATTTTGCAGGGAGCAGTAAAAGCATGGGCACTAGTGACCGTGAATGGTTTATGAAAGTAGGAGGGGGGTTTATTGTACTGTATGGCGGGGGAACTATGGGCCTCAGTCTTTGGTCTTGCCATCATGAGGTCATCATTGGCAACTTAAGTGCCCAGCAGAGCTGGGGTTGGTACAACTGCCGTTGGTTTTGGACATCTGGAATGTCGACACACAGTGGCCCACTTTCTCCGTCACTATCGATGTTCCTTTTTTTTTTTTCCTGATGTAGAGTGCTTCACAAGTCCTGGTCACCAATTGGCAAATTTGAAATGTCTACAGAAAAGAAAAGCGATTTTGTTCTCTTTCGTTTTCATCTCATAAAAAAAAAATTCTGTAGCTAGGGGAAAAAATGAGGAAATTACCTTCAACACGGTTGTAATTAAGCTGCTCTATTCTTATTCTAGGGGCTGTGAGGACAACAGCTCATTAGCTACAGTTAGACCCACCTCTAATTCTTAAAGGTTTTTTTTTCCCTTTCTGCTATTCTTTTTCTCTTTCTGAATAAATTAATGGTATTCATTGAGCGCTCTTGCACAAGGGAAGGCACACAAATGTGTCTCCCCTTGTGACAACTGGACTTCTTTTCCCTCTTTGTCTTTGGGCCCTTGTGTGTTTTTTTAAGGACTGTGAGAAGAAGGGCTGGGATAGAACAGGGAAGGGGGGGGGAGAGTAGCCACGTTTCATGTGACACGTCAATTGGAAAATCAAAACAGGGGTAGTTCATTTGCTCCACCCAGATGAGGCCATCTAGTAGAGCCATGATGAATAGGGGTCAGGCAAGCCACACCTCAAAGATTTATGATTAAGGCTTATTATGTTGGGAAACTGACATTGATTGCTGATTTAAACCACTGAAACCAATTAATTTGCCAGTGCTGAATAGAAAGCATGGTCAACAGTGTGTGTCATTCTGACAGGTTCAACAGGAAGAAGCCGAGCAAAAGTGAAGGTCTAAATGAATGGCTGGCACCCGGCCCTGTTTGGATGTGGTTAAAAGTTACCGTGAGTGATTGACAGCTGATACAAAAAAAGAGAGAAAAATGAGATCTGAAGAGCAAAACCAGAAACCCCAGCCACTGATCTGAGTAATTGCCCAAAAATTTGGTTCACAGAAGACATGTACAAGCTGCTGTTTTAGCAATGCTAAGATGGTTTCATTCATGGGCTGGCACTGAGAAAACCTGAGTAAATGAATGTGAAACATAGCCCTAATAAAATCAGAGAGCTGACAGACATGGTTGAACAGAAAAATGTGCTGTATTTCCAGTCCGGGGAAGCGGGCACTGTAGTGGATTAGACGCTGACTAAAACTCAAAATGCTTTAGCAGTAACCGTGCGTCTGACCCTTATACTATGCTTCTACTCTTCTCTGCATTTGTCCAAAACGATGCATAAAAAGAAGTCGGAGCCGCAAGTAATGTACCTACCACAATCTATTACCCAAGTGATTTTTGTGCCGTGTTCACAACAAATACCACATTGCGTTCGGTTGCATGTTATTTTTCTCTGTGGTCGCTGGGGAAGCTTGTTTTGTTTACTAATACCTTTTCCTCTGTGTTAGTTTCTCCTTTATTCTTTCCCTGGCTCGCACAGAGGACACATGCATCATGACAGTGCTTCAAAATGAAATCATTAACTAAATTGCTTTCTTAAAAAGCCACAAGTGTGCGGCAGGATTTGTGTGTGTGTTTGGCTGTGGGCCACGGGCCTCTGGTTCCCAGGCAGCCTCTGCCCCGGCTCTGTTGTGGTTCCCTGCCACCACACTCATTATGCTCAGCCTCAGCACAGCACGGTGCAGGGCTGCGGCTCGCCTCGCCTCACTCACTGGGCTAGTAGGAAATAATCTGGTAATCTCAAACTACTCCTCCATTTCAACTGGGGCCCCATTCACACAAAGAAACCCTTTGTCCTGAAACATTTATGACCACCCTTTGAATCTCAATCAGGGAATCAATCAAAAACACATTAAACAAATATGGTTTTATATTTGATGTTGAAAGCTTAAAGGAAATTTTCTGTGGAGCTGACCTATGATTACATACGCCCATGGTATCAAACAACAATTCCTGCTGTGCCTTCTCAAAATGCTCACAAACTTAAATAATAGTGGAAAATATCTATATGAGCTTGTCAAAAAAAAGAGAGAACGTAAATTTTAAAATTAATTAAAAACAACAGTGAAATTTACATATCAAAATAATGCACACATAGGTCTCATGCAACAAAAAAAAAACTTTTGGAAGCGATCAATCTGCCTGTGATAGATCTCAATAAACAAAGCAAACAGAATGGAAGGCAAATAGAGAGTGAAGGCCACACAAATATTTGATAAGAAGATAGGGACTGTAGCTGAGCTGTATGACAGGGTAGCTGTAGACCCCACCTACCCACACACACAGACACAGACACAGACACACACACACAAACACACCTAACCCTCAACCCTGACTATCTATCTGCTCTCCACTGAGCTGAAGGTAGCAGATGTGTCTTTCACAGCCTGTAGAGTGTGTAACCAATCTGCAAACAATAGCTGGAACTTGACAAAGGTCGTTGCACTTGCAACACACTCTTTACAGTAAAGGGCAGTCAAATCCCACTGGCCACTTAGGTAAACCATGCCCTTTGGTTTTTTTTTACTTTACAGACCACAGAACAGGAATTTAACATTGAACACAAGCTGTAATTTGTGTCTTTCTGTCAGCCACTATAATGCTATTTGAGCTCCAGCCTAAGCCCTTTAACAAAGTTTAAGTCACCTTTTTGACCTCATGTTAAGCTAACAGTTGGTGTAAACATGTTCAATCCTATTAACGTATTAATATACATGGGACGGGTAAAGTGCCACAGTGCCATGTGCTCAAATCCTGCTCTGAGTCTTAATTACAACAGACAGCCATGACAGTGAAAAAGATCCAGCAGCAGCCATGCTTTCTAATACCTGCCACTGTGACCGCAGGATGTGGGGCAACAAAAGATTTTCAAAACATACCAGATTAGTGCAGCCTTTATAGTTTAATGACTATAAAGATATTTAAAGGTGGAATTACAAAACTGTACATGAGGGACACGTATCACTTTAGTCACAATGTGGAAAAGATTCTCCCTCTTGACTTACCAAGAAGTGGTGTCAGGTGTGTGTAGCCAAGGTGAACTGGTCCCATCATTATAGGAAAATGGCAAAAAAAAGTTTTCTTCAGATGTAAAAAAGGGAGTCCGTTTATTTCATATCCAAAAAGTGGCATAGGGCAAAAAATAAAGGTGAATGTTTTGGCCTTGGTGCCATCATCAGCAGAAGTTACAGGACATGTAATTCTTGAGACTTAAGTAGACTATCAGGCAAACAGTAATGACCAATCAGAGGAGAGGTGGTGACAGGCAGAAGGTGTTTTGCATGAATTAATCAACTAGTTGGGTGTGGTCGAAAAAGCCCAGAGAGTATCTAAATGATGCTGTCATGCACACATGTATGCGTCAACATATATAAACTCATATCTGTAAATGCTGTTCAGATGTGTGTGCAAGATGTCATAAAAAAAATGCAGACAGAGTGAAACAACAAAGATTGAGGTCAGAAATAGCAAATGTACAAGATTGAAAGCACAGTGTGGAGCTTCAGTATCTTTTCTGCTGCTAAGTAAAAGAGTGGTCTGTCACTCATGTCCAACATGTTTCCTTTTTTTGTTGTACATTTACCTTTTTCACATTCTGATATTTGCATTATTGCTTGGTTTAAAGCACACTGTTGTGTGTCTTTGTCCCTTGGGGCCACACATTAGACGGCCACCAGTCTGCGCCTTCAGATCCCTTCCACTGTGTGAAGTATGTGTCAACATATCAAACAAATCTTAAAATATAAACCTCTCTTCATCAGCTAAATAGGTCACAATGAAATTAATCTACATTTGATTTGCTTATTACATGCCTGTCTGAGATTGTGTTGTGCAGAGTTTGTGCAGTCTATAAACCCTCCTCTCTGGTGTCAGCAGGGCAGCCGTCCAGCATCAGCCTGGCATATCAGCTATAAATGGCAGCTACATCACTACAAGCTCGGGCTAAAAATACAGGACCCGGTTTCTTCCGTTTCCCTGTATTCTCAATTGTGTGTGTGAAACTTTAGCTGAGCAACTCTGTAAGACCAGCTTTATGTGGAAAAAAAATGAGTATTGGTTTTGGACCTGTTGAGGGGCGAGTAACAAATCCCCTGTATTTTGACAGCAAAATACAAAAAATTATAGCATGAGAGACCTTTTCCTCTTTGCTTGTGTGCCAGGTTTTAAGAAAGCTCTCTAAAAGCTATCAAAAGTTTCAAAATTTCCCACAACCCCCTCCTGTGGGTGTGCCTGTAAAGTGCTTCACTCCCCTCTCTCGAAAAGCTCTAAGGGATTGCATCATGGGACGGGGTGTAAAACGATGGTAGCAACATACTGTAACATGGGGGAAATACCTCATGTTGGTTGATTCATAAACACCTTGTGCACTGGCTGGCTGGCCTCTCAGACTGGTCTGTGCTGTGCTGGTTGTAATGGTAGAGCTGACTGTGCCCAGTGCCAAGTCCCTACACTGGCCTGAGTGCTGTTTAGGAGCACACACACACACACACGGACACGCAGAGTCGCACAGATTACAGCGTGGCTCTGTTTTAATTGAGTCTCAGCCTTTGTGGTGTCTGTTATCTCTGACTAATAGCATACATTGGCCCTCTCTCATTATCAGAGTGGGTCTTTATCAGAGACCCTTGTTTGATACAGTTAGAGTTGATGCATTATGAACCGCACACCAAGAGTCAGCAGCGATCTGCATATTCAATAACTTCCGTAATTATATGCGCAATTCATCAGATGGGATGTGATTGCAGGGGAAGTGGGATAGAGTGGAATAGAGAGGAGCAGAGAGGTCTGATTCCTGGAGGACTAAAGTCTAATCACAAAACTAACATGATAATTGAAATCTAAATTGAAAGGCTTAGCTCTCTGGGAGAGTATGTCAGACGTGGAGTGTAGAGGCGCTAGTGAGAGTGAAATAGAGGGAGAGAAAGAGTGGCAGGAAAAATAAGATTTAAACTGTGCGTGTAATACACAAGCCGCTAACAATACACACATTAAAAAAAAACAAAAAAGGAGTGCTTTACACCAGTAGTATAACAAGCTCAGAGAAATGTCGCTGTATTCTGGTTAGGAGGTAAAACTTGTTGGAAGTGGGGGAGCTTTGAACAGCGTGCTGGTAAGCTGTGTGGAACATTTACAAAACAAACATCAAATTTGAACATATTTTTTAATATTTCAGTCACTTTTATGCACATATCCAAATCCTCATGAAGCTAACCACATAGTTTACAATCATTGATAGCTTGTTATTTTAGTTGTGTTGCCATTACTTTTACTTTGCCAGTACTTCTTATATATATATATATATATATATATATATATATATATATATAAAATTTTATTATGTTGCTC
Source organism: Cephalopholis sonnerati (assembly GCA_019142605.1). Taxonomy (NCBI): domain Eukaryota; kingdom Metazoa; phylum Chordata; class Actinopteri; order Perciformes; family Serranidae; genus Cephalopholis; species Cephalopholis sonnerati. The sequence goes on from JAGQAX010000001.1 coordinate 28,932,931, forward strand.
TGTTCTGTACACACAACATCTATTGCACATCTGTCTGTCCTGTCCATCCTCAGTCGCTCTTCCTGAGGTTTCTTTAGTTTTTTCTCCTGTTAAAGGGGGGTCCGCTGTGACATGGGTCCGCTTTGAGGGTCCGAGGACAGAGGATGTCGTATGTTGTAAAGCCCTCTGAGGCACGTTGTGATTTGTGATATTGGGCTATATAAATAGAACTGAAAAATCACTGTCAACACCCATATTACAAAAAAGAAAAAAAAAATACTACAGTATGCTGTAATTTATGACAGACTGTATAAAATAATGGACGTAGCTTTTGAAGCCTCAAGTTTGGCATTTTGGTTATCGCCATCTTGTTTTTTGGAGGCAGACATGCCCATATTTGGACAAGAGGGTGGAGCTGTGGAGGAGCGAGGGGTGGATCTGCCTCAGACTGTAGCAGCGCCTCGCAGACAGCCTGTCACTTAACGTCATCGTACATAAATATGTGTAACTTTACAAGATTTTTGAGACATTTTTGTACATGTAATAAAACCATAGACCCAGAGCCGCAGTTGGCAGAATGCTTTGGCGTTGTCATCATTGTTAGCAAGACATCTCATTCTGTACAACTGGAAGTCTAACCTGCCCCCTCTGTTTGGCCACTGGGTCGATGATGTCATGGCTCACTTGAAGTTGGAAAAGCTCAGATATACCACTGAGGGATCAGTCAAAGAATTCTCTTAAGTATGTCAACCATTCCTGGACTATTATAATAATGTCTATACTTCAAGAAATGTGATTTAATGCCTATGTGTGCCTATTATAGTTAGGTAATGTAATATGCCCCCCCCCCCTTTTCTTCTTTCCTCACTTGTTCGTGTCCCTTCTGTTGCTGTTAATTCATTTGCAATACTTATTTAAAATAATTATTTTGTATATTCGAGTGTATTAAGTGTATTGGTGTTTATTTGTTTGTCTGTACAGGCCAGTCTTGGGGAGGGGTGGGGTGGCTTTGGATGTTGTGGGTTCAAAGTGTATTTGCTCTATGTTTCTTGTTTTCTTAGTTCTTCTAAAAAAAAAAAAAATTAAAAAAAATATAATAATAATACAATAATATTGATATGTGTAACTTTAAGCCTTAAAGAAATAGTAAACAGGTGAGTTATAGAAAATTCTCCTCCCGCAGGGTTGTTATGCATGTTGACACTGGCCATAGAGACCAAAATGTTTTTTCTAGCAGGCTGTAAACATATTTATTTCTGCTGTAAAGTTGGGCATTTTAACATGGCGTCTATGGGGATTGAGTGCTTTCCTGAGGCAGTTTCAAGTGGCCATTCAAGGAACTGCAGTTTGTGGCACTTTGAGTTGGCTTCTTGGCTGTTGCTTTAAATGGACCAGCCCACAATGCACTGCTAACCACAGTACAAAACTGTATTACATAAACACAGCACATTAGTATTGAAAATTGGCTGTAAATTAACAGTAACTGCTTACAGTGTATTTCTGAAACAAAATGAGCACATTGATTTTAAAAAGTCTTTTTTTTTGTAACACTTCATTAACAACTAGGGCCAAGTATGAAAAAATTTGGGAAATGTATACATATTGTTTTCCTCAACACACTCACAGCCTTGTCCTGGAGAGAGTGCGTCAGAGGGCAGTTCAGTAATGACACAATATTCCACACTGTCACCATCATCCCTCTTTGCCTAAATAGGCTGGGCTATGCTGCCTTTAAAGTCCTGTTTTCAAGAGGTGACTGAAATAATTACTTAACAGCAATTGTGTGAGAAGGGACATGTTGTGCCCTGCATTGAGCTGAATACTCCTCAGCATACATGAGAGAGTCATTTATCCCTTGACACTGTTGCTATGTCACCCCAAATACAGAAAAAAATTGGAGGTTTTATATTCCCAAACACCTTTAGTGGAGTTACACATAATCAAATAAATAATTTTCTTTCCAGGTGCATCTAATCAAAGGAGGTATTTTAACGGGGCATTGCACTGAAGTAAAGCTGTCCTCCATTTCACCTCAAAGGCTTCACTTCTCCTGTTTTACTCATTGTGAACGCGACCCAAAGGAAGAACTGCAGGAGAGAGACGGTAGAGAAAAGTCCTCTGTCCCATTCTCCTCTCCTCCCCCTTTCTCCGCTGTCCCTCCCGACCACAGGATTCATATTCATCCCTCAATAACGTTTAATTAGTAATGCCAAATTCATTAACCTGTACTGCTGTTACGCTGGCCTCAGCCATAAATTAGCTTAATGTGAGCAGACGTATTGCAGCTGTAATAAGGGACATAAAACTCAAAGAGAAACACATACTGTTCCTCCATAGTCATGGATCATTATAACTCAGCAGTGTTTTAGAGCGGGAGCAATCCTTTACAGAGTAGCAGCTCTTTAGCAGCTCTTAACTATAAGCCCATCAAACACTTTTATTTTTTAGTAATGCTTAAGAAAATTGTTTGAATGCCGGTCGAAATAAAAACGATATTATAGAAATGCATTAGTCACGATGACCAGTCTTTTCACCACCACTTCTCATCTCAAGACTTTCAATGCTTTAACTAAAACATGTATAATATCTTTGAGCGTTCAATGATAGTTGAAAAGAAGCAAGAAAAAAAATGCTGCATTGGTTAAATACTGAGGTAGTTTTAAGATTCATGGAACAGTTCATGTTGTTTCCAACTGAGCTGAGGTGCCAGAAACCAGTGCAGATTCGGTTGTATCAGTGAAAAGAGATGCAAGAGACAATTCCAACAGCTTCTGACAGCTCCGTCTAATTGGCCCAACTCTTTGGCATCTTGTTTGTGTTTATTTAATCAGCTGCGGGAATGTGTACATTTTGGCTGTGGGGCATGTTACCCCCTTTATCACGAGGAGACATATTACTTGCAGCCTTTTCTGTCAATCTTGTTTTCTCTTAAAATCTTTGAGATGGACAAACTTGAGGTTTTGTTTGTCGGGCAGACAAACGGATTCGGGGAAACAGCCCACTATTGTAAAAACCTGGGACGACCTTCACTGTCCTAGGATTACACGTTGACCTTTCTGCTCCTCTATCCCCCAGTGATCTCGCCTAACAACTCGCACCAAAGAGCCTATTAGGCCTGGATCCCACTTTGTTGTTAAAAAGGGTCTTGTCCTTTCAGAACACTCACTTCCTCGCTTTCTGTTTTTTCAAGCATAGGTGGTGGAGGAACACAAGTTCATTGTTCCCTCGCAGATGGAAGTTGGAGTTACCAGGGTAACAGCTCTAATCCTCCTTTTTTACCACTTTTTTCATATTAACAGCCTATCGAGTGCTACCTTTTAAGTCACAGGCAAGAGCACTCGCTCACTTTTAATTAGCTATGATTCTGTTTGCCAGGAGACAGCATGATGAGCTAATCGAAATTTACGAAATAATGACGTATTGCAGGCAGCTACTTTTTTCTCCTGAGGCCTGCTCCAAGAATAACAATAATGAGGCCATTATCGAGGACTGCACTTTAAAACGCTGCCCTGCCACCAAAACAGAGGACGTAATTGTTCTGGTGTTTTCCATACAATCAACAACCCATTGTTGATGACTTGAGAACTAAGGGAGCAAAGAATGGGTGCCATAATGATTGGTCTGTGCTGCCATGAAGATCCTGTACAAAGTGTCCACTGAGGAAGGACCTCGATAGACTACTGATTTGCTTGTAAGGGCTTTGGATGAAGACAACTGTCTGGCTTTGTAAAAAAAAAAAAAAAAAAAGAAGAAAAAAAAAGTCCTTTCTGCTTTTTGTCTGTTTTGCCGCTCAAATAGCCCCCAAGCCGCATTAGACAAGAACCATTCATATGGTGAAAGGCTGGGAGTCACACAGACTCATGTGAAGGGGCCACATAGTTGCTGGAGAGAATGGCCATTTATATAACCTCCCGCCATTACAGAAAAAATATAACTGATCTGTTGCAGAAGATAATAAAAAGTGTGTTTGTTATCTACAAGAAGACTATAAGGTGTCCGCAGAATAATAATGTATTAACTATGCTTCTATGCATACATTTAAAAAGTCAATGTAGTTCACTAGTCCTGTACGTCAACTCAGCTTTATCTAACATGTCAAGATGACTCAATTAGATAATTGCATATCTGTGCTCCAAAACTAACTGCATTACAAATGCAGCCCAGCCATTAAAATATCCCAGAGAGCAGATTATGATAAATAGGGGCTGAAAATGAAATATTTTGTCAAAAAGGTCCACGTCTAAACTTACTGGGTGAGAGCTCAGCGGGTTTGTACAAACACGGCGCTGCACCTATTAGCTGTGCTCTATTGTAAAGGAGTGAGAGAGACAGAGCTCGAGGGCAGGAGGAATGCTAAGTGGGCCCCTTAGCCTAGTCAACCTTCAGTGGGTTTCATTTATCTTCATCTTGTTAGACTAAATTAATTAACAATCTCAATGTTACACACTTTCTCCTTTCATTACATCAAATAATGGCAGAAATGTAGGGGGAGGTCCTGCCCACTGGGAGCAGAGAGACTGAAGACATCTCTCTCTCTCCCTCTCTCTCTGTTCACATCTCTGTGTTCTGTCTCTCTTCCTTCCCCTTTCTCTCTCACTCTCAGTCTCTTTGACTACACAAACAAAAACCTGTTAAACGTCTTCCATAAACATATAAAAAATTGATCTAAAATGAAAACACATCTCAACAAAGAAAAACTGCAACGCTCACAATGACACGAGCACAAATAGTTGTCTATTAAAGCCACTGTGCTCATTGTATACTGTAGTTTAGAGAACTTTTGCGTTACTTTTAGAAATGTTGGGAATTTTAAACAGACTGCCCTTATTATGAGACAGTACAAAGGCTTCGACTTGCACATAAAATATGGAGTTCAAATCTGAAGAGCTTGATGTGTTTTTCATGATGGCCGTGTATCATGTAGTGTTTTTACAGCTATTATAACTCGCTGTATGCATGACTCAAAACCAAACTTGTGACTCATTACAATAATGAAAGGCTCTTCCGGTGTGCTACTGAGATATGACATGCAGTATAAAGAGTCAATAACATCTGCACATTGGGGCAGAAATGTATGAGCATGTTCAGAAAGCCCCCTTTGACCTAATTCAGTTGCTTGGGAAAAAGATACTGGGATTCTTCACTGGAGGAATGTCTTAACTGCCACATCCATCCACCCCTGTTTCTATCCTTTTCTCCCCTTTCACCCCTACCCCCACCCCACCGCCCACTCCAGGACACAAGTCTTATCCAAGCAAAAGGGCTAACCCTGAAGCAAAGCCTGCCTTTAATCTTGGCCTGATTGTTGAGGCCTCCAATCTCCAGCCAGTGTGCGTGATATCTTTCTACTGGCGCTTCTCCTTTAATTAAAACAGACATTGACAGAAGGATGTGGATTAGCGGTGCAATAATGTGTTTACTTAGAATAATCACAGTGTTTCCTCGCAGCTATGAGAACAAAAGGAAATTGTTCCAAACAGCCGAGGTCTAAGGTCATTTTCCGTTTTTTTTTTCCTTTTGTAGTTGTGGGACTGGATGCGGAAATATTCTTGCCGAATTTGAGATATGCTTCTGTCAAAGCTTCTCCAGTGCAACATACAGTATACAGTACATCTTTAGTGCAGTTAGTTATCCACCAAACTGGTTTCGACAGGTGCTGAGAGATAAACGCTGCCATCCACTTTGTACCATTACAAAAAAAGCGGAAATGAGCATCGGCAGTGCGCTCTCAAAAATTTAACATGCTGTATGCCTGAATAACTTCTGTCAAACCATAGCAGATATACCACACCAAATAAATTGGTGCCAAGCCATGAAAGATAAAACAGATACATTTCTGCATTACATATTTTATTTGTTTACTGCAGCAAGTATATCAAGTATTTATGGATTTATACTAAATATATGTAATTTACATGTAAGTGATAAATGTCTCTATCACTTTGTTGAATGAAATAAAATTAACTGTCAGTTAACAGACGTAGATGCGTATAATATAAGTATAATTTGCACAGTATGATTCTGCAGGATTAACTGCACGATTGAGCTCAACTTGCTTTTTTCTTAAGGTTATAAACGTGGGCCTCGATCTTATTTTTAACATAATTTTAAATGATTGAATTCTACAGATAAAGAACATAAATTTAAATGCATGAGAGATTTCTCTATTGAATTCCTAAAGGACATTTTGACTAGCGAGGGTAATGGTATCAAATTGTCCTTTCTTTTTAAAATGCCCCCAACAGTTCTGAGAGAGAAAAAAAATGCTGTTAATTTAATCAAATAAGTGACCTTTTGAAAAAGAAATCAAAGAGGATTCATTAGCTTTAGTAAAGTTTGGCTGACAGCAGCTTTGAAAGGCAGATGCTGCTGCTGTGGCTTCTAATGAGCCAACCCTAATTAGGGAGCAACACTGGAGCCTAGAGAAGGTGGTTGACTAGGAAAGGAGCCAATGGTAAATACACTCTCTTATTTACTTCCTCTGTGTGTAATGACAGCACAAATTTTTAATTAGAATCACAGGAAGGGTAAAGACAAAAAATGTAAATCTTTATGGTAGGTTGAATACAAACACGGAACACAACAGGAAACAACAGCACATCACAAAACAGATATGCCAGCGACTGCCTCGCCCCAACATCCCTGATTAGGGTGGTTGGTAAGGGAGGGCAGATGGGGAGAGGGGTCAGACAAAAGCATGCAGTGTAAAGACACAGAAAGCCTGATCTGCAGGTCTTTTAAGCTGTGAAAGGGAGAAGAGGGAAAAAAAGGAGGGGTGGGTATGGGGACAGCTCATCTACATGTGTCCCTTAAGTTGTTGATGTGTGCTTTCAGTCTGACTGGAGGCTATCAGGGTGAGCATGCCAGTCAGCCACACACTACATGAACACAATCATAACACAGAGCTTGGGTAAATAAGTTAGAATCCATGTTTGACATTGTTCAAATATACAGACACATGCGCACACACAAACATGTGCACGCACACACAGTACAAAGTCTAAAGCTAACAATGTGTCAGAAAGCATAACCCCTGTTAGCCCGCTACCACCCCTGCCCGACCTATGATCCTAAATGGCAACAACGGAAATGAAACTAACCTCAGTAAAAAGCTGCTACGAAGAAAGCCCTCCATGTCAGCGTGTGGGGTTCTGGCAGGAGAAATCACAGAGAACCATTTTCACTATGAAACGAGTGATAATCAAGAAGAAGAACAAGAGAGGGGAGAAATGGGGGAAAGAAAGAAAGAGAAAAAGAAAGAAAGAAAAACACATAGAGCATACATCTTCCTCCTATAATAAGGCATGTCTTTAATTAAAGCAGAAATATGGCTAGGAACCCATCCTCTCTTTTTATGAACTGACATCATTAATTATACCTCTTTCCATCGAGGGAGTGGATTTGCATACAACATCGGTTTGCACTGAGAGCCTGATGATATGTTTGCATCAAATAAACTCTGCCTACTGATCTCTATACAGGCTTTTTCCACGGCTGTGTGCAGATATATACATGTACATCCAGCACTGTAACCGCAGATCCCAGAGCAGCCCCAGTCTGTTCAGAGCAGCTAACGGTGGTCCAGCTGCAGCCCATGTGTGGCGTAGGGTGCTGTGGCTTCTGGGAGCCCGGCCGCAAGGGACCCAAGCTGGGACTTACAGCGTCAATGAGGCAAAAGGATGTGGTCATGATGTCACCACTTGTAGGGGTCGTTCAGAAGCCTTACCCGCAAAATACTGGAGACACATGGCTAAAAATGACTTACAACAGGTTTCCATTAGCCTATGTTATTGGTCTGTATAATATACACTTTTATTGTGTTAAGATTGGTTGGAAATTGATTAGGACTTCTATGTGCTTTTTTGCGTGGTAAAAATGAGCAGCGATTCCAGGGCACAGATTTGTGAGTGGAACTTTTGTCAGTGGTTGAAACTTAAATGTCTCTCAGATCTCACAACTAGCCTTATAAAGATGCTCAGCCACTGAAATGTGGCAAGGATAGCTTGCAAAAATATTTTCTGCATTATAACATGTCATTTCATTTCAGCATTTCATCACTCCACCTTCCTTTTATTCAGTTTCATAACTGAAGAATTTAAAAGCTCTAAAGCCTGCGGATCAAAATTCCTACTGTTAAAATCAATACTTTTTAACACCACGGAAAGAAAAATAACATTTTCTGAACTTATAACGCGCTCTCATGCACTTTATCATGAAACGCAACAGCAAATGACATCTCAGCCCTTAAACACCTTAAGTTTTAGTGTAATTTGGCATTTTCTCCTCTTGCTCTCGAGGCTTATGAGACAAAGCCTCTGAGAGAATGGAAAGAATGAGCCGGGCCCAAGGACACTGTGCCTTTCAGTCTGGCCAGCACTTAGCGAGGCAATGGATCCACAAGGCCCAGAGGGCTCAGCCGAGACTTTTCTCACAATAAGGTGTCTGGGGAGGCGGGAGTGGCATAGCTAGGGGCGCTGCAGCTCTGCTCTTTTCTCCACTCAGCTGGCCCAGCGCACATAATACCATCACCACGCCACAGCACACCAAGCCAGTGACAACGTGAGAAAACAACCGTCAAACAGTGCAGAGCAGATCAAGCGTGTCTCCTCACTTCTCTGAGTGCAAAAAGCACACAGACTCTGAGGCAGGCGCACACAGACTAAAACAATTACCAACACAAATGTGAATTTGCGTTGGTATTACAGTACATGCAAAAAAATTCTAGTGCAAATTTACATACTGCAAAACAGAAATCAGGAAGAGGAATAGAAATAGTATTTGATGCAGAAGCTCAACAAAGTGACAGCATGAACATAGCACTTTTTTATTGTCGAAATGTGTGTTTGCTTACTTCACTGGCACCTGAATCTCTCAGCAGACTTGCTACAACAGCTAAGTAGCAGCAGAGAAAATGAAATAGATTAGGCTCTGCTCAGTTTCTATCTTTATCTTTGGTCTTACTCCATAAGCCTTGTTCTTTCACTCTCTGTGTGCATGTGTTTCCTCAGCTGTGCCTGCTGTCTGCAGTCCCATTGTGGTCAGAAACAACTGAACTTAGCCTATGGAAGCAAAGGTGCGGTTTGGAGAGCAAATGACCAAACTCAGGAAAAAGTGACTGAGCCACATTGTATTTGCTCCTCTCCGAACACAAAAAAACAAGAATGACTTTAAATTAAGGCTAGGCCACAATTCAAGGGCAGGCTTTTTGGTGAAGGAGAGGCAGGGAGGATAGACATCACTAAGTTGGCCTGGACCAGTCTGAGCAGCACAGCAGCCCTTTCGAAGAATGAGCCTCTGCCAAAAGCTGCCTCTGCCTAACCAAGTCTCCCACCATCTGCAACAAATGTGCTCTATTAAAGCAGTACCATATGGACAACAAGCTAGCTATTAACACGGCTTCAGCACATCCCCTTAACCTAGCCCAGATTTCAAACTTCCAGTCAAATTGACTGCTGATTTAATGCACCGCCAGCAGCCATGTGGGTCTTGGCACAAGACGGCACTCTCAGCCTTCAGTCATTAACAGGCTCACGTAGTGCGGGGCGCACAGCGAGACACAGAAGTTAGCTACACAGATCCTACCAGTAACTACATCCCAGGTTACTTGTTATATCCCTTAACCGAACCCATATGAGAAACGTAGCAAAATCCTAAGAGGAGGATACAGAGAGCAAGCGTCTGCGCTGATCCAGGAACTCCAACCTTCTTCAGACAAGTAAACCAGGGCTCAAAACACTCTTTTGTGCGGAGTGGAAACAAGCTTATGAAGCAGATCTACCCACAGAGTGGCAGCCTAACTGGTGGCTTATGTCTCAGTTCTTCCACAGTGATGGAGAGTGCATTTGCTCCTCTGCATGGATCCAAAATGGCAGTGATTAACCCTGGGGGGGGCGGGGGGCGGGGGGGGCACTTTAATCCCTGTGGGCCGGGCGGCCATGTTGACGCCTCTCCCCTCTCTCTGAGTCATGGGGAGACCCACCCACTGTTCACAAAGCCATGCTCTCTTCTCCTCGACCATGACGCCACGGCTACGAGCCTTCTGCTCTACGACCCAGAGACAACACACACACACACCAAATCAATTACAGTTCTATGGTTTTAACCCGGCTCCAAAGTTCAGTAAATTTTGTTTGTTTATCTTTTCTCCTCCTGTCTCAGCTGCTCAGATACTGTACATAATTAGAGTGGAAACACATTTCTCCTCTCAGAAACCTGAATGCATACAGAGCTGTGGATTTACAGAGACTTGGCAAAAGCCAGTTTGTTTTGATTTTACATTTCGATTTTTACTGTGTTAATTATTAACCAGTTTTGTTGCCCCCGATAACAATGTCTGTCTGTACAGACCATCACACCAGGCCAGCTTCTTTAACAGATCATTGTGGGGGTTTTTTTTTTTCAGATTTAAAGTCAAAAGCAAGCCTGGTTTGAAACGCTATTTTCATTAAGGATTCTTCAAAAAATAAAAACATTTCCCTTGCTAATAAAACACATTTATATCATTTATGCTTTTAACCCTTGAACATGAAACATAAGATCATTGTTCCACAACGTCTCTGCCAGTAGTGTCCCTATGCAAATTGAAGTGATAAGCTAAAGACTGTCTGATGACAGTCTAATTAAATAAGCCTTTCAGTGCTCTCAGTGGAGCCATGGGATGTGTGAAAAGGTACTGTTGGTTCGAGAGGAGGGAGATCCAGAGAGGAGGGGGGGAATAAAAAGCTGTCCAAGCAATCCCAACATCCCAGCAGACAGCTTTACGCCAACTCAACACCCAGTCACATGAAATATGGTGATACCTGGACCAGCACGTGTCCACACACCCTGACATATTTGCATTTACACTTACAGAGCCCTACACACATGCACACACACAGAGACACACCTTATGTTGTCTTTACTAATGGCAATAGTGTCCCATTGACCCCCTCTCCCCCTCCCCTACCCTTCACACACACACCGCGCATACACATACGCTCGCATGCACACACACACCTCAGTCAGAGCTGCCAGATGAGTAGTGAATTAATTTGTGTGAGCCACTCCAACATTAGGAAGGTGTGTTGAAAGGTGTCTGCTCATGTTTCAAATTAAACGCGCTGCTGGTCAGCATTAGCACCTCGCCACCCGTCGGCAACTGACACTTAGGGGGCTGGGGGGGATGGGAGGAAGGAGGGGAGCCCATCCGCCGTTCACACTGGAATAATTAGAACATGTCAGGAAGAATTAATTTCCTCATTTTTCAAAAGGATACACAGAAATTACCATGTTATTATATGACAGGGTCCCTGGGAGGATTGGATTAAATTTGATTTCTTGCGCAGCCCACACAACAAATTAAAGTCATAAATAAGATGGAAAGAAGCGGGGCACAGAGCATATGTTTATGGCAATGAGTGAAGCCAAGGGACCAGAAACAACTATCTTCATTTCATTTTATTTAAATCAGGCCGACACCGTGTGTCTGAATGACAGCAGTTGCTAATGGGTCGAGATTAGAGGCTTCTTGATATTAACACAGAGATCAAACAAATTTGACTAAAAAGAAATGGAACGTACAGTGTGTACGCTACCAGATGGACCTATTCTGTACAGTGACCGCCTCTAAGTCTTCTTACCACAACAAAACATCCTGAACTCATTTGTTTTTCCTTGTCAGCTGATCTCTGACTTATATATTCAGCTCTTCTTTTAAATATCACACATGCCACAGACAGAGTGTCAGCCTGCTGGAGAATTTTAGGAGTAAGAGCAACAACATTTCACCCTGTCCAAGTCAGTCAGACCCCATTCATTTTGCAGTGAATGCTAAACAGAAAAGTAAACGGCTGAATTTACTACAATGAGTGCAAGGATTACAGACACGTGACACAGATGCCAAGTATAGAAACAATGGCATTTGCATTGACTTTCTCTAATATTTACCCTAATGTCGGTATTAAAAATAGATAATACTTCATATTAAATGCTTTCCTAGAGTGGTTGAAAGCACCGCAAAGGAAAAGGAGAAAGCCTCTCATATGAGGAATAAAGGACAATCAGTATAGACCTTCTATTTAGGAGATACATCCCAATTTGTAGAGCATATTCAGCTGACCCAGTCTAACAACACAATACAGGACACCATCTCTCTTCTTGGGGCTCAGATCAGACTTGTAAGCTTACTGTTACAATTTAATACCGACTTGCCTGGGAAGAGTTTTTCAACTCTTTCAGAATGGGCCGTCATTAGAGTCTAGCACTCCCCTGGGCACCACAAACTTTAAATAATTTGCGAATCAATTAACTGGCTACTCTCAACGCAACAGGGATTTCACACTCCAGGGTCGTGGTGCATTATCAGTTGGAGACGATTCATGGCGTTTTGGGAGAAAAGTTCATGGTTGAAATCATTAATTCATTTTACCGGACTTTTAGTTATGCATTACTTTCCACAGCTGGGGTAGCAAGAAGATTAATGGCATGTTCTTTGGTCCTGTTTTCTGCCGTATATAGCTACTAGGTGAAACTCTGTCCTACAGTACAAGGGAACATACCTTGAGAAGCAGGACAGCAGCCAAGTCCATATTAGGTTTTTATTCTTCTGAGAATGAAATAAAGTCCATCAAACCTTCAAATAATAATAATAATAATAAACTTAGAGGTGAGGTCCTTTTCATGTGATTAAATATAGACCGTACTTAATCACAGACTGTAAAGAGAGCCCAGACAACAACCCACCTCATCAAATCGCCAACACTAAAAGCATATTTTAGTTTAAGCACTTCAAAATGTGGTCATTCATGAGTAATACAAGCTGTTAATTGAATGCAGAGTTTACTGTTGGAAGATGGATAAAGATCAGGCGGGTTTTCCACATTCTTACCAGGTAATGACATGTGCAACAATTAGTTTTACAAATTTGCACTGGGATCCTCTGAAGTAATCGAGGCTGATGAAATTAAAATCTTTGTTAGGCAGTCTTTGTCAAGCGGTCTCGTTCAGCAACATATTGACCATAATCACTGCAGGGTCAGTGGACTGAAGAGGCCCATTTGATAAATAATAGATGACGAATAACCATTCAAAGGTTATTCATTTTCATTTTATGGTGAAGTGCTGTTTATTTAATTTCTGATAAAATGGCTCCCCCACATCCTCCCCTCGAGTGGTGCCATCGATAGTGGGCAGAGAGCTGTGAGACCATGAGGCTGTTGCTTATTAGATAAATGGCACACACTAACAAAGAGTGTATATGGCCTATTCAGATGGTCTAACATATCCTCAGGTGTTTCCAAATGAGATTGCAGGCATGTAATTAAACTTGTTCTATAAGCGCTTCAGACACAAACTAAATTACTTGCTGTCATGTTTTGAGTTTAATTAAACCTGCAGGTCAAAGGATCTAGATTTCGGATTGTATGATGATCCAGCTTAATGTCTCAGAAGAGTGGGATGGCAATGAATGCCAGTCCACTGCGGCTTTATGCAGTGTTTTCTTTTATAATAAATACTGGCAGGTGTCTAATAACATTACAGTGACTTAATAACATAACCATTACCACTTTAGTATCAAGTCTGTATTATCAAAACTTCAGCGGACAACTTATTAGCCACCTGATGAGGAGCATTTTTAGCTGGACCTGCAGAGGACTGCAGATGTAGCTGGCGACGAGCACAGGTAGATTATTCATATCCTGTTGCATAATCAAAGTTGCGCATACTTTTTTTCAAACAGGCATGTAGCTCATCTAGTGGTGACTTGGTATGTTGCTTTGGTTCATGCTACATGAAGATGTTTTTCTACACTGTAGATAGGCGAGCTTTGACAACAGCCGAAACCTAAGTCGTGAAAACTGAAGGCAAGTTCTTATTGATCTGCAGTAAGGCATGTTAACCCTTTTATGCTGTGTTCACACTACAAGCAACAATACAACAGTGTGACCAGCTACACTGTTGCCAAGTCACTAATAAAGTGTCGCTCAAGCACTTATTAATGTAGTTATGTCGCCACAGGCTTGTGTGTGTCTGGTACTAGCCACAAAGCACCTCGACTAAATGTCATCTAGAGTTTGTATTTGGTCAAAAAATATCTATGCTCCGATCAATGTCTGAGCCTCATTTTAACATCTCATTTCCCCACCATATTGCCTCCACGTGTACACAGCTGTACATCGAAAGCTAGCACTGTGTCGTTTAACTAAGCTAAATTGCACAGTACCACAGCTAGAACCCAAAACATATGACTGGTTGACAATTCACCGTGTCATCGGACCACCCAAAAAAGTTTAGGCCAGCTGATCTTTGACTTGTAGTGTGTCATGTCCATCTGACAAGTGTCGGCTGTCAGTTTGTTGCATCATGTCACAGGTTTCCATAGAAAATGACTTGTAGCCTGTTGCTGTGTTGCTCATAGTGTGAATACAGTATTAGGCTCCTCCAGATCCTGCAGTTACCGATAACTCAACTGGGATCTTTAACTGCCAGTGTAGGTCACCTGGCGGACTTCGATGATGTGTTTCACGTCACTCAACGGAGTTTTGCCATATGGCTGGGGAGCTCCAGGCGCTCACAGCACCGGAAGAAGCCAAACAGCTTCCATCAGCACACAATGCCCGCACAGCAATGGCACAGAGCTGGTTGGAATTCTGCAGTTTCCCTTTAAGTATATGATCAGTATATCAGTCCTGCTCATACCAGTCGTCGTACACTCAGCCAATATAAGCAGCCACAGATATTAATATATTGTTCCTGACAGTCTTGACATTGCATTAAAATCTGTACATGTAAACAAAAACTGGCACATGCTCAATGTGGTAATCTACTGCATTTCAACTGAGATGTACTTTATTGTTGCTGCTGTCTGTTTTTATTCTCTGACAAGAACATGTGCAGCAGTCTTTTACTGATGTGTGTACAATGTTTTTACTAGCTTTGTCTGATTAATTAAATGCCGTATTAATGTTCATCTGACTGTCATAGTACGACAGTTTTTGACTTCAAGCCACTCACAACAGACTCAACAAAACTGACATGCAGCAGCAGAGACAGCTCGCTGGCAGACAGGTGCATGTTCATCTGAGCGGAAGACAGTGTGCAGTGTGAAATGGAATGATTAAACAATGGTAAATGGCCATGAACTTTGAATTCAGAGACATTTCCCAGCTGTTATTGAAGAGCTCCTCAATCACATTAATATGACTCCCATGATATCTCCAACTGACATTTGGAAAAAAGAATAATATCAATGAAGTTCCTCAGCTTTATTTGCTTAATATCTAAGATGCGTTTTTATTAGAAAACCTGCATGAGCAGCAGCTGAGCAAAGATTGTTTAAGTAATATTTTTATAGATGCAGAGAGCACTGTAGTATTCTCTAATCTTGTTTTTTTTTACGCAAAATGCCACATTTCATAGCAACTGTCTTACTGTAATGCTTTGAAAAATTTCTCTTAAATCCCTTTGACAGCGACATATATATATTGTTCCACCAGAGTTATACAAAGCTTACTCTGATCCAGATGAAACAGGTCTGATAGTACTTTAGTTTCTATAGTTTCTACATAATTGGTATGCATAGGATTATCTATTATTATCTAAAAGTTGGTGCATTAACTTTTCAAATTGAGACCAAATAAAGTTCCAATTAATTTTCAAAGAATTTTACTTTGAAATACAACAACTTTGTTTAACAAATATATTCATTATAGCTCAGTGTCAATATGGTTCAGCAGTGGTGCAAAACACATCCAGTCATCGATTGAGCCATGAAAACATGAAAGTTAAAATCCCTGATTGTGGAAACACTGAAGTTTTCAAGATTAACATTAGTTTTAAACATTTAAAAATATGGTGTCTATCGAAATGTTTTGAAAAAGTTTGGATATTTTAATGGAGATCTCTCCAGAGTGTCAGAGCAGGAAGCGTATTATCATTCCCAAGGCTTATTCTCAGATAACAACATTCAAGGTTTCACTTTTTTTGACCAGTGTCGCCTGTGAATAAAGTCCAAAACACTTTCCTCCAAAGAGTGATGTGTTTCTTCTTTAGTGCAGGAAGAAGTGTTTGATTTTTATGAATTTTAAATAGCCATTAAAATACTCACCATTAATAAATACTACAAAGCCTGATTTGACCTTAAAATTACAACTCCCACACGAAAAAGTGGATTTTATCACACAAGGAGCATTAACGTGAGAAAAAGAGAAAGGGGGGGGGGGGGGGTCTTAATAACCACAACACAATACTGAAGCTAATCAAAATGCAAGAAAAATAAGTTGGATCTAGTGTCTAAAAGGTCTGTCAGTAACTTTGTGCCTGTATAACTGTCTAATTGTGCATACATTGTGTGCCTATCCAATTGTCCACCTCATTTGATGCAGGTGTTCAGTGTGGGTGAAAGACAGCGGGGGTGTATGAGACATGTGGCAAGACAGAAACAGCTGAAGAGGCAAATTGATACTTACAAAAACTGAAAGACTCAATCCCCAGCTTCCAGCGATCACTGGTCGGTTGATTTTGAATTCATGTAAAAACCTGACATGTAAACAAAAAAAGAAGACAGAAAAAAAGCCATTTTAAATGTGCCCTTGTATGAAACATCGTTTTCACACATCACATTTTTTTATTAATACTGTAGAAGTATCTTGCAAAAAGCAGCGTTTAAATGTGGTTATTAATGAGTTTCATTTGATTAAAAAAAAAAAAAAACACTAGTGAATTTGGAACATGGTTAAAACCAACAAGGGTCTTAGATAACTGTATTTACCTACATCGGGACAAATAGAGAGAGAACAAGAGGAAGAGAATTGAGGCCATAGTCACTGTTGGCTGAGGGTCAGAGTCTCCACAGCTGAGCTAATGTAAAACAGCTTTGTTAGTGTCTGACCTCCAGTCCTCACAGCTGTCACCAATGGGAATCCATCCTAGACAATGTTTAAAATCTACTTCTCCGCTACCTCATTAATCTGTCTTCCAGTTGGCGGATTCCACTAATAAACAGCTTTCATATAAAGCGGTTGTTTTATTTAATTTTGCTTTCTTTCTTCAAGCGCTGCCTGCTAATGATTTATTTAGGGGCCATGCTCCGCTAGTTTCAGCATGTCTGTTGAAGTGCTGCAACTTAAGAGCTTTGTTAGAGAACACACAAATAACCAGGAAACTTCAGTGGGGTAAAAATGCACACAGTTTGAGACACCAAATTCCAGCAGAAGTAATGACAATAGAGTGAAGCCCCACTCACTGATCGTCCATCTAAATCAAGGGATGAAAATGCCGTAAGCTCATTCATGTTCATTTTCTCACATTATCTTGTTTTTCACAATAAGCCAAGATCTCATTACCAGCTGATTTATACAATTAGTCCGCCTCAGCACTGCCAATTAAACAAGGCCAAGGGTTTTTAAGGTCACGCTTAACTGATCTGTCACTAATTTGCGCTACAGCATCTCAGTCTCCCATCGCCGGGGCCAATAAGCCACCATCAACAAGACCAGATAAATGTACCGACTACCACTGCATTGTTGTCAGAGCGCAGCACGAAGTCTGCTACGTGGGAGGCTGGAGGGCTAACAGAATGAGCCAGATAAAGGCAAGAGTTGCAGATGGGTCTGAATGTGGTAGCCTTGAGGCTGGAGGTGACAATGGGGGAGAGGGGACCCAGGTGACCCCAGCTGAATGGAAAGCTGTTACATGAATAGCACCTCTGAGTTTAAAGTCTACTCCTGCCTCTCAAATGACGCTAAACACACACTATTTCACTGTTCTGAACTATGCTCCAGCTGCAACCACCCACTCCTGTGCGCACACATACACACACCATTAACTTGTATTAGTAGCTATTCAGTCTACACGACAATCCCTGCCTGCTGGATAAGCCACATATTACATGGTAATTCAATAAGCCAGTCTTTGTCAAACATCTGACTATAGGCTTAATTCCTGTTGTGCCTAAATAAATGAGAGCTCTTATAATTACAGAGAGTAGACATTAACAAACCTTTGAATTCATAATCTGATGTTAATTGGGAACAATGAGGTAAATAATAAATGGGGAAATGTATTCCTTATTCATTGGTTATTTAAGTTGATTATTTGTCTGAGGGAAAAAAAAACAAAGGAATTTATAATTGCAAGTAATGAGCGAGCCCAAATGATATTATAATGAAGCAAATGTAGTAATCCCTGTGGTGTAATAAGAGTCAGTGTCAACCGGCCTATTGTAGCTGCATGTAGCAGATTTTTCTCCTGCTGTGAATTAGACCTACAGGCAGGAAACATAAAACAGGCACTCCCCATTCCTAATTAGAGGATCTGGGACTTATTAAACACAATTTCAGTCAGCCCCTAATTCAAATTATTAGTTTCACCACATTTTATAAAGAAACTGTCAACACACTGAAATGATATATTTTCCATTATTATTTGTTTAGTTAGAGACAGAAACTGCGAGGGGGGAGAGGGGAAGTAAATTTGGCCCCATTAGGCCACAAGTGAACAGTCAGAACGAGGCACAAAGACTATTTTTCTGTTAAAATAATTTCATCTCGCTGAAAAATACTGGAGGTTTAGCTCACAGATACAAAAATCCAAACAGACTGATGGAGCTGACATCAAAGGAGCAGGGACAGAGAGCTCACAGCCACCTGTGGCATTTCTGTCAAAGAGTGGCCTTTTCTCTAGCTTTGGCTGGTCATGGCTACCTCTCTCACACAAGCGCACACACACACAAACACACACTACACACATACACGACACACAGACACACACACAAACACCAAAGAAATACATGTAAATGCAAACATGCGCACGCACTCAAGTCACCACAAAAGCTTTCATATTCAGCGAAGCAGAGTCGAAAATTATAGCATCAATTCCAGGGCTGAATTTTGTCAGCGAGTACACACACACACACTCACACTCATATAAACACACACAGACATAAACACATCCATAGCCTTTCGCAAGGCAGTAATTACTATATATTGTGGGGGGTCACATCCTCTTAATATTCAGATATGCTCAAAATACCCCCACCCACAATATATTGATATAAAATAAATAAATGCTAAACTTATCAAATTACCATTATTATTACTTCCATGTCTGCTAACACAGGTATGCTGCAGTTCTGCGTGTGGTTTGTGCAAGTGGCATTGCAGAGGCCGTTGCTCGACTGCTGTGGGTAGGTACAGTCAATGTCAAACACTATACTATCTCTCTGATTCATAACTCTCAAGTGTATTTAAAAGTGAAAAATGTGACTGTAGTGTGAGTTCTGTGGGCTATATCACTGTCGACTGTTACAGTTTTTGTAAAGTGTTAGTGTGTCATAAAAAATGTTATGAAAGAGTCGTAAAAAAGTCAGCGTAGTGTGTCGTAAAAAAGTCATAGTGCACTGATTTTTGTTTCAGAATGCTCTAAAATGGTTAGTTTAGGAGTTTAGATGGGGGAATTCCCCTCAGACACCCCTGGAGGTTTGGGTCGCAGAAGGTGTAGATTGAAAATGGTCCCCCCTAGTGTTAAATAATTGATAACGGCCCTGGTCTTTAGGTCCCTAAACTCAGTGGAGACAGAAAACATTTGGCTCATGCTTGATAAAACCGCAGTGAAACAAACTGGACAAACTCCCTGATCCACATTGTTTTGAGAACCCAGGATTTGTCCTGAAATTTAGTACAGTTCAGATACACAGACACCTACACACACACACACACACACACACACACACACATGTATTCAGATTCAAATTCCACATTTCTGCAATGATACAGTGGGTAAAATATAAGGTTAACCCATTCACTTGTAGCCTACTTGAGCCTCCCACGTGGAAACTGCCTCTATCTTTATATTACACATCAAACAAACTGCCATCTGAGCTAAAGCCTCTTATGTGTTACGTGAAGGAAAGCACTTTTTACAGTAAGCGCTCGGTAAGATTCACTTTCAAATCAACCGAACCTTCAAATTCCAGACATGTGTTCGTGTACGGTGTGGGCTATGCTTGATTTAATTTTTCCCTCACCATAACAGAGAGTTGTGTTTTTCAACCATCATGTGACAGTGGCTCAGTATCAATAGACAACATCACCACAACTGTATACAGCACAGTTGGGAGACCAACCACTACATAACTGTCCAGACCAAATTCAGGTTTTATGTTCCATGTACTCTGTGTTGCGTTAAAACTACTGAATGTTAAGGCATGTTTAAATTGCATGTATGTTTACGTGCCTGCTGCGCACACGTATGCATCGTGTAGTTTTGTGCGGATATGCATGAGGCAAGCCAAAACTTGTACTTCAACTTCTGTTTGGAATTCATCCAGATCTGCAACATGTTAAAAAAAAAAATCCTCCCAATCCTCCGTTCCAAATCCTCACTCTCTCCTGCGTCCAAACACGCTAAAGTAGGAATTCTGCCGAGTTAGTTATTTTGACAATAGAGGTAATCTATGCCATCAGCAGGCTGCTCCCTACCTGGATTCTGTGTGGTTATCTCTGCAGCAGCAGCAGCCACACAGTCAGTCAGGCCGGGGACTGCATGGGGGAGTTTGGGATGCAATGAGGTGAGGCTATAACAGTGGTCCCGGGGGAAATAGGGAAATGGGAGGAAGAGGTGTGGGGATGGGGGGGACGTGGGGGTGCAGTGTGGAGGGTGAAGGGGTGAAGCGCAGAACATTCTGGCACAGAAGTGTCTGATATAGTAATTGAACACATGTGATTGTCTGTTAAATATCCACTTCCATAAAGTCAGTCCTCTCTGCAGTAGCAGCATCTGTGAAATATGAAACGACAGCTTCCATGCAGTGAGTAATCACCATAGCCGGGAATGAGAGGGCATTGCTGGTAAGGAAACAGCTAGTGTTCAGGTAGACTGTGGACACTTTGGCACTGATCTTTCGTGGAGTCATTGTTAGCTCATAGATTTAGTCACTTCCTACTGATGAGATAAACTACGGACAGCCATTGACAAAAACAAAAAAGAAGCCCAGACTAAGTTGTTAAAAAGACAAGCTGTATTTCTACAAGAGATCCACCATATCATTGAGTTATTTGGTGTTAGAAACAGGTCAATCACGTGCAAACAGCTGTTTCATGCTCCAGCACACCGTTTACTGTCACAGCCTTACAAATCTCTCTTCTCTCCTCTTTTTATCTTTACCCTCTGTCTCTCTCAAACTGCCTTTTTTTTTTTCCTTTCTCTAGCTTATCCTGTCCTGACGCTGAACTACAGCAGACTAGACACTCACAAAATGTCTAGCACCAACGTGTCAGGAATGACTACCAGGGCGTCACTCCAGTTAAAATATCTTTGTTGAGGGTAGAACAGTGACCGGTATTTTGGCAGAGCTGAAGTGCAATAGTGTCGGATGAAGCTGAAGAGAAATCAGCAGCTATTTTACCCACAGTTTGTTACAAGCAGTAGCCTGATACAGATACAGTGCTGTGGCTGAACGAGGCTTTCATGTGCTGCTCGGCAAAAATACATTATCTGTCATTTCCTCTGCGTCAAATAACAAGAATAAAAGTCTATTTACTGAGCAACTGGGTTGAGGCAGGGTGAAGGGAGAGAAACGACCAGCAAATAGAATGTTTTCCTCCATGGTGGACGGCATTCAGTCCCCAGTGCTCCTAACAGGCGGGCGTGCAACCTATCAATTCTCTTTGATTCCCTCTCACATATTCTTCACTCCAAAGACTGTAAAGACAGAGAACACAGAATAGGCTTGTCTTTCTGCACACTGATGAGACCTCTTTTCTTAACTTCCAAGATATACACATATTTTCTTTGCCTTTTTTCTTTTCTTTTTTTTTCTTCTTTCTCAGTTTCTTTCTTATTCGGCGTGGGGTTTGTGTATTTGTGCATGTTGGGGGCAGGGGTATGAAAACAAGACTCTCCCTCTCTCCCAGGTAATGTGTTTATTTTCCTGGACCCATCTTCTAGTTTACTGCGTGGTGGCGTTTCTCCCCTCTTATCGCCTGGCCCTCACGGGGCACTTTAGCCCCTCAAATCCTGTTCACCACATACTGGTTTTAGAATCTGTGAAATGAGTGCTAGAGAAGCGTGGCCACAATGTCTGCCTGTGTTGCTACTGGACTCAAATGGGCTCGCTGCTTTTTTGTCCAGGGAGATGCATAAATGGAAGTTTTTAACACCTCAAAGGAGGCTGGGCCTTTGTGGAGCCACACTAGAGAAGCCTGCCAGTCTCCCGAGGAGGCAGACACACTGAGTGCTGCAGGACAAAGAGCTTGAGGAGCAGAATCAGCAGGGGCATCACTCTGCTTTGGGCACCAGGCAGACACACACATGTACACCCACATATACTGTATGACTGCACTTACATACAGAGCGCACATACAAACACATGCACTCACACACAAATATAACAAAGACTGGAATGGCATGTTCCAGATCTCAGATCTCAAATCCAAGTCTCAAATACCTGTAAACACAGCATCCAATATCAAAAGGAAACATATATCATAACAGTTGTATTATATTTCCAATCTGATAAATTAACCAGCAGCAGATTCTTACATCTTTTACCCATCTCTAACACCTGCACTGTAGGAAATCAGGCAGCAGCAGTAACCAAAGAATAAGATGTAATTTATCTGAATAAACCACTGTGTTTCCACCGGTTAAAATACAACATACAGTAGCTAACTGTAAATAGATTCATATGTGATTGTACAAACACGCTCAATAAAGATGACAAATACAACCGGCACAACAAACGCCGCCATTTCCTATTTATTGATTTCAGCTCCACTGTTTGAAAATAATTTCCTCATTTCCATCCCAATTTTCCTTATTGAAATGCTTTTTTTTATTCCCGAGTACAGCCCAACAGCTGGCATTTACAATCAGTCTTTATGCTGCTTAGATGTCTACAATAAGCATTTAGATGCAAATATCTCTGCCTTGTACAAAGGAGTTGCAACTTCTGTCAGAAGCAACATAATCAACCTGCAATTGTCTCCTGGCTCCGAGTGGTTTCCAGTGACAAGGCCTAAGCCGTAAGCATCTGTATTCAAATGATTCCCTATTTCAGGCACGGTTTAGTGTGGATATTTTCCAACAGTACTGCACTGAAAATCAATCACATGGTGAATTAAACCAGAAAGGAAACAACTGATCCATAAATGATCAGGTTACAACAAGGCACTGGTGTCCGCAAATTATTCAGTGTTTTCCTTGTTCGAGGAGAAGCAGGGACGCACTATTTGATAGTGGCCTTTTACGCCAATGACTTTTATTACTGTCGCATATTTTTCGATTTGCAGAGGCAGGCTTAAGTTGACAAATAATTGTTTTAGCGGCAGACAACTTTAAATAAGGCCATGTGTGAAACCTTTGCAGCATGTAATACAGTGAAGAAAGAATGGGCTGCAGTGCTCTCAGAAAAGGAACAGCTGAACATTCATGTTCCATGGTGAAATATATACACTGTACTCTACAGTATCACAGCACTTTACTGCATGTTCCTCTGCATCCTGCTCAAAGTGATCCAATTTGTAGTATTTCTTCTCTGGTGGAATACTAAACCAAATGAACGACTGACAAAAAGGGAGCATGACTAAAATCTTGACTAAGATTTAACGGTCATATAAATAAAGAAACCTCAACCTGTACTTTAGTGTATGTGGCCTGTGGTGTAAATCTGCTACTGATGGGGGCATATGCTTTGCTCTGGCTCCACTGGCCCCTGTACAGCCATTTTAACAATTAACATTATAACCTCTGTTTTTCCTTTTTATTTACAGTTGCAGAGGTCATTTGTCTTTTTTTGAAACCTACAATTAATAGCAGCGTTTGCAAATGCAAATGAGTCCATTTAGGGGGAGGGAAAATGATCAGTTTGAGAATATTTCTGCCTTCTTAATCTTCTTAAGAGGGAAATGATTTAAAAGGAGGACACAAATCTCCAGTGACATGGCAGGAACTGTAGGGCACTTTCCTCTCTCCTTCTCCCTCTCTCTCCCTCCATTCTCCCTTTCTCATCTCACTCATGTCTCCCTCCCTTCTCCCCATCCTCATTTCTCTCTCCTCCTAATTTACCTCTCCCCCCCTTGTTGCCCTGTAGGGGTGGAAGGGCCAGGAGTAAGGGACAAGGAGCTGAGAGCAGGGCTCTACTTGGCTTGTCCCCCCAGAGGAAACAAATGTAGTGTTTGAGCAACTGATCACTGGTATAATTGAGTTTAACACTCCTTTTCTGGATTAAAAAAAAGAGCCTTTCAAATGAAAGGTCAAATTACCTCTACAGTCAGGCAATAAATAAGTCAAACAAGGTAAGAGGTTCCTGCCAGCATATGTTAGTGGCAAATTTAATTAGTGGAAAAACAGGAGGCTCTTCCACTCCATACTGCATTGAACAAAAGCAGTGTCCCAATTGTACAGCAAAGGAATGAAAATATATCAATCATCACTTAATTAATCTCATCATTTAAACTCACGTTTCACAGAGCATGCATCCACCTTACTCTATCAGTGCAAATGTATGAACAGCCCATAATTAATAATTATTAATCGAACTGGGCGTCTGGATAACAATCTTCGCCATTAGTCTGCACACTTTTTACTGCATGGTTTTTCCCCCATTATGTAAGGTGTCCTATAGGCCCATTGTCCATTGATTGCAGCACAAGAAAAGAAAATGGGCATAAAGTAAGGCTGCAGTCTGGACTGGAGGCACAGAAGGTGGCTGAGCAATGCACAGAACAAGAGAAAGAGAGGGAGAGACAACACTGCTCTACACCCAGCTCGCTACAATGTGGCCTTTGTGACATAATGCACTCAGCACAGCAGATTGTGGAAAATAATCCAAAATTTACTGGTTCGCATATCCAGCAATAACAACTGACATCACAACCTGTGCCATATATGCCATGTTTCTGGGCACATTTTACATTTAGTGGAGAATGAGGGGGGTAAGAAAAACATCGTCAAGCAGTTATTATATTCCCATCATGTCCTGGGAGCCCATTACAGCATGGCACAAGCAACGGTAAAACTGAGAAACTCAGCAGGCTGAGGCTGCAGGCAGAGGGGAGCACTTAGACTCACAGCACAAACCTACTGCGCACTGTTAACTGCTGGAGAAAGATGTAGTTCAAACAAACACTTTGCACCTACAGATTATGTGTATTTAAATTCTGGTAGTCATTAAGGTTTAGCTTTTTCCTTCAAGTGTTTAGTTGGCTTCTATGTGCTGCCATTAGCGTTAGGCTGAGCACCTTTGCAGAGAAAATAATGAAGAAGAGAACACAGTCGAAGAGCAGGAGGAAGAGGCTCTTTAGCGTGGCTGTCCAGTCTATAATAACATGAAGTTGGTGTTAACTGTGCTGAAAACACGACAGGTGGGTCACATGAAAGATCCCTGTGTTTTCTCCACTTGCCCAACACATGCTTCTCATTATTCTACAAGAAAAACTGACATTGCTCCAAGCAAAAGAAAGAAGGCCCTCCATGGCCACTACTGCTCACCGCAAACTAGTTTTCAAGTATATCTTACATTACATATGAGTATACATTTTAAAGCCGGGTATGCTTTGAACATTCCATTGGGACAAAATGAAAATGTAAATAGATTAAATTGCGTGTCCAAACATGCAATAAGTGCTGCAAGGTAAGTATGATCTATATGTAATAAAAGAAAAACACTTTTCAGGTTTTTTTTTTCTCTGAGTATAACAGACGTAAATTCCAATTGAATGAGCCTAGCAGACTTTTAAATAAAACTAGCACACTGGTTCTCACAACCTTTAGAAATGTGAGTTAAAATGAATACTGAATAAAACATAAATAAATGTGCTGAAATATGTGACTTCCATCCACGTAAAAAAAAACTCCACAGCTGTACCATTTCAATTTTTAAATGGCAAAAATAATATTTTCAAAGAACTGCCATGGACAGGGTGTGTGTTAGTTGAGTGTGTGTGCATGTACATGTGCTTGTGTCAGTGCATGTATGTGTCCATATATCCATCTGTGTGCATGCCTGCTCTCCACAACAGCCCCCTAAACGTGGTTTTGGGGCCGACTGTGGCCTAACAGTAAAATGTTGAAATTGGAAAAAATATTACCCTTCTTTCTCTTGAATAGCCGAGAGATAAGCACCCTTTAGCAATGAAGCCAGTGGAGTTTAAGCTTATTATGAATACCTCTCAGAGCGCAGAAGCATGTACTGTAGAAATCAAAGGGAGTAATAGGCAGGTAAGCCTGTGTCATTTTAAGGAGGAAGTCAGTTGTGAAATTGTAAAATCGCAAGACCCTGCTGACAATCTCCTGCCCTCAGAACACTCCCATAAATGATTTCTAATGGCAGTGGCTATCACATATCTGAAAAAGTTAGAAGTTTGTGAGGCGAAAAGAAAGAAAGTCCAATGCTAATCTCTCCATTGACGATGGCTAATAATAATAAGACCATTTATCTCATTGATTAAACAGCACATACTCTGAAGTTCACAAGAATGTGTGATTCTTCACTCGTGCACTAAGCTTCCCAAAGTAGACCTGGCTTTGCAGAACATTCCTCATGGTTTCATGTTCAATTGGCTGTGAAAGTCCGCAGCATTGCTCTTACATGCCGGACAGAAACCATTAAAAAAAAACAAACTGAGGTCATCTCCTTTTTTTTCATCCTAAGCTGCTCATCAAATTTCCAAATTCCTACAGGAAGCAAGTGCACATATCCTCACAAAAAACATCAGCTGTAGGGTTATAGCAGCGTATCCGTTTGTGCATTTTCTGCCTAATAGCTGAAGTTGTAAAGCTCCTCTGCTGTGGATCTGCTGTAAAGATGATATCATAACACGACTGCTCCGAGGCAGCCTGGACTCTGTAGTGCTCACATATTCTACAAACACACACAAAACACACGAGCAGGCTAATACATACTGTGCTCTTTCTCCTCTGAATATTCATCCATGTTTCCACATCATCTGCAGGTCTCCTAATCACAGTCACTTCCCCTTTAATCACAGGGCTCTAATTAGGTCCTAATAAACCATTTTGCCATCCTCTTGGTGTGCCTCGGTGTCACTCACACATCAAACCAAGAAATACTATATTAAGGGGCTGTCAACCTCAAAGGAAAGCTCCTCCAGCAGCAGTGATACAGATACTGCAGGCACACCCTCTTACACTAATTGAAATTATCGAAAGCTCCGCTTACATGTGACACTTGGCCATGTCTAAAACCATGGCCTGAAGTACGGCAGTCAAAAGCATGACGGTTGTGCCAGCGCTGAGGCTCTACTGCGTTCTCTGATGTCGGGTAATTGTTTAAACCTGAGTGGATATGGCACAGGGCCTCATGCTGCCTGTTCTGCCAAGAAAAGAAAAAAAAATTCTTGCTAGCACTTTTCTCCTCTGTTTCTTCTATTCTAATTCAGTCCGTGGGGTTCAGGGAAAGCCTCAATGATTCCATGTTCATCTTGGAGAACCAGTGTTGGGGATGATGATCACTGACCACAAGTTGATAATGATGACTGTTTAATTAGAAGCCTTTCTTTGGCCTGGCCACAACCCAAACTCCTCCACCCTGCAGATGGTAACCAATAAATTTAGCTTTGCTGAGGATGAGGAGGAACATTGTACCTCCCCGGTTTACCCTCAACCCCACCCCTAACCAACGACATAAAGCCTTTCTCCTTGCTAACACAAAAAAACCATAGCCATGCTCCATGTGCGTATGTGCGAGCAAGCATCTGACTGTGATGGTGAAGTCCAAAAGTGTCTTCCATGGCTTATGTTCATGTGCAACTAATTTGCAATTGGCGATACGCTTGAGAAAATGTGAGGTTGTCAGATTCCATTTTTATTCATTAATTTTTGTATTCCACTTTTTTGGAAGAGTTTTCTATTTCCCATAAACATAACAAAGCCTTTAACGTTGCTGCAAAGCATTTACTTTTAATTTGTTTGCGCTACAATGTCCAATCCTTGCAACTAACAGCGTAATTACATTTTGCATGGTTATGTTTAGGCAACTCAAAGCACTTGGTTAGAGTTAAGGAAACACTGTGGTCATGGTAAGTACATTATGGTTAAGGTTGGGAAACTAAAACACTTCGTTAAGGTTGGCAGAAACACCATGAGCATGGTAAATATTCAAGAAGTCAACTGTGATGGGATGCAAAAACCCCAGTCTCCGGCGCAGAAGTCATGTGCCTGGCCTCCTCCTCCTCCCTGTGACTTTACACTGCGGTATAAGAACGTAACTCTGCGAACAAGCTTTGACAGTGAACGTAAATCGCTATTGCAAATTAGCTGCATATGAACATAATTGTAGGAGGGAGGGTTTTGAGGTCATTTGTATATATTTGTATGCAGTCTGCAGGGTCATTAATTGTGGTCGTATAATATTCCAGCAAAAGCAAAAGATCCATCTTTTTCGAAATCTAAACATTTTCGCTCCTTAATACTTGTTCCACAATGTCATCCCACTCTCCTCGGCAAAGTTTTTGTAGATTTTACAGACTGTGTTGACTAGTGGAAAAAAAAGAACGAGTGTTGCTGTTACTCAGACGGGAGGACCCCTCCCATCTTCCTCTGGTCCCCCTCAGTCTCGTCCTCACCCACCTCCTGTCAATCATCCACCCTCGGACAAGTCTCCTCCCAGAGGTTTCTACACCCGTACTGCCTGGCAGAAACAGCACTCTGTGTGTGTGTGTGTGTGTGTGTGTGCGTGTGTGCGTGTGTGTGTATATTGTATGTGGGCGGGTGGCGTGTGCCAGAGTGGCTATCCCCTCAGATTGTCAAAGAGGCTCATGGGAAATTTACTACATGGGCCAAACCACAGGCTTTCTCTATCATTTCAGCAGATTTCTCCTTTTTAGTCCCATTCAAGAAAGTGATTATCACAGACGGTACTTTCTTTGGCTTTATTCTTTGAGCTCCGAGTTGGGCTTTCTGGGCTTTCCTCACTGTAGCTGCACTTTGCTTATAAATGTGCAGCTGAGCCAACCAGGGGTTTCTTAAGTGCAGTTTTAAACTCGAGCAAAATGTTTCCACTGCCTTCAACAGTTGTTTCTAAAGCATGTGCGCTAATTCATGGACTCTCAAAGAACGAGCGGATGACTGTTAATTCAAATTTGGTTTGAGCTGAAAGTTCATATTTTCCAACAGTAGTCTCTCTGTTGAGGTTATGGTTATATTATGGTACGAGTAGGCAGAGTGATGGATAAAGTTGCTCCAGTGCTCACCCTGCACCAGCGCTGGTGAAAGTAGGAAAATGTGCCATTTGGAAACAAATGAAAGAGGAAAGTTTCTAAGCTACCACTGCGTATATTTCCACCCAATACAGTACAACAAGTATTCTCGACCACCTTGAAAACACAAGATTTCCCCCGTGAAAAATTCACTGTGTGTGGGTCAGGAGAAAAATCAATTTCTGAGACTAAAGGAGACTGAGTTTGATGTAGTTACACATCATCAGAGGGGTCAGAGGCATCACGAACACTAACATCATTATTTGTGCGGAGTCTTTAGTCTCAGAAAGTCTCCGAAATCTGCTCTTAACCCATCTTTTTCACCAACTGGGCCTAAACACTGCCCTCCCTTTACTAAGAGAGGGGGAGAGGGGATAACAAAGACAGACAGAGAGCGAGAGAAAGCCTGTGGTTGGGTCTGCTGAAGCCATTTTCTCATAATGCACATTAAGGGCAAAACCCTGTAACACGTCCAAGTCAGTGTAAAAAGAAATTATTCAGAAAGGAAACAAAAGACCTAGGCAAGAAGAGATGCTATGGTTAACTTCATCAAAACTTTAGCCACAAGACCCTTTCCATCTATTCCCCCACCCTCCGTCTTTGTCACTTTGATTTATTTTTGGCATCGTGCATTAGCATTTTCCACAGGAAAAACTGTTGGGAATCTGATTTCTGGCCCAATACGTCCTTTCTTTTCCATAACTTCCTCGCCTGTTTTAGATGTCACAGTAGCTGCTCCATGATGCAAGTGGTTGATCAGTATTTGTTTCCATCCAAGAGGGCTGACACACACTATCTGGAGAGCTTGGAATTCGGCAGTAGCAAAGACAAAGTGTGTTTTTGTTTTGAGGCTTGTCTTCAACAATGTAATGAAATCAACAAGTTCAAGCTGAACTACGATTTAATCAACATTTAAAATTAGTAAAATGCAAAATATGGTGTCTCGGGTCGTTCTTGCATTTATGCATGTACATGATGAAGGTTTTCTTGATCACGTCAAATCTTTGGTATTTAAACTCACACTTGTCAGTCAAACTGGAGAAGCCAAACATGTGGACCAGCCTTCTGTATCATGGATCGAGGTGCCATCATGGCCACGCCACTTTAATGCATGCTGAAGAAGACACTGTGCGGTATCATGTCTTCAAATACACACTATGTACGAGCACACGTACAAATATGTACGCAGAAGTTGCCAATCTGATCTGAGAACAGTTGTGTGCCAACAAAACGGCTCCCAGCCTCCTAAAGGCTGGACCGCAGAGTAAAGAAGCCAGAAGCCCCGTTGGCTTCATCACAACTATGGAGCATATTTTACATCTCATGTCAGATCAAGCTGGCAGATACCAAGCCGGCTGTCAATCTCCACCAACTGGATAATGTCTAATCGTTCAGCTTTTACAGACAGTGGAGACCTGTGTAACTCGAATACAAAAACAACTACTGCCTTCAACAGGGTTATTCATAACAAATAATGAATTCAAATATGGTATGTGCTCCAGGCCATAATTGCGCTACTTCTCCCTTATGAGACGACGAGGTTTTTAAGGCCCTCGCTCACATTATTTTACATGAAAATCCTCAGTGTCACAGCTGCCTGTGTTGGCTCAAGTGATATTTTCATAGAGTCCTTTAACGCTTCCTCCAAGGCAGTGGCTCGCCCATGGGAGGACCTGATCCAAGCACAATGGGGGGGATCACAAGGAAAAGGCTTGTTGTGACGCTTTTGTGTCAGAGCAGCGCAAAAGCCCACATTACACTAATCTCTTTTCCCTTGTTCACTCACAAGACACAATCTCTGGTCTTCAGAGCTTCTTCGATTCTAGCAGGGCAGAAATCACTCGGGGCAAAAGATCACAGCCTCTTCCTCTTCTTCTTCTTCTTTTTTTTTTTTTAAATAATCCCGGCATTCAGCAGCAAGGTCACACAAACATGCAGACTGTATATTTATCTATCTATGAAAAGTTGATAGATTGATAAATAAGCACAACCCCTCTGCGGCCTAAATTAAAGCTTAGTGTGACTGCAGTCAGTGAAAGCTGCTACTGAGTCAAAGTGAAAAAAAAAAAAAAAACAATAATTAATGCACGGCTCTTTCAAACTGTAGCTAACAAAATGGTTGCCACAAAAAAAAAAACAGAAAAAAAAACTGGCTTTGGATTCTGTACCCAAATGTCTGCAAAAGGAACATGGACCGACATGAGTGTTTGTTTAAAATTCAGTTTCAACCACCTGCACTCTTTTCACACAACCTGACAGTTCTCAGCCTTGGTCCATATGCTGCGTGTGTATGGTGTGTATGAGAGCGTGCGTGCATGTGTACTCATGCTTGTGTCCCACTGCCTGTGTGAGGGGGAGAGAAAATGTGTGTGTGTGTGTGTGTACATGTGTAGGGACTCTAAAATCCACCACATTTTAATTACTGCCCGGCTGCACTGTGTGCCTCTTTGATATGGTAATAAAGGCAACCATCTTCACACAGCCACTGTACAAATCTTCATCTGATTCATAAAAAACAATGAGCCCGACTAATTCCTCCACCTGATTACAGTCCCAGACCTGTGTCAGAAACACGCGGCCACCAAGGCCCCGCCAATTAATTCTACATATTAATGTGCGATTTAAAAAAATCAACAGAGGCTACTTACCATAGCCTCGACTGTTGCATTTTGAAGTCAAAGTTAATTATGCACAACTATGCTATGGACTAAAAGAAAATGTCCAATTATTTTGAGAAAAACATTTTCGGTGGGAGAGTGAATGATACAGATCAAAATGGGCCACTTAGGTTACTTGTGCAATTATGCAGTTCCTGTGAAGATTCACATATTTAGATTTTTTTTTTCATCTGTAATCCTTTAATGTCAGCAATACTGTTCACTTACAGCAGCCAGAGGGACACAGAGATCTAATAGAGCAGAAGAAAAAAAAAAACTGCCCCTGCCCTTGTCGATGTTCAGTAAGTGCTGGCGCACATACTGTAGGTGCTATTTGTTTCTGACTAAAAAATATGTACTCAAGTTTAATCTTTGACACTAGAGGAACCTGTGTTCAAGGAAAAGCATGATCTTAAAAAAACAACTCTCTTAATAAGATTGTTGCAAGTTAAAAGCCAAAGATTGATGAAATTCAAAATATAGATGCTTGAGATTCTTTTTCAAACGGCTCCTGTATTACATTGGTGTATTACAGTGTGTCTTATTAATCTGTCTGGCTCCACTTCCTCACAGCTTTTCATGTAAGACGGCGACTTCGTGGAGGTGATGCCCCACTGTCTGCTCTTGATGACTCAGTTGACCACTGATTTCATCACTATTTCTCCTCTATGAGAGGTGACAACGGTGCAAACAGAGAAAATAAGCCACAATTTCAGCCTGTACAGGCACAAATCTACTTCATCCAAACAGAACACATCTGTACTGGTTTTCTTTGAGCCACAAAGCGTCGAAAAACGCGATCTACCCACTGCACAGAGGAGGCATGCATGCATTCATTATACATAATACTGTGCAACGCCTAATCACAGTGTCGCGTGAAGGGAAATTAAGCATCATGACAGAAGTGACATGTTACTAACTTGTCAGAAACTTCTTGTTGAAAGGGACAAATTACAAGAAAAACTGCTATGGCATATTCCCATCAGTTTTGATCATTGTTGAAATATTCTACAGCACATTAGATAACACTTAGAAAGACAGATGTCACAACATGTGCTGCCACATTTATTATCTCCTGCGGTCCTCCACCCTTCTGCTGCCCCCCTCCTCTACCTTTACCAGGCCTGCTGTTGTTTACCTCCTCTCATCTTGTTTATCATCAGCCGCTCCCTCCACTAGCACGAAGAGAGGAAGACTAGTACCTGTGCATCCCTCAGCCAACCCCCCCTCCTCACCCCCTCTTCTATAGCTTCACTCTCCCTGCCCGCATCCCAGCAGCGTCCTGTCACTTGGAACAAAATAGCTGTCTTTCTGCAGAACACAGTATATATGGAGAGATAACGCGATGTGTAAGGTCTCAGTTATGTGGTGTAAATGACATCTGGTCTGCAGAGACAGAGTGGCTTTTTGGATTTTGACGTTTCAAATCAAAATCAACAGTAGTGTTTATCTGTGAACGGAGCGACGACATTCTCTTGCAAAATATCTGAGAGGGGGAAAGTATCACTCATGCATGCACACATGCCAAGACGCACAGGGGCTCACTCTCACACACACACACACACACACACACACACACACACACACACACACAATAATAATAAAACAGTGACAGATTTACAAGGATTTAAAATATCTAGATCTGCAGACACTGATGCAGCCTCTTCAGAACTTTGTATAGAATAATCTACACACACTATCACACATATTAATAATATTGTTTCTAACATCTGCAACTGACAACACATCCCCATTATTTATAATCCCATTGCACAGTTATGTCGATACAGGAATGTTTTTTTCCTTCTCCAACTGTGAAATCAGCTTATCATGAGTTGGAGCTGCTCGTAATTTCATCAAAGAACTCTGTTTGGCAGCGTAAAAACTGTTAGCAGAAGAGCAAGGCCATAAAATGAAACCTACAGTAACCAGCACTTTCACTTCACATCACCGCGTGGCGTTAAGAGAAATAGTATTTGATTTTTTTTTTAAGCTTTGAAATTAAGTTACACTTTACAATTACCAACACGATCTACAATCTCAACACTGGTGAAGGGACTTTTATCTTTTGAGAAGAGTCACAGGTGTAATAAAATTCCCTGAAGAAAACATCTGCTGTTAACTCCAAATGATCAGATTCACCTCCTGTGTAAAAACCCTCAACCAAAAGCATAATCAATAATCAATGAGCACTTATAGTATACAGGAAAAATATTTAAACTCTATCACATTAAGCACACTTCTTCCTGCCTCCCTTTCCTTTCCTTCTCTTCTCTTACTCTCCAGTCTTTTCTTTGATCCCACTAATTGCTGGCAGAAGAGCTTGCTTTAAACAAATCCTACCTTTACATGATGAGGAGCATTAAAACTACAGCTAAAGTCAATTTAGTTTATGGCACTCAGTCTAAACAATTTTTAAGAAGGGCTCATCCACAACATCTCTCTTCCACCCAATAAAACAAATCATAAAAAAAGCCTCTAATCGCAGTGTATGATGATGATGATGAAAAAAAAAAAAGGATTCTCAGCAGCAAAGTTGCTCTTGCAACACGGGAGACATTGGACTTGGACAGAGTGCAGGATGTGTTTAGACAAGTGAGCCAGGTGGCTTCTCCCTTCATGCCAAAATGAAAGTCCTAAAAAATCTTTGAACTTACTGGCACATCAGCGTCAGCGAGTCTATATCTTGTGCAGAGTCCGGGTTGGAAATGCTGCCTTTTCTCAGTCTTGCAAAAAAAAAAAAAAAAAAAAAAAGCTCAAGATCCACCCGCAGATTAGTCCTTGAAAATACAGAAAAACGTGCAAGGCCAGTCAGTATGAAATATGATGATTATGATATTATTGCCTCTGCAGTTCTGTTTAGTATCACCTCCCAACAAATTGCAAGTTTTTGATTAATGCTTAAATCAATTACAATTGTGTCTCAGGCAGCACTGATAAAACAGCAGGAATTATTTGAAGGGGTCACACTGCTTTAAAAATATATAGTAAAACTTAAATTTCCTGTTATTAAAATGCACGTTTAGGTTGTGTGTGAGGACTGCAAACAAGTGTGGAAAGCAAGAAGGTGGTTAATTAAGATGCCGGTGTATTTCTGTGAGCAAAAATAAGTGAGATATGTTAAATAAGAGCCAAGTGCGGTTGTGTGGCATCAAAGGGCTCTAATGCCGCTTTTCACTCTTTCCCCTCTCGCTCTTTCACTGAGCGACACGCTGAGCTGCACAAGCCGTCACAGAAACTCTTATAGAGACAGAGCCGAGTGTCCCTGTATAGCAATCAGGACAATGTGCTGAATGGGCAGTCTAATTATAAATGTGCCATTTAGACTTGCATTTGGTCTCCAGAACCGCCTTACCTTATGAGGAAACCTGCGCTCACAGCTACAGAAAGAGCAACTGTTCGAAACACAACAGCACGAAGGAGGAGGGGAGAGAAAAAACTTTTCCTCCCGACACCGCGAGGAATTCACCAACAATGTGTTTTTGTTTGAGGAGTTTTAAAAGAAAAGATCAC
Organism: Cephalopholis sonnerati; assembly: GCA_019142605.1. Classification (NCBI taxonomy): domain Eukaryota; kingdom Metazoa; phylum Chordata; class Actinopteri; order Perciformes; family Serranidae; genus Cephalopholis; species Cephalopholis sonnerati. The sequence goes on from JAGQAX010000001.1 coordinate 28,968,275, forward strand.
TTTCATTAATTAGACACAGGTGTGTCACAAAGACGCACGTGCTCAGCGCTTAATAAAAAGAAAGACACAGCTGTGCAATTCAGGTTACAGTGAGAAAGTTTGTGCTGTTGTCACACTTGATTCTCTTCTTATTAAAATATTATTAAAACTCTCGCAGCCGCTTTGGAGAGCTCGTCTTTGTGCACAGGGAGGTTGTCTAGTTTTGGAAAATATCTTAAAATTGGGGCCACGTCTGCGCTGCTATTACAAATCACTTACATTTCACTTGTTCTCACATTTATGATCAAACTAGAAATTTATTTATTAAGTGTGTGCAACATTATTATTTCCTAATAAACAATATTAAAAAAAAAGATTTCCCAACACTCAAAAAAATGAAAAGTTTTTATTATGGTCTGAAAATATCTCTGCAATAATTATTCTTTTTAAAAGCCAGATGATTAATTTTCAGAATTGTCTTAATGTCCAAAACACACCTAATTATAGGAAAACAATGAATCCTTATTAAGCACATTTACGCACTTTTCACGAGTGAACTTTTGTGTGTTCTCTCCGGGAGCGCCGAGCTTCAGAGCCTTCGGCTTAAATGGAAAACTGTCTGTTCAAGTACATCTTCTCTAAATGGACAAGCCCTGCGATTGTTGAATTTAATTTATGGCTTATGCATTCTTGAGAGGTCAATTCCCCTGACCTCCCGAGAAAGTTAAGGAAGAGCAAATTCCCAGACTGCACGGGGCCCAGAAACTGGATTTCTGACACTTAAAAAAAATCAGACAAAAATATACGTGTGAGAGGCAGTTTAAGGGGCAAAGAGTCTCGGAGTGTGTAAAGGTATAATGAGACATGAGCGAAGGCTTCAGATAAACTTGTCCACCTCACATGCAGCGAGAGGAAACCTACCAGGGCGCACGTTATTGTCAATGAATAGTACCGCTTTGTGGACAGAAGTGAAACTGCCACCAACACAGGAAAGTTACGGGACATGTAAACACAAACACTAAACTGCTGTCAGGCTTTAAAAATCCACAGTTAAGTACTTGTTTAGGACGTTTAGTCAACATATAATCGGTGACAGCAGCCCGGCTCGGTCTTTACGCTGCAGTTTACACCGAACAGCCTGTGTCCGCTCGCTCGGCTTCACGCTGCTGCTGAAATAAACAAAGACAAAAATGTGATTTCAAACCTTCAAAGCTGCTTCAGGTTGTCTCGGAGTTTAGTTCAGGTGAAGTTAGATGCTGAATTTAACGCTGATTTATCGATTGTGAGGTGAACCCGAGCGCCTCCGAGCCAGCTCCGCGCCACTCTCGTCTCGCGTGTACTCCGCTTGTTTTGGTGAAAGCGACGCATCAAATAATCGCAATAATGAAAGTTTGACAGTCATCCTCCCCGTCACAAAATGTGCGAACCAGTCTAAACATAACACACAGATAACTTTCTTAAAATTGTTTTGAAGCGAAATACGCGCACTGTGCCGGAGCAGCTCTCTGACAGCGCGCTCGACTTTTAGGAATCAAGCAATAAAACACAAGGTGAAAATATCAGGACAACATGTTGGGGGAAAAAAGTAAAGCAAGACGTGTTGTTTACCTTGATGATCTGAGCCGTGGAGATGGTATTAATGCGTCCTTTCCCGTGCGTAAACACTAGCAGACTATACACTTTGTAGAAAAAATGATCACTGAGCTATCTGTTGAGCGAAAACTTAAGTCTGCTCACACGGGGCCATATGAGGGGATCCCGTCTACTCTCTGTGAAGTTCAGCTGTCCGAAACTACAAGTACCTTTTGTTGTTCGCCTGTTCTGTTCTTTATCTCCCTCTCTCTCACACTCAGACAAGAGAAGACGATGGGTAGAGCTGCTGTCAATCTTGGCAATCAATGCGCGCAGCCATGTCGCAAGTATTCAAAGCATTTCCCGTCGTGCAACATCAGAAAGTGAGTGGCCAGGGCATTGATCTGAGGAAGGCAAAGAGGCAGGACTCCCCCCTCCTCCTCCCAGACAAGAGATGCGAGAGAGAGAGGGAGAGAGAGAGAGAGAGAGGGGGAGAGGGAGGGAGGGATAGAGAGAAGGAGGGAGGGAGGGAGAGAGAGAGAGATTTGTGGCGAAATAAAAGTGGAGACAGGGAGGATGGTTGTAACTGCCCGCAGTTTAGTCAGTTTAATAAGCTTACTTAAATGAACATCACTTACAGGCGCAGCGACTGAAAAGTTAGGGATGACTTTTCCCCTCTACACATGTCACACTTTCCCATTTTTGTGACACCTTTTTTTTAATCTATATTTTCTTGGCGCAAAAAAACACTCTGACCTCTCCATCTCCAACCAAAGCGCATCAAAATCACCTTTTCCTTTAGATTAAAATAGTTCCAGGTGATATGAGATAATGAGAGCAGGTGAGAGAAACCCTGTTAGAGGAGTTCAGTGACTTGGTTTAGATTTGTGTCATACAGCAGCATTTATTAACATAAATTAAATCAGCACCCAAGATATACATAAAACTTGTCCTTTTCTTATGATTTTTTTTTTTTTAAATTCCCAAGTAAGAAACAAAAACATTTTGATTTACACACTCCTCAAACATCTCCGGCTCCTCTTCAGATATTTGCAGATTTCATGGACTGGAAGTCACATCATGCAGCCCTGCTTTTCTATATTTTCAAAATAATTATTCTGACAGATTATCCTATAAAAAGGGCGTCCAACATACACATTCCTCTCGTCATGCAGAGCGTTTAAGATTTATTTCCAGGCCGCCTATTTATCATTAGATAAATAAATTACTGCATTCAAGGAAAATGCCAAAAATAAAAGACTTCACCTCACGACATGGTCAGTTTTGAGAGACATAGAATTTAGATTAATGGACCGATTTTAGAAATAAAAATGATGAGAGTGTAATTGTTTAAAAACAAATATGTAATGTGTGCAATGGCATGGCAGAAAATGTTAATTTCCAGCATCACATTTAACTTTTAACTGTCATAAATTGATATATTATATTTCTTAATTTTTGTATAAAATTCCAGAAGGGGTTTTAACACACTAGATATGACTAAAAAAATCAATGTTGCATCAGTACGTCCATGCACAATTAAATCATATTATGTTAAAGCCATTGCATTTATTTAAATAAATCCGGTATAGTTTTTTAAATCAGATCGGGGTCCAGCCGTTCACATCTGAAATTAAAGCAAAGCTCCATCGGCTGACCCAGGCAACCCCACAGGTTGGGACCACTCGCCAAAACAGGAGCTTTTTACAGTGAGACACTTCTCTGCATTGAATGAACACATGTTAGAAAATATCATCTGAGCTCGGTGGAGGCCCACACATGTCAAACACACCAAATAAATGACAACAGGAGGCTGCACAAATCAGAGAAAGACTCAGAATAGAAAGACAAGACACGGAAAAAGTTGTAATCTAAAAAATCAGCAGCAGCTTTTTGGTTACAAAAATACACATTACAGCTCTCAGCCACTATGACTCCCTCATTCAGCACGCCTTTAGTGTCAGAACAACAGACCATCACGGATCACATCATAGAAATAAGAAAGTTACTTACAAAGAGAGGAGACAGCAGGAGGAAATTGTGATTGTTAACTGCAGAGTCACATTGAGATACAGGAGGGAGGAGAGGCAGAGGAGGAGAGAGGGAGAGGGTGACAGAGAGAAAGGAGGGAGAGAAGGGGGGAAACTGGCCACACAACTCATCCACAACATCGTATCAGCTCCTGTGCGCCTCACTTTGCCTCTTTTTTTTTGTTCAAGGTGAAATAAAAACACACCACATCTTCATCCAGGAGTGCTCACTGTATATTCCTCAATCATTTCCCTTTTTGGTCTAAGTTTTAGCTCTCCAGTTTTTTCCTGCAGTGTGTATGAGAGGGATTTTTACTGCTTAAATTTGCTCAAGAGGAAAAATAAGAAAGACTTACCTTTCCGAAACTTTCCCTGTAGTTGTGCGGACTCTCTGAGCGCCTCCTGATATTCAAACAGTGTAAAACTACAGGAGCATAACACCTGTCACCTATTTTAGCAACACTGTGAAACACCTCACTGTGTGAATTTATAAATAATCCTGCAACTATCTAACACCGTATTTTTCAGCAGATCCATGCATGATGATTCATATGTGATATCTGCTCTGTGTGGAGTGTCTTCAGGAGCGGACTTACCGGGACGGAAATGTGTGTTTGACGTGTCTCATGCGCCACCTTTTGGCCACTGAGGGAAACACCTCGCCCGCAAAAATCAGATGAGTGTATTAGAGATAAAATCAGAGGATTTAGGCCACAACATGGAGCCTTTTTTGAAGGTTAATTTTATGATGTTTAAAGATGACATCTTAGCAGTGAAATATTTCCCTTTAAACACTTGAGCTTTCTTCTTTTTGATCGTTGCTGATTAAAAATAGCAATCTTATCTGCATCAGGAAAAAAATGACTCATTGTATTTGCTTATCTTGGTATTTACCAGCAGGTTTTAACATGTACAGTAAAGCGTGATTACTTATGGTTGCAGCTGAGCAGGTGCCAGTGTGCGCCGGGTAGTTCTCAAAACACAAATATAGACTACTATTTCTATAGAGGTGACTGTAATGGCTTCCTCTTTATAGCTCAGATGGTAGAGTGCGTGAAGCCCGCATGAAGAGCAAAAGACAGTCCAACTTGTTGGGGGGTAAGGCAGACACATTTGCATACCCTGTGAGTCTTTGATGCATCTTGAAATTCAAGTCTAGCCCATAAATATTTGAAAAGGAGAGTGCATGAAAATCAACATTTTTGTTACATTAAATTAACATGTGTTCTTCTCCTGTTCTGCATGGTTAATTAGTGAACACCATTCAGTCAGTGAGTGAGGATGAGAGAGGGGGGGTGGGGGTTGGGGAGGGGGGGGCTGCTTTGATTACACTGCAGCCAGAGCAGGTTTCAAAGGTGTGCAAGTGATTCATGCTCAGGGATAGAGTCATTTGTATTCTCAATGAGGAGTCACAATTATCTCCATTATGACAGAAAAAAATTATAAAAGTTCTGCTGTAAACCTTTGAGCGTGACATTAAACCAACATGAGGCTAACATGTGTCAGGACACGGGCCAGCCCCTTTAACAGGAACACTTTATTTTAACCCCGCCATTTAGCTTACATAAAAAGCATAGAAACAATTACTAAATGTTCATTACACACCACGACACACTGTGATGCGGATATGAAGACATTTTTAAAGTGTTTAATTATGTTTTCGCTAACAATTGTATATCCTCTTATGAGACATTCATAACTGGTGTAAAATCAGATAATTCAATTCAGTAGTATCCCAAAGGAAAGTCGTGTGCCAGAGCATGCTTCAAGTTACAGTAACTCTAAGTACAGTAACCACAATTTTAACATTTCACTGCCAGTACCAACCACACAACCAGTGGGTTCCTCTGGTCAGGGTCACTCACTAGATATCTGTCAAAATATACAAGATAGAAGTGTTTTCAAGGAGCAAAAGCAACAACCAGTGCCTAATCAAGTGACAATAAGAGTACGATAAGTACAAGAGTTACTAAAAATGAACAAAAATGGTGGAAAAAAACAGAGTAGTAATGTAGAATATATTGATACAAATGTAAATATTTTGATAATAAATATAATAATAGACAAAAAAAATCTTAGCAAGGCCAGGAAAGGCAACCACGCACCACTGTCTGAAATAATAATAAGCAACTGTAATCATAACCATGAATAAAGTCAATAAATCTACATCATGATTACTACTGGTTATATAGTATGTAGTATTACTGTGTGGTGCAGTTCTGCGTGTGGTTTGTTGTCGTCCCCCTGCAGAAGCCTTTACTCAGCTGCTGTGAGTAGGTTCAGTCAATGTCAAACTGTGTACGGTCTCTCTGTGTCGTTACTATTAAATGCCTTAAACAGTGGAAAACCAGAAAACAACATGAGCGTTATGTAGGCTATTTCACTCTAAACTCATAGTTTTTTCAAAGTGTTAGTATGTCATAAAACATATAGTCAGTAAAAAAGCCACTGTGTGCACTTTACTGTATATGCTGGCTGCCTAAAATGGCACACAGTCATCGAAACTGCTAATATTTTTGTTTCAAAATGCTTAAGTTTCTAAAAACTTCTCCTGAGGGGAATTCCCCTGGTGGGTTGGGACACTGATGGTGTTGATTGAAAATGGTCCCCCCCAAGGTTAAACAGGTGATTACAGCCCTGTAACACACTTTAACATAGTAGCACTCACAATGAATCACATTACTTTAATAAATACTTGTAAAGCTGGTTGCATGTGAACAGTTAAAAGTGCTTTACTGTATAACACAATGTAAAACTGTTACCAGTGTAGAAATACATGCTTATTTTAACTCTAACATGCAAAGGATTGGCACATGTGCATAACCACATACAAATGTTTCAGTATTAAAACTAATGGACATATTTATTTTATATATTCATATCCTGACTTCAGACAATGTACTGATGAGCAGACACAACTTTGTTTTTCACTTATGAAGTTATCAAGATGTTAATAAGCATTACGTTCTGGACAAGTGATGAAATTTGCTGTTTTCATTTAGCAGTAGAACTAAGCTCTTAAGTTGTATAAGTCACTGAGTAGAGAAAATTTTTACCCTCATGACAGTGTGCACAATAAGTGACTTGAAAATGTAAACATATATACAGTCTCTGTTTTAAATATGTCATTACTGAATATAAATACAGATTATGTTCAAGGGTGTAGGTTTTGTTTCAAGGTTTTGGGGGCTGCCATATGAAATGTGATGTTTGGGGGTCCTCTGCCAGAAAATTTTGAGCATCAAACAATTCATTTCTTGCATTCTGGTGAGTGTCTATGCACCAGTTTGTGCCTTTTCTGCATCAGTTTATAGAGTAAATGTCCTCTGCTACTTTCATGTTTTTCGTGGGACAAATGCACATGTTCTAAATATCGGAGGGGACATGTCCCCTGCGTATACCCCCCAAAATCTACGCCTATGACTATGTTGATCTTGCATTGTAAACAGTCACCCAGCTCATGTTGAAGCATTGTCCTGAATTTTGGTTGCGCAATCTGTAAAAAGTGCAAATTGATAACGTACTGTAAGAAATGTACAACCCTACACAAACTTCAGTGAACACCCTGACCTGCCATCAGTGAGACCGCTCTTGCCAATGGTCAAAACCGCCGACACGGTCCAGTTGTAACGGACCGACATCCACAAAACCAACACTTCTTAGTCATTACTGAATGCCAAGTTATGCAATTAACTCAAACACTATTTGCATACATGCAAATCGCCTCTCTCCCAATTGGACTTGCAAAGTGGGACGCTCTGTTCTCATTAGTTGACCCAAATCTCTTACTTGTAACTCTGGATTTCATCAAAGTTTAGTCAGGATCTAATATTTCCTTTCAAGTTAACAGAGAACCACTGATTAATCATGTTGAAATAAGGAGTGCAACATGCCAATTCTAATTATATACTTATCAGGGACACCATCATACAGCCCATGCCAACAGTACTACAAATATCAACTGTGTAGTACTCATGAAAACACTTTAAAGCAATTGTTTATGATACTGTATGTGTTTCTGATTTCATTACTTTCACTGTTGTTATTTGAGGCTTAGTTAAGAATCTGGTCAGGGGAAACCTTATTCTTCAAGTATGAATTTTGTTCTGCAGCTACAGCCTTTGTGTATGTCATCAAATTGCATCTCCAGTCCTGATCTGAGAGTCACAACATGATTTCTCTGTATTGATTTATTACTGATGTACATTATCTAAAACAAAGACTGATGGAAAAACAGACCATGATAGTGCAGTGTAGATCCGTAGTCGCTGTACGTAGTAAATTTCACTTAGATCAGTGAGTATGTGTGCTCACAGAGCAGCTAGATTAAAGAGGAGGCCCAGGGGCATTTGGTTCATTTACAAAGCAATTGCTTTTATGTACAAAAAGCCCAATTCACTGTAGGTATTGTAAAAGCCTTCCGTTTAAGGGACATGAGATTAATTCATTGTTTAATGTAACACAGCACTTTCTCAACACACACTTAATCATTTATGTCGAAGGAATTGTGTTCTCCCACTCTTTAATATATTAAGCCTGTAAACGTTTTATACAATATTTAATATTTTTACATTGGCGTCATCTCCCAGATGACATCGCAATTGTAAGACCTTTGAAATAAAAGATTATACAAATGCATTGTTTTAGTTAGTGCAAACAGTTAGGTCAATGTGCTGCAGCGTGACTGTTATTCAGCCTTCTCTCTATTCTTTTTATAGCATGCACGCACATTGGGAAGAATATTCAGTGATTCCTAACTCTTCAATTATTCAACAAATCACCATTCCATTTCTTACATATTAAAAAATGTACCGTATGTGGAGCTTGAAAATGATAAAACAGCATAAAATACTATTTTGAAATCAAAGCACCTATTGCATCGGCTTCCTTGGTTTTGTATTTGTACAATTGGACTACAATCTGGATCCCCACAGTGTGCAAAGGAGGCGCCGGCTGTGTTTCCACTGTAATCTAATCCTCAGACGTTCACAGCGAGTAACAATAATATTTATGTGATGGAAATAGGTATCACTGGGAATTAGGGTAGGATTTCTCCTTTCTCTTCCCCTATCAGGGGAAAACTGTGAATATGTTACAAATGCAGTGTGCGGTGCAGGGAACAATATAGACCTGAGAACAAGGTCAGACTCCTCAGCATGGTCTCAATGGGCTCTTCCTTTCAACATAGACCTGGCAAAAAGGAACCCTGACAAAAAAAGGCAACACAAGTCAAAGCTTTAACCCCACCAGAGTCATCTGAATTAGACTTTAAACATTGATAAGAGGCACTTTTACTTTTGCAGTTAAAAACGAGACATTTAATTTACTGCTACTTATGATACTTTATTCTCCTCTGCAGAAACGACTCTCTAACAAACATCCCTGTCAGGAAACTGAGCAGTGTGTGTCTTCGTCTCTCTGCTTCTGAAAAAAAGCATTTCTGAATCCAGTAAGTATTTAGTTAAGGATTAATGCGGGAGGCCTTGATTGCGTTTAACAGAACAGGACCCAATTAGCATAATAGGCCCTCTTTCATTCTCTTTGAAGTCCAGAGCATAGAATAACAAATGTATATGAACCACCAGCCAAACGTCAATACATGGAAATGCCACAATCCTCAGTGGAGGGTCTTGGGTGAATTTTTGCAGGAGGAGGGAAAAACATCCCATTTTATTGCAAAATAAGCAGAACAGAGGATGTGATGGGTCTTCTAGCCACCAGGGCCAGCAGGCGCTGTGGGGCCCCGATCCTGGAGGAGAGATGGAGATGGAGGCAGAGAGGATGTGGCTGCTGAGGGAGGTGCAGCCTCCTCTCTCAGGTGTTTTTTTCAAAGCGCACCACGATGCAGACGAGTGAAAGTAATTACTCCCCAATTAAAGATGAAGATGTCACTTGGGGAGGGAGCTGCAATACAACGGCTCACTATCAGACAAGCGAAGGAAGGAAGGCGTGGGCGCTGTACCCATTAAAAGCGTGTGCATCACAGCCGATCAGCGCATGTAGGATGATTCACGATAAATGTAATATTTGTGTTGCGGAATAACAGCACAGTTGCACTTTCTGTTGAGAAAACATTTTCTCTATATTCTTTTTGAATCAGAAGGTCAATACATGTATTTCTCAGAGGTTTCTTTTACAATTGCAATGGAGACATAGTTCATGATTTAAAGATATGAATTCTGTAGTTCAGAGTTATTAGTATCCACCTTCTTGGTGGAAAATACACGGAATTAAAAATGCCCTTTTGAGATGGAAAAAGCTTTGAACTTAAGAAACATTTCAAGAAGCCTCTCTTTTTTGTATTGAAACTTCACCTCCTTTGAGCATGCCATAGTTTGGTTCCCTTTTCAAATAATAGAATGAAGTTTAATAGGTCAAGGCAATCAATGTGGAGGTTCAAAGAGAATCTCAGAGCTATGATGAGTGCACATTTTGTACTTTTCCTTTGTACATGATTAGAATAAAGATACGCTCAATGAGCGCATCAGTGAAATTTAATAAAGAACAAAGGCTATTTCAGGTTAAAAGTTAGTCATTTATGTGAAAGTTACCTTTCTTAGTCTGATTTCTCAATGAAGTCAGTTATAATGCGTCTTAAGCGTTTTATAAACAGGTCATAGATTATTGAACGCCCTTTAAATAACATACGTTTTATACTTCTGGCTGATATGATATTGTCATCAGACAGCTGAGCCTGTATGGGTTTCAACTCATTCAAATAAACATGAAATAAAAATGAAATTAATACTCAAGCAATGACCCAGATATTGTGTTAATATCTTTAATATTCACATTTTTATAAATTTCCATTGTGCAACCTTCCCCAGTCACACAGAAAATATGTTAAAGGTTATTTTCGTCCTGATGTAAGCAAAAATAAAATTCATTTTGGCAAGCTAAAAGGAGACTGGCAGTGCTACAGGTACATACATATGATATTTCAAGTGGTTTGGTGTAAGAATATTATCTGAGTTTCGACAAAAATACTACCATCATGACGCTTTTAGTACCTCTTGTTCTTAACATTCTGTACCTGACAAAAACAAACAAAAAACACAAACAAGTTCCCAGTTGAGATCACACTGCAAGTAAAAGCAACTCAGTCATACCTTGAAAACATGATACAGTGTACAATTCAAAGTGCAGTAACATGTAGAAAATATTATTATGAGATTAACATTTTGTTAGACACTTTCATAGTTAATAAGCACGGCAGCTCCCACTGCAACGTCATCCATTCTTCTGTCACTTTGAGCAACGAGTCAGTGCTGCGTGAGCCTCAGAGAGCAGGTTAAATGTTTAGTACAGTTCCTGTACTGCTGTATGGAAAGGTGTAAATGTCCATAAAATCCTTTTCTTACAGAATGCAGTCGTTTGTTGTCGTTGTGAAGTAGCACCTCAGTGTCCAGAAATTGCTTGAGCTGAGAAGTGATGAGAGAGAAAAACAAAGTGAGTACAATAACAGTAAATATCAGAAAACAAGATAACTATGACATCAGAATCTCTCAAAAAGAAATAATACTTTGCTTTTCTTTATGTTTTGGAGCCACAAATGCCTTAAGAGTTCGTTCCTTTCCATGCACAATGACTGAAAACACATGCAGCATTAAGGAAATATTTGCTCCTCGACATAGAGAATGTAATAGTTAAGTAAACACCTACCCTAAAATAAAAATTAGCGCTATGTTACTAAAACTGCCAGTGAAGAACAATTCATTGTAGATAGATCACACAAAATTTAAAAAAAAAACAGCTGCCACACAGATGTGAAAGCCAAAGAATTAATAAATATAAGAATGAGTGAACAGTCTCTATATTTTGTACTGATACATTCATTGTGTACGAAGACAAATCCTGTCATACTCTTCCTCAATATGCAAATTCTCAGTCAAAATACATTTTTATAGTGTATCACTGTTAAAGCACTTCTGTGAAGGTTGTGTTGCTACTGGTTGGTGAACACTTATGCAGACAACCTTCAGTTGTTAACAACATAGTAACCTGATAATTATAGGGATAGGGATATCTGTGCGCTGTCCCAGCTGGCGTCACTATGGCGTCAAAAAATTGCTTTACTCTTACATTGGACAGATGTTAAATTTTGGTTTGAATGAAAATCAAGTTGACGATACTTGACATGTCTAGCAACGTTAGTATTTTACGTTGTGCTGATGTTAACGTTATGACGTTTTGCACACGTTGGGTTCTGTTCTCAGTACCTTACAACTAAATGTCTTATTCTATGTAAGGATGACGTTGGGATGAGACATTAGGATACACAACACAACTTAAAACCAACAAAATATCAACGTCATCTGTCATCAGTATTCTATGTCAAATTGACGTTGGCACTGTCTGAATTTTGGTCACTTGATGTCACAACCCAGATTCAACCAAAAAACAACGTCTAGTGACGTTGGCGGCCAGCTGGGTGTAGATCTGAATCCAACAAGTAGATCCTGTATGTCGTTCTGTTGATTACCAGTGGACACAAAAGTGGCAGAGTAGCTTCTACAAACCAACTACTCATCACAGCTCGTCTCTAATAGCAGACCTGAACGTGGGATGAGAGAGCTGCGGGGAAAAGGTTTGGGAAATATGCAACACAGTACAACAGTAAAGCATGCAGTCACACACAAGTTCCCAAGGATTCCTCCTACAGCAGGAAATAACACATTCAAGTCATGCCAGGCTGACGAGGAGTCATTTCATGCTCTTCTGACATGATACTAAAAGGTCAAAGGTCAACCACAGCTGGATGGACACTTTCTTTCTGTGTGTGTGTTCATTTACAACATATGATTTTATGTTTGTGTGCCTATGTGTGGCTCATTTTATAATCTCCATCCAGCAGTTTATTTCATACATATCTGTCCATGGAGGGCTAATGGCCATATAAATAAACCACTGGAAATTCAGAAAGTAAATTTAGAGTATTTGTCATTACTGGCTGGTGGATGGAATTTTTTTAATAGAAAAAAAAAAAGAAGACACAAACCCTCTGTCTGTGTTTACAGTATCAACAGTGATATCTGCTGTTTCTTCCTGACGTATCTCTGCGAGGCTACAGATGGGGAGCTAATTGGTGCTGTGAATGCAGCTGTGCTGACTGCTGAACTGTCAAGGTGCTAAATCAAAAGGTGTCTCTTTTGTTAATTATACACAATGCTACAAACAGTCATGTTCGTTTGAGTCCGACTCCTTTCTTTCCTCAACCATCCATAAATATTTTGGCAGTGGTACAAAAAGAAAAAAAAGAAAAACAATTTACACACAATTATCACAGTGGGATGAGCCGGCTGCCTGCAGATGTTTGTTTTGATTATAATGGGAGCAGAGGCAGGGCTTCCCTAACCCAGACAAGATGTGTTTCCTACAATCACAACAGAGCAGCGAGCATGCAGTGAGGTGCAAAGCACACAGGAGCCCCGTGTTAGAGAGAATTAGCGAGGCCTCGAAAACATTAGCACCGTAAAACATGCAGTTAGGCCTTACTTTATTTCTCAGGATTAGACAAACGTGTAGTGAATTCCGTTGCTTAGAGGAGAGGGTGGCGCCAGAGATACAGGAGGAACGGGAGAAACAGGAGGAAGAGGAGGAGGAGGAGGAGGAAGGGGAGGTGGAGGTGGAGGAGGAGGTGGGGAAGGAGGGGTGGGGGTGTTAGCCTGTGGTGAAACTACAGAGGAGAGGACAGGAGGAAAACAGAGAGGGAGAAAACGACATAGGTTTGTTAGTCAAAAGGGCAGCTCTGGGACGGTTTGAAGGCTGAGAACCACACAATGTTTCTTCTGAAAGGACACAACTACACCTACTATGTTCTGTACTCATAACAATGGGGGTGGGTGACGTGGATAAAATCTAGTATCACTGTATATGTCATTTTTTGATTGGACTGGATTTGCTGGGATGTGTGGAGGTTAGGACTGCAAGTAGTAATTATTCTCTTAGATTAATATGCCAATAACTGTCTTTAATCCACTCATTATTTTGTCAATAAAATGTCAGAAAATAGTGAAAATAGTCAGTTCTATTTTCCCACAGCCCACGGTGGTGTCTTGAAATGTCTTGTTTTGTCCAACCATCAGTCCAGAACCCAAAAATATTTAGTTTGCGGTCAAAAATAACTGATTCATTGATTACCAAAGTAGTGGCAGATTAATTTTCTGTCGATAAAGGTGAATGTAAAAAGATCCATAAGCGTAGATCCAGTGCACATATATAAACATCTCAGATGGCCTCATCAACAGCACATTTCTGTGTGATGTTAATCTTATTAATCTCGATTTCAGATGTGTGCTAATAAAACAGTGACATCAACGTGATTTTAGGTAACATGTTTTTCCTTAACAATCCCAAGCAGTGAATCATTTTGAAAGTATGTGATAAGCAGAAAGTCATTAGGAGGGCAAATGTCTGTAGTTAATATCTTTTGCACTATCAGTCGTTTGAGGCTTATTGTGATCTGTACGCAGCGGTATGATGTTTGCTTTAGTTTTTCATCATTTAAACACTTAATCGCTTAAAGAAAAAAAGGTAATGAATAGTTGAAGAGGCACTACATGAGGATGTTTATTTAGTTGATCATTAATATTCTGTATTTACTTTTTCCAGCACAAAATTAAAGATTCTTTTCAATATCCCTGACAAGTAATTATAAAATACCAAATTATTTAACATTTAGAATAACAAATGCAACAATAAAAAAAACACCTTTTTAATATATACTGTACGTAAGTGCGGCGCTGCATATTCCTGCTTTTATGCCGGCATTATTGAAGTCTCTCATGCATAATATCGTGAAAAGACTCTTCTTTTAATTCAGGGATTTGAAAGTGCACCAGCATACCTTACTTTAACACCAAAGGGAGAGAAAGTCATTGATTCAGTCTCCGCTGACAAGATGCCACCAGTTATATTCTCTGACATTTCTCTATGCTGGAAATAATGTTATAATTGTTGACTTTGCCTCACTGTGCATATTAAGCTTCCACACACGCTGACAGCTTGAGTGTTACTGTGTGTGACAGATATATGTGTGCATACGTGTGTGTGTGTGTGAGTGGGGCAGACAGGCTGACAATCTGCTGCAGCTACAGTGAAAATGAACTTGCCTGTCTGCTGTAGAGTATGAAAGAGATGAAAAGTGAGCGCAGTGTCTTTTATGCAGGTTCAGAGCTACGTTCAAAGCAGCAGCAACGGTATGCAGAAGGAGAGTAGAGTTTGACTGGGTCATTGATCAGCACACAAAATGGCCTCATCAAGCTATTCCTCCCCTGTCTGAAAGATTGTACACGGATTGCAATTAGAGACTATCTGAGCTCCTAAGAAGGAATAATGTTCAGTTATTAGGAAATGAACAGCCCCATTGCTTGACTCTGCACCTTACGCCCTTCTCATCTCCACTCCATCAATCCAGAATTCTTGAAAGGCTGCTTCCCTCTCTTTATCCCTTCTTCAACCAAAAGATGTCAATTTGATGCCGGGGAAATTTTACTAAAACTGTCAGCGCTGGTGTGCTTTCTTTTTTTTAACAGTAATTATTTCTGTAAGTGTTTCTGTGGAATAAGGATTTTTACATTCTCCATAAAGCAAAGATGTATAACCTTCAACAACCTACAGGCTCAAAGAATAATTTGAAATGGTAGAAATGACCAACCTGTGACTAGTTTGCTCTTGAGTGAAGCCTCCGAGGCGAGTGCGTAGGACATGGTGATGATCCTCTCCTGCTCCTGCAGAGCAGAATCGAGTGCCACCAGCCCCACCTCTGGCTTGTCCACAGTCACTGTGGGTGCGAGGTTTTGCACACTGCCCCATACACAAAGACATAAAACACCAAATTGACAAACATGATGTATTGGTACAAATGTGGAAATGCACTGATTGCTGTGAGGACATGACAACCTGGAATTTTAGCACCTAGCTAAGGGACACGTCTGTAGTGTGAATGTTGCCAACGTATCATTTGTATTTTGGTTTAAATGGTTGTTTGGCACACTACAAGTAGGGCTGTGTAGTGGCAAGAATCTGGTGATACAATACGTGATCACGATATAGGGGTTACAATCATGGACTGTATAAAATAATGGACTGGTTTGTGGATTCCAGTTTAAAGCCTCAAGTTTGGCATTTCCGCCGTCGACATTTTGTTTCTTGAAGCCAGAAGTGACCATATTTGGACGAGAGGGTGTAACTGAGGAGGAGCGAGGGGTGGATCTGACTCATAGACTGTAGCGACGCCTCTGAGACAGCCTGTCTCTCAAAGCGGCCCCGTCTTTAGATATACGTAACTTTAAGCCTTAATAAAATGTAAACGTTTATATAAAAACTCATCTGCCATACAGTTGTCGTGAATGTTGAAATTAGCTATAGAGACCAAAACTGTTTTTTGTGCCAGGCTGTAAACATTTTATTTCTGCTGTAAAGTTGGGCTTTTTAAAATATGGGGGTCAGTGGACATTGACTCACTTCTGCAGCTTGCCCCAGTGGACATTCAAGAAAGTGCAGTTTCTGGCACTTCATGTTGGCCTCTTTTTGCGCACTTGTAACCAAGCAGCAAGCTTGCTTACAATTTAGTCTATTGAGATACGATACTGTTAGCAATAGGGGTGTAATGATACATCAGTCTAGATGATAAATCGATTCAGTAATCAATGATCCAATATGACTGAAGCACACTTAAAAACATTAATACATATTGTCTTTAAGATACGCCCTTATTTTGAAATTCCCATGGCGCATCTGTGTCATCATCTCTGTCCAAGCACAACTCCTTACTAAACATTCAGACAGTCCTAGCAGCAATGAGGCAATGAGGATATTTATTGATGTCATCTCATACCGATCGCAGCCCCCCTGAATTTAATTGAATCAAAATCGTATCGTGGCAGTTTGGTATCAGCAAATATCGCATTGTCCAAAGAATCAATATAACAGCGCATCATGTTGAAGCCTATGATTTACACACTTAGGATCCATGGTGATATATATTTATATTCTTTTACAATGTAATTTTAGGTCCAAACTGGTGCAAAAAGATTTCTGAACTCTTACATCTAAACAGTGTTTCACTAGATGTAAGTGTGGGGAAATGTTTTTGGACTTATTGATGTTTCCAGCACCTTGCCAAGATGTGTATATATACATATATCTATATCTATATATATATATATATATATATATATATATATATATATATATATAGATATATATATGTATGTATAGTGTATCAATATTTTCTTAAACCCCTAACTATAAGGCCTTCCTAAAAACCCAGAATAAGCCTTTATCAGCAACACTTATGTGCAAAATCAGTTTCATGTTATTTTATTTACCTGGACTTCGCCAAGATGCTCTTGATGCGCTCCACCTTACGATGGCGATCCTCAACCTCCTGCGGACTGAGGGGCTCCTCTGGCTCTGAGTCCACATAGCGCTCTGGAATCAACACTTTCTGAGGCTTGGAGAGCTACAAAATACAGACAGTGTGTGAGTTGCTTCATCATCATCCTCGCCATCAGGTCACCCCCCCAAAAAGAATTATTTACCTACACAGCTGAAAGATATGCTGATACTGTAAGAGAGGTATACAAGAGTCACTACACTAAGCTGACAACAAGGAGTTAAACAGTTCTTGGACATTTAGCTACTTGAGTCAAACTGCAAGAAATATTTGATCTAACCGAGTGGAGCAAACAAAATGTGGCTGTGCATAAGAACTGATAGGTAGGGGCTGTAAGCACTTGACTCTGACAGTATTTTGTTCAACAGATCATTATTTGTGAGTCTATTTTTTTTTCTACCACTCAATGCTTTTAGGTTTTGTTTTTTTACACTGTCTAATAAAAGGGGGTTGCTCATTTCATGACATTGCAATTTTTGCGAGAACAAACAAGCAATCCTATAATTTCCAACAGAGAATGTGTCAGAAATGTTTTCACTGTGTGGTCGGCAAACATCTTTCACCCTCCACAACGTGCCTTGGAATAAAATGTGTAATAAAGTTCACGCTGACAGCTGCTAGTTTAGTTGAGGCGCAGTGTAGCAGCACTCGACTACCCATTGTGGCGTATATATTATATTATATATTGTGGCGAGGAAATAATTGTCTTTGTGCTGCGTTCCCTGCTGCTTTTGCTGTTCATCGGCTGTTCAGCTCAACTCTGCACTTACTCTGTATTCATGACAAAACCCTTTTATTAGAGTTTGTAGGCTGAGCTGTAGTTGAGCAATTTTTATAGTTTTTTTTTTTAATTTAAGTTTACTCTCCAGCTTGGTGGAGGCCGAGGTGATCAACTCAAAGCTTTTGATGAATTCAAGGTCTTTTCTTGTATTTCTGCATTTCAGAAAATACAAAAACGGCTTCAAACACCCAAATCAGTCAGACTGTTCTTTTGATTCAGCTCTCAGTGTCAAAGTTCAGGAAGCTGAATAAAAGGAGCAATCTTTGTGAGAAAATCATTTTTTTTTTTTTGTACTTTTTGGACTGTGGTTACACTCCAGCTCTTTTTTGTACTTAGTTCGTACTTCATCGTGTTCCTGTATTAATATCAAACTCCTCAGATGTATGTCTTCACTGAGACAAAGATAACTCACCTCTTTGTTAAGGTCCAGGTCATAGTCTAGTGGTTCCAGGTCGACCTCATGGGTGGGAGGGGTTGTGGCTGTGGAACGCAGGGTCAGCCATTCGTCAGAGTGGGAGCGGGGTCTCTCTTTGTGCTCGGGAGGTCTTTCCTCCCCTTGAACGCTCCTGACTCCTTGCGCCTCCTCACCCTGAACAGCCCTCTCGAGCAACTGCAGGTCAAACTCCTGCTCCCTCTTCCACTGGACAATGCACAAAAGAAAAAAAACATAAACTGTGACACAAATTACAGGACGCTGCCATCAAGTAAGTAAATCTGAAAATGACTGGTTTCACTTGCCTTCACACATAATGTCATGTAACAAGTACTGTACAACACACTAGTTAACACTTGGATGCTAACATGACTTCAAAGGCTGCAGAGAGACAGAGAGAGTGTGTGTGTGTGTGTGTGTGTGGGTATGTGTGTGTGTGTGTGTGTGTGTGTGTGTGTGTGTGTGTGTGTGTGTGTGTGTGAACAGATGTGGAAAAAAGAGGGAGGCATGCATTGGTTGAGTATGCATGCTTATGCTCTCAAATCACAGCATGCTGTAAATTCTCTACAACAGTGATAAAGACGACAGCACAATGCCACTGAAACAAACAGGAAAGATCATCTCACTCATACTGATGACAGCTTCACCAAACATGACCATATTGTATGTATTCAGTCAAAAAATATAGAATAAATAAATAAAACATGGCAATATGAGTCCATTAGAAAATAAGGTTTATTTATTTGCAAACATTCACATTTGAAAAAGGAAGTGTTCTTATTATAACTAACAATTAACAGTTAACTAATTAATAGTTAGCAGATAAAAACACTGAGCAAACACTGAAATCATTTCATCTATGTGTTGATATGAAATGGACGTCATACATATTAGTATTATCTAAAGTAAAAAGCTTCCTCTCACAGAGTCTGGGAAGTGGTGAATGGGACAACAGTCGGCCCCAATCCATTAACACTTAGAACATCTTTATCCTCATTTAAGTAAAAAACAAAAAAGCAGGAAGAATGCCATGATTAGGTTGAGATGAGTTGGCTTAAATAGGCATTGCTCAGTGTATGTCAATGTTTTGGTCAGTAGAAAGTCAGTAGGCACTTTCTTTCTTTCTCTCTCTCTCACACACTCTCACATAGATGGACTGATTAGAGACAGCAACAGCACATAAATGAAGAACAGTGGGCATTGATATCTAAATGACGAAAGACAAGATGCTATTCTGAAAGCACATGCCACTTCTATAGGGTGGGAAACAGTAATGGTTATAAAAAAATACAGTCAGAATGAAAGTGACTACAGCCAAGAGATCAGTAAGGAGAGGTGAGAATGGATGCTGAAGCAATGTTGGAGTCTGCATTAGAGAATGATGAGAAGGATACCCAGAGACTGATGAATGTGAGGGGTAGATGTCATTGAAGGCCTGTGTCTGAGGTAATTAGTGTGTTATGTGTTTGACAGGCAAGATTCTGAACAAGAGTAACATCCCTATTTCATTATTTCCACTTCAAAATAAACACTTTTTGACAAATATATAAGTATTGTACACACTTATTGTGCTACAGTAAAGTATTAAGTGCAAAGCAGAAACTGTTCTCTAGTTATCTGTTTATTTTCACAGAAGACATAAAGACGTGTCAAAGTAGGAAAAGCACAGGTGTAAACTTGAGTTACTTGAGTGCCTTGGCGAACAAGTCAAGTTGCAAGTACATATGTAGCCATGACAGTTGACAGTGCTTTAAAACATGGATGCCTCACACACATTTTCAACCTGACAGCACAGATGATCTGTACAATCAGCACAGTTTCAAGATGGACACCCAAGATTAGTGCCATCAGTCAGTATCAGACAAATGTCTCCCCTTTTGTTTCTGAGTTACGGCACTGAATAATGGCCAGAAAAGTATTTTTGTAGAACAATATGAAGTTGACTTTTGACCTTTTGGATATAAAATATCATCAAATCATGTTTTTATGCTATGAGGCATTTATGTGAAATTTTGTCATAATTAGGCAGCGGCATGGTGGTGCAGTGGTTAGCATTGTCGCCTCACAGCAAGAGGGTTGCCCAGGTGCGGGAGCCCCTCCATGTGGAGTTTGCATGTTCTCCCTGTGTCAGCGTGGGTTTTCTGCAGGTACTCCAGCTTCCTCCCACAGTCCGAAAACAAGCAGAATAGGTTAAGTGGTGACTCTAAGTTGCCCGAAGGTGAGAATGTGAGTGTGAATGGTTGTCTGTCTCTATGTGTCAGCCCTGTGATAGTCTGGCGACCTGTCCAGGGTGTACCCTGCCTCTCGCCCAGTGTCAGCTGGGATAGGCTCCAGCCCCCCCAGCGACCCCAACCAGATGAGCAGTTACGGAAAATGAATGAATAAAAGAATTTGTTATGCAGTCTTGCATTATGGCCAACAACATATTTTGTGAGGTCACAGTGACCACCAAAGTCTAATCAGTTCATCGTGGAGGTGCAGGTGGATGCTTGTGCAAAATGTTTAGAAATCTGCTCGAGGTGTTCTTGAGATATCGTATTTACGAGAATGAGACGGACAGACGTACGTAGGTATAGACAACCTGAAAACATGATGCCTCCAGTCATGGCTGTATTGGCGCGAAAGCATAATAATGGCAGCTGAATTCCATTTAGTTGTTTCAGTTTCAGGGTCCTGGTATTCTGCATGTTGTACTGTCACGACTTACTGACATACTTCAATAAACAGAACCAGCGTTGATGTTAATAACTGTGCTTTTCCTTCTTTGACAAAATGTCTGCTGTGAAAAAGGCCTATTAACGTCTGAAAACAACATGCATGAAATCAGCACAGTTAGAGCCACACAGTAAATTACCACACTAATTTACTATGTTCTTTAAATTCGAGACTGTTCTGAGTAAAGGCACGAGTTACTACTGTCGATCGCCACTCTCGGTTTAGTTGTCGTCATGCATGAGAGTGTGACGTGTGATACTGTTCTAGTAACATACTGATCCCAAGTCTGCTGAAAGTGGGCGGGAAGATGAGGACGAGGAGCGCGACGACGAAGAGGCGTGGCGGTCTCCGTGGCTCAGGGTGCGTTTGCGCTGCCGCACGAGGGCCTTCTGGTGCCTCTTCATCCTCTCCAGCTGCTCATCGGCACTCATCTTCCCCCTCTGCTGCTGCTGCTGCGCCGGGTCCCCAGAGTACAGGCGCTCCAAGGCACTTTTTGGTCTCTCCTGAGAGGAGTGGGAGGAAAGAGAGTTGATAGCATGAGCGAAAGGTACAGCAGGAGGCAGAGAAGTGGAAGAAAATAAAAACATACCTAACAGTGAAAAAGTGAAACATTAAAGCAAAAAGCTAATGTTAATAAGAAATGAAAAAAGAACATGGCAGACAATTCAGTTTTATAAGAGACATTTCTGTGGTTATAATTGGAGCATAAGGAGAGAATAAGATGCAGTGTACAAAGCAAACAGTGTAAAAAATGTCCAGTCCAAATTTTTCTTTTTCAAAGTAACGGTGATTTATAGGGAATTAGTTCAGTAGATGGTTTCACCTATAATTCAGTATTATTATTTATAGTCTATCTATAAAACTTTAGTTTGAAGTTCTCACATCAAAATATGATAGTTCTAGGTTCTCATGTATGAATGAAATACTTTCTGAAAAGTACAGATTTTTCTTTCCAGTCAAACACCAAAAATCGATCGAGCTTTTGCGGCCATAGCACCGAAATTTTGGAATGCTCTGCCTGCTCCCTTACAATCTGCTGACTCTGTGGTTTCTTTAAAAGCCAGGTAAAGACGCACCTGTTTAGACAGGTGTTTGAGCAACTTGTGTGTACCAGAGCTGTACTTTTTAAAATTTGGGTATTGTTGTTGTGTAGTGTGACGTCTTCTTTTTCTTTTCTTTTTTGCTAGTTGTGCACTTTTCACCACGTGACTTGTGGAGCACTTGACCTATGTCTGCAAAAAGCACTATATAAATAAATTTTACTTTACTTACTTAAAAACGTTTTTGTTAACCATGTGATTGTTAAATACTGGAAAACATAAATACTTTAGAAAGTCGAGTTCATTTTTTTCTTTTCCTTTTTTTTTTTTTTTTTTTTTTTTTTACAAAATACATAAGCCATAACAAGCTAAATTTAATCATCTTGTCTTTATAAACGTACATTAACTCTGATATTACCATCTAGCAATAATGGCTTACTCCATTTGCTAAAATTCTGTCAGAACATTGTATTCTTCATGTAGTCTCCAGTGCAGAAATAAAAACACGATCCTTCACCGACTTCCCACTGGTGAACACTTGCGACTGAATTTGGTGAAGAACCAGAGGTCTTAATGTGAAAATAAAAATACATCAAATAATTAATTTTTGTATTTCATAGATATCATCTGTGACTGGAGTTATACACTACTGTACCTGTGCTGTCTCACTGCTTTGAGTGCTCACTTTTGATTCATTCTTTACTATTAATGAATTCTGAGCCTCACCTTCCCGCCGGCAGCTGAGGCTGCTCTTCGGATGGTCACATACGAGGAGATGCTTGAAGACTGATTTAGCCTAAGTGAGGAGCCAATCACTCCTGAGAGAAAGCCAACAAACATTAAAACACCGTTCTCCACTTGGCAATAAATATAGCTCAATACTAGTGTAAAATTTTTAACATAATAAAAATGCAACAGCAACATAAATCTGCTCCACTGGCTCTATCATCCACATACCTCTGCTAGGTAACGTCTGGTAACCGTCATGTCTGGATGCTACTACACTGATGTGGGTGGAGCCGTCTCCGGCTCCCATGAGCTCTGGATCACTCAGGAAAGGCCTCAGTTCCACCTGAGATTCACAGACAGAGATTAGAAATCGACAAGGAACTCAAGTTTTTATATATTTAAAGCAGCACAAATACAAAAATACACTATATACATGCTATATGTACCTTACTGTCTCCATTAGTGTACTGGCCAATCTCTCTGTCCCTTTTACGTTCATCTGACTGTCGTTTGAGGCCACGTACAGAAGTGTGTCTGATGACTGTTGTCTCCCGGGGCAACGGGGGCACAGCAGGGGGATGCTCATCAGGACTGTAGAGCTGAGGTAGAGGAGGTCTGGGAGGCACATCTTCCTCACCCTGCACACAGAACAATACATGATAAATATGTTACATCAGTACTTTTTAAAACAGGAGTGTCAAACTCATTTTAGTTTATGGGCCACATACAGCTCACTTTGATCTCAGATGGGCCAGACCAATAAAACCATTGAATAGTAAATAACATCAGCTCCAATATTTTCCCTTTTTGTGTGTAAAGAATTACATTCTGTAGATGTTCATCCTGTTGCAAAACAGATGAACAGCCTGAGATATCTTAAGAAAATTAAGTGCAATTTTAACAGTATGTCTCAGTTCTTCCACAGTCAGTCAGTCAGTCACTTCTCACTGCCATTACATGTGCATTTATCCACACATTTCCTGATACAGATTCTTCTGAACTAAAGCTGCTGATTGACTATTTTGTATATTGTTCAATATCTTTAAATGTAGTCACAATAAGTATTCATTGTTATATCAGAAAATTGTTTTCTGGTCAGGGTGGAAAAGCCTCCGAGGCAGAATTTTACATGAAGTTGGTATTGTTTAACTTGCTCCTGAAACCTGGCTCCTCTTAGTCTAGTCATCTAGTGGGCCGGATTGGACCCTTTTAGTGGGCCGGTCCAAAACCACTACTAAATATCTGATGCTACATACTAACAACAACAGACAAAAAACAGACAATGAAACAGGTTTTTCAAAAATCAGGAAACAGTGCAACCATAAGAGGTCCTCCGGCATACAGTAATAAATGTGCGCAAAAAATATTAGGCTGCTTGGTCCAGTAGTATGTAAGATTAGCTGCAGACAGATACACACACAAGCACATACACAACCAAATGCATGATCCCCTCCAGGCTCACTCCTGGGAAGATTATAATTGATAGCTGCAACCCTTTAACTAGTGTTGAGAAAAGTGTAGATGGAAACACTGACCTGAAAGAGAAAATGCGAAGCTTTTTTGTAAGGCATCATGGGATATTTTTGACCATTCACAGCTGGTCACACAACTGGAGATGCCGTATAAAAAGTTTTCTACTTGAGTCAGCAAAGCTGCACAAACTGCACAGTACAAAGATATTATGTGTCTTATCCATTGCTATTTTTCATACAAATATGTCTTTATCTTATAAGAACCAGCTGACTTCTGCTGCAGGCGTCACTCACCCATCTAAACCCACTGGAGATGGTTGCAGAGTGGTGTAAGGGCTGCTGGCTGGGGCTGGAGGAAAGGGTGGGGGTGTGGCTACTGGGGCTGAGGTGGGGGCTGTGCTGCTGCTGCTGCTGCTGGGACAATCTCATCTCCATAGCAGACGGGCTCCCAGAAGGCACTGATGACGCCGACACTGAAGGCACAAATTTCCTCTCTGGGGAGTTCAACGTATATGAACATGTAACATGAACACACACGCTGTAAAGACAGTGCTGTCTTTCCCCATGGGACATGTTCAAGGCATTAGTATCGAGTATATGATTAAGAGCTGTAATGGTGAGATACAGTTGCTGTAGCGTGACCACGTGGCTTGTACTGCACTGCACAGACAGTAAACATCATTTACTTTGTAGACGTGAAACCTGCAGGTGTCTCACCTGGGTTGGTAACAGAGGAGATAGTGACTTTGTAGTTGGCTTTACTGGTGCTGAGGCCTGCGATGACATCCTCAATCCTCCACAGCTCTTTTCTGATCTGAACTTTCTCTTGCTGCTCAGAGAAACACAAAAATACACACATCTATATAGACACATTTTCTTTAACACACTGTAAAATGAATTGTGTACCAGGCAATTTATCACTGATGAGAAGTCATCTATTTGCCAAAATATAGTTTTTAATTTGAGGCTGATCCTCTTTGCTTTGTCTGTGCATATGAAATCAGTGTTCTGTAACCCATTCCCACACCCAGTCATGAGAGTGAACGACTGCTTGTGTGTGTCGACAGAGATCACTGAGCCACAGACCTGAGAGAGATCGCTGCGGTTCATCTGTCCCTGCAGGGCTGACTTAAGCCAGTCCACATCTCTCTCCAGCCGGCTGTACTCATTCCACGCGTTCTCCATCTCCTGCAAAACAACACAACACAATCCATGTTTCAATGAGACGAGACAGAGCTTTGGAGAAGCAGCAGGAGTGTCGACACGGAAGCTAAGCAATGTACTGCTGTGGACAGGGCCAGCAGCAAACGTATTTTAACCACCTAAAAAAGTCTACAACAAGTATATTCACTGCTTTTCCTTACCCTCAGACAGCCTGTTCTCTATGCTCTCGTCACAGCCACCAGACTCCAGTACCAAAAACAGCAATTTTGGCTCGCTGGATCTGGGAGCTGCTGGTCCGTTGCTGCCTCAATCAGATATTTAGTTTGTGTTACTGTGTGACTTTATTAAATCCATACTAACTTTTTAAATGCCAAAGTCGTACAATAGCACAAACAACATAACTGATTGAGGCAGCAGAGGAGACAACAGCTCCTGTGTTCAGCAGTGTTAAATCACTGTTTTTCACAATGGAGTCTGGCTTTTAAGAGAGAGATGTAACAGCTTTATCTCCTCACTGGAAATCGCTATCTGATGATAAGGTAAAGTGGTGAAAAAATTCTTAATACAGTTTACACTTTAGGCGGCTAAAATACGTTTTGCTGCTGCCCCCATCCACAGCGGTACATTGCTTAGTTTCTATGCTGGACTCCTGCTGCTTCTCCAAACTGGAGGTGTGCCGAGTTACAGCTACTGTAGGGAATACACTGACTATAGATGAGTATCTTATACATACCCACTTCAAAAAAATACAAACTATCCCTTTAAGGTTCCACCCTGTTTTCCAGAGATGTACAGTGACACTTTGTACTTTTAGAAAGCCCATGTGTGGTGAAATGCAGTTTGGGAGTAGTAGTCTTGAGTGTCTTGAGTTGATACCTCACTTGAAATGTATTTATTTATTTTTTAAATGGACTCACTTGGATTTGATCTGTTGTTTGTTCAGTCAGTCTTACACTCACTGTATCCAATGACAGTGTCACAAATATTTGAACACAACCAATATGGCCAGAAATGTCTGAGAGCCGAAAATACTCCTTTACTCTTGTGTGACCTTGCACTTTATTTGTAAATGTTCTGATGAAACTCGTCTTTTTGTAGTTTTAACGCTGAACATTTTGAATATGACTGAACATTTTGACTAAAGCATTTTTCAGAGTGACTGAGAAATGAACTCATGAGTTTATTTGTAGCCTCAGGTTTGTCCCCGACCACTCATTCTGATAGTCACAGTCAACCTGAAACAATGTGCCAGTTGCAGAAACCATCAAAAGGGAACAACTAAAAATAGAACTGAACATCTTGTTTCGAACCAATAAAAACATACTGTAAGTGGTAGGATGTGCTTGTGTGTACTAGAGGACAGAGACAGGCACAAATACATTAAAACGTAGCTAAATTACAAACACTCAACAAATGTATCCAAATGAAATAAAAAATACCAAATACATGAGAAATGTATTTAGTTGAAAAACAAGTCATTCGTGTGTAATTCTCTAGAAAATGATATTATCACATTTTAGGCCTTTAGTGGCCTCATTGGGTCTGACCTTAACCCCCCCCCCACATCAATGACCTCTCCTAATTTCCCACATCATAGATTTTAAGTGGCCTATCAGGGTATCTTGGAGGTGGGAGGCTGTGAATTCAGGGATGCATGCTGGGAGGTTTGTGTCAGTCAAAGCAGCCATTGATTGACTGGGTGAACAGCCAGTTGAAAGGCAGCCCCCCCTTTTTTAAGATTTTCAGCTTTGTCAAGAGTGATGAATATAGTAAGTACACTGGAGTAAATGCATTTGTAAGATATTTTCAAGCAACCAACTGAATGAGTGCAAAGGACAGGAGGGTGTGAATCCGGTAGTTCACAGAAAGCATGTTGTTGGTCTTGACAGGACATGTCACGTGTTTCACTTTCACTATGATTAGGCTATTGTTTCACAGGGTTTTTTCTACAGTTTACACCTGTGGATAAAAATGTGCCCCTCATTCATTCGTTCATTTAACCTGTGCCTTGTGGACACAAAGTGCTCCAGGTTCGCTTTGCTCTTTGCCGTTGTATTTAGCCCACTAGATCACATGCTGTTGCACTGAGACGCTTACAGCACAGAAACACTAAGCTTGTCCTCCAATTTTAAATTCATCTGAAAGCGATGGGCTTAATAACCGCACCGTAGTGCCACGTCAAAGTAAAAACAAAACTATGTCAATATATATTATGTACAGGCTATAGTGTGAACAGAAAGAGGACTGAGGCACCATCAGAGGTTGACCAGAAAGAGAACTGAGTCCTTTTTCAAATGCACTGACAATGTGAGCACAAAAAGAACTGAGTCCTTTTTTCTGTTGGTCCGCTCTTTCGTGCACTTTAAGAGGACTGAATTCAGTTTATTTAAAAAAGACTAGATAATAAGGATGAAAACACTCCTATTTTTTCTATCCAGCAAAATACAAATGACAAAATACCCCAAAGTAAAATAAATAGGTATTTTAAAAACATTTAATTGAAATACTGCCCGTCTCTGCAAGTAGTTTAATTCGGAGCATCTTACCTGCCAAACGTAAATTTCGATTTTAATTTTAACAGAGTCAAAGAAGCTGCATTTCTCACTATAAACATTATCATTTGAGTGCAGCTTGTGTCTTACTGTGGAGACTTGAGATATCTCAGCTCTGATGTGCACCACATCCTCTTGTAGTAATTTCTGCTGATAGGCAATCTTCTCAGCATGGGCCGGCTGATCTCTGTACTGCTCCATCTGCTGGTGGGAAACATCCAGCACTGACTCCAGCTTGTCCTAGATAAGGACGTGAGAGACATTGTTAATACGCAAGAAGCATTTATAGACCACACCAATAAACAAATACAGGCTGACACACACACACACACACATGGACATATATAAATACTGTACATACAAAAGAGGAAAAGCTAATTCTATATACCTTGTCTTCCTTTAAATTGCGTATCCTGGCCTCAAGCTCCTGTAGAATCTTGTCTTGTTCGCACAGTCGACTTAATTTCACCTAGAGGAAAAACAGTGAAATAATAAAAATGCAGAAAAACAAAGGATATAATCTACCTCTCCTTCTCATTACTCTGTGTTCACCTCCAACAGCACCACAGACTATAGACGTAATACAACAGAAAAACAGCAGAGATTACAAAGTGACTGGGCCGATGAGATACAGTATGTGTTTACAACAGAGGTCGGCTGTTCCATTCTAGTCTTCGTTCGACTATATTCTAACAACGCAGCCAGATAAGACGAATTGATCGTCTGCTGCCGTCTTCGCTGTCTGTAAATATGTCAATAAGGCTCATCTTTGTGAAAAGCCCCGAGGAATTCCTCTCATCAGCGCAGTGAGAAATATCAAAAGGCTCTATACTGTCTAGTTTGGGGGTGAGATCTGGTAATACCCATTATGAGTAATCATAATCAAAAATCCATATTTTCAAATTCACTTTTGGAGAAAACCGTGTTTATTGAGAGTGACAGATTTGTTTTCCCAGAAATGGGTTATGTGTTTATGAAAACAACATAAGACTGCCTAGTTCACAGTCTTTCTCACACAGTGTATTTTTTCCTCAGATCTATTTATCATTCTGTTCAATTAATAATTAAGCTGTTTTTATTTTGCTGCCGTATATTGTTGTTTTTAATTGCATTAAATATTCATTGTTCAGACAATTTGCTGGCAATTTCTTATAAATTGTTAAAGTGGAACAATGCTAATGATGAAAAGCCAGGACATCCATCTTATTTACCTCTATTCAGCAGAAAACAAAGAACGAGAAAAGCAGGGTCAGGCAAATCAAACTGAAAAATTTAACAGCTCAACATCTAAAACTCCCATTACATGTATTTTTCCCTTTAAATTGCAGGGAGGAAAATAAAAGCTGTGGTCGATACTCTCAGGCCCTCACTGTGCAGTGTGGATGGGTGTCCCCACAGTGTTGCAATGCATACGTTCCCTCTGCAGCCTCTGTTTACCACAACTTAAGAACACACACACACACATGCGCACGCACACACAAACCACACTAAAACACACAGTAAAGTCAGACTAAAGTCAGCTGCTTCTCTGTAGTGGATTGTAAGAAGTCGGAAACGGAGATCTTAAAGAAAAGGCAAGAGACGGATAAACAGGGTGCTTATCAGACTGTTTCTTTAAATCCTGAGAACATAATGATTCACTTACATCGGCATCACTTTCTGCTATTTTCACAGGCCTTGATGATCTTTCTGTTTTTAAACTCTCACGTCCAGTTACCTGAAATTCCCAATAGCCACAAATAAAATAAACTCTTTAATAACAGTAATCGAATTACATATTTTGAATACCTTGACTGCACTTTAATACTTCCAGTAAACAGATAACAACAGCAGTGTGGATTTTCAACATACAGTGAGACTGGTAGACAAATCAAGCTGGATGACTCCAGAATACAAATGATAAAGAAAAAAAACACAACCAATAAAAAAAAAAAACCTTTGTGCAGAAGTGCAAAAATATTGATGCAGAGAGAGTCTGCATCTGTATGTTTGGACAAACCCTGAAAACCCCAAAGCTGCTCTTTTCTGGCTGTTTATTGCTTCAATCAAGTTAAAGAACTAGGTCCTTCATGTGAACCATGAGGGGGAAGAAAATAGTCTTGAAATACTGATTTTTATGATCAACAAATGTATTGGTTTACCTTAGAATTAAAGGTCCAGTGTGTAGGATTTAGGAGGGTATACTGGCAGAAATGGAATATAATCTATTAGGTATGTTTTCTTTAATGAATAATCAATCACCTAAAATAAGAATCTTTTTCATTACCTTAGAATGAGCCTTTAATATCTACATAGGGAGCAGGTCCTCGCCCACGGATTCCACCATGTTGCCCCGCCATGTTTCTACAGTAGCCCAGAATGGACAAACCAAACACTGGCTCTAGATAGGACCATGTGCATGTTGTGTCGGCCACCATAGTTAGCAGCCCCTCCAAGACGAGAGCATCAGAAAAACACACAGTTGTTTTTATGTGCTTTATCCTGTGTTTTTCACGGTTTAAATCAGCAGGTCTATTTGTTTTTGAGTAAAACAAAACCTCCTAAACATCTGGATCTTAATTTATCAGAGAAAAAAGGTGAGCACACATTAGCAGGTGCTGGGCAAGCAGCCTGTCTCCAACATGCCAAACAGCATCAGAGAAATACTGATTTATAACTGCTTTATTCAGTGTTTTTACCGGTTTTAATCTGCAGGTCCGTTTGTTTTGGAGAGGAGGGGGGACCTCTGTTTATAATTCAGTGCTTGGTAAAAACCTGAACAATAATAATCTCAATCAGGAGAAGTTTCAGCTGGTTGCTATCTGCAGTCCCCTCGCTAGATGCCACTGAATTCCCCCTAAATTCTACACACTGTTCCTTTAAGGTTGAAGTGAACTTAATTATTTTTTATCTAAAAAAGCTACAATGAGTCACCTGGGTATACGTTAAACTATAGGGCCTCTAGTTTCATGACGCTGTGGTAAGACAGTATGGAAATTCTGGGCGGAGAGAGCAGTGACAGAATGGGCAGAAAAGTCAGCGCTAAGAGACTAAAAAGGTGGGAATAATTAAAAATAATGAGCTCTGTGTGTGTTCCTGAACCAGCCTCAGCATTATGGATATCACGGACGTCATCACCGCTCAACATAACTTTGTTTAAGATCTGTAAAATTTCATTTCACCAATGAGATCCATCTGCCTCCAGACAAACAAATCATAACTGCCTGCAGCTTTGAGAGAGATCTGAGGAGAAACACCATCATCTTAACAAGAGTCTACAGCCATGCTAGAGGCTGTGTGAGGCTTCACTGAGGCACAGCAGAGCTTTGAGTTAAATGCTAACATCATCATGCTAACATGCTCACAATGACAATTCTGTTTCACCATCATTATTATTATATATACCTACTGCTTACTTATATATTATTTTCATTTCTAATCAAATATATTGTTACTATGGTTATAATTTGTATCATTATTGTTATTATGATGGTTGTTGTCTTTATTATTACAGCCACCAGCACCATTATCATCATCACCATCATTATTATTATTATTATTATTATTATTATAATTATTATTAAGAGGTGTGAAGGGGGTGGCAATAACAATAGTTGTTACAATAGTAACAATAGATCTTCCTGTGTAGTCTAACATGCTAATGTTAAGCAGGTGATATATGCACCGTCTTAGTTTGGCAGGTATTTGGTAATGAAACAAGGTTGTAAACTGATGATTGCACTAGATGTGTATGTAATTCCATTTCTTCTCTGAGGATGGCATCAAAATTCCCTGATAATAACTACTGGTGTAAATCAGTAGTTTCATCACGATACGATTCCCTGGACAACGATACGATATTTGCCAATATGATTTGGATTTAATGCAATTCAAGGGTTTGTGATCAGTAGATGATATCAGGAAATATCCTCATTGTTTTTTCTTGGCTGCTCACCATTATCTGCCTGGCACTAGGCCACTAGCACTGTTGAATGTTCAAGAAGGAGGTGAACTTGGGCGAAAATGGTGACACAGACATGCCATTGTTAAAGGCGTATCTTAAAGATGATGATATGTATCAATGTTTCCATGATAATATTGGATCATGGATCATTGAATTGATATATATATATCCAGATCAATATATAGTTATACACCTATAATCTACACATTAGTTGGTGAGACATTTCTGGATGAAGGTGCTGGACCAGCCAAAAGACTGACATAACTATGTGTAGCGCCATGACACTTGCATGGCTAAAAAGAGGGAAATGTGTCTCCTATGCTGCTAAATTAGTATTTAGTTGCTCCTTAGTTAGCTGATTCCATTTCCATGTGCATGGTAAGTAACATCTGAATAGTACAGAATCATAAAGGGAAAACTAATTTACAATTTTATGGCCTGTATATTCCTATTATGTCGACGTTTTCTTATTTGAGATAATTTATAAATTAACTATTATAAAACACTCCTACAGGAACTAGTATTCTATTATCACTTGTATTGTAGTTAGAAGTGACTATGATATTTCTCTCTTTGCTATCAGTACAATAATACAGGGAGGGACTGTGTGTCCTGTCCAGAGGTTCTCCAGATTGCGGGGCAGAGATTTGTCTGTCACAGTTAGTCATGCATGAAGCTGGAAAAGTGTGGGTAGAATATTCATAACACCCACATCAGGATCACCACACCCATCACAGCGGTACGGACCAGTGCGAATGAGAGAGACTCACTTAAAGGGGCATTCCACCTATTTTACATGTCAATTACTAGTCATGTGGAGTACTACACAGGCTGTGAGAACAGTTTTATAATGTATTCTGTGGTTCTGGAGGGAGCTTTGTCAAGTCTGGGAAAATTACTAAAGTGATCGCCAGGATATCTTAGCTTGGGCTTGGAGACTACATGTTTTTAAAAGAAAACCTTCGTTACATTCTCATTCACTGAGTTTGAAAGGCGAGGGTGTTTACCACTCAGGGAGGGTCACGGAAAAACACTAACAAATTCTGACCACTTCTACCAACGTTACACTGCGTACCGCAGTGATCACACACCACAACACATTATCATCCCTTTCCACCAGTTACTACGATGAAACTAGAGGCCCTAAAATGTAAGCTGTCACACTGCCAGTACGTTTCTTAAAGAGCACCATTGGGTCATCTCTTATGCTCTAACAAGCAAAACAAAAGCAAACTGAAGATATCAAACAGACATTCAGTACATTCAGAAATGCTTAACAGCATGCAAGGAAGCCCTTTGACATCGCAGCTTCCTTCCTATCATCTCAAATCTCATAGCAGTGTGGGAGTATCACGCAGTGAGTGATCGGATTAGGGTATCCATGTGCAAAATCCTGCATAATTTCCAGGGATGCATCACATTCCTTTTGTAAAGCAGTGAAATGGTTTGTTTCACTTTGTATGCACACCGTCCTTACATTCCAACAGTACCCAAAACTCTGTGGAGTGGAGTTTTCAAACACATTGTGTACTGAAACGATCATCGGGTCAATACTTTGGATCTGTTTTGAAACAGGAAATGGAGAGGTGTTACAGGATGTACTGCACATCGTTCGCTGACCTCCCTCTATTCCAAAACACAACCCAGGTTTCTAATTAATGCATTGTGGTGTTTAAACATACAAATCATTACGGATCAAATGCTTTGCACGGGTGTAAATGGAATATATGCCAACAGCTAGCTAAATGAGACAGATTGCTTAAACACAGCAGTAATAGGCTTCTGCAAGTAGACAATTTGTAAGACTCAAACAGGAATTGGAGTTCACATGACTAAAACATTTTAGAAATTCAGCCATGTGCTTGTGAAAACTTCAATTCCCATCATGACAAGCTCAACGTCGACATGTGTTAGGGTGACATAAGAGCATCACCCAACTGCATTTGAAAGTATCATCCAATAAAAAACATTTTGACAAGCTGAACATCAGGACTTTTAATTAAGAAGCCAAACATTGCTATCACTTTATCCTTGTTGGATTCACCAGATTATAATTTACATAATAAGAAGTTAAAAGATACATTACTTCAATCATAAGGAGACAGTAGAAAGCACAGCGCAGAACAGAGGACAGACAGGAAAGAGGGGGAAACAGGGAGGCAGATGTTTGAGGCAGCAGCAGGAGAACAAGATTGCAGTCCAGAGGTGGAGAAGAGGATGAAAAGGATAAAGTGGCATTTACTTTGTTGGGGCCCACCTTCAGATCTAGATACTCCAGGTCCTTCTTCAGTTGTATGTAAGTATCATCAGCCTTTAAATGAGCAGTGGAGAGATAAATCATTTGAAATGAAGCTGCAGAGGAGAATGGGTGACCAGATGACTCCTAAAGCCTTTATTTGCTGTTCAGGCTTTGCTAACTGAACTTTAATTAACTCGGTCTCAATTACAGCTTACGTTTCTACCTCTGTATTTTTAAATACAGTTAGTAAAGCCAAACTGTAATTAGGTAATCGTGTAGGTTTTTAACTGGTTTAATGCCTCATGTTTGACCTCATACACAACTGAGTAGCTCAGGTCTTGTGCATGACATGTGGTCAAACTACACTTCTTCATTAGCATGGAGGATGGCCAGAGAATGGTTGGATGTTAGAGACAGGGTGGAGTTGTCATTACTGAGCACCGTTGCAGCTTCACTGCGGTCTGCTAGTCTCACAGCAATACACTGTTTGCGAACAGGCTCACAGGAGAGACTGTGGCTTGATGGCTGCTTCAGTATGAGAACACCAAGAGCAAAAGATTTATCAGAGCACACAGAAATGTGGATACAAATGTGTTGCATTCATCACATGTGCTTTTTACGGCTGTGCAAGGTGACGTCTATAAAACAAAGGAAAGTATAAAATGCAGGTATGTTCGACAAGCAACATGCTTCAAATATGGCATATTACTTTTTACAAACAGTATAACACAAGCCTCTGAAAGCTTATCCATGTTTTGAACAAGGTGGATGAGTGACAACAACTATAAAGACAGTTTCTGGACAGTCTGAAGTGCAATACAGCCCATGCCAAATGGTTGAATAAACAAGACAACCAACACCGACAGACCGCACAGTCTTATGCATGAAAGGGAAGTAATGTATGGGACTGGCTGGGGAGAGTGGGACCACAATGCACTGGCAGGGGTTGCAGTGTGCTGCACAGGAAGTTAGGGAAGTACGAGGGCCCCTGACCTGCATGCTGGGGCCTAGAAGGCCGTTGTGCTGGTGCTGCTGCAGGTGAGCGAACGCATCGCTGGGGCTATGCACACCAGCCAGCTTGGCCTGGTGCCTCCGAAGCTGAATGAGAAGCAGAGTCAGCTCCTCTGGCTGTAGCCAACCCCGGGTTTAGGGGCCGGAGGCCAGTGAAAGGGCAGAGGGATGAGAGAAAATACTTAAGAACCATCTGGGCAGTACAGTGTCTGAGACTGGGAGGATGATTTATTGTTCTATCAGGGACTCTCTGGCGATAAGGGTTATCAGAGCTGATAACACTGAAACAAATATCATATGGTATAACATTTACACCAGCTTTAAGGGGGTTCACAAAATCAGTCAGCTCCAGATTCTACATCCTGATACTGTCACTGAGATGAGCCCTACAAATTGGAGTCCTGTTCATATCTGGCTGGCTGTGCCAGACTGGAAAACTATCTTAACACTATATACTATATGATAGATATCTTTATTTATAAAATCAAGTTATGTTGTGAATGTAATAAGGAGGATCGTACCGTTTTGCCATGCAGGCTGGGTGCACTGACAGTATGTGTGATGTATCCCATGGCTGGCATCGACCTTCTCTCTATTTGGGAAGTCTGCGGAGAAACAAAATGCACCACCTTATTACAAATCTTGTAGAGTCACATCAAACACAATGTCTAACTTACTCAGTCATCAGTTTCAGTTTATTCACAAAACAGTTAAAATACAAGTGGTAACAATAACAATCATAAACATAATAGAGATATGTGAAATATGACACCCTGATAAGCTGTTGGAAACTGGAGACACTAAGCATAAAGTATTTAAAGGAGCAGTGTGTAGGATTTAGTGGCATCTAGCGGATGTAGCGGACTACAGACTGAAACCAGCTGAAACTTTCCATGTACCAAACTCAAGGTTAGGATTCATCAATGTTCATTGTTGAGGAGTTTTTTTTACTGGCAGCCAAATTATCCACAGTGGTCTCCAAAACAAATGGACCTGGTGGTTTACACCAGTAAAAACACCTATTAAAGAAGTTTCAAGTAAAAAATCAGTGTTCTTCTGACACTGTTTGGCTCCTTGTGGAGGCGCTGCCAACTACCATGGTTGGCGCGAAAACATGAATGGCCCTCTCTGGAGCCAGTGTTTGGTTTGTCCATTCTAGGCTTCTGTAGGAACATGGTAGTGCAACATGACAGAGTCTGTGGACAAGACCTGCTCCCATTGTGGATATCAACGGTTCATTCTAAAGCCCTGTTTCCACCAAACACTTTCAGTATGGTAGCTTTGGAACCTAAAGTAACCCTTCAGACATGGTACCTAGACTCTGGCGTTTACACTGCAAACAGTGCTCTTAAATGTGGGTGGGGTTGTTGTCACTCACTGCTCCGTCCAGCACTCACTGTATTTCCTTCTTTATCAGTCTGCACTTTGTTTATCGTCCACAGAACGGGGCTGCACACTGACATTTTCAGAAAAAAATAAAACAGGCTGCAGTGAGAGTCTCTCTACATGAGAGATTTAAAAATAGCAGGCTAGTCCTTCTAAGGAAAGCTCAGGGGTTTAGTGTTGCTGGAGCACACAGGAATGACGTTCCGCGAACTTTTTTTTTCTCCAAGTGAGGATTAAAATATATGCCATTTACATAACCCAGTCAAAATTAATACCTATAAACACTCCTTAAAATGTCATATAAAAACTAAAGTAATGGTCAAAGTTGTTAAAGTGAAATTTAAGGTGAATTTAAGGAAACGGAAAAGAAGCGCACTGAACTGAACTTAACCTGCACCATGCTGCTCGGTGGAAATGAGGCTTAAGGTACTGAAAACACAACAACTTTTATTTTCAAGTGATTATACACTAAAGAAAACATACTTATTTTTTATATTCTATTTCTGCCAATATATCCCCTACATCCTACACACTGGACCTTTAAATATATCTTTGCTTACATACTGTCTAGATTTAAATAAGTGAAATCTAATCCTACTAAATCAAAGTTAAACCATTGCCTCCAAGTCTGCAAACAAATTTGACTACACAGCAGATTTATTTTTTCATCCATCCCTTTCTCCCTTTCATCACTCCTACTCTTATTCGAAACAAGGTGTGCCCCGAGTTTTAGGCGCTACAGGGCTCGGGAAATTTGACGTTTTTGCTTAACACACAGAATTAGCGAAAACCAGGCCCACTACAGAACCTTAAAAGGACACAAACAACAAGAGATTTAATTAACTACACATAAATTAT
This sequence comes from Cephalopholis sonnerati, assembly GCA_019142605.1. Lineage (NCBI taxonomy): Eukaryota > Metazoa > Chordata > Actinopteri > Perciformes > Serranidae > Cephalopholis > Cephalopholis sonnerati. Next base: position 29,005,578 of record JAGQAX010000001.1, read on the forward strand.
ACTAAACCTGCTTTCTTAAAATAACATTTGTTTGCTACCAGCAAGAGAAGCACTGTAAGCCATTCCCTTTGAGATTCCCATGCCACTATTTTTTTGCTGTATAATAGGTTTTTTATTTAAATGCGAGATCAGAAGAAAGAGACCGCTGCTGATGTTTGAGATACAGTGGAGATGTTTATAGGGTGCTGAGGAGCCCTGGGCAAATTGGATTAGCTGCTAATAAAACATACTTCTTAATGATATTCCACAGAGGTATACAGATTGCTATTACTTAAGCGCGCTCCAGCCAGAGAGCACCATCAGCCTCAAAGATGCTGGGTGCACCAAAACTAAGTTCACTGCAGACTAAATTTAGTTCCCATAAACATCGCTCCCTCGGATCGTCTTGCACAGTCAGTGTGGCTCCCTTTGTTGAAAATGTATCTTCCTCTGAAGGGTTCTCCATAATTGTGCGTCACTGTGTTTTATGATTATAATTAGTGTCTTGACACTCGGGTGAATGATGGAGGAAACAGAGCATCTGTGACACTTTGTTTACTTGTGTAAGGCCATCGGGTTGGTTGTGAGGCTTGTGTGTGTTGGCAAATGTGGTGATGGTTTGGAGGGAGATCTTTTCACATGTGGAGGGTGTGGTGGGAAGACAGCGCAGGGTGTGGATGACAGGACGGCCCCTCGCTCCGTCTCTTGCGGCGGTGGCGGTGCTGTCTGAGCACAACGACGGGTTTGGGGAACGGCAGAGTAGCGAGCTTTTACTCACACACGCTCACACCACCTGTGGAGTGGGCCTGGGTGTGGACTGTGTGAATCTGCAAATGATTCACATGAGCATCAAAGTGCGCGCGCTGAGAAGTCGGAGCCTTCTCACATTCACTACCCAGCGCTACCGTGAGAATGAGACCTTTGTCATTTGCTTCACTACATGTGAATCATCACATTTTTCTTCAGTCCCATGCCAATGACAGGCTACTGACGTTTACTGGGTGCCAGTATGACAGTGTTTACGCACCAATGCCTGAGATTCAGACATAAATTGATCAAGGGTGGGACTTCTATCCATCCATTATCTATACAGTTTATTCCTGTAAATGGTTGTGGGGAATTAAACCTTTCACAGGACACGCTGGGCAAAAGGCAGGGTACACCCTAGTTCAGGGGTCTTCAGAGACAGAGCAGGGACCCCCTAATTCATACACAGTTTAAAATTGCATTTCATATTAAAGTGGGCAGATGGAGGTTGTTAGGCAGAGAGCCACATCAGCCTCAGGCTGCAATCTGGACCTGTATTTGCTTTTCAGGTAGGTGAGTGAGGAAAACTTACAAAGACAGGTTGTTACAACAGGCAAAATAGGTACGCTTTATGTTTACATGTGTTTTTAGACAATTTAATTTTTGAAAAGACAAGTAAAAACTTTCAAAAAATGATTAAACAATAATTTAGAGCTCTCCACTGCAGTAACTCTGAGGACCCCCTACGGATGCTGGACCCCCTGTTGAAGACCTGGGCTTCTCTGCCTGATTGGACCGGGAACAATTTCCCTGTATTTCTTTTCTTTTTTTTTAAATGTAGTTCTTGTAGTCGGTGTAAATTCATGAATAATGTATGGAGTGTGTTGTCACTGTGCTCAACTTTTAGTAGGAGAAGGCACAGGTCAGAGATCGTGTCACAGATGTCTGTTACCGCACTGACAAGACTTCAGTTGACATCAGCTTGTAATAAATACTTTAATATTAAAGAAGTCATTTTTCATAGTGGAAATCTGGGTTTTTAATCAGCCTCTGGCCCCCAAAGTGTTGTTACGCTTAAGGATTGGGTCAGGGCTTGGTCAGAAACTCTGCAGGCTCATGGGGGGTCGGACTGGATTTTTCTGGCCCAATCAAAGCTTTAACTCAGTCTGGACTATTTGCCAGTCTAGGAGAGTGGGATTTCAGTGATATAATTTTTGCAAGTGTTTGTTTTTAACTGAAAACATATGAGGTAATTCACTCCAGCCGGTCTGTGCCAGTGTGATACCAGATTGTGAACAAACCCGCTGGTGACCTCTGTGAAACACCACTCTTTGCCAGTTTGAGGGGACTCAAGACACAACTGAAGAGATCTGTCAGCTTCGGCTGCATCTAACAATTATGTTAATTATAATCTGTCAGGTATTTTTTCAATTAATTATTTAATCACTTTGTGTATAGAATGTCATAAATGGCTGAGTAAAGAGTCTCTCACTGTCTCTGAATAAATAATAAATTGTTCAGGAAATTGAGATCATGAAACAACTGACTTTTTCTCTGAGACATGTTTCTAAAATGTGAAAATTATTTTAAAAACTGGAAATGTTATTTGTATATGAAGTGAGGTTTTGTTTTAAGAACTTTGTTTTATTCCCTTCTGTATGGAGACCGATGACACGACACATCTTCACTTCTTTCCACTGTACAAAAATTAAGCCAAAATATCCCAGATACTGCTGCTGCCATCTTGTGCTGGTTACGTCATTTGGAGCAAGAGTCTGCACGGTAGTGATCAGGTGGCGGTATCCTGCTCCTGCCCCTACATCCTCCCAACCCAAGCATGAGTAGCACCATTGATTACAAGCACACCAATGGACACACGCAGCTATAAAACATGAAGTAATAGTGTCTTTATATAGCATCAAATTAGTAATTTGAACCGTACTGCTGCCAGCCACCAGGGGGCGATCGAGATGTTTTAGATTCAATTTGGGCTGGCATGAAGCTGAAAAAGATACATCATGTCATAAAAAAGGTAACTCTTGTCCACCACCATACTGGGCCAATGTCCAGTATATGTGAGGTTAAATAAAACCTCAGTTGACCTCATGTTGGATCGGAGTAGTTTTGTGTCAGCCAGATGTTACTGAGCAACCAGGACATGATTATGTGTTTGCACTGCTAAAAGACATGGGCCAAACCAACCAAAGGACATGGGCCTTTGGCTGGGAGGCATAAGTTATATTATCCTGTGGCTACATGGACAATACTAGTTAGTAGGATGGTTGTGCTCTTTTCATAGTATTTTTTAAAATTCATAAAAGTATAAAATAAGATCTGAATTACCCACTAACTTTTTCTTAAAAATGGCTTAAGACTGAGTTAATCAGTACACTAATATTTGCATTTTTTAGTTTCATGAGTAATGCTGACTTACTGCACTACATTAATAACTCGCTAGGCTGTATGTTTTCTAACCTAAGCCTTTATACATAATGATTAAATTCTAATTAACATCTGAAACTGAAATGAAATATCAAGGGGACTGATATAAAATTATTCATTAATATTATTCTTTGAACGCAAACTGTTCTGTGTATTTACACAGTATTTGAGCACTCTGAATGAGAGAATTTGGGACTGCATTTAATTCTCTCTATCTGTAAATTTGATTGGGAAAAATGTTTTATATTTTATACTAATAGAGAGCAACTCTTAATAATTTTGCTTGGAATACTAAAAGTGTACAGCAGGTGTCCTACCTGAGAAAGGTGGGCACAAATATGGCCGGGGGAGCTCGATCTTGTGCTGTCTCCCTGTGCCACTTCATCCAGGGGCCTCACTGTGCGTCTGTCTGAGGGAGTGTGTGGCCTGCGAGGGGACAGGGGTTTGAAGGACGAGGGGACTGACGGTGGGACTTCACATGGGGACGGGGGGACAGAGATGGAACGTGGCATCTCCACAGTAACTCTAAAAGATGAAGAGTCTGTGAAGTTAGGGCCAGTGTAGATAGGAGCCGTGGGGCTGCCATGACGGAACTGCTGCCGCTGCTGCCACTCATACAGCTGCCATACCATCCCCTCCTTGGTGGCCATGCGCTCATCTGTGGACATGCGGAAGTGGCTGAGCCGGTCGTGGGCGTACTTGTAGTCACTGGGCAGGTTGCATGTTGCTGGAGGAGAGTTGCTGCCAGACGGTAGACGAGGAGACTTTGGCAATGACTGATAGGTGGCGTCCACTGTGCTGGCTTTGGGCTTTAATGGAGGAGTCCTCCGAGGGAGGTTGTACTCAGCAGAGGGAACACTGGGACAGAAAACAGATGCAAGTCATTTACTGTTATATAAACAACTTCACACTATCTGTTCATAATCAGAATTCTTTCTCTCCATAGACTAGAGCAATTTAGGCAAATCAAACAGTCCTCGCATTAGCCACTAGAGGGAGGCATTTACTCAGGTTTTTTAATCATCATTTATGCTGCTGTTATTGATTCAAATTGACTGTGTGAAGTCAAACTGACCTCTTTGGTGGGTCTCCTTTTTGAACTTTGACCCACTGCTCCACCTGAGCCAGCGTATTCTTCCTCTGCACATGTTTCTCGCTGTCTCCCCGCGAAATAAAGCCCCTCTGATAGACCAGGTTTCCGTTCTGTTCCGGTGGCAGAGCCACTTGGATTACAGTCTGCTGTCCATTCTTGAGGGCGGCACCATCGACAGAGTCTGGAGAGAGTCTCTCTGCTCTTTCCTCTGCGGCCGACTGGCTGGGCCTCCCTTGGATCTCTAATCCATACCTCACCTCGTCTCCATGGGCCAGTTGGATACCATTATCCGGAGGTTCCTCTCTGTCTGTCCTGCGAAGGCTCTCTGACTGAGATGAGTTCTGGTTGAAGTGGACGTGGTTAGTCTGTGGAACAGCCTGCTGCACAGCCTTCTTTGGATTCTCCACCTCTCTGTGAAAAAAGTGAGACAGGGTGATTGAATTTAGCAACACAAGTTAGTCCTGCCTGTAAACAATTGAAATAAATGCCTTTTTATCTCAAAGGAGCCATGTGTAGGATTTAGTGGCATCTAGCAGTGACAACTGCAGTTGGCAACCAGCTGAAATTCTCCCATGTGCCAAGCTGGAACTTCCGGTTAGGATTCCTTCAGTGTTCATTGTTAGGAGGTTTTTACTGGGCGCCAAAATATCCGCAGAGGTCTCCTCCTCCTCAAAACAAACGGACCAGGTGGTTAAAGCTGCTAAAAACCCTGAATAAAGCAGCTTTCATTTACAAATCAGTGACCCTTTTCTGACCATGTTTGGCTTGTTGCAGAAGGGATGCTAACTATGGTGGCTGACGCAAATATGCAAACGTGTTTGGTTTGTCCATTCTGGCTACTGTCGAAACATGGTGTTGCAACATGGCAGACTCCATGGACGAGGACCTGCTCCCTATATAGATTTAAATGGCTTATTCTAAGGTAACTAAATCACAACAATTCTTATTTTTAGGTGATTATACACTAAAGAAAACATACTTATTTTATTATATTCCATTTCTGTTGATATATATTCCCTAAATGCCACACACTGAACCTTTAAATTACAGAGAGCATGCAGTTAAGTGTTTAAGTGCCTCATTTTTCAACTCCTGCACGTGGCTACACTCATTCAGTTATTTAACCATAATCTAATTTCCCCTCTTCACTGTATATTATGATGAAGTGCAGCACTATTCTTGAAACAAGGGATTACAGGACATTAAGCAGTGGATAAAAAACACAATGGACACTCAAATTAACCTTGTGTGACTCTGAGGGTAATTTCCTAATCCATTTGCAGAGACACTTGAACATACGGTCAGAGTTTCTCTTAAAAAAGATTGGAGACGATGGGGAGTAATTCAATAACTTTCCATCTGTACCTTTTAATATAGAGGAAAGAAGGAGAGTAGAGCCTTTTTTTGACAATGTGTGTAGAGTGAATCCCCACTCTGCCACTCCTTTTAATGTGCTCAAATGATAAGCTATGTAATTCATTAGGTTTTGCATTTAATTTCTTTAATCCTTTTCCCACCTGAGGGAATAAGACATGAATTAAAATGTCTAATTTTCAAACTGTTATTGATGATTCTACAAACTGCTTAGACTTCAGGGTGGCTATTTTCTTTAGAAATTATTCCTAAAAGGTAAAAATTAAATGTAGGAACACCAATAAAAGCTGACTAAGGTACACGATGCGGTTAAGTGATCACCACACACAGAAGTCAGTGGAAAATTTAGTGTTAGCGTTTATTACTACCTCATTAGTTCAAAGCATTTCATTGAATTAATGTTTCATTTCAAGGGACCAAACTGAGACTGTCATGTGGAACGTTGAGTGCTTTCCAAATAAAAATTTCAGGAGCACGGACTTATATTGGCCTCTAGGTGGCATTGTTGCACAGACCACTCAAACCATGCAGCCAGCTAATCTAAGATGTCTAAATGCAGTTTACCACAGATACAGTAGTCACAGAATATCAGACTGTATTCCAGAGTATGTCTCATTTGATTGTAAATATTTTCAACGACAATAAATGCACACGAATCTGCCCTGCACGTTGTGATTACTGCTGTGGAAATGGATTCTATAGTGGAAGTGCTTAGCTGGCATTGGCTGCAATGAGCTTCATCTATACCAGACCAGATGCAGTACACACACACACACACACACACACACACACACACACGGAAACTGCAGACATCTAAGTGCCCCAGAACAGGAGGACAGGGCTGGACCTGCTGTGTTAGACTGCTCATGCTGTTAAATAAAACACATGGAGGCAGGAAAAAGGAGCATATATCAGTTATGAAACCCCTATTAAAGCAGCAGACACTGTAGTTGATGCACAAAAACCTCTGCACATAACTCTCTAGGAAAACAGATGATTACTGTCTGGCTGAAATTACTGTGACACCCAGGTTCCCTTTATCATATCATCTCAAGACATATCCAGTTCACAGAGACGGCTGTGCTTTAGGGACAGCGTGATGTTGGTATTAGTAGCAGCCCGGCCAATAAGAGAAATGAATCCTACTCTGTAGAGCGAGACCAACCTCTTTATAGTGTGACTCTGCTGCATCAGCGCAGCCTGGTTCATGGCCCGGATCCAGCCATTCATGTCCTCCTGTGTGTCCGCACTGAAGAAATATGTCCGCATCCCGCAGTGTTCTGCCTGTGAGCCAATCACAGAGTTCTTATTGTAAATGTAGGAGCGCATTCCTGTATGGCTCGCCTATCAAAGAAAGAGAGAGATGGGGAGAGAGACAGAAGATAGATATGAGAACTTCTCACTAAAGACAGGAAAAAGCTGCCACTATGGGCTGATGAGTGAAAAACTTTGCTTTCTTGTTTACTGAGACTGACAGCTGTCAACTCAGGGAGGACAAAGTTTACAGCAACATTTTACTGAGAAAAAAGGGAGGGTGCAAAGTGCTGCAGCAGAAACAATGTGAACACTGTGCTGTTTCTGTCAAGAAAAAAGAAAGCATAACAAAGGTTATATTTTCCAGCTGCGTTTTAAAAAAGCTTCAGCAAAAAATGCACAACATCCTCAGCACACAGAAGTTAGACAGCAACTGCAGCAAACGACTGTACAGTAGCAACAAAAAGGCAAGTATGGCCATCTTTCATCACTTTGGTCAGAATACACATAACCACACCACATAAACATTAACGTAGGTTCTGCTATTTATATGTGAGGGTATAAATCTGTTCAAATAGCTTAATCAAACCCAATTCTGATGCAGACAACCAGCTATACCGCTGTAAAAGAGCATGCAGCACCTTTTTGCACAGTTTCATAGCTACTGAGTGTTTAATCTCCTTTTGTTTCCACCCTAAATACAAATTTTCTCTTACTTCACATTCATTCAGATAACTTTCTGATTTTAAATCTGCAAAATATATTGCACTGATCTACTCAATATGCAGTAAAGGAGTACAAAGGATAAGTTAGTGATGTTTAATCATATTGTATATCTCCATGATGGAAGTTTTTGTGCAAGATTCTAGCTATTTCACATTAACTGTAATTTCTCCAAAACAAAATTCATGAACAGCTGCCGACAATACCAAAAGAGCATCCGACAACAAGATTGAACTGCGTTATATACATTGTGGAAAGAGCGTTATCTTTATTCAAGTCCTGTACCACAACATGCAAAATAAATGGAGGCAAAATCAGTATCCAGTGACCAAAAAAAGGTCCATTGGTAATTATAATTAGTGCAAAGCTGACTTCATTGTATAGAGGGAGCTCTTTCTTTTCATTAGTCTATTAATAAAAAAGCATGTCGCTGTCAGTGTGTTTTTTCAGCTTCTGAGCTGATAAACTGTGTACAGTCTTTGACCTCTTTAGGTTCTTAAAGGGGACCTGTTATGCTCATTTTCAGGTTCGTACTTGTATTTTGGGTCTCGACCAGAATAGGTTTACATGCTTTAATATTTAAAAAAAAAAACACTGTATTGTTCTCATACTGTCTGTACTGGAACACCTGCATTTACTCTCTGTTTGAGACACTCCGTTTTAGCACCTGTCTCTTTAAGCCTCACTCCCAAAGAAGCCAAGTCTGCTTTGACTGGTCGGTGTGTCCAGGTCCTCCATAGCTCGGGCATAACACTAATGGAGTATAGTGACCATTTTTATTGTGGAGAAATAACTAATAAGAGCTTCTTAACCAAATTTTTACAACCAGCCATGTACCAGCAGGAATATGATCTGAAACTGGGGACAAATTAACAACATCGGCTGCTATGTTTCCCTGATGTTAGCATGTAGCTAAATGTGGCAGTGTAGGCTACATAATGTAAACACTTGCAATAGCATGCCTGGAGCCGATGACCATATACAGCTTAGAAGTAGAAAAAAAACATTGAAACTACTAACTACTAACTACTACCTCATAATTTAAAAAATGTGGCCACGTTTAATATGATCATCAGACACTGTAATATAATAGATTTGACAGATAATAAGGAAAAGCATAATAAGTCCCCTTTAAGAGTCAAAACAAAAGACCTTAACCAGGCAATCATTGCCATAATTTATCAGTTCTGACGACTGTAAAGTGAATGCATTTCTTCTACAAAAAAAAAAATCTTTAACCTTTATGAAATATGCGAGAAGCAAAAAACTGCAAAGGTAACCAAACAAGGGACCTGCTTCAAAACACATGTAGAGAAACGAGTTAATCGTTTATATAGGATTTCTTTTGTTAAACAATATAAAACTAATGTCAGTACAGCAGGGGGCAAATTGCTGATGGCATCAAACATCCAAAAAAATGCAATGAAATCAGAGAGGAGTGTGGGAAAAATGGCTGCGACCCTGTCGTCCACCACTCCAATGACGATGAGGATGTGATAAATGATTTGCAGCTCGACAGGACAAATACCAGAGCCACTGAGAGTACAGGTTTATGAGATTGATTGGTCCAGTGAGTAACCTTGGCAGTGTGAGTGTCTACTACTTGACCACATTTATAAAAATTAGCAACTGGCTGACGTATTAAAAATCTGGACATTCCACACATGTTGTCCTTCTGTCGCTCTGTGGTCCATTGGATTTGAAATGAAACACCCATTTCGAGTGATTAGTCTTAACTCATTTTGGGTGAACAGTGTAGGTGCTGCAGTCTTGTCATTGTCCATATTTTTCATGAATTTGGGCCTAAAAAAATGCTTCACTATGCAATTTTCTGTTTCATTTCAAATCCAATTTGCTGGACTACAGTGCAAAAACAATAACAAATGCATCAATGTCCAAATACTTACGGACTGCTTCGTGCATGTAAAACAAAAGTTCCCTTTTTCAGTCCCCCACCCAAAATTCAGAGCAAAGCTGTTTACTAAAACAACTGCAACCCTATGTGCTCTGGCATTGTCCATAGATGAGTGTAGTCATGTCTGCACATGATGAGACTTCGATGCACATTTCAAAATGTGCATTCAGCAGCTGCTAGCATGATATGAAACAAAATGAGCTGAGGATGGCGGTCCACTGACGAGGCTAAAGTGAAATCAAATACCTATTCATGCAAGACAGGAAGCCAGTGTGATTGAGGACGACCGCCCGCAGAGAACAGTACTCACTCCGCCCGCGCACATACACCAGGTCACAATGGGAGGCAATTGACCAACAGGGAATGAGAGAAACACAGTGAGATGAGCAAAAATAAGAGAACAACAGAAAACAACAGGAAGTTGCTGACTCAATAAGAGAGAACAGAAATGGCTCTGGCTCTGGTTGTGGTCTGATGGCAGTCATCACAGAAGCAAGAGTGAGTGACAGTGGCACCATCAAAAGTGTTTTGACACTTTACAATCAGATACATCACTGTGGCGTAACAGCTCCAGGGCTATGGGGAGGGTTCAAAAAATACAAGTAAAATACTTCAGAGAGGTACTGTGCTGACTTACACAACATGTTTTCTTATATCTTGTCCATTCAACCTCTAATGCAGTTGATTTTGAGAAATATTTTAGTGTCACCTTCTCTCATTATTTCAGGCCAACAAAAACTGCGGTCTTTCAGCAGCTTTAACAGTCTGAAACATCCCGTTGTTGAACAACACCAGACATCTACTGAGCTGCTGTCATGCTTACTTAGCAGTAACTGAAAATTTCCAAAGCACCTCAGATACACTTAATGAAATCTCCTGCTCTTAAATGCATGATGGCTCAGAGAGAGCTGAGGGGAATAGGGATCTCTTAAATACAGGGTGGTACAGCAGAGCTCAGGCTCATTTCACCTAACCTTACACAGCACACAGCAAGTGGTGGGAGGAGACGGAGAAAAGGCTGAATGTATAATTAATATTTCCAGCAGCACAATTACAGTACAAATTCCATTGTATGTAATATGATCTGTCAAATGCACGAGGTGTGTACCACACATGCACACTTTACACATTCGTACTCACACAGACAAGCACTCACACTCAGACACGCACACGTGCACACACAGAATCCAAGAACAAAAGCCGAAGTACAAAGGAGCTGAAAGGATTGCAACAGAATGCCCTGAAGCTGCAGCGGTGCATCAAACATTCAGGCACTATTGTTCTTTGCAACAAGCTCTGTGTTTCCACAAAGGAGGAGCTGGATAATGTTAACACTCTTGCTGTAACCAAAAGACATAAATCCCTTTGCTGTCCTCTGGCACAATTCACAGACGGAAAAAGAGAAAAAGACTTTGCCGCATGCAAAGAAATGTTCAGTCGCACATTTTTAAATAAAAATGACGCTATTATCAAATGTGGGCCGGCTCTGCTGGGTACTGTACAACCAGGGAGCTATGTGTCATTCAGATTTCAATGAGAGAACAAAGCTCTTGCACTGTGTGAACCATATTGAAGGCTGCACTGCTGCAGCCTCTCTAGCACTCTGGTGGGGGCTACCCAAAGACAGTGGAAAATGTATTTCTGCCCCTTCTCACAGTAGGTTAACAAATTCAAACCTTGCACAAGTGAACAGAATACACAGACGTTGTGCTGCAGCAAAGATCAGCTGCCAGAAGGTCAGAAGTTCCATCGGACTTCACTCAACCAGACTTCTTAAAGAAGTCTTCAGAGATATCAACGGCTGAGTTGACAGCAAAATCTTTCTTGCACAAATATGAACATAAGTTGAATTTTTCCAAGATATGCAGAATAAAACCTGTTTCAATAAAGATGACAAAATAATACTTTTCCCCTAATTTGTTTTTGTTTACCCTTTTAAAATTAATTTAACAAAAACTTTTCAAACAAGTCAGTGTTTCATATTTTCTTAATATTACACAAGAAGCTGTAAAAGTTTGCATTAATAGAATTATCAATAAATAGAAATATTATAATTTCAAGGTCTAGTGCAGGGGTTGGCAAGCTTTACTATCAAAAGAGCCCTTTTTGGCCAAAAAAGACACACACACACAAAAAAAATCTGTGTGGAGCCACAAAACATATTTGAGAGTCATAATGAAGGTAACTAAATTTTGCCTGTCAACATCAATAATAGATCTACATGAGCATCCATTAATATGTTTCAGCACAAGGCGGCTATTCTGCAGTGGGCTATTTTTGATTATTTTCACTTTAACTTTGCAATGTTACCAGTGAAAGCAAACAAATTTGTCCATGCACTATTAAATTCTCTACTTTCTTCCCTGAGATTTTTCTCTTTTTGGGTTTGGAATCCACAGCTAGACTAGCTAGGGAGCTAGCTAAAAACAAAAATATTTTCAAAAATAACGGTAATTAATATCCATATAATTTTCTGTCAAAGCCACAGAGAGCACTGGAGAGGGGCTAAAGAGCCGAATGCGGCTCTGGAGCCACAGGTTGCCCACACCTGGTCTAGTGTGTAGCATGTAATGGCATCTAGCAGTGCGGTTGCAGAACTGAAACTTCTCTCGTGTGCCAAGCATGTAGGAGAACTACGGTGGCCAACACAAAACAGTGAAAATGCCAGTGTCCCTATCTAAAGCCTTGTTTGATTTGTCAGTTCTCGTCTACAGTACAACAACATGGCAGACTCCGTACAGGAGGACCCGCTGAGTACATAGATAAAAACAGCTTGTTTTAAGATAACGAAAACACAACGATTCTTATTTATGGGTGATTCTAAACTAATGAAAACATAGTTATGAATATTATATGCCCTTTTTGCCAATAAATGCCCCTAAATCCTACACACTGGACCTTTAAATCAGGAAATATCTGATCAAACAATAAAGCATACAAAAGTAGGAACCCTACTCCAACTTTTGATACTTGACTGTTCTTGGTGCTCTGTGCTACAGACACATTTCGGTTGGCACTCAAGTAGTAAGTAAGTTCAATACCCAGCCTTGATAATAAGCACTGTCTTGAAAAAATAAATTAAAAAATTAAAAAAAAGACAAAAATTTAAAATGTGATCTAGGCAGCACTGAGTACCCAACCATCCCTCTTGTGTTACAGGGACCACAGCAGGGGCAACCAGTATGTGAGGACTGCTACCTAATTGTGATGTAGCAATAAATATTCTTGAGGAAAAAAAAAAGTGTAAACAAGTTATGCTGGCTAGACATGGACATGACATCTTCACTCATAAATCTGATGAAATGCCACTTCAGTGTTACCTTGAAGGCATATTTGCGGTTTATGTGGTCATCAGGCTCAACTGGTGCGATGACATAACTGGGCAGAGGGATGCTACCGAGCACCGTCTCCTCTCGGCTGTCTGTGAAGCAAAAGCACACAACACACAACCAGAGTACTGTAACATCCAAAACAACGATCTCTAATTCTGCCAAGATCTTTTACGATGTTTACGAGTGACTGCAGATTTATGAACAGCAGGAAAATTAGCGAGGCATAATTCATGGGTGACTCCGTGTCTGGCCGAGGCCATGTGGCTGCATGTGGCACGAGGTGGCATGTGGCTTATCTATTATTCAGTATGATTAATGGTGGAGAGGAGGTAGGTGCTCTGGCAACACAAGCAAAGATTACATCCCATAATAAAACACTCAAGTTAATAAGGAGGGAGAAGTGGGAGGAAGAGAAAGCCGGGGAGAGTAAGAGATAGCGAGACATGTCATACATCTAATTATAGGCTGTCATTAATCAAGAAATACATTTCTTCCCTCAGAAGACCTCATCAAAGGTTTGCACATTTGTATGACCATCTTAATTTTGGGCTGTTAAACTGACCAAGTGCACTTTTCATGGACTCACCTTTGTAGTAAAACAAGCAGTAGTCTGACAAAACAAACCACTTCCTTTTCCACAGTCGCATTCCAGAGCTGTCCTGGAGGTGAAGGGGGAAATGCAACACACAGTGTATTTAGAAATCCTCCTCGCAGAAACGCATTTCAATTCACTTTTTAATTAAAGAGTGTAGTTTGGGAATATAGTGCTCGTTAGCAGTGAGCAAGGGAGGGAAGGAAGGAGGCTTTATGCATATCATTATTACAATAATTTAAGTTTATTTTTTCTTGCAGCATTTGGCACAAAGCTGCAGCCTCTGCGTTAAACTCAGTACTGCAGGTCTCTAGGCTTTTTTGTCTCATACTTTTTAGGATTATGTGCTCTTACAAAACACTCGAGTCCAGATTAGGGGGTTTCATAAGGGCAGTCTGAGCATTCATCATCATACAACATTAGATTCTACACAAAACTCTTCAACACGTGCTCCTATATGTGACACGTGGGGTCATTCTTTCAGACTCACAGTCAGAGCAGAGGAACACCAGCTCACCTGTTTATACAGCCAGCCTCTCACCACCACTGGGATGTTGAGGTTTCTTTTAATAGCATGATCCCTTTTGCCAAAACTGTGTACTTTTCCTGTACCTCTGGAGCCCTGCGGAAAGCAAAGAAAACCCAACAGTCTTGATTATGTGGTGGCTTTGCTGAGGAACTGTTAGCCAAATTACTCTGCTGCTTACCTGAGGTAATATACACTAATTAACAGAGTAGTACTGTGTATACCAGAGGTTCTCAAACTGAGGGTCAGGCCCCCCTGCAGGGGTGTGAGTCCAATATCGGGAGGGATGTATGACCAAAAATGAGCAAAATCAGAGTTGAATGAATGTGGTAGTTTCCCCAATATTGTTAAAGATTTATAAAAACTACTTCAGTTTACACAAGACAGTCAATTTGTTTTGGCTCCTAAAGGGGGCCTGAGAACTACTGGATTCAATTAATTTTAAAATGTTGTCCCTCATACATGAAACAGTTTTTGACCTCATATAATTCCCCATATCCACTTAGAAATACGCAACATCCCCTTTTGTTCATCCCCAGAATTTTCAAAGACATTGGATGAAGGTCATTTCAGTTCAAAGCTCCATCTGACTGGAATAATCTTCCTCTTTTCTTGAGATCTGTAACCTCTTTCCACTGCTTCTGTACTTCTTTAGATTCACATCTCAAAACAACCTGTTCATGTTTTTAAAATGTTATACTGTAAACTGCTATGTAACTATTCAAGGTCACTGTATTCAATGTTCATTTTCTTGTACAACAGCTGAGGGCAGGGGGTGCGGGTGGGAGATGGTGAGCAAGACGTCTGTATCTGTGTATCTGTAGTGTACGTTTGTTATGTAATGCAGTTTTGTTTGTGTTTTTGTTCTGTGTTTGTGTTTGAGGACCCCCTTGAAAATGAGATGCTACATCTCAAGGGGCTATCCTTTCACTAAATTCAAATTCAAATCTACTGGTGCTAACAATGGAGTTGCCCTTCACAGTACAGAGAATTCAACTACAAAATTTCTAAGAATTAAAAAAAGAAGCAGTCTTTCCACAAAAAGTAAAATGGCTCTCTTTCCTAGAACTTCCTGCTTCTGACACCCATACCAAGAAAAGGAAATACCAACTGGCTATTCCTGGGGATGGGTGTATCCATTTATAATCAGGATTATTTTTAGACACAGCCATTTCAGACTACATTTTCTCAGTTAAAAATTAAATTGTACTTTTTCTTGGTTGCTTTTCTACAGCAATAACTGGGAGTGTCCCACTGATCAGCTGGCTAAAAGAAGACATGACTGCTGAGGGGACAAATATGCATATCCAGTTCATCATACAGAATTATAAATGTGACATGTTTTAATGTGACAAAATGAGAGAGACCAGAGGGACCAGAAGGTAAGGTGAGTCAGTCACACAAAACAATCATCACACAGACAGTCGTATTCTTTACGCTATCTGTTAATCTTCTAGTTATTATCTCAATCATTTGGTCCATAAAATGACAGAAATTAGTGAAGAATATCCTTTACAAACTCTAAGAGCCCAAAGTAACATCTTCAATATCGCTGGTTTTGTCAGATCAACAGTTCACAACTGATATTAAGTGTTCTGTCATATTTGACAAAGAAAAGCTGCCTAATTCACATTTGAAGGGCTGAAAACTAGCAAATGTTTGACACATTTGCTTAACCCTTTATGACCTACCATAGAACAAGTCCACCAGAGCACATCTTATTTACATATTTACATGCTGTAGTGCCACTTTTGGAGTAGTTGAATATGCTATCCATCAATACAACCCTCATATCCCAATTTTTTAATACTATGTATAGATTTATGTCCATACTAATTAAATAAATTGCTAAAAAGTGCAATAAACTACAAAAAAAAAGAAAATCCTTTTTTTTGTTTTACACATTTTTCTAAATACATGCAAGAAAGTCAGTTCATGCTCACAACATGATGACGCTTATTCCAACGGAGGAAGTGCTGTGAATACCCGCAGTCTGGATAATGTTTTTGTTCCGTGTACTTTTTACTGGATTTCTACAAACTGTTTTGTGCAAGGAAACAGTGCTCTGGGGTAAAATGAATACATGATATGTTAGTGTAACTCCCCTGGTTTTATATA
This sequence comes from Cephalopholis sonnerati, assembly GCA_019142605.1. Lineage (NCBI taxonomy): Eukaryota > Metazoa > Chordata > Actinopteri > Perciformes > Serranidae > Cephalopholis > Cephalopholis sonnerati. Next base: position 29,021,673 of record JAGQAX010000001.1, read on the forward strand.
CAAAGAGAATTATTGCTCTATCTTATTTGGTTGCAATTCGACCGGCATTTAAAAGTTGATATGCAAATGGAATCGCAGGCGCTCCTGTCGGTATTAAAGAGCTACAAAACAGTGTAAACAAAAAATGTTACTCATCAATTTAATGTGGAACTACCAATTCGTCATTTCAGCCCTTCAAGAAAGTAATCACAATTCTTTTCGAAAATATCAGCAAGTATTCGCGCATCCACATCCCTCCCAGCCATGGTTGTCTCTAACATTCAGTTGCATCGAAACTTTGTAAAAAGTTCAACTGTCTTTCAGTGTCAGGATTTCTCTCTAATTTTATTCAAGTCCTGTGCGTCTGTGGTGTTTCCTAGAATCAGTGACAAAACATACTGGCAGTGAAAATTTCCATGATCACTGTGGAAACAACAGCAAGTCTGCACGCTGTACACCACACCCCTGTCCATTCCCAGAGGATGTGTATCCAAGTTTTATCATGCTTAAAAATCACTAAATTATTACTCTCTGTGGCCGTAAATCAGACTGAGATAACGTGTTCTCGAGTTGATTAAACCAGTCTATCAATACGAGCATTAACAGTCATCAGCAGAGCTCCCAAAGTGATTCTCCGCGCCAAAAAAGCAATGTTTGGTCAGTTACGATAAATGTCAAATAAAAAAGCCAGGAAAATAAAACATCTTGATTCTTTTTAAGGATTCATTTTCTCTTTTGTTAGATTAAAGCAAAACAAATGAAGCCTACTCAACATAAACTCTCAGTGAAGACAAACACTGACACTCACCTTTGACCCTGAGGTGGCATCCACTGGTGCTGAGGTCACAGTCTTAGCGGAATCTGTGACCATGCTCGGGGATCTCTGACTGGCTGCTGACTTGGACATACGGGCTTCTAACCTACAATTAAAAAGGCAGCGTAGAAGAAGATCAGTAATACAGACAGGACGAGAAGCACTGGATAGTCATATTCCCACTTAAATTCCTCTGGCAAACTACAGACACGCAGGAAAACCGAGCGCAGCCCTGTGCTGAGCTTTCACATATAAAGGATATGACTATTTCCTGACACCGCCACGCGACCTTTCACAGCCAATGGCTTTGCGGTGGATGTGTTAACAGTGTAAGCTTTGTGTGCCAAACACTCCAGTGACACTTGGTCTGACACACACCCTGGGGCACACAGCGTACACACGCCCAGATAACAAAACAAAACAAATACAAAAAAAAAGAACAGCACACATGACACACACACACACGATCTTTGGACAGCTCTATCCACATCCCACCTCGCATTTCTTCATGACGTCATCATATTACAAGGTTTCTGGGAAAATAAACATTGAAGAAACACACAGCCTGTTCAGTTTCAGTGACAGGTCGGTGTCAGATAACACATTTTTGTGTTATTAGAAACATTTAAACATTTAGGCCTCAACCAACCATAGTACGTACAGTACACTTCTTTTCTTATGCAACAACTCAAAGTCTTTTACTGCAACAGCAAATCCATTCACTCCCACATTTTCGAGGACTTTTTTTTCCCAGGCTGCGGCAGCCTCTGCTTCATCCCGTATGCTCAAAATGAAATTCATCATAGATAATGGAAACACCAGAGACAGCAAGGATCAATTTGATTTAACAAGGTCTCAGAAATGTTTCTTAGGAATTTTGGTCTGCGCTGATTAAGTAAGAACATGCAGCTCCAGCAGATTTTTCACCCATAAATCTTGCACACCTCCTGTTACATTGCATTTTAAAGGTGCTCTGTTGGGTTTATATTGGTAGACTGTGCAGACCACTGGACTTAAATGATGTCACTGTCATGCCCCTCGAATAATCCTGATATTATAGCTGTTCAGGTGCATCATTCTTGGTGAACTCTGGAAGTAAAAATATCACGAGGGAGGCTATTTCTGTGAGGCAGGAACAACCAGGGTAGATGACTATAAAACCAAGTTACACTCACTTTCCATGTTTATTTGAGTAGTGGTTTGTTCATATTCCCTCTCACAGGCCTAGAAAATAATATATATCACTTCATGAGAGAGTATATGTAAATTTAAGTGAAGTTTTAAAACTCATCTGCAGCCACCCCACCAGTATCATTGACATGCAGCTGTCCAGTACTTAGCAGAGCCTCTCCCTGACTGCAGGAGTGAACTTACAAAGGGAAACTATGTTTGACCTGTCTCTCTGATAGCACTGCCACTAGCCCTCTGCATTGTTCCGCAAAGGGCTTAAAAGCAGCACCAACCCTGTTGTTTTTTTCCTGCTTTGTGTTGCACACTACACCGCAGCTAAGGAAAACAAGATAAGCTAGAGATGTGTCTGCAACTAAGGCAGAAAAAACTCTGGTAGAACAAGTGGAAAAAGAGACACGCCACAGTAGAACAAAACTTACAGTATCTGCACTCACAGGCTGGACAGCAGCCAGTATTTTTACAGGATGTTTCTGTCCTATCAAGGGGACTCTGCTGTTTTATGTGAAGCTTTCATTCTGTTTACCACCACTGTCATTGGAATAGTTCCCCGGGAGATTTGTTGTGGCATGTGTTGGAGAGGAGCGATATTTCACATCATGTAGTGGAGCAGAGGGGAAGACAGTAAGCTCCATCTCTCTCTGCCGCTCTTGCTACTGTATGATGGAAATGAGGGCATATTTGACGTTTTTTTTTTAATCCTTTAAGGCAGTGGGTGCACATGGGGAGAGCTGACGAATTGATCATAGTGTGATAATCTATAACAAAGTCAAAGCCTCCAGCCCAGCAAAGCATAGGATGATCGACCCCTCCATGGGGAAGGGCCTCCTGAAGCTCTTTTTCCTGCTCTGTCCTCAATCCAATACGGGTCTCACTGAGGTTCTCCGTACTTGGAGGGGAGTCAATGATTCATGGAAGAAACCAACTTCCTTTTCAGATATCATTATATGCGGAATGAAGCCTATAACGTCACCGTGACAGTGAACAGAAGCAACAATTTGAAGCCACAGTGAGGTCATGCCCGTGTCGCACACATTCGATACCACGACTGCTCCCCAGCTGTCACGCTCTCCACTAAACTCTAACAGCATTATGAAAAGAAGGATGCAAGAGAGAGGCACAAAAATATGGCAATAAAGTTAATAGAAGTTGGTTTAGTGGGAAAAGTATCACACAGCAGTAAGTAGTGTGTGTGTGTACGGAGTAGATGCTGGAATTAAAATTCAAATTCACATTTGGTATAACTTACAGTGTTACTGAACTGACCTACATTTGCACTAAAGCTGCTTTTTCTAGGTAACTTTACATAGTCTTAGTTTAAGACTGAGCTAAAACTAGAACAATAATTCTATTACTTAAAGCTGCTTACAGATGTGTGGTTAAACTGATAACGTACCCTGTGAAATACTTCAATATACAATGTTTGAAGCTGGAGACTGTTTTGAATGTTCACATGCACTGAAGTTGATCTTTCTCTGTCATTGTGATGATAGCTTTATTGGTAGTGTAATGAATGTCTTGTGGGTATGGTTTAGGTGGGTGGTGGGAGGCAGGGTCAGCACTGACGTCACACCTGGGGGTTGGTGGTAATGACTCATTAGCTGCTATTAGCTGCACCTGGAGGGAGAGCTGGAGAGGCCTTGAGCTGAGTGGGTACGCCACAAGGGAGACGCTGGAGGCAAGACATTACAAAGACAAAAGAGAACGACCGTGAAGAAGAGCGAGCCGGGCGACTGGTCCGATGGAACTCCGATAGAGTCGGCCAGTCCAAGCGACATTTTTCATGTCTAATGCAACACGTAGGGAGAGGCATTAAGTTACGGGCTTGCTAGCCTTAGTTGATGAGGTTTCATGAGCTAGGTTTAGCATTGCAGCGTAACAGTCATCAATTTCATTATGTTTCACATGTCAGACCCTTATTATTTTACATTTATGGGATGTGTTTTCTGTGGCCTGGCTTAGCACACAGAGTGGAGTGAAGAGTAAACAATTAAGGTGGACACAAGCACAGCCCAAAACTTGTTGTGTCATCCACCACATCAAAATAGTCAAGCACACAGTTTCTTTTACAGTGAAAACAGCAGGAATACTCTAACATATTTCATATCTTACCAACCACCCGTACAAACTGTTGAAACCACATCAATCACCTCTGTGTTGGCAACTACGATAAGAGAATATTTGTGCTTTCAATGGACAGATTTATGGAGTTCAACAGCCAGGACAGACAGTATCTATGAAATATGCTGGAGCGTTCCTTTATAATGAAAATAAAAGCTACATATACAGAATTGCACACAGTGCAGCGCAACTGTCATTACTAGTTTCAGACCAACACAGTGTCATTTTCATAGCTGGTGCCCACATTGTGTATGTAGCAATTGTACTTGCGCCCATCTGTGTGCCCATGGGCGTGTATAGGTCTTAAAATGAGGTGTGGTCAGGCCCACTGTTGGCGTGTTGCCATTTTGAGGCAGCAAAGATCGATTGCACCATTGACCAGCAAAAATCTGCCCTAAAGTCAGAGTGGTGGAGTATTTTCCTGCTATTTAAAGGGCACATTATTCAGTAACATGCGCCTGTACAGGTGGTTTCACAACAGCCTTACACAGACAGGGACATGCGGGTGGGTTAGAGGTGGGAAATAATACATCAATAATGCAGAAAATATTACATTCTCTAAATTGTAAACATAGGAGAGAGCAGAGCTGCAGAGCTGCAGAGCTGCTGTCCACCTCCCCATAAAAGAGACACTGTGCACGTTCAAGCATGAGAAGCAGGGTAACTTCACTGATTATTTCAAAAGCTTCAAGTTAGGTTCTGTTTCCTCTGTCAAGTTTATAATTAATTTTTTTAGTTTTGCTGCTTAAATGTCCAACAATATTTGCTGAAATGACATCACTGCTCTTACTGTGTTACTCTCATTAGAAAACCGCTCGCTCCTCCAATTTGCCTAATCTGCCATGTAAATGGTAATAGGGGCAAACATGGCTTTTAAAGGGATTAGGAGATGACACTGCGATAGTTTGAATTCAGTACACACCTATGATTAATTAAGGGACTAAATACAATCCCTTTGCCCCTTCTGTCTTACTTTGCACCCAGATTATGCTCCCTTTAACAGGCCAAAGTGGTTAGACGGGCCTTAAATGCACTTGCCCTGTGCACTTGAACAGGGCCCTAGGTTTCCTAAACTTGTCCTGCCCACTACGTGACATCCTTGTCATGTTGTTGTGAGAGGGGCATAAACATGATGCTATTCTTACCACGTCTTAAAGAGATCATGACTGGCATTTCAAAGAACTGTTCTATCTCTGTTGCAGCAACTAAGACAGAAACTTTAAAGCCCCTTGATGGTATACAAATCCATGGCTTAACAGAACTGAACTGGGGATATTGGAGAGTTTCAGGAAATGAATGACAGTGGAGAATGCAAATGAATCATAATTAAATTTGCATTACTTTAACAGAACACCTTTTTATCAGCGGGAATGTGGAGGTCACATGCTTGTCTCTCAACCTGCTTTTGTGTGAAGTGGAATCTGCACTATGCGTGATCATCTTACAGAGGCCAGCTTAAATACGATCCGACACCTGCTGCCTTATATTGTGCTCTAAACCTGCCGTGCCCTTTAATGGCTTTGCAGAATAAGATTCACACACAAAGACATAAAATAACAACAATAAATCCAATTGCCATGGACATATATACTGCAGTGAACGAAAGCAACGTAATGTTGTCATTCTAGTACAGTTCAGACTCTCAAAATTTCAGTAACATGTAAACCTACTTGGCACAGTAAAATGTTAGGGATATCCAGTCAATGCCAGTATAAAAGTCAGAGGAAGACAATCAGGTTTCCATTTTTATGACTCCAACTACACTGAGAAAAACACCCTGAATGGACCGCAAAAAAATAAATAAATAACGTGGCTGATGGATGAGACAGCTTCATGACACCAGATGTGATATTAACACGGTGAAAAGCATATGTGCGTGTCAGCCATGCCATTACCATAAATCCTATTAACGTAATCATTTGAAGAATCATACTTAAGAGTCTCTGGGATCTAAAGCCACTGACAAGTGACTGCAGTCAGTTATGAATGCCATGCTGGTAATGAATGCATTCAATTTGATGAAAAAAAAAAAGATGCCTATCCTTTGGTGTTCTGACTATGACATTTCATTTTCCCAAATAACTGAAACAGTTTTTGCTTTGCTTGTTACTGCAGAATAGACAGCTGTCCCCCCTTTCATGACATGCTTCATCGGGGAGGGTGACAGGCTATTTTCCTGTCTATTTCTGGACTCCCACCGTGTGACCTTGAACTAACCTCTCTGTACATTTAGCATGGAGTATATGCATCACTCCCAGGAAACAAAGACTGACTCACCTGTCTTGTAGTGTGTATTCTGTGTTTTCAGGGGATATCTGCCCGGTCACAGGGTGCCGAAAGGATGTGGCCCTCAGGGTGTGGCTGCAGGACAGAGGGAGATTGAAAAGAGGGAGGATGGAGAGAAAACAACACGAGGGGAGTAAACAAAATTAGTATTAAGTCACTATTCATACTCTTATCTGATCACATCCCCGCACAGCTATGTTTCTATACTTATAAACAAAACCACATAAAGTCAACCTCAGTCAGCTGTAAAAAAAAAAAAAAAATCTATGGTAGCTCTGCAGCCGGGTCAGGAACCACATATTCTCTGACACAATGTGTAGGGCTCAGCACTCTCCCTTAGCCAGCTCACCAGGCTTTATTGATTTCAGTTAGATGGGGCCATTCATTGCTTTAACTAGAGCATAAACGCATGTTACTGTCACAGGATAGAATAAGAAACAGACAAGTGGGGCTGGTGTTGAAAGGGATTGAAATATTATGGCGAGACTCTGTTTCCATTGTTGTCTATATTGTATATTTATTCATGACTAGGTAAGGAAAAGATCTGGGCTATTTCATTTACAACAAAATAAAATAAAATCCCAGAAAATATCTAGTATGCACACACTGTCTGACATATTGAAGCACTGTGAGATTGATCTACTTCTTTCTCACGCTGTGCTTGGATGATGTTTCTTCTGCTTCATAAAAAAAAAAAAAAAGGGATTTAATACACTTCTAATCACTGATGTATTTATCCGATACCCAACTGTATCATCTAACTATCATGGCAGGTTAAGCTTCAATCATTCATTGTGTTTGACTTTCCATTTCATTAAGTTTCTCTCATTTACACGAACCTGCACTACTGCAGAGAGTCTTTAAGGTGTATGGCTCTTCAGGATTAGTTAGCTGCCACTGGTACTTAGTACTGCCATTATCCCGTCAAATTGTGACACATCGCTTAAAATGCTGCTGGCTCTCTGATCCTGAGTGCGTCTTAAACATTTTCAGTTTCATTTTGACTGAGTATATAAAAATATGGAGCTTTAGAAACCTGTGCTCAGTGGTGACATTATACAGAGTAATATTGTGGAAGAATTAGCCGCACTACTACTGCAGCTGCCCTTGAAGTCAACAATTCGAACCTTTAGTCTGAGAGCTCTCAGTCAACTGAGAATCTTCTAGTTAAGCTTTTTTTTTTTTTGATTGAACACCACCAGAAGTAAGTGCAGAGTCAGCTCTCTTTGCTTTCACGTGGTTCTCCAGGGTAAATCATTGTACTACGTCAAGTCATTCTGTCTGCTCGGCGTTTGCAATGTCTGTGGGTACAGGCAGCTGCAGACCCAGGGCCAGAATGAGTCTCAGTCGGAGGCAGCTTCCCAAAGGAAGAGGGACTTTGCTGGGTTAGGCTCCCAGACAACGTTCTTCTGCCTTGTGCTAGGAAGTGGTGAATAAACAGCTCACAGCAAATTAATACGATAGAGTCTCTGGCTTTAATTTGACATCTAGTGTCAGCAAAACATGCTGTTGCACATCTCCGATCCGCTGTTACCACACATTAGCTTGGAGGGGCTAACCTAGCATGTTTATGATACTATGTAAATGTCGCTGTCACCCTAAACACCCTACAAAACCCTGTTTTAAAACCTGGCAGTTCAATAAAGTGCTGCTTGATATGTCTTTTAAAAACAAAGAAGCAAACAGGCAAATATTTGTATTGAAGTGACAAAGCCCTAAGTACTACTAATACCTAGCAGCAAAGACCTGTGTGTTTATTCCTACACAAGTGTAGCTGTTATGAAGACAGCTATTTGTCCTACTATGATCGCAACAGATAAAAATGTACATGCTGACGTCTTTGTTTCATTCCTTGTGGCTGAAAGACTGGGGGAAAGCGTACGTGTGTGATAATATACTGAACTGCAATATTATGCTTTCAAGCCTGGCTCTTTGTTAGTGTTGTATTTTATGTCCCCTGACCCTTTTTTTATCTTCTCCCATCACCATCACACACAATCTATTACAGCAGAAATAATCACAACACTATTCTTCACAAGATGCTGTAAAATACTGTGTGCAAGCGTGCAATAAAACCATAGAGTAAACACTGCTGCGGTGCAGAGGCTAAATCCATATGCTACTTTTTTTTAACACTGTAAACATACACACGGGTCCAGATAAGAAAATAGCTAAGATAAACATGTTTACACTATCCTAACCGAGGGTAAATAAATGACTATATATCCAGAAGTAAGTGGTGAATCCTCTGAAGGATGGCTGCAAAAGTTCAGTACTATAAAGATGCAGAATAATACAGAAAGTGGTGCCTCACTGCATCACCATGCAGCAAAGGGAGGGGAGGCAAACTGAGCAGGGTGGAAAGATTTATGAGTTGACATTTCAGAAAAGTTCAGAGGGTGTATTGAACAGGAATGATGCTGAGTGATTCTGCACACACAGACAACAAGACAACACATATAACAATCATACATTCATGTTAAGCACCTCTTAATCACATAAACATGCACAAATACACACACACACACACACACACACACACACACACACACACACACACACACACACAGAAAGGCTTGGCCAGGCTTGTTCCTGGTAACAACTCATAATTTGCTGAGCTGCACTGGGCACATACAGCACTGCACCAGCATCCCCTGTTAATTAGGAATCTGCATTCTTTGAGGCTTTTGTTTTAGCCGCATTACTTCTGAACTATTTGTCACGGAATTTGCAGCATCCCCAGTTAGTGTAGAAACACTGCAGCACAGTGGGTCTATTTGTTTGCAGAAAACCAGCTTCCATCAACGCTTGTGACAATATTGTCCCAAAGGGGGAAATGAACTCCTGCTGCAGAGGAGCTGTAGCACACTGCCTTCTGGATTATGTATTGAAGAAACAGCTCTGTTGTCGGTGCCAGTCACATGTAGCTGCTGGAATCTAATATCACAAATATGATTCTGTGCAGGGACTCTACATAAATCATGAATTCTCTTAACATAATAGATTATTTGAGGTAAAAAAAAACACTTTGCAATCATCTCTCAATCCAGATCTATATCTCCAGCTTCAGTTTGCACATATATTTATGTGCAGTCAGTCTTTAACTGAATCATTCACAATCACAGAAGTTCTGATCAATAACTTGGGTTTTTTGAGTCAAAAACATCAAAACAAGGGTATGGTGTAAACACAGACACAGTTATACCAAGCTACTACTTATATCTCAGCCTCTAAGGAAGATGTCAATGTGTCAGAGCATGAAAGAATCTAATGAAACCAACATACATGTAGTTTTTAGAGTTATTAGGGTTGTTTAACTTTAAATTCAAAATAAGAATGTTCATAATAAAGCTACTCGCCATACAAAAAGCAACTTAGGTATCATTCTAGTTGATTACAAAAGCCTTACTTTACTCCACTTTCTCATTCTACAGCTACACATACTGTAATATAATATGGCACCTAAGTAGCCTAATATAGCAAGTGTATTTGTAAATATTTGTTCATTGGTAGTACACTGACAATTATTAATAATTCAGCAGAACAAAGGAAGAGTCAACAAAATATTGGAGATATTTTGCGTAACAGTACAGCGCTCATCCTGAGTTTGGTCCTATGTTAAACTCAGCTCACGTTCAGGAGAATGTTCGTTCCAAAAACAGACGCTACCTCACATCACTAGCATGTTACAGGGCCCCGAAACATTAACCATCAGGTCAAGTAGAGTTTGTGTTTCCATCAGGCCAGATAAAGAAGAGAAAGAATGACTGGCATCTCTACTCGTGAAGAGCCTCAAGAGGGCTTTTCACAATGTAGCAGTGTTTACACGTTCAGTACAAGTGTAACCACAGTGTAAACAAGACTGAGCTCAACCCTGGCTGATCAAAGAAAGTGGCTGTCAGGTAAAAAGTACAATATTTAAAGTGAAAATACCAGTTTTGTGACCTAACTTCATCCTTGTGCGTACAGCAAATAAAGGTTTCTCTATAAACTGAGTGGAGCCTGATGTAAAGTAAAAGTTAACCATGAACAGTGAGTAACCTGGGAATACAGTGGCAGCCTGGTTTTAGCCAAAGCTTCTCCTACTGTAAGAATGTGTATAAACAGCAGCACTGCAGCTAACATCATAAAAATATGCTCCCTCTCAGTGCTGTAACAACTGGAGTCCACGCTCCAGCGCTGGCATGCCATACCTTTTTTTTCCAGCAAAACAAAAGGCTCAGAGTAATCCCTGTCCAACACAGGGCTAAGTCTTGGCAGCGGGGCACCAGGGGCAAGGCTCTGTGGTTTGAGCAGCTCTCTCTCTTTTTCTCACAACAACAGAACAAACTAAGGCTCAAAACTGCTCCACAACACACCCTCTACACACCGTCCACTAACAGCCTCAACACCTGTATTTATTTACACCATTTTCCCTTAGGAAAAAATCCCAGTGGGGAGAAGAAAACTCCCCACACTGTATCCACTACTAGCGCAGATCACTCTGCTTGTGTTTGCAACTTCCTGTTCTCTGCTGTATCATGCACACAGTGAAGACAGTCTCACCTGCTGTGACAGTGAATCAGCGCAAATCAGCTGCTAGACTTGCTGTGGTGCCGCAGGTTCTGGAAATCCTCTCGGCATTGTCAGGGCAGGAGGAAGACGCAGAGATGGTCTCTCGTAGCAGGCTGGCATCCACAAAGAGAGTAAGAGTAAAGTGGAGCCGGCGGGATGGGAGCAGGAGGGGGAGCACTTTATCTCCGCTTCCTCCCGTTCAAGCGTGCTGTCTGAGAGTTTCACCCCACGCTTGCTGGGTGGATGGTAGCGATCTAACTCCCTCCCATCAGGGGAATACCTCAGTTGCTTATCAGATCCGCCACCCTTTCCATTTTCTGCTCGCCTCTCTCCACCTGTCACTCCCTCTTTCCTAGAACTGAATGTGCCAAACATCATCTCTTTCAAGGAAATAGCAAGTTATGTAGCTGCTTTTGAAGAGGACATACTGTACCTTGGTTAATAATGTAGTCTTGAGCTTTTTTTTTTTTTTTACTTGGTTCAAGTCAGGGCTTGTTACTACTGTCAAACTTCCTTGACTAATGAAGGTGTCATATGTTTAGATATATTATTATGAGTGCCGGTCACACAAGAGTACCACTGGTATCCTCTGAGGGGCAGCATTGCAACTAAAGTAATGAGGACGAGCAGGCATGATGGTATTTTAGTTTCGTCTCAATCAGTATGATAACCTCCTTTAGCTGGGCAAGTCATCCACACTCTAATGAGTTGCTCCATGTCCACTTTAACATTCACAGCAAAAACAGTGGGCCTTAAACACACAGCTGCAGCCATCACAGCAGCTTTTGTTAAACGTCTGCTATGCAGTCAGTGGATCAGTTTATACTGGAACTATTCAAATAAAGACCAGAATATTCACATTAAACACAAGACAAGCAACGTGTTGAGTATTTAAACCAAGATCCAGAAATATATTGCAGCTTCTTTAACACTTGAATTTGTTAAGCCCCTTCAAGGGCGCCTCAAGGTCGTTGGCATCTACTTTTTGAAGCACTAGTTAAACAGTGACATTGACCTGTGAACTCTGCTTAGAGGGAATTGAAACTAATCCTGAGGAATGCGGCCCAGAGGAGCAGGTGGTACCAACATACTATAAGCTTGCGGTAAATATTGAATCTTGATAGACAACCAGGGACTGGGGAGCTAAAAAAGCAGCAGTTTGCAGTTTTGCCCCCGGCTCCTGAGTCATTTTGTTCCCACACATTTTTAATTTAGGAGCAGTTTAATTCAATGACACCTCTCTAACAACATTCAGACAATGTGATACACTTTCAGTGCTTTGAATGTGGGCAAGAAGAGGCTCTTGTCTCCCTCCATGAAGACTTCGTAATAAGCCTCACAGCATCAATGTGGTGTCTGAACACTCAAGCTGTAGGAGAATTAATGCAGGGCCAAGAACCAGCCAGCAAGAGCACCTGTTCCTCTTCTGTGGGCACAACAAGAAATTAATATTCCATTCACGAGAGTGATGGAATAAAAAGTAGCAAATTACTTAGTTAATTAGTGAAGAAGAACATTTTAAAAAGCAGAAATTAAGAAATTGATTTTAATCAACCACTGAAAACTTCTCCACACTCCAAGATATACATGCAACAAACTAAAAAAATAGATATTAGAAAAAGCAGAATATTTCATACTGTAAATTCCACATAGGGAACATTTAATATGTCAGATATCTTAAGTTGATGTGACATCAAGACAATTCTTTTATCCTTTAAAACCCTATTTAAAGCTCGGGGAGGCAGTTTAATTTTGGTATCATTCAGCAAAAAATCCCATAATAAACTTAAAAATGCATGAAAGCATATTTTTATACAAGTGGTCCGAGTGAGAACTAGACTTCTGCACCTCCGCTTGTCTATGTTTTCAGGCTTTAGAAAATCCAGCCTGTGACAGGAGACGTAAGGAGCGTTAAAAATGTCATACAATACTTGTTACTCATTTCAAAAGTAATAAAATTACTTTACCGATTACTCCCTGCACCCCATGAAATTTATAATTCGCATCTCCCCAAAATTCAGATGCATACCTCTGTGTGAATGTCGTGGTAATTGAAGGTAAGTGTAGATAGGGCTAGATAGCTTTTTTTTTACCTGGGAATCTTCTATTGCCTGAGACCGGTATTTTCCCAAGGCTCTGCCTGAAAGATGGAGAGTCACTCCTGGAGCAACATTTCATCCGCAACATATCCAGCCACAAGCTTCATTAGTTCTTTGTAGCTGCAGCTGTCCATGATTAAAATCCAGTTTAGGCTGTTTAGCCAGTGTTGGACTACAGCTGACCTTTGCCGCCGAGAAGGGCTCACCTTTGGTGGGGTGTATTTCCTGGAGCTTTGCATTGTCGTGCTACTGCTGTCGGTCATAGTGGCCAAGGGGTTTGAGACCAGAGGTTTGAGGACATGTTTTTTGAAGTGGAAAGAGGTAAAGTCTGACAACCTGCAGCAACTGTGTTCTTGTCATCGACAAAATCAAAGTCATGGGAATATTTCTAGTTGCTAAGGTAGGTGTTTCTATCTTCCAAACTAGCTTGCCGCTTTGTGACATGCCTGCGCAGCACGACAATTACAAAAATAAATCATATCAATAAATAATAAAATGTGAGTTTTGTATGTCAAGTCAGTAGTGATGTCATAACAAAAGTAATGCTGTAACAAGTTATTTGGTTTTGTGGTAACTGTAATATTATTACTGAAATATTATTAGAAATTAGTTACACCACTCATTACTGGGAAAAGTAATATTATTACTGTAATGCATTACTGCCAAACACTGATCATGAGCCCTTTTAAGAGAGAGCAGCTTTCAGTCATGTCTGTCACTGCTTGTGAACTGCGGTCAAACTGTCAAACTAGGCAGGGCTGATCAAACATGAATCAAGGTTCAGTTACTGCATTGCCTATTCCTCACCTCAAATGTTTTAATATTTTTAAACAGTGCATTTTCTTAGTGTACTGTTTAGCTGTAAAATGAGTAACACTGTGACCTGGCTGCCATGTTGAAAACAGTTGAGCCAACACAAAGCACCGCCCACCAGCTGGAGTAAACTTTCTCATTTTACAGCTACGCAGTGCAGTAAAATATGTTTCTAAAAATATCTGAGGTGAGAAATAGGCAATGCAGCAACAGTCTTGATTCATATTTGATCAGCGCTGCCTAGTTTGACAGTTTGACCATAGTTCACAAGCAGTGATTGACATGATTGACAGCTGCATAAGAGACTCTGCAGCTCTGAGTGGCTGCTTTCATGATTCTTGAAAATCCCATTAGAAGCACTGTAAAGACGCAGAGGGGCAAAATTTCTTTACCGCTTATCTGCCTTGTGTATTACTGTCAGTATATAGTGACATTTATTTAAAAAAAAACTGTCATATTTGCTAAAAAAAAGTTACCTATTATAGCTTTAAGAGGAACACTAAGGTCCATGTTGAGCTTATAACTCTAGTGTAAACTGACTGATTAAGATGAGCCTGTGCAGCTGAACGCAAACTCATCTCCTGAATCAGTGTGGTGTAATAAATATCATATAGTAGCCTGCATTTGGCCTTCCACTGTACTTATGAGTGAAGTAAAACACAAATCAATGAGGTGCAATTCTTCTAATCTCCAGAGAACACACAACGGAAATCATTTACTTTAGTTGGGCTGCTGCATTCATTTCCAGACCAATTCAATTAGCTGTAACGAATGTTTCATTAATATCAGCAAGCTGTTAATACTCTGATGATATGTTTCTGCAGAATCCAAAGAATAAGACAAAAGCAAGTCAAAAGAGGTCTGCAACACATGAGAGGTTAAATGAGATGCCATGATCCAGTTCTGAACTCTGTAATGACAGTCATTTCAGTGTGTATGACACCCCACCCAGGCAGTATGAATGTGCGACAGGACATTACATCGTGAAAGAGAGAGATATCATGGACCTCCAGAAACACCCTGTAGCAAACCAGGCTTGGCAGGCAAAATTAATTAAGCCTTAATAACAGCGGTTTGTGCTCCGTATCCAGACACAGGGAGCCATTAAGGAGATAAGCATTCTGCAGCAGGATTTGCACATGTTGACTGACCTTTATCAGTTTCATGGCAGAGCACTGCAGCAGCCTCGCTCAGCTTCATTTCCCTCAGATTTGTGAAGGAATTATCTATGCAGTCTCTCAACAAAGACTTATTGGGAGATTCTGCTGTCACTCAGAGTGGAACCGACTGAGGGAAACGGACCAAACACATTTCACACTCACTGGCTTTTCCCTGTCATTGC
This sequence comes from Cephalopholis sonnerati, assembly GCA_019142605.1. Classification (NCBI taxonomy): domain Eukaryota; kingdom Metazoa; phylum Chordata; class Actinopteri; order Perciformes; family Serranidae; genus Cephalopholis; species Cephalopholis sonnerati. Next base: position 29,036,869 of record JAGQAX010000001.1, read on the forward strand.
ACTCATTGACTACTATCACCATCATCATCTTCATTGTTTACAACTGCAGAAACTCCAAGCTGAGTTGACAGCGCAACACAGTGATCACAGCCCGACTGGAGAACAGTTCCATGCACAGTATTTTAAAAATAGCATCAATGAAAATACGAAAACCCTGGAAAAAGCTGTGCTTTTATCAAGCATGTGGCCATCCAGCAAACCACTCAAGCAGCACTGGGCAAACAGTGGCAAAGTCAGGTTCAAACAGGCCCAAATGGAGAGCAGAGACAGGTGCGAGGACTTGCCAGTGTCTGTACCCCTGTCAGACAGAGGGTTTGGCAGAAATTGAAAGAGCTGTCACCCTATTAACATTCAACACGCACACAGTTCTGACACAGCACATTTCATTGCAGTCACAATGGTCCTTTAGGCCATGCTGGTCCAAAACATAAGCAAGGCAACAGCTAATTGCATTGCAGTGAATCCAGAAAAAGGCCTGTGTTGGGCCAATAATACAGAATTAGGATGCAAGGAAACACTAGTCTCCATGTGCAGAAACTGCTTCTGAAAAAGAACCACTGCTCTAAGTGAAAATGTTGTTATCCTGGATCCTGGTCCGGGAACTACAATGTTTTGCCAAAAATAGGTGTTGCTCATCAGTTACATCTCATTTCATGCCTGCTCAATTGGAAATTCTATTTTTCAGACTCTAAGTGGACAGTAACAAGGACCATTGGAAGCTTAGCGCCACTGTACAAACACAGACTGCACACAGGGGCTAAAACCCATATTAATAACTTCTTCACAGGAAGGGTTTGCTCTTTGTTGCACTGTTATAAACTTGTTACAACCTGAAATTGTTCCAGCAACTGCCTGCAGCGATAGAGAAAATGCCCTTAGCGAGGGATGGATCCCTACAGGACTGTGAGCGCATCAGCACTTCTTTTGCTCCATTGGCACAAGTTTAGCTGACTGATAAATATTTATAAAGGGTGATTTGAAGTAATTCATCAAAGAAATTGTGGTTTTATAATGCCTCCAACCATGACAATAAAATTACTTTCAAAAGCACTTATCTTAGGGATCAATAGCGACGGGGATATGCTGCGACAAAGGAAAAAAAAAGTTGGGAAGTTTTCTGGGGCGAGCATTACTCTGGGGAATGAATCAATGAAGGGCCCCTGCAGCTTCAGGTCAATATTTAATACCACAGATTTATCCTGCACCTTACTGAATAATGATGACCCACAGCAACCAGGAGTCATCTTTATTTCATCTCTTCATTTGTGCTAACAAGAATTGTCATACTCTGAAGTGTATAAATGTGTGTATGTGTGTGCGTTATGAAGATTGCAAGTAGGAAAAAAAAGATGTTACTGTTGCACACTTAATCGAAATTGAAATGATGTATTCCTCAAGGATAGCTTCACTGGTTTCTCACACAGGCATTACTAAATGTTCCCCGTTATTTATAACTTTACATTCCTAACCTATCAATAGGTTTGATTCTAAGAAACCAACCATCTGCAGCAGCTTCTTAGTGGGCTTAAAACAGTCAATTGTGGCAGTCAATAATGCCTTAAAACATTGTAATAAAATCTAAATTTAGAAAACAGGAATCTCATTTTAAAGCTAGACAAAGAGAAGAGAAGAGACCAAGAAAAATAAGATCATAAAACCTAACAGAAAGCACAGTTTGTGACTCTCTTTTAATCCGTAGTAGATCTTTACACACCTGACACATTAAGTAAAGCGACAAATCTAAAAGTTCTGAGTAAGCAGGACTGAAACACCCTCCTATTACAGTGCTGCATCTGGTATAAGTCTGATAAAACTTTATGTTTAAAACTCTTGCTGTGTGTAATTCTAAACATTGCGGCAGCAGTTAGTTTGAAAGGTCTGACATCCAGCTTTGCAAATCTGTTCTCGGGGCACTGAAAAGCCACGGGAGAGAAGGTTTTGCACAGCAAATTATCTCTTAGCAAGACAAAAACCACACAATCAGCATAAGCATCACATACCTGACAGTGCAAAAGAGATGAGAGACTGTCTGCAAAGCACATCAGGGGATGCTGTTAATCTCAAATGTAGCCCTCTCTTGAACATGGAGGTCATCAGTGGAGCTCATCATCTAATAACGATAATTTTCTAATAAACAGACTTTTAAATGTCTAATCAATCAGACAAGTTGATAAGATGGCTGAAAACTATTCAAATCTTTCTCCAGCCAACTCTGAAACAAATGAAATGAGAATAGTCTTTTCTCTCACGCCAGTTTCCCCCCACTGTGATCAGCACATTAATAGCGGAGGCTCAAAGGCACTTTGCTTCCTTTCATTGACACACACACTTCTGACACACACACACACACACACACACACACACACACAATCATACAGACACACCTCCACAGCACTGAGTCAAGCTTTATCATCAAAGGTCTGAGCCAATCTCAGATGACATGACAACATGAGCCGCTTGCTTTGGGAATTCACAGGTTAATGAGAAGTAACATGATGACCTTTGTTCACATTCTCCAGAAGCTCTATGGGTGCTACGCATAGCTTTTAACTCTTGTAGTTCAGAAGGAGGTGTACATAAGACACTGACACTAAGGAATCTGACCATGAAAAATCAAGTATAGGCGGGTCATCAAAGCATACACAGCCGCAAAGTGAAAACAACACGTCAGCACTCAGCAGGACAACAGCAACAGCAGCCTGTCCTCTGTTACTGTCCACACTGGATCTGTTAGGCTGCAGTACTGCTTTACACTTTTTTTAAACTTTAAACCCTCTTCTTCTTCCTCCTCTCCTTCTGCAATCATAGTTACAATAAGGTCATAACATAAAATAGAAACATTTTATTCTACAAACAAAACAAAAATGAAAAACCTCATGTATCAAACTGAATTATAAACATCTCTCCTATTATCATGTTGCAGGTTTTTCTTGTTTGTCCCACACCAGCATGTTAAGTCACACCGAAGGCGAACCATCAAATAGCCAAAATCCCGCCTAAAGCATGTATTTTTCATCCGTTTAAAAGCTTATTTACTGTGGTAGCACTTCCCCCATCAAATATGCTTAGCTGAACTAAGCATATTTGTGTTATTAATGTCATTACACCAACTCACTTTCACAAGCAGTGATACCTAACAGGCTCGATTTACTGAAAATATGAGGTTGCAAATTGGATTTGACAGCAAAGACTATGCTGTGGTAGACAGGAGATGATACAGAAAAATAAGAGAGGAGGAACGAGGATAAGTAGCATATACACCTGAGGCATTTATGGCAAAAAATATTATGTTAATATCCTGCCATTCTACATTTAAAGGGGCATTTAAAGAAGGAGCATGTCCCGAATTGTTGATTTCTTCTGGTACCAGTAGGTGATTTGAGGGGGAATGAGGGGGGACTCATGGGCTGGGTATCAGTGCTGAAATAAGCCAAGTAGTATCGAAACTTCTCCAGTCAAATGATATCTGCATTCAATCATTTTTGCATCCGCGATCTGATTGCAGACCAGACTCATTACTGGATCAGCAAACTTTCTGTTGCTACCATCTCCAGAGCCGTTCTTCTCCCTGTGAATGGTCAGTTCAACGTGTGCCTGGTTAGCACAAGCTAGCAAAGCAGCAGCTGCTAACATCAAACTAACACCCACACCAAAACAGCTTGACTCTTTCGTTAAACCTGATAATAATCCAGCTATAACCCATTCAGTCTGTGGTGTGGTGAAGTTGAACAGAGTCAGCAATTCTGATATGCCATCAAAGTGTTTGAAAGTATGACTGCAGTAAACGCCACTCCATTCACATTATGGGATTCAAATGAAGTACTCTACTGGTATGGTTATCATTTTAAGGGTGCTATGGGTGTATTAGTACCTGAATCATCATTTTTTAATGATGCCCAGCTCAGGGAACTCCATCCCCCTTCTTAGCAAAATGACCAAACTGCGTCCCCCTTATTAATCTGCCATCGCTTTACATCTCCCTCAAGGTCGCTAGTGGGTGGACTGTGGTCCAGGTCCAGACCCAGATGCTGTACCATCTGGACCAGGACCTATATAAATTATTGAAATTTATTTCATTGTGATGAAGCATTTCTATTTTAACTGGTGCAGCATTTGTAGCACTGGCTCAGCAGCCCAAGAAACTCACGGACCAATTGCATGAGTTGTAAATCATCTCATGTGATGTTACTCAGCCAATCAGATCTGTGCATAACGATCAACACTGAGACTTGAGTCAGTGAGTGAGATACACACACAGAAGAGAGATGAAACGAGAGACAACAGTCTGAGAATAAGTGAGTAAGAGAAAAATAATTTCACTTGCCGTGTTCTCAAGAGAGAAAAGTTAATAGCGAAAACAGAGCTTTAAGCTTTTCTGTGGTGCTGAAGTAGTGGATGGATTTGTAATTTGAGTCTGTTTCATCTTTCATCTATAAAATTCTGTGAGCAAGGGAGTTGGGGGGTCGTCGTTTTGTCCTCCTGTTAAAAATTAACAAATGTCCTACTGACTGTTCAATGACCAAGCTATCATTTTACCATTGCCTGTGCTGATCATTCTTTTTAAATGCTGTTGGTTCTGTTCATCTTTTAGATCAGAGGTCAGCAGCCTTTCTGATATGATGTACCTTTTCTTTCTTATTACTCAGTGTGCCATATCAGTATAATGTCAATCCCTCACTCCTCAAAATGCTCCATAAATACTTTGGCTATGTATTCAGCTTTTGTTGTTTAAGGCATTTGTTTTAAACAGCAGAGCTCCTCGCTTACATTCAGATCACCACCTAACGTGGTATGTCAGTCACATCCAAGCTCTCAAGAGCAATGCTTAGGTTATATTATTTTGTGTCCCCTGTATTAATCAGAAGTTTTTACAGGTCCCTGAATGCAGCGCGAAACTCTTCATGAGTTCTTTTTTTTATTCCTTGCCAGCAGTTTATGGGGTTTGAGTCGTGGTTTGAGTAACTGATCAGATCAGATCAATGGATGAGAAGAGCAGCTGTTGCGGCGTGTACTTGGTGCAGTGAACAGTTAAGTTTTACTTTCACCAGCCTGCCATTCTCCTGCCTCGTCTGTGCCCTGAATACCAGTACAATGAATAACCAAACAGTAGGCTAATATATTCCAACAGCACTCCTAATGAAAAAATAGAAAATCAATACATGACAACAGATGTTGTTATTGTGACTGCTTGGGTGCCTGTAGTACATTACTACCGGAAAGATGGCCTGGGATGTCAATGCAGTAGAAAAGGTGCAAATACTAGATTGATGCTACAGAACCAGAGAAAACAGAGAAAAAAGACTATTGCTCAAGAAGGAGAAAACCTACAACTACCAGAATGCATTGCAATGCACCAAGGTCTGTTTGAAACAACAGTGGCCGACGATCTCGTATTACAGTTAAACAGTGAGCAAAAAAATGTTTCTGAAAACATTTGAAATAGGCAACTCAGTAACAGAATATTGGTTCATACTTGATCAGCACTGCCTAGTTTTACCATCTGATCTCAGTTTTTTCAGCCTCCATTTTCACTGTGCAGGAAACAGTATGGCACCTACTTCCTGTTTACAATTTCTCGCTATTACAGCTTAACATGGCACTAAAATATGTTTCTTAAAACATTGCGGGCAAGACAAAGGCAATATAGTAACATAATCTTAATATTATTCAGTCAGCACTGCCTACTTTTACCGTTTGATTGGATTTCAGTATGAGTTTAAGAGAGAAGGTTAGGTCTGTCTCTTAAGGTAGTGGCATGGGTGGCAGGCAAAATGAAAATGCGGAAGTATAGCCTGTAGTTTGAGCAACAGGCCGAGAGCTAATGAGTTTCACCGGGGGATGAGAAGGGATATTTGGGCAATGGTTAGATTGAGTGAAGTTTACCATTGTTCATTTACACACACGACCCACATTGTTTTTATACAAAGCTGGTTAAAAGTTGGCGAAGTATCCCTTTAAGCATGCATGCCATAGGTTGCTGACCCCTGTTATAGATTATCCTGACTGTGTAGTGCATGGAATGTCAAATTTCGCAAGTAGATTTAACCTGTTTTTACTATCTGACCTTTGCAGCAGACAAGCATGAGCAAGAAAGCTGTTGCTATATAATAAGCAAGCTGGTCAGCTTGGGAGTCAGCCCAGGGAAAGCAGATTGGGTGTGGGTCCAAACAAATAATTCCAGGTCAGGTAAGGGTAGCGAGTCCTGATAATGAGCTCTTGACTGACGCAGTCTTGCAGATGGAAAAACAAACTGAGAGAATCTGACAAGAGTGAAGCACAGATAGCACCAGCAGGCTGGATGATCTGCAATGGTCCCTAATTAGAATGACTGTAATCAAATCCATGTAATTATGCTGCATCTCAAACACAAAATTATTTTCTGCTTTGCCTTTCCCACACTGACGCAGCTCTTCCCTCTCTCGCTGACATGATGAAATGATGGGCAGGCAGACAAGAAGACATCCTGCCTCATTCCACTGCATCTTCATTGTGGAGGATTTCCAAATATGTAATTGGGATATGTCTGATATGATCAGCCATTCAGATGCACTGAAGCACAGTCTTCATTTGCCAGTCTAATGACGTCTGAGATTGCTATACACATAGGAATCACAACCATCAAACAAAATGGCCCTTTCAAATCTACCCCGAATAATTAAATCAAACATCAAGTATCACATCTAAACTGGCAAAGTAGATCAAATTTGTTTCTTTTACAACCTGAGACTGCACACTGCCTTCGGCTAAGGAGCTAGAACATCTGCTTAAGTGTTGAACATACAGTATATCAGCGGCTAAATGCAAAGTCCAACCCACACTGCAAAGCCAAACATAGCTAATCACTTAGCTGCGCAATGTAGGACAGAAGGGGATGTGAAGTACGGGGGAATGTTAAAGCTGAAAATCTCAGGCAGGAGACAGACGGACGGCTTGAAAACTGCAAGCTTCAGGCAGGAAAGACCATAGGGAATGGTGTACGGAAAGCCCTGGTAATAGCACTGTCATATGTAGCTAAACAAAACAAAACCGCCAAGTGACCTTACTGCACATTAGCACAACAAAACCTCATGTTGGGTTTCAAACAGCGACGGATAATTTCTCTTTCACAGGCAGTAGTATCACCAAATATCTAAAAACAGTCAGTTTCATTTCTCATAAAATGTGCCAATGAAGACCATTCTCGTAGTGTGAAATGGTGCTAACTGATTAAACTTTTATTAACATCCCCAAGACAGAGACTTAAGTAGTAATTCATTTGAATTTGACCGACTCACCCTTGAATCCCTTCAGGGAGCTCCACCCATGTGTAGGAGGCTTAACTAGCAAAACGATCATCGCACTGTCAGCAGAATAAAAACTGAGAATATTAGAGAGCTTGAGGTTCAACAAAGAAAGAATCAGACAAGATAAAGAGATGTTGGGTTCCCCCCTTCTTCTACTCAACCTCACTGTACTTATCCAAAAGCTCCATCTGGGTTACTTATGAACCAAAACAAAGCAGTGCGGAAAGATATAATTCCTCCCAGATCAGACACATCCTGTACACACCCCATATTTCCATCAAACTCCAACCAAAAAACACCTCTCACACCAAAGTATTAAAGAGCAGCAGAGCACTGTAACACACTGAGACTGTTCATTTAACTGGGAAAACCAAAGATAAAGTCAACATTAGCAGATTTTGTTGTGCCAATTGAAACTGAATTACAAAAGGTGTCACGTGATGGCATGAAGATCAAGAAAAAAATAAATAAATAAAGCCAAAAAAGAAATTTAAAGTGAACATAATAACATTTATGCTCTTAAGTAATGTTTAACATTATAAAAGGGCTTTTGGATTAACCCTTTAGTTTTGATTCAACTGTTATAGAGAGCAAATACATGGAGTTTTCAGGAACACCTTTCGGTTCAGTGATGACAAATGCCTAGTGTAAAACAGTGGTTCGCAACTGGTCCAGCCACAGGGTCCAGATTTGTCCTTAGTCATCAGTTCAAGGTCCACAAAATATATTCAACATCTTATTTGCATTTGACCATGTTGTGGAGCTACTTTGCTGTCTCTGTTAAGTTGCTCTCCATCATTCACTCTCTCTACAGCATGAAACAGCATTTCAAAATTAAAGCTTGTGCCGAAAATTCACTGTACTTCAAAATGAAGTGTGTTTTTTACAAACTTGACATGTTTGCAAGTCACTTGTGTTCCATTCAGAATGGACCCATGACCCACCAGCTGGGAACCACTGGTGTAAAGTATCCTCCAAGAGGGCAGAGTTGAAGTTAAAAATCTAGCTGCAATGACCTTTTAAAAAATAGATTTTAAAAATGGAATTATTCATTCATAAATTTATTTTCCGTAACTGCTTATCCTGTTGGGGGTCGCTGACATTGGGCAAGAGGCGGGGTACACCCTGGACAGGTCACCAGACTATCACAGGGCTGACACATAGAGACAGACAACCAATTAACCTGCATGTCTTTGGACTGTGGGAGGAAGCCGGAGTACTGGGAGAAAACCCACGCTGACACTGGGAGAACATGCTAACTCCTGCCTGGAGTGGCAGAGCACTTTATTTTGTTGTTCTGCTTGGATCAGTATTTGGTATTTTTGCACATCATTAACATGCTCATGAACCCTGGGGTCGAACCCCTCACGCTGGGTTTGAAGGGTGAAGCGACAGTGCTAACCACTGCACCACCATGCTGACTGAATAATTTTTTTTAAAAAAAGAGAGAATGAGAATGCAAACATCTGCACTTTGTACACATACATCTTCAATTTAATTTAGTCATTAGAAGTTGCATCAGCTGAATTAAGGTAGCATTTACGATATGCTTTGTTCTTAACAACGTGCTGGTGAAGTACAGCATGTCCCTATCTACTTAGGCCACCCATGTGCAGCCACCCACCATGTATGTTTACACTGCAGTGGAGGAAGATTATTCAATATCCAAACACATATAACACGTGCACACACACACATGTGTTTATAAAGCAGACTCTTCTACTTATCCTATCCGATTAAATATGTTTCTCAACTATTTCTCTGACGAGTGCCAAAGCAAAATCAAGAGAGGAGAGGAGAGGAGAGGAGAGGAGAGGAGAGGAGAGGAGAGGAGAGGAGAGGAGAGGAGAGGAGAGGAGAGGAGAGGAGAGGAGAGGAGAGGAGAGGAGAGGAGAGGAGAGGATTGTAGGGAAACGGGGCTTCCACATAACTGCATTTATCATTTGATATTCATACAAAGAACACTGTCATAACTGTCACAGCATCCTTCCTGTGATAAAAATGGATTCTGCGTGGAGATGGTGCATCACTGCACAGCCTCTCAGCCATCCTCCTATACGGTACATGTGTACATCCATGTGAATTGCCTACTTACTGTGCTGCTGTTTGGGGGCTTTCAAGATAATGTATAGTGAGGCAGCTTGGCTGGAATTCTGCAGCAATTCTGCAGCACAGATGTCAGTCAGAGATGACAGCTTTGTCTTTAGAACAACATGATAAATCACTCCCAGTCGGCAGTCATTAAAAAGTACAAAGTATGCAGAGTTGCAAAACAAAAGTGAAGAAACTTGAAGTCAGCTTTTTACTCTGATAAAACAATAATCTCCTTAGTCATAAGTCAGAAGACCTTTTACAGAAGAGCACACTAAGACAGGGGCCATCACCCCATCTGAGGTCTAAGCATTGTGCAGCAGAACAGCTGCAGTATTGTTTACCAAACCAAGCCGTCAGCATCTATATCTCAAGTAGCTACATGCACCCTCCAGATGCAGTCCTTTCAATCACAGATATAACCCGTAGAGAAAATGTATCCCATGAAGATAGCCTACCTGCAGGTTCTCAATGCGAGCCCCATGCAGCAGCAGTCATCATTTGCTAGACTAACTCCGAGCATTTTTCTTCGCCTTCAAGCTCAAAAGAGCTGTCTGCTCCCTGAGGTTTTACAGTACCAAATGAATGATCCGCAGCATGACTCTGTCTGATTCAGCCAAACTTAGGCAATCTGTCACACTACACACACGCACTCCCCTGAGCACACACACAGACACACACACAGACACAAATTGCATATGTTCATGGTCAGATTATCTGTTTGATCTCTAAACCCCATAATCCTGCAACATCAAAAATAAATCAAAAATCACAAAAAACTCAGACGAGCATGGCAAAAAATAGGCAGAGATGGCTACTCTGAAAATGTGTGAGCGAGAAACCCGTTCACCTTTTGCTCCACAAATAGCTGCGATGACATCCCATTTGAATGAAATGGCACACGGGGGTGTAAAAGCTGCAGGTATGTTGTCTAATGAGGGCCAGCACATATGTGAACATGGCAGAGCAGTTTATTCTGTTGCTCTACGTGGATCAATATTTGGTATTTCTGCACATCATTAACATGCTTATGGGAAAACAGCGCTGTAAGTAAGCTCAATAAATTCAAGCACAACTGTTCTCATCGATCTCTTCTTTAAATATAATGATAAATACAGGAGGAGATGTCATCCCAAGGCCTGTAAGACTGTTCAGGTACAGTGTCTTCATGCAGCCACCCCATAACCATATGCTCTTTATAATGAAGTGAAACAAAACAGGACAGGCGTAGTTGAATTTCATTGTGTCCTTAAGGATTACATTATCTGAACCAGGGTAATCCCTGTTTTCTAATACTATTTCATGAAAGCCATGTCACTTGCCAGTGCCTTTGTCCAAAAGCAGAGGGGCAGATAAACAGCCACTGGATCCTCCAACAATCGGATTCAGCTAACCCTCATGCTGTGAAACACGTCTAAATCCCTTACACAATCATGTCAGAGGCATTATTATGTCATCCCAACACTAAATACCTTCCTTCTACCCCCCAACTCTTGTCTGCCACACACACACACAAGCAGGCATGCACTCACACACAGAAGAAAAAAACAAAGATTTGTTTTAACAAATGGGGAGCTTTTGTCAGCAAGATGAAAGCGGAGGAATGTATCAAATTATCCAACTGCTGAAAAATGCTCTGTAAAGCATACTAGGAGACAATGCTAGACAAATCTATTGTTCAGACCCTTGATTACATTACAATACTCTTTGGGATTTGGTACAGTGGTAAATGATAAAGTCATCACATTTAAGCAAAAATACAGAGGGTACTGTACAGGAGAAATTTGATTAGTCTGGTGAATTTTGCTGCAGAGAATCTTGGCCCTGGGGGTGTCCGAGCCTGTATAGTGCAGCACTTTACTGCAGCAGACCTGCCTTTACAACAGTGTTTGCTTCAGTGTGTACTGTATATCCATACCTTGTTATCAGTGGAGGAAAACAAAGACAGTTCTGACTTCTCATCAAGATTGGCAAATAACTTGTCCTCTGCTCACAATCCCCTCTCTGCAGGACATGCAGTCTGAGTCAGCTCTCTATGTGTGTGTGTATGTGTGTGGTGTGTGTGTGTGATATCTGTTCTCTGCTGGGAGCTAACTGTGTCCAGACTGGCTCCAGGCTTGGAGGGACCTCTCTCCTGCAGTTCTCATTACAGAATCTGAGCAGACACACACCGCAGAGCAAAAGCGGCCACTGAACACGCTCCCACTGGGGAATTGCATTACACTGATACACAGGGTTAAGACAACACAGCTACTCCATGACTGCAATGCTCAGAGGCAATGAACATCATGCAGGTACCACACACTGAGGCCCCAGTTTCCCAAAAAAACCCACACAACAACTACTAGGATGCAAACAGATTTTTTTTGGTGTCACTGTCTTTTTACATCATGCTGTACAATAACAGTGTGTTCACAGCTGCTCTGCATAAACATGCTGTACACAAAGCTATCAAAGCACTGCAGGTTCCTCTCGCAATCTGTTCCCTCTGAACTGGCTTTTTATTCTCTAGTATTTCCCTTCTTAGAACGCAAGAGCGCCATTTTTCAATACAGAAACAGCATAAAGCACCCAATGACTGCACTGCATGATGAGACATCAAATAATGGTTATCTCAACATAGTACACAGTGTTACAAAAATTATAAAAACTGATTTAATAATTTAGTTTTGGCCCACTCCCACCTGTCCCTCTTGGTTGCTCGCAGGCTATCACATTATCATTTTATCGAGGAAATTAAACAGATGGATTAAATGAATTAGGTGAGGTTCCACTTGGCTGGCAGAGGGTAACTGAATTTAGAGGCTATTTTTAGATCTCTGTATCCTGAGAGTGTGGGGAGAGTTTGTAGAGACTTACGAGGCTTATTAAGTCAGGCATCAGTGGAGAAAGGTAGGCCACATCTGGTGCGCAGCTCCAACACTGCGACTGGCCAGCAGGATCTTTACCAGAACAGTCCCTTTCCTGAGAATTTCTATCCCACTCACAGAGGCTGATCTAAATCACAATCTGGGGAATTTAAAAGGTCACGGTCTTAATACACACAGAATGTACTCCCTTTTCAAATACCTCAACCTCCTGTTCAGTATCATCATTATGTCTATTCTTAGAAGCATTAAGTCTCCCTGGAAATGTGCACAATGTCTGTGGTTAAGGAGAGGTCACCTCCTTCCTCTGATACAGCTCCCCCCTCCTATATCCATGGATACTCTGTCCCCTGCACCAATTTTAGGTGTGTCATTTTTCAGTTTGAAGTGGTCCAGCCATTCAAAGCCGCACTTAACAAAGATATGACCTCTATTTCAGTTAAGCATACAAATGAAGCGCTGTGTCTTTTGGCCACATATCACCCTGCGGCCGAGGGATGAAAGGGGAAGGATGAGCCGGGCTGGGTGTGACTGGGCTGTACTGAACATTACTGGAACTGACTGGGTGAACTAAACATCAAATCAGATGTTATCCAACGGCCTGAGTACAACCAGACCCAGTTAAAGCTGGCCATTACATAATTCATTAAAAACAGACCACCAACAAGACTGGACAAAGCTACAAGAAGCTTACTGATGTTAGTTTAAAATGAGCTAGGTTATAAATGTAGCTGTGTATCCTGCAAGGAAAATAATACTTATTTAAAGCTGAGCCGAGCTGTCAAGCTACTTTATCTGCGGCTCATACTGTAGGTGAAATTTTGCGGTCTGGTGTTTACAGCTCTCTGCCTCTGTGCCTGAGAGCACAGCAGGAGGGCTGACCGATGAGGGAGCACATGCAGGAATGATAAATAGGCTAAGTAACCTTATCGCTGCGGCTGACATCGAGACCCTGACAGAATGATAATAAGCTCATAATCTTGTGCATGGATCTATGGCATCGTTTCCATGTCACAACCCAATTACAATTGACAGAATTAAGCAAAGGACAGCAAAAAACTGTAGGTTGCCACTTCATATACTTGGAAACCTGACCACAGTTGAACTGGGAAATCCCTACATTTCAAACCATGTTTATGTATAGCAGGCAACACACAGCAGCAAACATGTTCAGTTCACTTTGATGCTGACACTTTGGCTAGCGCTTAAGCCAATGACACAAACAACATACAAGTTCAGCAAAAAGAGAGCTAAATAGTCCACCAGTGCATGGAAAAGTGTAATATGCAGCAGATGTGGCATTGCGTGTGAGAGTCTGTATATATACAGTATTTATCTGTGGGCTGGGCCCTAATAGCAGCTGTGCTAAGGATTGAGAAGCAAACCCATGTAAACAAGCACATTCCTTTGAGAAGTGTATCTCTGGCTTGCTGAGAGGTGGAGAGGACTGCATCAAACCTCCCCTACAGACTAACCCTTGAGACATCCCATATTAACCGTGTATGTAGAAGAGCATCATAATCAGCCTGAGAGATCACAGTTCTGCTGACATCAACACAGCGGTCAGTGACCTGTGATTACTGCAGTGAGCATCTCCCTCTCTCTTTCTCCCTCTCTGTCCTCTCATTCCTGGAGACACTGCACCATTAGTGCACATTGATATACGCACTCCCCGAAGGCAATCCAAAGGTTTGTAAAGGCAAAACAGCCAGCTGCTTTCTCTGCCACAAAAACGGGCGATAGACACTGTTCAGCATGTGTGTAAATTCTCCTCTCCGCACATACACTTTGTAGAAACACTTAACGGCATGCAATCCGAAGCACTTTATCTCCTGCAGCTGCTGGAAGGCTTTAACAGACACACCTCCTGAGTCGCTATGTAGCGATACAATCCCACATATGTGTTGGGAGAGGGGCTGGGATACACACCTGTGAGTCGCACGATACACTGGCTGCCTCTTGTAAGGGACGTGTAAGGTTGACTGTCCTGGTTGGCCCAACATGTTAGCTGCAGGTCTGTGATTTGCTGTGCTGTGCTCTGCTCTTCTCAGTGGTGCCTGTGTGTGTGTACTCCTCTCAGCTGGTAGTGCTGCTGTTGCTGACGTCTTCTGCTGTGCACCGTGGCGTCGATTCATTCAAAACATCCGCTTTCCCGCTTCTCCTGTGTGGGGCTGCTGAGGTGGAGCTAAAAATACACGTAATCACTGAACTGTCCCCTGTCTCCAAGAGCATTAGGCTTGTGATGGGTATTATTAAAGCCAGCCAACCTCACCAATACATCATGTAAGAGGCCCCAGAGCACCAAGTAAAACCACAGGTACAAAGCATTAGCCATAACCCATGTAATCATATTCTCGTCTCTCACATTCCCTCCCTGTAGTGGTACTCCCTCTCTCTCTGCTCACCTCTCATTTGCTCTCTTCTAATATATGCGTTCCTCAGCGGAGCTCTGCCGTCAGAGCACTTGCCTAAACTGGACGCCCTCTCTGCTCCATTCCCTCTGCAGTCATGCAGGCAATACACAGCATGCACAGCGAGACAGAGGAGAGAAATGGGGAGTTAGACGGTGGAATTACAGTAGCTAGTAAGAAAAAAAGGAAAAAGAGATGAGGAATTGATGGAGTAAAAGTGAGAGAAAGTGCGCTGCAACTTTAAATGCCAATTTTATCAAAGGTGAGCTGGACCAGTAAAACTATTGCATACCTCAAATACCTCAAATGTTTTCCCCCTTTTTTAGTTTAATTAAGTACATTTTAAAAGATGACAAACAGCCTGTGATTTCTTTAGATGAATAAATGTAATTTCAACAATATATCTCAGTTTTTCCACATTCAGTAGTCGACTACTAATTGTCATTATATGTGCATTTTTCTATACAGGTCTACTCCTGTGTGGTAATCCTGACATCACTACACCAAATTAAATTGGAAGTTATTGAGGAAGCAGGTTAAGTCTTCCCCTGCATTACAAAACACTTACAAATCAAAGGTTTTGGCAGTGTCTTAGCAATAGGGTTCCACCAAAACTGTTTAAGATAGAAGTCTAATACAGATTTTTTTGTACTGAAGCTGCTGGTTGACAACATTTTGCACAATGTTCAATATCTTAAAAATGGGAGAACTGTGCTCTGGTCAAGGTGAAAAAACCTCTGAGGGAGCACATGAAGAGAGCTACTCACTGTTACTTGCTCCTGAAACCTGACATCTCTTAGCCTTCACAAGTGCATCACTATTAGGTGAGCAAAATCATCCAGTGGGCTTGAAGGGACCGTTTAGCGGGCCGGTTCTGGCCACTGGACCATATGTTTGACACCCCTGCTATAAAGTATATACTATGTGCTGATTGCTGTACACTACTATTTTGGCAGTAAGTTTGCATGAAATGTTTCTACGGTAGCATTTTGTGCCGAATTGAAATGACAGAAGGTATTCACCTATGAGTGTCATTATGTCACTTAATAATTGCTATTATTTTCATATTTGGAAACCTACTTAATCATCACTAAAATAATTTCCAAGGATAAGTTATTTTTTTTTACAGAGGCAACTTCTCCCACATTTCCACTGCATAATGCAGTGTGGGACAACAACGTCATTATCGACAACATCTTAACTCAAAATGTATTTTTACTATGCAGGATGACTGTCAGGAAAAACTGTAACTGATAACAGCTGATGAAGGCGGGGGAGATATAGTTCATGACTTGAGAAATGAAAGTGAAGACAGGGCTTTGACCTAACAGCTGAAGAGACTGATGACTATGCCACGCTACAAATGCCTTCTATCAGCTAATAGAAACAGTGGGGGGGTGCGGGTTGAAAAATGTTTTCTGCACCAGCTAAGGACTCAGGAAGTCAACTCACAGATTATACTGACAGTACCTGCCCACGTACATACACACACAAACACGCAGGTAATGCATCCCGCTGCTGTTGCCCTCATCCCCTGTGTTTCATCCTCTGCTGCTCTTTCTCATCCATCTACACTCTCCTTCACATCTCGTTAGCATACCCCAGGAGTCGAAGGCACTCACACTGCAAGTAAAGACCTCTGCAACGCTGTGGAGATGGTACTAGTATGACAGATCACTGGGTCTTTCAACCACCAATGGTCATTGGAATTGTGCATGAGTCGTCTTTTACAATAATCTGTTTCACTGCATGGAAAAACTGCAACATGCACTATTCAAATGTAAAACAGCAATACACATGGCAAACACAGGAACTGTCAGAAAGCAGAATGCTTTCATAGTGTCTGCAGCAAAAAAAGAACGCACAAAGTAACTAATTTTCTACTGAATTAAGGGATTAAACAGAAACAAATGCTTGTAATAACATTAACAAAGAGTTACAGTTTACATCCATGTCTGTCCAAACTCATATGTAGCCATGACACTTACAACGCTTCAGAAGAAGAAGCTAAATGTTCTAAAACACACACATCTTGAACCGGGCAGCACAGAAGATCTTTACAATCAGCACAGTTTCAAGGTGGGCACGCAAGATTAGTGTCACCAATTCAGTATCTAACCAGACGTCTCCGGTTCTGTGCCTGAGTTATGATATTGAACACTGGCTGAAACATTATATTGCCACAGTGAAGTTGACCTTTGACCTTTTGGATAAAAAATCTCATCCCTTCATCATTTTAGCCTATTAGATATTTGTGTGAGGTTTTGTCATAATTAGCATGAGAATTTTTTAAGTTGTGGCCAAAAACATGTTTTGTGAGGTCACTGTGACCTTGACCTTTGACCACCAAAATCTCATCATTTAATTGTCGAGTCCACGTGGACGTTTGTGCCCAATTTGAGAAAATTCCCTCAAGGCCCTTCTGAAATATCCCGTTCATGAAAATGAAATGGATGCAAGGTCACAATGACCTTGACATTTGACCAGCAAATTTAAAACAGTTTATTGTCTAGTCCAAGTGAACGTTTGTGCCAAATTTGAACAAATGACCTCAAGGTGTTCTTGAGATATCGCATCCACAAGAATTTGATGGACACAAGTACGGAGTGACCTTGACCTTTGACGACCAAAATCTAATCAGTTCATAACTGAGGCCAAGTGGATGTTTGTGCCAAATTTTAAGAAACTCCCTAAAGATGTTCTTAAAGATATCACGTTCACGAGAATGAGAAGTGTGTATCCAATTGGCTACTTGATTGCCCCCACCCTTTGCACTGCATTTATACAGCAATTACCGCTAATAACGTGGAAGCATAGCGCCCATAGCGCCCACCCTCCTGTTCAATTCCACGTTAACACTGTTACCTCTGTCAGCACTGCTGCTGTTGTTAGCACTGCTCATGCTGTTTGCGTCATTAGCTGCTAGCTGCTGGCTCAGCCACCTCCATGTTGAGAGCCATGTGCAGGCAATCCTGACTCAAACTCTAAAACATAGATGTGCTCTGACTGTTGCATACAGCTCCTTCAGGTACATTTAGCTGGTCAAACTTTCCTAAATTTACATATATAAAATTTTAAATGCAGAAGATTGTGGTATTTCTACGTTTTCTTCAGTAAAAGATCTGAATACTTCTTTCACTGATGCCCCCAACCAAGAGCATGACCCTCAATAAACTGTGAAACCACAATTAAACTGAGCAAATATTCTGAATGGAAAGTGAATGAATTATGGAAATGTACTTTTTATTATGTGTCTATGATCACAAAGCAACAAAAACGTGAATGCATATGATAAAAGGGCAAATACACAAAATGGATAAAACCTTTAAAATTTATATACTTACTGTATATTTTAGAGTTTTTAGAAGATGAAACTGAACTGGCTAGCCTTCATTTGTCAACTATTCTAATTATTTTTCAAATACAGCAGTGTCTGATGTCTCAATAAAAATATACAACAGATTCATCCTCCTGGTTTCACTCTATTCAGCAGACTCCCAGTAAGTGTCTGCTAGCCACAGAATCCTCTCAATCGTACATGTTGCTACATTGCTACTCACCAGTTAGTGATCAGATGTGGAAAGCAGTAAGTCCAATTCGAAAGTCTCAAATGTCCAAATCTGTCCTGATCCTGGAGACGATTGATACGGTGTGTGCCTTACTGTTCTCTTAACATATGGTAACTGAGCCTGTTTTAACTGTGTGCACAATGCTAGGTGGGTGTGCTAGAGCGGCGCACAAAAAGCGGTGTCAGATAGAAGCATAACTGCTGTTTCAGCCCTCTCTCACTACTCTGGATCACTCAGTAACACCACCTGCACTTACTCTCTACTTAGCCTCTCCAGGGAAGAATAAAATGATAACGCTCCATTGTTCAGTCCCTATATGGTAGAAAAAGAAGGAGGAAAGGGGACGGGCCCGTCTTGTTAAGAAACTCTGAAGCCTCCTCCACCACTCTTTCCGGTGACCACAGATGAGAAGTATTCACCTCAATGTGTTGTCCGGTCAACACAAAGTGCTGACCTTGGTCTGTGACTGCAACCAGAGCCTTCAGTCTAACCCTGAGTCCTCTTTATCAGATCACATCCCTGTCAGTCAGGAGGAGAGAGGGAGTGAGGATGGAGGGCAGACTATAGCTGAGTGGCTGGCTCAGGCCGCTGCAGTGTCGGTTCAATAATCCACAGACAGACATATAGATAAGAGCAGAGGGTGGGATGAGGGTGGTTTAGGTCGATACGTACGATGGACTGCCAGGTCAACTTTCATACATCACTCTATCACCTGCTTCCACTGCTGTGCTCCTGGCTGCTGTATAACAATATTATTAAGCTATGACATAAATCCCACTCTGCTAATAAAAACTGTATTAAACTAGGAAACAGGCTTTGCGAATATAGAAGTGATAGATAAATATTACTCAGAAATGCAGGAGATATTGTCAAATAAGTATGCAATAGAGAACTGAATCAACATGTCAGTCAAATCCAGGAAAAGGGCAATATAACTAGGAAATTACTAAACTAAATCACACTCTCATCATATTATAATTCAAGAATTAATCTCAGTTATGAAGTTAAACTTTAATAAATATATGTTCTTTTTAATATGGCAAGTAGTAGACACAAGCCTGCACAATAATAAAGGCTTGAGTAGCAAAACAAGTCCTGCATTCAATGTCTAACAGATCAAATAAAACAGAAACAAATGTGAAACTGCATTAAACTGTCAATCTGACTAAGACTCAACAGCAATATCTAGTGGCGTCCTACAGAACAGCACCTCATGACAAACACACAAGCACATATTTCCTCAGATCCCAGTGGCTCACTGAGAGATAAGGTCACATCATCAAATTGTTCTAGCAGTGATTTAAAAACTTTCGAATATGCTGTCAAAATCAGCACCACATCTTTGCTGCATAATCCATTCTTAATCTCACAAAGCAAATTACAGACAGTGGGTGAAAACAATGATCAAAGCCATCTTAAATTATCAGATCACAAAAATTAAGAATAGTAAAAAGCAGAATCAATCAGATCATGAATAGGGAATCAGCCCCGCATCTCTGCACTAAAGCAAATTAAATTGGACTGCTTTGTGAGAACTCACACAGCTGTGCGGTCAATGTGTTCAATAAATGCTGCAGTGAGTGAAATTGCCCTAACCACCAGATCTGCTCTTGCTAGCATCGGCCAGACGGGCCTTTTCATTTATCCTTTTCACACTCAATATTCCATTAATGGGAACAGCAATATTCAATCAAGTAATCCACAATGAGAAACATTTTTCAGAGCTCATGCACACAATCTGCTGCTGAATATAAGCTTATTGAAGTGTTAAGTTATTCAGACTTCAGATAATATACCTTAAGGAATATGTATAGAGTGAAACACTGAAAAGCACCTTTATTGCTTTAAATCCTATCATCGGCCAATAAATGTCAGATTAAGCAGAGAAATCAGTACAGTTCCTTGAAAAAAAAAGTAAGTAAAAAGTAAGAGAACTTGCACAATGTCTTTTTTTGTTCCAAGAAACATGATTAACTTTCAGTTAGGACACGGTACCATTTCCTGTTCTATTAAGACCAGATGGCACACAGGAGAAGCAGTTAGGTTCAAGGTCATCTTGTATTTAACAAGTCTTTGATTGGTCTCTGATTTTCATGCTCCAGCCTGATTTTCTTATAACCATGCCGTTTTTTTTTTGTGGGCATGTAAGCACTGTTAGATTGCACTGTAGCTCTATACACTCACCGGCCACTTTATTAGGTACACCTTGCTAATACCAGGTTAGAGCCCCCTTTTGCTTTCAGAACTGCCTTAATTATTTGTGGCATAGATTCAACAAGGTGCTGGAAACATTCCTCAGAGATTTTGGTCCATATTGACGTGATAGCATCACACAGTTGCTGCAGATTTGTCAGCTGCACATCCATGAATCCATGTGAATCTCCCGTTCCACCACATCCCAAAGGTGCTCGATTGGATTGAGATCTGGTGACTGTGGAGGCCACTGGAGTACAGTGAACTCACTGTCATGTTCAAGAAACCAGTTTGAGATGATTTGAGCTTTGTGACATGGCATTACACCACCACCACCAGCCTAAACCATTAATACAAGGCAGGATGGATCCATGCTTTCATGTTGTTTATGCCAAAGTCTGACCCTACCATCTGAATGTTGCAGCAGAAATCCAGACTCATCAGACCAGGCAACGTTTTTCCAATCCTTTATTGTCCAATTTTAGTGAGCCTGTGCGAATTGTAGCCTCATTTTCCTGTTAGCTGACAGCAGTGGCACCTGGTGTGGTCTTCTGCTGCTGTAGCCCATCTGCTTCAAGATTCAAAGTGTTGTTCATTCAGAGATGGTCTTCTGCGGACCTCGGTAACAAGTAGTCATTTGAGTTACTGTTGCCTTTCTATCATCTTGAACCAGTCTGACCATTCTCCTCTGACCTCTGGCATCAACAAGGCATTTTCAGTCAGAGAACTGCCGCTCACTGGATATTTTCTCTTTTTCAGACCATCCTCTGTAAACCCTAGAGATGGTTGTGCGTGAAAATCCCAGTAGATCAGCAGTTTCTGAAATACTCAGACCAGTCCGTCTGGCACCAACAACTATGCCACGTTCAAAGTCACAGTCCCTATTTGCATTAACGAGCAGTTAAACAGGCGTATCTAATAAAGTGGCCGGTGAGTGTTTGTCATAGTCTAATTGAGTATTTGCTTTAAGCCGTATTAATAATATTTTGGACATGGAGATCAGTGTAACAAGCTGGAAAATTAACATTCACGTATTATCAGCTTATAAAGTTGTTGTGTTGAACTTGTTAACAAAAACTTACCTATCTAGATATTCTAGCAGATACAGAAAAAAAACATTACCAGACATTTAAGAGTCATGTTTCTGTTCACCTGATGAATTTAAGTCCAATATTCACTCTCCTTATTGCTCTTTTTGGTCCTCACCAACTCCTGCAGGGAATTAATCTTCTCTTCAGTGGCTCCATGCACCACTATGTTTTCCACCCAGTCACTTACTTTGTCTGTCTGCCTTTAGAGCAGAGAGGCTCATGGAGTTGATGATGACAACAAACATCCTTAAGGACTCATCTCACCCTGCCCACCATTAGTTAGACCTTCTGCCTTCAGGCAGACGTTATCAGACAATTAGAGCACGCACCAGCAGACTGTTGAACAGTTTTTACCCCAAAGCCATCACTACACTGAACACTGCACTAAAATCACACAGCTAGTAATACTTAATTTTTATACTTACATCGTGTGCCATAACTTTATTCATTTATCTATTTTATGTGCAAATAATTCGAACTTATTTTATGTACACGCTGCATATGTTGGCACTGCTTGTGTGTGCGTATGTGTGCAATGTGTGTGTGTTTAGAGTATGAAAGAATGATATTTTATCCCCTCCTTTATTATGTATGTACTACTTTTACTTGTCGTTGTATTCATTTACAATGACAATAAAAGGAATTGAATTGAATTGAATATTCTCTGTGGGTAGGGCTGCAATGGTACCAAATCTTCCATTCCTATTTTCCAATAAGCGTCTCAGTAAATGTCCTCAGTTTCACAGTATCACATTATTATTATTATCAGTTACAATGTCCCTTAAAGGAAGGATTTTTTATAGTGCATGTAAAGAGTCTGACAGGCAGTTAAGGAGGAAAAGGAGATCTGTACATGCAGGTAATATTCTCAGTCTGGTTGCATTTTCTTTTAATACCATAGATAACGATTTTTGGGTTTGTCTCTACAGGTGAAACTTTTCACCTTACACCTATTTATTTGATTCAGTGTTAACATAAAAAACAATCATTAAACAGTAATTCAGATGGAATCAGTTGTGTAGATTCTGCTCTACATGTTGCATGTATGTCATAGTTTCAGCCAGCGCTCTTATGCTGTTTCATTGCAGAACCACGTAAAACACTTTTTATGCAGTAGCTCAACTTTTACCAGATAGATACCTTCACTGCAACTAAGCTCTTTGTATCTAAATGCAAATTTTCTATGCTTTCAGAAAATCAATGCCATTATTCTATAGTGTATTAGATTTTCTACTGGTGATGTGAGCTTCTAACATTTAAATTACCTATTTTATTGTTCATCACTTTCACATCAAACACTGGACTCTTTTGGTAGAAATAAAAAAGGAGTGCTTCATGAAAAAAGGTTAGCCCATGTCTCAGATATGCTCTCTAGAAAGACTTTCTCTTTTTCCACGACATCCATCTTCCAGCTTTCTGGCTGCTAACTAATCACTTCTCTTCTCACCCGTCTGGCGAGATGAGAACAGTGTGGGACCGGCTTCTCTCTGCAGTGGCTCCAGTCACACTCAGGCTCTGACAGAATGCGGCAGAAAGAACTGTCATCTGAATTCAATCAGAGGGAGGGTATACAAACTCTTTCTTTCCTCCAGAGAGGCAGCTGAATTTACTCAGGTGCAGAGCTTCCTTCTTTGACAACATGAAAAGAGTGATACAAAAAAAAGGGGGGAAAGGAAAGTTTTGTTTTTCTACATTATTAGATTTTTGTTGCATGCCTGTGTCATTTACATTTGCTGTACATTATCATAGCATTACAGATATCCAGACTGTATTAGCATTGATGTATAAAATCATCTGTTTTACACAAAGCAAAAGACAAAATTTAACTGTAGTAATACTATTAAACCAGTGTTACCTTGTCTTAATCTGCCTCTCCTCCTTCTCCAAAGTGGAGGGCTCCGGCTTAGTAACCACCTCTGTTTCATGATCAGCTGAGTCAGTCCCCTGGCCGAGGGGCAGGCAACTGCAACAGCAGGTCCCCATCCCGTCTCGGGCATCTCCCCTGCCCTGTTTCTGCTCTAACTCCTGCTCCAGCTCTGACTGGTCAAACTGCTCAAGCCGTCTGGACGGTGAATGACTCATTCTAGATAATGTATATCATCCCACAGAGCACACCTCAGGCCCACAGCTCTTAATGTATTCATTCATTGCAGGCTCCTGGGTTAAATATTGCAAGTCCAAACAAGGCCTGATGGAAAGCTTCCTTTGTATTCTGCAGCACAAACGTCCACTGTACCAGACTCTCAATCTACTCTTTGTTTTCATCATCTTTATTCACTCCGCTGCTTTAACTTCCAACTCTATTTGTAGGCCCCGACAGTACTGTACAGTATGTATTGTTTAACTGTCACAAGCCCCTGTAATAAGTCACCAAATGACATGATATTGACCACACACACAGCTGTTTACAAAACGCTCTGGCCTCAAATGAAGGTTCAGACCGCCTCACAAGCACGGAGAGAAGATAGATGCACATAATAGTTGGACACGACTCAAACATGATACAAGGATGTACTGATAATGACAAAATGGTCAAAATAAATCATCCCACAACAAGACTGAGAGGACTCACTATCTCACCAACAGCCCATTTGCAATTCCTTGGCCATGAATGCTAATTTTCAATTTCAGTATTCCTCTGTCTGCTGCATAAGATGGGTTTCAAATGTGCTCTGTTGCCATCTTTGCAGGATTAATGATTCGTGCTTCAAGGCAAGGTTCACTGTATACTCCATGCACGTTTGTTACCAGGAAATTAAGTCTTTGTAATGTTCCATGTAGTTGGTGTGAGTGAGTGCGTAAAAGACACAGAGACAGAAATCAAGTTCTCTCTTTGCTCCACTCTAACATCACTTTCCTCTGTAAAAGAAAATATTTTGGGCATTATTTTTATTACGGTGCAAAGCCAGGCAAAAGAGCACTACATCATGTTTTGCTATTCTCTTGACCTTGAAATATATTTAGCCCTGCTCATTCAGTATTTTCATTCCCTGCACAGCACACATGGTGCAACGGTGGGTAGAGAAGCGCAACAAGCAGACAGTTAAATCAAAATGAGCCAGCACAAGCTAAAGTGCTGCTACTTTGTCATGACATAGGATTCTGATGCTGCGATAACAACGACCAACGACCATATATGTTTTCAGCTGATCAATCATTTGATAATTTTCTAATTTCATCAGCAAGTACATTTGAATTCATGATGATGCCTCATTCACAGAATAATGAAAATAAGAATCAACCATTCACATACATTTTTCCAACCAGCAGGCACTGTAAGCATAAAGGGAGGAGTCCTGAAACATGTTATAGTAGTGCAGTGATTTTTAGTCCCCTGTCATAGTAATACTGTCCCCAAAAATCAAATTTCTTTATTTTGCCCTGATAAGACTGGTGTAATCTGATCCTTCAGGATTTTGCCTGTCAAGAATGACACCACCATTTCGGAGTGTCTATTTTCAGCTGAAGGTCACTGTCTCAACAAACAGCTTGAGGCAAGGAAAAGAAAGAGAGAGACTGAACTGTGTTTAAATGCAAGCTCACACCGAGGAGTCTGCAGAGGTGATGTATATCTGAGACAGTCTTTACTATACAGTTACATATCTGCCTTATGACCTTATGACTTCTTTGACAGTAAAAACTAAAGATGTTTTACATATCAAACATGACCTTAAAGTCTGAATGGTCTCCTAACCAATTTAAAAATAATGTACTGGAATGTCTCCCAGTTGGATCATGTATACCTTTGTTACACATCCCTTTTTCACATTGTAAAATAGTTTGAGAAAGTAAACTCACAATACTCTTTGTTTCTGCAAGTATATATAGATACTCTATTTCTTTTTTTTTTGGTAATTGGTTGTTTGCATGTACAAAAAAATCTGTTAGATTCCTAATACGTAGTTAATTGGACTGAAGTGCAGAAGGCAGAAGTTGTACAAGGTGCTGTAGTCCTTTCAACTTAGGGGAGGGCAAGATACCGACATTATGTTAATATCGTGATATGAGACTAGATATCATCTTAGATTTTGGATATCATCATAAGTGTTGACTTTTCCTAGCTTTAGAGGCTGCATTACAATAAAGTGATGTAATTTTCTTAACTTACTAGATTGTTCTAGTTCTCTGCCTTTACCTACTCAGTCATTAAACCACATTACTTGTGATTATTTATTGAGTTAATATTTGCAAAAGCACCAACAGTCAACCCCATAATATCGTCGCAGTATCGAAAGAGGTACACCTGTTCAACTGCTCGCAAATAGCTAATCAGCCAATCACGTGACAGCAACTCAATGCGTTTATTCATATCGACGTGGTCAAGGCGACCTGCTGAAGTTCAAATTGAGCATCATAATGGGGAAGAAAGGTGATTTAAGTGACTTTAAATGTGGCATGATTGTTGGTGCCAGACGGGCTGATATGAATATTTCAGAAAGTGCTGATCTACTGAGATTTTCACGCACAGCTATCTCTAGGCTTTACAGAGGATGGTCCGAAAAATATCTGGTGAATAGCAGTTCTCTGGGTGAAAATGCCTTGTTGATGCCAGAGGTCAGAGGAGAATGGTCAGACTGGTTCAAGATGATAAAAACGGCAACAGTAACTCAAATAACCACTCGGTACAACCAAGGTGTGCAAAAGACCATCTCTGAACCAACAACACTTGGTGCCATGTCACAAAGCTCAAATCATCTCAATCTGGTTTCTTGAACATGACAATGAGTTCACTGTACTCCAGTGGCCTCCACAGTCACCAGATCTCAATCCAACAGAGCACCTTTGGGATGTGGTGGAACAGGAGATTTGCATCATGGATGTTCAGCCAACAAATCTGCAGCAACTGTGTGATGCTATCATGTGGACCAAAATCTCTGAGGAATGCACCTTGTTGAATCTATGACACAAAGAATTGAAAACAGTTCTGAAGGCAGAAGGGGTCCAACTTGGTACTAGCAAGGTGTACCTAATAAAGTGGCCAGTGAGTGCATATAACATATAGTGATATCTGATTTTCTCCATAACACCCAGCCCTACTGTGCTCATATTAGCAAAAAAAAAAAAAACAACTAATCATAATGCAGCTTGGTTGCTCATTTGAACGTTAACCTGCTGATGCTGATCCTGTGCTTATCAGGAATCTCTGGTGTAATCAGAAACCTGTGAGACAAAAAAAGCTCTTCCAAGTCGACAAAGAGGCATAATGAAAATTACACAGCTAGATTTAGTAAAACCACGACAGAATGTATCAAGAAAGATAAATATTATAAATAGCTTCAGTTCCTTTGATGGCTTGGTTTCAACATCTTTGCTTTGTGGTGCTGAAAATGATGTTATAAGAGACTGAAGACACCGCTTCCAGAAATATGGTTCCTTCAGTACTCTGTGGATCTCTACAGAGGCAGTTCAACAAGCACAGATGGTCCTGTTGGACATGAAATTGTAGGGCAAACACAACCCGGTGTGCAAGGTGTGCCAAAGCATGAGCAAGTAAGGGCAGACCTGCACACCTGCACTATATAAATATGTAATTAATATTTACTCACTGGAACACATATACAGTAGGAAAGCTGTTGGTGTTACGGGATCTTATTACGTGAAACATCTGTGACAAACAGTTCAAACTGAATGACCTCAGTGACATATGCAGTTTCATCCATACCTTCTTGTCTGTAACATCCAAGCACAGTTTAAGCGTGGGCACCCTCTCAGATAGCACAATAGATTTATAGATATCCATTTCTATGTTGGTATACACAGAGGAGAGAACTGATCTACTTAAAGTAAAGAAAGTATTCCACTGCTGGAAAGATGGTCTTTTTATAAAACTGGGCTGTCTAAGCAGTAGAAAGATGCAAGTACTTTGAAATTGGAGCTATATGACCAGAGAAAACAGAGGAAAAGGGCTGAGGCATTTGCTTTAACTCAAGAGGTAAAAAACCCACCAACAGAATGCATCGCACCAGACCAATAAACGCTCTACGTGGGTGGAGTAATGCAGCTTTTCCATTTTACCCAAAACAGAAGAGAATATGTGACAGAGTCTAGGTTCTAATTTATTCAGCACTGATTTGTTTTACTTTTTGATCTTAGTATTTTTGCCTCTGTTTTTACAATACAAGAAAGAGTATGGTGCCCACTTCCTGTTTACAGATTCTCTTATTACAGCCAAAAAATGGACTAAAATATGATTCTTAAAATATTTTAAGCAAGAAATAGTCAATATAACCACAAAATCATGCACTGGATCACGCAACAGCACTGCACAGTCGGCAGGTGTCTCTCTCTGTTTGTGTCCCCAGTGGGGGGCATACAAAAATGCGTAAGTAAAATCTGTAGTTCAAGCAACAGCCCTAGAGCCATGGAAAATTGCGTCATCTAAGCAGATTTGAGCTGAGAGATGAGCAGTGAGATCATGGAGCTGGTAAGATGGTGGGAAGTTTACCACAGTTGATTTATACATTCTACCCACACTGTTATGGCACAAAGCTGGTTGAAAATCAGCAAAGTAATCCTCTAAGTAAACTAACAGTGAAGATGAACGGCTGCCTCGCTGCTCCTGTCACCCTCACCTCAGCTTTGCTGAAACAAAAGCATTTGCACTGATCCCTCTTCTGCCTACTGCCTGGGGGTGGGAGTGCTCTATCTGATTGGTATTCAGTGATGTGTTTTCAATCTTTCTTCATTACTTCCCAAGGCACCCGACAAAGATTTCCAAACAACATCCCTTTACATGCGCAGTCCTTTGTGCAAGCACTAGGTTACTTAGCAAATCACAGTAGTTGGTCTCATCTACCATACTCAAAAAAATTGTAGACTAATGTCAGTGAAATGTGTTGTTAAGCTTCAAACCATTACCGAAAGATGAAATTTTAAGTCCCGCTCTGAGTCTTAATCTGAGTATTGACCATTTCTGAAGGGATTACTGGAGAGTTACTGCTGCTTCTTTGAAAGAAAAAAAAAAGAACCTAACTGGATTGTCTTCCTGCCTGAGCCCAGCAGAGGACCAATTGGGAAAACTCTTTAAAACTCATATCCTAAATCCACTGTAGTAAAGCAGTCTCACACAGTATGCCCCTGCACAATGGAAAATATGAGAAGTTTTACCTCACTTTAAAAGTTTAAAAGTCATGTACAGTGTCAAAGGTACAATCTCACAGTTAGAAAAAGAGACATATAGTCCCAAAGGTTCAATATTTTTTTTGTATTTGAGGAATTCTGATATGCAGTTTTGTTGATAGCAGTTATTTTAGGTAGCCCTACAATGTCACACAAATATGTGTCATGTTGAAGGTAATATCCATAACTATGTTTTTATTAGTTTAAAATAACCTGAAAATAAGAATTGTTGTGTTTTTGTAACCTTAGAGTGAGCCGTTTATATCTACATATGAAGAGGGTCCTCTTTAACGGAGTTCACATTAGTGTTCTACAGTGGCTCAGCACAAACAAGTCAAACGCTGGCTCTAGAGAAGGCCATTCACATTGGCCACCATAGTTCTCCTGCACACTTGGCTCTCAGGAGAAGTTTCAGTTCTGCAACTTTACAGCTAGATGCCACTAAATCCTTCAAACTAGACCTTTAAAAGAATCTAAAATCTGTAAGGGCAAAGGTTATTTGAAGGACCTTGAGGCTATTTTTTCTTCTATCTTTTTTGGCAATGATGTTTAGAACTCAGCAGTGAGGTATGGATTTGCTGTGTTCGCAGAAAAAGAAAGCTTCATTAAACAGCCTTGAGATAAGGCCCTGTAGGGATATGAAACTTCTTTTTTATCCCCTATTAAAACGCCCTGCTTCAAAACTCCCAAAACATCCCATGGCTAATTAACTCATACTGTCCTGATCAAAAAATAGTCAGCTAGTTACAAAATGCAAGCACAACCTAAACAACATAACAAGCAGCAGGAGAATGGAAAGATAAACACTATAAAATATTAATGGGGTTATCACACCTGACAGGGTAAATGAAGCCAAGACAGAAGAAGCCTTTTTTTGGTGTGAAATCTATGTTAGTTTTGCATCAAACACTTCTTCCTGGACTTCCCTTCCACAGCATTGTAAGCAACAATGTGAACTGTGTCCTCAACAGGACACCATTGTACCTCAGTGGGGTCATTTTTTTCCTCAGGGAGCTATAGAATTGCACATTTCCTATGCTCAGTGAGTGCCAGTGATGTGGTGGAGAGTAGATCTAACTGAACTCAGTTTCCCTGGCTTCAACCATGTCAGAGATGCATTACAGTTCATAACAGTTGAGGCCTTCTTCAATTATAACTTGAACAGGAAGCTTCACTAAGTTGTTCTGTACCTATTATACAGTATGTTACACACATCTTATTGCCTCACAGTGTTTTTCAGTCTTCTTCTGCTCTCCAATTCCTCGCCTAATATGCATCCATTATACATGTTTACCTCAAAACAGAGACCTGTTTCATCCATGGCGTATTATCTTCAGAGATTGAAACGGGATGATTTTGGAAGATGATTTTCAAAATGGGTCACTCCCTTGGAGATTTGCCAGAAGTGTGACAGACACTCTATTTCAATCTGCTTCAGACGGTGACAGACCTCCGCCACTAGTTTTGAGAATCTTCCGCTCCAAATGTCAATCTATTTATTTGTCAATGTTGGTGTTTAAAAAGTACTGTAAGCTACATAATTATAACTACATTTTGTCACAAATGAATCCCTCTTAGTTTGAGTTGAGATACTGAATATGTTGGACTCTTACACTTTTGGAACGTCACAACAAGCTGAACATCAGCCACCATTAATCAGATAGTTCAGGTCTGCAGCCTTGCCTACAGTGAGGTGTAAACAAGTGTGAGTTTTGCCACAGTGATAGTGTCTGAACAATCCCTCCTTTGTACTCCACCTCAGCTAAATTCCACCATAGACACACAACCAAATCTACCGTCTGTTGTCACGGCAGCACCGTGTGGACTTCGGTCCTGTTTGAGTTTGTTGCTGTATGCTTCCTGGACAGCTGAGAGACGAGACGAGAGGAGGAAGCAGTGAATTATATCAAAGAGCCCACTCGCTAAAAATCTTATTCCACGTCAAGAGAGCTTATAAAATCTGATGTTTAACTTAAAATTAATGATGAAATTTCATCAAACAAAAAGAGCCACAGCATGCAGCCTGGAGCAGAAAAATAAACTCACCTAAACTCTGCGCTAATGGGGGATGTCTCTGTAGTATTAATGGCAATTTTAAAGTGCTGAGTTGTAGCCAGTTAAAAAAAACACTTGTGACTATTTTAATGGTCTAAAAGAGGGCCACGGTCCAAGTTGTCCGGTCCCTCTCCAATTTTTAATGTGATGTAAGGAATAATCCCATTGAGCTAAGGAGCCATCTTCACTATCTTCAGTGCTTCAGCTTTGCCAACTAACATCAATACCCAAAGCATATCTTACACCAAAGCTGTTAACATGTTCCTGGAGGAGGGGAGGCTGTTTTTAACTTTTGGTCTGCCAAACCAGCTCATGTTTTAAAGAGCAAAGCAGCAACAAATTAACCAGGCCTGTGTATCCACTCTTATAGCCTAATTAGCTGAGAGCCAGAATTACAAGCCAGGTAAGCTTAACACAAGCGACACTTCCTATAATTACCCTGTAGACACATGGGACAAATACAGAAACCTGGCGTCACCCAGGTCTGCAATAAATCAAATAAACCACCTGAGATAAACTTCTCCACAATGAGAAGATGACAGTACTCCATCACCTGAGAATAATAAATGCTCACATCAACAGAAAATCCCCTCACTGAGGTGTAATGAAAAGGTTGTGCTCATCACCAGCTCGGCTGTTAGTCAAAGTAATTATCCATATGAACGCTAAGCAGCGATATGGGACTTCATAGTCCCACTGTTTCAAGAACCAAGACCAATCAATTTGTCATGTAGCAGTTGAGAATACAGCATCATCTCAATATCATTATGTTCTAATTTACTGTCAAATATTTACATAGTCAAACTCACTTGATACTAGTGCTGTCAAAAATATCCATATATCAATACATATTGATTCTGAATGTTTGAAACATTCAATACCCATTTTCCTCAGTAGTAAGACACCTGACCAGCTGCCTTTTCTTGCTCTCTCTTATTGTTAATGTTTACTACAGTCTCTGCGCTGTTCTCTGCTAATAACCAAGAAAATTAAAGTTGTAACTGTCATGTCAATGCGGCTGTTGATTCGGCATAATTTGGCTCCTGGTAAAAACCTCCTGAACAATGAACACTGACAGAATTCTAACCTGGAGATGTTTCAGGTGGTTGCAATCAGCAATCCTCACCACTCGATGCCACTTAACCCCCGTAAATCTTACACACTGGGCCTTTAAAGCAGATATTGCAATATTTTACTGAACCTTCTCACAGCTTATACTAAAGATGCTGTGCAGAAAATGTACAATGAAGAAAATTT
The DNA here is from genome assembly GCA_019142605.1 of Cephalopholis sonnerati. Classification (NCBI taxonomy): domain Eukaryota; kingdom Metazoa; phylum Chordata; class Actinopteri; order Perciformes; family Serranidae; genus Cephalopholis; species Cephalopholis sonnerati. The sequence goes on from JAGQAX010000001.1 coordinate 29,068,805, forward strand.
TCCAAGTATTCAAAGTTATCTACAGATTCAAATGTCTTGTCTTCTTAATAGCCCCTCAAAAATCCCTATACTCATGTTATGTACCCTGCATTTGCTGTTATGTACATGGTTACTGTAGTACTGCAAAACTGGAAACAAGCACAACCACAGTTCGGACCCAGAGTACGAAAACAGTTCTAAGATAAATTGTGTGTGAGGGAGTGGTCCATTTTTCAATTATGCGCATTACCTTGAGAGAAAAAAAGGTTATAAGCCTTGTTATATTTATCCTTTAATAACATTTAAAATAATATGCCCTCAGTGTTGTTTTTGGTAGGAAAATGGTGAATTAACTTGCACTTGGATAGCACCTTTTCAGTCTTTGGACCACTCAAAGTGCTTTCACACTACACGCCACAATCACACACACATTCATACACTGGTGGCCGAAGCCTCCATACAAGGTGCCACCTGCTACTGAGTTACAGATAGCATTCATACACATGCATACACAAGAGCAATGTGGGGTTCAGTATCTTGCCCAAGGATACTTCGACATACGGACTGGAGGAGCCAGGGATCGAATCACCTATCTTCCAATTAATGGACAACCCGCTCTTCCTCCTAAGCCAAAGGCCTGGTATTGAATGTTGATATTTGTCAAGGCATTGTATCAAAGTTAGAAATTCTAGTATCAAGACAACACTACTTGATACAAACTCAGTTTTGGTAAGATTCCCCTTGTCATTATTTATAACTGGTAATTGTGAACCAAGATATATCTGAATTAATTGTTTTTTAAATTACAATTACCAGTGTATCACTAAAGAAAAAAAATCATCCAGTAGTTTAACTCATTCTTTTTTATTCATTTATTTATTTTTTAACCTTTATTTGACCAGTAAGTCCCATTGAGATTGAAAATCTCTATAACAAGAGAGCTGGCCGAGGTAGCAGCCAATCAAAACACATTAAAATGCAACAAATACAACATGTAATACAAAAATCCACAATAAAACAACAACTATTCAACCACAGTGGCCTCTCAAGAAAAACAAGCACACGTCTCTGTCACCACATTCTTTATGATGCCCTTAAATTCATCAATGGATATAAGTGTTCCTAATTTTAGATCTTTAGATTGTTCCATGTCCAAGGTGTTTAGCAGGAGAATGCAGTTTTCACCAGACCTGTTAAAACCTAGGGCACATTAAAAAGCAACCACTTAGAGGAGCGTAGCTGGTAACTACCAGAGCTGACACACACAAGGATGCAGAGGTAGGCCGGAAGTTTGCCCAGTATTGCTTTATAGATAAAAAATATACCAGTGCTGTCGTCTGAGAGTGGTCAATGATGTCCAGCCCACCAAATCATAAAGAATGCAGTAATAAGTGAGTGACTTTGCATTTGTTATAAAAAGTAGTGGTGCATGGATTCTGGCAAACAAACAATGATTTGACTTTCTTTCACACACCATGAGAACGCAGAAAGATGTCAGCCATGCTGACTTGTTCAAGAGAACCGTGTGTTCCTGCCCTCCATTCAACTCCACAAAATGTCCCTCATAGACACAGAAACAAGCACCAAACAGGAGCAAAACAGGATCCTTCCACCGAGCCAACTGGGCAACAAGTGGTCGACTGATTTAACAACCTTCTGCGTTTCGGCTACCATATATCACACAACTTTGCCGTTGTATTGTTCTCATGTCTTACAGAGGAAAAGCGAGTGAACGAGGGGAACACAAAGACCGCCTTTCTTCTACACACAATATAAGTGTCAGCAACAACAAATTTGTGAGTTGAAACCATTTTATGTGTGCTTTTTCAAAGCTGACCTTGTTGGATGCCACAATGTCTTAAGAAGTCTCTACTGAATGCATGACATCCATTTGTTTGGCTCAACTATGATAGAATGTCTTTTATAACACTGTTTTTGCACTTACTGTAGCAGGTATTGCTAAAACGAAAAAAAAAAAAGTGTTTGTATTGTTAATTCGCTGCTGCAAACTGTTGTCTGCCCAGCCAGAGCAAAACCCTCTTTTTAGTAACTATCAACCTCAGAAAGACTGCAGCTATGGGGATATAAACCTCTCCGTACAGCTCCTCTGTCTGGAACAAATGGGGCAAACTAAAAGGGCCGTGACAGGACAGGGCAGTGGAACTACAAAACCTTAAACAAGCTACAATGGGATGAGTCATTGTAATTCACAATGATCCTGCTCCAATGACAAATTTATGTCTCCACTTTGTTTTAAGTACGCTTTATGCTTGTCATTGTCAGCCTGACTTGTCTGATTGGGTTCAGCATGATTTGCCGGTTACGCTCCTGGTGTCTGTGACCGCCACAGATGAGAATCCAAACAAATATCCACGGTGTATAATAGTGCAGACAGAAATGCAAATGTAATGCATATAATCCTTTGGTTATCTAGGTAAACATGACAGATGTTCCGGTGTGGTGCTGATAGTGCGGTGCCTTTTGCTGATTTCCAACCTGAATCTTTTTGAATGTGTGAAGGACGTCTGACAAAAAACTTCACGCTGCGGTCTGTGACTTTGTAAATCCTGTCCTCTCTGCTTCAATAATGCAATCATGCCATACATCTCTGTCACCACATGGTCACACCCCTTTCTTGCAACCTTTACAGCCTCTCTATCACACACACACACACTCTCTTTCTCTTACACACACACACACCAAGGCTGTACACCTACAGTATCTAATGGAGGGAGTAGAGGTCCTGCATGGAGGATGTGAGGAGAATTTTAATAACCTTCTTCCTGTCCTGCTAGGCACTGCCACTTTCCATTAACAATGCAGGCAGAGATAATTGCTCTCACCTATCCGATGGGACCCCTGTGTGTTAATCCATATGCTGGTGTGTTTTCTGTGTCATTTGTCATGTGCATGCTGTGTTTTTGCAACACTGTGTTTAGCAGCACAGCCTTTTTATGTAGTTTAACTCAAACATGTTGGTGCCAGAGCTGCACAGTGACAGAGAGGGAATGAAAAGGAGTAGGAAAACACACACATACACACACACACACACACACACACATAGCACTTTAAAACAACCAGCTTATGGGATCAAATTGTCCACGGTCAAAGCACGAAACAATGCACATGAAGCACTCACTTGATGAAGTAGCTGGCTCCTTCGTCCGTGAAACCCTCTTCCCATCCTCTCGGCAAATCTATAACACGAACAAAAACACATTGAACGACCCGCCAGAGACAGAAAACCCATTGCAGCGGAGAAAAATGTCCCCTCGGTATCCTACAAATCAGATAGTTTGTGGCGTACCTGACCGTATCATGTGTCCCGAGTTAACAGGTTCACCAGTGCGTGGATGTAGCCAAGTAGTGGTATGAGTTTTATCACTGCAAGAAAGACACCTGTTACTGAGCGATATTAAAACCACAAAAATCCTTAATAATGCCCCGTAAAAGTACCAAGCGTTGAGTATTCAAACCCCTGCTCACTTAATAAAGAAGACCCGGCCGTCTCTACAAACTCCATACGACCAGTGGTCAGGTAGGGTGTCCCGTCCGAGAGGTGCCGCCATGATCTCTCGTCTCCGGCTCGGCTTGTCCCCCCTCTCCCTCTCCGCAGACTTTTCCAGGGAGCCCACATAAAAACCACCGCTAGGGCTGCATAGTTTTTTAAAGGGGAAGAATACCAAACTCGTCAGCACACCACCTTCCTCCACTCTTTTTTTTTTCCTAATGTAATTGGAGCTGACGAAAAAGGCGAACTGGTTCCCACAAGTTGCAGTCTGGTAGATGAGGGTTAAAACAAGCTCAGATGAACAACAGCAGAATAATGAATAAAGCCCACTGCGGAGAAAAGTAGGGAGTAGCCTCCAGGGTGTAGTATAGAAATGCACTGGACTGAAGCTGGAATTCACGACTGGGACATCTCAGGACAATGATGTCTGACACACACACATAAAACCAAATTGCAGCAATTCTAATTCTAGCTGCAGAAATATAAGTCCCATAAGGGATATGATTAAAGGATTATAGGAACATCTCAATTAAATCTAAAGCATTATGCTCAGTTTCCTCTAAGATACAGCATGTGGAGATGTAAATGTGTGTGAGAGATGATAGAAGAATCCAACATCCATTGTCACAGAAATATTTTATCATAGGCTTATCATAAGAGACAGGTGTCTAAGGACAAGAAGAAAATTAAAGGTCCAGTTTGTAGGATTTAGGGGATATATTGTCAGAAATTGAAGATAATATATTAAGTATGTTTTCTTTACTCTGGCTTCCTCACACAGTCCAAAGACATGCAGGTTGGGTAGGTTAATTGGTGACTCTTAATTGAACTCAGGTGTGAATGTGAGTGTGAATGGTTGTCTGTCACTTGTGTCAGCCCTGCCATAGTCTGGCGACCTGTCCAGGGTGTACCCTGCCTCTAGCCCAGTGTTAGCTGGGATAGGCTACCTGACACGCTAAGGCCTCTGCACTCAATATGTGGAACATTTGATACTCAGTTTCTGTACCCCTATGTTGACCTTTGGGGGTACTCCACCTATAAAGGGGTGTCTCCTGCTTTACCTCTCCTCTTTTGCTGTTGTGCTCCGTGGGAGAGGTAAGCAACATCAGCTCTTGTGATCATTTCGGGGTTTTTTTAGCACTGTCAAGCTATTTTTTAAGTTCATTTTATGCTAACATAATCTTGTGCTGCTTAATTTGTGTCAGGGCTTGAGTTTGTATGGTTGTGTTTGACGGAGGATTTTGTTTTTGTCACTTACTGTCAGGAATAAATGGTGATTATTCAGTCTGGGTCTCCTTATATCAACTCAACACAGACATCACTAGAGTCCACAGGTTACATATAATCACCTGAAAATCAGAATTGTTGTGTTTTTGTTACTTTAGAAGGAGCTGTTTATATCCACATAGAGAGAGAGTCTTTGTCTGTGGAGATCGCCATGTTGCACTGCCATGTTTCTACAGCAGCCCAGAATGGACAAACCAAACACTGGCTTTGGATAAGGCCATTCATGTTTTTGCGTTGGTCAATGTAGTGCGCAGTCCCTCCGTGACAAGAGCATTGGAAAAACACTTCAGTTTTTTTGTACATGAAACAGTTTTATTCAGTGTTTTTACCGGTTTTAATCACCAAGGGTCTCATTAATAAATACTGCATACGCACAAAACAAGGCCTGAAAGGGGTATTCAAAGTTATCTACAGATTCAGATGTCTTGTCTTTGTAATAGCCCCTCAAAAATCCCTCTATGCATGTTATGTACCCTGTATTTGCCGTTATGTACGTGGTTACTGTAGTACTGCATGAATGGAGAAATGCACAACCACAGTTCAGACTCAGAGTACAAAAACAGACTCTAAGATAAATCTGTGTGCGTCGGGAGGGGGGGTGGCTTGGCATACATTTTTCAATTATGCGTATTACCTTGAGAGAAAGAAAGCATTTAAAAGCTACAAGGTCTCTGTTAAACTTTCCGTGTGTGTGTGAGTGTGTGTGTGCCCAGAGCGAAGCATGCCTGCATGTATGAATGAATGAGTGTCTGCGCATGGAAGCCTTAGTTGATGTTTGTCAGCCTCACATCACCTTCACTGCAGTCATGCTTTGAGGACAGAGAGCCTTCCTGACCATGACACATTAAAATAATGCTTACACCGCATCAAACAGGCCTGCCCAATTTACCAATGCTGCCCATAAATTTCACTTGTGAGGCCAGGCAATGTTCAAAGTCACAGCAGTGTTGGCACAGGAGTTATTTTGCTGAGCATCGAGCAGCAAGAGCAAGAGACAAGTTCACTTCATCATGCTGTGCTCTCTTATATAACTGCGTTATTGTTAATATGATGTAATATCACGTGCTTTACCTGGGGAAGGGCAAAAGGTATCCCACTAAACTTGCCAATCATAGAAAGACAAATACCTTCCCTTTATGTTTCCTGTGAGGTGTAGATTACAGTCATCTTTATATACCCTTTGTGGAGGGAAAATACAACCGTATGGGGTGCACATCAGTGAGCTGAGAGCATCTGTCAACATTATAAATATTTGATCTGTGATTCCCTTTTGGGGATGCTTTGTTGAAACACTCTCCAGTGGTTTAAGGCACTGTTCTTCAAAGATAGTGAGAGATAAAACGTTTCCTCTAAAAAAACATTATAGTGCAGCTCCTGTGCAGAGACCGATTCACTGTAAACCTTCTAGTCTTATCTTCTTCTCTGCTGTAATACATTTCTAACCTTACCTATGGGGTCTCTGTTCATATAGAACGCATAATGAGAAATTATCATGTAAATGAGATCTACAGCAGATGAAAAATTAAATGGAATAAAACTGAATCTATAAGTGTAGAGACAAAACAAATGCACACATGAGGCACAAGGGGGGCACTGATGAGTTTAGACATTACAGCGCCAGATCTAGTCCCAGTTGGAAACCTCAGGGAGATGTGTAGATGGTGCCCTCCATCATCATCAGTCTATGCCAAGGTGCATTAAATCGGTTTTGGCAGCTCATAGTGGCCCAACACTGTACCAAGACACCTGTTACAAATGCTGGTTTTTCCTTTAATTTCATGTGTACTGTACTCGCTATACTTAACCTTCAAGACACAAACCAGATGTGTGAATCAGAAAATGCTACATCACATGTGTCACAGTATGATAAGAGCACCACCCAGTTGCAACAGAGCTAAGAAAGGAACTATGCTGCATTTGGGGGAATCAGTGCTCTGCATTGTCAAGCAGACACAAGCAGAGATCTGCAACAGGCATAAATACTGTCTGGATTAATAAGTAATATCACTGTATTATTGATATTGCTGTACTTAAATTTGATGTAATTTGGTGCAGAATGGACTTGTTGTGTATTCCTCTACCAGTCTTAAAATTAAAGCACAGGGCCGTGGAACATCATACATACTGCAGTGTAATCATCCCCGCTCAATTGCTGTTATTTGACCTTGTTATGATTTATTATCATCCCCACTACACATACACACACACTCACTTATACATACTGATTCACACACAAATACACACATGGTTGATGCGCAGTCCAGTGCAGCTCTGCAGCATGGTCTCTGCTGCTGCTGCTGATTCCTGCCTCTCGGCTGCCAGAGGCTCACAATGCAGCAAGGTGACTCAATGTTATTGTCTTCTCCTCAGAGAGCCTCCTCCCGCTGAATCACAGCTTAGTAAAGGTGCTGAGCAGAAAATGTAATAAAGATTCTCTTGTTCTTTTTTGACTTTCAGCTCAGAATACTTTGGGTCCTAATCTATCTGGCAGATGCCCACACAGGAAATCAATAGCATCTTTGGAGAAATGCATCTTTTCGAATTATCCCTTAATCGCAGCAGGGTAAGGTATATAAATGAGTGTGTACAGGTGTCTCTGAGTGCCTGAAACATTAACTACACAGTGTGCAGGATAATATTTAGACAGTGGTCTCTTGTTCATTTTGCAGTGCATTTAATCATTATATAGCTGTTGATTAAAAAGAAGTGCTGAGCTTCCCCATCTGCTTTATTTCACTTTCTACGTTAGTTATGATCCAAGACAATGATTAATTGCCTTCCAGCTCATTGAACTATTACACTGACATCTACAGGGCAGGGATGTTATATTTAGTCTTAAGCCAACCGATCCAGATAAAAAAAAAAAAATAGATTCATTGTCTTGCTGTACCTGCCAAGTCTCATAAATAGTCTTTTGGAGTTTTTATTCTAGCACTCATAGTTCCAGCAGAAAGCCAATGTTTTTACAACTCCTGGGCAACTAATTTATGCCCTCTATCCAAGCTTGTCCAAGTAGCTGTTGAAAGACGAAGGCAATCTGGGATCTAATTTTAACACAGTTTAAATCTTTTTTTAAATCCGTAGTGATTAGTGTTTATAGTAAAAGTCAAAAAACAGCAACCACTGCTGGTGCAGGGCTGATGAGGGCCATGGCTTCTAGTTTGTTTAATCATGCACTCATTATCTTCTGTAGCTCCAAGCATATTTGACAAGTTAAGCTATCGTGAACTTCCAGTACAAGCCTATGAACAGACTGTGATAATGGAACTCAGCCAACACACAACAACAGCACCCTCTGTTGGAGAGATGGGGGATCACTCACATGTGTATGTCTGCACATAGCATCAATGTTGAAGTGTGAAGTGATCAAATCAAAGCATTCATAAATGGTACACAGAAAATTCTTGACATCTTTCTGAGTACTTACAGTGCTTATCATTGCTTTGAGTGTCCTCAGAAAGCTAACAGACAGGCTGGTGTTATCAGCGTGCAGGCTGCAGAGTGCACCAAGAGCAGTGTCACCATCTTTAAGTACAGTCACCAGGTCCCATGTAAGATCTCCCCTTGAGCACAGTGAGCAAGGCTGGGGTGAGAGGTGCACCTGGACCCATTAATCATCGACTGCTGCAATCTGAGCTGAGCAAAAAAAATATTTTTATTCAACTTTAAAGTACTGTACTTACGTAAGTGCAACTTTCATGTAGCCTACTTATACTTTACAAAGTTATATTTCCATTCTATTTTATGCTGCTTCATCAACACCACCATTGTATGTATATTTAAGATATGTACATATTGTATATATTTCTTATTATTTGTATTTATGTATATATTGTGTTGTACATTGTAGCAGAGCATACATATTTTGATATATTTTGATCACATAAGTTTTTCACACTTTATATGCAATATTGTACATATGTCATATTTTACATACTAGTATTACATATTGTATTCACATATTTTATATATGTATTCATATATTTTTGTATTTCTACACACTTCTTACTTTCATACTTCTTATTCTACTTTCCATAATTCTTTATGCCTTATTCCTTATCAGAAAGACTGTAACGTATTACAATTTCCCTCCAGGGATCTTTTAAGCGTTTCTGATTGTGATACTTTGTCCTTACTTCACTCCTCAACATTTATCTGTCAGCTATAGTTACAAGCTACTCTGCGGATTAATATTTTAAATAGGCTTATATATGATCATTAAATGTAACGCATTGCTACATATCTAAATGAGTTACAATTAGATCCAGCTGCAACATCTCAGTGCTGCAAACATATTCATGCCTCAGTAATAACAATCCACCATTACAATGTACAATAATAGTCCTGCTATCAAGGGCCAATGATGTCTGAGTAAAGCATGTTTTTACTTTTTTTTTTTTTTTTTTTCCACAATATTTTTATTGACATTTTAACAGCATGAAATACAGCCATTTACATTCAGTTTGTGCTGTCAACTTTTTTCATCAACTCTAAACAAGAACAAAAAACAAACAAAAAAAAAAAAAAACAATAAAAAGGGCTGCTGCCTAAAAACATGGATTGTCCAATTATCCTGTTGAATATCTTCCTGATCCCAAGTATCAGGGAATACTGAAGAATTATCAAATTTTTCAAAGTCCAAAGTCCAAAATACCCCCCTCAGCTGTCCCCCGTTCACAACCATAGTACATTCAAACCTTCATCTCATAGGGCCCAAGCCGCCATCAGACGCTCAGATTCAGAACACCACGAGTGGCCATTCTACAGCAGGACGTGCTCAGAATGATTAGTCGGTCATAAAAAAAAAAAAAAAAAAAAAAAAAAACCAAAGAAAAACAACAGTAGCCATCGATTCAGCAGTTAACAGCCTATCCAATAATTGTTACAGCTCTACTAAAGGGAAAAAAAAAAAAAAAAAAAAGGAAATAAACATATACTCAACAACAACAACAACAATTTGCTTCTCATATTAACAGAGGGCAATCTATACTGAGTGGATTTTAAATTGTAGTAGATACAACATGTAACATACTACATTAAAAAAATAAAATTTGTAAAAGTTTAGGAACTGTACCGCCCACAGCATTCAGTCATCTTGGTCATCTGTTAAATCAAAGTTCTTGACATAATTAATGAAGGGTCCCCACACACTCTCAAATATGTGCTGTTTAGTCTTCAATATATAAGTAATCCTTTCTAATGGAAGATTTGAAAGCATCTGTCTCATCCATTGAGCAATATTTGGTCTGTGAGTATTTTTCCATAATTGTGCAATACATTTTTTGGCATACAGTGAGCTGAGGTCTATGAATACTCGTTCATTTTTGCTATAATTATGTATCTCTGGGTATAAGCCCAACAGGAAGAGTTTAGGATCCAGTGAAATCTGTTTTGAAATGATCTTCTCTATCGTGGCTCTTACCTCTTCCCAAAACTTTTAATCTTTGTGCATTGCCAGATACAATGAAACCATGTCCCTCTATGTTCCATACACTTTGTGCATACGTCTGGTATGTTTTCATTGTATCGATTTAGATCCACCGGTGTCACATATATCCGCATTAACCATTTATATTGTATTAGTTTTAGGCGTGTATTAACAGATTTAGACTGGGCATTAGCACAGGCTGTTCTCCAAACTTCATCTGAAATGTCACTTTGCAAGTCCTCTTTCCAGGCAAATAATTTAAATTGTGAGCTTTCAGATGAGCCAGATGTCAGCAAACTGTAAAACTCTGATATGATTCCCTTTCTCAAACTGTCCTTTGTCATCATTTCTTCCAACAAAGAACATAGAGGTCTGGTGAGTGCGTTGTTTTGATTTGCTTTGACAAAGCTTCTAAGTTGGAGGTATTTGAAGAAATGTTTTCTATTGAGCTTGAATTTAGCCCTCAGTTCATCAAAGGACATCATTACAACTGAATTTACCATATATAGATCCTGGATCATTTTAAGTCCCTTGGAGTGCCATAATTTGAATGTTGCATCAGCTCTTCCTGGTACGAAAAAGTGATTACCCCATATTGGACTATATTGTGATATGGAGTGTGTTTCTTTTAAGAATTTTTTAACATCATACCATATCTTTACCATGTGTTTTACAATTGGATTTTTAGCTTGTTTCCGTAATCTTTTTTCTGTGTCTGAGTACATATATAAGGGAAGAGGTAGTTTTAGACCAGAAGACTCCATTTCAGTCCAGTGAGGAGAATCATTTTTTGAAAAAAAGAACATAATCGACCTCAGCTGTGCAGCCCAGTAGTACCACATCAGATTTGGACATTTTAACCCTCCTCGATCAAATGGTAAGTACAGTAGAGACAGACGAAGTCGTGCCTTCTTATTGTTCCATATAAATCCTAAGAATATTTTTTTGAGTTTTGAAAACAAGTCTGAAGGAGGCGGCAGAGGAATGTTTTGGAATAAATAAAGTAATTTAGGTAGAATGTTCATTTTTAAAATATTAATTCTCCCAATTATAGAAACTGGTAGTGGCATCCATTTATCAACAGATTCATTAATTTCTATCATAAAGATTCATAGTTGGCACTGACAACATGTTCCAGCCCGGGCAAAATCCATACTCCCAGATATTTAAATTGTTCTACAACATTAAATTGAACTGCTTCAGAGATTGGGTTTTTTCTATCATTTGAGTTAAGTAGCAAAATACAGGATTTGGTATTATTTACTTTGTATCCTGAAACTTCACCAAATGCACCTATTAGCTGTGACAAGGCTGGAATTGTTTTTTTTAATTTTGACAACATTAAAATTATGTCATCAGCATACAAAGCTATTCTGATGTTTTTACTTTTAATAGGCTACTTCAAAATGTGGCCATGTGGCTGATTTTACTCTTGTATATTCTATGTTCCAATAAGGAACATTTGGAATGTAAGGCTCATAGCCTACTTTCAGTATAATGGAGTGTTTTAACACTGTGTATTATTTTCACTTCAGCAAATTATTTGAATAGCCTACTTTCCCCACCACCTGTACAGTGAAAGAATAGTAGACATATTGCACATACCTTAGTTAAGTCAATTCAATAGCAATACTCTTCTGAAACAGGAGACAAAACAGATCTACACATTCTGCATTAGACACAGGTTGAGAATCGATAAATAAATTACTACTGATCAAAAAAATTTGAGAAAACTAAGAGTCTTTGAACAGAATATTCCGTACACTGCTCTTGCTCAGTTTCTCAGTTTATTCGTTTCAGTCCTCCTGGACTCTCTTAAGAGTGTTCAACACTGTTATCTCCAACATTGAGCTTAAATGAAAACTGCTCCACCCATTTCACAGAGGAGCACAGGTGTGGGATTACTCAGGACCACTCAGCTTCCGTCTATCTGCATTGTAAGTGTTTCCTGACCTTCACTCTTCCAAACAGTGGCGTATGGTATGATGGGCCCTAGTGTAAGATTTTGCATCTTAACTACCTACGACTTCATCAACATACATATTACCCAGCAATCATCAGCGCAAATACGGATATGACAAAAATACCAAATAAAATAAGAAAGTATTCATTAAATTAAACATTTTTTGTAATAGTTTATTTGTTGTTTTATTGTGAAATGGATTGCTACTGACTCTTTCATCAAAAGAAAAAAGAAACAAAAAAAATGATGGAGATGGGTTTGCTCTTACAGGGTCATAGCAGTTGGCCCCACTTTCTTTTTTTAATACAACATGAGTTCTGCATTAAACATGGGTGTATTTCTGAGGTGGCAGTCTGAAAGAACTGCAGGAGCCTGTTCTCTGGCCAACACGCTGTTGAAGGGCCCGCTATCTCTAAGGGCCCCTCCATCCCATGGGCCCCTGAACAACTGCACCGCCTGCACTGTATATTTACGCCCGTGCTTCTAAATTTACTGTCATCGACCATCAGAAACAAGAAGTAACAGCACATTTGAAAGTACCCGCCCACCTGCTCCGTCGTCATGTCGCCACGTACGATGCAATGCAACGCAACATGCTAGTCCATCTGACGGACAGCTGAGCTGACCAATGGGATCAACGCTGCCACGCACACAACCGGACATGCTGACTAGCGACCTAGCTGCCGACACAACTCCAGCTGAGAGGAAGCGACGCGAGGAAAACACAGCAGATGAGGTCCAGGATTGACAGTAAAGTGAGTATACAAGTGACGCTCATATACTGTGCTCTGTAGTGAAGCTTATAATATCATGTTTATTGTCATGGACATGTAACGTTAGCCGCGCTGCTCAGACTGACAGCATACATGAGTTAGCTCAGGCGCTTGATTCTCATTAGCCGTATCTGTCAGAGGTGGTGCTAATGCTAACACCAACAGCCTTCCTCTCGATGGTAGTAGGGAGCCAGTAATGGGCAAACTATGCAGGTTAGAATAGCTGTTTTAGTAAGGAGACGTTAAATGAGGAAGCTGAGCACAGAACGAGCCCTGCATACCCACTGACACATTCACTTTTTATCTTTACATACTGTTTAATGTAAATAATACTGTAGAATGAAACTGCTCTGACCTGAATTGTTCTCATCTCCAGATGTGTTGGAGCCGGGTCCTTGTCACCGGCTGGGCTCTGCTGCTGGTCCAGCTGCTGTGTTTGGAGGCAGTGCCCATCAGTATGGATAAGACTAAAGTCAAAGAGCCAGAGACAAAAGCTGAAGAGGTTCCAGCTAGTGTGGTGAGAAGATACATGTTGTACACACATCATCATACACAGCATATTTCCTGTTCTGCTATTATAGTAATTAGGTAGCCCTGCAATTATTCTGCAATCGTGCAGATTATGCAGTTGATTAAGGAGGAGTTATTTCTATGACTACACATCAAAATTCTGTCCTAATATGGAGATAGATTTGTGTCAGTTTTATATGTGACCAGATCAACACAATCCCTGTGTTAATCTGTAAATATAAAGCGCCTTCCACAAATACAAAAAAAAGATTTGTAAACTCATAAAAATGGGTTGCGATTATAAAATGGATCTGCAAATACACAAATTAAAATATATATAAAAAATATTATTGTGAGCTTATGAATCTTCTATTTGTGTTAAAAGTTGCTTTATATTTACAGATTACACATCTACACATGGATTGTTGAATATTATTGGCACAAATCTGACTTTGATAAGCAATTAGTTCCCCCTTTTTTGTAATCAACCACAAATCCCAAATGTACAGCTTCTCCAATACATTTGCTTTTTCCATTTCATATTATTGTGTTAGCAGATTCAAGAATGTATGTAGACTGTGGTAACTTGGGACTGACCATTTTAACTTTAATATCAGTAAATGACTAATCAACGCTCAGAAAATAATCAGCATAAATTACTCCTTAGTTGCAGGCCTCATGCTCGGCAGTTATGTCACTGTTATCAGCTGCTTCATAAGCTGTAAACAAGAGAGCGCTTGGTAACAACAGCCGGGCTAATTTAAATGAGAGATTGCCTGATGTCTCATTGTGCTACAATTAAATTACCTCAATCAGACACTCCACTCAGGACTCATGATCCCACAAATCCATTTCATCATCAGTACAACAGCTCCAGATGTTGAAGCTTTGTGTGCGCACAGATTGGAATCACTGATTTCTGCCTCAGGAAGGGTTTGTCCACGTTAAATATTGACATATTTGCTCAGCAGAACTTAAATAAATAGAGATTCTGTCTTGGGGTGAGAATGCAAACACATGTAACCTTTTTACTGGAGAACAAGTAAGTGATCTTTAACTACAGAACAGCTGCAGCAAGTGGCAATCTGCAGAAGGCAGTAATACAGTTTATGGACATTCATGGTAAAACCTGTCATCCCCACATCAAACATCATCAGCTTTCTTAAATAAGTGCTGATAGAAAACATAATAAACATGAAAGAGTGATTGTATTTGTAGAATTACGTGGTGTGTTGTGTAATATATAATATTGGTAATTGACATTTGATATGCTACATTTTATAGGACACTGGACTCCACTATGACCGCTACCTCAGGGAAGTCATTGATTTTCTAGAGAAAGATCAGCACTTCAGAGAAAAGCTCCACAATACAGACATGGAAGACATCAAGGTATCCTGCTTTTCTTTTGTTTAGCTTTATCAAGCATGGTTGGATGTTTCCACCAGCCCTGTGTAAATACTTGTAAATTATGACTGTGACTGGTAAAATACGGGCTTTCATGTCCAGGCATGTGATAAATCCAATGAAGTCATGACTTATTTTAAAAATACTACCAATATACAAACAGATTTCCCTCCTCTTTTGTGGAATTTTGATCCATTGCACCATTTATTTCAACTTTATTGAATAATGTTAGTGAAATTATTTAATTAATCTGTTTATTACATGTGCTACTATAACCCCAAATGTCAAATAACACCAACTAACACTAACTGATTCATGTATAATACAGCAAGGTAAGCTGGCCAAAGAGCTGGACTTCGTCAGCCATCATGTCAGAACAAAACTGGATGAGTTGAAGAGACAGGAGGTGAACCGACTCCGAACTCTGATTAAGGCCAAGCAAGACCTTGAAGGAGGGAATGGTATGTTGTGCAACACAATTTATATTTAATCTTGATTTATAACTAAAGAAAGATGCTTTAACTTAAATAGTACATTAGAGGTAAATAAATTAAAAGGAAAATTCTATATCATGTTTCTGTATGTTTTTATTTATGTCATTGATTATTCCCTCAACAGACATCGCTGTTGACCACCAGGCTCTGCTGAAACAGTTTGAGTACTTGAACCACATGAACCCGCACACATTTGAAGTGGATGACCTGGATCGACTCATCAAATCGGTAAATGTCATCGCTGCTTCATGCCATAAAAATGTTAAATTAAGGGCATGTTTTTATTTCACTCATTTAAACTGACTTATTTTAGGGAAGTAACTGAGCAGATGGAAAATACACACTTTATAGAAGTGTTGTGTCGTGGTACAGTAGAGTAGAGAGGTTAAAACAGGAGGACCACACACAGCTGCTTTAATTATTAGTCACCAGTCATAGTTAAAGAGTGACCATGTGTTTCATGGATTTTAGACAGCTACACATTTTCAACATCCATGAAGGAAAGGAAGAAAGTTGCAGGTGCAGAGAGCAGCAGTGTCACTATGGGACTATGATGAACCCTCTGCAGCTAGTGTCATGTGACCAGCTTTTCATTAGTGGCACAGATTGTCAGGAGATTTTTTTTTTTACTGAAGGGGAAAAGTTTAGAAGTGCTGCTGTATCATGATTAATGTTCAGAGATGATTCAGTTTCTTAACATTGATTTTAAAATGAACAACATACATGAAGTCTGTACAAGTTGCTTTTTTACAAAAATGAAACAACAGAAAATTAATGGAGTCTGGGAGGGGTAAAGCATTCAGATATCTCAGGAAACAGTACTATATACTGTATGCAGTTTAATAAATGATCTTAGTTTAGTTTTCATCTGGGCAACAACATGAAAATGTTGAATTGTGCCATAACTATAAAGTAAGACATTCCACCATATTAACTGTAACCGTTGTAATTTTTCCCTGTGTATGAAGGCCACTAAAGATCTGGAGAACTACGACAAAGAGCGACACGAGGAGTTCAAGAAGTATGAAATGATGAAAGAGCATGACAGAAGGGAGCACCTGAAAACACTAGATGAGGACGAAAGAAAGAAAGAGGAAGAGCACTATGAGGAGATGAGGAAGAAGCACGCTGACCACCCGAAAGTCAACCACCCGGTAAGTCTGTTTGAGCTGCACACACAGGTGACAACATGAAAGTCAGACATGACATGTTTTGTTTCAGCCAATGAAGTGAAACTCTTAATGTCCCATTTCATGTTGCAACACTCCAAATTTTTTTCTGCAACTGTACATTGTGGGTTTTGGGCTTCTGTGGTGTGTATGTCCAGCAATAACATCTGATCCATTTACAAGAATGTTGTCATGTGTCGTTATTTGCCAACTGCAATTTAAATGTAATTTTTCTTTTGTGTTGCAGGGTAGCCAGAATCAACTGAAAGAAGTCTGGGAGGAAGCTGATGGCTTGGACCCTGAGGACTTTGACCCTAAGACCTTTTTCAACCTGCATGGTAAGACCTTTACTAACCAGCTACTGTTAAAGCCTGGAGGGATGATGTCCGTTTATTCAGCGCTACATCATCTGTATTAACTTTGTTCTTTTTTTTATAATGTAGATACCAATGGAGATGGCTTTTTTGATGAACAGGAACTGGAGGCATTGTTCACCAAAGAGGTAAAGCCCTGGCATCTGGGAAATTTGTAATGTGTCAGTGAATGGTCTTTGCACTGACTGTTGGTGTCTGTGATTTTAGCTGGAAAAAATCTATGACCCCACCAATGAAGAGGATGATATGGTGGAGATGGAGGAAGAGAGGCTACGTATGAGAGAGCATGTTATGAATGAGGTACAGTAAGTTACACTGTTGTATGCATTTTGCATATGCACATAAATAGAGCCCTTCATCTGTTATCTATTGCTTCTGTCTTCTTCACAGGTGGATTCCAACAAAGACAGGCTGGTCTCTTTAGATGAGTTCCTAGTTGCTACAAAGAAAAAAGAATTCTTGGAGCCAGATAGCTGGGAGGTGAGACGCAGTATTTTAATCATATTGACATTATTAAAGAGTTGTATAATCCTAAAGGCACTGTGGGTAAAAGAAATGGGACTGTAATATGCATTCTGTGCTCCTCAGACCCTGGAGCAGAACCAGGCGTACACAGACGAGGAGATGAGGGAGTTTGAGGAGCATCTTGCTCAGCAGGAACAGGACCTCAATGAGAAGGCCTTTGACCTCCAGAAACAGAGAGACGAGCTGGAGAGGCAGCAGGAGCAGCTTAATGCACAGAAAATAGAGCTGCAGCAGGTACGGAGGGGTACACTGTTAGTATTGGAGTACTGTAGTTGCAGACACGGTTTGATACAGTAGGTTTACTATGACAGGAAATGCTTTCTTTGCACATAACAAACCTGACGTTGTAAGTTTATTAGAGAATAGTGGCTCTGTAGAGGTTAATTCCAGGCCAAGACGCACAAAACCGACATCAAAGAACTAGTGACAACAAAGGCTCACTGTTGCATTGCCTCTCGTCGCCTGTGTCTCAGGCCAAAAAGTTGCACTTGAACGCACCGCCAAGACTACAGCCAACTAGCATGACCGTTTGGCACCCTGCATGAGAGGACACTCCCCATATAACAGGCAGCAGTGGTCTGTATTCATCATTTAAAAAGGGAAACTGGAAGACGGATGACCTATTCAGGATGCTAGTTTTGCCACCTAGCACATTCACAACATAGCTCGATGTTGAAAGAACAAACTATATTTACCGTGCGTTAGCAAACAATAACACAGTTACAAACACTTTCTGCGAAAGAGCTCAATGGCTAAAAGAAATCTTACCTAATATTGTTTTGATCTTACACCCGCTTGACTTTAGCCCTTTATTTATTTTCCTCACTTCTGTTTCTTTTTTGTGCACTAAGCTGAACTGCTGATCAGAGTGAGTTTGCTCAGCCGGCTTACCAGCTGATTCAACATGCTGAATCAGCTGAAAAAAAGCTGACAAGGGCGGGCGACTGCCAACCGTGTGGCACACAACATGAAAATTAACAGAAAAAATGAATTGAGAGACGCTCAGTGATGTTCCGACATGGACCAATGGCCGACCGTTGGCTTGGTGTGTCAAGGCTCTTAGTGTGACAGTATTTTCTGACTTGACTAAAAAATGTATTCCCTTGAAGTGTGATTATATTTTATTGAAGTGACCAACTACAGCAGTGTGTCCACTTTGCAAATAAAAGAAAATCTTGTATGAAACTTGTTGCAGGCAGTCGAGCATATGGAACGGCTGAAATCACAGAAAGTAGAACCCCCTCCAGAGGTTCACGGTGAGTGTCGATTGCACTATTTTTTGTTTGTCCGTTGATAGCTGTTTGAGTTTACAGGCTGACCTCTGACAATATAAAACTGTTTCTTTGTCACAGTTGAAGGAAATGCTATTCCAGAGATACACGCAGTCGACGACCAGTTACATCATGAACAAGACGCCCAAGCACAAGGACATCAACCTGAACATCAAGTTCCTCAATATTCACCTCAGGAACACCATGAACAACAGCAACAACAGCAGGACCTGGCACAGCATGGCCTCCCGCAGACACACCAGGATCTACCACCAGGTCACCAAGAAGCTGTACAAGACCAGCATAACCTGCCATAACAATGCTGTCAGAACTCGAACCTCCACAACCAGACTTTTGCAGCACCTCCACTCCAGCGTGCAGAGGAGCAGTTCCTTCTGAGTATTAGGCCTCTTTAACCAGCATGACTTAGAGGTTTGGAGGACACACGAGATGAAGGAGGGCAGCACAAAAGGAATCCCTGCTGAATGAAACCGGTGTTTGATAATAACTGTAATCCTTTGATTACGTAACGGATTTACAATAGCAAAATGACCAACCAAGGACGTGCATCCTAAAATGTGCATACTTACATTTTCAAGGAGTGTTGGATTACATTACAAATGATCAAGAATGTTTGGTAATACAGTTATACAAAAACAAAATTTTGGTGAGCTTTCTTGACCTGCTGTACAGAGTACAGAACCTCTGATCAATGACATGCCACTGGCTCTACAACGTGAGCCTGTTGGATATGTACAGTGCAGCTGTTGATGGGGGGTGAGGTGTAAAGATAATTTAAATTTTATTATTTTGAGTTTGACGTCTGTATCAAGATACCCCCAAACATTTTAAAACAAGTGCAGATTCGTGAAAGCTGCGACCATGTATGTGCATGCATCCACACGTTGTCTTTTGTTGCCAGTTGCCATCAACAATTGATCAGCTGTCCTTTGACTCATGACCAATCTTTCCACAAAATTTTGGGCAATCTATTCGGAAGTTACGCACCTTTTTGCGATAGGCATCTCCCATTGCCACCTCCCTGTGAGCCAATTGGCATAAACACAAACTTTTTAGTGCAAAATTTCAGTCTCCCAGGGTAAAAACTATGGCCGCTAAAGGGTGGGGACATTTTTGTGGGCCGGGCGAGCTTCAGAGCTTCTGGCTGCAGCTAAAAAAGATTTTAGTTTACATGTGTGACCTGTGGTGATATTTCACTGGACTGTATCAAACATTTTAGAAAATGAGTGCAAGAGACATTTTTAAGATTTTGTATTATTACAATTACATCATTAAGGGCACTAAAAGGATTAAGAGAAGAGGCACTATGGAAATTTTAACCAGGATACAGTACTTGATGCCCCAACCAGAACCATTTCACTTCAGAGTTAAGTCTTTTTGATGCAGACACGTACATGTCAAGTATCATGTAAAACATTTTCTTTCCACCATATTCAGCAGCCACTATCACTAAACATTACGATCTTTTAACCAGAAGCGCCCTCCTGAAGCCAGACTGCTCTGTCCTCACACTGCTGTCGAGACTTACTGATACTTGTGCTACTTTCTTACTCTGGTTGCTTTCATAACCTGTCAGCTGTTTACCTACCATGAAACATCATCATTTCATGTTTATGGTCAGAATTTCTGAGTTATCTTAGAAAATGTGTGCTCTGCCCAAAAAAGACAGCGAGTACAGGAACACAAACACTGGTCATTTTTAGGCCACACTGCAGCTGCACTCCGCTGACCTTGATGTCAAAATAAATTAAGGTGCTAGGTTCTTTAAACAAGGATAGGCGTGAACACCTCTTGCTTCAACAAATATTTCCCTTACGTCATTACAGCCCAAAGTCCTGCAGATGCTTACATGGGAGTTTTAGGTCTCTGTAAGAATGTCGGACTCCTGAAGTAATACATTTGCTTTGGTACGCTTAACAGAACAATGAGAATTCTGATTTTGGTCTGTTGCTCACATACAAAAGGTTTATGAGTTGATCGTAATTTATCATGATTTCTAATTTATGTAACAGTTTTGCTGTTGAGAAGAGTGAGGTGTGGACTTTTACTCCTATGTCAGCAAGCATGTTTCATCAGTTTTCCTGAAAGTATTTTGTTGAAGCAACTGCTGGCTTTGGTTAGTTTATTTAAAGATTTCATCAGGATAAAGGGCAAGGTGCTTAGTCGGTAAGAGTGAATATTACCACTGTCTTTTTATTGTCTTGGTTAATATTGTCTGTTAAAGTCAAAGTGTGGTATCATGAAAAATTAATTTCACATCCTTGTATTTGGCACCAGATGTGTATTACTTGGTCCCTATTTTACTAACGTGGCATGGCATATCTTTCCCCACAAATGACCAGTTTGGTGTAACTGCTGTGCTATCCAGGTTGCTTTTTATCCATGTAATGTTGTGGTTTCTTCTAGCTGGCAGACTGGCTGGGTAAACAGGTGTTGACTTATTGCCACTTTTTACTAAAGAAGGCTTCATTCTCATCCAGTGAGGTAACAGCTCTGCCATATTGTGGTTTTACTTTATACAAACTCTAGATATGGAATACATACTTCTCTTTCATTGCGGTGTCATTTGTTTTCTGTGTGCCAAAAGTTTCTTTGAGGTAAAACTGCATCATAATTTGCACAAAATGTACAGATTGTGTTTTCCTGATCGCTTGCTGCTGGATTAAATAGTCATTTGACAAAACTGTACACCTCAATTCAAGATAATAAAACAGTTATGACCTTTCAGTTTGTGCAAAAGATTTTATCACTGAATGAATGGCCATTCAAACTCTCACAGTACAGTGTAAAGTAATAGCTAAGTATGGTTATTCCATACATATATTAACGAGAGTTACTGCCTCGCGGTTGTATGTCTCTGCAAACCAGTCAGGTTGCACTTAGTTTACAGTCAGGGGTCTCATTTTTAAAACAACGCGTAGGATCCATACTTAAAACGTACGAACGAACAAAAGCCAAGAATGGCATGCGACAAAAAATGTTCGACAATTTCTACTGTCAGACTATCTCACCATCTGTGTCGCCAATTTCCAGTCTTCAAAATGTTCACAAGTATGGGTCAAAGTTTCTTCCATCAATTCTGTTTCTATAGATCACAACCTTTTGAAGGGAAGTGGCATATGCCTCTTTCAGGCCTCGTTTGTGCGTATGTAATGTTAATAAATGAGACCCCTGGTCTGTAAAAACAGACTGCACCTATTTTCAGTTTTCTTTTCTACAAGTAAATTATGCCATCAGCGTAAATTTAAAGATACTATACATCTACACAGTGTCTTAAATCACCTGATCACACTGACAGAAGACTGAAGTGCTGAGTGAAAGGCAGGACCCCTCTCGCCAAACCACCACCAAGAGTCTTCAACTGGCACACACCTGACATTAAAGCATACAGACTTAGAATAGCAGAACTTACAGCCCCAAATGCACACCAGAGCAGGAAAGTAGTATCATTAAACAGAAGGTAATAGAACACAACTTTATTGAAACAGTCTCAACCATGACAGCGTACAAAGAGGTGATGGTGCAAGAGGTGACAGAGGGCTAAAAAAAACAAAACAAAAGGACAAACAAAAATGCTTTTACAAAAATTATAAGATCAAGAGGAAAAAGTGGCTGACAGCACAGGGCAGAAGGAAATCATTCTCATGGAATCAGATCGACAGTGGCAGGGTATTTTTTGCATTTATTTTGTACAAAAAATAAATTAATGAAATCTTTCAAGTTTACAGGAATATCTATTTGTTGTTTTACATCACACAGACTTGCTGACAATTCTACATGTGGTGAAGTTCAGCATTTTGTGTTAGAACATTAAGAGGATCTGGACAGACCGAAAGCAGGCTAACTCTGATAAGTAGGCCAAGAGTTAAAAAAATAAGATTACCAATGAGAAACAAAACATTGTTATAAAAGTGAGCTGGGGCGAACACATTCAAAAATCCTGAATGTTAAACGTGGCGCGACTTGACGGTCCTTAGGATCGCATTGCTTGAGTATTTCCTCTAGACAAACCTCGGGGTCCTTGAGCAGCTCCCCGCTTGTAGTTTTGTTGATAACCCTCCTTGAGGAAACACCAGAGATTTACAATTACAAGTTACATCTTACAAATTTTAAAAAGTGTACAAACAATGCACCAAATAAAATACAGTAAAATACTATATGAGCCTTTTTGTATATTAACTGTATTTTAGATAAAGAAAGGAACCCTTACCCGCTGGTAGGTGTTACTGGAATAGTCCCGAGATGTGTTAAACTGGGTTTGACCATAACCACTGCTGGGAGCGTTTGAGAAAGGAGGGCGATAGCCGTCATATCCACCTGATGAAAGAAGTATAACTTCAACATGTATTCTGTCATTACGATGAATCATGAGCCCGCATGACAACTGTATCTCTGTAGAACACAGATTGATGCTCGTACCTCTGAATCCATTGGAGGAGCCCCGGTATCCATTTATCATGCCACGGCTGTTTCTGGGTCCACCTCTTGGCACGGCCCTGCTGTTGTAAAAGGACTGGCCCGACTGTCCGAACCCTGCGCCTGGAGAGGAATCTTCATGGCCTGTTGCTGAGGGCATGACCTGGTCTTGGGACTGGAATCCACCAACAACTGGACAGGAAGCAAAACAAACAGGATATTTTATAGGCCTCTAATGCACTGGTGGGTGGTTAGTAAAGCAGTTTAAAATAACTTTCTAAAAGCTGAAAAAGCTGCAGCTTTTTTGCCTCACGACATGCAGACTCCTATTTCAACTTTGTCAGAGAAGGAATATTCCGTCTTGAGGCAATGAGCCCCCTCAAATCCCGACACATTATTTTTACTTTGTGCACACAAAACATTTCATTGTACACATAAATTACTATCTATTAACATATTGTTCGTGTAAGATAAAATGTATCTTAAAGGGGTTTTGAGGGCTCTATACAAAAACATACTCACACTGCTATCCGGTGAATATAAAAGTGGTGCCAAATAGGGTTGGGTCAATTTCCAGTTTTGCCGGTCTGTTCCGGTGCGTGACCTTAAACCAGTTTGACTTTATGCAAACCAGCTGAACTGACGTAAGTCATTATGACGCCTTCTGGCAAATTAAAAAGTAACCTACATCAGCAACCTGTGCTGACTTGTACTGCAAGAATATAAAGCAATATGACAATGGGATTAATATATTATTATAATTATCAACGAACTAGTGTAGCCACTAGTGTCTGACAGGCTGTGTGCAATTTACTGCTGAGCCCAGGCCAGTGTCGGCAACATGAAGGAGTCAAATTTCAGTAGACTCCGGCTGGGGGGACAAGCAGCACACGTTATGTTTGTTAGCTAAAATGTTAACATGCTTTTTGGGTGAAGAGAGGAGACATGACAGAATTAATCTCTGGAGGAAACTAAAACTGTGCCAATATGACAACATTTTGTATTTACTGTTGGAAAAAAATGTGTCCTGACGAGTCACAGCCGTCCTTTTGAGCTGAACTTTTGTTGGACGATGTGTTTCTATTTATATCTGGCACTCACTTTGAAAGCGATGCAATGGATGAGGAATGGCTGACTCATGAAGTTGTAATGAAGATTTTTGTCTATACAAAACCTGCTTAACTCTTAACAGATGCAGCTGACTGGAGGGAGATCGCCAGGGAACTTTCAGTTTCTGTTAAGGTAAACAACCATCGCTAATAACAAGCTAAGCTACATGTTGTTGGCTACATTGTATATCCAGTGAGAACCTCAATATAAAACGTGTTTTCTGTTTTAAAAAGTTAGATTACAAACATAAGAAGATAGCAAGTATCCTCCCATATTTTATGCGGTTACGTCTCCAGTCTGATCTCAAGCACACAGCTATGGTTTGTTCACATGATGTAACAGAGGTGCATATTTCACGCATTCAATGTGGACAGAGAGCTCAGATGTAATGTGATACTACGCAATAGTCAGATGACAGTTTTCTGTTGGGACACGGTGTTGTTATATTCCACTCAGGAGCAGCTGCTGAGTCAAGTGGGATACCTGGGAAAATTCAGCACACTGGTCCAGTGGTTTTCACACCGGCCCAACCCTGGTACCAAACAATGTTAACAGCTTTTCCAGTGTATATCAACTTCTTGGTCTAAAGATTAACAACCAGCCAAAGCCCTCACCTGACTGTAATGTCTCCTGTGGGATGTCAGGCTGGTTTACAGTACTCTCTGACTGGCTGCTAAATCCCGGTCCATAGCCACCAGGGAATTGGCTGGGCTGCTTCAAAGGATCTGCTTGGCTGTCAGTGGTTGGAGGTACGGGTGCATTCAGATTAAATACCTGAAAAGGAAAAGACAAGTTTTCTGTCACAATTACAATTTCCATAAAACATCTGGGGAGCAGCATGTACTGTAGATTGGGGAAATGAAGAGACGCGTCAAATTGTTGCCTATTTGGATGGTGCACTGATAATTAACCAGGTTTTTGCTGCTACCAATGAGCCATTAGCTTGCACAAATAAGTGTGGACCCTGATAGTTTCCAGCAGAAAGTGTTAAATAAGTCTAAACATGCTCACTGTTACACTGTTTACTTAGACTCTGACAGAAAGCGTACCGCTTGCACTGACTGGAAGGGTGCGGCGTTGACATTGATGCCTCCAGTGTGGGTGGATTTGGAGACGGGTGGAAAAGCAGAGGACAAGGAACATGGGGCAGGGGACTGCTCAGATGGCAGAGACATCGAGGCCTGGGGAGGGGGGGGTGGGGGGAATTCGGAAAGCAAGGAAACAAGGATTGTGGAAAAGTCAGTGGGAGAGATGGGATCTCTGGTTTTTCACCTTAAAGCTCCTTTCTACCTGATCATCATATTCCAGAGTAAATAAAACCATGACATGTCAGAGGTCATCATATTTAACCCATGTAGCAGCGCTTTGAAAAATATGGCCCACACAACACAAGAAGTAACCTGTACTACAACTCTTTCAGGCAAATCAAAACATCCGCTTCCTGTTGTGCCTCCATTTTACTTACTTGTGAGGATTCCTGTGGTCCGGACACTACACTTGTTTGAGGAAGTCTGGATTCTGAGTGGGCTGTTTGGAAGAAAATAAAAAAAAGTGAGGAAAAAAAATGTTACTAAAGGACTGTTGTTTATTTATGAGGGGGGAGGGGATGGCGCAAAAAAGGGGGGCACATTAAAAAAATTAAGCACTGGGGAGGGACTTCGTTTTTTTATTTTGGCTTAGGAAAGGAGCATTCAAATTTTACTGTTGTATTTTGTATTTTTTTACAGCCGATTTTTAAAGAAAATGTGAAAGGCATGTGTTCTTTAAAAATCACTAAAATTACACCATTTATCACAGCCAGAAACTATAAAAACAGAAATTATTGTTAGATTTTCATGTGTGATAAACACTGCTTTCAGAAAAAAAAGACCAAATCCGAGCTTAAAATAATAATATTTCATCAAAATGACTTTAATTCTACACTTAAAATTTGTCCAAAAATAAACAGTTAGCAAGAACTAACCAGCAATCACATCAACAGTGAAAAACCATGGCTTTAAACTTAAACAACTTTAAACTTTAATACATCAAACTTTAATACATCTAATTTATGGTGGAAGGAGGGTCATGCATTTTCCCCGTCACTCAGGAAGGCTCAAGGAAAAATATTTGTAGCGTCAGGGATGGTCAAAACACAACTCAAAGTCACACCCAAGCCACCCACCAACAGTCCCTACCTGGTGTATTACACTTTAAGGGTAAACATCACATAACAGTGACCAGACCCTACTCCACAGAATAAATGGGAGAATCTGTTCAGAGTCAAAGTGAATTAACTGGCACTCACCTGCAGGGCAGCCCATCTGCTGCAGGTCAACAGTCTGCACAGGCTTCATAGGCTGGGCGGACACGATGGCTGGGTCCAGAGCCTGGCCGTCAAACTCCAACATGGAATCCTAGGAAAACCAAACAAGAGTAAATGTATTGCTGAGTCATGGATCAGATGTCAGACTAGTGCAGTGACAAGGAAAACTGGGACACTACCCTATAATTTAAAGATCTGGGTTCAATCTCCTTTGTCAGCAGCATTTGTCATACTCAAAGGCTTTAAAATAAGCTGCTGAGAAGAGAAGGCTTGCTGAGTTGGTATCTTCTTTTAAAATCTCTTTCTCAAATATACTTTTAATACTATTACTTTTATTAATTTGGATTTTGTTTTATCATTTTTAAATCTGGTCCAGTTTAATGTCTTTTACTTAAATGTTTCCCCTTTTCTTTAAGTATTGTTGGTTTTTAAGTTTGTTATCATGTGTGAAACATTTTAATGTTTTAAATGTCCCCTACACTCGCACCCAAAAAAATTATGTGTGTCTTACACCAAGAAATGGGCTCAACACTTGTTCTACAGGGTCCTTTCTGTACATAGCTGCTTGACAGTGATCTCCATGTGAAAGGAGACTTAAGATTTCACTGAATAAATCAATTAGGTATCTCAGTGTATGAATAACACATGAAATCTCCGTATCTGAGCAGTAACGGCGCTGAGCTGGACACTATGACATACGCTGGACATTTTTACCTGCATAAAGTTGTACGTCCCTTGCATCTGGGCCATGAGGTCTTGCACTGCCTGCTTCCTCACCACTGGGTCGGCGGCTGGAGGGGGAGTGCAATGGTTCACAGTAACGGCTGGTTCTATAGCCAGTTGGGGCGGAGGCTGGTGCTGGAGGGAATTCACCATCTAGTGAATACACAGACACACGTAATAAGCACATTGGAGTTCAGGCAAATACAAGGTGCTGAGAAATATGTATAGTGACAGTAAAGACTGGTGTTGTCGTGCAGTAGTACCTGAGCCTCAACTGTCCACTCATCCACTTGGTCTTTGTCTGTACTGCTGTACGTAGTTTCTGGAATGAACTGTCTGTTTACAAACTATAACACAAGAAAAGGTGAAAAAGATAAGGAAATGTAATACATCACACAAAAGAGAAAATGTTCAATTACAAAGTTGTGATTTGTGAGATTTGTTTTGCATTATGTATGCAATACTGAGAAATCTCACCTCTGTGGTTTCCACTTGAATTTGCTCTGCGAATTTTTCAGTAGCTGTTCCTTCTGGAGAAAAAAGCAAATGTGAACTCAGTGTTCTTACTGCGTAAAAGAAATACATCACACGTTTCTGTGAATGTGTTGTTAGTTACCAAGTTCTGATGGCTGCTTCCCAGCATTAGACTCAGCCACAACAGTCTGCTCCTCTTGTTCCTCCTCCTCCTCACACGTCCCATTCTGATGAGTTTGCGCTCTGTCAAAGTAACCACTCAGCAGCACTTTGTCCAGAGTTGCCTTCACTGACTTGTCTGGAACAAAGATGGTGTGACAAGTCAAAACATAAGAAAAAGCAAGGCCTTATGATACACAAATACATCAGTTACCTAATTAATAGTGTTTATGTGATGTGGGATCAAGAGCCATGAAAATATTTACATGTGGTCCCTCCCACAGCCTTGTCTCGGCCCTCAAGCAGTTCCCACAAGTGAACTGAGGCCTCTTCATATTGGTCAGTAAACCTGCAAGTAACACAGCATGGTAAATATACAGTTTGATAATATGCTATTGTTCCTTTTACAATATCCTTACTCACTGAGAGGGTTAAACAAATACAGCAATTCACACATTATCTCCCTAATTTAGTCAACATATTTGAGCAGTGATAATTATACTGTAACCACTTATGCACATTTAAATATTAGTGGCACCTCATACCTGACGTCATAGTTCCTATCAGGTCCCACCAGTTTGTAAAATTCATCAAGGGATGTGAGGTCAGCGTCAGTGAGCAAGGGGGAACCAGTGGCATCAGGCCTTTTCAGGTCCTGCCTGACACTCTCATCTCCCAACTGGTCCAGCAAAAACTGAAACTCCAAAACTGTCTTCAGCCGCCGCTGTTCCATCTCCTCCCGCTGCAGCTGCTCCCGTCTTGCCGTCTTCTTCACTGTCTTTTGGATCTGAACACACACAGTCAGACATGTCATGGTGAATTTGGTTTCTCAAAGTTTCCAAAACAAGTCAAGCTTGCAAACGACTCAGCCTATATGGGGCAAACACTCTACCAGGTAAGCCAGAGGTTGCCCCCACATTAAGCAAATTCTTGTCATGTTGGGTTTTTATGATATGCAGTCTTAAGTCTTATCCCTGGAGTATGGTATCAGCCACAACAGGTTTCAGTAACCGCGATATTTGTAAGCATGATCTTGATAGAGAATGTGTCTTTAAAAAGACTGGGAAGGAATACAGGGTTTCCTGATTTTGAAAGCAGTAAAAGCTGCAATAGAGCCATATCATATTGATAAAAGCTTTAAAATAACCAATCAGCAGGTTATGAGAACCATTGCAACTCAGGACTCACCTCTTGGCCCAATGCTAGGAAGCTCTTCTGCAGCTCTCGAGCAAACTCAAGGTTGTTGGTGATCTCTTGGTACTTCGTCAAGGCATCCTTCAAGTACATCAAGAAAAAAAAAAGAGATAAAAAAGACTTTCCTCTAACAGAACAGGATAAAGTTACAGGTGAAGATACATTTTCCTGAATGTTGGTAAGACTGGTGGGATTGCAGTTTATATCCATGTTTATCTAGACTCATATGTAGTAAGGACTTTGAAGCAATTTAATAAAAGGTGTTAAGTGTATTTTTTGGCAAAACGGAAGCTAATACTATATTAACATGTTAGATTCCAGTGAATAATTTCCAGAGAGAAACATGCTGTCTTCACTTTAACACTATTTTTACAGAGTAGTACAGACAACTGATAAAGAGCTTCATCACATGGTGTCATGATAGTCACCTAAAGCTCAATATAAAAAAAACCAATGAGCTTGTGTTGGACTATCAGAGGAACAGGCCAGTACACAAATGTGAAGCCATGACAGGATGTTGCTGCAGAGAAGCAACAAATTCTAAAACGTGGATGCTTCACACACACCTTTAACCCAGTGGCACAGAAGGTCTATGTAATAAGCACAGTTTCTGGGTGGGCATGAAATTTTTTAATAATTAGTGTATGAGTTCTTGAGTTATGTCAAAAATCATGTTTGTGAGGTAACAGTGACCTTTAACCTTTAACCACCAAATGACTCAGTTCATCCTTGAGTCTAAGTGGCCATCTTTGCCAAATATAAAGAAATTTCCCCAAGGCATTCCTGACATATTGCATTCACGAATATGGGATAGACATGAGGTCACAGTGACCTTGACCTCTGACTACCAAAATCTAAAAAAAAAAAAAAAAAAAAAGATCCTTGAATCCAAATGGACATTTGTGCCAGATTTTAAGAAATTCCCTCCAGGTGTTCACTGAGATTTTTTGTTCACAAGATTGGAATGGATGGACAGAAAGATGGACAAGCCGAAAACATAATGCCTATAGCCACTGCTACTGCTGGCGCGGAGGCATAAAAAGTATACTTATCATTTCGTGTCCTTAATTAGTGTGTAGGTGTATAAGATTTGATTGCATTTACATCAAAGCAGACTGCAATAAAACAATGTATACAAACTGACACTGTCTTATCTTACCAGTTGATCCTGATTCAGTTGTTCTCCCTTACTCTTCCTTGCCCGGCAGTCATCCAGTTTGGACTGTAAGAATATTGAGAAACATGAAATGTGAAATTTAATTTGAGATGAACAAAAAACAAAAGGATGGAAAAAAAAACCCCTCAAATTCTTTCATTTACAAAATGGATCTGTGACCAAGCTGCTATGTTGGCCACCATAAAACCACACAGGTTCCACTGGTGTTCAGTGATACAGTGCTTAACACTGGTTAGCATTCAAAATTTACCTACCAAAATTTACCAAAATGTACCTACTCTAACTTTTTTCAGCTTACAGTAGATGTCTTCATCTTTGTGAGTTAAAGTAATAACACTGTCATATCCAATGTAATGGGAAAAAAAGCCTGATGACACCAATTACAACACATTTGCTTAAAAAAATCCCACACACTGCTTTGAATTAAACAAGAGAAAAAAATGTCACAACATGTTTTAATTTCTGATGAAATAGTAATACCTTTTTCTTTTCCATATTGCGAACCTTCTTGTCAATCACACAAAGAATCTGCTTCATGGTCTCTGAACTACTTCCATTTCCCTGGTCTGTGATGGCAGACTGGACAGCACTGTTGCCAACCATCGCTGAAGGCATCTATGGAGAGAAAATATATTATGCGCATTCAAAGATTTATCACATCAGTCCTGAGCATAAGCAGAGACTATAATGACTTAGAGGTCCATCTTTTGCGAGTACACATGGAATGGACTGCTTTGTTCTAAACCCACAATGACAAAGCACACAAATTAGTATTATGCCGTTCTTTGTATAGACAGTGTGTACTATAACAATTTGAGTGAAAATGGATAAATTACAGTTTAAAATATCTGTAATCCTGCAATTACTTCTGATGATGGGGCAGGTGTGAAGTTTTGAATAGGTTTGTTATAACAGGTCTATCATTTGGATATTTATCACTTATACATACAGACATATCCAAGTTATTTATATTAGATTTTTAACATTACTAGTTATCACTTTATAAGCTGTGTGTCGAGCCAACACAAGGTAACAATTAAATCATCTCATTTTCAGATGAACAATTGCTGTTGGAGCCATTAGGATACGTTTAAATCTGTGTGCTCCTTTGTGTACATGTTTGTGTGGGATAAGCTAAGAATACATTGACTAATAAGACTTGTTTACAACATAGACTTCTACCTTATCCGTTTCCATTTTACGTTTTCATCAACATTGTCATTGAACAGCATTTACTCTACTGTCTGGGTCGACTGCCACCTGACGACGAACTGAGGAGTTATATAAATGTATCTGGTACTGAGTTTAGCCAGAATGATGTTACTCACTTCAAGTAAAGTTAACGTAAAGTGATTTAATGTCGTCTCGGGTTTAATGAAGGATACTCAAGCCAGACTCAAACCCACAACACTGGGCCAGGGGACGTGATACCGACGGGATCGAGAAAATCATCCCGTCTTTGATTTGGGTATAAAAAGATAAAACCGATGATGGAGGCATAACATAATGCTAGACGCGAAGTAGTGGCATGGTTAGTTGGGATTAGCAACCTGTAAGGACGCTGAACTAAATTATAAATTTGACAGAGGAAGTTAGCACAAGTTAAAATGTCGGCCTTCTTTTCAAAGTTAAAAACCATAGCTCCCTTTGAGACACCGGCTAACCGAATTTACGGATGCTAGCAAAGCGTAACTAACGTTAAGTCACACAATGTCAGTTAACGTCGAGAACTCGTCTTTCTGGCTTCGTTAACGAGCTAGCCTTTCACTGGTGTATCGTTAGCTAACGTTACATCAAATTAATTTAATAAGCAGGTAACACAGGTCCTAATCTCCCTGTTCCATTGTTAGCTGAGAAGCTAGCGTTAACCGTTAATGGGGCATTAGCTAGCAGCTAATGCCCCGAGGTAACCAGACGTCAGTTAAAACCAGATCAGTAAAAGCGGTTATTCTTGGTTCATACGAAAGAAATGTCGTCGAAATCACGTTTATAACTGTGAAGAACAAAGACCATCTCGATACGCCGCGACAACTCGCCTCAACTAAAGACGACTTATTAAACAAAAACAGGTTAAAATGCCATTTTTTTTGGTGATGACATGAATCCCATACCTTTATACTCTTTGTCTTCAAAGAGATTTCTTTTGTCGGATTTAACGTTAGCTGTAGGAGTAGTCCGTATTTTTTTTTTTTACTTTCAGTGGTATTTTTCTAGAAGGATGCTCACGCTCTCACTAGCCAATGGCTGATTAGCTGCTGCTGAGCTAACGGTAGAGGCTACAAGGACCCCTCTGCTGGCCTGCAGAATGCCTGACAGTAAAATGAGCATTAAAAGATGGACAGAGGAGTGATCATCCTAATGTTAGACCTGAGGGTGAGCACTTGAATTTTTTTCCTCTGTATCATCTTCACATTTTTTTTATATTACTCTTTCAATTCAGTTGAACAGTCTTTATTGGCATGACATTTAACATGTGCTGCTGCCAAAGCAAAAACACAATTAAAAGACAGTGAATGAAACAACTGATGACGTGAAAGACAATATTAGTCAATACAGGGAAATAAGTAGGTTAATTAAATGTGCAAACACATGTTTTATGTGTTTGTGTGTGACAACAACAACATAAAAATGGAGTAGAGGAGTAAATAAAAAGCAGACCATAAGCTGTAGGAGATGGACTCCTCCTTGTTGTTGTTGTTGTTGTTGGTTGTGGTGTGTGTGTCTCATAGGTGTGCTGTATATATAAGTAACTTTGCTTAAGATCAATAAAGACACAATTAACAACAATATATTAATACAAAATCATACACGTAAATTGCAAAGGAAAAAAAACTTGTGAAATGTAGGACTAAATAAAAAGGCAGAGTGTGAGCTATGAGGAGATGAGCTCTCTGTCAAAAATTATTTCATTTGTGCACCTTTGTTTTGAATGTTTTTTTAATAAATAAAAGACATGTATATGATGTGAGACCAACTTTGTGTATTATACCAGAATTTTAGAAATATCAAGCCCATGATAGTGCTCCTTCCCGAACAAAATTGAAAAATAAATAAGGAATGATTCATTTTTAAAATTTATTTATCTAAAAAAATTTTAACAGTCAGTTAACCTTTCAGATATATTTTCTGTAAAATAAATAAAACCCACTATGAAGGTCTTAAATCAGGGATGTCAGACCCATTTTAGTTAATGGACCACATACAGTCCTACTTGAGCTCAAGCTACCAGTAAAACTGTATAATAACATATAAATAACACCTCCAAAATGTTCCTTTATCTTTGTGTAAGGAAGTACATTCTAAAAATGTCCATCCATTTACAACACAGATGATGAACAGCCTGAGATGTCTAAAGAAAAATAAGTGCAATTTCAACAGTGTGTCTCAGTTTTTCCACATTCAGTCTGTTTACAACTCACTGTTGTTACATTTGCATTTTTCCATTTCCTCTCCTGTGAAGCGATGCTGACATCACCACACCAAGCTAAAGTGAAAGCTACTGGTGAGGCAGGTTAAGTTATCTCCTGCCTTACAAACCAGTTACAAATCAAAAGTATTGGCAGTGTCTTAGCCAAAGGGCTCTGCCTATATTGTTTGTTTGTTTGTACTGAAGCTGCTGATTGACATCATTTTGCAGAATGTCCTTTAACTATGACCAAAGTGAGTATTCATTGTCTTTTTTCATAGAACGGTTTTCTGGTCAGGGTGGAAAAGCCTCTGAAGCAGTATTTAATCACTGGTTAAGTTGCTCCTAAAAACCTGGCACCTCTTAGCCTTCTGAAGAATGTCAGTGTTAAGAGTGCAGAGTCATCCTGTGGACTGAATTAGACCCTTTGGTGGGCTAGTTCTGCAAAGCAGTCTAAAAATGCTGGTATCACCCTATAAAATGCCCGCAAATTGTTAGTTCTTAAATAGTTGAATGTAAACCCCCACCATGTTCCCAAACACAGAGGTCATGACCTCAGAGCATGTCAGCTTTCAGCCCTGAGATAGTAGGTTCACACACATCATTTCATTTTGCATTGTACTGGAAGATTGTCATTCTCAGGCCACTTATTTCCAAAACATCCCAAAAGGTTTACTGAATTATTTTAGTATTAATAGCATCATGCAAAAGGCGTGACATCTGAACCCAGCTGCTGTTGTTATAAACAAAGTGTAAAGTTGAGTTGTCCAATCCCAGTCCTGCGATCTCTTCTTGAGCAGAACTCTGACTGCAATTATGGACAGAAGTCTCCCTAGAGGGGGTTCTGACAGAAATCTTTTCATTGCAAACCAAACTACAATGTTTTCCCCTTTAAGAAATACCTCTCTGGCCTTGTAATAGCACAGCATGAACAGAAGATGGCGCAAGTGTCTCATATGCTGTGAGGATATCATACATAGATGTGCTGAAAAACCAACTCCAAGCCAAGTTCTGTAGCCAGTGTCTCAGATTGTCCTTGGATATTTGTTGTGATGTTGTTGAAATTTTAAATTGGTTTCACTTGGTATTTTCTGTTGTTTTCAGAGGGCACAGAGGGTACAACAAATCAACAACCATGTGCTGATGTGCACTGTAGTATAAACTGCTGAAATGACATAACTTTGGAGTGGAGCAGCACAGAACAGAGCAGGAGTTTCACCAGATTTTTAGCTAGTATATCAGATATATTATAATTACAAGGCTGTACCACACAAATATTACTAAGCCAAAACACATGCCAGTGTTTTATCAGATCAAAACTTAATACTGGGGAATTTTACAGATTAAAAATGTTGTGCAATTACCAAACTTGCATTTAAACATTTCTCAGCAGAGACTGCTTTGATATGTTATAATCACTCTGGTATATTTACAGCTCCAGTTCCTTCTATTATGGCTGTATAATAAAGGGTTCAGAGACGTATTTATATTTTAAAATTCAGATCTCTCACACTTTGCATCACATGGTAAAATAACATATGAGAGCATCAGTATTATCAACCTTTCAGAGTTTCAGACCTTTTCAATGAACTTTCACACTCAATTTTCACACCTCCTTTATGATCCCTGCGTCTGGCTCTCTGTCTGATGACGGGTATGTCTATAACAAGTGAGGTGGGGGTGTACGGATCTCTAGCTCCTCTCTCTGATGTGGGCAGTTGAGTAATGGCCGTACATCCTTCGGTGCTCCTCTCCTGCAGCACATCTGACTGGATTAAATATGTGCAGAGGATTTATTGGCTGAAAAACCACAAGAGCCCCACAAACACTCCGGCCCCAGACCACTTGTAGCGCAGTCCAGGCAAGCACAGGAATTCATCTGCAACCCCTCTGGTTTCCCCTTTAAATATTTCTACTCTCCATTTCAAACTATGTATCTTTACATGTTTTTCTCCGTGACCTTCTTTCACATTTATCTTCACCATGCCGTTATCCCAAACATGTTTTTATCTTATGATAAGTCACCAGAAAGACAGCGTCTGAATCAGGATCTTGGGTGTTTCCAGACTTTTGGAGGGGGGATGAGGGGCTTTTTCCACTCACAGCCTCTCTTTAGATAGTTGGGCAACATTAATAATTCATGGCCCACATGTGTTACAGACAGATTACAAGCATCTCCACTTAAGTACCATCATTATCATTATTACAGCCGGGGAATTTTATTCACCAACTTGCAATTTGCGATTCATGCGATTGAGGTTTGATTTTAGATTGTGGTTCCAGGGTGGATTTGTTTACAGAGCAGTGCTTTGGGACAAACTATGATTATTAGCATCTCCAGTCTTTCGCATTTTAAAATGAAATGCACCGTTTCCCCACTGCAGTGCAATCACAAGACTGTACCAGGGATGCCTTTGGTGATGTGGGTATTTTCAAAGATGCAGGATGACTTATAATGTCTTATTTTTTGAGGCGTTATGCTCTGTAAGCCTGGGGAGCCCATATATTGTTTGTTTTGTGGGTAGATTTAAAAGTTGTGACTCAAAAGGTGTCATAGCAGCTGCAGAGGAGCATTGTGGTCCTGCTGGTGATGACCACAGACATCCATCACGATACACATCCTTTCATGTCAGGTTCTTGGCCTGATTCAGATGGCTCATAAGTTTTGTAGATGTAGATGTAGTCTTTGTCATTCATTCTTTCTCATTTTTTGGAGTCCCTTACAGCCGGTCTCAGTCCAACCCTTACATATTTGCATGGGTGTAGATTTCATGTGCATTTGTCCCTCCCAATGAAGTAGCAGAAGATTTTATTTTGGCAAAATTAAAGACATTTACACCAGAAAATGATGCAGAAAGGGCACAAATTGGTGCTTAAATTCACCAGAATACAAGAAATTAAGTGTTTGGTGCTCGAAATATTCTGGTGGAGGATCCCCAACTCCTCTGTTTCATATGTTTCCCCCTCAATTTTTAATGAAACCTACGCCCCTACATATTTGTCTCACTGCCTGTATCTCAAACCTAAAATGAAACACAGTATCACATCTGCGAGAGCATTTCATAATGAGTCACATTGACCAGAAAATGAACACTCAGTTCTCGCTCTATAAGAGGATGTAGACCTGTATAGTACAAAATGGTTTGCCTCTCATAACAGGGCGTATTATATGATTTTATTTAAGTATCTTCCATAACTTCATGAGCTCCAAGGAACACATGGCTGTCAGTCATCCAGATCTAATTAGATGTACAACAGATGTATCTCACTGAACACCCACACACACTCTCTACATTTCTGTGTGCGCACAGTAGATGGTCATTGTTTATTGTCCACAACTGGTGTGTCACATGTCATGATGAATGTTAACAGGCAAAAGAGAAACATATTTATTTGTATGCTAAAGAAAAAAATTATAGATATATAAAATATTAAGTATGCTTTCTTGATTTTATTTATTTAGTTTGCTTTCAATGTGGGACTTAATGTGAAAAGGATTACGTGTTTATTTGAAAGTAAAAGTTGGTAACTTGTATACACAGCAACAAAACAAAATTGGCGACTTGTATAATTTACAAGTTACCAACTTTTCTCTGGGAGACAGAGCAGCGGTTTCTCTTCCAAGTTGCAAGTGTTCCCAGTTTCCACTTGTTTGCATGTTTAGGTTTTCTTTCATCACAAGTTCTTAATCTGCATCAGAACGCCACACAGAAGTCACTGAATTCAGTCAACCCATTAAAGACATCGTGGTTTGATATATGTGACAGCTGGTTAAAAAGCGATGATATCGGGCTTCGGTGCAGAACATCTGCTTTGCATATTACATAGTTCAAGAATAGTTTGCATATTTTAAATTGTGTTGCTGTGAACTTAACCAAAGTGTTTGCTACATATTAGTATAAAGGCCAGACTGTAATGAAACATGTATTTTGGCCAAAGACATGTTACGTTTGGATAAAATTAGGAGTCAAATGAAATAAATTATGAGTGGAAGATTTTGAGTTTAATGAAAAACACAAGTTATCAGTAGCAATGATTCACTGAATCAGACTCACAGTAATTACAGCAGGTGGGACAAATGTTATCCGCAACTTAATCACACCAAAAAAAGCCACATATGTATAAATGTAACTGAGGATGCATGTTTAAATATCTCCTCAACCACGTTCAACACCCTCTGTGAGAAAACGAGCAAACAGCGTTTCAACATATTTCTAACACAAATCAGTCTTCGTCAAGTGTCACAGACTCTATTTACATACTGAAAATATTGTTCACATGTGGTAAAAAGGAGGGTGTGCACAACATCAATTACAGACTGACTCATCATTCTTTTTTCTGTTACAGTTCTTTTCTCCTTCATTTGAGTTTCCACACAATATCTCAGCTAAAAACAAGTCAAATATGTCTTAAATTTATGTGACAGCTGGTAATTCAACTCATTCAATCTAAATCTTCACTCAAAGGACCTTTGAGGCCTCAAACTATGCGTTTATAACACAGAAATAACTCACAAACTGCCGTTGCTCTTCTGTATTATACTGAAATACTGCCCATGTCCAAAGAGAAGTTCAGGCATATTTGTTTTGTTGTTGTTAGATAGTCAGCCATCGCTGTGAGGACTGACGTAAATGAGAAGGTGGAGGAAAGCTAAACTCTGACCTTTGACTTCCTGCTCTGCATTGCGTGACAAGCGTTGGCTCCTGAAGCTCAAACCTCAGTACTGGGTCAGCACTAACCTGGTCTGCTCAGTGACATAAATCCAACACACACACTGATCTTATCTGACAGCATGAAACCAGAGCAGACCTGGTACTTCTGTCCTGCAGAGCCCGACCCACAGGGCATCATGGGAACTCTTGGAAAGCCTGCTTGGAGGTTCATTGACTTTCGACCACCTCTGAAACTAGATTTGGATTGACACTTGTCAGTCACGGACATGGTTAGGGAAGCTCTCCAGTTCCAGCTATACAATGAAATGTCAGAACTTTTACCATTATATGAATTCATGCTTGAGAGATTAAGACAAAGATTATGTAGCAATTGTAAATAGAATAATAATAATTGTACATATGTAGGCCATACATACGTTTTTCTATAACATTTACAAGGAATACTCAAGAGCAAGCATGTTTTGTGTTAATAGAAGAGGAGAGAACAACAAAAACTTACTAGCTTAATAACTTATCAACCAAGTAATTATTCTTCCTGCAACATACACAAGCTGATAAATACTACAAGATAAATAATTCAAGTAGGTAACATTACAGCAGATCAGGTTAAAGGGGTATATTAGCACTTCTATGTACACTAAGAATAACACAGCGGCTGCACACCATCAAATACTCAAAGACGAAATAGCCAGCAGCTAGATTTTAGTAGATCCTGAGCAGAGATGACAGGAGATGAGTTGAGCTGAAATACATACTCGTGCACCGCTTTGAAACATTCTGTGGTTTTTGTTAAAACTCAATCCACTTTGCTATAACGCGGACGGAATGTGTCATGTTTACTCTGCGTTTAGATTCAAATCAATTTGGATGAAAACCTAAACTTAAACTCGGTGCCAAATAACCTCCACTGTCGGTCTGTGTATTTCAAAGTTATGGAAGAGTTTTTGGACTTCCACTGTTACCTCGGGTGAAATCTATCCCCGCTGAAAAACCAAAACAAAAGCGATGTGGAGATAATAATACAGCATGTGTCATCCAAGCAAGTCAAACTAGAAACATACTCGCATGTAGCCTGACCGTGAAGATGGTATCAACGACCAACTGTGAAGGGCCACGAAAATGCCTGACCTCTTTGGATATTGGCTAAAATTAAACAGCTGGCATTTTAAATGTAGAAGTTATCACTTCCAGGGGTAGGGCCTTAACGTTAGGGGCAGGGAAAGTGAAAGCTTTAATGAACACAGCTTGAATGGCAGCAGCTTAAATCTAATGTCTCTATAAATGAAAGGGCAGACAGACTGGAAGGACCTTTACAGAAAAAGCCATGACCGGCCTGGAAACACAGAGCCCAAAATGAGAAATGTAATACACATTCATCCTATGCCAAGTATGAGCTTAAACAAACAAGTGCAGACCTGGACAATGACAAATGCCTGACTGTTTTAAATGAGTGTGCACAGAGCTCTGATATATGCATGATTGTTTCCTATAAGCATTCATGCAACATCAGGACACACAGGCGGCTGACGTCTGGTTTACATCCTGCACAAAAGTCTCTGTCATGACTCCCCTGTATCCCAGAATTCCCTGTGCTTCTGGTGAGATGTTTGCACAAAAAGAAGGAGTATCTGGACCCTGTCAGCGTCTCTCTGAAGACCTCAATTATACAGGCTGGCTTAATTAGATCAGCTTTGATTGCTATTTTAAATGACGGGAATAACATGAGGCTGTGTGTTTGTCATTCCCACCCATCTCTTGCTGTCGCACTGCTGCTGGAGTGCTGTGTGGAATTCTGTCCAGCGCCATGTCTGTCATGTCTGGGGCTGGTGAGTGAGTGGGCGTTGTGACGGTGATGAGGGGCTGACGTGGCAGGTGCTCTGCGGATGATCTGGGGTCAGACTCTGGATTGAGCCTGAAGAGCTTTTAAGGAAAGGCAGGCTTTTGACATTGTGCACCAGGCATCTGTCACAGTGTGTAGATTTATACAGAGCAACCAGCACCTTTATACTCCACCACATGCACACACACATACAGATGTACGCGCACACACACACACACACGCTGGCACGCAAAGGGTGAAGTCCATTTAAGAAGAGTACCAGAAGCGAGTACACCACAGTGACCAGGGCTGAGTTTAGTCATCCAGACTTCCACTACAGGTCTCCATTTGTTATATGTGCGTGTGAATAGGAGGTCATGCGTTTTTACCATGTTGGTATAACAGTATATTTACACACTGTACGTAATGCTATGTTTTGCTGTCTGTGTTTTGCTTGTGTGCGTCTTACGTGTCTTGGTAAGATTGCATGTCAAGAAAAAAAGGCACACTTTCAGTGACCTCATGGAAACTTTTCAAGCCACACAACTTCAATTTTTTAATCACCGAACGTCATTTTAATGTTCAAGTGTTTACAGCAGGGTTCCAGTCAAGGTCAGGGTGAAAAACAGCCTTATTGTGCAAATATATTGTTGTGTGATGTGATACAACAGTATTTTTTTGTAATTATGGGTTATTTTGAGTACTGAAGGGTACTTCATGTGAAAATTTTATGGTGCTGATTGGGTTTAATGGCATATTTTAGATTACTGTGGCATTCTTCTCACCCATGTAACCAATTTTCCAAAGACTATTAAAACTGTAAATGAAAAAAAGCATTTTACTGATTCTAAAACCTGTTTTTAAAGAAATCAACATGGATCATAGTATTATGTCCTGTACACATAGGCAGATTATGACAAAATGGGCCCCTTAGGCGGCACTTGTACAGGCCCTTTCTATCCTCCCTCGTGTTGTTGTTTCTCCCCTCAGAACTGAAGGGCCCACATTACATAGAGCACTCAAAGTCCTATACATAAACTAGGGAATAAACACACACTCAAAAGGTATCATGATGGGTTCTCTCGTGTGACATCTATAAGTAAATGTTTAGGCTGCTCCTTGAGTTTTTCTTTTTTTTAGGACTTCTGGGGCTCTGTTACTGACATGATGACTAAGACCTTTGACAAGAAATGCAAAGTTAATAACAGCGACTTCACGCAGAGGCTCTGGCCCCCTGGGTCTGGGCCCGGTAGGCACGTTCGCTAATAGGCCCCGGCCTGTAGATGGTGGTTAACATTTTGCTTCAAATATTGTATCTTGTGTTTGTGAGGAAATATTGTGAATCATGTATATAAAACATAAATGGGCAAATGAATTTTTTTTCTTAACCTCCTGACACCCTGTGTCTTCGTATGAGGACATCACATTTTGGGTTTACTCAACCTTATACTTAGTTCTACTTAACTTAAACCTGTTGTCCTCATTTGTGGACACTTTTTTGTGCCATCTAGTGGTAGTAAGAGCACAATAAACTAATCCATGTAAAAACAAGATGGCAGCCATCTCTGCCAAGTCAGTCTGCAGCCGATCCTGACACAAAAGTGGACAATGTCCAAAGCCTGATCCAATTTTATGGTTGAAACTTGTGTATTTATGATTAATAATATTTGTAGTTTGATATGGCAACAAATTTGATCAATTTTTGCAACAGTAACAAGATAAGACACTGTTAATTATGAGGTGCTCATTTGAAGAGATTGGGACTTAACTGTCATCTCATTTAAGGACATTGGGACTTGATTGATGTCTCATTTGAGGACATGGGGATTTAATTATTGCTGACAATGTTTAGTTTTTTATATTTATTGGGTCCTACTGATCCCAAAAAGCTAGGAGAAATTAAAAATGCATACTAAACAAAAGTCCAGGTCTCAGGAGACTTTCGTTAAAATGATCTCTGAAGAAAAAAAACACACAAAATTGCCACTTTTTGGTCCTTCTCTACAATTGGTAGATATATTAAAAAGTGTGCCGATGGTGGTTCAAGGAAAGACTGTGGAGAGACATACAGGCAGAGAAAAAGACAGACAGAGAGAGCGCAAGTGTGTGTGACTGACATCTGAGGCGCAACAGTTCATTATGTAGTTAAAGCTGCAGATCAAGTGGTATTGGTGGTGGTGTGACTGTGCATTCATTGTGAGGCAGCCTTATGGTACATCAGGTACAGAAAAACAAGCCATAGAAAATTGAGCTTGGCTACTTTCCCATTGTCAACCATTAAATTAAGTTGGTTTATTAAATCCGAGGCAAAAAAAACATCATAACAGGGCAGCCCCATCTCTAAGACTACCTCTGATGCAAATACTCTTGCATTAATGTTTCAACATGTGTGAGCAGAGACTGTCTCAAATTTGGATTGAGTTAAAAGTAGGATTAAAAATGGACTTCTGAAAACTGTAAAAAGCAAACATTTCATGGAGCAAATGACAAAAACTTTACACCCAGTCTAATGAGTGATAGTCTGTATAAACAGATGTTAGATTACAGCTGATGGGGTTTTTAGATTCAATGATATAAAATAAAATCATCTTTTATTTGTGCAGCCTCCCTGTCCCATAATACTGTGATGTGCTGCTGAGAATGCTGCTACTTTCTGCTTTGCTAATTTGTTGGCCATGTCACTAACAAGACTAATCAGCACATAGTGCTGCAGTAGCCTTCATATGTGCTAACCGTATGTATCCCGGTCAAATGTGACATCTGTTTGGCTTGTCTTGCTTTGACTTATGTCAAGCTGTGTCTAATCCCTCCTGTTGCTCTGTATCTGCATGGTGAAGAGGAGACTGCAGTGATGCTTTGTTCTCAAGCTGAGGTCTTTGATGTTCTTTGCCTCTGCGTCCTTAAAATAATTATTTGTTCTTTATTCAGTTTTTTTTTGCTTGATTTTTGTCTTCTTATCTGAAAAATTAATTGTCTCACTGCTAGTTTTTTGGCTTTCCTCGGTCAAAAATAACTCTTTTCTTTGCAAAATACAACAAAGTCTGCATCATGCTCATGCAGTTCATATCAATAAACATTTTTAGGGGTCAGGGGGTACACGTCTGGGTTCCCCGGGATAGGAACAGAGCTGTAGTTCTGCTTTTAAACACACTGTAGCTGCCACAGGAAGAACAGAGAGGGCTTCAGAGTGCAGACTCTCCTGTCAGTGAAATAACGCCAAGCCATGCAGATCGCCAGCAGGGCTTGTTTCCCCCTGTCAGCAAAGAGAGGAGACCATGAACAGCGTAAATACAGCACTTCCTTCTCCTCATGGTTTTCATTCACAGCAGCATTCTCCTTCCACTCCGTGCATCTCCTCCCAAATCTGAGAAAAACACACAGAAATATACCCACACTCCCAATTAAGCTCAACAGCATGTCCACTTATGGACAACTTCTTTAAAATGACAAGAAGTTCAAGCACATGTTGACAGAATTAAACAAGCAAGATTTTACTATACATAAATGATATTAGTTTTTGCATTCTTGACAAAAAAGAAAGAAATCTCATCCATAATCACACTTGACATAACTCTGCTACAGTGTACTTCAGGACAAAAGCACGCAGGACAAAGTAATTGCAGTGACCTTACAGATGCAATCAAGAGTTCAGTGTCCTCAAGCAGTTCTCTTCTTTTCTCTTTGTTCCACGGGACCATCTTAAGCGCTTGTGTTTGCTGCTTGTCCTACTAAACAAACAAAGACAAGCAGAGCTGGAACAGTGATTAGAGAAATCAACAAATCCTCGGCAGGACATGAGCGCATGGGCCTCCGGGCCAGATCAGGTTCTTCGGAAAGGGTGAGTCAATGAGGTTAAAGGACGAAGGGTGGATGAGAGGGAGAGCAGGGGGGGGGGGCCAGAGGTGTGAACTCCAAAGGCCTCTCTCAATTTAGTTTACCATATCCGTCATGGGAACATCACTTCTATTTTCTTTTCATTACAGGACCAATCTCTTCACAATCCTTCCAAACAACAGTGGAATAACAGCTTATTTGCTCTGTGTGGCCTTGGTGGAAGGTGGAGTGAGTGGAGTCTGGATGGAGAGCCGTATTCTCGGTGAAGGTGGAAACTATCTTTTCACTCATTGTAAAATTTAATTTTCCCAAACACTCCTCATGAATATTCGCTGCGATTTTACAGGTGCACCGCTCACAATCATGCACACGATGCTACAAATAAACAAACAGGTAAAATCTATTTTAAAAAATACCTAAACAAACCAACAATTATATTATGACCTTATTCATGTGACTAATGCTTGCAGACATTACTGTTGTAGTGTTGCAGCAAAAAGCTAAAATAGATTATGTTTTTGCCGCACAGCTTCAAAACTCCCAAAGAACAAAATGGGTCAGACATTTTTTTGCACCGTTTGAAAACATGAGCAGATGTTTCCCTGTCTCAGTTTATTTGGCCAGACAGGTGAGTGATGCATAATGCCACGGCTTGGCATGCCCGTGCATGGCTCAGCTCTGTCTCTGCCTAAT
The DNA here is from genome assembly GCA_019142605.1 of Cephalopholis sonnerati. Classification (NCBI taxonomy): domain Eukaryota; kingdom Metazoa; phylum Chordata; class Actinopteri; order Perciformes; family Serranidae; genus Cephalopholis; species Cephalopholis sonnerati. The sequence goes on from JAGQAX010000001.1 coordinate 29,113,500, forward strand.
TGTCCTTCCCACACGTAGCCTGGTTCAGATCAGATCTGACAGAGTGTGTGCAGCAGACACACAGAACTGCTTTCTGCGTACGTGTGAAACACTTTAGGGTCTGTTTAGAGTCTCCCTGAGGACTTGTTTAAGATGTGTTTAACTGTACAGATGGCCCTGGCTTTGAGGCTGGGTGGGGTGGGTACTGGCATATCAAAAGAAGATAAAGATGATGATGGCGGGATATCGGTTGCAAGACAATTGGCGCCACTGGAGGAGTCTGTGAAGTTGTCAAGGTAACATCAATTGTCAAATGTGATGACAGGCTTTAATACTGTTTCTGAATTGCATTGAACCAAATAAGTTGTCAAATGCTTTTACTGGTGCTGTCCAACCTCCAAAACTCTCCAGAGATGAAGATCCATTGAAGCTTGTTGCATCCCAGATCAAGTGAGCTGAGTGAAGGGGACAGACAGTCAAATCTGTATGGATATATTTCCTCATGGTTCCCTCCCTCCCTATGGTCTGAGAAAGACAATAAACCAAAACAGTGTTGGGAGGGAAAGGAACAATGGTTAAGTATGGCAATGCACAGTTCTTCAGGATCCCTGTTTGCTGAAATGTGTGTTACATCTCTGCCAGGAGTCCTTGAGATAGTTTCCTGCCATAATAGCATGTGTGAAAAAGAAGAACATGAACCGCTCATTTTGAAAATCACGTTAACACCAGAGTGGAACTGGAAAATGTCTGTTTTGAAAAATAAATCCAGGACTTATCTTATGAGCAAATCAAAGGGATGTTTTGAGCATTATGTTGGCAATTATTGTCTGCAGACTGTGGTGCTATCCAGCTATTCAACATGCTTTTTTTTTTTGAACAGCCAGACACTCTGTATTCCACTTTTTTTGTCTGGGCTTAGCTTTTAATGTAACTGCAATCAACCACAACAAGATTTTTGAGGCCCAGCGTTCATCCCTCAGAAATCCCACCAAACGTGAGTAGTATTGGAATTCCGGAGCACCATGCCAACCGTGAAGCCTCCCTGCCTCTCACAAGCACTGCACGGAGGGGCAATTTTCCTCAGGCTGAACTTCCCAAAGCTGCCTCACCTGGAACCAATCTGTAACACAATCGAAGGGTCCTGACTTGAAAGCCCATTCCTTCCCTTTGATAGTCTCTTCTTGGTAGCCTGCTGGAAACAGGCCTTTTGTAATCTGCAGATACAAAAGAGCCAGGGATTGAGATGAGTATCCACCCATCAAAGTGTATTATGCAAATAATCGAGTAACAAAGCTCAGATACTCTCTGTTTTTTCTGTCTTTTTTTCTGGGATGAGGGGGAAATTGCGCTGGCATTTGGAAATTTTAAGCATTGTTGTCATCCGCCCTTTTCCTCTGGATTGTGCTTTGCTCGTTTTTCCTTTTACTTTTGATGTAACAGCCTCTGAGATAATGAGACACAGCGTGGACGTATGTCAGTGCTTCTTTTTGCCTGTCTTTTAGCGACAGGTGTGAGTCAATCACCGGTGCTCTCACAGCTCATCCAATAGGCAAGGAGAGCAATTAAACTTTAATGGCTGTCCATTTAGGGCTCCTGGGAAATTCTGTCTTGAGTCAACATGCCAAACCTTATTTCCTTCCATTACTTCCACCTCTGTAAGGAAAAGCTCCCACCTAGCAAAGCTATCTCATAGGCCTCTCCTCGCTGATGTAGTCTATAACTATAACGTAGATAGAGTAGTGTCCTGTAAGCAGTCTTAAAAAAACAAATATGTGAAATAACAATAATAAAATAAAAATGAGGTTTTACAGAGGTTGGACTGAGTCATTGTTTTATAAGTCCAAAATCATCATATTCTCATTCCAACCTCGTTGCATACCGACATTTGGTCACAGACTCCATGTCAAGATACAATGTGCAAGGTATCCTGGGTGTATAAGGTGTCGATGTTCTGGGACACCGTGTCAAGCTATGCCATTGACATTCGTCAGTGTCTGACACTGCAAGTCACTGACCAAGTGCTGGATTTCCATGACTTCAGAGAGAGACCAGGTTTTCCAAGTCTCAAGTCTTTGCATTTAAATCACAAGTCAAGTCCAGAGTAAAGACTGACAAGTCCCAAGTCTTAAACTTTGAGTTATGAGTCCTTAACAAGTCAAAATGGTGCCCACCTGGTAGAGTAGGTGCCCCATTTATTAAGGCTATGTCCTTGCTGCAGTGGCCACAGATTCGATTCCAACCCAAGGCCCTTTGGTGCATGTCATCCCCTCTGTCTGTCCCCCCCCTTTCACTCTGAAACTGTCCTCTCAAATCAAGGCAAAAAGCCCCCAAAAATAACCTTAAAACAAAGCAAAAAAACTGCCACAGCTGTCCTTCATGCAACTTCAAATGTCGTATGAAGTTGGAAGTTGTTGCATATCCGTCTGTAATTTTTGACCTGCACCTTTTGCACACTGCAATTTGTTTTTTGTAGACCACCACATAGTCACTGTACAAAAACTTGTCTTTGGTATAAGTTTTTTCCAACTGGCGCTCAGTAACATAATGTTAGTTCTTGCTTCTCTTGTGCAACTTAAATGCTGTTGGATTGGTTCAGACAAGTGGATGTTGGGAATTAAGTGTTGATTTGTTGGGAATTAACAGCATTAACATTTGTTGATTCAGGAAATGAATTGATTTGTGGCACAGTTTGGGTTTCAAGTACTTTTCAGTCAAAAGGCTCAAATCCAAGTGAAGTCACAAGTCATTAGTGTTTAAGTCCAAGTTGAGTTGCAAGTCTTTTTTGATTTTGTCAAGTCGAGTCTAATGTAATTGAATTTGTGACTTGAGTCCAAGTCATATGACTGGATTCCACACCTCTAGTATTAGACATTACAAACTACACACGAACTCTTTAATACAAGTAAGACGCACCAGAGTCAGAAATACTTTCTCAGACACACAAAGAACAGCTTATTTTTGTGCGCAATCCTTTGAATACGTTATTTAGTTGCTAAAACATGTGATTTCAATTGAGGTGATTAGCTGCAATTGAATCAGCAGCAGAGGAGCAGAGTGTATGGATGTAAAGCATGAAATGAAAAGGACATTTGTTCATGGAGCCTTCCATCTACACAGTCACCGTCCCTAACTCTGACAGTCAGTAAGTCACAAGCTGATGTCGACACTCGGCCAACAGTCTGCCCTTTGCTGCTCTGCCCAGAGTGAAGTCCAGCCAAACGAAATCCTTTGTTCATTCTACATAATCAACTTATCCTCGTCTGCCTTTCATGTTCTGTATTCTCACATGCAAAGCTTGTTTTATTCGGTACATCTGTCATTTTGTTTCATATCCAAACATCTTAGACATAAAAAATATTTTGGACATTAGGGTGAATTTTTTTATATCAAAGCTCTGTTTTGTAACATGCAATGGTGCATATTTCTGTATGTAAATGTGATGTTAGTTTGACATGCTGAGGAGAAAATGTCTTATGTTCATCTTTTGGAGTGTCCTGGTATTTTTTCTGATTGTAAGCATCATATCATGATTTTAGACACCTGGGTAAGCTCTAGTCCCAGTTTTAAGTAATGTGAATATGAAGATCACCAATAAAAACAAGGATACTGTGGCATGCAAACAACAAATCCAGACTTGTGTCTTTCTCTGCCAGTGTTTGCATGCATCTTCATCTTGAGCTTTATTGTCACCTTGGAATTATGAGGTTCTTCTAATCCTATATTCTTACTCTGTGACAACTTACTAACATTATGTGAGCTCTGGCACAAACTGGACCATTTGTAAATTCGTAACGCTGTCGGAATGTACCGTTCAGTTATCCAGAGCACCGCACTCTCGGAGCGGCAGAGCGCTCTCTGGGCCCTCTGTCTGGGGAGACGGAGCAGCAGAACGCTGAGCGGAGTGAATGTGTGATTAACTTCACCACTCATTGATTCATATAGAAATCTACAGCTCAGTTTCCTTGATCAACAGGGATCTAATTTTATTGCAGAGCGTCAGACTGAATTTATGAATGCACCACGTCAGGTCACTTACGTGATCGTTTGTAGTTGATTACTATGCCAATCTTACAAAGGAGGACGACACTTGAACAGTATCCTCCAGTTTGTTTTGCTATCTACGCTAACACTAGCTAATGCACTAAAAAGTTAGCATTATGGACAAATCCAGTATTCCTCCCAATACCTTCCCAATATCTGATGAGGTGGACATGATAACCCTTAATACACATAACGTTATTCATCCCTACAACAGCACATACTGATATGAAGTGTGTGTTGCACATGCAAGCACTTTCGATGATCGCCTCCGTCCAATCCTTTTGTCTTATCGCATTTAACCATAGGTGTCTTTGTTTTTGTTGACGGGCAGTGATGAACGGTATGTGCTAAAATTTAAGTTTTGAGCCATTCTTGCTCCAACAAGATGGTATTTTAAGACTCCTATGTAGCCTACAGCCCTGTGGTGGCGAGTCGTGTTTTGCCTCCAGCTAACAAACTGGCGTCATTGTGACGTTCGCCCTAAAAGGGTCTATTTAGAAAACAAAAAGGCTTTATCTCCAAAATCAAAGTCTAACTTGGTTCTAAAAGGTCGTATCTGTGAGCCAATCTGAGAAAGCATAGAAGACAACCAATCAAGTTCCACTTCTTTGTTATGTGCCAGTGCTCGTGTAAATCAGGGCCCTATCCTCCTGTCTCCAATGGTTAGCTAGCCATGTGCTCTGCAATGCGGACCAGCCATGTCTTGAAGGAGCTAGCTAACAGAGCTGCTCATACAGCAATTACCACTAGTAATGCTGTCCTGACCCAACAACGTTGCTGTGGAAACATCATGGCCATCCTGGGTCTTCCCCCAGGTAGCCCCACTGAGTAACTGTTAGCACCGTTAGCAGTGCAGCACAGCTAGCGGTGTTAACATAAATGAAAATTGCTTAAGAGGTTTTGCCCCTCAAATTAGCTGCTTACTCCCTGGTTAGACCTGGGGGGAAACCGGGGATGGCCATGATGTTTCTGCAGCGATGTCAAATTTTTTCAAATGTACTCAAGGCAAAGTCCTTTCCAGAAAAAGTTGAGTTATGGAGGTTCTCATAGGAATGAATAGACTTTTGGTTTACTCACATACATACTCAAAGCTATGTGGAAATGAGGCGTAAATGCAGTCCTACAGAGTGGGTAAACATATAGGGCGTGTGTAAACTTAGTAACAAACCATGAGTTGAACAACATAAACTCCATACAGAAAGGCCCCAGCTGTGCTAGAGTTGAACCGTTGGACTTTTTCATTGTGAGGCAACTGTGCAAACCACTAAGCTACAGCCAACCAAAGAAAAACACCCTTGAGAAAGTTTCTCATAATGACCGTCAGTGCTGTAAGATGTCTAGAAAATCCTTAAAATGTACGTCTGAACATAACCATAAACTATTTTGGGGAAAATCTTAGAGTAGAGCACAAACAGTCTCATCTAGTGACATTTGCTCTCTCTGAATTGCAGTGGCACATTGTCTTAAGTGAACACTTTGCATTGCCCTGCACACAGTTGCACAGGTGACATATATTTATTTTACTTTTTAAAAAATATATTTACTATTTTTTAACTGTTATAATCCTGAACTGTTTATTTTTCACACTCTCTTAGTACAGTCTTTAGGAGCACACCATATGGCATTTACTTGTGTATGTGACCAATAAACATTGAACTGCTGTGTAGTTTTATTTTACATCACTGCCACCAGGCATTCAGTGCTGTTTTCTATACTCTGACAGTGGACATATGCAGGGCTTTGATCACCATATGCTGTTTGTACCCATTGTTCTTTATGTCACTGTTGTAAAAGCACAAACATATTTACCCCTTGCTTTGTTATTCTTACATTAGTACAGCGATAACACGCCACCCGTTTGAAAGTCATAAAGTTTTTTTGACATCATTGTCTTGGCTACAAAAGATGACACTTCATAAGTGTGATATGGTGCTGGTTAGGCTTGGAGCATGATGATAGAACTATTAGCATACAAGATTCTCTCGGACCATATAGGCAGCTCAATTGCCCAGTGTTGTGTATGTTATTTTTTCCTCAGGCACTTCAGACTCACTCATTCATCATCTCCTTCCTCTGCCCTTTCAGACTGGTCACCACTCTCTTTCAGCTAACGGATGTCATTACACTACAACAAATTGATTTGTCTTGCTTTAATCTCATCAGTTCATTTCAGTTCATTTTCTGTACTTCTGAATACGTGACTGTTTGTCTGCATATGAAGGGTTATTTTTGGGAGGAAATTAATTAAAAAACATACATGCAAACATAATGTAAAGGTCAAAAGGTCTCAGGTGGCAGACAGACTCGAATCACCTGGTTGAAAAGTAAAACAGTGGATCTCAGTGTTTGTCTGAACAGACTCAGGTCAGAGTGATCCAAAGTTCTGCTCTCCTCTTGCAAGATCAGACTCCTTCATGTTTGACTTACACGACCCCAGCCTCAGTAAACAACACATGCAGCTTTAATTGGAATCACTTGGTCCCCCTGAAGCAGGATGAACAGGGCTTTGTTGCCAGCATGGCAGCTCCCAGGACCTGACATACACATCTCCACAGAGGTGGATGGCCACCAGAGACCATATGAATGTCCCACGCTTACAAAAATCCTAACCTGTGGCAGCATTATGGGACTGCTACTAGTAGCCTACTTTTACTACTACAAAAACTAATATGGTACTGATTAAAAATCATGGAAAAATTGACACTGTTAATCAGTGCCGCGCTCATACATTTTGCTGGGCAGGTACCCAAGAGGAAAAAAAGGGCATCTCTTCCACGATTTGCTTTAGCATGTGCGAAGTTCTGGTGCAAAAAAACATTGTGAACACAAAGTGCACCTTGCTGGGAGGCTTCTATCTGCCTGCACCAGAGGGTTTCTGTAAGCCTAAATACATACAGTACATTTGTGCATAGTAATGAACAGTGGATATGTCTGTCTATACGTCTATACTTTATACACTTTGCAGCTGCTACACATTCCCATCACAATCCCAGGAACCATCACAATCAACACATCTTTACACAAATTTGAAAAACGCTGTTCTCTGAATAAATAAAATAACAAACCGACCAATCTACCATTGAGACTACAAAGTAGGCGTGTGTTCAGCTGCAACAGTCAGGCTAAGTGGGTTCGCCTCTCCTCTTCTCACTTTATTCATGAATCCTTTATTTTTCTCTCTTCTTCTCAATTTGTTCTCTGAGGCTTGGACAGGTAGCTAAGAACCTGGGGCTGAGGCTTGAATTGGAGCTGGGACCCTGGGGCTGAAGCTTGAATGGGTAGCTCCTCCCTGGGGCTGAAGCTTGGATAGGTAGCTGGGACCCTGGGGCTGAGGCTTGGATAGGTAGCTGGGACCCTGGGGCTGAGGCTTGAATGGGTAGCTTGGACCTTGGGGCCAGAAACTGGCATGAATCTAAACTACTATGTTGCTGTTGGCAGAAGTTTGCAAAGAGGACTGTCTGTCAAAAAAGGGATTTCATCATGAGGGCTGAAGCTTGAATGGGCAGCTCAACCCTGGGGCTGAAGCTTGAAGGGGTAGCTGGGACCCTAAAGCTTTAATGGGTGGCTGGGACCCTGGGGCTGAGGCTTGAATTGGTACCTGGGACCCTGGGGCTGAGGCTTGAATTGGTAGCTGAGACCCTGGGGCTGAAGTTTGAATAGGTAGCTTGGACCTTGAGACTGAGGCTTGGATGGGTAGCTTGGACCTTGGGGCCAGAAACTGGCATGAATCTAAACTACGATGTTGCTGTTTGCAGAAGTTTGCAAAGAGGACTGTCTGTCAAAAAAGGGATTTCATCATGAGGAAGGTTAGGAAAAAAGTCATAGTTGGGGTTGAATTAATAGATTTATGTGAGAAAGGGCTTTCTGGGAGAGAGCCTACATGGAAAAGTTCTCCCATGTCTACTCTCAACTATGAAACAATGGTTTATGCATGCTGTTTAAGACCTCAACACTAACTTTGTGTAATACATGGTCAAACTATATTGTTCCTTCTTTGTGTGTGGCTCACCGATGCAGCTGCTCAAATGTGAATGTAGACAGTCTGGCTAAAGCAAAGGGATAAACAATATCAGCTGGAAATTGGAATTTGTAATCTACATTTAAGAAGGTGCCCTGTGAAGTTCTCATAGGACTTTGGTTTACACTCAGTGACAAATGTTGTTGTTGAGTGATCACTGAAGAGTTCTCTGTGTTGAGAGATTATATTAAATTAAATTAATTAATTGGAATTCAATTAAGCGATGTTTTTGAACAAGCTGTAGTTTGAGAAAGGCCAGGAAAAGCAATGCAAGACTTCTAAGAAACAAAACAAAACACAATGACACAAATTTCCATGACATAGCTCCACAGCGGCATGTTTTTAATTTACAAACACTTGTTGCTAATTACCGAGGGGACTTTTACTTTGAAATGTTTCCATGCTGAACTGATGCATAGTAACAGAGGTAGCACATGCAACAGTATTTTTAAACAACATTTTTTATTGATGATGTATTTTTTAAATCAATATTATATTGATCAAAAGATTCAAGTTCAAAGTGTTAGGCATGTGTTAGATTAAGTAGACTATAAGACGTAAGTGTAATTAAATGAAAGATAGCAAGTTAAAATCTCCTTTAGGCTTAAAGGATGCTGCAGAGGACAATAATGTGTGATACTGTCAAAATATAATCAATTTTTTAAATGAATTATGCTGTTGCTGTTGTTCATTAGCACCTGTTGGTCTAGTGAGACTGTGAAGGTCATTACAAAATCATTAAGATGAGAAGATGCATGCTCACACATAAAGATGCAGCTGCACTGAGTTATCTCTTTAATTTCATGGAAACTAATTCAAAAACACTGGAATAAATCATCCCTTTATGAAGATTATAATGATCCGTTCTGTGACACTAAGGTGTTCACTTAACTTTGCTGTCAGTGGTTATGACAAATTAGACCAAACTAGGAACTCTCTTTTAAATACCCACTGGACTCTGTCCTTTGTTTATCTTTCATTTCTCTTTCCTTAAAGTTTCATGTAATAACAACAACACAACTGGAACAGCCCAGTCACCAGAGGAAAATGTTGGCATTGTACATTTCAGCAAACTATGAATGCGTTACATTTGTACGTTTCATACTTATCATTTCAACGTTTCTAAAATGACGTCATGTATAAGCTGACTTTGTCATCTGGAGCTGGAGAGGATTGCCAATGGCGTGGCACCTAAGTGAGGTGGGTGTCAAGCTGGAGACTACTGCAGACCACTGTTCCAACACATTCTCACTCGGGCTTTGTCACATATCAGCGTTTGGTCATGGACCTTCTGCGTCCAGATACTACGTGCAAGGTACCCTGGGTGTGTTGGTTGTTGATGTTCTGGGACGCTGTGTCAAGTTCTCCCTGTTACATGCATTGTCTTCGTAAAAATACACTTCCATTTTTATAGGAAATTTACTGTTTACATACAGTCTATTTCGAAATAGACACACTACATCAGTACAACACCACAAACTGACGTTTTTTGTCCTCCAATAACTAACGCACATGGTTGGGTTTAGGAAATTAAGAACAGGGTTTGGCTTTATAATCTTATGGGATGCCAACACTGCTCTCCTGGGTGAAAGTCGGTGTATGTTGGACCCATCCACCACCCCTCCCGTCTGTCATATTTGGACTTTTGCAGCCTCAACTTTCACTCTTGTCCCGCCGTGTTTCCCCCTGACGCCACGAGCACCGTTAAACTATAACGGCAACTGGGTGCATATCATGCTAACGATAAAGGAGGGCTTTTTTCATCACTGTCTGATGCTGCAAGTCACTGCTCAAGCTCCAGATTTTGACGACTTCAGAGTGAAACTGGGCTGACTGTTCAAGACTAACAAACAACAAAACCACTTGTGTTTTAGGGAGTCATTGCTGTGCGTCCTTGGCTTTTTAGGCACAAAATGTGAGTGTTTCATAGTGATCCATCTGTGTTTTTCCTGCGGCAATACAGGCCAGAAATGCGGTTGTTTTTTACCGAGATGTCGTTTCTTTTCCTGCCAGGATTGCGCCCTCCACACGGGGTATTTTACGCCGAAACATGATACCAATGTTTTCTGGGGACTGGGTTGACCACAAGTACAGCAATATGTTGCAGAGGACAGAGACAACCAATGAAGATGCACAGGTTGTGATATTTGGATGAAATATCTTTTTTTTTCCCTCAGTCCCGAGCTCTTCTACATCTTTTTTTTATGTGAATAAATTAACTGGAGGAAAGGCCTTAGGACTGACTTATGAGCACAGAAATAGCAACCATTCATTCTTGTGTGATTCCTTAAATTTCCTTAAGTGAATAAATGTCCATCTGAAGAAAGGGGCATCTGCGTCTGTGCGAGCATCCTCTCAAATTAAATAAGGAACATGACTCTGATTAAGATCCAGTTTGAAAGGACCTTTTTTTTCCTCGCAGCTTCCAGGACATTCCAGGGTATTAGACCAGTGAGTGAGCTCTCTGTTTTCTCTTGGTGCTGACCTTTGCTGAAAGGGTCACTTGGGTTTCAGTGCTGGTCATCGATGCTGTTTTGCTGTTCATGGAGTGAGTGGCGCAGTTTGATATTTGCCCTGTTTTGTAAAGTAACTAAGCCACTGAAGACGTAAACCATTAAATTATGATGTATTTCTGTATTATTTGTTTGTTTATTCATGTGACAGAGATAACAAGATGCCCTCTTCTTATTTGTGTTGGACAACAAAGAAATATTTGTGAGGATAAACAACCCATTGTTAGTCATTTTTCTTAACAATAAGAAAGTTTCTATTACTGTTAATAACATGAAAAAGCTTCCTTTTCCCCTGGGGATGCCTTTGTCTCTGCCCTCATCCCTTTTGTGTCTCTTGAGTTGGGTATCAGCACAGATGCAAAGGTAGGAGAACAGAAAAGATAAATCTAACGTATTGCTGCAGTCCAGTGCCTCTTATCAAAAGCTTGCTAGAACATGATAGAAGATGAAAATAAGACATACATACAGCAGCGTACTTGAGGATTTCCTGAGGTAGCTGTAAACAGAGTTTCTGATCTGACATTTTTATGAGACAGCATATGCTTCATGACTCTAACAATATTGAGATATAAGCCTCAACCTCTTTTCACTGTAGAGTATAAACCTTTGGGTCTATGTTCTTATAAGACTAATCCTTGCCCATGGTGCTCTAAACAGGATTTCTGATTGTGAACAATGGCATTTACTGGCTTTGAATCTTAAAATGTTGTGGTGTGCCATGGCAGCCATACCCATGATGCAACAGAAGAAACCAAACTTCCATTCAAGTACATGCAGACAGCCCTGTGAGAGTCTTGCCTACCACTTAGCGCTGTAAGTTTAAGTGTAATGAAGGCACAACACCAAACAGATCCTGAGAAAGCCCGTTTTCCACTGCATAAAATAACTGCTAACACCCACTAATATCTGGCTTTTTAATGTAATGGGAAAGGTTACAATCAGCATTCACACCTAGGTACAATGACACTACCATTACATTGTTCAATCAACAGTGACTTTGTAATGATAAGTTTAGACAAAAACACATCTTTCCACTTAAATGCAATGCTGGTTCTGTGAGTTTAAATTTTGTCTTGTGTGAAAATGCAAAGTGCTGTGAGTTCATACGTTCTCATGTCACTGTATGTGTATGTTAACCACATGATGACCCGACAACTTAACTATGGTGTTTACCTGACTTCCACAAAGGCTATGATCATAAAATCATCACATCACAAGTATATGACTATTACCTGGACTTCCTCTAAAGTTAAAAATATTCCTCATGACATAAACTGATATAAGCGTATACTTTGTACAAGAATATGCTTGAAAATAATATTACTGTTCTCTTTACCTTTAGCATCCTCCTGGCAGGCTACTTTTTTCAATTAGCTGGCTCTTGAAATTTTTTGAACAAACTGCACTAAGTCAAAGAAAATTCAGTGAGGCTATTTCTTGACATCTGTGCACATGTTCAACAGCAGCCCTGCCCTTTGACCTCTTCACTGAGCATCCCACATGCTGCCGTGGCCCTCCTCTCTGGAGTCTTGGTGATGTCCGGCGGCCCGAGTTCGTAGGTCACAGCGATGACAGCGAGCACCTTGCTGCGAGACTCCTATCTGCCCACTAAAATAAACACAGGAGGTTTCTGCTCCAGCCCTCCCACAACACCCCCTGTCCAGCTCTGACTGAGTCTCAGAGATTAAACGCTAAGGATGCACGGGATCCCGCCTTCTCTAATCAAAATACTGTCAGGGTCAAAGGTCGAGCTCGGAGATCACAGTCAACTTTTATCCTAGCGACATTGTTCCAGAGAATGTGGTTTTACTCTGAGGAGGGAGAGTCTTGGCTGTTTTCCTTTGCTGAACTCCTGTTTGAGGAGCTTTTCTCCACCATCTGTTTGTCTTTCTCTTTTCTCTGCTCACACATAAACAGCCAGTTAAAGAGCTAAATGTGCACATCAGTGCAAGTGCAGAACACAACAATACACATCTGTCATCGACGCAGAAAACACATCAAATCTAGATGTAAAATGCTCCCTTTTGAAATGTTTTTATCCAACAAAAATGTTATTTCATTGTATTTTACAATTCAGTCCATCAGAGAAACATCTATGCCAGAAAGCTAGAAACACAGTTGTGCCAAGTGTGAAATAAATACATACCTTTTATTAGCTCACATGAAGTCCACACTCTTTGATTGATCTTACAAAAGACACAGTAACTGGATAGAGGTCAAATAAATCAATAAATAATAATAATAGCAACCCTAGACACAGGGAGAAAAACAACCTGACATGCTTTCACTATAAATAGGGCTGTCAGGTCTTTTTATTTGTGTCACTTTGCTTCCATGTGGCAGTCATATACAAGAAGAAAGTGGGAGAACTGTGGAAACGCAAAAGACAACTTTGCTCTCCTCCCTTCACTCTACACTCCTAACATGCTACTGCACATAATGAATCTCCAAAAGGTAAAGCCTATGAGATTATTACAGTCTCTCTAAATTTATTTAAAAACTAGATTACTTATGTTGTGCTCATACTGAACGCAAAGTGAGTGTTTTGTGGGGTGCCATTAACATAGAAAGACAACAAAAAGATGTCAACAGATGCAAATTCTCGCCAGGCAACGCAAATGATGGCGCAGCCATACTATACGCGACCACTGAGCATAAATGATGTGAGCACCGTTTATAATTTTTAAAATTGTCATGCCCTCTCATCACACAGCCAGCTTGGTCCATATCACAGATATCCCTAAATGCTTTTATGTATTTGTGTGACCTGAAATGTGTCGCGGAAGCCTATCAGCGCTGAGATCTTGTTAAGATTTTACTAACATTACTGAGACTCAGAAATGGAGAACAAAGTATTGTCGTCTTCTGTGGGCACCTGTAGCTCTATGACTCAACATTAGTACTGTACAGAGGCACAAAACACAGAGAAAAGTGAGCAAAGCCATGAGACACAATGGTAACTTCTGAAAATATGTAACGTGACTTGTGACTTTTAACGTAACTTAGCAAAATGCTCTGAGTAATTTAAGTTGGTTTTTGTGGAAAGTAAACAACAGTCGGAGTAAAGTGCTGACTTAATAGTATAAAAAGTAAAGTGTTGGCTGTCTTGGTTCACACTGGTTCAGAGCAGGGAGCCTCCATGTTCACTGTGGTCACATGACTTGATTCCAGCTATCCATTGTACTTTACAGCAAACCTGATTAGCTGTTTGCTGTCTTTCCCAGTTAGTTAGCTAACACAACCTTTAGCACAGCTGTTAAATACTCAAAAAAAAAAAACTACTTTCAAGCGAAAAAAATTTTGTTTTACGTTTGGTGCGAACACACTATAAAAGATAACCTGCCTTTAGTCTCTCTCCCTTAATAGATGCAGCATGTTTTTGTGCTCAGTATTTTACATGAAGCAACATCTTGTTTTATGTCACACATATAACATTTACATGAATGTGTTGTTCTACCAGTCACACTGAGAATGAACATCTATGTTGCTCTCTGTCTTCTAGATCATTTTTACACAAATAAAAAACTGTATAGATACTGAAAAAGTCAACGTGTCTGGCACATTTGAGTCACTGAAACAACCACAGAAATGTTAATAATACCTCAGAGGCCAGGAGCTGTGATTGAAGGGAAACAAATGAAATACTCTGGCAGTGAAGATACATTCAACACCAACCTCAAAATTGGTCAAAAAACCTTAACAGCTAGAAGTGTATTTCCTGCAGAATGTATTTGCTAATGCAAATTTAATTGGGTTTGGTGAGTCACAGCCAACCAGCTCAGACTTGGTTGTACACTACTTGCCCATCATGAGAGAGAGTAGAGATGAAGTAAACAGTGGCTGGTGAAGAAAATCAAAGTAGCGAAACAAGCAGACATAATTATTTGTTAGGACCCAAATCACTTGACCCTTGGGGGGGTCCTCAGAGTTACTGCACGGAGGCTGCCAAATTATTGTTTGATGAACTTTTTTAAATTATTTATTTTTTATTTAAATATGTCTGACAATACACATTAACATGAATCTAACATACTGTAGCATCTCCTAACAATGAGGCTAAGGGGCATGAACTCATTTTGCTGGCTTTATATTCCTTAACTTTAACACAGGCTATTGTGGGCCATGGCCAACACCAAAGCAACAAACCTGTCTGCTTTACAAGGTGTTCTCTGCAGAGTGGCTACTTCAACAACTTCCTCTTCTCGGCTTACACACACACACACACACACACACACACACACACACACACACACACACACACACACACACACACACACACACACACACACACACACACACACACACACACACACACACACACACACACACACACACACACACTAGCAGGAATAACAACAACCCTCCTCAAACCTCTGCCAATCACAGGCATCTAAAAACACACAACTTCGCTGGAAGTAACATGTTCACTGACGATACGGAAAACTCTGGAACTGCCATAACAGACCTTTTTCCTGTAGGTGAACGTAACAAACAAACATTTAATTTACAGTCAACAACATCAATGATAGCTTAACTATTACCTATGAATCCTTGTGCAATCATGTGAACTAACGCTAAATCACTGTGAAGCACCTAATGACAAGGTTAAGTAGTTAGCTTACAGTTATGTATTGTTAAAATATAATGGCCAATTGGCTGTATTATTATTCCAAGTGTACAGACCTTCTTGTGAGCCACAATGGATCATTTTGTAACTTTTCAAGCAAAAGACTGACATATCGTACACCTCAAAAACTACTGAGAGGACTATTATACAGTTGTAGAGGATAAGTAATTGTTTGCCAAAACATTAATCATAAATGTAGGTGGATATAATATATCAGTGCACAACTGGGAGTTTGTCTACTTAGTGCTCTTGAGTGCCAAAAAATCACTAAGTACAACTTTAAATGGGAGCTATTGAGGGTTTTGTTGCATCATAACAAGCTTACGGATATCAGAAAATATGGAAATCAGTGGTTAATCTTACTCTCCAGATACACTGTGTTTCGTACGACTAGACTATTATAAACCAATAAGGGTTTCTGATTCATAAGCTATTTGCTATTGAAACAAATCAGTTGGAAACCTCATAAATCCAGGCCAGATACATTATGGTTTTATATCAACTTTCATTTTTGAGTTTCATGGTGGAGGACTGAAATTTCAGTAACAAGGCTGAGGTTAGTATGAAGCAGAGATCTTTAGTTGGCGACCTTGGAAATATCCAGCAGCGTACTGTGAGTAAATTGGAGACAGTTGGCCTCATTGACTGTCAATGAAAGTCAATCTCATCTTTAAAGAATTAATAGACGTTTAACTCCCTGCAGTGGTTTTCCAGACCTTAACATGGTGTACGGCAAGAGACTCTGGGTTTAACGTTATTTGTAGACTTTTAGTTACTTAAGCTATTTTTATGTGAAAGAATGAAAAAGATGTACAGTATGTGAAACAACACCCTGCATAATGAAAGGAGAGCCAGTGGAACCAAAAAAGCTGACAGCATCAACCAACACTTCAGCATCTGGACATTTACAAAGACAGGGTGGTAGGGAGGGAGACAACAAATTGCTGGACATTTGTGTAATTTATTCAGAATACAGTGCCCTCTAGATTGCAGCCTGCAACCTATTTGCACAGCATTATCTCTCAGAAGTGGTTAGAGTCGGGTGAGGTGCCAGTGCTGCGTTTCTGAAGTATCTTCATACTGGTACACATTAGTATCACATGTCTCTACTGCTCCTTTTTTTTAACTTTCCATACAGTGGAACTTTAAAATGTGTATGTATTGGCAACACTTTGGCTCATTTAATGCTGGAAAGCATTAAAGGAATACTTTACCACCTAAATGACCATTTGTATATCATTTACTCACCGTGTGATGCATTAAATTGAAGAAAACGTTGGGTTTTTCTTTGAATGCCTCCACGGTGTACAAAGGATGCAAAAACAGAGAAAATTCTGTATGAATTTAGGTAAATGGCGTCCATGTTTAACAACAGCAAAACTGTATCAAAATATTCGTTTACAAACTCTCACACAACTCGTGCAGTTTAATTTAAGTCTTATTTATCTGGTCGTATGCTCAGTACTTCCCAAACACATGCATTTTCAACACACTCTCACTCCGACCTCGCCACATATCGTCATTCGGTCATGGACTTTCCACGCCAAGGTACAATGTGAAAGGTAGTCTCATGTCAAGTTCTGCCTGTTACATGAATTATCTTCTTTCAAAGTACACTTCTGTCTTCACAGGAAATATACTATTTGCATGCAGTTGCTTTTAAAGTAAACGCACTACGTCAGTATGACACTGTGAATTGACGTTCTTTCCTCCAACAACAAGCACACATGGTTATGTTTTGCAAACATGCCCACGTGGTTGGGTTTCGACAACAGAAGCACGTGGTTAGGTTTAGGGAAAAAGAATAGGGATGGCCTCTTCTTACGACCCTGATGGCACTGGGGGTCGTTAAACAATAATGGCGAATTGCTGCGTATTATGCTGATGTGCAAGGACAACTTTTCTGTTGGTATCTGACACTGGATGTCACTGCCCAAGCGCTGGATTTCAATGATTTTGGAGTGAGACCGGACTGGCATTTTCTCTAAAACCTTAAAGGAGAAGTCCAGTATTTTGCACTTTGAGCTCCATTCCTGGGTTGTTTATGATGAAATAGAGTGGTTAAGACCAAAATCTTGACGATTGCTCCTTCTCTGAGAATTTGAGAGAATTTGGCTTTCCCCTGCCTGGCTTAACAAGACTGTCTATGGCCATGTGTAAATCTGTCCTAAAACCACCTTAAACATTTGTTTTCAAAGCCATGAAACTCACCGAGTGGTCAGTGGTGTTCCTTGATGTTCCAACATAAAAATCGTAGCAAACTGTGGTTTTCTCAGAGAAGGAGCAGTCGTCAAGATTTTGGTCTTAACCAATCTATTTCATCATAAACAACCCAGGAATGGGGGTCAAAGTGCAAAATACTGGACTTCTCCTTTAATATGTAAGCCTGAGCTAAAAAGTGAAACTTAACTGTGTTTCGTTTAGACATTTTGTCACACCCCTCGGCATCTCACAGCGATGCAGAAGGCATCCTTTAGCGCCTCTATGTGACACACAGCTAAAACACATTGTAATCTTGGTTAATGTTGTGAAATGGTCACAGTTAGGTTTAGGCAACAAAACTACTTGTTAGGTTGAGAAAAACGATCATGTTTGGGGTTAAAATAAATATATCTATTACGTAACAGTAACTTGCCTAATGTTACACTAACACAACACCGACTTTTGGTGTCACATGGGACATGAACTGCAATCTCCTGGATTAAAATCTTGTTTTGTTGGACCCATCCACCAACCCCCCTCCCTCTCGTCCAGCACAACTTTCTCACTCTTTACACTATTCTACTTTTTCTCAGCTTCAAGTATTGCTGTGGATGGGTTTACTCTTGAGTTTGCTGAAAGCCTTTTAAAAAAACAAAGTCACACAATAACACAGGCAAACTAACTGATCACGGCAGTGGTAGACCAGAGGATTCTGTGTCCCTTTATTCACCGTGGAGGAGTGTGAGAGAAAGTGTTCTTCATGAATTAACACAGTCTCCTTTAAGAGCATCTTTCTGATTTATGTATCCCACAAACAATGGAAACATTAACCCCAAAACATGTCTTAGTACCAATATGGCTTCAGATTCTTCCTCAAACAACACTAAGTTCTTTTCTCATCAATTGCCCACCATTTTGGGTGAGTAAACATGTTGCAAAGACAATTTATTCTTGTTCACAGCAACCTACAGCACAGAGGTTGTCCTGGCCTTGAAAATACACACAGTAGCACATTTTGAAACACTGCCATTACATTTGTTGCTGTCGGCTGCGCAATCACCATGTTCAAGTGTCATTATCCTCTGAGGAGTCCTGCGGACATATTTGTGGCTGTGGTTTCCAGACATCGTAAAGCCAAGTGAAGACCTCCCTAAAAGCTTTCTGCCCAGTAGAGCCAGTACGGTTGCTCTTGGGAACTAAATTATAGGTAGGGGCAAACACTAGGCAAGAGAGGTTACCAAACATGCCAAGCATTATCCATTTAAATGCCAGTGGGTTGTTGCTAAATAGCCAAGAATTTGATTAATGGCAACAGCTTTTTCAGCCTCAAACATTCTTGGTAACTTTAAGTTAAGCATGTATTTAGAGACATCACTCACTAACAACTGTGTGTGTGCTGCAGTGTGAGGGCTGGTTCCCCTGTTGTTACCTACACTGCGTTCAACTCCAACTGCTCCTGACCTCATGTCAGTGTACTTGAGATACTGAACCCCAAATTGTTCCCACTGAGGAGGGAAAATGCTTGCTGCTTTAGACAAAAAGCTGCTGAATGCAATGTGAGCCTGATGTGAAAGATGGGATAAGTATTTCACTTGATTTTAGTCAAGTCTGAATTCATGCCTCTTCACTCGAAAAACGAATAAATGTAATAATTTCTTTTGAAGGGACAGTTCACCCTAAAATCAAAAATACATATTTTTGCTCTTACCTGTAGTGCTTTTGTTAATCTAGATTATTTTAGTGTGGGTTGCAGAGTGTTGGAGATATCGGCTGTAGAGATGTCTGCCCTCTCTCTAACGTAATGGAACTAGATAGCACTTGACTGGTGGTGCTCAAAGCACTAAAAAAATACAACTCAGCAGCAATGTGTCTTTCCAGAAATCATGACCCGGTTATTCAAGATAATCCACAGACCTTGTTTGTGAGCAGTTTCATGTAGGAACAATTTTCTTTCTACCGAACTACACCCACCAACTGTATCACCTACGAAAAAGGAAGCAGGCTTCTACTGCTGGCTCACCTAGCACCACTGAGCTAGCTGACATTACAGGTATGAAGACGGCTATGATCATGTGACCAATTAGCTGATGCGAGTAAAGAAGGAAGGAGTTTATGGTGCAAAAGTCCCTGTAATGAGGCAGGTTGGAGTGGTGGATGACATTACAGGCCACTGAGGATCAGAACCATGTGAAATCAAGGGAACTTTGTTGTCATTGTGTTCTTCACCAAAACCTAACCTATATAAGTTTATATTAAGTACTTAACTTTGGGTAAGGAGGCTACATGATGTTAGGGATTCCCAATACAAACCGTTGTATGAGGATACATTGCATTGTCGCAAGCCTCTTCGCCATGAGCAGATGCACACTTCCTTCTCAGTGTTTCCCACAGAATTAGAGCGTATGTGGTGGCTCTTGACGACAGGGGAAACAGCAAACTTTTTTTTTTTTATGCCTGTGTCCCTTTTTGTCATTCCTGTGCTATTTCTCTAAATTCAGAGGTTATTATGGGTCCATGAATGCAAACAAAACAGACTTTCAAACCCAACAGAGCGAACAGGTTTAGCTCCACTTTCAATGCGCCTGACGTTCTACTGCTGCGTCTGTGCTCCGACAGTGCGGTGCTATAAATAATCAAACGAAATATATATTCCAATGGCACTCCTAATGAATGATCCAGCCCAAAAAATAAAACTCTATTTGTCTATCAATCATGGCGGGGTGGCACAAATAATGAATGTGTGGAAAACTTTGCTTCTGTGCAGTGATACAGTTGGTAGGTGTACTTTGGTAGAAAGAAAATAGTTCCTTCATTAAACTGCTCACAACAAGGTCTGTGGATTACCTTTAGTAACTGGGTCATGATTTCTGGGAAGAGATATTGCTGTTGAGTTTTTAAAAATATATATATTTTATTTATTTATGTTTTTTGATGCATTGAGGACCACAAGCCTAGTACCATCTAGTCCCACTGTATTTGTGAGAAAGCGGACATCTCGACACCTGGTATCTCCAACATTTGGAAACTAACAGTAAAATGATCTAGGTCAATAAATAGGACTACAGGTAAGAGGAAAAATATGTATTTTCGAATTTGGGGAGAACTTTCCCTTTAATATTCCTCATCACTATATTGTGCTGATTTTCTTAAGCTGCTGTTCATTAGCAGCTAAACACTTCACAGCTGGCGTCCATGTTTTTTCTCACCCTTGGAGTTTAAATAATTGGAGATCAGTGATTAAGTTTTTCCTTTCACCAACTTTGCACAACCGCAAATTAGCACAGCCACATTGCAGGATGATGCAGCAGACAGTGAACCACTCAGGTCAGTAACACACACGCTCCCTGTAGGAACACCCTGACTGTTGAATGAAGCCACTCAGTTTGATCAGTATTATCTCCCAGAGTTTATCTGATTGCAGGAATCTGCAGTCTGCCAGCTCAGAGTTTAACCCACATGAATACACACACCTCCCTGTCCTGCGGTGCTGTGTGTGCCACACGGGTGTGCTCTGAATTTGATGAAGCAGGATAATTCTCTCAACTGATCATATCAGTAAAGGAGGAATCCCAAGATCAACACCAGATTCTGGAGGTAGTGACATATGGGAAACATTTTTCCAGATCCTAATAAACTTTCATCTGAGGATTTTGTGTATGTAGAGGGTCTGTATGGGCTGGGCACACTATCTCCAGGCCTCCTGCAACTTCTGCAGAGCCTGAAGGTCGAGATGTATTAAAGGAGGCAGATGGAAAATAATAATCCTGAACTGAATCCACACTGTACTGCACTAACATGCACATACATATAAATGCTCACACATACAATAAATATTAAGTGTGCATGTCCAAACAAAGAGGCTGCATGAGAAATACAACTAACATGGTGATTTTAAAACTAGTTGATTGGAAATAAAAATGGCGACTTCACATGTGTATTTATATCGCATGTACATTTATTGACCCATGAAAGCACATTTGGAAATCAAATTCTGTGCTTATGAACCAGAAACACTGAGGTTCACTGGGAGTTTACCTGTTCAGTCTTTGAACCTGCCAGACATGAGGTGCCAGATGTTTTAAGCTCCTCCACAGGAAGTCAAGCAGATGTTTCACTGGCACTGTGTGAAGTATAGGTGCAGACTGTTGCTCTGACTGTGC
This sequence comes from Cephalopholis sonnerati, assembly GCA_019142605.1. NCBI lineage: Eukaryota > Metazoa > Chordata > Actinopteri > Perciformes > Serranidae > Cephalopholis > Cephalopholis sonnerati. Next base: position 29,135,040 of record JAGQAX010000001.1, read on the forward strand.
ACACACCACGATTACACACCAACCCAAACTCGAAGTGAGATCGGAGAAAGCGGGAACAGATGATTTTTTTTTTTTCTATTTTTACCTCCTTGGGCCTTTTTATTAAATTCAAGATAAGTGCAACCACTGGGTCTCTTTGCTTTCCCTTCGTTCTTCATTTAATTTGATCAGAAAATCTGCTGACGCAGTTTGGTCTCGCACTCATGTGAAACCAATTTCAGCAGCACATAAAAGTCTGCTCTCTGCAGCGCTTCAAACGGGCTGAGGCTCATCTCATCCTCGCCCAGAAGATCTCCGGTCAGACTGGCCGTAGATGTGTGAACCTGCAGGTGTGTTCTTACCACTCTTCACTGCAGGTACAAAGAGAGGGAGGGGAAGCTGTTTCACGCACTCAGCAAACTCAGCAGAAGGCCGACACTACCACACAAACTGACGTGCGCATGGACAAAGCAACAGTGAAGTCAATATGTTTTGTGTCATGCAGTTAGGACCACAGAAAGACGATATGGTGGCAAAAAAATCTGTGTATCACTGTGAAGGGGAGACAAACCAGACAGCCAACCAGATATACATGACGCACACACACACACACACACACACACACACACACACACACACCAGCACTGGTTTACCACACAGCACTATGGAGCTCACAATTCAAACATGATTATGACCGACCTACTGTTACTCATGGAGAAACCCAGACTAGATTTAATCTCAGCCAATATTCTGTAGTAATTTTTGACTTCAGTTTGATTTCAGCGTAACATTAATTGCTGCAAACGTATCACAAACCTGATTTTTAGCTTGTTGTTATAAAGCGATTCAAGATGTGAGACCATAAAATACACATAAAGCAGATGACTTTTAATCCCTACAATTTTGTTCTTCAGTTTCTTTACTGCAGACCTGCTCTCTTCTTTTACAGCAGCTTAATACTGACAAAAAAGTTAAGTTTGATTCATTTGATAGGGCCATCACATTAGGAATTTTACATTTATGCACAAGAGCCAGAAGCGCTGTGTTTAGTGTTTCTGGCAAAACACTAATTTGCAACACCTGCCCACAGGAGGCTTCTCAAAAGTTAAAATAGTCCAGAGTTGTAAAAACAATTTCAGCACACATACGTCCATGCAGTGTTTAACTTTATTGTGACATACATCTGATGAAGGCCTAAAGCTCAGAATAAAGTTAAACACTGCATAGATGTATGTGTGCTGAAATCGTTTTTACAACTTTGGATGTATTGATGTTTCCAGAACCTTGCCAAGACTGAGATGGGTGGGGCAGGTGGTTGTCCTGCATCAAAACTTAAAATAGTAAAAGCAAAGAAATTACATCCACAAGTACATACACAGAAATAGGAAGGAAGTATGGAGCGTGTAGAAAATACACAAAGAAGGTGACTGAAAATGGCACACACATTTCTGTCTGTAGCAAGTTATTTTAATGTTTTTTAAACATGTTTGAAGCTTTATATTTGAAGCTTATATTGGTAATTTGTATTTGGCTACAACAACCACCAAATTATCACGAGGTAGAAATAACACAAAGAAGAAAAACATTTTATTTTAAAAGCCTCTGAAAATAATAATAATTTTAAAAATGATCGTAATGTCTGAGGTCTTTTCTCTTTTACATTGTTGCTTTAGGATTATTTTAAAGTTTTACCATCAATCATACAAAAATATATTTCATATATTTCACGGTGTGAATCAGACAGCATTTATTGTGATCTATTGTTCATTGATGTACGAATCAGAGAGCAGTAGCAGCTTTCATACATCTGTGTAGAATTTTGTCCTGCTCATTCATCAAGACACACAGTGTGTTATCGCTGTGCTTCGTGCCAAAATCCCCCGCGAGCACCAGTACAAAAGACCAGTTCAGAGTTCAAATGGATAAAATAACACCACCATGCAAATATTGCAAAAATGTATCAATGTGCCGATAAAACTTTACAACAGCACATTTTCATTTGATGTTTACACTATAACAGAGGTTATGAGGAGCTAAACAGAGGTTCAGATGAGGATAATAAATCCAGTGCACTGATTCAACTTAAACACAAGCTCCCCTGGTGCCTTAATAATGTGAATTAACTGGATTAAACTTGAATAATTTGTTCAAGGTCGGCTCGTGAGTTACTGTAATGTAAAACGGACTTTTTTAAGTAGCTGAACTTGAAAAATCATCTTCAATAAGCCTCGTCACACTGACACATTACAGTACGTTTAGGTTTGCCTTCCATATGTTTTGTTATAGTTTTGAAGAATCAGTTCTTCAGTTGTTGCAGATGCTTTACAGCTGTGGCTGCTCCCATTGAAGACACTGTTGTACCAGAGCTCCCAGGAAATTTGGGAATTTTACAGTGAATAGAGATGGAGACCAAAGTGGACTCTAACTTTCATCCTTCTTTTTGTTATTATCAGAGGAAACAACCATGACTCAGCATATATTACACAGAAAATTTACATCATGTATGATTTCTTTTAACAACAAAAGAGAAGGCTCACTAAATAGTTTTAGTGCTCATACAATGCATCCTGGGACGTCTGTTGATATGTTATTCATGCTTACTTAAAAATTTGATTTGATAAGTTAAAGGCAAAGTACACCCATTTTCAAAATTCATACACATTATTCCTATGGTTTAAGTCAGTCTATTAATATTAGTAAACATGATCAATTGTCTCCCAAATCCAAAAACTAGAGTTCTACACCTCAAATTTATGATGTCATCAAATATAAAGTCTGGAGCTGCTACACAGACAAGTATAGACGAGTATAGACCGAATCACCTTGTCATTGTGCTAACAACAATCATGTCCGGGTAGACAAATGATCACGATGTATTTTGGCTCTGTCCTGAAATTATACAATTTTGGGGAAACGTTCATATGGTAAAAATTTAAGCGTCGATATACTTAAATCATGTATGGTATTGTACTGAGGCAGTGTGACAGGAGAAACTGTGTTAAAAGAAGATGGATACCTACTGAAAATCTTATTGGCAGCCTGTAAAAAGGCCATCATGAAGAGATGGTTCAAGGCAGAGCCACCAGCATGAGATGAATGGCTGAAAATTGTGAATGAAACATATGATATGGAACTGTTAACTCACAAGATGAGGACTCAAGAGGAGCAGCGTCAAGAGAAATGGGAGAAATGGACAATGTTTGCATGTCAATGACAAAATGATGATGACAAGGTTGAGTCACTGAATAGGTCACAGGCATGTATAGCTTTTGAGAGACAGGGGAATCCACACCTTTTTATTTATTTCTGTACTTAACTTTTGTTTGTTTGTGTTTTATTTTGTACTCTTTCTTTTCTGTACGTTTTTATAACATTTTGTAAAAACAATAGAAATAAAGTGTTAAAAAATGTCAACTGATCAGTTGCGGAGACATGTAAAACTGGCAAACTTGTTTATATCTCTTGTCATTTTCAGTTGTAACTGTAACTTATTGGCACTGTGCTGGAGGCCTCCACATACACTCACAAAATCTCACTGGTTAAGTGTTCATGCAGATGTTGTCGCCATTAGGGTTCTTTGTTTTGTTTTGTTTTGTTTGTTGATATGGTAGTTGTTTTGTATGTAATTTGTTTGTAGGGTTTGTTGTTTTTTTGTTATTCTATAAATCAATGTTATGCTCATCATCTTTTGTAAATTGTAATACTATTTGTCGAGCATAATGGGTACTCATAAATATTTGATCACAAAAAAAAAAAGTTGTAACTGAAATTGTTACTGTAACTTTAAAGATATAAAGTTAAACACAGTGGTCCGACCTCTCTGATGTTTCTACTGTCCTTATTTTATGTGCTGTGTTGCTTTGTTTCTGTCTTTGATAAACCAAATCTATTGTCACAGAAGCAAAGCAATATGCTGCTGTGGATGGGGGCCACAGCAAAATGTATTTTAGCTATTAAAGAAATCTATTTCAGTTAAAGTGTACATTATATTTGGAATATTTTCACCGCATTACCTCACACACTAACCAATCGATGCCATGGTAGAGCAGCAACTCTGGTGTTCTGCTGAGTAAAATTACTGTATTTGTCAATGATGTCTGGTGGCTTTGAGATAATGGCTACAGTTCCCTGTTGCAAAAGGCTGTCTGACAGCAAGGTAAAATGGTGAAAATGTTCTAAATATAGCACACACTTGAGGTAATACTGATTTTTCTGGGTGGGTCTTTGTTTAGGTGGCTAAATACAAACCAACTGAGGCAGTGTTTGCTCAGCACCATTTAATTTAACGTAAGTGATGTTTGGTTTTCTGCCTGAAACTTACAGTTAACAACCATTGTGTTTCAGTCTATAGAATAAAGCTCATTTAGGTATGCAAAAAAGAAAACACTCCACAACATCAGGCTCCCATTCACTGTCTACAGAGCAACTCCAGACTTTGTACCCTGTCACATGACAAGTTTAAGACTGACTTTCCTGGTTTCTGGCTTTGAGAGAGAGTAGCATATGTTCACAAATATTTATTGAACTTTCCAAGGCCATGGAAATAACATATTGGAATTATTAATTTAGGTGGTGTTCCCCTGTTAGTGAACACAAAGAGGTACATTCATTCAACCAATCATTTCAAGTCAAAGGACTCCCTGTCAGATGTTTTGATTTGCACTGAAATTGTTTTCAGTCGACTTCAAATTAATAAAACTTTATCTATTGATTCACCACAAGAAAAACATGCATGATGTAAAATTAAATAAAGGAGGTCAACTTCCCAAATATTCACATCTAAAATACACGAACTGGGTTGAGTCAAGTAGTCATCAAAGAGTCCAACACACCACTGGTGCAGTGCTGTTGTTCCACACTGAAAACACTGTAATGGGATATGACAGGAGGGGTAATCTTTGATTCAGTCAGATACACTGCAGATATTTGCATGTCACGAAGATGAAACACTTGAGCAGAGCTTAGCTCATTCTTTACACTGTAAAAGACTGAGAATGTGGTCAGGACTAATAGCAGATGTTTTGCCTTTGGGCAGGGCCGCCCGTCATTATGCCAGGTAGTGGCTCAAAACAGCTCTCCATGCTGATTTGGCCAGTGCCACTGAAATGTTATACCAATCATGTGTTCCTAAATGTCTGCTGCCACATGTGATGTGTTCGAAATGGCCCAGACTTTGTTGTTTTGGTTTCAGAAATGTTCAACAAATCTCTGCTGTGCACACACACAGCGTATGATCCCCAGTATGTTGAGGAAGTCTGGGGTTTTCGTACACTGAGATGCCCAAACAGGCTCTGCAAAGATGGAATGTCTCTTTTATGTGAAATTAAATAAGATCAGCTTGTGGGCCTCTCTCCTTCCTGTTCCGCTTTCCGTTTTATGTTCATTTCCATTCCCGAACAAAGCCGTCTCTCCACGGTGTATTAATGCCCATCAAAGGCCTCAATCAAGTTGCTTTGCCACAGGCTAAAGCCAAACTGGAGGGGCTAAAGTTTAATGTTGTCAGTTGCAACGAGGATGTGGGCTCATGTCTCTTCCGCATCCTTGTGTTTTCTTTTAACCCCCAACGTACGCAAATATCTCGCAAGTTCCATTAGGGAAACAAGGCATCTGAAATCAGCACACGCTGACGGGCCATCTTAAGGTCACTGAATGTGACAACAGTCTTACTCATTGTGCCACTGAAACAATGTCTGCATGTATTTCACTGAGAGGGGAACATTTTGAAAATAAAACATAATTACACAGGGGCTTCCTAAAAAATTGGTCACGGCTGTGGGTCAATAGACTCTTAGTTTAGAAGTATCCGGCAATGAGAAATATTTAACGAGAAGCTGCCCACTGTCTGCTGACATTTTCTCTTCCTGAGTGGAATATTGTGGTTTGATTAAAGTGCATTTAAACATATTAACTCTATTTATTGTGTGTTTTAAATACAGTGTGTGTGACTAACAACATAATTGATTTTACAGTAATACATTCCCATTTTGTTTTCTCATACATTTCTATTAAAACTTAACATCTGAATTACAAGAAATAAAAATACTAGAAATAATTTATTCATATAAAAATGCATAAGCAAAGAATCCCACTGAGCAACAGACGTCATTTCAACATCATGTCTTTGCTTTAGCTCTCATATAAACCAGGATTTATTGGCTATGTATAGCCCCGTTTCAGACCATATTTTAAAAACATCACTATATATTCATTCAAAAATGCATAAAACCTGTAAATATTTAACACATAATTTTTTTGTCATATAGATTCTGTTTACTCTATCAAACAATTCAGTGTAACCTTGAATGCATGTTTAATATATGTCTAAAATTGTTCAGGTTTTACTTATATTTGATCTTAAAGAAAATGTTTTATACTAAAAATGTAAGAACATGTTTTAGACGTATTCTAAAGTGTGTTCAAATTAATCGAAAATGAACACCAACATCAATTCCTCAAAGGAAACTGGAGACAAACTGTTTGCGATGAGGACTAACTTACATGAATTATTCCTCATCTCATGCAGTTTGTCTGTCTGCTGCCAATGAATACATTTGTCTTTATAATAAATACAATAAGATATATAATAGATTTCATGTGATCTTTATAAACTAGTCATTTCGGACCAGTTGTCTCTCCACAGGATATTAAAAACCTACAGTTGAATCAAAAGCATGATTTTATTTGACTCTTGACCTATTCTTTGTTCAGGATCCCTACAAGTCAATACTGCAGTAACGTCTACTCTTCCTGGGGGCCACACAAAACGCAAAAACAAGACAAAATATTAATATAGTATTGACAAATTAAAATCAAACCCAAACAGGAGACAGCAGTAGTTCTCTCACATTTACAGTGTCATCACATCAGTAGATCACACAAGCAAACCAACAGAGCCCACAACTAAGGTTCATAGAATTGTATGTAACTATATCTGACTGCACAAAATATGGCTGTACATTAAGTTATCATCCAAATGAGCGCAACAAGTACACATGACCTTCACAAACATTACATCATATGCTGGTAAAACAGATTTCTTTTTTGATAATTGCTGTTCTTAGTTTACTTTTTAAAGTACTCCTAATGGTAACCTGGGTTAGGTATGGTGGTAGTTTATTCCAAATCACTTCGGTCAGTGAATTTAAATTTGTGACTTCTGTCATTATGGGTGTAGATATCAGCGGGGGAACACAAGGGACATGTCCCACTCAATATGCAGAGCATGTGCATTTGACCCCCCCCCCCCAATAAATACATGAAAGTAACAGAGGATTGTGTTGAAAAAATTAAAGACATATACACCATAAATTGATGCAGAAAAGTCACAATTTGGTGCATAAACGTCACCAGAATGCAGGAAAGTAATGTCTGATGCTCAACATTTTCTGGCAGAGGACCCCAAACACCCCTGTTTCAGATGTGCCCCCACCCCAGTGTTGAAACAAAACCTACGCCCTTGTCTGTGATCAATGGAGACTTCTTTCTAAAAGAATTTGGCTGAGTATTATACTTCAAAAAGACAGAAACAACTTGTGTTTCTGGAGTAAAATATGTTGCCAGTGCTTTTTTTTGTTCTTTCTGTGTATGCATACATCAGTGTGTGTGTGTGTGTGTTTTAATGCTGCCTTATTCACTGCAGGTGGGCCTACTGCTAAGGGGAAGCTTTCACTCACTGTGCCAGAAAAGTGACACGTAAATAATTTTTCAGTACCGAGTCCCTCACGCTCTTTTACACCGACCGTCCTGAGCTGTACAGACTGGTTCTTATAATAAAGCAATAACAGTTAGTAAAACTCTGGACACTTTTCCCTGTGAAAAAAGGGGGAGATCAGATCATGCTTGTGGCCAACGCATGAACCACACTCTAAACATGCCAGTGGAAATATAAAACACATTATATTCCATCTTTATTTACAGCGGTTGCAGACTTCCTAGAGCTACACTAGAGATAAAAACAGACAGTATTCAGGCACGTATAATATTTCAGAGTCCTGCTGGTGTCCATTGTGCTTCCTGCTGAATACCACTCATACAACTGATTGAATGATGACCTTTCAGTTTGGGTGCATGGTGGTGAACTAAATGTTAAATCTGTAGAGCCAAACCAGAAAAATGCTGCAAATGTGAGGTATTATTGATTTGCATGGTAGGTGACCCTCTCACTGAATACCTGAATCTATCTAAAAGCTATAACATGATTAGGAAACATCAGCTCACTGCTAAGAATAGCACAGACAGAATACTGTTCCAGCAGGTTGACAATTCAGCTTACTAATCATTAAGTCTGGTTCACTGCCATAAATCATGCTGCTGACACACAGAGACTTCACAGTAATTAGATATTTGTTTGACTATATTAGATGAAACATAAACTGCTGTAAAGTCATTTTTATCTTTCCCCCTCGAGACAGTCACTTCACAGCTGAGCGTGAGCCAGAGTTTTCAGAGCATGAACGTTGCATCACACGTACAAGTACGGACACCTTTCAGCCTGACAGAGTCCATTTGAAATCCAATCATATAAACGGAGCAGATTTCTACTCCTCTTTCCCTCGGTTGCTTTCTTTACTCCCCTCACACATGTGCTGTATGTGTGTACATGTGTCCACCATGTGTGCGTGGCTGAATATGTTTGTGTGTTTGTTGCAGTATGTGTTCACTATGTATAGCTTCTAGCCAGTCTGTCTGTTTTCCTGCTCGTTGCTCACAAGCATGTGCCAGTGTGCACCCTGAGAGGTTACAAACACTGACAGGAAAAGCAGAGGAGGTCTCACCTGCACACCTGCAGCAGAGGATGGAGCAAACTGTATGCTGCTCATATCTAAATTTTGGCAAACATTTTTTCTTTTTATAAGTTCAGGAAAAGTTTCTGAAACTGCAGTCAGAGTTGGTACTTAGTTTGCTTATGTATTTATACTATCATTAATCAAATAGCTGTCAACTTGTAAATTAATCGCCAACTAATCTGACCAACAATTGTTTTGAGTAATTCTTTAATTTCCAGTTTCTTATGAATATATTCTGATGTCATTCCTCCTTACTCTCTCATTTGAGGACATCATCTTTGGTTTTGGAAAACATTGATCAACATTTGTCACAATTTTCTGAAATTTTAGAAACCAAAAAAAAAAAACAAAACAATCTTTGAATCAAGAAAATAATCATCAGATTAGTCTAGAAAAAAATAACTGTTAGTTGCAACTTTAATTCACAGTAGAACTCAGTCCATTGTTGCTAGATTATTGTGTGAGCAAGACATTTTCTATTTCAAATTCAGAGGATGTGAATATCTGCAGCCTGTTGTAAATCATTGAGAATTTTTGAAGCAAATAAAATCTGCTACATATTTTTGGTCCCACAGTTTCAGCTTGAACATGAGTGTAAATTTCATGATGCCCCAGCTCACAGGTGGAAGCCATGTTTGTCCAATGACTGATCCAGCACAAGCATATCCAAGAAATATCAATTATAAGGTTGGACTTAAGGGAAAATTCATTATTGTGAAATAATACTCTTGAACCTGATGTGGCTTTGAGGGACAAATAAACAGGAGTGTTTCCTTGTGCAGTCTTTTATGGCATCCTAATGTAGAGCTTGTCTTGCACTGTCTTTCTTTTTTAACTGACATGACACTGCTTTTAGAAACAAACAAAAACAGGCAAATATTCAATTAAATTGGACTGTATTGAGATGTATTGAAAATAAATGTTACTATTTTAAGGACTAATTAAAAACTTACTAGAATCATAAAGAGAAGGCAAATCAACTGTCACGATCTGATAGAAAAACTGCAGGGAACATCATGTGCATTTGTTTCTGTAAAATTGATAAAATTAAAGACATTTACACCATAAATCAATGCAGAAAAGGCACAAATTGATGCACAAAAATTCACCAGAATGCAAGAAATCAAGTGAATGATGCTCACAATTTTATGACACATAACCCCCAACCCCCCCCTACCCCCTTTCACATGTGTCCCCCGAAATGAAACCTACGCACTTGTAAGGGATTCAGCAAATAATCAAACACAAACGTGGGATTTTCGTACACATGAAAATGTTTTAAACTAATGCATACAGCAAATACTTTGATGGCAAATTTCAAGCTGCAATATAAACGAAACAAATACACACAAAAATGAATCCTGCCATAGTTATTATGGACCAGGTATCAAGCAGCCTGCAGCACAGTGACCTGTGATGTTGTCCACAGCGGAATTAGGTTGATTTTTCGTTGCAGGGTTTTTAACTTTTTTCAGTATGCACGAAGTTAAGGCTCTAAACAACCTGCTATTGATCACGGGTCATTTCTTCAATGGCTGCACACCAGGATTTAGAAATAACTCAAGACAATAGACGGATGTTCCCTCGCTGTAAAACAATATATATCATCTGATCTCACTGAGATCATGTAGCATAAACACAATTAGAAATTTAGATCCTGAAATGTTTGCAGTCAGTGCAACCAAGGGCGTAGATTTCGTTTCAGTATTGGGAGGGACACATAAGAGAAGACGGGATTTGGGAGTCCTCCGACAGAAACATTTTGAGCATCAGTCACTTAATTTCCTGAATTCTGGGGAATTTTTGTGCGCCAGTGTTTGTCTTCTCTGCGACAATTTATGTTGTAAATGTCTTTAATTTGGTCAGAATAAAAGTCCTCTGCTATTTTTATGTTTTTATAAGAGGGAACAAATGCACATGTTATAAATACTGAAGAGGACATGCAACCATGAGCTGTTTTTTTTTTTTTAAACCAAAATGAAAAAATACAAAACTGATGATTGAGGTCTTAAATCTTTTCAGTTAGGTTATCTTGTGGTACCGTTATGTATATTTCGAGTCCACTTTTGTTTAGATTTAACATACTTCATAATATTTTTGCACTAAAGTCACGAGATATTTAAAATAAAATATTTTTTCTTCAAGTTTAGGATGTTTTTTTCGCCACAGATCAAACAGGTATTTATTGCTCAAATAAAAAAATCGGATGTAGGTGGCTCTAAAATTCGTTCAAGTGATAACTCCGACATTAAAAAGCTCTTCTAAACTAAAGCCCAGTTTTATTCAGAGGCCACAGAGCTGGCTGAAGGAACACAATCGGCCGAGTATGGATGATTTGCCCTTGATGAACCATTGCGAATGAAGCGTGAAATTGTGCCCTCTCCGCCCCAGTGCCATCACTCATGGGCTATATTCATATCCAAATTACATTAATGTCATGTGTTAAGCCCCCCGCCCCTCTTTTGCAATTTTTTTTTTCAGCTAATAAGTGACCTAACTGGTTCATGTCATCAGCATAATCACTTGGGAAGAGGTCTTGAAGCCAGCAGATCTGGGTCCCATCCTCTGAGGAAAGACGGGTTTGTGTAACTCTGCTCAAACCTGAGGGGGAGTTCGGAGTGTTTGGTCAACGACAGTGGTTCCTGGAAAAGATCTGAATCGTTTTATAACCAAACCCAGCTGCGGTCTGGTGTGCGCTGCAGTCTCTGCATGCATGTGTGTGTGTGTAGGTTCATCTGTATGAGGTAGAGAGGAGAGGAGGGAGAGGAGGAAGAGGAGGGGGTGTCTGCGCTTCCCTTTCCAAGAGAGAGAGAGAGAGTGAGCGAGGGAGTGAGAGAGAGAAAAGTTTGGTCTTTTTCTCCCCTTCACTGTTTTTTAGGCATGAACGCCGAGACCTGCGTTTCATACAGCGATATGACATCCATGGATTCATATTATAGCCCCTCTGCAGCGCAAGGTAGGGATCACCAGACGGACCACTTTAGGACATTCCCAGCCTCTGACACTAAATACAGCCCCACTGCCTTCCTGCCCAACAAAGGTCAGGCTTACGGAGAAAAGTCCCGGAGCCCCTTCCAGCAGGAGTGCCAGTCATTGGATGCCGCCGCAGCTGGGCAAGGCACTTTCAGCAAATACCACCTCTTCATGCAGAGGTCTTCTTGCAAAACACCCCCCGAGGAGGGCAAACTGCACCAGGAGAGTGGACACAACGGAGCGCTCATCCCCTGCTATGGTGAGTGGAGAGAAAACACTTTAACACGACTGAGTTATAGGCGTCCACTTGGCAAGGTGAGGCTTCACACGAGTCCAGAATTTAATTTGTGAGACTGTTTTCATCACAAATCAGAGAAACTATGAGGAAAGTGTCAGCAGAATGTATTATAAGAGACAGGCAACAAAAACACTCCAGCTATCCAGAGTCAGGATGTTTTCTCTGGGCAGTTGTGTGTCTGATAATTACCTCTACCTGTGCTGATCATTTTAACGTCATCATCAACGTCATCGCTCATCATTGCTCCATTTGATCGCACAGGATCCGCAGATAAAGCCTGCCTGAGTGGTTAGGAAGTTTCGATCGTAATTGATGGCACAAATGCGTAAAGTGGCCATCATGGTTCTCAGATACGCCATGTTTGATCCTAAACCTTTAAAACCCCACTACTAAACTATTCCAACGTGTTTGGTGCTTTTAAAAATCCTTTGTTTTGTTTCCTTCCTCTTGTCTCCCTAAAATAAGAGACCCTCCTTCGTGCGTAAAAAACTCTCCTCTCCAGCAGCACACAGGACGTCTCAGCTCGGCCCAGAGGTTCTGTGCGTAACGCAGTTAAGAAGCGGCATAATCTACCCGACTATCAAATTGTCCCTTTGGCCATCAAAATTAAATTAGGGTGCATTTAATGCGATAATCTGCATTACAATCCTTAATATTGGAGCTGAGTCGGACAATTGAATTAACAGGTTTTCAGATGGCACAAATATAGTGAGGCTCCAAACTGATAATATTTGCATTTCATTGCTCCGCCTGATTGGCTCCAATTAGATTTAATTGCGTGAGGACGCTACTGTAATGGGTGAATGATGAGGGTGTAAATAAAACTTTGACCCTTGTCAGGCAGGCGGCCACTTTGAAGAAGCATTAATCCGTGTTTTTAAACCCACCAGAGGACTTTTTTCGTCTCTAACCGGAAACACACATGATGAAAACTGCAGCATCAAGATGTGACACACAAAAGAGGCTTTAAACGCGTTTGGTAAATTAAAACGATAATTCAGCTGCTTTTCCTCTACACACACACACACACACACACACACACACACACACGGAAGATGACTAATATTTGGTATCATGACAGTACGTCCTCTGTATATTAACACAAATTTAAGTTTTCAGCTTTGTCACACAATTTGCAAAGAACAAAGCGACAGAAATCAACAGACAAACAAACAAATAAACAAATTGGGTTTGTTAAAATGACTCAAGCTGCTGATTATAAACGTTAAGGAGGAACATACCTCTTTATGCATACGGTTTATTTCGGAGGTCAAAGATCAACCACTGACACCTTTTATTAAATCCTGCAAAACGCGTTTATGCGTCTTCAGCCATTTTTTTTTTTACGCTGAGCTGAAAACACACGCTCTGAACTTGTTTTAGTCTTAAGATTATAACAATAGAAACATTATGGTCTCGAATAAAGCCACAAAGCCTTAGGGCTCTCCTCTATTTGCATATAAAATCTATAAAATGTGTGCTGGATACATCTGAAAAGGATCCACTGAGCAGCTCTGTTGTAAACGGATGAATCAAGAAATAATATTCAAAATATCATCAAAACAAAATAATTAAAAAAACCCATAAAAACCCAATTTTATATATTTTAACTGTAAAATAATAATAATGATAATAATAGTAATAATGATATAAAATAAATAATAAAAACTGACTTTTACGCATGAAGCCATCACTCCTTTTTTCTCTGATTCACTCGGGCTGCTTGTCCATCAGTATTACACTGAAATGTTTAGTGGAAGTAGTTTAAGGATGTTTTGACAGTTTCTGGAAATCGGCCTGTAGAAGTAAAAACCTTTACAGCTCCAAAATGTCAAGAACGGAGATCAATCTTTTGGCCCCTTTTTTTATAATGCCTGTTAAGTTTTTACTACCTATTAACCCTGACATAGATCCGGTAAATCGAGATGACATAAAGCTGTTATATTATGTTGTAAATAAGCCGCAGTTATTAGGCTGGGAGTAAACTGCAAATTTAGTCCAAACCACCGAGAAAGAAAGTAAGCAAACGAATTCTTTTTAAATATAAACTTTAAAAAAATACATATATTTTACGCACAACTTGGAGACGAGATCGTGTTTGCAGCAGATGCGCATGAAGGGGTATTTAAATTATATAAATTTTAATTTCTCTGCTTCTTTAGATTTTTTTCCTTGTATTTTTTCTTATATTTCACAACTAAGGTCAGATTTTTGGGGTGAAATATACATCAGAGCTCAGGCACGGAGACTTTAATGTGGACCTAATGACCGGATTCACAGTGAAGGAGGCAGGAAAAAACATCCCGGCGCTTATAGACAAGAAGAGCTGAGCCATTAATGCGACTCAGATGTCAAACTGCTCTGTTTACCTTTATTTCCCTGCTCTCAGTAACGTGGCCCCCAGAGACAAATGCCTTTAACTCTTCAGACTTGTTTCTGGAGAGTTTAACGTTTTTATCATTTTAAATACGACATAATTTTCAGATATATGAATAAAAATCGAATCTGAATTGATGTGTTATGCAAAGATATTGTCTTTTAAAAAAGCCACACTGAAATAAGTTACAACTGGCTGCAGTTTTCCTGGTGATTTCCACTTACTAAAGCTTCAAGTCAACCCATCTTTTTTACTGACTTCTGCACCACTGACTGATCGTGAATTGAAGGCAGCAGTAAAATATGCCGAGCTTACAAGCACAGGAGAAAAATGATAAATGACTCCTGATGTGTTTATTGGAAAATGCTGGTGTATTTTACTCCCTGAGTCACCTCTCTAATCAAACCTGTATTTTACACAACGTCAGGGCAGTTTCAGGCTGTCAGAGGATGGCTTTGTTGTTATAATTTGTGGCTTGATCGGTTCAGTCTAAGGTGATGTGATGACTGGTCTCAGGCCTGTCTGGAGCTCTGACTGTGACATTTCTGGCCGCTGGAAAACAGCATGTCTTTCTAATAAACATTTACATACATTAGAGTCACTAGCAACACTGTTTTATTGTTTCTACTCAACACATTGGCAATCATGTTGTTACATGAAATCAACGAGGCAGCTGTTGGAGCGTGGAGCTGAGAGATGACAGCATCAGAGAGGGAAATGTGGGAGAAGTGTTTGTAGGCTGCGCAAAAATAAGCAGATATCAATATGACAAAATGAAAAATTAACAGTGGTGGAAAATGTATTCAGACTCTTTAGTAAATGTAACAATACAACAATATAAAACTACTTAATTACAAGTAAAAGTGCTGCATTTAACTTGTTACTTGAGTAAACGTTTAGAGATATAATCAGCAAAAATGTACTTTAAGTATCAAAAATAAAAAGTAGACAGTGGTATAAGTATGCATATTATTTAGGGGTGGGAATCACCAGATGCCCCACTATACAATATTAGCAAAATACTAAGTAACCATACAATATTATTGCGATTTTAATGGTTTCGCAATATGATACATTTTGTGAAATACTGTCATTTATCACCCTTTTTCAACTGCAAATTATGTCCTCAAAGAAAAACGTTGTTGTTGAAAAAAGTTTTCAGTCTGTTCCTGTACAGAAAGTTAAAATTGTATTTGAAATATCAGTAATTTTATGTAATTAAAAAAATCAATACTTGAGTCTGTGTATTGACAAAGTATAGCTACACATTTCTGTATTCATTTTTCCCCCTGACCCCTAACATTATTGGCATTTGCAGCATTTTAATCTTAATGTAGCCTAATTTATAGCAGCATAACATATTTATTAAGCTCATATTTTGCATGTAAAATCTTAATTTGCAAAGTCACACCTGTTAAATAAATACAGACTAGTAAAATAGTCAATATTTCTCTCTGAAATGTGGATTTAAGTCATAAAAATAGAAATATTTAAGTACAGTAATTGCATCAGAAGTTAAGTTAAACCATGTTTTTATGTGTATAAAAAGTCATACCGGTCACCAAAGAATGAATCTTGTACAGAATCAATATAAAAAAGGTCAAACTGGAGCTCCTGATTGAAAAACTGGGGCCCTGAGTATGATTCAGTCACTTCACAGTCTTTAAGCAGCCACCTACACGTCTTTGTGATCCTCCAGAGACACCACACTTCCTTCTTTTGATGTGTCCGTGTCTTCCCTCAGTGTCTGAGGTTGCTGACCTTTAGCTCGGCTTTCCTGCCCTCATCTGTTTGGAGAGCAGGGCGAGTTTCCCTGCACGCACACAAGCAGAGAGAATCCATTCGAAACCCCCCGTTTGAAACTCTCTGGTGTCAACGTCGAGCATGTTGCAACATTTGGAGTCCAGTTTTGCACAGTAAACATTTAACTGCAGCAATAAGATAACGGATGTGACTTTGTTGTTGGACGGGTGTTGAATTGAAGTCTAATTGTGGTAGGATTTGTCTTTTATCACTTTTTTTTTTTTTTACAGCCATTGGTTTTGCAGGGTAATGACATCTTTGCACCAATAAGCCACTGCTGGTGTGATCTGAAGACATACAAAGCTGCAGTTTATTCTGGTTAAACCATAATTTATTTTTGGGGCAAAGTGAGAATTCGATCCAGTTCTGCTGCCCTGTATGTGTAAATACATCATCATCAGAAACAGTTAGTTAGACCAACATTCAGGTTTGACTGCACTGACTTGTGAGATTTTGTCACTTCGATCTCCTGCCTTTTTTTGTCCCCTCACCATGTTTAACCCAGCACAAACCATTTCAGCCTCTCGTAATGGCCGTCTGCGTAGATTGGTTCGAGCAGGGAGTAATGGGAACCAGCCATGCAGCCCAGACAACTGAGGCACACTTCAGCGAGTCAATGACATGAGTGGAGGTGACAAGGACTCAGGATCATTTTACCATTTAGCTTAAAGTTTGGCAGGGCAATTTACATTAGGCTCAGTTTGCATGGCCGAGTGAGAGCAGCAGGGCAAAAAGGCTCCTGCAGTCCAGGACTTCCTTTGGTCTCTTTGTCACCGCTTCATGTAAACTGAACGCTGACACAGAACCAACCATGGAGCACTAAAGATCGACACTGAGTTGTTTTTTTACCTGTTGTGTGTCGCTATAGAGAGGTAACTTTATTTTTTGACACTCACTTGACTTAAAAATCTCTATATCATCCGTATAAGTCCTTGCAACGGTAAGGGACGATTTTTTTGACGTTTAAGGTTTGTCAGGGTCCTTGTGTAAAGTTGTGTAGCTTCACCAATGCTGTATCAACAGCTAGCACAAAGATACTGCTTGGTTTCTGTAGTTTAGGAGACATAAAAGGTTTTAAAATTGAAGGTAAATGGAATTTGGAACTCTGATTGCTGTTGAAAAGTTAAATAATAGCTTGCTTGACCTTTAAAGTACGATTTAAACATGTATTTCAACTGCAGATACAAATACAGTAAAACAGATTCAAGGGTTTTCTTCACCAGCAGCTATGTTGCTTTTTTACTTTTTGTTATTTTATTCAGTATCATTATGTGATACTGACAGGACTTGGTGTTTTTAATATGGATTTAATTGCACTGGAGGCCTTAAAAATATACTTAAATGTCGTGTTTTGTCCATAGCTGTATATCTGCCTTGAAACTCTACAAACCTACTGTCATAAAATGGTGTAGGTTTGGTGTACAGATAGGCCTTTAACGAATGATCACTGGTTACTGAGTAGTTGTACTGCTGCCGTTAAACAAGTATAATTTCTTATCCATATATATAACCCTAACAGACAGTGAGCTGTGACTCCAAAACTTCAGTATTGTTGCAGGACATGTTGTTAGAGTTGATGTCTCTTGGTTGTTTTGGAAGTTGAGTCCTTGGTATAGGAAAATGTGATTGTGCATGTTGTTAAGTGAGTTTCCCAGCAAAGTATTTTTCATTTTATGTGCGTGCACACAAAAATGTTCTCCAGAGAGTTTTCCCCACTCGGATGGAATGTTCTCCTTCGATCAGACAACAAAAACATAAGATGAAGGAAATTCTGTTTTGCTCCAAAGTTTGAGCGAAACATTTGGAAGGGGAGCAGGTAGGAGGGAAAGAGACGCAGAGGGGGAGAGGGCGAGGGAGACAAAGAGTGCGTGCGGGGTGATTTATCAGTCTTAGGCTTTATGGATTTTTTTTTTTTCACAGTCTGTGAATTTTGCACAACCTGCTGCGATGGATCATCGCTCTGCACAGTCAGCAGAGTTGAATTTCAAAGTGAATGGCTACCTATCACACAGGTCACAAAAGAAAACTTTTACTTAGGAAAAAAACAGAAAAAGTAACGTGCTGATGTTTAAGGTTCAGTCTGTGAGACACACTGACTGTTTCCAAATCACAGCCAAGGCCAAGTCAAGGCCGACGTGTGTGTGTTTGTGTGTGTGTATTGTCCCAAAATGTTTTGATGAATGCACCTGACACCACACCAAGCAAGTATAGCGCCAAGCTATTCATAGTCATGTTATTTGTATCTCCAAAACAGACAAGGTTGGATTTCAAGAACAGAGGGTCAGAGAGACTTTGAACGCATCTTCAGCGTGATGGAAGAAATGTTAAGATCCTTTACTTAAAGCAGCTATAGTAGCTGTTTTTATAATAACACTGTATCACATGACAATGTGTAAACAATGTGACAATGTGAAAGAGGTCGCTGGTAGTGATGAACCTACAGAGAGTTAGCGCCTGGATGTGCAGCTCCCCTCAGCTTTATAGGGAGTTTCAGCTCATTGTTTATCTGTACGGCTCACAGCTTTACTGTTTTGGTTCACCCTAACTGCTCATGTAGTGTTGCTTCAGCAGCAAACAACAGACAGACACAGTTAGCAACTAGCTGGTGGAGCATTTAGCACCGCAAGAGCCAGATATTTTCCTGAGAAGTTGGTAGAGACCAAAAACAGAGCTAACAGAGAGTTAATATTGGACTTGACTTCATTAAATGTTCAGAATAATGACACCACATAAATGATAATGTTGTCTCATAACTGCTAAATGTGTAAAAGACAAACTGCTGGCTAGCAATTTCACCATTTCAACCAAAAATGAGACGCTGTGTTTGTTTACAACTTGTTTCCACTGACTCTGAGTGGCCAAAAAGATCACTTGGCCCAGGTTTAAGTAAAAGTAGCTACTTTATAACTTACTCTTTTACAAGTAGAAGTATTATCAACAAATGTAATGAAAGTATCAAAAGTAAAAGCATTATTTATGCAGCAAAATGGATGCATTATTCTGTTGGACTATTTCCAAGGATACCTTAAAGCTGTAGTTCGTAACTTTTATAAAAAAAAAAATATTTAGTGAAACTGTCACCTTCTTCACACAGCACTAAATAAGACATATAATCTGTGAAATAATAATTTTCCTCTGCCTACTCTAACGCCTTGTAGTGCTGCTAATGGCATTACCACACATACATGAACAAAAACAACCAATCAGAGCCGATGAATATCTAAAGCAGCTGTCAATCACGTCAATCCCTGCTCATGAATTGTGGTCAAACTAGGCAGCGCTGCTGAAACATGAATTAAGATTCTCTAACTGCAGTGCCTATTTCTGACCTCAGATGTTTTCAGAAACACATTTTAGTGCACTGTTTAGCTGTAAAATGAGAGAGTTTTGCTGCAGCTTGTGGGTGGTGCTTGGTACGTCAGTTGAAAGTATCCAACATGGCAGCCAGGTCACAAACTTTCTCATTTTACAGCCAAACAGTACACTAAATATGTCAATAAAAACATTTAAGGTGAGACATAAGTAATACAGTAACATAATCCTGATTTGTTTTGATCAGGGCTGCCTAGTTTGACAGATTGACCAAAGTATCCAGAGTGATTGACATGACTGACAGCTGCTCTGATTGGTTACCGCTGCGCCGCAGTCGGATGCCATGCCAATGCCATTGCAAATGCCATTAGAGGCAATAGAAAGAGGAAGGGACATTTTTTTATTTTTAATTTTTATAAAAGTAACTAACTGTAGCTTTAATGTGAAAGCATGACTTTAATGTTGCGGTTGGTTAAGATGACGCTACATTAAACTACTCTATACAGGCTAGTGTTGGGTGGTTTCATCTATAACAGTAATTAAAATCACATTGTTAAAGTAACCAGTAACTACAGATAATGTAGTTTAGTAAAAAAGTACGATATGTTCCTCTGAAATGTTGTGGATTGTAAGCATAGAGTAACATACAATTACATCAATCAAGGATGAGTAAAAGCACCTTAAATACAGTACTTGAGCAAATGTAGTAGTCGTTAAATTCCACCACTTATCTGCTGTTGGCTTGTAATTTGTAATAAGCCTCCTTATGTAGTCATAAATAACTTCATATATAGTACATATCATATTCTTTCCTTGGCTTGATTGTCCAGCCCACACAGCATCAGGCCTCAGTGTCTCAGCCAGCCTCTGTCTCTGCAGCCAAGCAAGACTTATGAGTTATCCACAGTTCAAATCTTCATGTTAAATCAAAATCCATGTTTTAAGTCAGTTAAACAAACCCCAGAAACACGTACAAATAAATACTTTGCTCACACATTTCCTTTCTCCTCTGTTCACTGCATTTAGTTAGAAAAACTTTCTTTCCTTTCCCATCTCTCCATCTCTTTTTCTCCCCTCTGTTTACGTTTCCCTCTATTTCGGATATTTCTTTTTCAGTTTGAGCAACATGTTGTTAATCTCTCCCAGTCGCCGTGTGGTGTGTAATTTATAGCGTTTCCTCTTAACACCGTGAGCTGACCCCAGTCATCCCAGTCAATAAAGAGGCAGTGAAGGTGCCCTGTCGCTTTACAGCCAGTTAAATTACACTTTGATGTTGCCCCCTCATTTTCAACTGTGAATTAATAGCTGTCCGTGCTGAATGTGTGACGCACGAGAACAAACATGAAGTGCCTCATAATGGTAAAAACGAGGCATGGTGGACTGTCGTAAATCAATCCTCGGTTTGATTTTGATATCAATGCCAACAGTGACATAATACGTCGTAAAACTAAACAGTGTGGCGTGTGTGTTGCATGTGAAAATTTAGACTTGTATACAGACTCCTGTGTTGTTCTGTAGTCAGGTGGAAATATTCACATGAGCTAAACTGCAAATTACTGCTGGGCTTGTTCTGAAGTACTTTTCTGTGTATTTGATTTCTGCAGAACTTTCTCTGTGTCCACCACGCAGAGCTGCAGACTCTCCCCACTGTAACACAGTAATTGGACCAGATGCGGCCTGCTGGATCCGCTGCAGTGAAAATAGAACATTCTGTGGTTGCAACTCCAAACATTTTGCATGGCATATTGTTCTGAAAAGAAAAAAGAATTTTGGTTGGTGAGTTTCCTGGATTATTGTTGGGACGTGTTGGAGACAGTTCATGCAGAAGTGCAGGTGATAAAAGAAAAGCCAATTGTAGTCGTGAACACTGAAATTTTGATGCGGCGTATGTTTTTCATAGTCGCTCCTTCCTGCCTCTTTCCACAGAGATTAAATCCTGACAGGCATTGTTTGCAATAAGACTTTCCTATGGTCTTCGTACATATGGTGTTCCCTGCAGGAGGGCCCACTGCTGTTCACCTTGGGCAGTGTTGGAGAGCCTCACAGCTACAGCAGATCGCATGGATAACAAGCAGGAGACTGTCACAATATCCCGCTCCTGCCAAAAAAACATCAGTGACATGCGATATAAACAATGGCCTTTGATCAGCGAGAGGCCTCATGATTTCAAACAGCCTGACAGCTCTTGCCTTGTGGGGACTGTGGGTGCCAGCCAGGGAAATATGATGAAATAACTGGAGAGTATTTATGCTGGGATAAAACACATTTGCTCTCTTCAAGCCTAACAGGATGTGTTAGTCATGGACAGCGAGGCAATGTTGCGGGCGTTAGACCCCCTGCCACCAAAACATGGCTCCACAGCCCGCGTCTGTTTCCAGCACTGTGGGGCAAACATCTCAGGAACCAGAGCGCAGTGCTCATTGAATCTTGCAGGGATGAGGTGCATCTGGTTCTACAGAATCTAAACTGTATAGTAAGACAGATTTTACTCTCTTTGTGCAAGGCTGAAAAAAAAAGAACAGTACAGCAACTTTATTTGGCAACAGGCTTCTGCATACACAGCTCTTCAGTAGGAGTTAATAAAAACGTAGGCTGTGTGCCACCACTAGACCTGGGCATCAAACTTCAGTGCTATTTTGGTACACACCGAAATGTGTTTCTAGCACTGACTATCAAAAACTGACAAGTGTTGAAAGCTGGCATCGATTGCTTTATAAAGTTTGCACTCTTATACAGCTTTGCCTTGGCTGCTTTTGTTAAATAGAAACAAGGTGTTTTTAAAAATTAGATGCTTGTTGGGCATTGTAAGTATTATAAAATACTATTTTGGTGACAGTGCCGAAAGTCAGGTATTGTGTTGGCACTGGTATCAAAAACATTCAAGCAAACCCCACCCCAGCCATTAAATTCTCCAATTTTCAGTCCTCAATAAATCCACAACATAAAATGTATGTTTCCTTAACAATACAGTAACAGTTCAGTATCAACAAGTCTCTAGTGAATACTAAAGCCAAAACCAAGAGTAGACATTTGTAGCCATATAATGTTTAAACCATCAATCTAAAAGGCAACACCTGGGCAACGAGAAACGCTTGTCAGTCAGTCACGTTCAAACAAAAGGAACTATGTCCTTAGTTGTTAAACACATCTTGATGTAAATACTAGGAAATATTCATCTTTTGATATGGAACCCGAATGTCTTCAGTGTACAACAAAAAAACGAAGGAAATGGCCTTGCGTTCCAGTAGTTTTGGAGGAGACTGTATCTGAAAAGTGACTTTTCCATCCACCAGTCAATTTTTATATTTTCCGATAATAAAAATTTAATTTCAGCAGTGAACGTGAAATGTAAAATTGCTTTTACAAATTTTTTTTACATCAAATTACATACACTATAAAACAAATCTGCGAAATCAAAAGTTGGAGCCTAAATACCTGAATACAGTAAGATAACATCAGCACAGTAACTTCATATGACACTGAATCTCTGCATGCACACTTAAAAAAGAAAGAGGGTCAAAGGTCACATAATCATGGATGGATTATTAAATGGACCTACTGGACACTGGCCCAAGGGCCCAAATTGTCAGGGGACCCCCAGGCCTACACTTGCAAAATGTCACTCAAATGAACATGTACGAACCAGGAAAAGGCTCCAAAAGACCACAAAGAGACACAAAACGACCAAAAGTATACAAAATCACCCCAAAGAGACACAAAATCACCTTAAAGAGGCAAGCAAAGAACACAGACACACAATGTACACAAGATTTCCAAAATAATACACACAATTACCTCAAAAAGACACAAAATGATCTCACAGATATACAAAACCACTAAACAGATGCATAACGACTACAAAGAGACGCAAAACACCAACAAAAAGAAGAAGCAAAGCCACCACCGCCTCTATGTCTTGCTGCTATGTATAGTAGGAGAGCATGTGGGGCCTTTTGCGTATCGGCACTCAGGGGCCCATTGTCTCATAATCCGCCCATGCACATAATGACACTAAATGGAATAAAAAGTCCCCTGACAATATAGCAACAAACAAATATACACTTCAAAACAATAGCAAAACGTGCAGAAAAAAAGAAGAATGTATTTGTGCTTTTAATTCTTATTTAATGGAAAACCTAAACCGACATTTTTAAACACACCTGTGTCTACATCTTGTTAATTCATGACTTATATTATTAAGATGAACTTGAAATATCACTTCATAACTTTTGTGCATGTGTCTGTGAGAGAGAGTCTGTGACAAGATATCCATTCACCTCACCTTGCAGCACATTACCCAACATGGCTGTGAGTTGCGGGTCACTGGGTGCGTGTGTGTGAGTATGTGTATGTGTGTGAGATCTCCTGTGCTGACTGAGTGTTGAGAATTGCACATGGAGCTCACACGGACACACGCACATACACAACACACCTCCTGGTTCTAACCTGACAAATGGTTGGATGGGCAGATGAGCAGAGACGTCCTCGATCCTGAAAATAACTTCACCTCAGATGGTAGTGAAGGAGCAGGAAGGTGCAGCTCTGTGAGCCACCACTAGACTGAGCCAGAGAGAGACGGGGGGGCTCATTAAGAAGCCTGAAACCAAACACTTTCAGCGATTACATCCTCCTCGATGTGGATGTGTATTAATCCAGAGATGTGTGTATAAACTGGATAGTTCAGTGAAGGGCAGCGGCAGAGCAAAAGAAGCTGCCAGCTTAGACAAAAACACTGGCAGAGACTCGGCTGTGGAAATTTATGATCAGAGAGCTGCCTGAGGTTTTATAGTTAAGCTGCAGTCGTGAAGAAAGCAAGTGTGACAGAGAGGCACAGAGAGAGTGCAGAGATGGGGCTTTCTCCTTTCTGTGTGGCTAGAAATTACTCCCCGGCAAATTAATTGCGACAGTCTTGCTGCCAGGTGACTTTGCAGCCACATGTTAGACCTCAACCAAACGCAGGACTGAGTGAAAGACAGAAAGTGAGATGCGTTTGTGTGTTTGATGTGTGTGTGTGCCTTGGAACAGAGGGTGCGGGTGGTTGGGGAGGGTGTGCAGTAAAAAAGCTGCAACTTTCTGTCAGTCTCAAATTATGGGCCAGGGTGTCTGTTCCCCAGCACATCACAGAATGATCTACGAACTACAACTGGATCCCGTAAGCAGCCAGTGATCCAGGCCATCCATTACACAGGCAGATATAGACAAACAAATCGACACACACACACACACACACACAGACTCAGCACTGCGCGCCAACAGATTTCACAACTGTCACAGAATTTCCTCACAAAGAGCGAGAAATTCCTTTGTTCCACCCCATCAGACTCCATGAATGATTATGCTGATCCTACAAATAAATCATGAGTTTTGAGTAAACTGCCAAAGGCAATATTAGAGCTGAGCAGACTAGAGGCTCAATAAAAATGTTTCAATATGTTTGCTCTCTAAAGGTACCAACAAAAATTATCAAGGCTTGTTCCAGGTATTGATTAAGAAAATATATCTACAAATCATTCTGAATAGGTGACAAAGACGAAAATGTGAATCCTCTTGCAGCATTTATATTCCAGTAGCATTCACTTACACATTCACAGTTGTAATGTGGCAAACCACCTTTCTCAGATGCACTGACTCAAGGCACTAAAAAGCAGAGGTGTGAACTCAAATCACATGACTTGGACACGAGTCAGACTCCAGTCAGAACTCTGATGACTTTAGACTCGACAAAATCAAGAAAGACTTGTAACTTGACTTGGAATTAAACACCAATGAGCCTTTTGACTTAAAAATACTTGATACCTTCCCCTAAACCCACAGATTAAAATGTTATTCATAATGTGCCACAAATCAGCTAACGTTAACGCTATTCATTCCCAGCAAGTCAACACTTAATTCCCCAGATTCAGTTTGTTCAAACTAATCTGACAGCACTCGGTCAAGCTGTAGGAAAGAACCATGAACGCCAGCTGGAAAAGAAGATTGCGAAGACAACTTCGTCCATGTCCAAAATTTATGCGGTGGCCTTAAAAAAACAATAATATATAATATAAAGATGCAACAAATCCCAAAAAACTTGTTTTAACAAATAAATACACATTTTAAAAAAGCATCCATGATCTTTGAAACTGTAATATAGTATTTCTCTGTATTTAAAATAGCACTACAATTGGTGAAGAGCACATTGTGACTTGTTTAGGCCTCGAAAATCAAACTTTAGGACCTGGGATTTGTCAGTCTTGCCTTGCCAAGGCCTCAGACTTACTTTTGACTTGCAAAGCAATGACTTAATTCCAGCTTTGCCAAAAAGAGGGAGTTTTAAAGTCAACAGTTTTCCCCTTGTTCCTCATTGTCTTTTTATCTGTAGAATCCACCCGCACAGCTTAAATCAGTTCACTCTACACTGCAGTCTAAATCATGAAGTACAGCAGTAGAACATATTGTATTACATCTAAATCTTTATGTCTAGATTTATCTTCAGTTAGAGGTCAACGCATATACAAAGATCAGTTTTTCATCCTGATAAAATCATAAAAACATGAACCTCTGTTAACAGTTCTCATCTCCTTCCTGTCTCTGCAGGTAAAGACAGTTCAGGCCTGACAGACTCTGACTTGGCACCGGACTCCGACCCACCTGGAATGGACGCCAGCTACCTGTCTGTGAAGGATCAGGGTGTGAAGGCGGCCTCTGATCGGCCACCGGGCACAGACTTGTCGAGTCCTCTGGACAAGGGTGATGGCGGCGAAAGCAACAAGGGCAAGAAGAGGCGCAACCGCACAACCTTTACAAGCTACCAACTGGAAGAGCTGGAGAAGGTTTTCCAAAAGACACACTATCCTGACGTTTACGCCCGGGAGCAGCTGGCACTGAGGACCGACCTGACTGAGGCCCGTGTGCAGGTAAAGCAGGACACACAACACAAGTGTTCTGGGGAGTCTCATATGCAGATAAATGGGCAAAAAAGCTGATAGATCTATAGAAGGACACACAAACCTATGAAGTTGAAGTTCATAAAGAAAGTTACAATTCACAGTAGTTGTATAACCTTGGCAACGACTTCATGGAACAACATGTAAAAGTAAAAAGAGCGCTTCATCACAGCAGAACAGAGGATGTTTTAACAACACAACCTCATGGATCCTTCAACATCTGCAGCTCTGCAGAGATAACGTCACTCACAGAACAACATGAGAGATTTATCTGGTAATGTGGGAGTCGAGGGGAGAGAGAGTGGGGGAGTGGGAGCTAACAGAGGCCAGGGGGCCCATGGGGCTGAGGTTGGAGCTGCCTGGGCCTCATATGTGCAGTTTTAGGAGAGCAGACTTTCATCAGCATACGAGGAGACTTGTTTGACTCTGCCGTGTGTTGACGGGGTCGTATATGTGGCCCTTTCTCTTTGTACCTGAGCTGTTTTGGTTTCCTGAATTTGTGAGTTCAGTTCTGCTCATATTAGCGGAGCCTGAGGCGTACAGCACCTCTCTGACTGAAACCCTTCCAGTGACCTTCTGGCCTGATTTACATACAATCCGGTCATGACTGCTGTGATGCATTCCAACACTGGTGAACAGAGGGGGAGACCTCCACCATTTCTGTTCATATGTGTGTGTGTGTGTGTGTGTGTGTGTGTGTGTGTGTGTGTGTGTGTGTGTGTGTGTGTGCACTTTGGACTACCAAAGCCCCTGGATTTTCTCTGTTTTTCTTTCATTAACATCCAGACAAGAATGTGTCCCTGCTGTGGTGTCCAGGATAGGTGTGAAACCCTTCCCATGAGCTTTGAGCAAGTTAGTGTAGATATTTCGAGTCATATCTGCATTTTGAGCAACTTTTAGGCACATAACTTATTCCAGTTTTTGCTAAAACTAATGGAAAGATACAATATTTTGGCTACATCTTCCCTGTGTGCCAGTGCCGTACATCGGATGAGATAAGACCTCGATTAAAAGCAATCTTTTACATGACAAGCTGGAACAGTGACCAGAAAAGCTTCGCAGTGAAACACAGGAAGTCTGTGCAGCCGCGGGGTTATAACTCAACCCCGAGGCTCTGAAGGTATGCCGCTCTGCTCTGCTCTGCTGCTCATACTATCACAGACCTGCCGGCTTCAGATGGATGCAGCTTTACAGCCCTCGGCTCTCCCAGCGGCCCTCTTAAACACTCAAGTTAAAAAAGATAAAAGACACAAGATGCCTAGTCAGTCAGAGAACAGGGCTCTGTACTCTATTCAAGTCATTCACACGCAAAAGGACTCACAGCTCATGAATTCTGCGTCTGGAGTGAAAGAAATGTTAAGAGGAAAACTTAACTGCTGCTAGAAAAGTTTACTTTAACAAGCATTTTTGTTTAAATGCTAAAAAATGGCTCAAGTATGCAAGTACCGTTCTGATGAGGCCGATATATTACACCTCATTGTCTGATGGTTCTCACACAAAAAAACAAGGGACTTTCAGTCGAAAAGGGTCTGGAGTTGTTTGCTTTTTCAGTCTCTGGGTTTCAAAGGGAGAAAGTAAGTTCAGATCAGAGTCATATGCACTGCAGATACATGGGAAGGTCAGGGGTCAAGGGTCGGGGTTTCAACAACATCACATTTCTCAGATTTGCTATTCCGTTAGCCTAGACAGCTCAGAGAGCCGAGATGGCATCTGACATGTGGAGTCCAGTGGGCAAACACAGGTGTCCGTATGAGTTTATAGATCCAAACAGTTAACGGGACATGAAGCCTGATTTGACCAACTAGGAAGGAGATGATGGTTCAGTCAACAATTTTTTTTTTATCACTTTAGCAATACATAAACATATATTTTTTTAAAATGAGAAGAGCAAGAAATCATGACGAAGTCTGAATATATGCTTTGGTGTATTACTATTCTAAGGCAGGCTCCCAAATCCATTCATCAGATTTAGGGATTAAATTAGACGATTAATCTGTCAATCAATGAACAGGATTAAAACTGGTTACTGTTTTGAAAATCAATTAATCGTTTATATCAGTTTATGGAATAAAAATGCCAAATAGTGACTGGTTTCAGCTTTTTAATTGGATAATTGGAGGATTTGCTGCTTTCATTTGAGATATGAAACATTTTCAGTTTTGAAGTGTTATTTAAGTCACCATGAAGACAAAACACTGGCTTTTGGAAATTGCTATCATGTGTTCAGAGCATAAAAATAGAAAAATTAAAGTGGAACATACTTTCCCATTCAAATCAACATCACTGTATGGTTGGAGCGGTGGCCATTTTTACGTGTACTGTCGCCACTGCAACCATTTTAGCATGCTAACTTGATGTAGCGGGCTAATCTCCATAAAAACTTGCAGCAAGTCGCCCATTCACTGAGGCGACATTTTACAGTAATGACCAAATGAGTACGTTAAGTAATAACGTCATGTTTTCAAATAAGTGGTGTCACTCTTACTATGGTTCAGACATTTGATAGACTAAACAATTAATCAAGAAAACAATTAATTTAATGGCTTAATTCATAAAGGATTGGGATTTAATGCATACTTGGACTGTTAACAAGTCTCGATCATGACAACATAAAAACTTCCATGAACCAACACAATAAACGATAACAGTCATAGAGTTAACACATCACCAATTAGCAAGGACAGTTAAATTACAATTGCATCATATTTATCTGTTTGTATCACTCCACTGTTTTCCTGCACTTACTTTTTATTGACACGGGAAGTAAGAAATTATGTGGCGGAGGATTTTGAGGAGAACAGAACAAACTTACATTTAATGAACATCAACACTGGTCAGAGGTGTTTCCATGATATTATTAGTGCTGTGGGGGTGTTGGAAAACCGAAGCCAGGCTCAGCCTTGGATTTCTTTTTACTCTGGTATGGAAGCTGACATGAGTGACAGCAGAGGCGGGTTATCAATCCTCTGAGCCGGTCTCTCACTTCAAAGTGTTTTCAGACCCATACAGCTCTCCTGCTGGGGCCAGTTTGGCATTTCTCTGCTCTTTCTCTCTGGGGCTGTAACATAAATAAAGCCTCATTGAAAGTCCACCAGCTACTTAAGCTGTCATGGTCTTTACCAATTACTGTCACGACGCAGAGTGTGCAACACAAAAATATGTTCTCCCTGTATAATAGCCAACAGACTCGGCACAAAGCAGACAGTGAGCAGATGAGAGCTGCCGGTCACACTGTGGAGATAACTTACAAATATAATTAAATGTATAATAATCATAGCGCAATGTTTATTTAGAGAAACACAGTGATGGTGTATGAGGTAAGACAGTGCAGAGGAAGATGTATGAAATCATCAAGGAGAGGAGGATTACGTCCTCTTGTGTGTGCTTCTTTAATTTAGGAGGAGACAGCATCTCAAAGCCAGGAGCTTTCGGCCTCAGGAAATTAAAAAGGAAAATGCAAACAAACCACAGTTATAATCCCATCTCACTTTTCAATTTCCCATATTGCCTCCTTAGATTCATGAGCGAAGAGCGGATGCATGAAATAAGAGAAATCATATCAGAGAAGAGTCAGACAAGAAAAGTTTTTGTTGCTAAATTTGTGCAATAATCAGTCCGGTCAGGGAGAAACAATCAGATAGTCGAGAGTTGTATAAATAACCTTTGCATTCTGACATCTGAAGAAAAGCATGTCAGGTTTAAAGCTCATCAGAGAGTATTTAGATCACTTCCACACACTCTGAAGGTAACTCAAACACAATAATGCTTTCAATAAACAACAGTGTCAGATTTAAATGTCAGAGATGATTATAGGAAACATTAGTCAGGAGAAAAAGCCCCGCTCTTGACAGACAACAAATAAGCAAAGGTGAGAGGGACGAGATGTGTTTAGATTTGGTTTTGAGGACCTCAGTGGAGTGAAGGTTGCAGCACACTGTGTACAAAGGCTAGTTTCTTTTTTCCACAGTTTTTGCTCTGTCAGCTCTGCCTACACAGACTAACATCTATATTATGTCCACTGCCTCTGAATTGTGCCCGCACCTGTACACTGTAAGTGCACACTTAAGTTTGATGTGCTGCAGATATCGTTTTTGATTTTTAGCCAGTCGTTTTGCAGATCATCTTAAAGGGAAACTTAGATTTGTATCTATAGAAAAGTATTTCCTTCAGATTTTAGCTGTACAAGTCCTTTTTTGAATCTTCAACCTCACTTTGACTTGACCAAAGAACAACACTGGATACTTTGCTAGATGAAAGTCAAGATCTCTTGTTCTAAACACACAAGTTTTATGACATTCAGACATTTTCTCTCTGCAGGTGTGGTTTCAGAACCGAAGGGCAAAATGGAGGAAAAGAGAGCGTTTTGGTCAGATGCAGCAGGTCCGAACACACTTTTCAACAGCTTACGAGCTGCCTCTTCTGACGCGTCCAGAGAACTACGCACAGGTACAGAATCAGTACTTCAATACAGGTTTGACAACTGGTGGGTCGCAGTCCAAAAGTGGATCGCAGGTCCATTCTGAATGAATCGCAAGTTACTTACGAATGTGTCAATTTTGTAAAAAACACAGTTTATTTTGGAACTACAGTAAATTTCTGTTGTAGTCTTTTATTTTGAAGTGCCTTATCCTACTGTAGAGAGAATGAATAATGAATAGCTTCTTAACAGAGACGGCAAACTACCTTGACGATATGGCCAAATGCAAGTATGAAGCTGAATATATTAATCTTTGTGCACCTTGAACCAATGACTAAGGACCTATCTGGACCCTGTGACTGGACCAGTTGGGAACCATTATGTTAGACCATTAACTCCAAAATTACATTTTCCTAAACCCAAACCTGATTTCTAGGAGACAAAAGTTACTTGTCCTACAGTTTTCATAATTTTAGTTTGATTCCTACCTTCCAGGTTTCTTCCATTTCTACTTGCAGACTGGAAACTTGCTTAAGTTCATTACAGTGATCTTTTAATAGCCTTCAATTTTTTTGTCAAAGACAGGTATGTGGTTATGATGAATGATAAATGTATATGATTATCTTAACTGTTTGACATTTAGGGGAAAACACTTATTCACCTTCTTTTCAAGAGTGACAGAGATTAATTATACTGTCATGTGTGCCAGCAAAAAGCTAGTGTAACTTTGCATAAAGACTGGAAACAGGGGGAACTGTTAGTCTAGCTCTGTTCAAAGGTAACAAAATCTGTGATTACCTCTGAAACTCACGTATTAACGTGTTGTCTCTTATTTGTCTAATTTATACATAAAACAAGCAGGGCACAGCAACTTCCTGGAGTCTTTGCTGGTTGCCTGACCAACTATCATTTCTCACTCAGCAAAAAAGCAAATAACCGTACAGTATATCCCAGAAGTCAAACTATTCCTCAACATATTCCTCTGTTTTCTTATTCTTTGCCTTTCGTGATGGAATTTCCCATATGCAAACCTTTTCGGCAGCTAGCTGTTTCTGAATGCATCAATAAGGAAGGTTTTCAAAACTGCTGCCGCTCATAACCACATTACCATGCAACAATAACATAACTATGACAAATACGTGAAGGCAAATAAATGCTTGCTGGCATGGATTGGCTGTCTAAAGTAAGATTCAAGCTCTGCAAATGTATTTTCCTTGTGTACTGGAACAAATGGAAACTGATGGCCTGAGAGGAGAAGAATCAATCTTAAAATCTTGCCCTCAGTAACCTAGCATATATACAAATTAATGTCATTAAAGGGCACCTATTATTCTTTTCCTTATTTTTTGACATTGCCGTTGACATGTTACACTGTAAGATGTTTACATGACACGAGGCCAAAATTTCAAATCATGACGTAAACATATGTAGTAATGTAAGTAATCCCTGTGAACAAGAACCTCAGGCTTCAGACTGTTCTGAATACTCTGTTTTCAATATTTTTTCTACTTTCAAGACAAGCTGACGTCAGCTCGTGACTTATTTCTTTGTAAGATTATCTGCTCCAGGCATACTACAGCATGTGTTTATATTACATACACTGCTACAATTAGCTACGTAACTTTAGGAAAACATGTAATCCAAGTGCCTGACATTGTTAATTTATCCTTGATCTCGGATTATATTCCTGCTGGAACACGTAATGTTATGAAGATTACGGTTTCCAATATACAAGTATGAACCTGAAATTAGCATTATAGGTCTCCTTTAATGTGCTAAACAGCCAGTAAAGTGTGTGTGATTCATTATATAATAACGAGTAGCCAGTGGGTTTGATGCCACAGTTCGGTCACTCTTTAACTGTTGATTTCCCATCAATATTTCAGATTCAGAACCCCTCTTGGATCGGTGGCAGCAGCGCAGCATCTCCCGTGCCGGGCTGCGTCGTGCCCTGCGACACTGTGACCCCCTGTATGACACCTCACCCCCACTCTGCCAGCGGGATGTCTGATTTTCTGGGTGTCCCAAGCCCCGGAGGTCACGTGGGACAGGCTCACATGGGCAGCCTGTTTGGAGGGCCTCCTGGCATGGCTACAGGCATCAACACATACGATCTGAACATGGACCCTGACCGCAAGTCCTCCAGTATCGCCGCTTTGCGCATGAAGGCCAAAGAGCACAGTGCAGCCATATCCTGGGCCACATGATGTGTTGATCCCTGCTGGATAGGGGACCTCGTTGACCCCTGAAATGTCTATACAAACCCAGCATGGGGTGAGGGGGCACTATGATGAAAAACGCTAAAGGCAACAGTGACTACCTTCATAAATGTTGCAATAAAATAATTATGCAAATACACGGATGGGTGAAGATTACTCCAAGAGAGAACAACAAGAGATTTGTCCAGATAAGTGGCGTGGCACTGCCATGTTTCTCAACCCCTCAGAGTGGGCGAGGAGCTTTAAGCCTGGTGAGAGGTGATGCTGTACTGTATAACAGGAGTTGCAGTGTAGTTCAGATGATAGGTGAAAGAAAATAATTTCAAACAAATCCATGCACTTATTTGCTAAAATACAGGAGATTCTGTTTGTACAGTGCTTTTGGTGTCATTGTAGTTCTCTGTTCAGGTGCTGTTTTATTCTTACCTTATTATTTAAATTCTGACTGTTATTATTTTTTTGTTTGTTTTTATTATTTTTGCCTCCAGTCGTTTTGTTACTGGTTTTCATTTGAAAAATAGTTCAGCAAGCATCCTTAAAAAACTGAAATTATAATTTAGTTGTTATATGCCATGTACATATTATTCTAAGGCAATCCTTTTCAGCAGTAGCACATGCAGAAGTGTGTACCTTCAGTCACACTGTTATGATAGTGCTACAGAAAACTGTTTATATCCAGCATATCTGTCACATTATGAAGCTTCTCGGATTCAATGCAAACATTTCAGCTCCTAAAAAAAGTCATAAGTGGCTCTAATCTCTAGCATTTAAAAGTCAAACAGATGAAATGTGGTTTGTTTTAGTGTGGTAAGGGTGAGAGATCCACCTGCCGCACTGACTCAGCCTGCTGATGGCCAGAGAGAGGAAGGGATGGAGGAGGAAGTGGTGTGTGGGAGTATGAGAGGGGCACAGCAGGCCTGCTGCTCTCAGGGCTGAAGAGCCTGGGAGCGCCAGCCTCCAAACAGAGCCAGCTCTGTTTTCAGGAGGACAGACTCCAAGTGGACATGACTGTGCCCCCTTGCATTTCCAGTCTCAGGAGTTTCAGAGAGAGAAGTGCCTACTAGTCAGTCATTCTGCCAGAAATAACAGCGAAACCAGCAGCGGCCACCTTTGAAACAGAGGAGGCTGGTGGAGATTACACAGAGTGTGTTGACACTTTCAAACACTGAAAGGATGTCAGTGTTCAACAGCCTTCTCTGGACTTTAACACGGCTGCGTTTGGCGGCCACGGCCGACTGCTCACAAGCTCTGACACAAGCATTATCATATTTCTTTTTCTTTTTCTGTCATTATATCTTATAAACTGTACAAAGGAAAGGCATCAACCAGATTAACACAGAGTAACCGCTATCATCTTCAGTAAAGTTTCAACCACATCTCAGTTGGATGTTGCACATTGGACGACTCAACAGAGGCTTGAGTATTAAATATCCTCCTTTACAGTCAAATCCTATTTTACCACAAACAGAACATGCTTCTCTTCATCACAAATACATCTCACATATCCCTAGGACTGAATTTTAGCGAGTAAGACAACAGTGAGAGTCAAGGTGATTTCTATTGAAACGATGCTACACCTGGTGTACTTATCATCAGCCACGCTCAATGGGCGACTGACCCTGGGCCCCAAACTCCCAGAGTCACTGTGTGCTGGTTGCTTTTAGGTGATTAGATTAACTGCTAATTTGTGTGTGATTTTGCACCACTACAGTGCAATAACGACTGGGTCCTGATTTATTATGTAATCTTGTGGCCTTATCTTTTAAAGAGGCCGTGTGTCAAAATCGATGTCTAAAATCTTAATTATTTTAATTTATATCATGCTTGCATGGTTCATAATCCTAAATAAAGTGGTGTTTAATCAGATAGCTGTACTTCAAACCACCTGACCCACAGAAAACCTGGGATGAGGCAGTGTTCCAGTATAGGTGTGTTGGTTGGCTGCTGAGACTTGGAGGCAACAGACAGCTAAAGTACAGGTTAATGTGGCCATGGTTACAGATGGAAATATTTAAAAACTGCATAGAGTAGAAGAAAACACAGCGACTATTGGGGATCGGCATGGGTACTCGATTTGGACTTAAGTATTTGTTCAACGTATAACGTAAGCTTTTTTAAATTTTTTTTGCTTTGTAAAAGAAAACATATAATTAATATAAACGTAAATTAAACCTTCTCTACATTAAAGGTTTACATTTTTTGGAGAGGATTTAGTGATGTATTTGCTATCTGTGATTATCTGCACGGATCCAAACAGAAAAAAATCTTGATAACTGCAGTTAACTTTCAACATTTTTAGTCAAACATCACCTGTTCTAACGTCACAGGCAGAATGGTGGCCAGGCATAAGAGTGATGTCTGAAAACAAAATTAATGTGCAGTGCAAGCTATGTAACGTTAAACTTGGGCATCAGAGCTATTGCCTACAGTCTATAAGGTGTAGAGAGGTAGGCTAACCCTAACCTCTACCTGCATTTTTGCTTGTAAGTTCATTCTGAACCCCATTCTTAGGTTACATTTTTATTTGACAGTACTCAGATACTCGATAATAATTTAATGCCAGTACTTGAATATATAAATTGCTTAACACGCCCATCCCAAATGACTCTGTAGGTACTATCTCAAGGCTTCACTACGGGGAGATCGAGTGTGAAGTTTAAGCCCAACCTCATTAGTTTTTTGGCATGATACCTGAGCAGGACCTGTTTCAGTAAAACCACTAACGTGTCAAGATAAAGCACCGTAAGGAATCCACTCTGGTTACAGCCTTTACTCCCTGTTTACTTCAATAGGCTTGGAACAATATGTGTTTGTTTCTCTGTGGAAATAAAAGAGGAAGGGGCCAGCCAGAGATGAGCCCCATCTCTCTGAGCCCAAATCATATCCATACCCTCATATCATTCAAATATTCAATAGTAAACCTTGTCTTTTTTTCTTTGGTAGCCTCCCCCCCCCCGCCTCCAGTTCAATAGCAGATGAGGTTCACTAATGAGGTTATGCTTGTTCTTCCTTTGTTTGCATGGCCTGATTTAAGCGGAAAAAAGGGTTTCAAGCAAACCTGATACCTTGTAGTACACCTTCGGGCTGAGCAGAACCATTGCTAATTCTCTAAACTGAACCACATTCACTATCCTTCTGGGCAGGTACGAGAAGCAGGGTGCAGGCTGTAACCTGTCAGCAGAGCAGATCACCCCAGAGTCCCCCAAATTACATCCAGTTCTACTCTCCGACCCAAAATCCAAGGCATATGCATAGTCCTGACTATAAAGTACATATCTCTGACTTAAACTGAGAGGGTCTCCTTGCAAATGTGGACATGGGGCCCCCTGTGCTCTAGCTGCGGGGTTGGACGGAGGGCGAGCCGCGAGGGCGTCTGCTGTGTTCCGGTGTTCTGGGAAAAGGACAGTGCACACAGCTGCGCTCAGGGGGTAAATGCAAAACAAACATGCCTCACACATGCTTCCCCCTCAGCTGTCATGGCTCTGCTTTCAAAGATTCTCCCCCCTCCTCAATACACACATTGCTCTATGCCTCTCCCTTCGCTCACTTCCACTGCGTCCACTGGCTAAAAGCTGCAGCCCCCCGTTCGCAAGGTCCGAGGCACAGCCGCACGGCCAACCCAGGAAGGCTTTTTAATTAACACTGAGCCATGTGGAGGCTGTGGACTGCGGTATTGTGTGTCAGGACAGACAGGGCCGTCTGTTTTCTGGTTGGTTTAACGTAGACTGTTCCTCTGCACAGTGCGCGCAGACATACTGGCATTCGGTAGCTCAGGTTTACACAATACATACTGGTTTCACTCTTCTGTGTATTTAAGCTTCATTATTCTTGGACTGACACATTTCTAGTGATGTCTTCTCCCACTAGGAACCACAGACACTCTCATCTACCTGTCTGACAATCACACAAGGACTATTACAGCAATACTACATTAAAAGCCTCTCCCTCCTCTATGCTGCATAACTCCATCCCTGTGCGATGAAGTCATCATCCACTTTTCTCATTTTCTAATACTACTGAAGTCAGGCAATCAGTATAAGAGTAAATATATGATAAATATGTGTGCTGTTGTGTGCATGTACATTTTCGTGCATGCAAAGTGGATTGAAGTGTTATAAGACTCTTGCAAGCGTTAATAACTAGATGTTGTTTTATTTTGTGAGACAGTTTAGAGTATTTGAGTGTTATCACTTTTTTTTTCATTTGGTGGTAAAATGGTATTTCCAGAGTTGTGTTTGAGCATTGTTTTCCTCTTGATATGTAATTCTTCTGAGTTTGAATTTTTTTTTTTTGCTCCAAGTTTTTGTGGCTTTAAGCTGTCTTTTGAAATGAGTGTATGAATTTACTCATGCTTGTGTTAAGTTTTGTGTGTGATTAAAGTACAATAAGTTATTGCACTTCTATTCAGAATCAGTACTTAATTTGTTGTGAAATGTTTTACATGCTTTACACAGGGTTCTCACATTTTTACAGATGAATTTTCAAAACTTCTTCGTAGTATTTTACCCCATTTCTGTGACTTTATTTAAGTAGTTTAAAATAGGTAGGTCTATCAATCAATAGAAGTCAAATGGTGTGAGAGAAGAGGATGCAGAGGACAGGGTTAGATGGAGGCAGATGATTCGCTGGGGCAACCCCTAAAGGGAGCAGCCGAAAGAAGAAGAAGAAGAGGTCTATCAATCAATAATAGGGCACATTTGTGAAGCTTTCACTCCAGTGTGTTGTGCCCTATGACAGGCATTATAGCAAAAACATAGCATGGAATATGGAGTGAAATGCCACCGTGTCTACACATACAGTAGATACAATGTGGTAACGTTATCTGGCCCGGCTACGGCAGGCATGAAATACGTGTTGACGCTTGCAGTCTGTTGAGCGGCCTTCTGGTTGTCTTGACGCTCTTTCTCTTTAGCATGGCCGACCAGAGCTGCTACCCTCATGTTGCCTACGTCAAATGTTTTGGTTCAGAGCCCACATCCAGCACCGGCAGGGTCTGGCCATGCAGTTTATTTATCGTTTGAAAGCCAAACATTATTTAACACACACTTTCCAGGCATTTGCAGATAAATAAACTGCTAGCTCGCTAACTTCACTTGCTTGTTAGACATTCCCGCCGCCAACTAGCTGCGTACGCCAGTGTGTATCACGTGATACTAAAGAGGTTTTAACAATCTCACAGTGCAGAACTAAATAATTTTTAAATGAGTAATACAAGAAACATATTTCCCGTAACATTAGACATGTTTTGGAATATTTGTGAACATAAAAATGTTTATACAAAACTTTTCCAAAACACTTTTGATTCCAAACCATTTTCAGGCCTGAACAATTTCATGAGGAACCTGGTAAAAAGGTTTAAATAGGAAAAGACAGTAGATGGTAGAAGGTAATGGTGATGATGGTTAATAAAGCATAGAGAAAAATCAGCTATTCTACTGTTAGTATCGAGAGATTATTCAAGTCACTCCCAGTCTGAAGAAAAGCGTTTCAAGTCATCATCAAAAAAGATAGCGGTTGGCCACAGCTTGCGAATAAGATGTCTGCTGTTGTTAAAAATCCAATGAATTTGCAGTGTCTTATTGCATTACACCACCCTGCCAAAATATTGTGTCATCCCTGTAGTCACATTCTGAAATCCCCACGCAATTCAGTGCCTTTGAAGGGACACGAGTGCTGAAATGAGATCGCACAACCCGCAAGAGTATCACACTAATTGAAGTTGACAAAAATACGGACTGCGCCCTTTTGAACTGCTGACATTGAACAGGGTGGATTAGGCAGCGTATATTAACAACAGGTGACGGGCTGGAGGGAACAGTGGATCGTCCGTGTCACGGAGGGTCTGGACGGTCACAGAGTGGAGTAAAGACAGACGTGAAAAAAGGAAGGAAAATGTCTTACTTCATCTTCTTCCCACCTCAGTCACACAAAGATGGAGAAAAGAGTACTGAGACATATTAGTGGGGTTTTACTTATCATGTATTACAAAGTCATATATATACACGTAGATACATAAACTCAGTCAAAAAATTTAAAACAATTTCACTGACCTTATGGAAATAAAGTTAAAAAAAAAGGCAAATAAAACTGTCACAAAGCAATGTCAGCGTCTTAAAGGCTGCACTGCTCTCAGTTTTATAGCCTCAATACTGGAGCTGGGACAACTAGTGATGAAAAGGACAAAAATATAAACACACACAAAACCGGTATAATGGAAAAATAAAAACAAAGCATTGCGTCAACAGTTTATACACATCTGTTTGGAAAAGTGTGGATTTGGGAATTATCTATTATTCACTATATAGTATGCGTCTTTGAATGCTTGGCAAGTACGTACTCTTGTGCTTATGTAGTGTTCATACACGTAACTCCGCTCATGAAATGGCTTAATGGCTGCTTCAATCAGCATCACTGCTTTTCTTATATATATATATACATATATATATATAAAACAAAAGGTTTGCACAGGCAGTATAAAATTACAATTCAAGATGTTCCAGTAGCTCAGCGTGTCCTTTAAAATCAGCAGTTACTCTCTCTAAATATTAGATTTATGGTACCAGCTTTGTCCAATCTGATTAAAACAGAACGCATGTGAAACATCGACTGTACATCATCTGTTAGCCACCATGCTGTGTGTTATCACATTCAATTAACCATTAGATAAAGCCTACGTAGCCTATATTTCCTGAATATATATCATGTAAGTTAAACATTTATTACTTTTCTTTTAATACAGTACAGCTAAAAGAATAAGGTCCATGTCTGCTTTTGAAAGAAGAAGAAAAAAGTCCTACTTGGA
Organism: Cephalopholis sonnerati; assembly: GCA_019142605.1. Lineage (NCBI taxonomy): Eukaryota > Metazoa > Chordata > Actinopteri > Perciformes > Serranidae > Cephalopholis > Cephalopholis sonnerati. The sequence goes on from JAGQAX010000001.1 coordinate 29,174,932, forward strand.
GCATCATAAATTATGACTACTATACAGCACTGCTGCAAAATACAAATATATACACTGTATACGCTGATTCCAGAGCAGCTGGAGCCTAAAATTTCCAGTTCGAAGACAGTAACAGTGAAGGACCACAAGCCTCCAGTAAGTCAGCCTGTCCATCAGACATCAGCCTCAGGGGGACCCTCCAATAGCAGTTCATGTAACAGCGGTCTGTGCAGTTGTATTGGTAAATGTCTAACAATATCTTTCACTTTAAGCCAAATAAGCACGTCACTCTCATCACCATCCCCAGAATCCAGTGTTTCCTGTCAATCAAGATATTAACTTAACGTCCTGCACAATTCTGCCTTTTAGAGTGAATCTAAAAATCAAAGTCAAAGTCACTTGAGCTGAGAAGTGGCAGGAGCATGTACCACTTTATGTCTGAATATTGACGTCCTGAAAAAAAGACAATGTTGGTGACAAATGTTGAAGTTTTGAGGCTGTGACTGGGTCCAAACATCTGTTACAGGCTGGTCAGAGGCTGCCGATGTTGGGAAAGCTTTTGAGCTTCTCTGGGAAGTCATCCTTATAAAGCACCGGGTCTGCGCGGTGTTCCACCACCTTCAGAGGCATTGTGCCAAAAACTGACGCAAACTTGTTGATGCACTCAGACCTAGGTACAAAAACACAATGTATTTACTTTAAAAACAAGCATGGATTTATTTTTGTGGTTAGTAATGTTTGAAAATGTTACATATGGATGTGGTTTTTACCTTATTTCTTTCTTTCCTTTGTTCTGACTTTCCCTTTCTTTCTTTTCCTTGCCTTCTTTCTTCCTTTCTTTCGTTTCCTTCCCTCTCTGTCTCTCCTTCTTGCTCCATCCTTTTCTCTCTTAAATTATTGTAAAGTGCCCGTCTTCCTCAAATAAGTTTTTAATATCTAAATTTTATCCATGTTCATATTACCAGTCACTGATCTTGTGTGTATTTTTGCACAGCTCACAGAATTGCCATGTGTGCAAAATGTCTCTGACTTCAAATAAATGAATAAATCTAATCTAATATTAAAGAGGTACATGGAAAGACTGAAAATAAAAAGGTGATTTTTTTAAACTGTTTTTTACTGATAAAAAAAAAAGAGCAGATTGTTAAAAATTGAGTTTTGCCCAAATGTTACGTCACTGTGCAGGACTGTAGTGTTTCCTGCTGCAACAAGACACTGTTGACTTTAGACAAAGTTCTTTTGCAATGAGCAGAAAATGCTTCTTTAGAAAGTGAATAAAAAATTGGGGAAAATTGCAGGATGCCCTGTTGCTGGTCATGAACCAGAATCCAACAACTAACCTTTAGTTTACAGTATAACTGTGAAAAACAGTGTTTTTTAAATCCCATTTTTCCTCAGAATGTTGTATGCCTAATTGAAATGTGATTTCAATGTTTTTTTTATATGCAAAAAGAAAACAAAAATAGGATTAAAATAAATAAATAGCTATAAAAGTTTTCTACTACAGGAAAGTCTGCACAATACCAAGCCAAAGTAATGAGGTAGGTGTAACACGCATGCAAAAATGCAAAAACAGTAAAACAAGAGATTTCCAGTTGAAGGTTGTAGGCACACACACACACACACACACACACACACACACACACACACACACACACACACACACACACACTCTATAAAAAGGACACGATTCTACTTTGCTCATTTTGTCCCCAGTTTCCAAAACAAAGTGCCGTACCTCTCCACCATGTGTGTCTGATCCAGGGACAGTCCGTCAATAGCAGTACACTCAGGGCACTTGAACTTCTTCCTTGGGGTCACCTGAACAGAAGCAGAACAAAGTCACACCAATAATGTCAGTTCACTTTAACTTTTTGTTAAATATGAGCAGCCCAGACAGATGCTAATAAACTATCCAGTCTGATGAGATGAGTCTCAAGAACTTTTGTAAAGCACAGTGTGCAGAAAAAATTCTCAGTTCTCATCAGTGGAGTTGGAGCGTAATGATGTATGGCCTTCCTCTGTCTAACCTCCATCACATGTACACCCCTGACACATGCCTGCACCAAACGCTCTGAACCTGTGAATGTATCCAGCATAGAAGAAAGTGAGAGACACAGAGAAAGGAAGACAGAATGGGTTGGTTGGAAAAGGGTGGGTGTTTTCTGAAGGAACCTGATGGAGATATGGTGGGAGGTGGGAGCGCGGGTGAAGGTGAAAGGAAGTGTGCAGCTTGTGATTTGATGGCAGGGTGTGTGTGAGCCCCGGTGAGCTTAGGAAAACATACTCAGAGGGGGAGTGCCATTGAGTGACACCCAGATAAGGGAGGTTAAGACTGGGCTTTAGCTCAGGCCCCTGCACCTGGGCACAGTCAGTGTGATGGAGAGGGGGAGAGGCGGTGAAGTCGAAGGGTGAGAGCTGATCAAACCCAGAGATGCTGGTCTGCTCTGTCAGGCTTCAGCCTCCCCCTGGAAGCCTAAAGCACCCAGAACAGTCAGAGCTATGAACGTACCTTTATGGGGGCTTTGCCTGTGATGTTAGCCACCAGGAAGTTCATGGCAATATCTTCACAGTTCATGTGAGCGTCCACCCAGTTCTTGATGTCTCCAGGCATCTTGTATGTATACAGATAGTTGAAGTACTGGAATGGAAACAAATCCACAACAACAACTGATTACTAGGTGTGATACAGATATACTGCGGTCATTATGTACAATAATGCAGACACTGTTTGACACGGTGACCCAAGAGTATGTAGGAGGAACCACTGCACTAGAATTCGCTCTAACGTAAGTGAGTGTGTGAGCTTTTAAGCAGAAGTGAGATAACCTTGCTCTACCTATGACACTCTGCTCGTCTATCACTGTAATCTTCCTGTCTGAAATCCCACACATACAAAAAAACAGATGTCTACAGGAAATTCTCAAATCCTTTCTGCAAACTTCATTCTTTATTTGATTTCCACATATAATGGTCAATTTCCTTTTCAAAATTGATTCTGTGTGCATCATTACTACGCAAAAGTCCAACATCCACGAACAGCTCTGAGGGAAACGCGTTTGACAGAGGAAGAGGCAGAGGCAGAGCTCAAGCAGCCAAAACCACTTAACATCAGGCTTTTCCCAGGTTACCTTGTGGTAGAAGGCGGCTCCGGTTAGAACCATGGAGACCTCGTTGGTCCACTCCGACTCATACTTCCACTTCCCCATTTCATGGTCCCAGAGGTGCAGCCGGCCAGGGTAGCCCACCAGCCTGTCTGGGAACTCCCTCCATACCTGGAGCAGGACAGGAAACAGACTGTCAAACATATTTTCAGGTGAACTGAACTGATGGCTTATACTAAAAGATGAATGATTATGAGGTTTATTCAAAAGAGAGTTTAAGAATTAAACATTTAGTTTTAGGTTTCAAAATATCTTTTTTTGTTGGAGTGAACAATCACAACTGAGATTCAAATTGAAATATTTTTAAATAGTAGCAGCTTTATGATTGGCTGGATATCTCAGGGTTGACACCAGCAGCCAGTCATCTGGTCAGCTCCTCTATCCTGCCTGTAATTCCATGTAATTATCCTTAAACTGAGCACAATTTTATTAAATGGCGTCTAAATGGATTCAGGTGAGTGTGCCGGGCTAAGTGGGGCCTGGCAGGTATGCGGGCATGGAAAGCATCAGCTCTAGACCTGTCATCATTCCTCACACATCAAACACATCCAGCAAGGCAGTCAAATCCCCAACCAGTGGAGAATGAGACTGTAATCTCCCTGAATGACTTTAAACTCTGGGATCAACTTGAAATGATTCCCTGCAATACGTGCCGTCAGAGGAAAGATGGGAAAGTATGGTCAATGTTAGTTGTTAGGTTTTTTTTTTTTTTTAATAGGGGTCTTTTTCTCACCTCGTAGCCAAACTGCAGTTCATCAGATGTCAGCATGATGATGTCATCATCGATGGCTAGCACAGCTTCTGTCTCGATCTCATCGTAGGGGAAGAAGCGGTTACTCAGCTTGTTTTCTTTAGTTCGCACGACTTTGAGAGGAACACCAATCTTTGGCCAGAGAGACTCTGCCAGGAGGAAAACAATACAATCATAGCAACCAAAGTTCTAGTTTTATTCACACAGATACAGAGCTGAAACAATTCAGGCAATTAACTGGTTCACAGAAAATAAACTGGCTATGATGCTGATAACAAAAAAAAGGTTTAAAGAATTTCTGAGCAAAAATAAGCAAATATGGTGGCTCAAGCTTCTCAAATATGAGGATTTGCGGCCTGTATTGTTCTTATAACACAGCAAGTTGACTTTGATTTTTTGACTGTTGGTCGGAAAAATTAAGTTTATATATAAATTTGAAGATGTCACCTTGGGCTCTGCGCAACTGTGATGGGCAATCGTCACTATTTTCTAACAATGCATTAACCAAACAATCAATCACTTTGCAGCCCTACATAGATACACACATGCAGTATGTGAGACAATAATACCCTTTTTTAAAAATACATTTTTAGGGTTTGAAAAAATCACAAATATGGCCACTGTCAGTGTCTGAAGATGTGTGAGGAATTATAGTGTCATTTAACATTGACAGAGATATTTGAAGTTCTGTCCTGCCAGTGGAAAACAGTGCTCTGAGAGTTTAACTTCACTCACTGACTCGTATCACTACGTCAACCTCAAGCACGTGCAGAACTAACCACACAGCGATTCTTCATGAGGCAGATCTACAAAGTGTTTTTTCAGGGCAGCATTTCAAAGATCTTGGGCAGTGTCCATGGCACGGACTATGGCACAGACAGATCACACAGAATGTGTCCCCTCATTAATGGGCTAACTGGGGCCTGGCAGCCTATGAGACAAGCTCCAGGACCTCCTAACCACGTCTGAGGTCTCCTGTCAGAAGCTATTGTCAGGAAAACTGCTATGTTAAACGCCCAGAGTTTCTGCTTTCACTCCATCCATGTTGCTGTCATCCCTTCTTTTATTCCAAGGTTGGAAAAAGACAGTAGGAGTGAGGGAATTATGGGCTATTATCTGAATTTTAAAATTTAACCCCAACCTTTATGTGGGTCAAAATGCAGATACTGATAATTCTGCTGTGATTTCTTATCTATATTCAAAAACCAACAAAACCAAATTCCATGCTGTGGAGAATATGCTATGGCTTTAATGCATGTCTACTGCATTTATTGTGACTGTGTGGCAGTCAATGTTAGCTGCTGTATAAACTGAATCACCGTGACGTTGCGCTGACAACATCAGTCACTTCCGGGTAGACAACTGGCGATTGATTTCAGCTGCAGAGATCTATGTAACTGTCAGACTTGTTTATTTCAGCTGCAGAAGTAATCTTTAAAAATAAATATTTAAATATGGTGGTTCGACTTATCTGATGTGTCTGCTGTGCTTATGTACTGTTTTGCTTTCCAAGTATATTTGATAAAACAAGTCTGCCAGCACAGAAACTAAGCCATGTAATATTACTACTGTGGATGGAAGCCTCAGCAAAATGTATTTTTAACACCTACAAAAATCAGTATCAGTTTAAGTGTACAGTATATTTGGAATATTTCCACTGCTTTACTTTGCACACTAGCCAACTGAGGAATCAGTAAATGAGCAACTACCTTGTTCTGGAAAGTAAAATTACTGTTTCTGTCAATGACGTCTGGTGGTTTGAGATAACATCAGTTCTGACAGCAAGTAAAGAGGTGAAAATATAGTAAATATAGCATACACTTAAACCAATATTTATTTTTGTAGGTGGGCCTTTTTTAGGTGGCTAAAACTAACCACATGAGTGAGCATTTGCTTAGCATTGTTTCATTTTATCAACATGATGTAGGAGTCTTCTACCCCGAGTTACTGTGAACAAACATTGTGATTCAGTCAAAAGGTACAAGACGACATTTATAAGAACAGATTCAAACACTGCAAACAGGTCTAAACAATTTGATAAAGCTTGACAGAAAAGGCAATTATGCTAGAATTTGTAAAAAACAAACAAACAAAAACAAAGCATTGAACTGCTTGGTCAGCATCTTCTGAAATAAAGACAAGCGGAAGCAAAAAAATAGGAGCTTGTAAACACATCAGATCAAGGCCTGGTGCAAATGGGGAAATCTGCCTTCATATTGGACTGAGCCCCATGAGTCTGACCCGTCAATGGCCCCTTGTTAATTCTAATGGGTCACAAAGCTCCAGCCAGGCGCCGCTGATGCCTCTAATGAAAAGGCAACTCACAGCCATGAGGGAGCACTTCAAAGTCGTCTCATTACTTCATTACATTAGCCAACTCTTACAGCAGCAGGACCGATTTAATTCCTGGTCCAGAACAGTCCTCGTCTGAGTAACGCAGTCAGTGGGGCAAGGCACGATTAACTGTTGTGTACTTAATTGCCATATTAAGGCAAATAATTACAGTGCAAGGTGCAATAAATAACAAATAATAAGAGCATAGTATGACACATCAATGATGGAATACATCTAATGATCAACACTAATGAAAGACCCAAACTGAGACTACATGGCTCAAAGACCAGACGTGTAAATTTTCTGTCTGCGGTTATTGTTTTGTTGTTAAAAATAGAACAATAAAACATATCTCTACATCAAATCAGAATCAAATTAATCCACTCTTGGTCTTGTATTGATGCAGTAATGTATTAATGGTGAACCACTGTAAACTGTGGAAGTTGTGGAGCAAAATGTGGAAAACGTCATTCAGTACAACACATAAAAATGTTTTTAATGTAAAATGTTTTTAAGAATTACACTGTATATTAAGAGAGAGATTAAGGTCATCATTTGACATCGGTGGCCAGGTTATTGCCTGTTAAGTGTGTTTTAAGGAATACTTTGCCCATTTGAAAATCAGTTAGTCATGCCGTGTTACCTTGAATTTGTAAAGAAAACTTGTTTTTATCGTATACACGGACAACAGCGAACATACTGATTTATGACTGATTGGGGACCACATTTAACAACAGCAAAACTAAATGAAAAACCCGTTTACAAACTCTCATACATCGCGTGGGGTATAATCCAAGTCTCATTTATCCAGTCGTATGCTGAGAACTTCACAAACATGCATTTTTCAGTTGAGGTTTAAATAGTAAGGTGTTAGTGAAACATGGCCTGACTGGTTGATATACAAATGGTCATTTTAAAGGTAAAGTATTCCTATAACTAAAGAAAAAAACTGTCATTCAGTGCAACAAAAAAAATGCCGTCACACCACAATGTCCTCTGTCATGTGTTTTTGATAATTAAATCGATATTTGGGCAAGTAGTGCATTTTCACTTTGGTAACAAAGACAACAATGATATTTGATTAATTAATTTAAAGTAAATTTAGTCATTTTAAAGCACATTTGTATTCCTAGATGCTGTCGTCTAATGAAGAAAGGGCTGCACATCACAGAGCAAAGGTGAACGCACATCCAGTTGCCAGCGAGGAGAAATTAAATGGTTTCATGTAACAACGACAAAGTGAAAAGCTATTAATAACAATCTAATTGAAATGAAAGATGTTGGTCACGCTCAATACTATTATCACAATAATGACTTCACTATTAAGATTTAAACAGCATAACATAATTGAGGAAAAACTTTGTTAAAATCATTTAAATCCTGTGTTTTTGCTGTAAGAGGAAATGGGGCAAGTCTAATGCTGCTAGTCTAACTTTGTATATCTAACTAGTTTTTCTTATTGATAGTTTGCAATAAATTTGATAAACATCATTACACTGAATGACATTTTAGTTAGAAAAAAAATCCCGAAATGTATTTTAAAAACATGATTATCTGCATTATTCTTTAGGACCACCCTTAAATGTAGAAAGGTAAAATAAAAAAAAAATCTAAATTAGCTTTTAAAGATTATTCTTTGGGCATTTTGCCTTTAATTGATAGTGAAAGCTTAAGAGAGACAGGAAAGGCGGGGGGTAGAGAGGGGATGACATGCAGCAAATGGCCCGCGCTGGATTGAACCTGGGCTGCTGTGATAAGGACTGAGCCTAAATGCTATGCGCTCTACCATGTGAGCTGTGAGGGGGTCCTTAAATCTTAAATTAAATGTTTTTTTTTTCTTTTTTTGTTTTTCCACGCTTTGAACCCTTACCCATCTTTGACTTACATACAAATACATTTTTTGGACAGCTTGATGAACCTTATTTTTTTCGAGAATCTGTTACACTCACCCTCAGGAGGACTCTTGTTCTGGTTATTCCACACCACCAGCAGCTTAGCCAAGCTAGGCACTTTGGAGATTTCAGTGATGACCCGGAAAAGACTCTCAACACGATCGTAGGTCAGCACCACTGCTGTGAACCCAGGTGCTCTTGGTGGGATTAGTGGCAAGAACAGAGGGCTGTTCACACTGGACCATTTCTACACAAGACAGAAAACCAAGAAAAACACACAAACTGTTTAGGCCACAAACATCTTTTTTTTCATTCTTTATCATTCATCCTTTTTTATTTCCATGAAAAGCTACTGTAGAGCTTGCTTCGTGGCTTCTGTGTTAACCCCGTCTGTCATGTTTTCCATGATTTAATGCACTATAATAGTGCTTCACTGGACAGTGAGGTCACCTGCAGTAATTTCCAGATTATGGGTTTTATTATGGAGCAAGAATCATCCAATAATGTCTCTCGGGGGCTAACAGAGGCAGAGCACAGGATGCCAAAAGCTTCCAGCAGGAATGCCAAGTAAACCCAACAGAAGCAGCACTACAGAAGGACACAAAATACTGGGATGTAGTTTGCAAAGAAGACAAGCTGGCCACCCTCTAGTATCTGCTGCATCGTATAATGTTATTATAGTGGGTTTTTTGGGGACAAATAAGGTGGGACAGAGGGGAGGAAGGGGGGGAATGGGAACAGCAAGTAGTGGCTGTCTATCGTCAGTGTGGAACTTGGCTTTTCTTTCATTGCTCCCCTTTAAAATGGCTTGTAAAGCCTGGGAGCCACACTGACTCCAGCTCAGATCAAGTGACACTGTTAAATGAAGGAAGCCACAGGAGAGTTTTCTTATCATATGTATATACTAAATACTGAACCTTAAAGGTTACAGTCATTTGGATTACAGTGGCATCAAACCAGAGACAACTAGTGTTAGTCTGCACGCAAACAATAACCTTTTTGTTTACAAAGATTGTTTTCTCAAGTGAAATAAAAAGACAACCCGTATCTTACATTTACAAGCATGTGGTACTCTAACACTAGCAAATATAGAAGCATCAGGATTCACTCTTGATAAACTTCATCAAAGGCTCCAAAAATGTTCCAGCCTGGTTACAGAGACAATCAGTCTCAGAAAGCCAAAGAGCGCGTATCTAACCCAGTAAATCTGTGGGCTTCTTGAAGTACATATAAACCCCGTTTCTCTTCTGGGCCCAGGTGGCCACACAGTGATTATGTGGCTCCTTCCACAGCATCAACACAAGTCTGTCAACAGAGACACAGCCGCTGCCTTTTACACAACATCAGTCACTTCTCCACCAATAAAAATTCACTTTATTGGCAAGTGGAAACTTCCTTGTGGTCATTCTCACATTGTCAAACAAGCGGAGGGGGGAAATAATTAAACTAACACGTATATGCAGCACAGATGCACTTAAACCGAATAAAAGAGGCAGAGACCACTTAAGTCATTTGTCAAACTAAATAAATTAGATGAAAAGAAAGCCGCGACTCATCGTGTCACCAACAGATCTGAAAGAGTTAATGTGTCCTTTTACTTTATATATTACACTAAAAAAAGAAAAAAGAAGAATTTTATTTGGCAATTTGAACTGCTTGAGTGGTTCTTCACCAAAGATTACGAGCAAGAAAGAATTACCAAGTGTTTGAAAGGCTTTTGTCCGTTCTGTTTATCAGTGTGAAACACATTTTAGACATTTTCTCATTCAACTTGAACACATTTAAGTCCTATTAATGTGCACAGTAGTGGTAGACTAAAACTAATCTTCCAATTTATTGTTTAACAAATGCAGACGATAAAGTTGCAACACAAGACACAGTACAATTCATTAGCATTAGGAGAGTGATGTGTTTTTTATTATTATTTTGGATCTATTTCAGCCAACTGGATTTCAAAAGAAAAGACTCTGAGGTTTTAGTGCTGACTTTCAGTTTTAAGGGAATTCAAAGTATTCACATCCTTAGTGGGAAAACAGTCAAGGACTCGTGGGCCTTTTTTTTACCCTTCAGGGATTATTTCTTATACATTTTATAATACATGCTTAATCAATATCAGAATCAGAAAGTACACACCCTTAACATAAAGCTGAAAGTCAAAACTTCAAGCTCATGGCAGTTCTTCCATTTCAAATCTAATGTGCACGATAACAGAGTCTTTACAAAAATGTCCAAATACTTACAGGCTGCACTGTGACTTTTAAACAAGATACTGATCAAATCAGACTTTCATATGTCCAGGTGCCAATCACCACATTTTTTACACCGAGATGCTTCAGTTCTTATAATGTAGAAACCTTACAAGTGTGCCCACTACCTACAACTCCAAAACAAAAAGCCGCTTGTCCCTTATTCTGAACACCCCCCCCTCCAAAGGCACCAGCAATCCTGGGAAATGTGCTTTCAATTACCAGCCTAAAGACTACAGGAGGAGAGGGGGTGAATGTCTGCCTGATTTATTTAGTGCTGTGTGCAAGTTCTTCTCACCATCCATTCACTGAATCCATCGAGAAAACACTTCATCTCCCATCTCAGGCAGGAATGGCCAAAGGTCTGTACCCTGACACAATTAACCTCCTCTGGGTCTGGACAAACCTTAAGACCTGAGTGATACTGATAGATTAGACTGGGGGCTGGACACGCTGACAAAACATTTTGACATAAGTGGGCAATGTCAAGTGTAAGTGCTGATTAACAAGCTACCTGCTCAGAGGAAAACAGTCAGCTGTGGTCATGAGTGAGCAGCTGCTTGACTGTAAGTCCATTAGACCTGAATGACTGTACAGATTTGAGCAGAAGTGAAATGACTAACACCAGAAAACACCCCTCAAAGCGCTGCTTGTTTACACCAACGCAACCTGATTGTGACTACTACCTCTCTAATCTTAGCATTTAACTGTATCTACTTATGCTGGGATACTTGTAGACATCTGACAGATGCAAAGACACTATTATGCATCCACATGCATGCTCACATGCGCCCATCTCTACCCCACAGGCTGAGGATGGAGAAGACTCTAGATCAGACCAGGCTGATTAACAACTCCTGAGAGATGGTCGCCCAGCCAAGCTGTCTGCAGCCACAAACTCCCACAACCACAGAGATGCTACACACACACACACACACCATTCTTCACATCCAGCGTACTCTCTACAAACACAATGACTCAGACATGCAGGAACTTATTTTTCACCACAACGGAGGCATCCTCCTAGTGCAGAACTGCTGACACAAACTGGCTGCCTCAGAGCTAGCTGGGTGTATACCAAACTGTGAAGTGCAGCATGTGTGGCGCTTCAGAGAGACTGAAGGCATCCACTGTCACTCTGCCACAGAGGCTTCGATTTACAAGGCACAGGAGAGTGGGGAAGCTAATGTGGCATTGTGAGCGGCTGTATGGTCAATGCTCCATTCTGGATGGGTTTCATTCAGATGTCTGCAATAAAAAGACTTCTAGGAATACAAGAGAGCGGCTCAGCACAATAGAGCACACACACATTGTATAGATTAGCTGTATGCTGGAAGGGATATAACTAAATGTCAGATACTTCTGAAAGATAACAATGGAAGGTTAGAACACAAAGATAATAGAAAGAGGGAGTCCCTCACCTTCCTGTGGACCACCATGGGACCTTATTATGGAAAAAATATGTATGGTAGTTAATGGGGAGAGACAAATTATGTTTTGATCCCTTTTGAATTTTGCCATGAATCACACGTGACATTTATCAACTTCAAAGATAGTTTTGCAAGTCAAGAAAGTAGCAGTTTGTTGTAAAACTGTTGAAGTAGAAGACTGGGAAAAATACCTAATTTAAACAACTACACAATCGTGTGAGAGATGTCTTAACGTTGAAGCTATGATGCCTGTGGTTTTGGTACCAGCATTTACTCATGAGCAGCGGCCTTTTTTCTTTCACCTCCCATCTGATAAAAAGACCAGGAGTCAACGAATAAAACACATCAGGTACAATAACGCTACTTTTGTGCGTGGAATGCAGCTAGGTTACCTAGCTACATAGTGAGCTAGTGTTGGTGACGTATATGGTGCGAGACGAGATGTAGTTCACTGAGCAGACCTACAGAAAACTAACTAGGACTACTGCACCTCATGACTTGCACAGTTATCTTTCAAAATATGTGTAATTAATGGCACAATTCAAACAACAACAAAAAATTGATTTGTCTCTCACCATTGACTACCACACACATTTCTTCTGAAATGAGTCCCCATGGGGACAGATGGGGAGGGACTTCACCTCTCACTATAATAGCACTACTTAATAGCTAAAAGTTGCAAAATACTTGCAAAATATACATCAAAATAAAGGCTACACAGTTACATACCACCACAGGGGGGTTGTTCCACTGCTCGTACGTTTGTGCAGCATATGGGTAGATGCGGTCATTGATGATCTGGAGAGTTGTCAAGCCAATGGCCTTCATGGAGCTGAAGTAGGCCTCCCAGAACCAGCGTGCCTATGGACAAATGGAAAGGACTTCTTAAAATGTACCCATAAAACATATAATTGGTGAGCGCAAACACAAAACATGCTTAAATGATCAACACTGCACTGCACATTAAACAAAATGTGTATTAATCAAACATGCTCTTTCAATTCAACTGTCATAGATATTCACTGTACAGATGTAGACAATACAGAATTGGATATTTGCACTGATTGATGTAGAAAAACATACCAGTATGTAATAAAGAAAGGCCAATTATGTCATTATAAAAACAAGCTACAAAAACAGGTGTAAAAAAAACCCTGTTTTTGTTTCAAGAATTAGTCACCTTAATGGAAACGCTACAAACAGAATAATTTATGTGGACTATAATAATTGACCTCAGCTTGAATAACATAATATTTCATGAAACTGTCGACATGTTGCTATTACTTATAAAAACTGTTTTCGTATTTTTATTATCATTCTTTTCACACCAGTGTGAAGTCACAGTTGTAAAATCCAGATTCCGCCCCCCCACCCACCCCTGGTCCAAGACTTTAAAGACAATTTTGCAGCCCCCTCCAGTCTCTTGACCATTAACATCTCTTCTTCTGAAGCTCTCTGAAAATCTCTTTTGACTGTGTCTGTTTTGCTTTAAAAGATCTCTGATGTGAAAAGCAGACTTTAATGATAACTGAACTCTTCACCCATATCTTAATGTTATCACTTTGGCTGCTGGAATACTGACTCCAAGTGCGTTCATTCATGGTTCACTTCACTCAGTTTTTCTTCAGCCAAGAAGATTCTTCAGCAAAGATGAAAAAGAATACCTGTATATTATTGATTATTTGGACAGTTTGTTGAAGCTCTGACTGTGTTATGGTTGAGATGAAACTTTTTATACCATAAAACATGAAAGTTACAATAAATTGATCAATCTAGAGTACTGCCACTGACCATGACATATGTGTCTAGCCTCCTTCCCTCCTGCAGGGTCCTCTTCTAGTTAGAAACTTCAAGGGACAGTTCAGAGGCAAGAGAACCCTATAAGAGTTAATGAAGCTTCAAACAACACTGTCTCCTGCCAGGAGGCACCGTGTAACACTGACCCGACTCCACCCCGCCAGCTCCTCAATGACCCACAGCTCTGGAACTGAGATTGTGCACATTTGAGTATTTGTGTGTAAAGCACTGAGCTAAATTTCTTACTCCATTAAATGCAGTGCACCATTGTGTATTATTGGCTAATGTGTCCCCCAAACAAAGACGATCCTTAGTGGCACGTGAACATGTGACCATTACCTAAATCACCTATGTCTGAGTATAAGCACTGGAGATGTACAACAACACAAAAACAGCATTTATTTTTATAGAGGGGGTGAGGAGAATCCAAAAAGACTCTCTAATCTCAGGGGGGAATCCCAACGGCCCATAAATCAGCTGGTGATGAAAGTTACTTTTCCGACTGGGGGGAGGCAGAAAGCAAACTGTGCTGGCCCAAAGGCCCATACCACCACCCTCCACCCTCTCCCAGCGCCTGCAGGAATTTTTATGAGCATGAAGAAGAGACAGCGTTGCGAGAGGAAGAGAAACTCTTTACTCCATCTTCCATTCGCAACATCTAGCCTATAGTACTGTTTGTTCTACTAACAAGTGAAGATGTGTAACAGCAAATATGGCAACTATGACCAACTCAGTCCATGAACTAACCAAAATTTATTTCACCAATAAAAAGAAAATAGTTTGTAATGCAAATTGTGACAATAAACCTGCTGCAAATATTAAGAAATAATGCAAACAATCCCAACAGAGTCAGGTCCAGAATATATTCCTCTGTAAGTCAAACTTTACAGTCATCCCTTGTAACGCTTGGTTAAAACTAAATTATCTTCTCATTTCCTTCAGTTTGGAAACTTCCCCAGCAGCTGCCACTCCTTTGTTGTTTGAAATCATTAAAATAAATTGTCAAAGAGACGATCAAAAACAGTTTATATTACAGTAGTCTGCATCACTTTGCTTAATTCAGAGGAAGTTGTCAAGTGCCTGACAGATGATTCAACCTATAGAGCAGAATTGGCAGCCAGTGAGCTGTGGACAGAACCAGGCAATCATTAGTGTTTTTGACATAATCAAAAACAGCAGTGAAACCACGTCCGTTTCAATCATGTGAGCTGCTCACTGGGAATATTGTTTTGCTCAAGATTTATTAGCACTTAACTTTTAACTGTGATCAAAACATTTCTACACACATACACGTCTTGGTAATAATAATAACCTGGTTTCCCATGTGTAAATCACTCCTTTTTAGAACGGCTAAAATGAAACATAAAGTTTGGGTCTAGGGGACCATAACTAAAGACCACTGCTTTAGCAGCACAACCTTGGTGCTTGTTAGCCTCATTGTTTCCTGGATTACAGACAGTGACACTAGTTTGTGTCGCTTTTAACATTCTGCAGTGCAACACAGCAGCAAACCATGTGACTGTTTATAATTTAGATTTCATATTTAACTTTGGGCAGTGACTTCCTGATAACGTCTACATTTGTAAAGGTAAGGAAAGAAAGAAGGAATCTGTTTGAGGCCCTCGTTTAATAGTTCAAGAATATAAAATCTGCAACTCTCAATTGTTAAGATTAAGAAGATGTTATTACATTTTGGACTGACCAAAAAGCCACTGACACCTGTCATCATCCCGGCTGACTGTTGAGTTCTGTCTGACGGGATGTATGTAAAAAGAAGACTGAACTGAAGAAAAGCAGACAGCATATATGGGAGAGGAGAGTAGACCAACATGACATATTCTATAAATCAGTTGCAGCCAGTGTACTGTTCTGCATGATGGAGTGCTGGGAGGTTACAACAAAGTTGGGTAGACAGTTGGATCAACAGACTGAAAGAAAAAGCTGGTGGTCAGATTGAAGCTCAATACCAAAGCAGTAGGAGAGGAAAGAATGAGGAATAGGTTTGAACTCCGTCTCCGGCAATAACCCCCTCCTCACTTCTTACATATTCCAGTTTATAAAAAAAAAAGAACTGATTTGGCTGAGTTAATCTAATAGAGGTCTGTAGTGTATGTGTCCTATTTTGAGGCTATGACCCAAACAAGGCTCATGGAATTCAGTACACAAACATGGGCTCACATGAGCACTGTTAACATTTCACAGCTGTCTAATATGTGGCCTTTCAAAATGTGACCTAAATGGATGCAATTACATCATCTCAAATTTGAAAATTAGTTCTGCTGTCTGAACCGAGTCTGCTGACTACTGATGGAAGCTCGACAGTAGTCCGTCACAATTTGACCCGGTCTCTAATAAAACATGCTCTAAAGGTGGAAACTTTGATTTTAATCCATACAGTTTCCATCAAATTCACAATCTGCTAGGTTTCTGTGTGTGTGTGTGTGTGTGTGTGTGCTGAAAGACAATCCGGTCCTCATACACAGCCCTGGCGCTGTAAATAGGAAACAAACAAAGTGACTCAGATCGAGCTACAAAACACTGTGTCAGCAACTCTCCTTCTTCCTCGTTTTTGCCCACCAGGAATGGAGCTAGACCATGATAGTCATGAAAGGTAAATAACATCAGAGATATAACCTGAGCCTCGGAAGGAGCACTGACGGGAGGGGCGTATTTGTTTGGGTGCTGAATTCAAATATCAGAAGTCTCGCTCTCATGAATGGCAGACTCAATCTTTAAGTTAACCAAATGCTCTGTCCCTGCAGGATAAACTGAAACTTCACTCGTGCAAATATTAATCTTTTTTTTTTTTAATTTATTTATTCGATTAGCATTTAAAATCCACCCACAACAAATCTGCTATGGAGAATAACAAAAAAATATCAACATTTGTGTAAATTAAAAACACACTTGACCTGCCAGGAATGCTATTGAGAAATAACAATGAATACTAATTGGAGGATAGTATTTCTCTTTCAGACACGTTTTAAAGCATTTAAAAATTTTATATGCTATAACAGATATTGAGTTTATCATGGTTTTCAAACATAAAAAGTAAACAACCTCACCAACAAACAAAAAAAAAAAACTCTGAAAAGGGGGTGGAAGCATACTCTTTCTCCCTCATTGAAAAACTCTAGATCTGGCCTCGCGCCCTGCCCACCATTACTGCTTGCACAATGTTGGCTCATCGAGATGACTAGCGTTAGTGTTAGAAGAAACATCGTAGAGATTCAGCAATACATGTTTAGTGTCAGTCAAACCCAGACTCAGATGAGGAGTCTGTTGTGCACCAAAATAGGCAACAAACAGATATATCAGACTGGTAAGTGTAGTTAGCATCTTATTTGTTTGTCATTTTGTTAGCTTGTAGGCTAATTAGCAGTGGCTGACACAACGTTAGTGTTTCTGAAACACACAGTAATATCTGTTACAATGCTACAGTGTGCTCACATTGGTCTGGTTTACATAAAAAACTGTGCACTCTACCATGTTTGCTATCGACACTTCCACTATGCTATGCAAACTATTGCACTCTGTACTGTTAAGTTGCTCTGCAACAGAGGTTTCAAGTTTCTTTGCCAGCATTAGCATATTACACAAAGAAAGCGTTGCTGGGGAGAGGGGTGTTTGGAATACTTTGCTCAGCCTGCTGCCCCCATGACCTGGCTTCAGAGAAGCGGTTGAAAATGGATAGATGGACAGTGATTGTCTTTCGTATAGTGATGTAATCTCCCTATTCCGGCATACATTTGAATCTCAGATTTAGGGAAGTGCACAGACATCGCCCCCTTCAGTAGAGGAATGTGGAAACACCTCTTTGGTGACAAACTTTGCACAGATACAAGTCAGCGCGGTCAAGGTCACACATTTAAGGGGACATAAACAAAAGAAAAGCACATTTTTGAGTGGAGGGGATCTTTAAGTTTATCAGCTTTGGTCAATCAACCTTTTAGTCACCCTACAAAATCACCCAAACAATAAATGAATTTTCTTTGGTGCAGCTGATTGTTGATATCAAAGGTAGTTCCCTGGCCTCCAACTCTTACAGTAACTATAATTTATGTTCACAAACCTTAAACAACACATATGAGTAAATTATAAGTTGGTCATTATATTTCATTTGTTATTTTTACATCTGTAAGCACAGCAGTCAGACCACATGGGAACACTGACAGGCATATGATGAAAGGAAAGGCTGCTGAGCCCTCTGCTGGCAAAACTAATGAAATACATCAGCTCAACCACATCAAGAGAGAAGTCAATGTCTAAGCTTTTCTAGAGTCTGCTTTAAGAAATCAGGCTCTCAACCTGCATAAACATGTTTTCTGACAAAGTCTGAACTCTAAAATTACCCCATCTTTTACACCAGGGAAGGTGGAGAGTATCTGCAGGTAAGAGTACAAAAGAAACTGAATGGTAACTAGCAACACTACATATATACTGGTTGAGTTGGACTGTTGAAATGTGCTGAATGCATTTAAACCAAATTTCTATTCAGTATTACATTTTTTTCCCTAACCTGCAGTGTGCTTTGGTTTCTAAAGTGTGAGTCCATCTTCAAGATGAGGCATTAAATAAAGCCAGACAAGTACGATGCTGGCAACTTGATTTCTCTGCATTTTAAATTACATATTTTTAGAAAATGGTGTTTAAAGAATATTTTGATCACCATTGTGTTCCCACAATTTTAAAAAAATTGATGTTTTTTCAATAATTAGCAATGTGCCAACATTGCACTCTGATGCTTTGTGTAGGCTTATAGGGTCACCTGTAACCAACAACACAAAAAAAACCCAAACAAACAAAAAAAACTCAGTTATCGTGGCACACCATTAGTTTTAGTTCTGGAGAGACATGTACCAGGCAAGTATTAACTTGCAACATATTTAATCCATCTGTAGATCATCAGAGCAGGCAGAGGAGTACTGTGACCAATGGATAACAATATCAGATCCATGCTACCAAGCTAGCTGTGAGCTATACACAGCAGAAAAACCCCTACCCAACCCCCCATCTCACAAGCAAGTCATGTTTTTGAGCTTGTCTGGTGTAATCCAACCCCAAGCCCGTCTCTGAGCCCTGGGCCTAAAATGTCTGTTTGGCCAGTATAATTAGTAAATGGACTAGAGTTGATACAAGGGAACGAGGAGCAGCTGAACTGCCGCACTTCCCTCTAAGCTGCTTTCACGTTTGTTTATTGTGGCTCAATGCAGATATCAAATGGACAGAGAGAGTGAGCTGTCTTCAGAGCATTTCACTTTAGCTTAAATCAACACAGTTTAGTCTTCTGAAAGCTTTTTAAAACTGAGATTGAGCAAAGGAGGAAATTCAAAGTTACCAAAAGTAAAAGGTGGTATTCAAATGTCTGTCTTTTGCACTTTACTTGAAAACTGTTTTGGCTTCCAGAGACTTGTTTGGTTTGTTAGTTAAGGTATAGGCACATCTTACACACCATGTGCTTTAACCCCACTGACGAAACCTCTGACCACCATGTCAATCTGAGTTCTCAAACTGTATCTAAATGTTTTGCTGAGAGATGTTTTCTCTCCAGTACAATGTGACTGTTACCTGTCTCTGCATCTCTTCAACTTGTCTGTGAGGAATACTCTTTAGGATGGTGTACATCTCTGACAGCTTCTCCTCTGGGATAACTACTGATGCCCTGTGCAGGAACAGAAACATTAGTGAACCGAAAACGGCAGACTGTTGAACCATCCATTTGTTTATCAACTGTTCTGTGACTTAGGCTGACCTTTTCCAGTCAAGCACTTCAGAGAATGGCAGAATGTAGGAGTCAGCGAGGATGACGGGGACACAGCCAGCCTGCAGCACATCACTGAGGGCAGCCTGACCCAATCGGGCTCCCCGCAAAACCACACAGAATGAAGACTCCTGTAGAGACAAATTGGGGGCAAACTGTTAACGGGACATAGCGCTGGGGAAAAATCCATACAGCATAGTATTGCACTATTTTGTGTGGCAACATTGTATCAATACACAGACACCAAGTATTGATTTTTGATTTTGGTAGCCAAATCAATTGCTAATTTGGTCCACTGGATAAATTATGCCGCAGAAAAAAAGATCAAAGTGAGAACAAACTGTAAGCTTTATCTTAGAGAAAACAGATGTCGACAAAGTCTTTATTTGGGGACGAAATGTGCAATTAAAAAAAAGGTAATAAATAAGAATATATGTTATCGCAATACTCAGCATATCACAGAATGTTTAAAATCGCAATAACATTGTAATATTGTAGGGCCTCTAGTGATTCTCAACCCTACTGTGAGATGTTCTTGAAACTATTTGACATAAACAGTTTTTATGCAATTGCTCTTCCCACCTGCAGGATCTGTGGGTAGTCATACACCTGCCCCTTGTAACAGCGTTTTCGTGCAGAGGCGGCACCCTGAGAGAGGTTGCTACACTTGTCCAGGAGGAGCAGAGCTTCTCCATTTTCTTCCTTCAAGCGCTCCAGTTCAGCACGGTACTCTCGGTGGATGGCGGTTTGAGAGGATAAAATAAAGTAGCGTCGTGGTCTGGGGGAATTGAGACAGGAGATATGCAGCTGGTTATCCAGTCAAAGTTTATAATTTTGAATGTAAATGTCTTCTGAAACAAGACTAGACTGGAAGTACATTCTGAATATCACACATGATTATGTCCCCCTGAAGCACTTTCTGTGGAGAAGTTGCTGATGGATGAATTAGGCAAAGTGACTGCAATTTGGTCATCACGTGACACTGAAATAACACGAGGAGTTAATGTGTGATATGTGCTCACCCAGGTTGTCTCTCAGGCAGCTCAACATCAGCAGAAAGCGGGCTGTAAACTGGGATGCTGACATCATAACCTTGTCTGTAGGTCCATGTAGAGAAGCCGCCTCCAGCCAGCAGCGCTCTGAAACAAATGGACCTGGATTGTAACAATGCTTCAACACTCAGGGGATTTCAGCAGACATGAGCTACAGGAACATACTTAAAAATTTGCTTCCTATGAGAACTTTTGCTACCAACAATGCTGCTGTGAGACATGAGGGGACATCAAACAAGGCTTAGTGCCCTGGTTAACAGATCCCATGTAGGCCACGAGGTGATGAAAAGTATTTCGTATTCAGTTCTATTCTCAAGGCAAGGTGAATATAAAGTGGAAACACACCGTCAGTGACACACACCTGGTTCTGATAAAGCTCCATGCCAAATGGACTCCAGCTGGATGAGCCAAGGAAATTCCTTACAGCTCAAGATAGAGTTCATTGTCTCAAGGCTATGTTCATAAACCCAACCTCTTCCGTCCTCAACCATCACTCTAGCCTACAGGACATCTTATGACACATGAGCTCTTCACTGGTAAATACAACCAGATTTGAAACCTTTCCTCAAGGCCTCTTGAAAAAAATATCTACAAATTGCTTGTAAATATTTCTTTGTGAATGACTGCAGTTACGGCAAATGCTACCTAAAGTTGCATAATCCATTGTAGCATGAAAAGGAATGTCATCTGTCCCAGAAATGGAATACATAAACAATATTTTTTTTTATTCTTTATAATTTGTACCTACAAGTAAGAAGCTGACATAAAAATCCTGCAAACACTCATTTAGACAGCTTCCCCATGTCTGATGCTGTGAATAAAATGTGTAGTTTCAGATCCTTCTTAGGCTTTAGATGTCTGAAATGACTGTAGCAGTATATGAACTTTTTGGTTTGATGAAAGTCATCCACCAACCCTATACTTTTTTCTAAATATGAGCATTTATGTTCTACATATTTCCATTATTACATTATAATGAACCCATTCTGAAATATTAGGATGGCATTAAAGATGTGTGATAGCTACCTGTCTCTGGGCACATCCAAGGCAGTATTGTAGTCTGGAGGGCCTCCAGGTAACATGTTGAAAAGTAGATGATTCATCCCTTTGTCCCATCTACCAAAACACACACAAGATTAGTGCTGGAAGGTAAGTTAATTAACAGATTATCTGAGCAGAAAATTAAATGGCAGTTTTGCTTTTCAATTAATGATTTAAGTTATTGTCAAAGAGCCTCTTTTATCAAATGTAAAAAATTACTTGCTCCTCTCCATTTCATACAACTGTAAATGTTGGAGACATCACTTTGGGCTCTTGTCACATTTCTATCTTATGTGGGCACTGGTCATTATTTGTGACATTTAGAGAATAATGATTGATCAACATATTATACTGTATTTAAACAACAATTGTTAGCACAATTTGAGCTTTAAAAATTACAACAAAACAGATATGAGTAAGAAAAAAAACATTCGTAATGACTAGAGAGCTACCGAAAGTGACAAACAAGGTTTAAATTGAATAAAACAATATTTGTTTTCAGTGACTGGCTCTAGTGTAAGCACGTACCTGGGTAGCATTGCCAGAGCCTGGGCAGTCTCTCTGATGCGCAGGGAGTTCTGGTTCAACACATCAATAGATGGGATAAAAAGACAAGCCCTGGTGACATCATCAGTGTAAAAGTCACTGTCAGAGATGGCACTGAGCAGGTCATTGTATTCACGAGACAGTCCAGTGCTGCTGATGGGAACCCCCAGTTCATCCACAAACTTCTGCAGAGGGTAGATGTAAACCTACAAAAGCATCCACATCAACAATGTAATCAGAACATCAACTAGGAACACTGCAAAATATTTATAGGATAAGCATATGTAAGCTCAGTGATGTGGAGGTTGTTTCAAAGTAAAGATACCTTGATTCTATTTTTAGGATTGTAGCCACATCTGTACACGTCGAAACAGGTGTGCATGCGACAGCTGAGGTCACCCCTCTCAGGAATGGGACTGGAGACAGGCAGGCGGACCAGAGGTGCGTCGTGAACACTGCGTTTATCGAGGGTCCAGTCAGCTGCGGACTCAATGGAGTGGGGCCAGAACTGAAACATCCCGGTGGCGATTAGCCCCAGCAGCACCACAGAGAAGAGGGTGATGTAGTATATGCGGTGTTTGGTTTTCATCCGCGGGATGAGAGCTGGGCCCCGTGAGCTGTATTTCCCAGAGGCATACATGGCTGACACCTCTCTGTCTCCAACCAGCCACTGTAAACACAGGCTTCTGATTAATAACAGCTTCGGGTAGTACTGTAAGTACATACTGTCAATACAGGTTAAAATAGTACTCTAGAGAATGCTACATACGGTCACAGGTTCCCCAAAATCTCAGTATTTTTTAATGTTAAGAAAGCAGTTCGCGTATTAGTCATCGACAGTGACCAGCTGTTAATATGACACTGATTTCAATGCCTTTGCGGTCAGTGACGCAACTCGTCAACTGTACCGACATGTCAGTTAGTGCTAATGACACCAAGCCAAAATATTGAACATAACACGAGGGGGATATCTTACAAATTATCGAGCTATCTTTATAGTGAATTTCCAAGTGAAAATACCAAAATAACAATGACACTATATGAACGAAACTAGTGGCTAACCGCAGCTAGCGTAGTAACGTTAGTTAGCTAGCTAACCCAGCTGTGTAAACATCGAGCTAAGTCAGCTCACTAACGTCAACTGACGTTGTTAAACGTTATAAAACGATCGAGAAAGAGGACAATTTTCAAACGTTATAGGTAAGAGGTTTACCTACCGAGACGTTTAACCGAGCTGGGTTTACCAGTTTGCTCTTAATTCATGGCAACTGTTAGAAAACAGACTAAACCCGTAGATACAGGGTTACTGCTAACCTAGCATCAAGCTACCGTTACGGAAAAGCTTTCAGTGGGTTAAGGAAGTCATTCTTCTTCGCTTGTGTCTAAGAAGGTAGATATGTGTTCTTCTTCTTCTTCTTCTGAATTTCCGGCTGACTAAACGCAGCAAAGGCGTATTGCTGCCCTCCGCAGGATTATTTATAGAAGTCTATTTGATGACTGAGCCTCATGGAGACAATTCATCACTGTTTTTGTTGTTTCACGGTGTTCCGCACTGAGTATTGATTTTAATGACTGATCCGTGACTCCAGCTTCTGCCAGCTCTGCTAACAAGAGGACTCTCAATTCAAAAAGCTTTATTGGCATGACATTTCATACAGTATGTGGAGCCAAAGCACAGTTACAACTGAAGAGAGCAAATTCAGAAAGAATTAAACACAATATATTAATACAAAGCATAGACATCAATTTTGAATTAAAAAAAATATTAAGTGAAGGAGTTAATAATGGTCAGAGAGTGAATCAAAATCTTGGAGTTTACATTTATTTTTTTATAAAGAACTTTATTCTGGAGTTTTCATATGTGCTTACATTGTAGCAGGAAATGTTGCTCTGTCTCTACTTGTCTCTGAAGACAGAGCTCACAGCCTGTCTTCTCTAGGCAGCCAGGTCTGCCTGTATCTGCCTGTCTCTATGATCACTGAGTAAGTATCTGTCTCAGTTTCTGATCTCTCACAGTGGTCAGATAGTTTGCCATCATGTACTGTCTGTTTAGGGCCAAATTTGCATGAAGTTTGGTTTGGGTTTCTGAGGTAGATGTCCAATAGTTGATGTAGTTTTCTTTTTCTGTAGTGATAATTAGGTTGGGCTGGATCGGTGCATTCCATTAAAGCATGATTCACTGTCTCCATCGCCAGCCCATGATTTGGTGCACAGTGACCCAGTCTTAGCGTAGTTATTACCACACTGTCCCTCCTACCCATTCTTCAACTGGAAGTGTATTTAATAGTCAGCTGTACTGAAAAATAAAACCTATCTTCTAGGTGGGAAAGAAAGGCTTCATTCCCTCCTCCCATTTTTTTCTGTAACTTTGCGATCCCTTGCTGTATTAAACTCTTACGCTCTGCTCTTACATACAGCACTTCTACATCTAATTTCATTCTGTTGATAGCTCTTTTTGCTGCCTTGCCAGCTTCTTCATTTCCCTGCCCTCCAACGTGCACTGGGACCCAGACAAACCCAACAGTGCTACTCAGCTTAGTTTCTCAATTTAACACAATCAGCATTTCAACTAATAGGTCTGGTCTGGCCCCACTTTTCCCACTCTTCAGTGCCATTAGTGCTGCTGCAGAATCTGAGCATATAATTATATTTCAGGGTCTGACCTCCTCCACCCACCAAGTGCCCACAGTATTGCCACAAGCTCTGTAGTGAAGACTGACACCTGATCTCATATGTTGTGTCTGTAGATATGGTATGCTCACCATCAGTTTAAATCTGTATGAAATCTGCCTATCACCTCCATCCTTCTTCCATCTGATAAGGATAGATCTACATGCAGTTCTGTTAAGAGCCATGGTGGAAGAGGTGGCCAGCATACTACTGAGCCCACTGACAAATCCTTCATTCCCACTTTCCGTGCTCTGTCACCCATGGAGTGTACTAGACTCCCCTTTTTTACTTTTCCACCCTTTCCCTGAAGTTCCCAGTTCTCCCCCACCAGACACTTAGCAGAAATTAGAGACCTTAACCCAGCAGCTCAGAAACAATTTGCTCCTTCTCAGCTCTAAAGTGGTTTCCCACATTTCAATTAAATGGGCACTAATAGATGTAGTCCTAAAAGACCTGCCACATATACTGAGTGCCTTGACCTGCACCACATCCAGCTCCTTGGGAACAGAGGGTGTTGCTGCCCATATGCCATACGCCCACGAGCAATTGCAGGTCCCATGATTGCCCTGTCGATCATCATTAATGTTCCTTTACCTGCTCCAGTCTGTTCCACCAGACATCACATGACATTAATAATCCTTCTCACTTTCAACTGTTTTCTTTACATGAATTCTCCATGTCATTCTCTCCACAAACCAGACGACCACAAATTTGAATGTTTTAAGTCTTTCAGCTAGATTGTTGTACAGCCTGAGGTTCTGCTTTGATGCTTTCTTTTCACAGTCAAACTCCACGTACTTTGATTTTGCTACTGAGATTTTAAATCCCCATTCCTCTGCCCATGCTAAAACTCTATCCAGTGTCTGCTATACTTATCAATGTGACCTAGATTTCAACCACTTTTCCACATGGCCCCATCATCTGCAAAACCATTTCCCACTTTACAAATTATATCATTGATTATTATGTTAATGGTGTTCTGTAAATCAGCTGATCAACAAACTATAGTCTGTTAAGTGAGGAACATAAGTGGAAAGAGCAGCTTTATAGCTCGAGTCAGTGGTGCCAAAGAGGTCATGTATAATGTGTCTCATGAAACCTCAGAAGAGGAGTTAAAGTTCAATTTGAAAGGAGGGAGAGTGGATAAAGCAACTCGCATGGGAACGAGAGAAGGGGTGAGAAAAGTTCAGCTGTGCTACTGACTTTTCAAGGAGATGAGCTCCTGGAGAAAGTTATGCTTGGCTATCTGTGTTTCCGAGTAAAGGTGTATGAAAGACCATCGTTAAGATGTTATAAATGTCAGAGATTCGGCCATGTAGCGGCAGTGTGTAGGGAAAATACTGGTGTGGGAAATGCAGCGAAGAACGTGATATTTAAGAGTGTAATGGTCATTTAGAATGCTATAATTGCTGGGTAAATCATGTAGCGGCATTTTGGGGATGTCCCCATCATGCTACGGCTGAATTAGTACAGGAGATCAGTGATGACAGCAAGGTTTCATATGCTGAGGCACTGACGAGAATTGAGGATGAAAGCAACAGCAGCCATTGTATGCAACAGTACCAGAAGACTCAATCCTAAATCAAAAAGACGGCATTCCTTGCATTCTTTTCCAAGGCAGCGTGGCAAATTAAAGAAGTGGTGAGAAACAAGTCAGATGGAGATCACTGTGTATGTATATGCATGCAAGGATGGGTCAGATTAGGAGTATCTGTTTACAGCTGCAGATGAATTCAGTTCTTGATTGTGTTTTACATCCTGCAGTGGAATGCTAGGAGTCTAGTTGCCAGTGGTCAGGAATTAAAAGATTTGTAGATGCAGACCTGGCTGAAGCCATGTTTAGATTTTGTCATTCCGGGGTATGGAAATGTAAAGGCAGACAGAGCAAACAGAGCTGGCGCAGGGTGTGCCACATTTCTTAAGAAATTTTACAATATAAGAATGTAGAGATCGATACTGAGCTTGAATGTGTGGCTGTTAAAGTGTGGTCAGCACAGAAAAAGATCTCTACAGTCAACCTTGACATCCCTAGGTCACTGTTAGAAGAAGGAAAACCTGAAGGTATAGTAGATAAAGTGGAGTTACCAGTAGTATGGGTTGGGGATTTTGATGCACATGGTGCAGTCTGGGGGAGTAAACATAAGATGGAAATGGGGTTGTGCTGGAGGATGTTCAAGACAAACACAGACGGTTTGGTGTGTCTGGGCGCTCACCTTAACTTACCTGAGCTTGCCTTAGTGAGGGGAATGGGATGTATTGACAGACACACAATGGGAAGTGATTATATTCCGATGCTAAGCAGATTTGGAAGAATGTTAATAAGAGGGTCTGCTCAGGAGGTTCAATTACTGGAGGGCAAGGTGGGAAGAATTTAAAGAGGAGACTCAGGAAGAGATAGGAAATGGAAATAGTGGGGATGTGGAGAGTCGGAACAGGTCCAAAATAAGGTCAGACTGTATGGTGCAATGATAGTGGATGATCTTCCTGTCTGTGCTTGAAATAAAGCGCACAGGAAGTTGAGGAACAGCCCATTAGGAAGCAATGCAACTGAATATTGCTCCCTGGTGAACCACTCAGCCTTCTGTCCTCGACCAAGAGCTCTGCTTCTGTGTTCCTGGTGTCTGTTCTCCTGTTTTCCATGGCTGTGTGGAGAGACTTCCAGACGGCTCTCTGTGAGTTTATCTGCTCTGCTGCCTGTGCCTGCTGTGAAGTGATTCGCAGTGTAGGCGACATGCACCGCTTTTGTGTGTGCACCACAGAGACTGCTCACCTTCATCACTGGTTCCTGGACTCTTCTCATTCAACGACGTCTCCTGTCTTCTCCCCCTACGGTACCGCTACACACAACTGAACTGAACTATTTGGTGTGTGTGTGCATAGAGTAGATGCCAGATATTCTCCTGCTCTCTTCTCACTGAAGCTTCTGGACTGAAACTCTGCCTCGGGAGGCCTCAAGCTGAAGAGTGGAACTTTGTCACCGTTTCACCTGCCTGCTTATTTTGTGTGTTGCTAGAGAGTTCATTAAAGACTATTACAAACTATCATTTTGTCTGCGGTGCTGCAACTGGGTTCCTACCACACCTGTGACACCTGCCTGGCATTTGCTGGCCCCCCTGTGAACAGCAGCTGTGGCCCATAGCTTGTTTTACTTACTCCACTGCTCTTCAGTCTGTACACTTTGCAACTGTTGTTCAAAGTCTTCAGTTCTTCTTAGTAGCTCAGCTACAGCTCCACCGACGCTCCTGTCAAAGTTTGTGAGGAAAAGAGTAAGAATACGGTTCTGGACCTGTACAGACTGTCAGCTGACACCCCCACTAATGTTCCCCACAAACTCAGTCCTACTGCAAGTCCTGAAATCCAAAAGTCCAAATCCAATACCCTTTAATCAGCCCAAGCATAGGTCGAAACTGGCACATCAGCACAGAATTAAATCCAACTAGCAAAGCAAACAAATTTGTGTTTCACCAATGCATACTGACCAGTTGTGCCACTAAAGTATGAATTCAAGGATAACTTTTTTTGAGGTGAACCATTTTGTTTGGGGCATTTAAATGATTTCATTGGTGCAGCCAGTGAACTTAATACTGATTTTGATACTGCCTGTAGTATACTACAATTATTGTTTGTACTATTTGTCATAATTTATAGTATTAGAAGTATTTGCATTAATAGCCTAGTGTAATTCAGTTGCTTGTTATGTCTGGAGCTAAAGAGGGATGTGATCACTCATGAAAGCATATGTAAGCAAGAGGCATAGAGCTTAGTTTAAGAACTGTATTGAAGATAAGCCATTACAATGAATAGGATTCTGAACCCTTTAAGTAGAAGGCAGAAACCCTCTCTAGATGTGTGGTGACACAATGATCTCCTAGACAAGTATATTGTATTGATGTATTTTAGTCTGTAATCTCTAGCGAACTGTCGCTCTGTTGTGTTTGTATTTGGTCTCTGTAGTGTCATTAAAATGTAAAAAAAAAAGCACCCACTAATGGATTAAACTGGAAGTTGGCAGTTGAGTCCTCTGAAATGAGGCAAAGGAAATCCAGCCCTTTGAGTCTCTGCCATCCTTTAGCTCTTTCTGAAAATCTGGAGTTGCAAAAGAAACAGCTCTGCAGAGTCAAGTGGGAGTCTACAGCTACAGAGTATCTGTATTTTCTGAGTCTCTTTTCAGAAGCCTCACTAAGACCACTTTTATTTCAAAATAAAATTGCCTCTTCTTTTTAAACAAGTGAAGCATATTTTTGCTAAAGCATTCCTGGCAATACGAAGAAACTCAAGCTTGCAAACAACTATGTATTTTAAGATTCTTAAATATAAACGTACACTCTGTCAGGGGCCTTCAGTGTTTTTCAGGCCAAGGAAACCCTTAGCTCAAAGACAGACAGAGCAGGGACCCTCTACTACATATAATGCATTCTGGGTTGCAGAGATAATGCTCAACGTGGGTGCAGTCAAATGCTGAGCGCCACCGTCTGTTAGCAGTTCCAACTGAATATGACTATAGTAGCTTGGAATCAGCAATATGGAGCATTGAATTTGATTAGCCTAATTTAAGCACTACTATGGATCCCACTACTTTTCATGCCAAGTCCTGTCCTACGAAATCCCTGAAAAAGCAGACAAAAGTCCACAGCTCCACATCTGGGGGTATGTGGACACTGGAGAAAGGCCAAGGGCCAGAGGCACAAACCCCGCCGCCCTCCTTCTGGTTCTCTGGTAGAGGAGCAGAGTTCAGCCTGGGTCAGAGGGGCTTCCTGAGGGCGAGAGGAGAGCAAGGGCCTGCAGAGTATGTCGGAGAACCAGAGGGAGTGCAGGAGTCCACACAACCCTGGATGTGGAGCCTCCGACATGCTCTGCGGGCCTTGGCTCTCCTTTCACCCACTATGACTGCCTCTCCAGCACTGGTAAAACCTCCAGCATGCGCTGTGGACCCTGGCTTGAGTCTCTGATGCCTGGCTGTATCCCACAGCCTATATGCAAACTTCAGTTGACCCACGCTGTGCTCCACTCCTTCGAAGCAAATAGATCAATTTTAGGAATATGAGATTTTGCAAATAGTGGAATCAAACTGATGACAGGTAAGCTCTGGCAGACAGGTAAGGAAAAAAGCCGAATAATACATTTTAAGTATGCTATTCTGCAAGTACAGAATAAATCACCTGCAGTATAAATTACACCACATTTTACTGGTGTGTTTTATGACCTGTACTCTATGCTGCAAGTTAGTCTTCACATCATTACAATTTAAGCAGCTACTGTTTAATTAAAAACAGATATTTGACTGACCTGCTCTGACCTGACTCGGGCAGTGATCACAGATTTCACAAACAGCCAACTGTTTGTCACAGAGTGGTTAAAAGCAACATTGATCTATACATGAATACATAAAAAACACATCAATAAAACACCCACAGACTAACTCAGTAATTCTCCTTCATGAGACAGGCCAAAGGTCTGTCACTGGAGTTATCAAACAGACACCTCCCATCCACTGTATCATTTGACCCATGCAACCTCTATGAGGCTCTACAGTAGAGTCTGTTCTCTATCAAACCTACTGCACACTCGTAATACATTGCACCTACACTTGGGCTTAAATATAGCTCAGAACAACTCATGCCACCTTTACTCAAAATCTGTGCTCAGCAGTCCTAAAACTGATGACACATTCTTTGCATCAAATCCAAAGCACATACTTTTTCCCAGGATGGGTTCATTTGGCGAAATCTAATCAGTGCAGTTTTTAATCCATTGCACTTGGCATTAAAAGCCATACAGTTGAGACAGCTTTTACAAATAACTAAGTCTGTTTAGCTGAGTAATTCCTTGCGCAAATTTGCCTTCAACATACACTAGTTTGATGACTTTAGACTTGACATGATCAAAAAAGACTAGCAAATCCGCTTGAAAACTTTTTTTGACCGCTACATTGGTCTCATTAAATCCTGCTGCTTCCACCTATGAAATATTATCAGCTTTAAATCAGCAGGGTACATAGAAAAGGCTATTTGTGCCTTTGTATTCTCGTGCCTCGACGGCTGTAATGTTTACACGCCTCAGCAAATCTTCAGTAGCTCGGCTCCAACTAGTGCAGAATGCTGCAGCTTGTATTTTAACAGGGACGACTCGCAGGTCACAAATCACCCCAATGCTCGCCTCCCTCCATTGGTTGCCAGGTAACTTAACAATTGATTCTAAGATTCTTTTAGTAACTTTTAAAGCTCAACATGATTTAGCCCCCAGTTATATAGCTGAGCTTCTGAATACCAATGCTCCAGGTCATGACCTGAGATCCTCAAGCCTACCCTTGCTAGTTGTCCCTATATCGAGGTTGGTAACTAAAGGTGACCTGGCTTTTGCCATCAAGGCCCTGAGGCTCTGGAGTTCTCACCCTGAGGAGATTAGGCTGGCTAGCACTTTACCCATTTTTAAATCATTGCTGTAACAGTTTTGTAGAAAAGTTTTCCCTTTTAATGCCTGATTTGTACTTTTTGTTTGTAACTTTTGTGTTTTATTTCATCTCATTCATTCATTCATTCATTTTCTGTAACCACTTATCTTGTTGGGGGGTCACGGGGGGCCGGAGCCTATCCCAGCTGACACTGGGCGAGAGGCGGGGTACACCCTGGACAGGTCGCCAGAGTAACACAGGACTGACACATAGAGACAGACAACCATTCATGCTCACATTCACCTATGGCCAATTTACAGTCACCAATTAACCTGCATGTCTTTGGACTGTGGGAGGAAGCTGGAGTACCTGGAGAAAACCAACGCTGACATGAGGGGCACAGAAGGGCTCCCCCACCCCAGAGTTTGAACCACTAACCACTGCAACACTGTGCAGCCCTATTTTATTTTGCCTCTGTACACACTATTTTTAATGTTTAATGTAATTTTCATTCACTTTGTGAAGCAAGTGCTGTACAAATAAAATATATGACAAAAAATGAATTGCAGTATGCAACATGTTTCCAATGTGTAGTTTGAAAATTACATATGGAGACGCAACAACTTACAACAAACTTGTTTTAAGAAATACATATTTTAAAAAGCATGTTGTTTTTAAAGCTGATGACATTAGGTGAAGAGGGCATTATGACTTGTTTAGGACTCAAAACCTCAAGTCTAGGACTTGGGACTTGACATGGAAATTGTCAGTCTTGACTTGAGGCTTACTTGTGACTTACACCCACCTGTGTTCTTAATACATTTATACTCTGTTATACTCTTGTTACTATACTCAGGCTAAACTGTATCCAACAATAGCATAACAATTCATAGCGGTAAATAAAACAAGAAGGCCCAGAAAACCTGCAACATGAACCACAGATTGTGGCTCATTTAAAAAGACAGTTATCAAAACCTGCACATGCTGAAAAATATATGACATCAGTTCATCATTATTTTCATGGTTTGTAGTTTTATTCCATTACAGGCAGGGCAGTGAGGGGGAGGGATTAAATACATTCTCATTGTGGGGCAGGAAAGGAGGGGAAGCAAACCAGGTAAACATGGAC
This sequence comes from Cephalopholis sonnerati, assembly GCA_019142605.1. Classification (NCBI taxonomy): domain Eukaryota; kingdom Metazoa; phylum Chordata; class Actinopteri; order Perciformes; family Serranidae; genus Cephalopholis; species Cephalopholis sonnerati. The sequence goes on from JAGQAX010000001.1 coordinate 29,207,115, forward strand.
AAGACACAGTTGAATTATTCTTCTTTCAATATAGACCAATTTGTAATTTTGCCAATAGTTTGAATAAATAACTTTCAGATGAAATATTTTTTTTCTTTATGTCAATACTGATATCTTTTAATATTATCTCCTTATTGTTATATAGTTGTTTTCTACATGACTCTATTGGAATTCTTTTTTTTTAGACATCTGCATAAATAATTACACATAGAACATGGTGCTGTACACATCATGGTGGAAAGTATCATAGTGCTTTCTTTCAGCTGTGTTTGAGTGTATGACCGGCTGCAAGCAGAACTACTGAATGTAGGAAATTGCTGGCCCAACTTTAGTGTATCTTGTGAGAGTCTACTGGGACTGGCAGCATGATTTGAGTAGTGTCAGACTGTAAACTGGCTGGAAGTGTCTGCTGTGAGTAACCACAGCAAATCTTAGGCCAAATAAAGAGACTGTGCAGATCACTATGGTGACTCCAGGCTCTGACGGTGGCGCTGCACCAAAGGTCACTTTGAGCAGGCTGTCACTCTGCAGCGTGTCTCACCACTATGAAACATTTGTAAAAAGAGCATATTGTCACCATGCCATGGCAGAATGTCAAATACTTTTCCACTCGGACAGAAAAAAAGCTGAAATATATAACTCCTCACATTTGGGAGAGTCTAAAAAGTTCCCCACACTGTCCCCCAAAAAAACTGAGATAAAAACCACTGACATCAAACCAATCTGTTGCAAGAGCAATAAGGATAATAATACCATCAAATATAGCAATAAAAGTGATAACAACATTAACTGTAATAAATAATGCAAATTGTGAGCCACCTGTTACACCCGGAGTGATATGGAAGAGTGTATGCCACGTACAGTTATTTAGAATTGGCATACGTGATGTTCGAGCCCATTCATTCAGTCCAACCTCAAGGCTGTTTGAGATGAACCACATTAAAGGGAAGCAAACACCTTGACGTCCAAGATGACTGAGAAGACCTTGAGAACAAGAGAGATGATATCCTGGGACACGTTTAGGATACACAGTTTGGTCCTGTCTGCTGACCTGGGCATTTTATAAGCCTCTATAATGTTTGACTTTACATATATTATAATTTCTGGACATGTTTCGAGCTTATTTACTGTGACTTAATGACAAGACTTGTTCTATACCAGCCATGCTACTCTGAAATGCATAAAGCATGCAGACCCTGACCCGGGCACATTGCTAAGAGCTCCCCAAAGAGAAAGGTACAGTAGTTATGAGACTAGGACGACTATTAGCAAGTTCATTATTGGTTCAAACCCAAGGTACAGAGGTTGTGTTTCCGACATGAAAGCCATAGCAGTGTTTTAAGGTCAGGATGGCATCTTTTCCGTGGTGTTGCTGTGTAACAGTCTACATGGGAACCAACAGAATGGGAAGGAGATAATGAACTTAGCTTGTGTTTAAATAAAGCAATATCCATATACATATACAAAACTACATCTCATAAATACATTTGGCAATACAGTGTATTAAATTTTTTGGCAAAGGGGGGTAAATTGAGCAATATGATGTGTGCAAGAGTATCCAAATGTCAATCTAAGTGGCTTATTGACAGTTTCTCTTTAAAAATAAAGAAAAAAAAAACTTCATGCACTATAAAGAGTAACCAAAAGACTCAAAAACATCCATAGGCGTCTGTAATAACTTTGTCACAATCACTAAATTTTTAAGACACATGAATTCTCACCAATGTAACACACTTACTCTCTTTCTCAAAGTCAATTCTTTATAGACCTGAGGAACATTTCATAATGGTCTTCTCGCTTCTGTTGATTGACGAATATGTCCATCTTCACATTCCTGATTTGAAAAAATAAAGTGAAATAAAAGCTGGACAAAATTTCCGGAGCTGCTGAGGGTGCAGGAAGTTGTACAGTACATCAACCCAGATGATGTGCCTATGCTAACCTCTTCTACAGTGTTAGTTTTTGAATCCCTGCTCAGTTAAGTATTCTCCCTTTGATTTTGTTAAGTCGGGGAATTGATGTAATGCTGACTGACGCGTCCCTACGTGGGTGAGACGGCATTGTTTTGGAATGGCATTGTGAAGCTACAGTTATTTATATTCACCCAAAAGCAGTACAGCCCCCTGGCATGCAGAGAGAGGTATCTTTTTTTTTTTAGTCATTGCAATAGTGTGAAAATGCTATAAACAGCGTTCACAGGGGGACAACCTGAAGAATGGAGATAGTTTGTGAGTTGGTCAGTCAAGTTCTGTCATTGGACCTCTGATGAGTGACTGCATTCCATCGCATGCATGTACTGTGATATGTTTTACATTTTGGATGACTGCACCTCTTAAATTAGAGCAAAGGATATTGGAGTCTCGGGAGCACACTACACCATAGATGATAGTGTGTTCTCTTCAGGACAGTGGCAAGGGCTAGATGTTCGTAGGGAATGCATGGCCGGCAGGGCGCCTTCGCCGGGGGAAAGGTCGTTGAGCTCCTCAGACGACGACAGAGGGAAGGATGGTGACAAAGAGATGCCCGAAGATGGGTCAGCAGATCCAGCAAAAGTGCGTGGGGGCTTAGGGACTAGGTTAGGCTCCAGTGTTGCTCTGGCCAGAAGTTGCTTGTCATCCAACGGCTGTCCATCTCCGAGACACTCACCTTGCCCGAAGGAGCCCCGGCCTGACTCTGACTCCCCGTCAGATAGCTCCAGAGGTGGTGAGCTGCTGCCGTCCAGTCTGAATAGAGAGTCTAAGTACTGGGCGAACTCCAGCACTGCCTGGCTGGGGTTTCCATTGGATAGTTGGGGTGGAGGAGTAGAAGCTGCCGGCCTGGTCTCTGCACTTTTCTCTGCTGTCTCCAGCTCCCAATCTTCATTTTCTCTATCCATCTGCCTAGAACCAATTTGTGGGCTGAGGGGAGCGTTAGGAGTGCTCCCTGGGCTGTAGACACCAGGCATCTGTTGGTGATCCCCGTCAGGAAGCATTCTTCGGTTGGCGTTAGGCTCTTGCTTGAAAGGCTGAGCCAAGGAGCTCTGGTTTAGCAGAGCTGGGGATTGATGTCCGCTGTAGCGAGGTGTGGCGGGAGACAGCCGCATGGGGTATTCTGGGGTGGATCTGGACTCCAGTGGGGTAAAGAAGGGCCCAACCTCACCCAGGTGCTCTGGCGTTTCCTGGCAGAGGCAGTCAGCAGCCAGTAGTTCAGTGCGAGAGCTGAGAGACGGGTTCTCCTCGGGGATAGGGGCATCCAAAGGGAACGGGAGGCCGCTCAGCATTGGTGAGCCCCTTAGCGCAGCTGAGGAGCGTCGGGAATCCAGACTGTAGAGGGATTCGGCGTCTGAGAGACTCTCCATGACAGCCAGAGGTGCTTTGCGGTCCCTCAGCTCCACTGCCAGGCGCTCCCGTGCTCCACGCAGCACTACAGGCACTGGGGGAGGAGGGCACTCAGAGAAACCATCCAGAGATATTTCAGACTGGGCACACGAACTAGAGGAGAGGAGAAGAAGGGGTTGGAGAGTAGTGACAGGGAATGGAGGGGAGAGGGGGATCCAAAACACAAGACAGACATGAAAAGTGGGTCAAAACGACTTACGGAGGGTTAGAAAAGGGAAAAACAGTCAAGTGTTAGTCTTAAACCATATCTAGATTCTACAAACTAGGTGGACACCAGCAAAACATCAACTAAATGGAAGGAAGAACAGAGAAAAGGAGAGACTGGGAGGTCAGGAGTGTATGCTAGTGCTCTTGTATTAGCATCTAATACAGGAGTACATCATAATTCAACCATCACTACCAGGAGTTCACACTGACTTTGGACAGGGGCTAAACCAGAGAGGGCGAGGTGGAAACTGAATACTACCATACGTTGTAACTGCTCTGTGGTCAGACAGCGTGCATGCGTGCATGAGAGAAGGGAGCACATTATGCAAAATTAGTATTAGCATGCTCTGCTTACCGTGACAATGGTTTTTGTCTTGTTTTTTAAACGGAACAGACAGAAACGATGATTTTGAGAAAACAATAAAGTAGCAGTTAGTAGCAGTAGTATTGTTTAGTACTGGCTAGAAAGTTAAAATCAGACATGTCCCCATGTTTATCCCTACAGTTTAGGAAGAGGTTTGCTCCATCAGATATTAACTTAGAGGGGAAACTGAATATACAGAGGATCAAAAAAACTGTTTCATATATTTTTTTAGGCTCCAACACACCCACAGTGGTGCCTGGTGTACTAACCGAACACTACTGTTCCTGCGGTGGTGGGTTGTAGGCGTCGGCTGCTGAGAAGTTGTTGTTGTATCCACGAACATGCTCTCTGGGTTCAAGTCCACTTCTGTGGGGCTCACCATGATCTTGGCTGCTGATAGCAAAGCTGTTTTCCCTTTGTTGTAGTTCTCCAGCACCTGTCACAAGCACAGAGGTGTACACAGACACGTGACTTGACAGATAAAAAAGGGGGGCGATGAGAGCAAGTGAGCAGGGAGGATGTGCACTGAGAATCAAGCTGAGCAGAATAATAATTGTATAAATAAAGATAAACAAGCTCAGTACTAAGTGGAAAAACTAATTTCACTGCCCTAAATTAAGTTAAAATTACATAACTGCTGCACCAAACCATTACACATTCAAAATAGTTTGCTTGCTTGCCTATTTTTGCAGACCAAACAAATATTTTTCTATTGTTTTTCTACACCTCTCTCAAATAACTGGATGCAGATGAATCTCATTTACTGACAGAAATAAGTTACAAATTTTCCTTTAAAACATATGCCCCATTTTGTTTATATCAGCAGGTGACCAGTACTAGTTTGGGGATCATCAACACACACACACACACACACACACACAGTCAGTTTTTAATCCATGGCACATGTATATTGCCTAATGTAACGCCACAAACATCTAGTTACATATTTGGATCACCCTTTGTAACATTACTGTGGTCCTCAATGAGTGCGATTACATGGACATGAATAACCAGTTTATAATCGGGTTTTTGGAGTATCCTGTTTATGTGTTTGAGCATGTAAACACCACATTCTGCTTAAGAAACCCAAACATGCTAGCTGGAATACTCTGACAGAAACCGAGATGTATGTGGGGAATACTAATAACCCGATTTCTCTGTGCTCATTTAAACACCACATTCAGAATATGATCATAACCCGGATAAGCCTTATAAACAGGTTATCCATGTGCATGTAATCGCACTCAATGACCTTATCCAAGAAACCACTACATCTATATTTATCTGCAGATATGATTACATCTATTATTATGGTGTTAAAAAAGCACAGAGTAGTTCAGATAAATGTAAGTGCAACTTAATGGTCGGCTTACACCTACTCCAACTGACATTAAACACCCACAATGGAGTCATGATGCCTGAGCAAGAACTACGCAAGACCTAGAGTATGATAAGGGATAGTAAACCATTACCACTGTATAGGCAACTTAAAAAAAAATACAAGAGAAGCTTGTCCCACAAAATCTCAACAGTGTTGTGTTAATAGTTAAAAATGTGAGGAGAACAAACACCGACAGCAAATCACATCAACACACAAAAATACATGTATTTGGTTAACTTTAATGAGTTAAAACACTTGGTGGAGGCACATGATGGTATAAAAACAGGAGGACATGAAAACACACAACAGAAACATACAATTAAAGTGACCATGAAACATAAAATGGCAACACTAAATGGAAATGAATGTAAACAAAGACGGAAAATTATACGGAGACAGGCTCAGTTAGTTAAAACATAGCATTAGAACAAACATGTATTTATGTTTGGGGTATGCAGATGGTTTCACATCATAAATTAAAAAATGATGATGTTACATGTGTGAGTGTGACCGATGATACATGAGGACAAGATTGCTGTAAGTGTGAACTACAGCAAATATTTGGCACCAACAGTATCAAACATCATCTGCAGTTTGCAGGCACATTGAGTTAAAAAACAAAACAAAACAAAAAACAAAGCATGAGGCTGCAGACTGAACACCCAGAGAGAGAAAATTATACTTGGAGTTTTGCATAATGCAATAATGTACTGCAATCCCTACAGCCATACTTTCATATGACATACATAATTTATGAAAGCACATTCTGACATAGCATTATGAAATGCACAGTGAAGAGCGTAAAAATATAATCCCAGTTTTCAGTCTTGTTAATAAAAGCCCTCCACTGTACCCAGTCAGTAATAACAGGAAATTAGAAATTTGTTAGACTCTGTGAGCAGCAATTTTACAGCAGAGCAGTGAAGCTGAGCAGAGTACTCCGTATTTACACATTTCTTCCCCCATGTTACTCCATCTGCTGCTGCTGATGAGTAATTGACAATTCCTTGAAGGGATTATGATTGAGGAAAGGCTGAATATGTGCTTTCAATAAAGGCAAAAAAGGGAAAAGAGGAGCTGCAGCTACTGAAAAACCCAGCCAAGAAGGAAGAAAGAGCAGTTAATGTGGAAGAAATTAGGTTGCCATGGAAACTTTGTGAATACAAAGAAAACTTGTTAGCTTGAGGAACGAGGTCAGCAGGTTCATGCCACAGCACTTGACCAAATGTACCGAAGCTGTGAGAGGAACGGAGAAGAATGAAGGGTTGATGTGAGGAAAGTTGGACGATGAATCTCATTAACAAGGGAAATAGTGCAGGTGGGATTGGACCCATAAAGGGTTGTAAAAAGCTATTTTTGACTCTGCGGTTTAAAGAGATTACATAAGCTAATACCGTTACATACATTGTGATGTATTCCAGGGGCTACATAGTGATAACTTTATCCTATCACCTTGTTGTTGTGTACACACATTCCTTGCCTCAACTTGCTTTGTTAAGTGCTGACATTCTTTGAGTTACACCTCCCCGTTTCCTTCTTTTCTTGGAACACCCTTTCATGGCATCCGGACAGCTTGCCTGGACTTGCAGCACCCAGCCACCAGTTTTATGTGCAAGTGGAAAGAGCAAAAGGAAGTCTTAATGGTAAGAGAGAACATTTTTCCACCTTTTCTTGACTGGTATATCAGTTGAGCAGCTATACATCTCAGTCTTTTGTGCCTTCTTTTCAGCGGAGGAACCGGCAGGTTCTCTCCACCTCGTCTATGAGCACTTTTTAAATGTTAGTATCAGTCTATTAAGAGGGATTTTCTTCGAGGATTGACAGTAAATCCTGAGCATTAAAGGGATAGCTTGGAGCTTTTGAAGTGGGGTTGTATGAGATCTTATCCAATAGAGAGTGTATTACATACAGTACATGTTAGCTGGCATGCCCTCAGTTTAGAGTACTGCTGTGGAGGGGTCAGTGACAAAATGTATTTCAGCCAACAAAAAATTTCCACCTACAAAATCAATGTCAGTTTAAGTGCATGCTCTATTCAAAATATTGTCACCGCTTTACCTTGTTGTCAGACAGCGATTTCTGACGGGGATTTGAAGCTGTTAAGGTAAAACTTCAAGTACTAGCCCAGGCTATGATTTGCTTAAATGATTGCTTATATTTGCGACAGGCCTTTAATCCCCTTTATACAAAACTGTTGCTCAGCAAAGATGGCTAATATGATCTAACTGTTTATTTAAACCAATGTGAATATTGTATAAAAATTAGGCTTCAGATAAGACATAACTATGTGTTATGACACTTGTTTCACGAATCCTGAGGCTAACGGCACCCAGTATACCAACACAATGCCACTTTATCCTGTTCAAACAAAATTCTTAACTTGGATTAATTTTTAGGGAAAAACCCTTTTGATTCTTTTGATCAGTGGACCCTTGTGGACTAAAGGAATAACTCACTGGGTAGTTGAGGAGTCCGAGATATATTCTCAATTTATGACAGTTTCTGAGGTAGAGAGTTACCACTTGTTTTTTTTGTGTTAAAAAAAAAAATATATATATATCTGAATTTCAGAAATCTGAATGAATTACGGTCTTCTCTGGTGCTCAATTAAATGAACCGAGCTAATGTCTAACATTTATATCTGTATGCGCGATCTACACAGCTTACAAATGTTAGCTCAAGTGGGTAGTCAACCTGGATTTATACATCAAAAGAACTTCTATAAAAATGAACTGCTTGGCAACCAGACCAGGCGTCCAACTGAGACAGGCCTTTATTTGTCAAAATGTGTAGCTACACCAGGCCAGTAAAAGGGACTGGGCATTTAATTGATTGATTTTTTTAAATGGTTTTACGGTATAGCACTCTATTCAAAGCCAGACTACATTAAGAAAAACAGTGATTTAACACTGCTGAACACAGGAGCTGCTTGTGTACAGCTGCCTCTGTAAGGTATTCTGTTTGTGTTACTGTGTGACTTTAGCGTTTTAAGATTCACCAAATTTACACAGTGACACAAACTAACTAACTAATCGTGGCAGTGATAGACCAGCAGCTCCTGTGTTCAGTGAGCCAAAATTACTGTTTTTCTCAATGGAGTCTGGTGGCTTTGACGAGAGCACAGTTTAGGAGCTGGAGCCGTTCATGGCTTACCCATTGGAACAGGCTGTCTGACAGAAAGATAAAGCAGTTAAAATACTCTAAATATAGTGCACACGTAAACTATTAAAGATGTTTTTAGGTGGGACTTTTTTAGGTGGCTCAGATACGTTTTCCTGCTCCCCTCCATCCACAGCAGTGCATTGTATAGCTTCCATATCAGCACTTCTGCTGCCTCTTCAAACTGGGGGCATGCCAACAGACATCTGCTGTATACAATGCACTGACTATGGATAAGTACCCCATACATCTCCACTTAAAAAACTCCAAACTATCTCTTTAACATCAGGCAGAATGTTTTTCCTATTGAACCTCATGGGCATGACATCACGTCATCTCAGTCCGGTCATTTAGTCACAGTATTAATAGTAACACTGACAGTCTTTAAGTGTTTCACGATAAATTATTCCTTTAACAGACACAGATGTGTTGTGCAGAGCGGCAAATGAAAGCCAAGTCATTAAGTCTATACAAGAGTATCAGAAGGACTGTTTGGTACTTGTAAACTCCAGACTTCATCTTTTTGTGAAGAGCTATGTGATATTACAATCTCAGAGGGAGTACTTTCTATCTGAGCACAGTTAGACTCATTAGGTAGGATTTCAGAAACAGGAGCAGCAATCACATCCACACAAGGGTGAGAGTCAGGTGGGTCTGATTGGGTTTGTGGTGAAATCCATGAATCATCTTGAACTGAGAGCACCCCTGAGTGAGAGTTGGAAGGACTGTTAGAAAGTGGGGGGACAGACACCAAGCACGGCTCTGAGGCAGAGGTGCAGTCTGACAGAGGAGGAGGAGGAGGAGGAGGAGGAGGAGGAGGAGAAGGAGGAGGAGGAAGTACAGACTCAGCACCTGAAAAAGAGGAAGAAGCAAAGATAGTCAGAGGGACAGAGGCAGCCTCAGTCTCTGTGAGGGAGGCAGTGCAAGACAGGTCTTTGTGGGTGGGAGAGGAGGAATCAGAGGGAAGGGGGCTAGAGTTTAATTCTGTTTGTGAGGTTATCAACACAGCGGCACTGCAGGTGGGTTGATCGACTTCCTGTTCCTCCGGTTCCGAGTTTTCCTGCTCAGACAGGAGACAAAACGGTTCCAGTACCTGCAGAAACACCAGAGGTATCACGCTACAGACTACGTACACACACACACACGCACATATACAGAACTTATAATCACCCATCCAGAGACGTACTGACACGAGGCTGAGTCACACAAACAAATGCAAAACCAAGTGAAAGACTTGTACACAGACAGGGACAAACTTTAGCCAACAGTGGATCCGTTACATGCAAACACACACATTTATACCCTGCTCTCAAGTCAGATGTTTAATGCCCGTGAAGACAGTATTAAGACCAAAAACACCATTAAACCAGGAGTGAGCAGTTCCCATGCTTTGAAACTGGAAGAAAACAAACAGTGTTGCAAATGAAAGGTTAATTATGGATCACATGCATGACTTGACCAGCTTCAGTTTATCAAAACTCTCAAAAATAATTTTTAACTGAACACTTAAGGGGCAAACCACTGAGAAGAGGATCACTGAAACCTTTTGTTTTTTTTCTGACTTTGAAACAGTGTGGTTTTTAGTGCAGTGAAATGAAATTACTTCATTGTATTTGGCAGTTGAGATGGGTAGCTTTAAAGGGACAGGTTACCCCAATATCAAAAAGACATACTTCTCCTCTTACCCATAGTGCTATTTATTAATCTAGATTGTTTTGTGTTGGAGATATCGGTCGTAGAGTTGTCTGCCCTCTCTCAAATATAATGGAACTAGACGGCTTGTGGTGCTCAAGCAATGTCTCTGTCCAGAAAACTTGATCCATTTACTCAAGATAATCCAAAGACCTTGTTGTGAGCAGTTTCATGTAGGAACTATTTTCTTTCTACCAAACTACACCCTCTAACCCTATCACCACTCAGAGGGAAGCGTGCATCTACTGTTAGCTCACCTAGCACCACAGAGCTAGCTAATGTTACAGCTCAGGTGAGGGGGACGCCATTACTGTTTACATCTTGCGCTGACACAAGTACAAGCCTCTTGTCCATGATGTGCGGTGATATGGTTTGGTAGAACAAAAATAGTTTATAAATGACTGCTTAAAACAAGGTCCATCAAAGCAATCTAGATCGATAAACAGCACTGCATGTAAGAGGAAAAATATGTATTTTGGATTTTGGGGTGAACTGTCCCTTTAAAGCCAAAGAGACGATAAATGCATCACCCATCTTCAAATGTGTTTTCTCTATTGATATTAAAGTTGTTTGCTCATAAATGACAGAAAGCTTTCACTTCCATGACTAATAATACCTTGAAGTCTTTAGAAAAGCATGCCTAAATGTATAACATTTATAAAGGCGTGTGGCCAGACAACCTCTGGATATTATATTTTTATTTTAGGGGAAAGCTTTTGAAAGCATCGGGGTGACGTTTTTATTAAATCTAAAAAAGTGAGTCCATATTAAATTTCTAAATTTTAAGTCTATCTTTGACTATTTATGACACAAAATGTTTGGATCATTCATTTTCAGTTTCTCACACTGCTCTAGTCGAACCTATTAGCCCGAGGAGCTACTGGCATTTACTGTAGGCACAACACAATGTGGAACACGTCAGAACTTATTTTGTGAAATCTGTCACTTTCTAAAAGAGCTATTAAAGAGGGTGTTTAACAAAGATGTTAAATTACAGCTGAAATGTGACCAAAACTCAGCTGCTGATCCCCAGCTTTAGTTATAAACATTTAAAAAGTGGTATCCCCCTTTATGGACAACTATTAAAAAGTATTTGTGAATGCATTTGAATATTTATAGTTAGAGACAATTCACACATACTCATCATCCACCAGTTCAATTATCCAGTGTTGGAAATCAGGAACAAGATTTAAAAGTCATTTCACCACCGTTTCAAACACCCCCCGAGCCAAATCCATCCTCATGCACACAGATAAAAACAGACCTTGTTTAGGCCCTCCATCACCATGTGGGGCATGTGCTCATTAAGCATGGCGGGTGATATGATGACCTCATCGAAGGCCTTGTTGTCCCCCCACAGAGCTGAGTAGGTTGGCTCCTCCTGCCCACAGCTACACAGAGGGAAAGAGAGAAAAGAGAGAGACTGTCAATCACGATGAAAGACAAAGTGAACACACATGTTGATTTAGCAACAGCCTGCCTCGGTGTCCATGTGGGAGAAGCATAATCCAGGCTATGACACCACTGAGTGGAATATTTTGTGACAGACTTTAGAAATGAGCTCATTTTAGAAACCAGAACAGACTCACGAGGCAGGGAAAAAAGCTCACTAGCTGCATATGGCATGACGTACTTTGAGTGAAATTACTCAAAGTACATCAAGAAGAGGACAATGAAGAAATATCCAGTAGCTGCACTGCGGCGTTCTTTTTAATTCCATTATCACACAACAAATGCACATAAGGATGAAATCTTATTGTCAGTGTTGAGACAATCTGACCAAACCACTTCTGCCTTGTGGTTTGGCACCAGCTTGCAGAGGGCGGTTTAAGATTTCAGACTACTTGCTTCTGTGCTGGCCAGAAAACACGGGGCAGCGTTGCTTTGACAGTGAACTACTACAGGCCAGAGATCAAACTGTTGCACCTCCACAGACATCCTTTGCCTTAACTGACTTCCAGTGTTGGTCTGCAATGCAAGCATCAGTTACCTTGAGTGTTACAGAAGCCACAAACATTTAAATGCAACCAGACAGTGTTATTAATCTAACTTGACAAGTAAATAAAGATAACATAATATAATTTTTCCAGATGTTTAACAACAGTTCTTAACCATCTCACATCCAAAATAATTCTTTTATCTTTTTGAAGATATAGAATGACATCCACCTGTTATTCATTAGACCGCTAAAATGTATTCTGGCCTTGAATAACAGCCCAGTGTCAAACAGAATCACTATCATAATTTCATGATCCCTACACATTATTTATGATTTATACTTCCCCTTTAAACATGTCTGCACAGAGTACAACATTTAAAGCACCAGGACAACTGTAAAATAAAATAGGATATTAGACAGTGCAGCAGAGTGCAGATAGAAGTCGGGGAGAGCCGCGTGACACACTGTAAACCCACACTGTCCCCCGTATGCAATGTATACGTTTTCCCACTCAGCTGCCAGTTCTTTAATGTCACAGGTGTGAAACAAACACAAGATTTGCTTTGAGTTAACTGTGTCCACGCATCAGTTACACAACCACTTCACTGTTTGTGAGCTGGAGTTGTGTGGTAAAGATTTATGTTTCCTAAGTGCCAATACCACTCGACTGATGGCTGATCTCACTTCTGGAATTTTATACATTAAAACAGTTTAAAAAAAAAAAACATTTGGGGGATTTTTTTCCGATAATCTTCAGCCAGCTTTCAAATCAATTTTCTCACCATGTCTCCGGAGGATGGTTGTGCACCACGTGGATGATCCTGCCAGGAGGGTAGAGGGGGGTGGACGCTGAAAGGGCAATGCTGAGGTCACTGGGGTGGAGCCACAGGCGACTGCTGGGGGGCGCTGCTGGCTGAGACTGAGGATCGTCATCCTCCACTGGAAGCTCTGATTTTGGGATGCATTTGGTGCCTCCCGCAATGATCCTCCACTGTTACAAAGGAAAAAAAAAACACATTGTAGTTATGTAACGCAATATCAGAATCTAAATATATCTTCTGTACATTGTATATGTTTCTGCAGCGGCAAATCAACGATGCTTTAATTACAGCAGAGATGCTGTGACTGCAGTGTTGTGAGAGATCATGAAGCCTGCAGTTTATTTTAATCAGCCACCGCAAAACTTGGAAAACACAGCAGAAATGTGATGATACTGGCTTTATGTAGTTGATTTAGATGGGTGGAAATGCAAATATGTTGAGAATCTGATAACAATTTAATCATTCATTAGTATTTGCACAGTAGAGATATGTTTTTTGTCAATAGTCCAAAAAGCATTTCCCCAAATAACTGCAAGGCAGCACAGGATGTACTTGGCAAGACCAACTGACAGCATACTGTTTCATACATTTTTCCTCAATGTTTTCATAGCACAGAGGACCTTTAAGTCTAAATGACTGCCACATTCTACAGTGTCAAGAGATTAAGTCACCTTTGGCTTGTTACTTTTCTGCAAGACTTCCAGAAGGTGGCGTCGAAAACCCTCCAGTTGTGACAGGCCGAGCCTGAGAGAGACCAGCAGCAGATATGTTTAATGTGTTAATACTGCAGCAAAGCCAAGTTAACCACAGCATGCTGGATACAGTAAAAGAGATACCTTGGTACCAGGTCTTTTCCTAATACCACAGATGTGACAAACTCTTTGGAGTACTCCATGGCATCCTCACTGGGTGAATAAAGAAGAGAAACAGTTAAATTATCTGAACAGGACGGGTCAACTCACACCTCAAACAAACATTTGTTTTAAGCCAAGTTCTTCATATAAAAGACTATAATGGTCTGCACATTATTCTACACCTAGTATTTAGGGAATATATTTATCTGACCATATCCACAAGAAGGCCCATAATTGTGTACACATAAATGTATACGATTTATACACACTGTAAATTATGGACAGAACATAAACAAGAGAAAACTATTAAAACAAAATCAGACACCACGGAAAAAAAGACGCCCTGCCCCTGCAGAAGAAGTGGACCCTCTCTTCCCATGTGCTTATGTGTCACACCATAAACAGGTGCAAACAACAACAACTTCATTTCCACATTGTATTTGCATGTGAATGGTTGACAAAAGAAGGGCAGTGAGTGTGATCTAATAGACTTTGAAAAGGACACGATTGATGGGGCAACCAAGAAGAGTGTATAATGAATGAACACTAGAAACCCTTATAAAAGCTTTTGCTATGTGCGCTATGGCTCTTGATTTATGTTGGGTAGCTCTGGGAAGCTCAGGACAAAACATGTTTACAGCACGAAAGGAAGAAGCACGACACAACCATTGTGCACGATTACAGATCTCAACACAAACAAAGCAAATGGAAAAAGGCTGCCTGGTCTGATGAACTGAGGATGCAACTGTACTTCCACTACTGCACACTCAGCATCTGGTGACTTTGAAGACCACAACATGAGTCACATCATTTTCATACTTAAATCATTCAGTCACCCCTTGTATGTCCTGCATGGAAGCATCCGAATTTGTTTCGTTTTATTCAGTGTTTTCCCTCATTTTGTCTCGCGTCTTTAATCTTCAGACCACAGTCTGACAAATTAATTTCTCTTGGCTTCAATTAAACACTAAAGGTGCACTGCAGCATTTACTTATCTCTCGGTACAGACTTCCTGCCTGATATGCATAACAAACACAGTTAACACGGCAGCCAGCTGTATGGCAGGTTGTTAGATAGTGTTCAAGTGTAGACACACAAAATATTAATGAACTCCAAACTGCTGAGCCAAAAATAAAAGATACCGTTCAGGAAAAAAGGCAAATTAAAGTGCAAACCACAGCCTGTTGTGGGCACAAGTCCAAAGCACTGGTCTCTTCTTCTTTACAACACCCTGGTTTTTCATAAACATACGATGCATTTTGCAAACCAATTCTGTGTGACACATAAGGATGTAACAGTCTCCTTTCAGAAAATGGTTTCAAATAAATCAATAGATTTTGGCTCTGCGACCCTGCTCTACACCTCAGCGTATGGCAGGTCACTGTCACTGCTTGGCTTTGTTTTAAAGGATGTATACACAGTTCTATAATAATTAAAGCATTACAATTCAACTGCTATAAAATAATTTTGGGACTTCTAGCTTCTAACTTTGAATGCATTAATTCCGTTTTTTAAAGGAGAACTTATGTATTTTTGAACTTGGACTGTATTTGCCCATGTTTTTGTGTCTAAGTGACAAATAGAGACAATAATCTTTGAAACTGATCCAGTATTCAGAGGAGCGTTTGCAGCCGTAGTGGCCAAACAGGCTACAATGTAATCCCTGCAGGCAACTGTGCACGTCAGTGTATGTCCACTAAGAATGCCTGTTTTTGCCACTGACTGGGTCAGCTTGGTATTGTAAGTGTCTGACAAAATTACAAAAATGATCCAGTCTGGTTGTTTGTGTGTGTAAGTCTCGTTCTGAAATCTCAGATTTTTCCACATTGTTCAAATCAGGAAAATATTCAGTCACGATATTATAATCTTTCAGGTAACACTAAGGGTGCTTTCACACCTGCCCTGTTTGGTTCGGATCAATCGAACTCAAGTTCGTTTGCCTTAAGTGCGGTTGGTTTGGGCAGGTGTGAACAGAGCAATCGCACTCGGGTGCGCACCAAAACAGCCTGATCAAGACCTTCTTGAAGAGGTGGTCTGGGTCTGGTTACTGAACTCTGGTTTGTTTGTGATGAGAATGTGTTCAAACCTCAATCCAGTGCAGTCACATTACACATAGTTTGGGTTAAACATGAGCATGTTACAGTCCTGGAGGATTATTAATGTGCGCCTCCTCCTGTACTGCCTTAATATGCACATTCAGCACATCCAATGCATCAAAACATTGTTTTCTAGTTGGAGCCGCGCCTCGTTTTCAAACTGTATGGTTTGACTCAAATGAACAATGCAAGCAATATAGTCCACGATGACCAGCGCTAAAATCAACTCACGTAGTTGTCTCTCCATTGTGACATTAGAAAGTGTCGCATTTGTTTTGTTTACTTCCTGGATTTTTCCCACATGAAAATTCTGACCAGTCAAGAGCAGCTTTCTCATGCAAGGCATTTTATCTGGTCTGCTTGTAAATGCTGCCATGAGAACATGAACCAACTCTAGGCAATTATGCAACTTTGTAACAAAATCAGTCCCTGATTGTACCAAAGCAAGACAACTCTAGGTCTGAAAAGCACCCTTATATACACTTTCTGTAGTCCAAAACATTTACAAACACTCCTCGCTCCAAATTTCCACTGTTGTTTCTCCTGCAATAAGTCACCTCTCGCAAGATTTCAAAACAAAACTTCTTGAGCAAGACTTGGTCACAATAACAAACACACCAGCGAAAGGTACAGAAAAACATTTTATTTCTCTGTAGGGTCTTTTCTGTAATGTTGTCAGACACTTCTAATAATAATCTGAGCTTGTCAGTGGCAAAAACAAGCAATTCTAAGGGACGTGATGGTGCACAGTTGCCCGCAGGGATTACACTGCAGCTTGTTTGGCCAGTGCAGCTGCAGCGCTCTCTCTCAATATGCAATTTCAAAAACTGTTGCCTCCATTAGTCTCTTAAAAACATGTAAAAATAGGGTCCAGGTTAAAAATGCAGACGTTGCCCTTTAATGAGGTGATCAAATAAAGAAAAGACATCTTATAAAGCTAAACTACACTGATAGCTGAATTCCAGGTTTGATTCTAGGTAAACTTTGTCGCAGGTCATACCCCTGTCTCTCTCCCTTCATTTCCTGTCTGCCTCTATATTGGTACATAAAGGCAAAAATTATGAAAAAAAAACTACGCCACATTGCTCACACTGCCATGTTTGGTCTCCAGGGTAAACACAGCAGGGACCATTAAAAATATTTATATTAGGTGTAGTTTCATTCTGAGGTTTAGCAGTGATGTGTATTAAACCGCAGCTTCAGAGCCAGCGCTTCAGTAAACAGCGGTGACCAGCGTATAACCTGTGACAGCAGTCTGAATGAAACGGTCAAACTTGGGTTAAACATGAGTGGAATTTATAAACATAAACAAGGGATTCAAGCATGGACATGGAAAACAGGCTTTCAATGACTTCCTGCCCAGTGTACTCAAACAGAATGTTCTTCTCATGTACGGTATTTTGATCATCCGGTGAGTGCGAACGGATTGACTCACCTAAAAAGGCCACCAGGTGGAGAGTAAGAGTAGCAGTGAAGAGTTGGGTACTGAGGTCTCAGCAGGAAGGAGAGGATAGCAGCGGTGCCTGCACCAAGAGAATGCCCGACTATCACCAGCCCATAGTGCATGGTGCCCTTGTTCTGTGAGAGATAGCCAGAGTCATTATGCTCACAACAGCGCACTTTTGTTACCACAGTGAAGATAATCACTTCAAACAAATTGCCTCTACTGCCATTTGCAGAATTCTTTGTATGCAGTAGGGTTAGGGTTAGTGTACTGTTGCACAGCAAGCGTAGCCTTGAATGAAGTACTAGAGTGGTGTTAATACAAATTCAGAGAGCAAAATTATGGAAAAGGTTCATAATTGAGCCAGCCATTCTCTTTAGGGTGTACTGAGTCGTGTACCAAGTCTCTTCCAAAGGCTTGTGACAAGATCATTTCCTGCTCCAGTTTCTTCTTAATGTATTCTGCTGAGTAAACCATCCCCTGAGAGTGGAAAGAAAGAGAAAGGGATTCAGTGGAGAGGAGGATGGGGAGAGAGAGACAGAAATATGGACAGGAAGTCTGCGTCATTAATCTCTTATTAAAATATCCGTGGCAATTATTCCACTATTAACAACTGAAGCGACCTTCGAGGTCTGGGATAATGTTGCTAGCTGGAAGTACGCACCGGAGAACAGAGAAATGTTAAGAGGAAAAATGTCAGAGGAGACTGCACAGAGGAGTATGCTTAATGTATTGTAGGTGAGTGTTTTAAGACAGTAATCTCTGACCT
Source organism: Cephalopholis sonnerati (assembly GCA_019142605.1). Lineage (NCBI taxonomy): Eukaryota > Metazoa > Chordata > Actinopteri > Perciformes > Serranidae > Cephalopholis > Cephalopholis sonnerati. The sequence continues at coordinate 29,225,218 of JAGQAX010000001.1, forward strand.
TGTGGCCGAGCCATGTCCCGTGCTGCTCCTCTACAGGCAAACGTTCAGAGTCCCCCGTCAGATCAGTCAAGGCGTCCTGATACACACAAGACAAATTAAAAAAAATTCTACAAAAGACAGCATAAAGCAGAGAACACAAGTGGATGAAGTGAAAAACAGGGAACTTAGACAGAGAAAGTGAAGAGAAAATCTTACTAATTAAAGTGTACATATCGGGCACAAGAATTACACATACCATTCATAATCTCTATTGCTCATTGGATTATTATTGGTTATAGAGTATTAAGTATAGTATTATTTTTCATAACTTTTCAATAATATTTTGCCCCATTTCAGAACTTTACAGAAGTAGTTTAAGGCCTCGATCACAAAGACAGCGCTTTAGCAGCTGGAAGCATTTTTTTGTAATTGAATGAAGTTTTTTGCTCGCGGTTTTTACACTGCTACGCGCCTCGTGTTTCTGTGCTCTAGGCACCTGCCATGTTTGCTGGAGTGCTCTGAACTCCTTTAGTTGAAAAAACTTAACTCAGAGTGAAAAAGTGCCCCACATCATCTCTTTTTTCCATCATCTTTTTCGCATTGTCCAATCAGAGAGGCGGGCCTTCTGTGGTGGTCACGACAACAAGTTTACAGTCAGTAAATAATGGAGGAGAAACTGGTGGTAGCGGTTGCTGGATACCCAGAGCTATACAACCGAAAATAGATAGCAGGTTGCCAAACTGCCCCCAAGCCATCCTAAAATAAGCCTCAAAATGGCCATCATGGAGGCGAAGCTCCTGGACCAACTGGTGGTACTCCCCACAATCCACCCTCATTTTTAGGGTCTCATGTACCCAAACAGATCTCCATTTCCCTAAACAAACTATTTGCTGACAGCCTCTCAACCTCAACCAGAGCTACTGCAAGTAGATACTAATTACTGTGAGAAAACGTGATGGGGTGGTTGCCTGGCAACAATGAAAAGGCACAGCAAGCATATTTTTTTTTTTTACTAGCAGCATTCAATTAAAAAAAAAAAGTCAGTCAGTGTGGCGCGCCTTGCGTTTTGCAACCCGTAAAAACACTTTCTGTGTGATCAGGGCCTAAAATTGGTAGGCTCATACTGTAATACAGCCATACATCATTGAACACACAGTTTCCAAACATGTGTGGGTAAGCACACTGCTAACTTTACTCGCTCATGAGACATTCCCACCACCAACTAGCTGCATATGCCAAAAAAACAGGCCGACACATGCGGGCACTTTTTAAAACGTGAAGGCTGTTTGCATTTTTGGGGGATGGAAAATCAAATATCCTTAAGATGTCAATGCATTTTGACATTTGTTTTAATTATTATTTTGATACGTCTGTTCGCATTATTTTCTTGTTAAACAAATGTTTGTTTTACAGACATGTCTAATGACTGTTTTGTGACCTTTCCTGAGCCTAAAAATTCCCGAAACCTTCATGTCCCTGCAGTCTTCTCCCATCAAAGTGGATGAATGACCCAACACACTGTCGGGATATTGATTTTCTGGACACATTTACAATGTATATTTGACTGAATCACCGGGTACCATAAGGCTAAGTGTTGTCTGTAAATAACCAACCTGTTAATGGCCAACTGTTGCATCTTGGCTGAGATTTAATTGGACACGACAGTTGGATGCTTTTATGCTGTATGTCTATAATGTAACTGCAGCAGCCTCCCACTCAAGCTAACGTAAGCTATCCATTAGCAGTAACTGTTGACAGCATCATTTTGTGATATACTGCACTGACAGTTAATATTCATGAATCTTATGTGCCTAAAATCTCAGTGTGAAAGACCTACACACAACACAACACCTTTTTAGCATGTTTCTGTCTTTCTCCTGATACAACAGTGCGTCGCTTCCCCCCAGAAGGGGGCGTGGCCTTGGCAATGATGCGATGCTGGACTGATATATGCGTATCATGTCACGCTAGTGGCGTTTAGGGTTGCACAGTGTGAGATTTTCACAGTACGATAACTGTCTCGGAAAATATTGCAGTTTTATGGTATCATGATATTATAGAATTTATATTATTATCAGTCAGAATGACCCTTAAAGGAACTAAAATAAAGGTGAGATTCAATGTTCACTTTAATTCGGTGTTCAATACTGTAGACAAGCAAATGTACACGGTATGATAACCATCCACTTTTATATCATGGTATACCTTAGTGGTGTTTCAACTCTCATGCAGTGCAGGACTACATTTTAAATTAATAATACAAGGAACATATCTCATGTAACATTAGACACGTTTTGGGATTTTTATAATCATATTTAAACAAAAGCCAAAACAATGTATACCCTAAACTCTTCCAGAATATTCTGTTCATAGCAAATCATTTCCAGGCCTTTTTCTAATTTCATAACTTTTGCAGGAATTTCATGACCGTGGGAACCCTGTTAACTGCTTTGTTCAGCGAGCAAAGTTTTTCTCAGCTCAACATAAGGCTACAGCGAAAACCACAGCCTTTGAAAAGGTGTTTTTTTATCTTGATAATCCATGTCAGGGAGTAATGAGAGCTCAACATTCGCTTACTTAGATCTGATATTCAGAAACACCTCGCAAAAGCTTCTTTAATCTTTATACTCTATTTGTAACGTCCCACACTGCATGTACAGTACCTTCATGTTTTGACTGTTTGGAAGCAAAGCATCACAGATCAGTGGGATGAGTGGTTATTCTGCTCTGATATGTTAGCTGCTGGTTCAATTCAGGTCTTACAACACAATGGGAATTCTCAAAAACTCATGTACAACAAATGATAGGACATTTAGTTCTAAAAGTGCACGGTCACGTTTCTGCTCCATGTGTGAAAGATGTAGGAGTTTGAGAACACTTTATTAAGCTATGAGAACTTCACCTGTGTTGGTGCTGTGAGGTACTGAGGGGAACAGGGTGCGCTAACGTTTAGAAAGAGCTGGAGATGTATTACTGTATACACAAGACAAGAAAGCTAAAATTCACCTTTGGCGATAAGGTTCCTCTGATACTGATGACAACCTTCTTTTTCGCGTGATCCACTGCCACGAAAAACGGAGTCTCATAAACCTGTGTGAGGGATGCAGAGCAGACAGTAAACGATGGTGAGATGGTGAGAGGGGCAGGCGACGGGTGAAGTGAGGAGAAGACAAATAATAGTTCATCTTCCATCCCAGCAAACAGAGCACTTCTTCAGACTTTGTCGTCAAACCTCTCTCCACTTGGCACCGCACACAGTCATATAAGTACCTCAGTGAGAGAAATTTATAGACGGAAACTCGTCGCTAACCTCAGCAAGAAGTGCTCTGCTTTAAAAACCATCAACATCATGTGGCTCCAGTGCTAGTGTGAATGATGCTGTGGAAATTCCATGTTAAAAATAGAATTAGTTAATTGAATTTGTTGGGAAATAGGAAACTATTTTAGCAACTGTTTATTTTCATTTCAGTGGGAATATGAGCGGCCATGTGGATGGGAAAGTGATGGGAGTTGGGAGCAAGACTGGAGTGAAATTACTTTGACTTCTAAAACTGAGTTTCTGTGACAAAGAAAAGATGTCTCCTGTTTGTGCTGACTTTGGCCACTATACTTTAAATGGGACCTATTTTCTGTCATGGATATAATATTACAATTTCAGATGTTCACATTAAATGTGGCCAAAGTTTCAAATAATGATGTATACATATGTAAAAATAATTCCTGTGAACAAAAACCTTGGGCCTCATACCACTGTGAATACTGCTTTCAATGTTTTTTTCTACTTTAGCTACAAGATGACATCAGCTCAACATGGATTTCCTTATAGTCATCTGCTCCATGCACGCTACTTCAAGTGTTTACATTACATGCTAACATCAGGGAAACATGTAAACTTGGTTGCTGATGTTGTCCATTTCTCCTCAATTGGATCATACTCCTGCTGGAAAATGTCCTGTGTGAAGATTTGGGTTTGAGAGCTTCATATGGTGATTTGTCACAATAGAAACTGTCACTATACTCCATTACATTCATTACAGTACCCAGCTGCAAAGATAGTGCAGAGATGCTGAGATATTGAGGACCTGGAAACAAAGCAGACTACGCCTTTTCCAGGAGGGATGCTTAAAGAAACAGATGCTAAAATAGTGTATTTCAGACAGACGGTCAATACCGGTGTTCCAGCACAGACTGTATGCGTAAAACAAGTTGGTTTTTGGACAGTAAAGCATGTAAACATGTTCTAGTAAAAAACAAAAATGCACCTGAGCATAAGAGGTCCCTTTTAAAATTTATTGGAAAAATCTCTTTCCTACTTTTGGTCATTATTATTTGACAACCTGAGACATATTCTTGTAATTGTGACCATCACGCCAATCCGTTTGAACAGCCATTTTTTTCCCATAAACTCAATTGCTTTATCAAAGGGATGCAGCAGCTTCACTTGATACAGTGACCAGGGCGATGATATACCAATCAGACAGGTTTAAAACAAGTCCCAAACATACCCCACTGCACACAATCTCCAGGAAGTGAAATCAAAAAGTGAATGGAATTACTCAGTGTAACATTCTCATGGCTGGGGACAATGCACCAAAAGCCAGCACGACTGCATCATATGTTAAGAGCAGAAATACAATCTTGAGATGACCTAAGTTGACACTTTCCACTCTTCGACTGCACCTCATGATTCTGTCCATGACGTTCACAAACAGCCTTGGTGGAGTCCAACACCTACTGAGAACACACTTGACTTACTGCCGAGGATGTGGACACAGCGACTCGGCTCCCCATATCTCAGCAACTAAACTGGTGAGTAAAGTGTTATCCAAACATTTACAAGTGATGGCCAAAACTACAGAGTAAAGCCACTAAATTATCAAACTGGCTCCTAGTGTTGTCAAAGTGCAGCGCTGTACAGCCGCTCTGTGTTAAGTGAAGTTTGACAAGATGTGTACCATCTAGTTTGCCAGCATAACACAGTGTGCAGCGCTCTGGGGCTCTATGTGCACAAGAGCTTAAAAAAAGGCTGAGCGTAATTCACCTCAGCTGTGTATTTTGCAAAGGAACAGGCATTAACACTGAAACAAAAGAATGGGCAAATGAAAAAAAAAACATCCTAACACTGTTCCTCTGACATCTCCACACAAACTGCCCTTTGTCTAATATAGGAAGTCAAGCCCAAACACCTCTGCCGGCTCGTTAGCCAGTTGTCGGATTACTTACAGCATCGTGGCAGGAAGTGTAGACAATGTGAACCTGCTTGAGGTCCCTGTCCAGGAAGTGTCTTCGTATGGCCAGGACATTACAGCCGCAACAGTTATCCTCCTCCACTGTCACGGACTGAGACAACCGAGAGCCAGACATTGAGGTACAGCTGGGGTGAGAGGGAATGATAGGAAGAAAAGAGGAGAATACATAAATACAAAAAACAGATAAATAACTAATTTATTTGTTAAACAGTAGGTGGGACAAGCACAAGAGAATCACAGTAAACATTTAAGATTACAGAGATATAATCTAGCATCCCAGTGCAGGCGATGCGGATAAGAGAATGTGATTAATTCGACATCGCTTGTGTCAGTGAGTGAGTCTAACTAGAGTGGTATTGTCTCAGTGGATTACCACTTGGCAAGTGTTGACGCATGTGAAATTTGATCCGCACTGGAGAGGCTCAAGAGACACAGAAGCCAAATAGATCAAAACTGTGCGGGTGTATGTTTGAGTACTTACGGGCAGGAGCTGGCGAGGCGGCACAGCCCACAGGCAGGCTTCCTCATTAGGTACATGGGCCAACCGTATGCAGCCAGGGCAAAGAGCATATAATAACACACATCCTTGTACATGTTCATCTCGGACTGGGAGAGGGAGAGGCAGACAGACGGACACACACGCACACATGCGTCAGAATAACTGAGGAAGAAGAGTATTAACACATTCAGAAATTCTGAGATATTCAAATCCGCAGATATCATTTTTGATTACAGTGTGCTCTGACACACACACACACACACACACACACACACTATTTGCATAGAGAGGTTCTGTACACAACAGCAGAAAAACAACAGTTTTTAAAATCAGTTATCCAGCATCACATCATTCTGTGGCTCTAAATCAGAACAACTGTTTTTAAGTGTTTGGTGCGGTGTCTGCAGTGATGACCGGCACTGCGCCGGACTGTCGTGGTGAAGAGGGAGCTGAGCCGGAAGTTTTTGATTGACTGGTCCATCTACGTCCCAACGCTCACCCGTAGTCACGAGCTCTGGGTAATGACTGAAAGAATGAGGTTGCTGATACAAGCGGCCGAAATGAGTTTCCTCCGTTGAGTGGCTGGGCTCAGCCTTAGAGATACAGGTGAGGAGCTCAGACACCTGGAGGGAACTCTGAGTAGAGCCGCTGCTCCTTTGCGTCGAAAGGGGTCAGTTGAGGTGGTTCGAGCATCTGATCAGGATGCCTCCGGAGCGCCTTCTGAGCGCCTCATGCTGGAGGTGTTCCAGGCACGTCCAACTGGTAGGAGGCCCCGAGCCAGCCCAGAACATGCTGGAGGGATTACATATCTCATCTGGCCTGGGAACACCTTGGGGTCCACCAGGAGGAGCTGGAAAGCATTGCTTGACGTGCTTCTATACTCTGTGTCCATGGTGGCAGGCGTGCAAAAACTTGGAAGTACAATCTGTAGTTAAAGCAACAGCCCTAGAGCCAATGAAAAATCCACTGCATGGCGCAATTTGAGCTGAGAGATGAGCAGCGAGATCTGGGTGCTGTTAAGATGGAGGGAAGTTTACTGTAGTTCATTTACACATACTGCCCACATTGTTATGACACAAAGCTGGTAGAAAATCGACAAAGTATCCCCTTTAACTTTCAAAAGAGTCCACTGTTCAAGCAATATAAACACAAGTCAACCCCAACTTTGCCAATTTACTACACAGACAGAAACTCACCGAGTTCTTAAGGTCCAGGTATCTAGTATTTCGAGTGACAGGCATTCCAGATAAGAAGGCTAAAATGTCATTGTTGGCCTTGGGAAGAGAAAACAGAAATGAAAACTTATTTTCATTGCAGCACATTGCCTACGCAAGCACAAAAATACAGACACTAATATATTTTTATAGACAGTGATACCTGGTCCAGGATAGCAGATCTCTTAGACCTCTGCCTCTGGCGGAGAAGTACCAGGCCAGCAATAATATCACTAGGCACAATGTCCAGGTCTCTGAAGAACTCTGCGAAAAGGCTGGCCACTTCTGAATACGCATCCTAGAGAGGAGAGCAACACATATCAGATGTCATGTTGGCAAAGCACGGCAACACAAAGACGATCGATCTACAGGAGCTTTCATTTCATCATGCAGCCTTTCAACTGTCTGCTGTTGGCTCTGTTCAAGTGAATTCATAGCACATGTAAAATGTATATTCTCCCCACACCAACTGCAATTTTGTCTTCTAAATTAGGTAGCACAGCTTTTGCCAAAAGGTGAGGCAACTTTGACCTCTCAAATTCACTAGCAATGTTACTTGCTGATTACTGTAAACACACACTTGGAAATCACCAAGTTTCTATTTAGATATGTTGCGTAAAACTGGGCTCATAACCAATTTTGAAATCGTGTTGCATCACTAACATAGGAAGAAACTTTACTTTTTGTTTCTAAAATCTCCAACACACACACACTAGATTTAAAAAAACAATGGCATGTCACACACTATTGGATATTGGTAAGATTATTGTGTCAGAGGGAGCATGACTGTACTTTCTCACATTATCTCATGGGGAAGTAGATGTAATCAAAATGGACTCTGACATGGCGCAACAACTTGCTGTAATGTTGATGATCCTTTGCAGTGAGAAAAACAAAAACAGGAGGCTAAACGAGTCAGACACGGTCAACACAGTTTGTCTATTCTTCGGCGAGAAGTACAGGTTTTATAACAGTAGTATGCTAGCTAACGTTAGCCTCAAGGGCCAGAATGTTTACCATAGCTTGGCGACACCATCAACCATTTTGTACTGACATAATCCTGACTGTAATCATCCAGATTTTAAATCCTAAAGCTATTCAGTAGGTTTTAGACTGGATCTGTAAACCTCTCACATCGCCACTTAATCTGGGCCAGACATCAGTAATGACAGAGGTACCATACTGGAGTTCTCCTCCAATTGTTGTGAGGAATATGGAATGAAATCAGCCCGAAACTCTTGCAGTCTGAGCCCGGTAGTCCTCAGCCGCTATGTTATATCTGCCTCGATACTTTGAATGCTTCAAAACACACTAACCTGAGGGTTTGACATGTTCAGTGGATTTGTACCAACTCACTGAGGACAGCATGTCTTGTTCAAGTACTAGTTTTAATTTAGTCAGAGAGGAAAATACATTGTACTGTTGGTTAAAAGCTGATGGCATTCTTTCTGGATTTCAGTTCTGCAGTCTAATCTAGTGAATGGTAGTTCCTAGAATCTCTATGACTGCAGTACTGCGGGAGAGAGTGTTCTTGCGGACAGCTTGTAAATTGATTCAGCCTCAAATGAAATCATTTGACATTTATATTTTATATGAAATGCTTAATGTTGCTGGTAAGTAGCTGAGCGGTGAGCTCCTTTGTGTCACAGTCTTGACTCATCCTGTCAGGGCTTATTTTAATGACTGGCTCACTGGACGTTATGCTTGACATATTTCTGGTTTCATTCATTTCTGTTTTACTTTAACCACAGAGAGGAAAGTGTGTGTTGTGACTCACCGATTGTGTATCCTGGGCTCTTGTGCAGCACATAAAGAACTTAAGTCTTCTGCTCCAGCTACTGGCTTGGCCTTCCTCTAGCCTGTGTCTAATGGAGAGAAAAAAGAAAAATACGCTCGAATTTGTGTGAAAAACAGTTAAGATATGCATGTGTGGATTCTGTTCTCCAGTTAAGTCAAGACAAAATAAGAGACAGAGAGAGAAAAAGGGTCTGTATATACCTGAGTGTATACGTGGTAAGATTGCGCTGACGCCGCCGGGTAGCTTTCAGTTTGACAAACGTCCGACCCGTAGGATCAAAGGTGCACATGAGGGTAATGCAAACGCTGAATATCACCAGCCAGTTGCATGCAACGATTCCTGCAAAGAATATTAAAACATCAGTCACATTCAAGCATAACAAACCACTTTTAACTTTAAACGATTATTCTACTTTAAACCTCTTTCACTCACCCAAAGCCAGGTTTTTGGCAGTGACATCAGAGCATGGCTGGTAATACTGGACAAGCCAGGCAATTCCAACAACAGCATACACTAGCTCGACTAACAGAATAGCTGGAGAGCGAAACAGGGAGAGGGGGTGAGGGGGATAATGATCAATATCTGTCCAATCAATATAAACAGTGTTCGAATCTCAACTTGGAACCGCAAGTAATCCTCACAACCACACCATCCAATCCTCACAAGGATCAAGAGGTAATCATGTGTGAAAGAGAGCCTCAGAAAAAAAACGCAAGCATCCCTGCATGCCTTACCTAGCCGTATATAGATGACATACTGCACAGCATCCCTGGGCTGTGTGTACAGAATGCTGCCTCTCATGCTCAACCACATGATGGCGCTCTCACAAATGAGGCAGCTGACCAGGATGCCCAGGTACCCTCGGCCATGGTCCACCAGCGTCACGGAACAGGACTGGTCTGAGCCGTACGGGAGGCCGAACAGAACCACGGACAGAACCACCAACCTGAGTGTGAAAGCCAAGGGTAAGAAATACATCTTTGTGCAGAGATACAACAATGCATTAAAATGAAATCAATATAGTGACTCACCAGATGCAGTGCAATAGAAAGAGGAAGAGGGCGGGCAGCACCAGGTCATCACTGCCAACTGACCAGCGCCGCCGAAACATCACCATGCCAGGCATCACTGCCCTGTAGGAATGACGAAGAGAGAGAGACAACTTCAGGGACAATGGACATAGATAGATAAAGCTTTCATGTCATTGTTCAAGACAACAAAAATACAGAACACCCCAGAAATTAAACATGAAATGACAAACAATAATAAATACAAACAATTAAAGCAACATGATCGAGCTTACCATATCTTAATTAAGTATGTATAGAGCAATAAATAAAAGTACTAGGCTTGTGCTACAGTTATTACACACTGTGGATATGTGTTTAATTCTGAGTAGGTACTGCATACTCGTAAAGCATGTATAGACATCAATTGCAAGCTGACTTGTGTGTCTAAAAAATCATTATGCTTCAATTCTCCACAGGTCCTTTTAAAAAGGTTTAACCCAGTGGTTTCCAACTAGTCCAGCCCCCCCCCCGGTCCAGATGTCTCCTTAGTCATTAGTTCAAGGTCCACACAGTTAATACATTATGCATCATACTTGTGTTTGGCCACATCGTTAAGGTAGTTTGCTGTCTCTGTCTGTAGCTGTCCATTAGTGGCTCAATCTACAGCAGGAAAATGGCACTTCAAAATAAAAGCGCTGTGCCAGAAATTAACTGTACTTAAAAATAAAGTGTGTTTTTTACAAACTTGACACATTTGCAAGTCACTTGCAGTCCATTCAGAATGAGCCCATGACCCACTTTTGGGTTTTACATACTGGACATCTTAGTGATTCTGGAATTTCAAATTTCATTACAAGATCTTGAAAAACACCAATATTTGATACCATTTTCAATACTACAGGGAAAAATTTAAATCAAGGGCATACAATTCAAAACTTTTATTAAAAGAATACAACACAGCTATAACATGACAACAGTTTTTCTTTTCTTGCTTAGTAGCAGAGCACAGCAGAATGACTGTAGTAAACATTAACAATAACAGAGAGTGAGAAAGTGCAGCTGGTATCTGTGTATCAACACTGCAAAAAAAGGATTGATTTGATACACATCAAATATTTAGAACCAATATATATAGATAAATCAATATTTTTGAAAAGCCTAGTACATCATAAACTTACATTCCTTCAAACAACTAACGAGGGGGAAAAAAGAACAACCCATTTATACTGGCATGAATCTCTCAACAGGTCAGATCTTGCTCAAAGCTCAACAACATGAATAGGGCAGTGATTTACTTTCTGTGTTTTTAAACTCTCCATACTGAAACAGAGAGAGGGCTGCAGGGATTACCACGGAAATAGACCTGCACAGAGGAGAAGAGTGAAAGATAATGGAACTCGGAGAAGATGAGACTAAGTGGGTGAAGGGATGCAGAGAAAATGCACCACTTAATGAACAAAAGAATGACAACCAGCTTTGAATTATGATGGCAGCGTGCTGGTTATGGCCACGTGAAAAAGCCTCTTTTACGTCACTCTGTCCACTCTCTTTGCTGGGAAAGCATTGTGAGGTTACTCGAGTCGCCTCTGGGCTAAACTGAAATGAACTGTAAAAGGCATGGTAGGGAGGAAATAGTAGGGAGAGAAGGAGCCACAGAGAGGCTGATGCAGGCCTTATGCCGCTGATACGGGCTGATACAGCCTTTATCGTGTGCTGCTCCTGCATATTTGCTGAAAGCTAAAGGACAGCTTTTCAGTCCTGTCAAAAAAGTATGCCATCCACCATGCCAAAACCGTGGACTATATATAGCTGCCACTAAAGTTGGAGTGCACTCGTATTCTGACCTTTATGGTAAACACACTGAAACAGCCCAAGAGAGACATGTGACTGCATCCGATTTTCAAAATATGATGTAAATACCAGTATATACCAGATATATACATACTGTATGCATCTATCTATCTATCTGTCTATCTATGTCTATCTATCTGTCTATCTATCTATCTATCTATCTAGCATGAGCTTAACAAAAGATAAAGCAGCACAACTTAGTTTTCAGATTTCTTGTTGGTCACTGTCCAGCACTCCTCTGCTTTTTAGTATTGTTTCAGAACATTTTTTCACATTTTTTTAGTTATTGAGAAACTGGCAGCACCCTCCTTGTTTCACCCTTAAATACCACAGTCATCACAGTTGTTAAAGTCTCACTCTGCATCGTGCCTGCATGAAATAGCACACAAGGGATAGTTGCATCATTCCCTAGTCAAAGGTAAATGCAGTATTATACAAGATCTTCCTGTTTGAAATAGACAAATGCCACAGCAAAGATGCAGTCACCTGCATTTCCACAGTGGGTTGTAATAACTGGGATGATAAAATGAGCAAACAGCAGTGATTGCAGGACCTAGTTTGCTAATTTAAATGGGTCAGAAAGAGAGAGTGATGTGCAATTGCACATTTGAGGGAACTCAGATTGGACCAAGATAGCCAAGTACTGGCACAACAACTTGGTGGTGCAGCAAAATTTTTCATTTGGCATGCCTTTGTGTGATATTTTCCAAGTTTGTTCACACTTCTGTTTCTTGACATTATGCGTCTTATTCCTGTTGCAAGTTTTGCACTGGTCTATTGAAATTACCCTGACTGGAATATTTTTTTCCTCCCTTGTGCATTTCAGATAGTGTCAGGACGACATGCTTGTCGTTCCATTCCTAGAGTGAGTACAGCCAATGGCATTCTCTTTTATAGGTGATACTGCAAACTGACAGTAAAAATCCAGCTAAGCAACTTCAGGGAAAAAGCTGCCTGTGTGCAGAACAATAACTTGCTCCGGAGATAACATCTGTGGTCCTTGTTCTGTGTGTTTTACAATGCTGTAGTGGGTAACTCCATGCCCTAATAATAGTGACAGATGGACAGATGATAGATAGTGTCTGAGAAGTGTCTGAAAGGACATTCTTTTGAGAGAGATAACAACAGAACACTGAGATAACATTGTTCTGCAGTAACGTAAGTAGTGCTGGGTATCGTTTAAAAAATACGATACCAGTATTAATACCAGTACCCTTAAAATGATACCAATACCATGAGTACTTAATTTGATACCTTCTTTTTCTGTGTCATTTCTATGTCATGCAATCATGTGAGAACATTCAGAAATCAGCTTCACTATAACTCGCAGCATTCACAGACAAAGCGCTTCTCTTTTGCTGGACACATTTTCCTTCCAAATACAACATGCTAATGTTATTAGCACAAGCTTATGGCATTTTACATTGCATAAATTAGCCTAGCGGCTAGCGAACTTCTCCTCTCCTCAAATGAAGCCAGGGACAACAGCGACTTTTAATAAAGGTAACGTTAGAAAATTTGGCTCCATTACAACTCACAGGGTTCACTGACAAAACAACGGTCTAAACATGTTTTCCAAACCAGAGGTTTTATTGTCTTTACACATTATTGTTTCATATCTGTGAAATTTAAGTAAATAAAAGCTTCGTTTCCACTGAGGGAAATGTTTTCAGCTTACAAAAATAGACAGGAGGTCTGTGCACCACGACATGTAGTTACATTTCTGGTGAGATGCATGTCAGGCTACGGCTCTGAGAAGTGTTGCTGGAAAACTTGTGAGTGAGTGAGTGAGTGAGTGCAGTGGAGCTATGCGGAGAATGTGAGAGAGGAGAGATGCACAATGCTAGGCGGGATGTAACGCAACTTGACCCTATATCGATATAAACAGTGTTTAAATTTATATCTTGGTTGAAAATATATCGATATATCATACATACTCGTTATACCGCCCAGCCCTATGTGGCACTGTTTTGTTTTGGTCTGAGCTCTAAACATGAGTAATGATTTGAAATGAAAAAGCATCTGCACTTCTGATCATAAACTAGTGGGCTAAGTAAAATACGAAAGATCAGACCCTTGATGGACTGCAAGGAGTTTGCCCTTCAGACATGCAGAAGATTTGCCTCGGACCAAATCATCCCAATGCTCTATACCACACTATATATTACATGTACACTAGCTTAGCATATCATCATGATTTGACAAGAGGTTTCTTAAACTAAGACAGTTAAGATAGGGCTTCATCCAGAAAAGCTAACCTGAGAAATAACCTTAAAACATGAGGAGAAAACTTGTGCAGAGAATCTACTGTACCTAGTTTGTACTTTGTAATTACCTCTGAAGGAAGAAATCGGGCAAAGTAAAAATTCATTGAGGCATTTGTGCTACCACCTACATAGCTCTCAGTAGGGATGTGTGGAGTATCAGAAAAAAGACTGGCATTTCCTCTGAGCAGATCCGGTGGAGAAATACCTTTTACAAACCCTTTTCTTTTTTATTACTACACACACAATGAAACACTGGAGACCTCGCTGTCCCAACGCACCCCAAGTTCACTTTTAATTTGCAACAAAATTCAATATTCACAGTCCAAGAGCTTTGCGTTAGCAAAATATATGTCTTCATGCCAAGTCTATAAAGATTTTAAATCAGAACATATCTCAGACTACTCTGCAGCTATTTTATCACCAGTGTTTAGCTGAGTGCCAGTTTCCTCCTTTATTTCTCCAGTGGCTGCTTTCTGAGCCTAAACACCTGCGCTGATTTGCATTTTGTCTGAATACAGACCAAGGTTTCCCCTATTGTTTGGGACCAATATAGCAATATGGGCTCCTATACTTGCTCCTTTGTAATCCATTTACTTTTACACATATAAATTCAAGCTGATTTGGTCTGGTACTGCAGACATTTGAGACATGTAGTGCAACTATGACCTATATTACAGTAACCCGGAGACCTACTGAACTGTAAAAGCTTAGTTCACTGTCTCAGTTTCAGCAGAGGCAAGGATTCGTCACATGTTCTGATTCATTTTATCTGAATACATTTTTTTCTTTGGTAAAATTGTGACACATGAATACTGACTACAACAGTTTGGCTGGTGAATGTTCAAAAATTACCAGTGACTCAATGTTATTGCTTTTTCTGCTGCGGAGTTAAGCAAATCTATCAGCCACTTGCATATTCTACCAGATTTTGGGCATTTGGGTAGTGGATGGTGCTAACTTTCTACCCTGACTGCAGCCATTTATCAACAATCTGATCACTTTGTCTCAAATGAGTATATTGATTATGCTTCTCTACAGCATTAACAAAAATGCTTGATAATGTTGAATGAAATATTTTTTGTGCTTGATTGTTATTTCATTACAAAGAAAAGGTATGTAGTTTCTGTTCATGGTTAGCACTGTAGAGCAACATTTTAAACAAATTTTGTTTGTTTGTTTACAAAAAGTTTTGCATTATTCCACTTATCTTTAGGTGGTGACAACATGCTCTGGTGTACCAAAGTCATAGACTGTATAAAATAATGGACATAGCTACTGTGACATCAACCACTGGTTTGTGCACTCACGTTGTGAGGCCTTCAAGTTCGGTATTGTCACCATCTTGGTTTTCAGATCAAGAAGTGACCACATTTGGATGAAAGGCTGACACTGTGGAGGAGCAAGGGGTGGATCTGACTGAGAGCTCAAGGACACTATCAGCAGACATTCTGTCACTCAAAATGGTCACGTTCTTTACCCTTTGAAACCACAGCAAACAGGCTCAATTTCTTTTAAAAACATGGGAAGAAAGCAATGAGCAATAAAAACAAGAAAATTAGTAAAAAAAAAAAACAAAGAAAATTTGAAAAAGAAGGAAAGTTTAAAACAAACAAACAAGGAAATGACCAGGAAAGAGTGCTTAAAAATTATAATAATTCTGTAACATAATTTTAAAATGTAATTATAATTATTAATCATTTTTCCCTTAGCCTTTTTTCCTTTTTTTCCCTGTTTAAAAAAAAATCTAAATCTATTTTATTTTTGCAATTTGTGGAACAGTTCTTACCAAGTTCCTCGTGGCCTTTTTTCCCCATGTTTCTGAAAAACATCGCACCAATTTGCTCAAGGTTCAAAGGTTTAAATACTAACAAAAGGTGTCTGAAAGCAGCAAAAGAAAAGAGATGTCACTCCAGGATTCAAAGGGTTAATCATGCATAACTTTAAGCCTTAATAAATTTAAATCTTTATTATACACAGTTGTCATGAAGGGGAAAATTGCCTACAGAGACCAAAACCATTTTTGTACCAGGCTGTAAACATGTTTATTTCTGCTCCGTTTTGGAATGGGGGTTGGGATCGACTCGCTTTTGGAGGCAGCCTCAAGTGGTCACTTCCGTGTTGGCTTCATTTTTAAGCCCCAGAGATTGCTGCTTGGCCAAAGTTCATGTGAACAATGCAGGTTCATTTTTTAATGCTAACTTTGCAAATGTTTTATGAGGAAGAAGAAGCATTCATTTAAGCCTCAAGGACACACATAATGTGTTTTGGTGATGGCACTTTAAACATGCAAAATACAGAGATGATATGTTTTTGTTACCCAGCTTTACTATTGTGCAGCATTGAGCTGGAAATAAGCCGTGGACTTCATAAGCACACATGCACCATGATGGGTATCAGGATCAGTATTGTGATGAAATAACAAGCTTTTTAGCTCCAGCTTCAAGTGAATCACGTATAATAGGGTGACAGGACATAATTAACTTCTTCTCTATTCTATTGAGGGAAAAAAATGACTGGTGGGACTAGTTTTGCTTTGTGAATGACCTTAATCAAGCAGACACCCTCTATTCACCTGACTGTGAAATGCTTTGGCTGCTTGAAATTGTACATTATGCAGCAAAGAGATCTACTTGTCTCCTTTTCAACAACAAGAAAAGTGTGACTCGTTACCATCAACAGTGGTCACAATCTGACCCTCACCAACACTGATAGAAAGATACTTAGTGCTATGTTTGATTATCAGCAAAATAAACTACAAGCTCTTATCACAGCTAAAAACTTGAATCTACAGACATGACAATTGTGGGAACTTGGTGAAACTGGTGTCACTGTTCAGGCTACTAGATTCAATTTTAAGGTGTTTCTGTTTCTCAGGCATCACTGTTTTTAAACCTTGACATGTACCTGTATGTAAAGTAGGACTGCATAATTGTACGAATTATTATAAGTGCAAGATCCAAATTGCAGGAGCTGCCAAGGTAAAATGTGTCACAACATACCATTATAAATGAAGCATTTGGGTGCTAGTGACATACCCTGTCCTACAAGCTCATGCTTGTTTGGGGTGCAGTGAAAATGAAATGCAAAAATTACCATTCCCACTTAAATTATGACTCATATCACAATCGTAACACCTGTCAAAATAATAGCAATATGACTTTTTTTGCATTTCATTTTGCAGACTTAACGTAAAGGGGCTCACACCAATTAAGAACCCGCAGACAGCAGCATTTACCACTCCGAGGTCGTCACATTCAGATGGTAGAAGTTCAAGTGTAATATGAAATATGAAACGCCTCAATTTCTTTGAATAATACACCGTACTGATAGAATAACAGACCAAAAAACTGTGATTTCATGGACTGGGCACAAATACCACGGGACAATTTACGCCCAGTAGTTCCTACAATGTTTTCGTGACACAAAAATTGTTTTCACAGCAACATAGCCTGAGCTGTGTTGGCAGGTGATTACAACTGGCTAACTGCAGCAAAAACAGAGGGGTCAAACCACGAGCAGTGGAGCGACTTTATGAAGGTTTTCCTTCCAATCAAAGCACTACAGCAGGTGGTTTCATTGATTGGCAGACCTTCAGCCCAAGAGGACAAACGACACAGTGAAATCAACTGGAAGAAAACTCTGTTTACTCTCATCCCTCTACGGCAAACGGTTGGATGCCCCAAAACAAGGCTTTGGTACTCGCCGTGATTTTTAGTAAAGAGCCAAAGCTTCAGAGGAGACTTGAATATACATGAGGCGTGACACAGCTCTCGACCTGCAGATTCCAGCTCCTAATTTCAGCCCACTATGTGGCTCCTCAGCTTTGAGGTAATGCGAGAGGGTTAAGGAAACAAGGGTATGTGAATGGGTTTATGTGACTGAAGTCAAATCACAGCTACTTGTTAAACTCTATCTGGGTTGTAGGAACATTAAAGAGGACAGTGGGAGGAAGGAGGGAGGAAAGAAAGAAGGGAAAAGAAGTAAGGGAACATTTGAACTCCCCCCCAAATCTCATTTGGGCTAAAACAATCAGGCCGGTGAAATCAAGCAGATCTGTTAAATGCAGATGGTGCACAGTGGACCTCCAGGGACACTGTTATCAGCACTCTCCTCCAGGCCTGTTGTTAAGATATGGCTTAAAGTCCCAGCAGAGACCTCAACAGTGGAAAAACATTATGACATAATTATAAATTAAATGGGATTAGAAAGTAACAGTGTGACCTTGTTGTAGTGTAAAGTGTAGATCTACTCAGTAAAGTCTAAGTAAGTAGTGCCAGCTCAGGGCTGGGCAATATGAAGGTATTATATCATTATCAAGATATTTGACTATATATCGTCTTAGATTTTGGATATCGGTGTATTGTGTTATGGCATAAATGTTTTCCCCCCATATGAAAAGCTGCATTGCAGTAAAGAGATATTAATCTATCAATTTACTAGACCTTTCTATTTGTTTTAATGTTTTAATATCATGAATCCTCACCCGCCATTTTTAAAAATAATTTTATGTTTCTCTTATTTATTTTGACTGTTTGTTCCTTACGTATTCCTTTTACTGAGAATCTGTCCATTCCATTTGGTCATGACTGGGGCTGCAGCTAACAATTTCTTTGCAGTGGTTAGCATTATCGCCCCAAAGCCCAGGGTGGGGGTTCGAACCCTGGGGTGGAGGAGCCCTTCTGTGTGCAGTTTGCATGCTCTCCCCGTGTCAGCGTGGGTTATCTCCAGGTACTCCAGCTTCCTCCCACAGTCCAGAAATGCAGGTTGGGTTATTTGGTGACTCTAAATTGTCCGTAGGTGTGAATGTGAGTGTGAATGGTTGTCTGTCTCTATGTGTCAGCCCTGTGATAGTCTGGCGACCTGTCCAGGGTGTACCCCGCCTCTCACCCAATGTCAGCTGGGAAAGACTCCAGCCCCCATGCCACCCCCAAGAGGATAAGCGGTTACGGAAACAGAATGAATGAATGTTTCTTTTTTGGATAAATGGTCAAATCTTTAAGACATTAAAAATTCATGAAAATACTCATCACCATTACCCACAGCCCTGGGTGATGCCTGTTAACTGTTTGTTTTGTCGGACTGATGCTCCACAGATATGCTCTCTACGCTGATATAAAGAGAGAAGCAGCAACTCCTCACTTTGAAGGAACTGAGGCCCCTGAATGTTTGCTTGATAAACACATACTGTAATGATAAATTTCTGTCTATTGATTAATCCATTAATAATTTCAGCAGTTATGATCCGTGAAGCACGTTGTAAATTGCTTCCAAACAGGCATTATTATTACTGCCATTATTATTATCAGCTATCTTTCATGATCATCTGTTTTGTTAATGTAGTCTCATAAATCATTTTAACACAACCATGAGGAGGCCGGACTGTGTTACTGTAACCAGAGATCCTGAGGTCAGTCATTGCTTCTGACCGATCACTCCCGAGGTCCTGAGGAGATCAATGTGCTAATGACACCTCAGAAAAATATCCCTTTCATGATGCATTCGAGCACAGCTGCACATGACTTAGATAAGTACAACTGTGACCAGTCCTCCAGACCAGACTTAAATCCTCCCTAAGTCAACCATGCCTTTTTGTATGGTCAAACTCTTAGAGTAGAGAGTACACTGGCCCAATGATCTTATCGTATATAATCTATCAAGCTGCACAGTGACATACACTATTACTCTTGTAATCATTCCTGTGTACAACTAATCAGCTCTGACCTCTGGCCAGATTGTCTCCACTAGCCTCATTTCATGGACGAAGACTCTGGTCATCAGTACATGTCTCAGCCCACACCCTCACCAGTTGCCTCCTTATGGGCTTCCCCATCCATCACCCAGAGGATGTTAGCCTATTAGTGGTGCTGTTAAGCTTCCATCGTCGACATTAGCAGATGCACTTAGACTGTTTTCAGCACAGTGAAATGCTAAAAGATCATTACAGTTTACACTCAACTTTTCACAAGGACCCCTGGCCATTAGTTTGAAGTGTGATGCACTGGCAGAATTTCATGGTTAAAGGGACAGTTCGCCCTTAATCTAAAATACATACATTTCCTCTTACCTGGTACTCTTTACTAGTATAGATTGTTTTGGTGTGAGAGGCTGAGTATTAAAGATATCAGCTATAGAGATGTCTGACATAGATGGCACTTGGCTTGTCGTACTCAAAGTGCCGAAAAGATACATTTGAAAAATCAACAGCAATGTCCCTTATCAGAAAACATGAGCAGTTACTCAAGACAATTCAGACCTTTTTGAAAGCAGTCCATGTATCTGAATCACATGCGTTTTGCTTTTACTTTTAGTATGTACTGCAGCTGCCCTTACAAAGTATGTAGTGTTGCACGCAGTATGCACTCAATCGGGATAGACTACTTCTTCATAACAGTGTGCCCTGAACTTTGACCCTCTTGCTCATATATCCATTACCTTTGTGATAAAACGAAAGCCATTCCTTGAGCTCACTAGAGACAGAGATCAGCCTGGAGAGCACTGCTGTTGTTACTATTACAATGTTTGTAGTACTGTATACATTGTAGATTTTAACATACTATATTCATGACAATAAAATTACCTAGGCTATACATTTCTCTGTCATCGTTATGTCCTTTTGTTGTTGATTGTTTTGTTGAACAAATAATATTCCTATTATTGCTATTCAAATGGTCACCAGTCACTTGAATGTGCCATCATCCGCCATTACGACTTCTGCCAAGCTGTCGACGAGCTGTTGTGCTATCATCTGTTTGCGGCTCAGTCGATGTGACGCATCTACTGCTGCGCAGATAACTGTGGGTCAGAATAGCCAGAAAAACATGCTGGCTTGCATACTGCAAAATCCGGCCGGATACAGTGGAACGTCCTGGTATTTTTGGCATACTGCACTTGACATACCACGTATTAGGACATACAAAATATTTTTCTGGCATACTAAATAGTATGGTAGTATGGGTACTAGAACGCACAGTATTTTCTTTCTGCCAAACTACACTGGCCAACCAGATCACTGCACAGATGGAAGCATGCTCACCTAGCACCACTTAGCTAGCTAATGTTACAGCTCAGCCGAGGAGGATGCCATTCATGTTTACATGTCATGCTGTCACAGGCACAGGCCTGTCATCCATGAATAGATGTGCGCTTCCTTTAGTGCAGTTTGTACTGTTCAGTCAAGGTCTGTGGATTATCTTTAGTAACCGGGTCATGATTTCTGGAAAAAGACATTGCTGTTGAGTTTTCCAAATGTATTTTTTGGTGCTTTGAGCGAGAAGGCAGACATCGCTATGACCAATATCTCCAACACTCAGCAACTCACACCAAAACAATCTAGACCGATAAACAGCACTACAGGCAAGAGAAGAAATGTGCTTTTGATTTTAGGGCGAACTGTCCCTTTAAGTGTGCATTGGTTAACTCCCTAACCAATTGAGAATTTGTGAGTAAACCAGACAGGTGGAGATAATTCATTTCTCTAAGATATTTATAATCAGAAAACTGTATGTCTTCAGAAAATAAGACATGCACCGTGATGTGAGCAAATTGAATTTTTTAGAGTGTGAAATACTACATTCCTTTTGACAGCAACGGCTCCGTAAAATAGACCATTACACACAAATGCGGCAAATCCTATCGCAAAAAAAAAAGGATTACAGCATATTTGCTCTGCGCAATGATTAATCATGCTAAGGTTAAAATACAAGTAAAGAATGTTACACTCTAAATGCCTCACAGGATACACTTGGACTGACGTAAATTATGACAACATACTGATTATAGCGAAAATAGACAATGTTTTTGACAGACATAGCTGACTAATTCTACCTTCACAGCATGCATCCATGTCACTCAAAAGCCATGATTATCAATGGCTCAAGCCACACATAGACATTTCATTTTATTGTGATGAAACCGTTGCAAATTCAAATGACATGATAAGTAGCTGGCCAAAAAGAGAAAGAAGAGGAGGGGGGAGAGGGGGAAAAAAATCATTAACACACTCAGGACTTGTCATCACTTGGGTCCTACCCAGCACATTTAAACACACAGCAAAGTGTAGTTTAAATTCAGACTACTGGATGTTTTATTTTCACCTTACAAGTCATTTACTGTACATACCATGGTTCCAGCTATGGCAGATCATGGTCTGAAATATATGTTCAAGAAAAAACTTTGGACCACCATGGTGCAAAATAAACACAAATGAAGCTTTCGGTGTAAAGCTGATATTTTGTAGTTGTGTTTCTAGTTTTTTTCATAGTTATTTTCACAATTCTGTCTTTATGATTGATGACTTTTGTGGTACTTGCTTTTAGTTTTAATTTCTCTTATTATGTTGCAATGCACTAAAACACCAAAGCAAATTCACTGAAGGTGAAAATCTGCTTTGCAATAAACTTGATTCTGATTCCAATATCACACACAGTGGAATTGATTTTTTAATTTACTTTTTACATGTAGACTTTTTTGTGTAGTTCATAGATTTTTTTTTAAACTGGTGAGGCATGGTTTCTCTCCCTCTGTTTCATGCATCCCCTTCCTGTCCTACATGCAAATACATAACGCTTACACTCTGACAGAAATTGGATTCATGTGATTATATACACTAAATGGCCTAAATGTGCACTCACTAGTGTAAAATCAATCATTTTGAGCAGTTTGGGGTGGGATCCTTCATATCAAAGTACAAACTATCACGCCTGCATAACCACAATTAGATTTTTTTTAAGAATTGAAAGCATATCGATGCACTCAGGAGAGGAAGTCTCATTACCTGCATGACTATTTATTGTACCGGTAATCTAAGACAGGACCACAAATCTGTTCTTCCACTATCCAAATAGCCACAATATTACTGTGGATACTGCATTAACTAACATATGCTTTGCTCATATAATATAAATGATACCCTCAATGGTTTTCCTGGAGATGATGCACAGTCAGAATAACAGCTAACGCCAAGCCTATCCCTTATTAATGTTCAGGGAATAGTAGAGAATCGTCCTGATGTTGTTACTGGGGTTGAAATTTCAAACAAGTTTGTCTTTTAAAACCTCCCAAAGCAACAAATACATTCAGTTCCAGCACCCTGAAGCTGGCACACACCACACACACCCTGCTATGTTTGTAACGCGAGATCAAAAGAGCATCTAAATGTCTAAAACCTGACCTTTAGGGCAACTCTACTACACAGACAACTCCAGGCTGAGCTGCAGTCCCTGGCTCTGCTATGATAGCGCTTACTGCATTCGGCATGAGTCATGCAAACTCTTGACTCTCATCCTGAGCTAGTGACTCCGTCTGAATCCAAATGACATGTGTTTTGTGAAAAGACTGTGACATATTCCTGCATGTGAGCAATGCTTTTGTGCTCTGCACAGCGTGCTACTGTGTGCCAGGCCCAGGCCCGTACCCACGTGATGCAACAACAATGATGTAACAACAATGACAGGGCTCCCCGTCCATCATTATGGCTTTGTCTTTGACACGGACATGAAACAAACAGGGCGCAGGCATGCAGCGCGGCATCAGAAATGTTTTACTTAGACTGATTGCTTTTGAATTGCCTGATGCATCTCCTATGCATGCTATAGCCTCATAAAACCCACAATAATCTTGTTCTTACTCACACAAGGCTTTTAACACTAAAGGTGACTTTAAAAATCTAGCTGTTCTGTCATCTCTTCGCTTGGTCGATACACACATACACACACACATCCACCTTTGCTAATAAAAGATAAAATGTTAAAACTCACCTGGTCTCACAGCTCAAAGGATTACACAGAACACTGTCAATATATCAATACATCATTCCCGGGAGAGATAGAGATACTGGACCTGAATCTAAAATCTGCAGAAGCAGCAAACTCAGGTCCCATCTGAACTCAGCACTGGGTGTGTATTCCTTGTTTTACACACAGCAGCTTGATCTAGTATGACTAGCAGCAGGTGTTTTAGTATCCTACTCTTCCATCTCACTCACAGTGAGTCTGCTGCAGCAACAGCAGCATCAAGCCAAGCTGTGGCACACAGCCGGTTGGTTAGAGCCTCTTTATTTGGTATCACAGTCTCTCCCTGAGAAACCTCTCCATCTATCACCACTGTAACTGAGCTCAAAAGGAACATTTACTTTGTCTGGCAAACATGTCCACACACAGACTCAGGAGGGAGCAGATCTTAGAAACTGGTTTGAAAACAAACGTGAGAAACTCTAATCCATTATCATAACAGAGAAATACAATTCCCGGGTCTTACGGGTGCTTAAGTTAATACGCTGCTGCTGCTGCATCAGGTACCTCTCAAAGTGATGGAGCCATAATCTGCAGTACATTTTAAGTGTCAAGCCCTCCTTGTACAAAGGTCATTATGCAAAGTTTGTCGTGTCCTTATCCTCAACTTTACTTCTGTCAGTTATAATAGATTCCTAAAGTGTCCAGTTGTTCATGTTAGAAAGAGTCAACATCAAAAGGTCCACATAAACCTATTAAAACCATCCTCATCTCAGAATTTGCCAAACACATTTTCTCCAAAAACTGCTCCGACGCTGAAGTATTCAGCCATATCATTGTGAGAGTTTTAGATTATACACTATGAGGATATGCATGGACAGCAGAGAATTGGATTATTCTGCAAGGGTGGTTTAAGAAGCTTCTTTGGACATTTTGCTTTGAAAATGTGTCACTAGTCGAATCCATTTAACGAACAGGCACCTCCCAGGCCTACAGGGGGTGACTGCATGATACTCAAAAAGACGGATTTTGGGTAGAGCATCACTTCCAGCAGCTTTGTGTTTATTATTATAGTTTAAACAGATCTATGACAGTACAGCCACCAACAAACAACAGGTGTTTCTTCACAGGTGCGCACATTAAGTCTGACACTAAAAAAACATGATGCCTTGTTGTCTTTGAAATAGGGGAAGCTGTGCCAGTGTAGCAACGTGTTGTGAATTCTGCATCACTTGATTGAACAAACATGAAAGATTGTTCCTCTTTTTGCATTGTCAAGTGTGTTTTTGTGGGTGTCCATCCAAAGTCGGGATGCTCTGCTCTGATGCACCGAGCTCCCTCTTATGACAACACTTCTTGTCAAGTTATGCATTTTCAGACATGATGAGAGTGGATGCCTCAGACAAATATACCAAACAAAATCTCCAACCTTCAAACTGTACAACAAAACAGGTAGCCGGAGCATCACCAAAGAAATCACACATGGACATTTGAGATCGCTAGGCCATGTGCTAAGAACAGAACAGGACCGGATCATGACAGTCACCTGAAGGTGGCCCAAAACCACCTGGCACACAACTGTGACTCAGGAGTCAGAAAGGATGAACCTGTTATAGGGAGAGGCGCAACATGCTGCCAAGGATCGAATGCAATGGGAAGAGCTCACTGAAGCCTCATGTCCCATAGGGGAAGAAGAGGAGTAAGTAAGTATGGTGTGCTTTAATAGACAGTAAATGCATCCTACAGATCTACACTTCTAAATGACATCCATCCTCAGCCAACAGGTGCAAAACACTCGCGGTCATGCTTCAATACTCAGTAGGGGTGTGATTCTTTACTTGCTCTTAGTTAAACAGCGATCACTCCTCACACTCAGTGACTCTAAACATTAAATGTCAAATATCAAATACAGCAGCTTTTACACACGAGGTGGGTAGAGAATTATGTATACAAAAGGTGTGTCTAACAAAACACACGTGAACAGACTCCCGCTTTCTCTTCAGCATCTGAATACATCCTGGATGCACCTGATATTCGCTGCAGCACATTTAGTTTCAGGAGGATCTCCTGTGTTGATCCACGGGAAGGTGCTTTTATTTGGCGAATAAAAAATTAATGTATTTTAAAATAGCTGGGAGAATGTCTTAATATCATTTGTGCTGTCTGTACACACAGTATGTGAGGATTATAGTAGCAAGGATGACAAGGATGTCGGGGTGTTTTTAGACAGGGTTAATTTATATCAATATCATGTGCTGTTCCTGGGGTTATGTGTGTTATAGGGTTCTGCTGCACAATCAATTGGTGAACTATTATTAAAGAGAAGCCCTATGGACACACAGGTAGTGTCTCCCCTGTCCTGCAGGTAGCTTGTTATGGTGTCAGAATCAATAGGAATTAACAAGAAAGGAACAATACTTGCTCGGGGGGACAGTGAAAGTAGACTGAAGAGGAGCTGGCATGTAGTGAGGTGATGGGCACAATCCTATACAGACAGGCTACTGAGAATGTCTCCAGAAAACGCTGAGGTTATGCCCGTTTGGCACCATGCTCATGACTGCAGCACAGTACCAAATCTCTCCGTCTCCTCTGCTCTCTGTCATACATCCATCTGCTCCAGTCTCTCTCTTTTTCCGCCTGGGTCAGTGTTACACTCTGCTTAGATCAAGATTCTCTCCAGCATTTGTCACATCCCTGGCTCTGCTCCTGCTGTCTCTAATGATCCTGTCTCTTCCTATTCTGTCACACTACAGCAGCATTCTGTCCATCCTGAAGCATCTCACCCATCTCCCATCTCCATCTCACCCTCTGCCTTTCTCATCTTCTGTCTTCCCATCCTCATGCTCTCTCCTTCTTCTCCTCCTACCCACACACTCATTCAGTATTCATATTTTAGAGGACATTTATGAGCATGAAACCGAGCGTGTGCATCTGCACCATTTTCGGTGCAGAGGAAACCTACATTTTCTCCTCGAGCCTTCCCCTGTCCCCCTCCTCTTCCTTATCTAGCTAATCCAGATTCTGGTTTTGGTTTCGTGTTGCTCATCTTTTTTTAGACTGAAAGCCATGTGCCACTCACTCCTACTCTCCCTCTGCCTCTTTCTCCATCTTTTTCTCCCACTGCCACCCACTCAATCCCTTTCACCTCTTCCCACTCCATTTTCTCTTCTTTCAGTTGATGTGATAGTATGTGCACTGCAGATTGCATGTGTGTGTTTGTGTATACATGAATGTTTTTTTGTGTTGGGGTGGTAACATATGTGCTCTGCCAACCTGTCTGTGGCATGCTGCCACAAACCATGTACAGATCTGTTTGTCATTGTATCTGGTCAGATACTGAAAATAACCGCAGCAGTTTTCGCCGAGGCAACACGTTCTTGCAGCCATAGGTTCTCAGCAGTGTGGTGAATCTATTGTGGTACTTTAAATTGGCGTTTTCACACATTTGTATTTTTCACACGGCTGTCCATTAGTGGCTTTGCTGCAAAAAGCACATGATTCCAGATCTGCAGCGTGTAGATTTTAAAATACATGCAAGGGTGTCTCAGAGGGGACACACATCCGCCTGCAAAGCACATGCCAGATCATCAATACTGCCTCCTGGGTATCATCACAGAGTGATGCCCTTTTACATATGGCTTATTTGGATCACATGTCCTATGATGCACTGTTAAAAACAGCAAGTCTAAAATAGGTCTGGGGAATATAGAGAAAATAAACAACATGATTTTTATGACCAAATACCTCCATATTGATATTGTGATGATACTATTAGAGACTATTAGTGCTCTCACAAAATATTTACACAATGAAATTCTTGATAAATAATCATCAGTAATGTGGATGACTAAGTGGGTAATGGAAAATAATAGCACAGCTGCAGCAGCCTGGGAAGTTTAGAAAAATGACTTTCCTTTTACTGTAATGAAGCCTTTAAAACCAGGAAAAGACAAAACAATATACAATAAACAGCATTACCATATTCAAAATCTAAGACGATATCTAATCTCATATCACGATATTGATATAATAGATATATTTTCCAGCCCTATTCTAAAATCATGGTGCCTGCTATGATCTCAAGACATGGAGAAGAAGACCTTATGTAAATCAGTCTTGTACGTGCATTGAATATAACAGAAGGTAATCAGCAACTGCAGACTTGAAAAAGTTGATCGCCTCGTTATCTCCCATTAACTTACATTTCAAGCTCCCTGTCCGACACATGAATACACATGAACTGGAACTTTTGTTTGCCATTATTCCAGATTTTAAGAGTAAACAATTTTCAGTCCATTTAAATAAATCACTTAATAAATTACTGGTTTCTAAGTAGGGTTTCTAATTTACATGATATGGTTTTACAAAAATAAAAAGGTGCCTTTTATGCTGATATGTAGGCTAATGTGCACACAGAGAACAAAATGGACCTCTATTTCAAGGGCCTGTGAAATTATACATTCAAAGTACCTCATTTTCTCTGGGTTCATTATCTCGGACAAAGAATTAAATATATGCCTGACCTGAATATTTGCAGATTAACTAAAAGTGTCCAAAGTTTCACTGAGATCACTCTTCTCTTTAGCTTTTTATGTGTAAATATATCGATAAATGGACGGGCGTTTCCCTAAATGAGCAAGTCCAAGTGCCTTGGTGTTTTTTCTTTGTTTAAAGTCTGTCAAAAAATAATAATGTCCTTTCTTTTCTCACAAGCACCTAACGACACGACAATACAGATGGGCTGTTGAAACGATACAGGCCGATTTCTAATACCAAACTTATGTCCATTGTTAGTTTATAAGACTGCTGCTTATTCATTCCTTTTACATGGTGTTTGTTACAGCATAGACGTAGATATACTGTGTGTCAACGTGGGTTTATGATTACTGTGGCTACATGTACACTAAAACAACATACACATTGTATTTAGCCATGTTCAATGAAAATGGCCAGAGGTTGTGCCGATAATCACACAGCTCTGATGTAGTGTTATTACTTTCCTAAATACATATAATAAAGGCCTTTAAAAACACACTAGTGGGCATTTAAAGTAATAGTTACTAACCTTGAAGCCTTATTATGCATTTTAATATAAAGTCTTGTTATATATTTTAAAATAAAGCCTTAAGCTATTTAGGGAAGCACAAACTATATGAGGAAAGGAGAAGTTGAGGACGAAGGGCTAAAGATCAAAAAATGAGCAAACTCAGAAAACTTCTAAAAAAAGGTACCAAACTTTGGCCAAAAGAGGAACAGAGAGAAACATAATCTAGTTTAATCAAACAACAGCATTTATATCTCACAGGCCTTCCTTCTGTTTAGAAAGAAGTGACTGCAGATTAATAACTGTACCTAAGTCTTTGGCTATGGTTTAGCTGTGTTATATTCCCATTCCAGCTGAGCAGTAATAACAATATAGCATGCTTTAGGTGGTTTCTTTTACCCTGTCCTGTAAACATACTTACTATTCTTGATGTACTCTATCATCCATTCCTGATTAGTGGACTTCATACATCAATTTAAGGCTGTTGTCCAAATGATAAAAGGCACAAATATGAGAAATTACTAAATCACTTCTAGAAGTGCCTCCAAACTTCCTAAAATGATGGATTGGGTGTCGGCAAGTACTTAAGTCCATGCACAATCCCATACCACATAATTTAAATGGCAGTTTTTCCATAAATCAGTTCTTCTTTGCTGTTCTATGACAGCAGCCAACACAGGAGGCGCAGCCAGTGGCAACTACTGTTTTAGAGCAGCCAAGACTAATTGATCTTGAGTAAATAGTGTAATGTTAGCCATTAGCAAAATGTCTGATCAAATAATAAAAGAAAATTCTATTGCGTGTATTCTCTGTATGTTTTAGAGAGAGTTTAACCTGAGCCATGCCATCCAAGAATGACAGCAATGATTTTACATCCATACAGGGTTAGTAGTATAGCGCTTTTATTTATTTTTTTTGAAGCTATGGTATCTGATTGGTACTCGGTATTGGCCCATACACAAATTTAGCTATTGGAAACATGCTGGGAAGGAAAAATCAGATCATATCAGAACATCTCTATGACACATAAATGATAATTCAATACACCAACATGCTTCCTCCCAAAGCAGTGTGATTCCTTAACTACCTGTTAACACCCAAACACCAGCATCAGGCCCTGCTCAATCAAATTATTCAGAATAATTTCAATCTGAGAGCAGAGGAGAAAGTTTCCTGGCAAAAAGAGAGGTCACACATTGTGTGTGTGTGCTTTGGAAAACAAAGAGACAACATACTGTATCTGCCAGGACTCCCTGGAGGCACTTGGTTTCCACTAGGGTTGCAGCCTACAGGGATGCCAGTGAACCAAGTGTAAACACTGGTGTTGATGCAGCCTTGCAGGGCTGGGCTTGGGTTGATTTTTTATTCAAATTTGATTAAAAATGTATTGTGTAAGCTCGTCTGTATTCGATAGGCTTAAGGTACGAGGCAGACTGCAGTGCAGAAATCCGTATAAAATAAGAAAGATGTAAATAGTAAAAGCTGGGAAAAAGTCCAGTACTCATTTGGGTGCCATAAACACTCAGTGCTTCTGCCCATAACAAACTTATCCGGTGTCTTAACAAAGAACAGAAGACTACAACAGATCTAGGCGACTATATGTGCCATTTCATGAGTAATAACATTCCCTACTTCTTTGTCACTGAACTCATATCTTGTTTTGCTCAAGAACTGTACAACTCTCTTAGACTAGATTATCATATTATTATTTTTCAAAGCCCTTAGAGGTGTTCATTATCCTCGTCGGTACAGCTCGGCACTCCCCAACTGACACCTCTGGTCATCTATGCTGAAACATTGCTTAATGAAGGCGTTCTCACTTTGAGTGGCACGAACATAATGACAATAGAGAAAAATAATATCCACACAGCTGGAAGTCGTGAGAAAAGGAGGGTCCAACTTACCAGTGAAATATTCTCAGTGAGTGATAAACAGGTGTGACATTCCCCTTACTGTCGCTGTGAGAGGTCCTTTTATTAGAGAGGAAACATGTCATCTACTACCCAACCAAGGCATTGTTTGGATCAGTGGTTCTCAACCTGTTTCATGTCAAGGTCCCCTAAGTTACACATTAGGTCACAGCCCCCTGTTTGATAAGATT
Organism: Cephalopholis sonnerati; assembly: GCA_019142605.1. NCBI lineage: Eukaryota > Metazoa > Chordata > Actinopteri > Perciformes > Serranidae > Cephalopholis > Cephalopholis sonnerati. The sequence continues at coordinate 29,255,958 of JAGQAX010000001.1, forward strand.
TCATTTCAGGGACCTGCATCTGAAAAGATTTTGGTTGTTATATCATTAAGACCAGAGTTCTAGTTGTCTGGAGTTAAGAAGATAGCCATGGACGAAGTGAAACCCATGATCAGAATAGTGACTCTTAAGGCCCAGACACACCAAACTGACATCAATGAACTAGTGGCGACGAAGGCTGACTGTTTCGTCGCCTCACATCGCCTGTGTCTTGGTCAAAAAAGTTGCACATGAACACTCTGCAAAGACCATATCTGATGGCCAACCAGCATGTACATTCTGCATCTGCGTGAGAGGAAATAGCTCTCCCTAGCAGCAGGTGGCAGAAGTCTGTATTCGTCATTCAAAAAGCGAAACTGGAAGACCGGCATGACGAATTCAAGACGCTACTTAGCCAGTTTGCACATTAACAACACAACCCGATGTTGAGAGAACTGAGGATATCCACTGTGTGCTGGTGTACAGTAACAAAAACAAGTACCGACTGTGTCTGCTTAAGAGCTCAGTGGCTGATAGAATAATCTCACCTTGTATAACAAGTTTGTTTCCATCTCGTGCCCTCTTGACTTCAGCTATTTGTTTACCTCCCTCGCTTCCGTTTCTCTTCTCCTGCATTGAGCTGAACTGCCAATCAGAGCGATTACTCACCGAAGGGTCTCTGACATCAGTTCGACATGCTGAATTGGCTGAAAAATGCTGAGACGGACCAACAAGAGCCAACAGTGTGGGACACACTGCAAAAACTGGGGTGACGGCCCAACATTTACTTGGTGCGTCAGGACCCTTACTCACATTGGGGTCACTTTTATAGTGAATTAAATAATGAAAAGAAATGATTCCCCATTTTTGGGGGGCGGCTGTGGCTCAGAGGTAGAGTGGGTCCACTACTCGGAAGATAAGCAGTTCAGTCCCTGGCTCCTCCGGTCTGCATGTCGAAGTATCCCTGAGCAAGATGCTGAACCCTAAATTGCCTCTGATGGCTGTTTCATCGGTGTGTGAGTGTGTTAATAACTGAGTAGCAGGTGGCACCTTGTACTGGTAACCTCAGCTACCAGTGTGTAAATGTGTGTAAATGTGTGTGAATGGGTGAATGTGACTTGTAGTGTAAAAAGCGCTATACAAGTGAAGGTCAATTTACCACCTGAAACTCCCTCAAGCACTCCTGGGGGTCCCCGGACCCCTGGTTGAGAACCACTGGTATAGATAATGCATAGGCTAGGTTAGTCAAGCCTGCTTCTCTAAATAAGAAACATGAGTCAACACCAATACTCATAATAGTGATACTGTAATTTTACTAATTCAGCTGAATACTCTGGAGCACTGGCAGTTCACACCAACTAGACTAATAAACTGTCACACCATTTTCAGCTTCTGTAACTTGTGATTGGCATTTGTTATATTTTTTGGGGGCATTTTATAGCCACACACTGACTGTGAAATAACGCACAAATACCTAATAGCTGAAGAACTGTAGTTAGCTGCAGCCCGAGGTGTTTATATGTGCAACAGCATCAAAATGTGTGCCTCCAACAAGTAGATCAGCAGCAGCGGCAGTAGTGTCTAATCTCATTTAATCGGGACAGCTGCTTAAGGTGGCATCCTGCGGGCCTAGCTAATGGAGATGTGGCCTAAGAAATGTGTCTCAAACCAGCTCTGAAACATGGATTAAAAAGCCGGGTCACGCTGTCCGAGCCGCAGCTGGCTGGCTGCCCTGCATGTGCACATAGCTAAAGGCAGGTAATCAGTCAGATTGTGGGTGCCTTCATCCTGCCGCTCACCTGTATTTTGACGATGCCTTGCCAAGACCCACTGCATCGGTTCCGCTCGCTCTCCCATATCCCTCCGACTGCCGACCCGCCTCAGCCCGTCTCCCCGACACCGGCTCAGGGTTGGGGGGGGATGAATTCACAAATGTCTCACCGATAGAATTATAATACCCGTACAGACGTCATTACAACGAGAGGATGAATGGATCCAGGGGCATCAAAGAGCCGGAGCTTCCTCGGGTTGTGTGCCAGCTGTCAGGCAAACCTCATACATGCCATCAAAGACCGTTATTAATCACACGGTGGTTTTCAAACCGCTGGAGACTGACGGCTCCTCCGCTCAACTGCAACACGTCGTCGGCTGTGGCACTTCACTGAGCGTGGGTCATTTTCGTCTCGGCATGATGGTTTTTATCCACAGAAGGCAGCGGTGCCTCGGCTTTCACGAACAAGACGAGCCCTTCGCTTCTCACGCTGTAGTCAGTAGCTGGTGTGAGCCATCAGTCGGACAACTCCCGAGCTCCAGCACGGAGAGCAGCTACACGGAGGCAGCGTTTCCACACAAGCTGGCCCATCCCCTCGGACATTTCTCCCACTGAGGAAAAAATACGTACGTATTCCCCTTCCGTGTTTGGCTGCGCAATTCCCGTACAACGCTCTGTTTACGCACACCTGACTCGGTTTTGTAAATGGCAGACCGCAGACACTTTGGGGATCCTGCGGAGAAAGGGCGCCACCGGTGGTTTCTGAATATCAAGGAATCGGTCCCGGAATCAAAGAGGGCAGTGTTCTCCGAGAGGCTGCATTTCCCGTCTGTGAAGTCACCCAGAAAGACCCCGTGGGGCTTTGACACGCTTTCCATTAGTCAGTTACTCGTTAGTTTTAGGCAGCCTTCTCATTTGAAAGCTAACAAAAATCGCATTAAGCCGCATTAAAGGCGAGAAATGCCAAAAAGCGTATTTGATTGGACTCGGTTGTGCTAAGGCGCATGCGCAGTTTAGAATTCCCACAAACGCTCCTTCCAGGGAGGAAACTGGTGCAGGCAGAGCTCAACCTGTTTGGTAAATAAACATGAATTTTAAGCAATATTTTGTCTAAAAAGTACACCACTTCATTGCTGTTTTGTTGCCAGGGAAACTGCTTTATTTCCTGTCAGCTGCTGCATTAATAAACATTCAACAGCAAATACAAAAGGGCCCATTTAAAATATCAGAAATAGCCTACATTTGCACCTATTAAAAAATTAATGTTGTTAATTGGATTTGATTTGGTCCCGAAGCATGGGCCTTATACGGTGTTTGGGAGTACCTAGTTACATGCACTGGAGTTATGTAGGTAATTACAAAATAAATGTAATTGTAATCAGGTTACAGTTACTGAGAAAAATATGTACTTAGATTACAGCTACTTAACAAAACGTTGGTATTTATAATGGATTACATCCAATTATTATTATTTTCAGGACCATATTTGTAGAATATAACAGTCGTTCTGTTGCTCTGCATCTTTTTGCCTTCTTTTAGCATATTTCTGGACATGGCAAGTCAAATTGGGACAAATTTGAGTGCAACATTTATGCACGTATGATTTTCTAGGACTTTTCCGTTTCATTGCACAGTTTAAAACATTTGTTAGAGAAATAATTAATAAATAATCAAATGTAATGTTACATTATTTTGATAAAGTAATTCAAATAGTTATTAAAATAGTTATTTATTTCTAGTAATATGTATCACATTTCAAAAGTAACCTTGCCAGCACTGGCCTATATCCTACAGGTAGGCTACCTTTTTATCATTGCTGAAATGTATTAAGTGAACATGTAGTACCACAAATGTATGTTTTGTTTCTAGTTCTTGCCTGTGTTCAAGTGTGTATATTTCATTTCAACATTTGGGTATCAAACACTGTGTTTCCTGCATTCTGGTGAAATTTTAAGCCAGATTTATGTCTTTGCTGCATCAAATTATGGAGTAAATGTCTTTAATTTTGTCAAAATAACAGTCCTCTGCTACTGTCATGTTTTAATTGGGGGCAAATGCACATGTTCTTAATAATGAAGGGCACCTGTCCCCTGCATGTCCCCTGAAATCTACACCAATGCCCTGTAGGGCTACACAACTAATTTATTTAGCCTCACATTGTCTGAAAACACCGTATTGCGCCTATGTTAATAATTTACAACGCAAACATGAAGGGATATTTCAAATACATATTTGATGAGAAGATATTCATCTACATAGAAAGGGAAGGGGGACTTGTACGTGCACATGGGAGAATTCTGGCTATGTGGCTGAATTTTTTTTATCACTATTATTTTTCAACCCAAACCACAAGCTTTTCCTATAACCAAGCAAACTTATCCCACCAGCATTTTTTTTTTTTTTTTGAGTGTGGGTTTGAATCTGACTCCCTTTGGTAATGTCTTTTACGTCACCCAGTACGCATTTCACCAACAGCTCCCTACTGTACCGATTACTATCTTGACACACTGCAATCTTTTCTGGATGTACGTATACTGGGCGTGGATTAGCGTCACGTCATTAAATATACACATACTGTCATCTGTCAAAAATGCAGGCAAACATGCGAAAGATATGGCAACAATTTATTAAAACAAAAAGATAAAATGAATGAGGAAAACCCTCATGGGAACACCTCTCCGTCCAGTCACAGGGACTTCTCACTTTCACACATACTGCTGACCTCAGGTCTCCTGGTTGTTTGGCTCATCTCCCGTCTGAAAATAGACTTAAAGCTGTCTGTTGTTTGTCTGTCAATTGCAACAGCATTCACCTTGCATATTTGCAATGTTACATTTCTCACATGATATATAATATATGTATAGACAGGGGCAAACGTGACGCAGGGTGGCTCCCCTTTGTATAGAGAAGAAAGCTCCATGACTCATTTCCTTAAAGGATGAATAAGTGTCCAACCATCTTATGGGCGCTGACTGAAGATGATGCTGAGTGGTGTCACTGGGGTGTGGTGGTGGGGCAAATGAAAATACAGGAAAATAGCCTTTTTACCAGTTTAATTCTGCTGGTGACAATTTAATAGAAATGATATACTTGTAGCATTTGTGACCTCTTGTGGTACTGTATAACTTTTGCTGAAATTGTCAGTCACTCAGTGGTAATACCCCTCCAACACTTTTTTGTTTGTTTTTATTTTCAGTTGGATTAAAGAGATGTCTTACCTAATCCATTACGGCTGGATCCGGTCAAGCATTTGCAACTCTACACAGGACAAGCAGGTACAGGAAATGAAAAGGTAGAGAGCAACTAATGTGGTTACCCACAGTATGTGCATTAAAGATACTATTAAATGAATTGATTTGCAATTAATATAGTAATTCTCTGTACAATGCACACTGTGTTACATGTTACAGCATATTGTCTTTGAGAGAAAACAATGAGAATAAAGCTCTGATTGTCTGCTTTAATTTGGATGGTGTTTACATCTGCTCTTGCTCTGTCAGAAAAATGGGGACCGTGTATAAAAACATTTATGACTGTCAACGTCAAACCTGCAAGTACACCCAAAGGTGAAAGTCAGGAATTTAACTTAAGTTATTAAATTAATAATGAACTCCTACTGCATTGTATCTCAAAAATGACCTGACAAAATTATCTTTACAAGCTCCTATTTGCAACATGTTTTAATATCTGTTAAAAAAACAAACAAACACAAAGCTTTGCTGTATTGAAATAATTCTCAATGTAGCCACAAAAACTTACTGGATTCAGAATATTCTTTATTAAAAAGGCTCTAAAATCTGGGATGTAATGAAATGATAGATTCCCCCTATTTTTGAGGACTAGATGGTACATCCCAGTCTCTCCTCCTCTCCCTCTCTCATTCTCCTCCCTCCTGCTTTCAGTGTCCTCCATCTCTCCGCTTTCCCTCATTTTCTTATATTAAGGACATTCTCAGATCCAGAGCCTGCTGCAGATCCTCTTCCATCTGCTTTTCTTGTAATCTCTACCGAGCTGTTGGAGAGGTATGTAATGTCCATATTTCCTCTCATCATATCACTGTAGCATTTAATAGGAGGCATTTTTGTAAAGATGTGTCCAGCCTACATTCTGTGAGGTGCCAGCTGTTATGATGCGTTGATTCAATTTCACACTTGTTTACTCGTCTTCTGTTTTCCCCCCTCATTTGCATTACACCGATTTCCTCGCAGTCGCTGTAGTCCTTATTTCTTTCCTCCATCTTGTCCTCCATTTATAGCACACATGACTCATGCAGTTTTATAGAGACAGAACAGAGAGCAAGACGGGAGGAGATTAAATCGCAACATTATTGCATCTGGATCAGGCTCTTGTCAGAGTCACAGAAACAGAGATTTAGTCTTTGACTCTGAATAAGCTCTGTCGCTGCAGTACCATTCCCTCTGCCTCCATTACAAACCTGATAGATTTTCCCATGAAAAAAGCTTTACACAGGAAGCTGCCATAACATCGCTGTATTTTCTCAGTGGAAGATTATGTCACAGCTGCTGTGACCAAAATAAACTATTCCCTGTCCTCTTAGCATCAGCGTGCTCCCATCAATGTCATCTTTTTCCAAGGTCACATTTAAGGCCCCACCACCACATGATTGCTTCAGCGCTGTACAGTGACTACATAGCTCTCAAGGGCTCTTTCATATGTCAGTGTCTCTACACCAGCAGAGCAGATAACATGATGTCTGAGCCTAATTTAGAGGGATAATCTGGCTGTGTTTGTTTGCTGTGTTTCCTCCAGTGAAGCAGCACAGAGCTGCCCTTATAAAGACTCCTCCTGACCAGACCACACCTCTCTGTCCCTGAGTCCATGGAAGCCAAGGCCAAGTCCGGGGCTCCAGCACCCAAGTCGGCGACTAAAGCAGAGAAGAAGGAGCCGCCAGCCCCTCGCAAGGCCGACCCTGCCCCTGCAGCACCTGAGCCAGAGCACCCTCCTCCCCAGGATGGGGCAGCAGAAGCTGAAGGAGCTGACGAGGCTGCGGCCTCTGGCACAGACTCTCTCGAACACCTGAAACCCTTTCTCATTGGTGGTGCTGTTATTGCTGCAGGAGCCATCTTGCTGGGAGTGTTGCTACTGGCGAGGAGAAATTAAAACCAAATCATTATCTCAAATTAAAGTATGTATTGGTTGATGAGTTAGAGCATTGTTGCTGAGTGGTTCACAGACTATACGGTACAAACGGGGGATGGGGAGCCACTGTGCATCTTATGTTTTGATTTTTTTTTGGCCTGCTTTCACATGTAGAAAATCAAACCATTCAAGTTTTGATAACGGCTGTATATGGAGCGTAATTACACATAATATATGCATGAAGTTGCTTCAATACTGCATCTGAACTGTAATAATCAGTTTCCTTTAAAAAAAAGACTCACACTGTACTGAGCTAAGAAGCTTGAACTCTCTAAAGGTAGCTTATTCGACTGCTTTATCTTGTTTAATCCAGTTTGCACAAATATTGACATGAGCTTGCAATATTTGTACATTCTTGCACCGGAAATCAGCTTGGTTCACTTTGCTAAAAGATCATGAAAACTGTATTCATAATGTTGAAACTTATAGATATTAACACTGGCTATCAGAGTTGTTCCAGGTTTTATTTTACTTTAAATAGGACAATTGAAAGAGTACGCCTGAAAACAGATGGAAGTATACATTGTGATGTATTGCACATGCTGTGGCCAAATCAATGCCTAAGTAAAGGGATCAATTCAGAGACACTGAATCTCTGCATACCCCCAAAAAAGCCAAATAGAGAAGGGCACAGTGCAATTTTACAAAACCAACTTTTTCCGTGACAGAAAATATAAGCATGCAGTGGTTTAGGAACGGGATGTAGGAGACTGTAGGAGATAAAACATGTACAGTGTGTGTCAGAGAATTATAGTGACGTTACCTCTTGCTGTAGAATAAGAACGAGTTTATGTTACTGTCATATGATGTCACAAATCAATAACCTTTCATGTCTCACAAAACATCCACTGTCGTGCTGGTTCAACCTGTTTACATCTTACGGTAGATACTTAGCTGTAGCAGGCTGGACAGCCATTAGTGTTGCATTATCAGGTTTAGAGCCTGCTACCAAAACATGGGAGTTGTTTATGTCTTCACTGTGCTCCCTTTATGTGGCTTTAGGAAAAAATTCAAGCCGCCTATAGGTTGCTATTGCAATGAAAGTTGGGTGTAGATGAACTTCTGTTGCGTAGGTTACTCAACGGGGGGAAAAAAGTCAAGCATTCACAGTTTTATTGCAGCAAACACTCACCTGTACAGCTGTACACAATTGTGTCCACTCATCTGTAAAGCTCATGGGGACGTTCCTGTTGCATAAGTAGATAGCAGAAAGACCGTTCTGATACACACCATTATTTGAATTCAGTTGTAATGGTATGTATTAATTTCACAACACATTACTGGCCAAAAATATTGTAAGAACATACCTCATTCACCACAAGTCCACACCCCAAACACATCCAAAAGATGGTATGCCAACACCAAAACAAACTTCACCTTACATTGTACAATACAGTGTACCAAAAAAAGAGAAATCCTATTTTCATAATTTCAACAGCGTATAAATGCAATAATTCAGATAGGACTCCTCATTTAGCACATGTGCTGTAGCAAGTTAAATTACATAAATGATGGTGTAATAATAGTGTCGGTGATGATGATGTCAGCGATGGCATTGACGGCGATGTTACAGGTGATGATGATGATGATGATGGCAATGATGATGTTTTTCATGGTGACTGTAAGGATGATAATGATGGTTATGATATATTTTTGATATATTTCTAACATATTTTCCTTATGCACACTCCCTTTTGCTCCCAAACACCTAAATGTAAAAAAGAAAGAGGTCGTAATCCAACCTTTATTAAAGACAGTGAACCAGCCCAAGTGAGTTTTTCATTATTTACAATTATTTGGAATTTGGGATCATATATTTGCACATAGACCTTTGGCTTTATGACCTGATTAGAGGTGAAATTGTCTTTCAATTAAACTGATCATTCACATAAGCTGGCAATTAATATGTACTGTCAAGACAACATCATAAGCATTTCCTTTTTTTTGTATCAGCATGCTGTGTAGTAGCACCTCCTTTCCTGTCTTCATCTTAAATTTACCCCAGTAAATCTTTAATTTCTGAATTCTGTGATTTATGCTAAATGCCTCTTGTTCCTATCTACATCTTAAATATGGTGATTTTGAGTTTCAAAATGTTATGAGGTGTTATTATGGCACTTCACAGTTTATTAGTAACACTAACGTTTCTGTCCTCCTGGACCCTCGTCAAGAGTGTTCAACCAGGACGACTGAGACGTTAGTGTTGGTAATAAATTGTGAAGCTGAGCAAGAGCAGCCTGTGGGATTTTCTGTTCAAAGACTCAAGTGATATTTTCCAATGCACCTGCATCTGAGACAGCTGGATGTGCAAATACCTTTCTTCAAACTAGGATTGACTTGAACAAAAAAAAGCACAATCCTCAAAGCTCAAGGATGTTTTTTGAAAATGTTTAAAAGTTAACAATTTTGAGGTACAGATGCTGCATTTGAAAACAGCAGCTCACCTGGAATATATAACAACTGTCGAGCCAAATCTTTCATGTTCATGAACACTGAAACAAAGCAGTTTGACTATACTTATATATTTAGGTGTGAACTACAGTATTAACCATATCTTTGGTAAATGCTGTACAAGGTTTAGAGTCCAGTTGTGTAAAATATCATGCATCAGCAGACACGTCTTTAATCACACACTTGAGGTATACTTGCTAAAACATTTATGTGCTTGGTCACAATGTGTAATGTTGTGGTTACTTTTACTCACACTCTCTAGAGTGGCTTACAAAAGACATTATCAGCCAGTTCTTCTGCCCTCTATCCAAAAAAATATTTATTTATTCTGGCTGATTAGACCTCTATTTGGATAGAGACTGTCAACTACGCTGGGAGTGGGGTCACCAAAAGAATACACAAAAAATCCCACAGATGTCGACTAAGACTTGCCATAACAGGTGCAACAAAACTCACAAGAGAGTTTATAGATAAGGCATGTACTGTCTGTACTCTACATTCTGCAGTTCTGAGATCTGTTCAGCCAAAATGAGTGAGAAAAAACATTGAAAAGAATGGTTTGATTTGGGCCATCTGCAGTTTGTCTTTCTACACAGTCACAGCTGGCAGCTTTGGGCTGATAACTTTTGTACCAAATTTACACCCAGTTGCCATTCTATTAGGTATCTCTAGTTCAGAGTAATGCAGTGTAATGCAACAGACCTGCAACAGAGACCTTTACTTATGCTATTTGTAAATTTTAACAGTTTTTGTTCATGCTGTTTCAGAGAGGTGTTGAGTCAAATTTGTCAGCCATCTTGAAAGCTATAGTTTGTGCTCTTGAAGCATTTTAAGTGGATCATGTTATACTGTGTAAAACATTTTGTCCATCCTGTTGATATAAAAAGGGTGTGTAATAAACTGTTCAAATCAACTTTTGCGGAAGTTGCTCTTTTATTTTGAAAGGTCCGGGCCGGAAGCGGTAATGTTGTTGCGGCTGTGGAGAACGAGGGAAGCTCGAAGCTACCAGCACTTTCTCACAGAATAACATAACATTAAGCTTCACGTAAATTAAATTAGTGACTGTGAGTAAATATTTTTTTACATTGTGACATTTTGACATTGTTTAAATTTTGTTATGACAGATAAGTAACGCGAAATTGTTGTAACGTATTATTGGCGGCTAATGCTAGCTAACAGTTTACTGTTGGGCTAATCGCGTGGCTGCAGTCTGTGGGCTAGCTTAAACCTTCTTACTGACCGTAGCTGACATTAAACCTTAATTCACCAACTGACTGGGACAAACAGCATCAAGGTCAACATTTCTAGGTCCAGAAACTACTGAAGCTTTACACTTGTTTGATTCTTCAACGAAAACAAGCGTATTGAAGCAAAGCTTTGTAGCTTCAACTATCCGACACCTGGGTAACAGCTCGACTTCCCAAATGGAGGAATCGCATTTATTTTACTAAACTTCACTTTAGTATTCGTTTTATTGTTCTGACACAGCCCTCACAAATATATATATTAACGTCAGTAATAGTTGTATGACAGGAAATGATTTCGGTAACATTCACTAGCTATGTGATGCTAGCTACGTAGTTATGTTACTAGCATTACAGTGCATTCTCAGGTATGAGTGTTAACACTGTGATGTGTCTCTGTCCCCAGGTGTCTCACGATGATCATCCCTGTCCGGTGCTTCACCTGTGGGAAGATCGTGGGTAACAAGTGGGAGGCATACCTCGGTCTACTTCAAGCCGAGTATACTGAAGGGTGAGATACATACCTGCTGGTGTCTGTCACTACATCTTCAAAGTTAAGTTGTAGTTGTTCGTGGCTGCACATTACTTATGGGTTCAGAGTCTAGGATTTAGGGGATGTATTGGCAGAAATAGAATATAGTGTCTTTTCTTTAGTTAATAGTCACCTAAGAATGAGAATTGTTGTGGTTTTGTTACTGTAGAAGGAGCAGGTCCTTGTCCAGAGATCACCATGTTGCACCACCATGTTTCTACAGTAGCCCAGAACGGACAAATCAAACACTGGCTTTGGTTGGGGCCATTCGAGTTTTTGCATTGGCCACTGTAGTTAGCAGCCCCTTTACGACAACTATTAAAGTGAAACTGCTTTATTCAGTGTTTTTACTGGTTTTAATCACCTTGTTTGTTTGTTTTGGAGAAGATGAGATCTGCGGATAATTCGGTTCTCAATATAAACTCCTGAACTCCTGAACAATTATCTCTGAAGAAATTCAAACCAGGAGAAGTCTCAGCTGGTTGCAATCCTCATTGCTAGATGCCACTAAATCCACCTAAATCTTAAAAACTACTCCTTTAAAGGTCCAGTGTGTAGGACTTAGGGGTTTCTAGCTGTTAGTTTGCAGAACTGAAACTTCTCTTGCGTGCTTTGCAGAACTGAAACTTCTCTTGCATGCCAAGTGTGTAGGAGAACTATGGTGGCTGTCCCAAAAATGCGAACAACCCTATCTAGAGACAGTGTTAGGTTAAGGTAAAGAATTTTCTAGAAGCAGTCAAGTAGTGGCACACCATATCAAAACCTCTCAGCCTATTCAATAGTCACAGCGTATGCTCATTTTCTCCAAGGTTTCAAGAGGTCGGTCTGTACACAGGTCTATGATGGAGTGAATAATAGCAATTACCTGAGGCCATTTGCGCTGCTATCCTGACTATAGTCTGCAGTAATGTCCATGTACTTTACTTATTCATTCAGTGATCTGCGTGCCATGCATTAGGACTAACATTACTTCCTCTCTCCCTCTTAAGTGATGCCCTTGATGCCCTGGGCCTGAAGAGGTACTGCTGTCGGAGGATGCTCCTTTCTCATGTGGATCTTATTGAGAAATTGTTGAATTACGCTCCACTGGAGAAGTGATTGTAGCTGGCCACCTTCAAGAGTGGCAAGGACATTGTGGGGCTGTGGCATGGACAGATTCACGTTATTATGTTGATGTGTGTGACAACAGATGGCAGAGGATACAGAGGTGACTTCTGGAAGAGTCATTGGTGCACGTATTTGATAATGCATTTTTTTCTAAATAAAGCTGTTGAATGACATTGTTAACAGTATTTCTGTTGTGTCCAGTTACCACAGTGTTTTCACCAGAACTAAAAGATGAATATGTTTTCAAACTTGTGCTGCCAGTGTACTGTGCATTAAAGCAAAGCAGCACCTCAAATCTTGGACAAAATTATTGCTTGTGATTTAATTTCTGTACATAATTTAAGATACCAAAATCAGACCTCTAAGAAGTTAGGTTAAATTTTGCAGTGCTTTGGAATCACCACCTCAGATTGTGCAGCACAGGCACTTCAGAATGACCAATCAATAGCCATATAAGCATTACGTCGCCAAGGTATTTTCACTGCTTCAAAATATTAAAACACAAATATAGGTAACTATTAGGATGATCAAAGTGGTCGTCAGTGAACAGATGTGTCCAAATGTAATACAACATAAATGAGGAAATAAAAACACTGCAATTATATTTTCAGGGAATGTGTTTTTAATCTGCAGATTTAATACAAAAGAAAGTGAAGAAAACGTTACACAGTATTTCTTAAGTTATTATTAAGAGGTGTCCCTATGCATGCAAACATTGGAATCTGACGTCCCAGCAACAAATCTACAACCACATTTTTCTTAAAACAGGATAAAGTCCCAGTATGTACAAACGACTGGTGAACAAAAAAAGTACACTTCAGACTTTTGGAGATGCATCTTCAGTCCCACCTTAGATTCCCCCAGATTTTATGCAACTTGGTGCAAAAACAAGTCCCACCTTCACTTGCCTTCACACCTTAACACTCCATCAGTCTGGGGGGAAAAGAAGCAGAGTTTCAAAGCCACATTTACACATGAAATATGGACTGCTTGATAAACAAAAGCTTGTGAGAGGATGTAGGTTAGTTGTCCTCATAACTACAGTACTACATGGTGGCAGCTGCACCATTTGCTGCAATTAATGAAGCTATAGACAACTATGAACGTTTGTTTTGATTGCAAATCTTTCTGACATAACTCTAAAAATTATAATACATATGTCATTGAGTCAAAGCCACGCTAGGTCTCTTCATGGACCCATACTGACACGAGGGCTGAACAGAACGTGATGGTTATGTATTACGAGTCTGGTGACATAATGGGTTGTAGACTTTTAACAGGTCATTGCACAGGAAGAACTTTGTACTAAAAATAACTGCTTCACCAACCTTCACTTCATGAACCGTAATCTGTCAAAAAGGTTTTGGGGGTGTTGAATTAGCACTAGGAACCAAAGGCTTGTAGTTCTTTTAACGGTTTATCAGCTAGAAACAGCTTTAAACCTTAAAATAAACCCGGCAATCTGCACTCTTTAAGCCATATAAATAAATATAGGGAGAAATACGGAAGCTTTTTTGAAATTAATCCCATGCCCAAAACAAGTCTTAGACTGAAACCATTCTTTGGCCAGAAGTGCACAGTTAAGAAAAATGTTACTGACATCCATAATAACACTGAGCACAGAATAATTATGTGCATGTGATTAATTGTATTTTAGTCGGCCACAATTACAAGATAATTTTAACCACTTATACATTTGTTAATAGTCTTATTCAAGTGATTTCATAATTCTCTCCTTCACCTGTCTTGTTGAAACACCGTATAACTTTTATTTAATCAGGTAATTTCAGAGAGATAAAAATCTGTTTTGCAAGAAAGACCCGAGGACTTTAGAAGACAGAAAAAAAGAAATAAGACTCAACAAAACACAGCCAGTCACACAAACAGCATCAGAAACAATCACAGACATGATGAAAAGTACTGGCAGGCAGTCTGCTCAATATCATGATTTACTCTTAGGTTATCTGTCCTGTGATCTGGTCTGATGAACAGTTGTTTTAGATCTCAGATGAGATGTGATATACTGAGGCAGCCTTAGACAGGCATTATTAAACAAAAATTATGGTGTTTTTTAAACTATGAGCAATACTACTGCACCAAAGGCCAGATTATTGTAGGTACTCATTAACTGTTATTAGTATATTCTATAATTCTGCATTATTAGCGTGGCTAGGCAAGCAAGCTAAAGGATGTCGTATGAGAGACAGTAACTAACCAATATCGCTGTATGGCTCTTTGATATTAAACCTCCACTACACTACTTTAAATTATAGAAGCTCAGTATCATACAGAGCTGAATGAAAGAAAGCCAACAGTGGAGCTGATAATAAAACACATGCCAAATAATGAAAGGTTCTGATGGATGAAAAAGTATATACATTAAGTAAGAATAAGTAATAGGCTTGGGCGGTATCAAGGCATCACAGTTTCACGACAAAAATACAGACACTCCTCTTTCTGTTAGACTGATTCGGAGATGCAAAATTGAGGCGATGGATTGTGGTGCACAACAAGCACCAGCAGATGGAACAGGCAGCTGAGCTGAGAAACATGGTGAGTGCGAGTGCTGGGGCTAACGTTACAGGAGTACTAAAAAAGAAAAAGCCTTTGCCCCTGTCTGGGAGTATTGACACATATAACTTTATCTTGGAATGAATTCCAACTACAAAAAAAATCATTACCCCCATGATTTTATTCAACATGTCATCTCCGTTTAGCCCAATAATGTATCTGTAGTCCCCACAGCAAAGTATCATCGGGTCCTCCAGCAAGATGGGTGCTTAATAAATTTCCTATCTATTCATTATTCTATGGGCCACAAGTAAGTAGGCTATGTAGGCTAATTGCATATTAGAAACACAGCATTGTATGCTAGACAGTGACATAAATGCTACAATGGCTTCTATCACCAGTTGCTCAGGGTCTTCTTCTTCTTCTTCTTCCTTTTTTAACACTGCCTTATAACATATACCCTGGTAAAGTATGAAAAAAGAGATACCATACAAGCCTAATAAGTAAAAATATAAATTAGAGGGAGGCTTACCAAGTTAGCGGTATCGGTCTCTGTGATCTCTGTGATCTCTGTGTCGTTCCCGTGAGCGTGCCTTGTCCCTCTCCCTGCTCCGTGAATGATCTCTGTGTCTCCGAGACATTCCCCCACCTTCCCAACCAGAAGAGTCTTCTCTGTCACGGTCCCTATCACGCTCTCGCTCTCTGTCGCGACCCCTGTCCCGGTCTCTTTCGTCGTCCCCAGAACGACTGCTACCCCTGCAGAGACGTGAGAATTTATGTGACACTGACTCCAGTAAGATTATGCTGTTCCATCCTCCGCTCCAGTTTCTGCTTGGAGGCATAATTACACAAACCTGTAGCCGTAGTTGCCCTGGATGGAGACTAGACAGTCTTTGAGTGAGGTGACCAGGGCTTGGCAGCGTTCATCTCCATACACTCTGGACTGCTTAATGATGGCAATGGCGGTTAATAGAGTCTCCATGGCCACTCGTAAGTCTCCTAAATTAGCAATTGGAGAAATTAGATATTAGACACAGTTGCTATTAAGCAGTTAAACACTTCAGAGGATTAAGGTTAATAAAAAAGTTTTTAACATGGATGACATTTACCCCCACATATAGCACAGTTAGGCAAAAATGTCAGACACTCACATCAACTTAGGCTTAGGCTACAAAAGGACTGGAAATAAGTATCAATACAGGTGAGAAATATTTTTATCATCTACACTGTATGCATCACCCACATCTAGAAAAAACCTTCAATGATTTCAGTCGGTATTTGGAATCACTCTCTGCCACATTTTGTTGTTATAGTTGTCTTATGGCTAATCTGAAGTGGGTCATTCTTGGCAAACATCTATCTACAACACCCAACAGACAACACAAAAATGAGAATTCTTACATAAAACTGCAATAAACGTTGCTAATTCAACAGAAATTCTTCATTTACATATGTGCCCAGACCTGTTAGTCACGCTAAAAATTGAGAGTAGATGCATCCTGTTTCTTTTGATCATCTTTTGGATATGTTCAGAATTCAGAAAGCTTTACATCTTACATATTTTATACATAACAAAGGTACCATGTTTTGATTTAAATTTTATATAATTTCTAACCTAACAAAATACTACAAAATTAGGGTATCAATTTAATTTCCAAGTCCATTGTAAGAGGTGTGAGGAACAGCTTAAGATTTTTCCCCCCTATATGTCTGTCAGTCATAGGTAGGGTCCAGTCCTCTGTCCACATGGCTTATTAAGTTCTGTGTTCTTGACAGAATCTAATCAGCTGTACTTACCAGCTGTTGCTCCAGACACAGCCTTGCTGATGGCACTGCTGGCAACGGCTTTATTTCTGTTCAGTAACTCCTCAAAGTCTCCATCTGTTCTTTGAGGTGTGTGTCTGAAAAATAAAGATTGTTGACAGAATTATTTAACCATCACCACAAGTTATTACTGTATCCTTATCTTTTGATGATTTACAGATTCACTTTCCACAACTGTATTATCAAGTCTAATCTAAAGGCATAAATATATAACTGTTTGCGGTGTGCAATAGCTTTATATATAAAACAGTGTATGTTCTCACTTTTGTTGGCTGTACGCTTTGCTGCTGTGCCCGTCTTGTGCTGGATTGAAGAAAGCTGGATTTATATGCAGACTGGGAGACGGCTGGCTGGGAACGTGGACCGGATGAGGTGGGTACAAATGGGGGGGCATGGGTGGAGGGATGTTTGGCGGCATATGTGGAAAGGGAGGAGGTGGATGATTGAGGTAAGGGCTGGGTAATGAGGGAAACCTGTTTGCGAGTGGATGTGATGGAAGAAGTGGGGGTATGGGGGGAGGGCTGGGCTCCTGTGATAATAATGAGGGAATCTTATTTGAATGATCGCAGTCCTTAGAATCTTTGGAGTTAACACGCAGGGGTATACCTACAGAAAACACACAAACACACAAGATTACAGTAGTACTAACATTTTGCAACATAATGTAAAACCAATAGTATTTTAAGATTGTGGTGCTCTTACGTTTATTTGCCATGTCCTCAAACACAGAGAGGTTCTGGCGAGTGGCAAAACGACAGTCTACCCTTTCCCCATTGAGCTCACATTTGGGTATTTTTTCCAACAGTACTTTTAATGACTCGTCTGAAGTAACCACCACTTCAGCAAAGCTGTTATACAGAAGAAGAGACAACAAGAGAATGGTTACCAACAATCACAGACATCAAAATTTTTAATAAATCAAAACACACTCTTCTTTTCTTACAACAAGCAAATCAACACAAAGGAAATGCTTTTATTTTTCATGAAAACATGATCTGCAATCACTCACCCTCTTGACTGGCCATTAACTTTGTTCTCAGCAAATTTAATCTCTTTGATGTCCCTCACACCCACCGTCTGAGCCATGCATATGATGTCCTTATCGGATGTCCACTGGAGGTCGTAGCAGGTAGGGAAAAAGAGAGTGAGGAAGTGACAGTGACAGGAGGGAAGACAGTTACTCAAGAGAACCAATTTCTCTGTTCTGACTCATGTAAACAGCGTTCTGCAAGCCCACAAAGATAAAACAACAGACGTGGATTTGGACAACACAATAAAAATGTAATATTACGCAGAGAGAGTGGTACTCACCCAGGGAAAATTCCCAATATATAAAGACAGTTTCCTCAGTGAGTTTCTTCCTTTATTGTTTATCACTGCTGTTGAATTAACCTCCTCTGTGGCTGCTGTCGTGTTCGGTGGTGCCACATCTGGAGTGACTTTCTTGTCCTGGTCAACTGAGCCAGTCAGAACAGCATCGAAAAGTTCATTTGCCTCAGCAATTCTGTCCAAATCCTGTGTTGGGAAGAAAAAAAAAATACAAAGACATCATATATACTGTCACACTGGGTATCTCAATGTGCAGAGCATCAATGAACAAAACACTGCAGCTGCACGGAATGTGGCATGACATGGGATTATACCTACATTTTGTGGCATTGCCCAACACTAGAGATATTTGGCAGAGCATAAATATCCTACTTGACTCAGTGCATCTTCTACTCTGGGGAAAACCAAGTTGTAAATGGCAGAGACCAAATGTAAATTGTATGCATACTCCTACTGGTTGCCAAAAAATAATAACTTGACATTTGATGAAAGTCTCACTTGATCTACCACAGCTGCCACGAATGCTGAAAGTCTACACACTGGAACATATGTTAGTACAACATCAAATGAGGATGGAGATGTTTTTAAGAAGATGGACTCATGTGATTGTGCCTGAGGCTAAGAATACCCACATAATAAAGCACAGACTGTAGGTTAATTGTGATTGCAAATACGAGTGTTTATCAATCTGTAGGCCTTCATACAACAAGAAAAAAAAGGCCATTTGTGATCACTTCACAGGTAACAAATGAAAAGAAGCATTTAAGCCTATCCTACATTTAAGACCTATTCATCTCCATAGTCTGAAAATGGGCAGGTAATCCCACTGCAGGCCCATCACACACTGGACACAGACTGTTCAAACTTTTTTTCCTCTGGTGTCATTGAACAACCAGAAACCAAAACAGTTTTTCCACAGGCCCTCACACTGTTGCCAAGTTAATATTCGTCATTTAGTGTCAACTGAACAAACAAACAAACTCTACCTGTAAATTATGGGTTTTTATGGTTTATACACACTGTCTTTTAACATGTAAATCTCATTAATGTCAATATGACTATAAGCAGGCTGCCGAATACAACTACTTCCTGTGTATAAAGCCACCTGTTACATTAATAATTCCATATCTACACAAACGTGTCATGCTGTTGCTATATGAATGGACAGAGATAGATTTGTTGTCCTCGGTTTTAACTGTAATGTCTATTTTCTGTGCAAGTACATTAAGAGTAACAAATTCCTTGTATGTGCACACACTTACACGGCCTATTAAGCTGACTCCTTTTTTTCACAGTTAAATAAAAAAACAGCATAATAACAAAAAATAGGATCAAAAACTGTCTGACCTTCACTTAGTAACATCATACCTCATGTAACACAGCTCTACTGTTATGACAGAGACAGTAACAGGCATAAAGAAGTAACACAACATGTACACCTGCACCTTTTGATCAATCCTCAACCCTGACCTTCCCAATCCCCATGAAAGTTCTATTATACAAGTACAAAATTTCTCAAACTTGCACTACAGAGGAAAAATAAAGACGAAATATAAGTACAAATTCGTACCATTTTTCTGGCAATGTTGACAGCCTCCTTCCTAGCCTCAAGCATGATGTATTCTCCCCCCTTTCTCCTAGCAACAGAGAGCTCCTCAGATAAAATCTCTATTAAAGGGTATTTCCACTGCTGAATAGGAAGACTGTGTGGTGGCTTCCACCTAACCGCCAACAAATCTGATTCTGAAAAAGATGCGTTTAACTCCTGAAAAGACGCTTATAACTCCTCCACTGTGCCGACAACTTGACATCTAACCCCCTGTGCAGCTCTCACTGATGCATTTGGTGCGCTTAAGAAAATACGTAAACATCAGACTCACCTCTTCGTTTTGACCGAGGTCACCGTACAGATCTATGAGATCCTGCTTGGAGGTACTTGGTCCGGCTGCAGCTCCTGCAGCAGCCATCCCGTGGGCCTAAGATGATCCAGTTGGTGGCACTGCAGCTAGTTAGGTTTTTATTTGTGTTCAGTGTAGTTCGCACATGCACAGTTGCAAATTATCAGTCCATACTTACAACAGGTGCACTGTCAAGATTCATGAATTAGTGTTAACGTTACGACTTGTTTCCAGCGTTAGCTAACGTTTACTAAGGTTCCGCACGAGTCCGCACAAAATGATACTCAACCGTTAGCAAAAACAAAATATGATGGCAAACCGAGAAAACGACGTGCGGACACAACTCAAGCATTAATATACACGAAAGAGCGTGCGTTTATTCTGAAAGTTTGCATTAAAATTAGTTAACATATGAATACGAGCGTTGTAAGCTCGCTCTTTGATCAGCTAATGCTAATGATGCTAATCGTTCGGTACGTTAACACATAGGTGCATCAGCATTATTTTACCGGTTAAGAACAACAGATGATAATGGTTCCTACAGTCAAGCCTCTTTTCAGTTCTGATATAAATGGACATAAAAGACAACTGAAAATACACCAATTAACTAACAACCCTTAAATATACCATGTTGGGGCAATTTGTGTTTTTGTGTGGTTGGCTAAACATTTCTGTTACCTTAGCAATATGGCGTCGTGTGCGCTGCTATATCTGGTCCCCTTCGTTAGTGCTGCTGTGACGTGAACCTGCCTGGTGAATTGTTGTGTGTCGGACATTCAGACATCAGTGAGAGAAGCAGTCCAGCAAGAAGTGTCTCTGCGTTACACGAAAGAGGAGTAAAATGCTGTCTTCTATTGTTGCGAAAAGAGTGAGTCACCTTGGAAACGTTACATTTATTTCTACATTTGTTGGTAGAGGTTGAATGCTAACGTTACAGCTCGCCGAGGACTACTGAGAGATCTAACCATTGACTGTTTATAAATGGATCAAACGCTAATTTCAGTCATGTAGTAGAGATTAGTGATTTAATGTAGCAACATTATATTAATGCTGTAGTTTAAAAACTATCGGAAAACTACCCAATCTTGTCTTCTAATGTAGCAAAGGAAAGTGTGTCCTACTGGAGGACAGTTGTACAATCCAGCAGTAAACTGTTGTACAACAGGGCAGCATGGGATGTTACGTAACTCCCCTTTCCTTCGCTCTTCTTCGGTGCTTTTAAATGAAAGCTCACTTATCTTCAGATTTTTTTATCTTTTAAAAACAATTTGAGCACAATTAATAAGAGGAAAATAAGAAGGAAAAAAAACAGATAAATGTATGCATGGTGTTATGTTAGTACTTTGTAAATGTCTGCTTCTTTATTCGGTATTTCTTTATCACACTGTTCTCTTTTTTTTACAGTCCAATCAGTCCAATAAACCCGAGCCACAAACAATTTATTATTATAAAAAACACTCCTTAACACAATAAAACCACAGTGCAAAGAAACAGAGATGCAGAGCTGCAACAATAAATCGCTTAGTCGTATAGCCTACAATTAAATAAATCAGTAACTTATTTCATAATCGATTAATCAGTTTGAGTAATTTTTTTAAAAGAAAAAAAGTCAGTATTCTCAGATTCCACCTTCTTAAATGTGCAGTATTTTCAGTCTTTTGACTCCGTAACTGAAAATCTTTGGGTTGTCAAGACATTTAAGGTCATCATCTTGGGCTTTAGAGAACACTGATTGACATATTGCACCTTCTTCTTACGTTTTATAAACAAAACAACTAATTGATTTGCTAAGAAAATAATCAACAGATTAACTGACAATGAAAATAATCCTTAGTTGCAGCTCTAATGTGTATTTATCCACATAGTATATATTATATATATTTCTTTAAAAAAGAAATTGAGGGTGAAAATTATAGCGAAATATTTGAATGTATACAAAAATTTAAATACCAAAAAATAACCTACATTGACACATGCAACTTGTTAGGTCTCAGTGTGACTTACATTTTGCATTCTCAGACAGTAGAAAGACTCATGTCAGTCAGTAAACGTGTAAGAAAAAGGAAAATGTAAGAAAAGGAGAAATACTATTGATAGAAGATAGAAATCAAAACAGTAAAACACAGTGCCTAAAATATTTACTTACCACTAATTATAAGCCTCCATCTTACAGCTTTAAAGCTATGATATGTCAGCTCAACAATAGTACTGCCTCTTTCCACAGATTTTGAATAGCTTGCACAGCGAATTGTTTGACCCATCACATGTGTTTGATGTTACAACACAACTCAAGCACTAACATTTATGTGTGTTTGTTGCCTGTCAGCTGGTGACAGGGATGTGCCAGGCAGCGTGGAGACCAGCAGTCACAGGGCTGGTATCATCTCGTGGTTATCGTGGAGATTCGCCAGATGACACAAAGGGAGACTTGATTGAGATCCCTTTGCCTCCATGGGAGGAGAGGCCTGGCGAGCCCACTGACATCAAGAAGCGACGCCTGCTGTATGAGAGCCGCAAGAGGGGCATGTTGGAGAACTGCATATTGCTCAGGTTGTTAAAGTATATTATTTCTCTTATCCTTCTGTCATCCTGCCATATTAATGATGTTTTTTTGTCTTTTATCTCGCTCATACACTTTAGAGTAGTGGTACAGTATAGGTGTTTTGCTTTTGTACCCTTTAAGAGTTTTTACATTTTTTACACTTTCTCATTTAAAGGTATACTGTGCAGGAATTTCCTAAAAAGGTGAGGTTAAGGCTTTACAGAAAGGTAGCGAGCAGGTGCCAGATCATATACAGCAGTCATCCAAGAGACACAGCGCCAAAAAAACACAAATATAGTGAGGCAAAATGTCAAACAAGAGTGAATCTGGGGTTGGTTTTTACTTTACTTTCACTGAGGAGTGTGTTAAAACCAGAAGGAGGCAGTATTGCAACACCAAGGAACCCAAAGAATAAGAGGCTCCCAGTGTGCAGTCCATTCACCAGCCGCTCAGGTTATTACCAGTAACCATGACTTTCCATTTAAAGAAAAGACTGAAATGACTTCTCCATCTCTCCTGCAGCCTTTTTGCAAAGCAGTATCTGAACACAATGACCGAGAACCAGCTGCAGCAGTACGACAGACTGATTAATGAACCAAGCAATGACTGGGACATCTACTACTGGGCAACAGGTGAGAGAACAGTTTCTCCTCAGACATGTGATACTGCCTCTCATACAGCACATAATACATTACAGTCATTAGTTTGAGAGCTGGTGACAGATAGACTCCAGACTACACTTTAGATTCTCAGTGCAAAACACTTCAATAATTAATGACACCAAAACATTTTAGCTTTGCAATATTAATGTTTACACAGATCGCAAATAACAAATATTTGCTTTCACTTGGTGTTTTGTGTTAACAGAGACAAAGAAATCAGACTTGCTCATTTTAAATTCAGCCCATAAAACCACAAATTGAGAAAAACTCCAGTGGGTATAATAATTATAAAAAGCCTTGTTTTTTTAAACTGGCAATCATTCATGGCCGATGATGCTGAAGTAATTAAATCACTGCTCTGCTTACAAATGAACTTCACTTCTGTTACTGTTTTTTTTACCGTTCCTTTTGGCTCGGACCTCATCCTGGGAGCTCGTTCGCTCTCCCAGTATAACTTAACATTTTATTCATTTAATTTTGTCTAATTTGATTCAATTATGTGTCTGTTTTGTTGTGCAGAACAGCTGAAAAACAGAATCAGTGTGAGAATAGCGTCAACACGTCCAATTGGCAGCACCACTCTGGAAAAACAAACAAAAACTGTTGCAGGCAGGCTGACTTCGCTGAAACAGATTCCACATGAATACTTTTTTACTGTCAAATTATTAACTGAAATGTTTTCCATCTTTAAATTAATAAACAAGAGCATTTTAAAAGTCTGACACGACCACTGAGAAGTTTTGAATGAGCCCTGTATGAGGCATTAAAATTACCAGATGAGACCTTAAAGGTCCAGTGTGTAAGATTTAGGGGGATATATTGGCAGAAATGGAATATAATATATTAAGTATGTTTTCTGTAGTGTATAATCACCTGAAAATAAGAATTGTGGTGATTTAGTTACCTTAGAATGAGCTCTTTACTCTGGCTCTACATAGGGTCATTTGCATGTTAGCATTTACCATGGACATGGAAAGTCAAGATGGCGGCACATGAACATGCAGCGGCTCAGCGCTCTACATGTCAGTGCTATTTAATTAGTTTACTGGCGGTTTAATTTTTATGGAGCGCCACATATGCACAGGCATGTGTAAAATACAGCCAGCAAGAACTGCTGGCCATTGGTTTGATGCCCAGAAACCGTATATTCGACCAGAAAGACCCCAGACACGACTTCCCGTCGGAGCTCGTCAGACCGCTGGTGTCTCCGTGGATTGCTTTCCCAGCCGGAAAGCGACAGAACCCGCACGGAGAAAGGAAGCAGAGGCGAGCAGGGATACGAGCTAGGCTAAGCAGAGACCCGCACAATCCTTCGCTGCCGAGCCTCCTCTTCACAAATACCAGATCACGAGTCCGTTTGTTTTGGAAACAACGAGACCACTGTGAATTTTAAGTTATCCAAGAAAAAAGATGAGCACACTTTAGCAGGTGCTGGGCTAGCAGCCCATCTGCGACGTGCCAAACAGCGTAGGATAATAATTCAGCTCCCAGTAAAAACCTTCTGACCAAAGATCACTGTATGAATTCCAACTGGGAATTCATCACAAGAAGCCGCTAAATCCCCCAAATCTTACACACTGGACCTTTAAACTGAACAATCTAATGTCTTCTGCAGAGACGCTGTTATCGTTTCTCATTACTAAAATGTGACACAAATCTAAATGTTCAGGTGTATTTTCTGTATTATCATCAGGAGCAAAATGTGTTGAATCAGTAGACGTCAGCCTTTCAGTTTTTGTATTCTCTGCTCATCCTAAAATAGATCAAGGTGATGTCAGAAAGGCTCCCCTCTGTGTGCTCTTTGTTCTCCAGCCATCTGTCATAATTCAGCCCGTTCTCTTTGGTGCTTACAGAAGCTCAGCCCACCCCGGACGTTTACCAAGGAGAGGTCATGGATATGCTGAAGGAGTTCACAAAGAACCGCAACCAGGAACAGAGGTTAGATGCGCCCAGCTTGGAGTACCTGGAAAAGGAAAGCCAGTGAGGTCCACGGCCCTTTCAACCTTCTCAGAGACTCATTTTCGGTGGGGCACTGGGTACCAAATACCAGTGTCACAACCCACCAGAAAAATACCTCAGAGGTCAGCTGTGTGTCTCCAGTTACACACAGTGAGGATGAACAAAATTGTGGAATGGAAAATATTTAGTACACTTCTCTATGACATATTCTTGCCATTATAGGTAGAAGAAGATTTGTGGACGCTAAGGGAAGTTTGTGGTACGAGCAAACGTTAATGCAACACAATATGAGGAAGGTGTTCTGAATATTTAAGATTCATTGTATTGTAAATTTCTGATTCAAGACTGTACATTTAAACTGCAGAATGTGTGAGATGCATACTGAATAAACCAGCTTTGACAAATAAGATACAAGCTGATAATCAGTTTCTATTTAAGACAGTTAAACAGAAACATTGATTTTCTCATTAGCTTTTGTCCTGTTTTGGTTTCTGCTCTATGATTTTACCGTGCCTATTACAGACATGATGGGTTATTTAATAAATGTTGATGCTCTGGTGTTATTTGATGCTTGTATTACTTCTTTCTCGACTACTTCCACATACCAGAGGGTTAAATAACACAGTGGAGGTGAACATGAATGACAGCGTGAGCGGCGTGTGTTGCATAATGAAGGTTGTGTCGCCTGCAGTATCAGTACATGAACACCAGATGGAAGCAGATCCCCTGTTTTCAGTGACTATCAAATTGAAGCACCTGCTGGCCTCAGTATCTCTGTGGCAAATGGTTCACCTGCAGACACATTATATCTCACATACCTCATTTTTCATGCAGGATATACTGTGAAAATATCAGTCCACAGCTGCCACATATATATGAATGCTGAGAACCTTTATGCAGAGGCTTATTGATGATAACTGAGGGGAAAAAATCCCTGAAAAAAATCACATTACTGCATATGAGGATGAAAAGGATGTTAGCCATGGAGTACGCTGTTTGTTTTTATTACAGTTTTTATGAGGCAAAGCATCAGTGAAATTTTCCGTCATGCCAAGTTTCCAATTAAAGCACATATATTTTTGCTTTCAGCCATGTAAACAAGGTTATAATTCTCTCCTCCACCACTGGATCTGTGTGTGTGTTGGCTGTGGGGAAAATTTCTTGCCTGGCTGTGTGTCATGTCGGTTCAGTGGAACCTTGTACTGAGAGCAGAAGGGAAATGCCCTCTGGCCAGGAGATGTGCACAGAATCTCAAAACAGATGACAAGCCTGCTTGTGTACGCCCATAGAATCATAATGTACACATGATCCGCCGCCGAGGTGTTGCACAAACAAGGCAACTTTTACCAGGTATGAGGCAAATGTCTGCGAGTTTTTTCTTTCTCATCACTTTAAAGGGAATATATGGGGAGTAGGAATCTCTGCCTTTAATGTTTATGTTCTCAGCTCGTCCTGAAATAGACCGAGGTGATGTCACAAGGGTTCCCCTCTGTGTGCTCTTTGCTTCTCTACCATCTGTCTCACCATATAGCTCAATCAGCAGGGGAACGTACATTTACTCGAGCACTGTACTGTTTTACAATTTTCAGGTGTTTTAATTTTCTGCAATTTTCTGTTTGTTCTATACTACATTTCAGAGGAAAATACTACACTTTTTACTTTACAATTGGGCTGCAACTAACAATTGTTTTCTTCTTGTAGATTAATCTGCCCATTATTTTCTTGTTTAATTGATTTATTGCCTAAAACATGTCAGAAAATAGTAAAAAATGTCCAATCCTGTTCAAGGTGATGTCTTTAAATGTCTTGCATTGTCAGATTTTCAGTTTAATATGATGTAAAACACAGAAAAGCAAGAAATCTCCATATTTAACAAGCTGAAAACAGCACCTTTTGCCATTTTTGCATGAAAAATTATTTTAAAAATGTATCAATTATCAGTTCTTATTAATTAGTTGACTAATTGTTACAGCTATACTTTATATATGTTCTCTTTTTATTATATTTTATGTTCAAAAACATGACGATATTCTTATATAGTACAACACACTGTTCCACATTAAGCCACTTCTTTCTTAAAGAGGTAAAGATATCCCTTTTTTTAACCAAAAAAAGGAGGGAAAAAGTACAGAAGATAAATACACACATGCAACAGGACATTTTTCTTCTTGTTCTTGTTCTTTCCTTTGCCATTATTCATCTCACGACCCCTCAGATTTATCTTGTGACCCTTTGGAAGGGGCCCGACCTTTATGTTGGGATCCACCAGACTCAATCACCTAATTATATGTTAAGTCATTAAAACAGCTCCACCTCAACTGGCTACAACCATAAATGCTGCTTACACATTGATGTATCCAATTTAATGATCTAATGATACCTGTGCATAATAATGTAATGTAAGAGCGGTTACAGGGGCTTTTTTTCTTTCCTTTTTGCTGGAGTATTTTACATTGAATTATTTAAAGGTCCAGTGTCGCGGTGGTATATAACTGTTTATAATATTCATAACCATGTTTTCATTAGTTTAAAATCTTGTGAAAATAAGAACCGTTGTGTTTTTGCTGCCTTAGAATGAGCCGTTTGTGATGATGTATAAACAGAACTTCTAGTTAAGCGCTCTGCTAACTTGAATGGGGATAAAATAATGCTATAGTGCCGCTCTCCTAGACTTTAGAAATGTTATCAGATTGAATGGATCAAATGTTGATAGTGAAATAGTAGATAGTAGATAGTCATTTTGCGGAGGTTGTGACGCTCACAAAAATGTATCCACTGATTTACCCATGTCATTTTCCCAATGTCACTGTATGGGAAAAAGTATTTTTGGGCCCAGTGGCATCACATGACAGACCTGGAAGTTGTAGTCGCAGGCTTTGGCCACTATGTCACAATGGCATCAAAGTCCAGCGCACCTCCTAGGGGAGCGGGTCCTCTTCCACGGAGTTCACCATGTTGTTCTACAGCAGCTTGTACCGCTGGTTGCCACTAAATCCTATGCACTGGACCTTTAAGTACACGTTGTGGCTGCTTTGGTACTTTTATTTCAGGACTTTAATTTGTAATTGAGTCATTTTACATTCTTATATTAACACTTGAACTTGTAAGCAAAGAATCTGAATACTTCTTTTGAAATGTGTTAAATGTGTTAAAATGTCCCGCACTCCACACGACAATTCATCTGGCAGTAGTTAAATCTGAAGCTTGCTGGGTGTCACAATTCCCAGCTTTCAAGAAAAAAGATGCCACCTGTGGATCCCACATGCAGGGGGAGTACAAATCACATCTTTATTGCTCTGAGGCTTGTTTGGAGTGTATATTCATTTGTTGCCCACGCACACCCACTGTGCCTATCTGTAGCCCTGCGCTCCTGTCATCCTCCACTGCTGCTTCCTGTGTCGTGACAGCTCTCTGTTTTATCCTCAGCCCTGCCGTCACCCTCGGCTCCCCTGGAATTTCATTCTATCTCGTGTTCTCTTGTTTCCTCTTTCCACCACCACCACCACCACCACCGCCACTGCCACCTCCAGCATCCCCAGCCTTCATCTTGTCTTCCCATATCTGCTGGAGAGTCGTGAGCAGAGGAGCGCTGAGGGAATCTGCTCTCACTGGTAAGAGTTACTACTACTGCCAGGTTTAACTTTGAGAGTGGAGGTGTTAGATAAGCTGGTAAATTAAACATACCCTTTCTCAACATTTCACACACACAAACAGGTTTTAGGTTAGATGTTATCTTGTGTCGAAGATGCAGTGAAACATAGCGTGTAGGAGGCAGAGCAGGCAATTTCCTTAATTCTAGAGATCAGCACCAATTCTGAGGATCCATGTTAATTACCCTTAAAATCTAAGTCCCAAGCTTGAAGAGAGAGGGGGGGAATACAGAGCAAATGTGTACTTCCAGCAGTGCCTGTAATAACTGTGGCTTTATCAGTTGCTCCATGTATTTGCAATTAAACTTCTACAAAAGGAGTTGATGATATCAACGCCCCAAATCAGACTGAACTGGGATTGACAGGAAGTTAGCAGCAACTCTCTGTGAAATGTTTTAAAAGTTCCCAGTTTGAACTCAGATCTTCACAGTTTTATATAAAGCATTCTTGGGTTGTAAGTTCAGTTGCATCAATCAGGGGAAAGTAACTAAGTACATTTACTAAAGTGGAGCAGAGGGGTTGTGGCTTCTGGGGCTTCAGCCCTGAATGTTTTCCCAAGAGAATAGCTTTGTGTCATTCAGATAATATATGATATTGTTTTATATCCTACAATGCTATTCCATAAGAAATCCAATGTAACTGAGAAAAATGTTCTTCTGTTAGTCTAACATTCATTTCAGAGTATTGGCTTTTCTGGGGATCCTTGATTTGCAATAGAAGCAGACTATTATGGTATGGATTTGTTAGCTTAACATTGATTCTGTGAACTCTTCTCATGCATAGTATAAAGCCAAATTTCTACCCTACCTGTGTTATGTAACTTAGTAGTAACAAACAGTTTTGGCTTCTATTTAGGTGGCACGAGTGAAAATTAGTCACCCTCAACATTTGTTGTGTTGTGGTTTCAGAATAATGAAACGATAGTTGGAGAACAAATGTATACAAAATGGGATGTAGGCTGTACATTTTTTTTCCCAATTATCATGTTTTTCCCAAATGAAAAACAAAAATATTGCAAATAGCTGCCATGTATAGGGAAAAAATTACAAGGAGGAGCCTGCCCCTGGGCCCCTCTGGTAGCGATGTGCAGGTCAGGTTTTTATTTTAAACCTGCACTAACCCGGCCCATTTTGAGAGCCAACTCAACCCACCCTACCCGACCCACAAAGATATTAAAAAAGTGTTAATCAGTGACCCGAAACCAACCCGTAAACCCGAAAACTGGTGCTGAAAGTTTCTGCTAATGACAATTGCTAATAACAACTGACTGTTGGCTATATCGTGTAATTTCCAGTAAATATCCCAACATAAAAGCTGCTTTATAAAGTAGGAAGACAGCAAGTACTCACCCATCTTTTAAGTGGTTAAGTCTTGAGTATGATCTTGAGCGCACAGCTGGTGGTTTATTTACATGAGCTCATAACTAATCACTACAGAAATTTGTTTACATGACGTAACAGAAATGCATATCTAACGGATTCTATGTGGACGTAACGGATAGCATGAGTGCATGCTGGTGAGAGAGAGAAGCAGAGAGAGATACGGAGAGAGAAGAGAGATGAAAAGGTGGTGAAAATTTCTGTAGGTTATCAATAACTTACTAAGAACACTGCTTTGTTATTTATGAACCACCCACCCAAAACCCATGATATTTTTAACAAGCTTACCAGAATCATTAGACCTGCCAGCCAACCTGCTGGCCTGTGGGCTGTAGGTTGACCTGTACATCAGTACCCTCAAGGTTTGTGTGAGACCTGAATGTTTACAACATCTGACTTTGCCCCTGTACAGTACAGTTTTACCATTTTATACTGCTACTCCTCCACTTTTTTTTTACTTCACTAGATTTACTTCACAGCTTTTTAGCACAGGTTATTAAAGAACATGAAAGCCTGTAACAGTAATGTATAATGCGTTGTTTGAAATTAAACTACAGGTTTCCTCTTTTTTGGCTTACAAAAAACAGCGTCTCGTATAGAATCCTTCTGTACTTATACTAAAGTAAGATTGTGTTTGCAGGACTTTAACTTGGGGTAGTTTTATATTAATGTGTGGTGCTTTTAGTTAAAGGTCCAGTGTGTAGGATTTAGGCCGATATATTGGCAGAAATGGAATATAATATTCAAAACTATGTTTTCCTTGGTGTATAATTGCCTGAAAATAAGATACGTTACCTCAGAGTGTGCTGTTTATTTCCATGTGTGGAAAAAATTTGCGCTTCGGCATTTTCATGTCGGACATCCTGGTCCTACCTGGCGGGCACATTGGAGAAGATTACATTGTTTGCATTGTTGTAAACTAAAAAAGATCTTACACACTAGACCTTTAAGTAAAGGATCTGATCACTTCTTCCACCTGTGCCTTTGAGTAAAACTCTACACATGAGTAATAATCCTTTTTCTTGTAAAAATAATAAAAACAAGCTTCCAAAAAATTCACAACAATACCAGAAGTATCTTTGTTTTATATACACATTTATATTTTTTATATACACTGTACAGATTTCAAAAAAATAAATGGTTGATATTTAACATTGTGCACCCCACGGATGTGTAACTACAAAGAGAAAAGGGAGTGAACGAGGGGGCTGAGTGATACCAAGGACAGACAGATATCAACAACCCCAGTAAATACTGATGATTTTTTTTCTTTTTTTTCATACAGGACACTTCACAATCATTTGTACAGTATATAAATTAAAATGTTGCTGGTTAACCTCTCTTTGTCTCAAGCAGTCCCCCAAGAGAATGCCCTAAATCAGAAATGCGAGCTTGTCCAGTAAAATTTACCAGTTTATGGTATTTGGCCAGTGAAGAGTAGGCAGACAAAAATCTAGCTCGATTTCTTACAACTAAAATATACCAAACCCTGACTGTTATTCAACCAATATTGAAATTGCATTGATTAAAGTGACTTTCACTAAGCCTTTGGAATGTAATGCTTTGTCAGCAGCACTGAAAATAATGCCTTGTTTCACACACAGGGCCAACAGGACAGACAGATGACTGTGTTCCTGCTTATTTTGGGATGCTCCGAAGCTCTGCTCTGACCTGAGACGTAGCTAACAGTGATGCAAAGAGGTGATGATTATCTCCTGTCTCACCTTTTTTTTTCCCTCCCCCCTCCCTGACACTTGGAGAGGGAGCACATATGGTGAAGAGCAAAGGCGTGGCAGGGTTTATAAGGCACACACAGAACACTTTGTGCCAGAAAGCATGTGTGCACGACGGGGGTGTTTTGGGGGAACGTCAGCTGTGGAGTTAAGGTGCCACCCTTCGTCTTTTGGTCTTGGTAAATCAGATCGGAAGGACAGATAGGACAAAATGTTGGCAGCTGCTTCTGTCTGAACTAAAAAAAAATTATGTGTGATGGTCAAAGAAAACAGGTTTCATCTGTTGTAAAGCTTGTTCGTGACATTTTCCCATCGACCTTCGCTCTCAGCTCATGTATAACACATTTGCCTCCCTCCCAAACCAAACGTCCCTATTTAAAAACCACACACAAGGAAAATAACCCTGCTATGAAGAGAGGTTTGTTCCAGCATCGTCGTCAACAAGTGCAGTGATTCTTAAAGAAGTGACAACTTTTAAAAAAACATACTTCTTTGTACATCTGGATTGTTTCATACAGAATAAAAACGGTAAACAATGTTGTTCTGTATTAAACTGGCAAAATAGAACTCAGTGCAGATATATACACACAGAGGGACTCACAGTAAGTACAATCACACAAACTAAAGCTCAAATATTGACACTCACACACACACATACACACATCCAGTAGACAAAAACGAACAGTGGAATGTAAAAAGACTTTTTCCCCCCAGATATTATTACTCCCATTTGTTTCATAAATGTCTATATGGGACTTGGGGGAGGTCACATTCAGGCAGTGAAGCAAACAACTGGAAGACTGACTTGTACTTCAAAAACCCCCAAAACAACTAGGTCTAATATCATCCTTGGACGCTATAATGCCAATTCCAGGTTTAATGCAAATGCAGCTCATTGGTGACAGGGATAGTACATTTTGATTTATTTAATCTACATCTGATTTCTCAACGTGTTACCATTTGTTACCCTGACAAAGCCATTTACTGCCCGCTTTCATAAACTGTCAGTTCACCCAAATCACAAAATACTGAGAGTATCTTTTATTTATAGTGTTTTCCTTTTGACTGCACCTCACAGTCCTCCTCAGTGGATGGAGTTTGCACAGTTCAGTCCAAGATCTCACTGTAAAAGAATCACAAACCGTTCGATTCCTGGCTTACACAAGTGGCGCTGCATCAGAGCTAGAGCTGGGTATTGGTCCTCAATAGCTTCAAGGTATCAACCAAAATAACCCACAGCACCAAGTGGCATCCAAACTTCTCCAGTCAAACAAAACCTGCATTTTTCATCCTTTTTGTACTCAGATCTAGAAAAAATAGTTTTTGTATTTGTATTGTTTTGCTCGCAGCTACAAGCGTTCCTTGATTAATGCTGTGTGATTGGTTCACTAACGCTCGCCTGGGTCCAGATCTTTGAATGTGCCCACAGCTCAGAGTTGACTTATTCATCTGGCATGGTGACATGACACAGCAGTTTCTTGGTTAAAATTAAAAACTACCAATGAGTGCTGTGGGGGTACTAACAATTAGCCAGTGAGTGCCTACGGCAGGACCAACGCTGTTGTTAAGCCGTTGCCAAGCAATACTCTGGAACCAATGAGGAGTAATAACAACAATGGTAAGTGCAGTGGATAAGACAGCCTCTGCTATCAAAGCTGTTCTAAGTCGGCACGTCCTCTCAATATTGCCTGACATGGTAGTTTGTTTACTTCACTCCGCTCTACTTTTAAAACCCCGGCAAAACCAGTATGGTTATGCACCAGCGTCGACTTAAAATGACGTTAGATTCAGGTGGATATGTTGGTCTTGACTTTCTGGTTTGGGAAATTCAAATCCCCCTCCCCATGGAAATCAGTTAGAGTGGATGCAATATCAGACAGACTGAAGATGCAAATGGGGTGTAACGAGATGACAATTCCCTCTGATAGCAGGCAACACTAACACAGCAGCTACAGCCCATACAGTCTGTGGAGTGGTGAAGATAAGGATTGTGTGTTTGAGTCTGTTGGCAAGTTCAGCGAGCCGAGATGCCACCAACATGTAAAAAAAAGTATGGCTATACTACACGCCTGTGGCATCTGGTGGCATTTTACGCAACTGATATGCTTTCATTCACATGATGGGTATTGAATCAAATAGAGGAAAAAGGCATCAGATGAAGTCCTCTGTTGGTATCAGCATTATTTCAAGGGTGTCAAGGTAGTTTTCAAAACTAACTGATTGTGGGGTGGTGCTGTGCAGCTCCGACTTCCAGTGAATTTTCATTAGGTCTGCCTCAGGATGTTCTAGCTTTTGGTCCCCTCACTGATGTCTTCAGCTTGGTGCATATTGGTGCAATGCCATAGTGTGCAAGTGGGGGGTTGAGCAGACTGTTTACCACCAGGTGATCCTGGATTCAACTGAGCAAACTCCATCTGCTGAGA
Source organism: Cephalopholis sonnerati (assembly GCA_019142605.1). Classification (NCBI taxonomy): domain Eukaryota; kingdom Metazoa; phylum Chordata; class Actinopteri; order Perciformes; family Serranidae; genus Cephalopholis; species Cephalopholis sonnerati. Next base: position 29,290,109 of record JAGQAX010000001.1, read on the forward strand.
AAAACTGTGAGCTGTTGCAAAAACCTATAGTAAGCAGTAAAAAGCTAGCAAGGGGACCTTGAGTTAAGACTTGTGTGTGTATGTGTGTCATGTGGTATCAAGCCAGGCAGAGAGTTTCAAACCTCTCCCACCACTAAAATGTGACGGAGTTATATTTTGCTTGTCATGCTCAAATAATTGATGTTGCAGAGCAGGGGTGTCTAATTTTTTTTTAATGAAGCCAGATTAAATAATGTGTAAATACCTGGGGGCCAGCTGCTTCTCACCTCATATGAGTTATTAAAAAGTCCAGGACGGACTTCAGACGTGTCTGTTACAGAAGACAGATGTTGTTGCTGTTTTCACCGATTTCTCCCAGTCCCAGTGAAAACCATTCACTGAGGGTTTTGTGGATTATCTGATTAACCTGAACATTGTTTTTGGAGAGACAAACAGCTGTTGAATTTGAAGGCGGTGGGCGCCATAATGAAATCCTGTCTATCTCCTTTGTATTTGGGGTGACAGCAGGGACTTCAGAAGATCAAACCTATGACATACACGTCTGTTACAGGCATGTTAGAAAACACTGTGTGCATGTTTGTGATTTGGGTGGACTGACCCTTTAACCCGAGTGACCTCCCCACACCTTCAGCTAACTTCAACACCACAACACCTTATATTCATTATCATTGTCTGGGGCTGTTTTCAACAATATCTTAAGTCTTATCTTAATTTAGCTGTCCAAATACTCCCTTAGTAACACACGCACACACACGTACAGGAACACACACACACACACACATGCACCCAAACACACCCATTAACCCACACCTCCACACCTATGGAAGCTGGCTTTTTGCTTATTTTCTGTGTCTGGAAGAACAGTTTGATTCTCTAAATTCTTTTGAAAACCCAAAAATAAAACACAACATTAATCACATTGCTCTTTTTTTTCTGTCCGTCAGGATTTCTCTTCAAAGAAAAAAAAAAAAAAAAAAAAAAAAGGAACTTTTTTTGCCACTTGCCCTATCGGACCAGCGCTAAATGTTCATGTTCATATCCGTTTTTTCTTTTTTTTTCTTTTTTTTTGTTGAAGATCTTCATTTGGGGTTACAGCACATCACCCACAGCACGCACAGACAACGAAGGGTTCCAGCCAAGGGAGAATTATTACAGTGGTGCCAGAGAAAGAGTGAAAAAGATCAAACATGAGTTGAGTGACAGGGTCCAATTCCAGTCCAATTCCACTTTAAATACAGCCCATCACTCTTCCATTGCCTGTGTCGGTTTTCCTGATTTTTCAGGCGTTTTAAGGGTATGGAGGAATAGTGACAGTAACGGAAGAGGACTTGAACGAAGAGGTGAGAAGCAGAGTGGAAGATTCCTCACTGCAACACCATGTATAGGTGGTAAATGGGTCGCACACGTAAGTGCCATTCACGCTCAGGTGCATGTTTGAACGCAGGCCGTCTTGCCGCCACCGAGGATGGTTGGAATATCAGTTTGATCCATTTTTGGTTGGTAGTTTGAGCTCATGGGTGGCAAGAGGTACTGCCCTGATGTTAATCACTGGGAATGGTTGACAAGGTTGGAGGAAAGTATCTTGAAAAAAAAAAAATCTCATAGAAAGAGGTCACAAGGAGGAAGTGAGTCAAGACATCAAAGACATTTTTAAGTTCAGACAAAGAGATGAGACGGGGGTCAGGTGGGAATGGGAACTTGACGAGGGTGAAATTTGACGAGGACTGAGGGCGGAGGATATCAAAGAGGCCTGAGAACAAAGAGATGACACACATTGTCTGCAGCCCAAGACTGCAGTTAGGGAGTAGGGGGGAAGATATGTGCTGAGGGGCAGGGGGCTGAGAGGCTGATGCTGAATTCGGGAGGGGAAAAACACTGTAGGCAGGTTGGTTGCTGGGTCCCTCAGGCCTTGAGAGCATGCCACTGGGCCACGGCATTACGAGGACGACCCATCATGTCTTTCCAGTGTTTTACTTCTGCAGGGCCGCTCTTCCATGAGAGATAAATCTGTGAGAGACAGAGAGTCAGTGTAACCCAAGTAACGTCACACAGAGCTTGATGTTATTTGTGAAGCGCCAAAAAACAGGGGGGTATTAAGTAAAAAACTGTGAGTCTTAAGTCTAGCCCTGCTTTCACCACTAAGCCTGTCACTCTAATCAGACTTTAACTCAAATCCAGGGCAGAAAAAGAGCCATTAGAGGAAGAGATTTCACTTGCTGAGATACTCTGAGAAAGGCTAATGCTGACGCTAATGAAGATCAAACACGAGTCTTTCAGTAATTCTCATGTAGAAAGAAAACTCCTGATCCGTACATGTCACAGGAAGTACTGCTCAAGTTTTCATTGTCCTCCGACCAAGTTATTTATGAGTGTGGTTATAACAGGCAACATATTATTACCGCTGTGTGTAGGCAGATAATATATGTGGTTAGGGTGGCAATTACTGGAGATGCGTATGAGTGACAGAGAGCACAGTCGCTCATCCATGCAGCACGCAGCTCAGCTCAAAGATTATTCTTACAGTGTCTGAAGGATTTGAGCTTTGAGGTCTTTCCGGTATTTGCAGAAATTCTACATGTAAGAATTGTGTCACAGCTCTATTCTCCAGTGTGTATCTATAGAGGTGGGTATTTGGTTTATAATAAACAAGTCAGTCAGTATGCACAAGGAATCAGGACTGATGTGGTTAGATTTCAGCTGAGTATTGCTTGGCACTGAAGGCAATGCTTTATTTGAAGGGTCTGTTAAATCCTAATAATTTTCCAAGACATTTACTGAAGGGAATTGTGTAACTTGGCAATGATTACAGCTGAAGCAGAGAAAATGTTAAATTGGTACATTTCCAATTAACTCTTATGCTAGTGTGGCCTCGACTCCTTTACTCCGTCAGCTGAACATGCAAAATGATGACTTTGTCTACAGGCAGCAATACAGTTGTGAAGGATAAAGTTTCCAGCAGAGGTGGGACCAAGTGTTTTGCAAGTCACAAGTAGATTTCAAGTCTTTGCACTGAAGATTCAGGTCAAGTCACAAATACTCCCAACTTTAAGTTTCAAGTCCTCAGTCATAATGCAGCCTTCACTAATTGTCATTTTAACTACCAAGTAATGTTATATTAAATCTACAGAAATCTTTTAAAAATTGTTTTTATTTGTTAAACACGTTTGATGGAAGCTGCTGCGCCTCTGTCTGTAATTTTTGTCTTGCATGTTTTGCATACCGCAAGTTGTTTTTGTTGACCACGGCACAGATTTTGTACTTAAATTAAATTGTCTTTGGTATTATTCTTTTCCAGGGTGGCATGGTGGTACAGTGGTTAGCATTGATGCCTCACAGCAAGAGGGTTCCTGGTTCGAACCCTGGGGTGGGGGAGCCCCTGTCTGCGGAGTTTGCATGTTCTCCCTGTGTCAATATGGGTTTTCTTTCGGTACTCCAGCTGCCTCCCACCATCCAAAGACAGGAAGGTTATGTTAATTGGTGACTCTAAATTGGCCATGTGATCAAATTTGTGACTTGAGTTTGACTCAAGTCCAAACCTCTGGTTTCCAATATTGAATGAATAAAAAAAAAATATTTGTGTTAAAAACTGAGCAGTTCTTTCAAACAAATTCTTCCAGAAAGCATCTAACTAACTTATTGACACAACTATCTAAACTCAGTGTTCTCCATAATTAGTACCATTTTTCTCCAGGAAATATTATGAAACATTATTAGGAAATAACAGACTCTACCTAACCAATAAATAAATAACACCAACAGAAATATTGGCAGCACAGCAACCTAAACATTCAAAGACTAAGAGAGGCAAATAAGCCTCTCTTACTCTTGGTGTGTGCAACAGGTCCTTGAGAAATTTGAACTAGCCCATTTTCTCTTCAGGGTAACAGATGTGTTTTTCTTAGAGATAAGCAGATCATTCCAAGATGAATCATAACTGCAATGTTTGGCCAATAATACAATGCAACCAGTGTCAGAGAGTACTGAACTACATGTAATTAAACCAGTAGTTTAACTACAGTCACATTTGCATAGTGATTCAAGTGGTTCAATCACTTTTTTGGCCATTTTTGTGTAGTTCACTACTGAAAATACAAACATTTTTGGGTCATAAGAGGAAAAGAATGATTTTTTATTTTTATTTCACCTTTGCCTCTCTAGTGTAATTAAACTCCCTTTGACCACAGTTAGTCGCAAAGATTGATTATTGTTATTTATGAGCAAATGTTGCACGCAAGTTTAGAAGTTACCTGGCTTTTTGCCTCATCCTGCTCGCTGTGAAACCCCCACCTTTACGCTGACATTCCTGCACTTTATCATCAATAGTGGGGTATTCATTCTTTTTTTTTTTTTAAAGTAGCTTTAGTTAGCTAGACTAGATTTCTCTCTAGGGTGGCTTTGCTGAAGTTTAACTTCTTCTAGTGTGAAGTAACTTGTAGCTTGTAAAGCAATGCTTTCTATGTAGCTTCTCCAACACTAGATGTGTCCTACATCAGCATCAGAAGGCATATTACAGTTACAGTATAGCTGGGGGGAATTCAGACACAATTTTTATACTTAGTTAAAATGGAAACTGTACATTTTGGTGATTATGTATAACAGCTGCATGCAGCTGCATGTCATGCTTATTTGTTATTGGTGTGAGTCTAAAATTAAGCAGCTGGTTCACACTTAAATTGAACTGTTTGCACTCCTTCTCATTTATCAATTTACAATGCAGAAGACTGGTCTGCACGCTCCAGCAGGGGTCAGTAGAGACTGGCTCAGTGATCAGCTGCTGATGGTCTGTCACAGAGTCAGGAAAGCACAGAGGAAGAGAAGAAGAAGAAGAAGAAGGAAGAGGCGAAGAAGAGGGAAGGAGATACCTTTCCAATGACATCATTGCGACTGAGCCTGTCCTTGTCCATGACGGTGATAATTATGGTGGTCTCCCTCAGCACGTGGGCAGGCACGTCGAAGGGGAAGGACTCGTTGAAAACAGGGTTCAGACAGCGCTTCATTACCACCGTCTTCTTCTTCTCCACGCGCTTGTCCTTGTGCATCAACCACACTTTTACATAGGGGTCTGAGGAGAGAAAAAAAACCTGTTATGTTATTCCTGTGTACCACAGTTGGATGCAATGTTGTTTTGTGTGCTATCATGGATTTGATATAATTTTCTAGTAGTGAACAACAAAAAAAAAAACATAGTTTTCCCATTTTTATTTTGAAGCAGCAATGATGTAGAAGGGCAACAACAATAAAAGGACACGGGAGATGAAGGAGCATCTATACCAGAAGTGCCTCCAATGTCCATGGCTTTGAGGTTGCGGGCTTTGATGATGCTCACAGTGATGGTGTTGGCTGTGGGGTTGTAGCACAGAGACACCAGCAGATCCCCTCGACTCCCCTGGAGAAATCACACACAACAACAACGAATTGTTTACTTTTTTTTTTTTTTTAAATCCCCTTTTCATATTGTTCTCTCTGCTGTTGCTCACTGTGTATTTCTTCCTCTGGCTGTCTGTGTTCTCTCTGTCTACCTGTCAGCCTCTCCATATTCCCTTCTCTCTCTTCTCCCACCAGCTCGCTGCCACATTTCCCCTGAGAGCATCACGGCAGCCAGGAATGACATCACCCGTTACATTCTGTCCCATCCTCTCTTTCCCCTCCTCCCTCTCCTCCCTGTTTCTCTACCTCCTTCCTCTCCTCCCTCCCCCCCTTTTCCCTCGTACTCACGCTGCCATCGCTACATGGTTTCAGCTCCTTCCAGAAAGTCTGCATGTTGGCCAGATCCAATTTGTTGAGGGGGATGGACACCTCTCCTATGGGGTCATTCCTGCTGAAGCGGTCGTAGTCGAGAACCTGCAGGTATAGAGTCCTCTGGACCACCTTCTCATAGGGGAACCCTGAGAAACAGCACAGTCCCAGTAAGTCACAGTGATACACATAGAAAAAAAATGGCCTGAGAGTGCCTGCATGTGCTGTGAACATTAAGTCCATGTATTATGTATGTATAAGGAAAGCTTCCTCCATCAAACCTTCAAACAGGAAGGTCTCATTCCAGTGGGGATTCAGATTCTTCCTCTTGACTTTGGTCTCCAGTTTGTGCTTCTTGTCTGGCAGCAGGTAGAGTTTGACAAACGGATCAGAGGTGCCGGAAAAGTCCTTAGCAGGCAAATCCTGGCCCTTGAGGATTTTGACGGTGAGGGTGGAGTCCTGAAAACTGTAACCAACGCTGAACTGAATACGACCCAGCTTCTCACACACTGGACCCTCGTGCTCATCTTCCTCTGAACCAGGAGACAGCTGAGAGACACAGGAGGAAGAGGAGATAAATGTGATGTTATCTTTTTATACAACTCTAGGTGTTGGATGTGTTTTATTGACACTGTAATGGAGGCAGTATTTACTGGTTTATTACTGGTTCATTACTCTATTTTGAAACAAGATATTACAAGATATAAATTTGGTGTGATTCATAAGATATGCACATTAAATTTCCAGGAGCACCTACATCATCAGAGCAGAAAATGATCCCATCTTTCAGAGAGATACATTATAAACTGAGACCAAACCGTATTTCACTTGAGATTAGTTTGCTCTAAAGATAACAATTATTATTTTATTACAAAGTAAACAGGGAAGAGAAATTCTCCTGTCATCAATTAATGATTACCTTCTATGATACAGCTAAATCACATGGACAAAATATTAAAAACATCTCTCAGTATAACTCTATACAATCTTCAGCATCACCAACTACAGCCTCCAAAATGACCACAAAAAAAGTCCATGGCACATGCACTGATTTCTAATCCTACAGTGTAATGTAGTGCCTGTTATAGATGAGATAAATTATAGTCAAGTAACCAATGTTAATATCAATGGTGCAGAAGCTTATTCCAGCCCCGACTGTCCACTAGAATGATCTGATGCTGCCGTTACACAGGTTAGACCCAGCGCTGCTGCTCCTGGGATTTTATTTGAATTATAATTTGGATATTATTTTTATTTTATTTTTTAGGCTCAAGTAGAGCCTACATGTCAGAGCTGAGCCCCAAACAGCCCAATTTAATCCCTGGTCATGTCTGTCCATGCGTGCGTGTGTGCAAGTTCTTGCACTTGGGCTCAAGAAATACTATTTGCACAGGGGCCAATCATTATGTTATACAGCTGCATGCAACAATACATCCGTCAGTGATGACAGGTCACAGCTAAAAGTGGGTCGCAGGTCAATTCTGAATGGACCGCACGGGACTTATGAATGTGTCAAGTTTGTAAAAAACACACTTTATTTTGAAGCACGGTGAATTTCTGGCACAGAGCTTTTATTCTGAAGTGCCATTTCCTGTTGTAGAGTGACTGACTAACAGACAGCTACTTAACAGAGACAGCAATCTAGCTCAATGGCACTGCCAAACACAAGTATGATGCTGAATAGATTAAACTGTGTGGACCTTGAAGTAATGACTAAGGAGAAATCTGGACCCTGTGGTTGGGGAGGTGATTTTGGATACAGCACTAAAGTTCTTCAGAATCATGGAAAGTTTGAACATCTACACTTCAACTGAGCAGTTTCTTGATGAGGGCCATGTGATACAATCAAAACCTCGAGAACAAGTGAGTGCAAGTGAATGAACCTTGACTTGTGATTGTTTTGTCAGCCGCTGTTTCCAAAGTTTAATAAACTGTCAAGCTTGACCATGAAGTCGCATCAACACTTCTAAAAATCTGAACAAAAACTGTTCATGAGGTAGGATTTAAAGCATATTCAGTCATATTTGCAGCATGTTTACACACAGTTTGAATGCTTCCTTTTACTACATAGAAATCTTGGACTCCAGTCCACAGGGGGCACTAATTCTGCACTTCAACATTAAAAACCCAGCTCCTAACTGGCAAGCTAGCATAATATTATGTCACATGGCTGCTGCCTGCTGTGCGATAAAGGCAGAAATTGTCCATGGCTGTGTGCAGATGAGAGGCAGATTATCTGTTGGTAGACAGACCCTCTGACTGATGGTGGCGTGGCCTGAAGGGAGGGAGAGAAATCCAGTTTAAAAAGTGCTATCTGATGGGGGGAGAGCTGGGGGCATTACTCAAGGAGCAGTTCCAGAAATTTAATATCCAATTCTGTATTCTCCCACATATTTCTGATGGTGCTGCTGAGCCTCATTCTCCATGCTGAATATGATCACTTTTCATTATGCAGTCCTCCACCCAACAGCTGGCCTAAATTGCTTTTCCCCATTTTCTGTGTTGGGCGCTCTCTCTTTTTCCCAGAGTCCTCCCTTCTCATTCAGTTCTTAAATTCTCATCTCTAATTTCTTTTTTCTGAAACCTAAACATCCCTCGTGCAGTAGATGCAAATTCTACCGGAGCACATAACATGGCTGGGTCTGAACAACACTTTAAAAGTACTGTCTGTCAAGCTAAAGCCTGATACAGCTTATTCCTCTGTGCCATTGACCTCCATTGTTGTCCTAAAACTTTTAAAAACTCAAAATTGAGCCACTTGTTGCACTAGCTGACATCTTCCTTCATTATAATTAACATAGGCACTGTAGTTTACTGTAAGTCAATCCCACATATGTGCATATAGCTGAAAATAGTCCCAAACAAATGGATTATCTACTATTGTTTGGGTAACATTTGCTAAAATCTGCAGCGCTCTGTTGTTAGCTTAATTACTTAGGCATAAAAGAATATATCTGGAACCAATTTCTAAAGATTTACATCTTCTGTACAGGCCCAGACACACCAAACTGACATTAAAAAACCAGCGGCGATGAAACCTGACTGTTGTGTCGCCTCACATTGCCTGTGTCTGGGCCAAAAAGTTGCAATTCAACACAGCAGAAAGACTACAGCCAATGGCCAACTAGCATGTACATTCTGCACCTGTAAAAGGGAAGCAGAAAACTCTAGGACTGCAGATATACAAACCGTTGTTATGATGCACATGAAACAAAGCAACATTTATCAAACATTTTCACACCACTCTCACTCACCACTTAGACGGCTGTGGTCATCATGACAATATTCATGTATTGGGATGATCGGATGAGATCAAGATGAAAAATGACAAGAGCCTTCTGTGTGTGCCTGCTTGACTTTAGGTGCTTGTTTGTTTTCATCACCTCTGTTTCTATTCTCGTGCACTGATTTGCTCAAGCTGGACAGCCAATCAGAGTGATTTCTTTCAACAATGAGCTCCAATGCCAATTCAACATGCTTCATCGGTTGAAAAGCCACAGACAAGGGCCAATAAGTGCCAAGGATGTGGGATACACCGCAAGAAAGCAAGCCAAAGACGCTCATCACCAACACGACATTAGCATCAGGGCCTTAGAAGAATACTTTGCCCACAAAAGAATAATTTGTGTTTCAGTTACTCACTGCATGGTACGTTGAATTTAGGAAAGAAAGTTTGTTTTCCCTTGCACACCTCCATGGTGAACATTCTTCATGAATTGAAGTCATTGGGGACAACAGCAAAACTACTTTATATGTTTAGAATCTCTCACACAACTCCTGCAGTATAATCCAAGTCTCATTTATCCAGTCATATTCTCAGTACTTCTCAAACACTTGCATTTTCGCTAAAACATTACAAATGCGCCCTAATGTACGTGCGTGTGAGAACAGAGAACGGGGTTCAAACACATGCGTGCTACTTGGTTGTGCATGAGACTACTTGTACTTGTTTTAATTCCTAATGTTTAGGGTGCTTTCACACCTGCCCTGTTTGATTTGCTTCAGTCAAACTCAAGTTCATTTGTACAGTTCATTTGGGCAGGTGTGAACACAGCAATTGCACTTGGGTGCTCACCAAAACAAGTGGAATGAGACCTTCTTGAAGAGGTGGTCTCGGTCCGGTTACAAACAAACTCTGGTGTGGTTCATTTGTGGTGAGAACGTGGTCCAACCTCAATCCGAACCAACTGCAGTTGCATTACACATTGTTTGGGTTAAACATGCGCCTCCTCCTGTACTGCCTTAATATGTACATTCTTTGCATCCAATGCATCAAAAGACTGTTCTCTAGTTGGAGCCGTGCCTCGTTTTCAAACTGTATGGTTTGCCTAAAACGAATAATGCAAGCAATATAGTACTCAGTGGCAAGCGTTATCAACCTGCGTAGTGTCTAATTTATCTTGCAAATGTACTCTTTTTTAACGTTTTTGACCAATCAAGAGCAGCTTCCTCGCGCAAGGTGTCTTATCTTGTTCGTTTGTAAATGCTGCCGTGAGAACACAAACCAACTCTAGGCAATTATGCAATTTTGCAACAAAATTGGTCTCTGATTCAGACCAAAGCAAGACAACTCTAGGTCTGAAAGCACCCTTAGAGAAAATGCATGTGTTTGGGAAGTACTGAGCATGTGAATAAGACTTGGATTATACTGCACGAGTTGTGAGAGTGTTTGGAAACAGATGTTCAATTCATGAAGAATGTTCACCCTTTTAGGACTCTCTGCTCACCATGTAGGCATGTTAAAAAAGCAACGTTTTCCTCACAAATTCAAGGTAACAAGTGCTGAGTAACTGATATACAAATCCTCATTTTGCAGGTAGAGTATTCCTTTAAGAATGAATGGGCTCAGTGCTAAGTGCAACAGATACTGCAGGCTCTGGATGTCAGAAAGTACTGAGAGACAAACTAACACCGTGCTGGGTTTTGGTCTTTTTACAGAATTTGTTGACAAATCATAAAAAAAAAAAAAAAAAAGCCTGTCGCCAGCTTCCTTTAAACAAACAAAACACATACAGTAAAACCTCTGCAAACGTGTGGATGTGTGCTGACACAGAGGCAAAGACACCTTCACACCACACTATCACTGGCTCTGTGAGTGTCTCAAAAAATGAAAGCAGTGTCAGAGTACATCCTGATAAGAACCATGTGATGCTGACAGGAGCCCCACCCGTCCTCGCTTGAGAGGGGTGGATGTATATATACTCTGACATGCAAAGCCATTTCTCTGCATCCTTTGTTTTCAGGATTGTCTATGAAATACAATCTGTATATTTTACTGCCACTGCTTTTTCCTCAGTAGCTCAAGTGGCTCAAAAGTGCAGGATGGGTATTTTCAGCATGAAAGGAGGGTTGTGTAATATATAGACGCCTTTGGCAAAACTGCCGAGAATGAGTATTATCATTAAGCACCACCACTGTGAATTCCTCAGACACACCATGAGACCCACATAATTACACACTGCTCATACCCATCTCTGCCATATTCTCACAGCACCCACAGCACTGTGTGTTCTTTCACAGCTAATTACCGAACCTCGCTGAAAAAGGCGCACGTCCCTCCCCTCCCTGTGTCTCACTCCAGGGTGATGATTACTGTATGTTTCAGTTAGCTGAGATACTGTACGGCAAAAACCACTGTATCTGTGATGCTCTACAGGTGGGTGAGCTGAGTGGGATGAGGACGGTACTTTTTGAGTGATGAAAGACTTGTGAGGGGGAAACACTTCTCATAGGACTTCGCTCAAATGAGCTGAAGTGTGTAGGCTTTCTTTTCTTACTTTCTCCCCCAGAACCGACACAGTGTATTGTTTACAATAAACACATCATGCAAAACGACTTTAAAGGATGATTCTGGTTTATTAAAACTTACGTTTGTAGTTTTGGTCATCATTTATATTACTTATGAAAACAAACACTGCACTCACCAGCTTATCTACTACGATCCAGCAAGATCAGTCAAAGTTAAACCAGAAGTTCAGACTCTAAAGTGTGACGGATGTCTTCAACTGACTTTTTTATTTTTTCTCACAAGAAAGTTTGACAAACCTGTGGGTTGGCTTGAAACCCACATGATTTTCTGGATGCTTGTGTTTCTTGCCTACATGGACATCTTTTTAGAAATGTTGCCATGTTCCCCGATCTTAGTTATCAGTTAAAATAAGTAAAATTATATTACTACTGTCAAAGGTGATGGCCAAGACTACAGAAAAGATCCCATGTTGTAAGGAAGTGGAATTACAGTAAACCCTAAACTCAAATTTAGGCCTAGTGGTCTGCATGTATGGGTATTTTGTTTCATTTTAAAGTGTCTACTCAAGAACTATTGAAAATGAAAATCTGGATCCAAAGGGAAACACAAAAACACAATTGAAATGCTGTTAAGAGCATCCAAACCAGCAGGTGGCAATATAACCCTAACCCTAAAGCCAGGTAAACTGAGAAGAAGAGGATGTTGGCCAATCAGAAGCCTTTTATGCCCCTGTTCCTCAGAACAGTAGAGGAGTAACTGTACCATTTGTGTGTAGACATGTAAAAAGTCCTGTTGGCAACATTATAGTCAGCACTATTTTGCCAAGTTTGCCACTATGTAAAATGTTGCCTCAAGGAGATTATTGCAGCTTCCAAATAAGTTCAAAATTAGCCGCCCACAGATGCCATAACGGGACATATGATAAACTCAAGATCGTTGGTTTAATTTTACTCACTGTTTGATGATCCAGGGTGCTTCACATGGTTTAAGAGTTGATAGACTTACAGGACGTATGGACTTCATCAAATAAAAAAAAGATCAACCAAACAGGCAGCTGTTAAAGACTGTAACCATGAGGCATCTTCCACGGTGCCACACTCACTTCAGCCCACCTGTCTGTAATTAAAGGCTCCCAAGATGCAAGCCAGGTGGCGCATTCAAGTGACTAAAAAAATAATAGGAGACTAGGACTTGCTGTATGGCTCTAACAGAGATAATGGTGCACACTGATTTCACAAGCCAAACCTATAGGCTGTATAAAACAATGGACGCAGCCACTGTGACATTCCCAACATCACATTTTGAAGCCTTAAATTTGGCATATCGAATGTCGCCATCTTGGATTTTTGGAGCAAGAAGTGACCTAATTTGGACATTGGGTGGAGCTGTGGAGGACTGAGGGGTGGATCTTAATTATAGACTGTAGCAACGCCTCGCAGACAGCCTGTCACTCAAGTGGCCCTGCCATTAAATGCACTTAACTTTAAACCTTCATAATAATTAAATAGGGTGAGTTACATAAAATGTCACCCTCCATACAGTTGTCATGAATGTTGAAATTAGCTATAGAGGCCTAAAACATTTTTTGCACCAGGCTGTAAACATGTTAATTTCTTCTGTAAAGCACTTTAACATGGCGGTCTATGGAGATTGACTCACTTATGGAGCCAGCCTCAAGTGGCAATTCAAGGAACTGCAGTTTTTGGCACTTAAATGTTGGCTTAATTTTTCAGCCCTGGAGGTTGCTGCTCGCCAGAAACTCTATTTTCAGATATACCCGTGTATGTGTGGATGAGGCCTTAAACACAATCACAAATACTGCTATATAAGTGAGTTAGCGGTAAAGGCACTGCTCTCTGAGGAAGCTCTCAACAACTATGAACAGAACTCTTAGTTGAATTAACAATACCAACATATAGCTGCAACACCAGTAGGAGTTTGGGGTGGAGGAGGAGGCTGTGGCAGCACCCGCTGATAAAGAACTTGTGACACAGTGAGTAAGTGGACCTTCAGTGGAGATTGTTCTGTCAACTGCTGCTTTCAAGGTCAAGAATGAACCACCAAGCTGTGCATTCAAACTGTATCCAACAAGCGGATTTGCTGCTGTATGTACTGCTAAATCTCATTCAAGATAATATAACTTGCTTTTCTGTTTATATGGTGATTAATTACTAATTATTTAAAGTTCTATTTTGAGGTTTTTACATTATTTTGTCTACCCCATTGATTCGTCTTCTACATCCTTGCCTCAAGTCCTGCATGTAACTTTCATCTTAGATTAGGAAAGATGATCTGGACGCTCCATTCGAGTCTCTCAGCTGTCTCATCTATTATGATTTAAAAGACTTTGTTGACAGCGGTCCTCCTCCTCTTAATATAGATGAGTTCAGCAATGGAGAAAACAGAGACCGCAGATGAGTTAGTGGTGTTTCAATGAAATGTGTCTCATGGGGCTGCAGATGTGCTGATATTGTGTGTTACCATGAGCATGTCGCTGGTGACGGAGTTGGCCAAGTCAGAAACAGAGGAGTTGGCATCATGGCGGCGTCCAGTCTCGTCTGGGGTCTGACCTCTGGGGCTGCTTCCTGGTTTGTTACCTGGAGTCCTGTTTAAAATACACACAAACACATAAATATGTTCATATTTAGAAACAGTCCTTACTCTGTGAACAAACAGGGGCCCATAAAGAGATGTTTTCCCCAAGTTTGATGTGGAAGAAGGAGACCTCAACTCCATTTGACACCTGGATGAACTGGAAGACTAACTGTGAGCCCGACCTTACAGCCAAACATCAGTACCTGACCTCTCTAACACTCTCGTTGCTGAATGGAAACATCCTGGTTCCCAATTCCTGTGGAGGTTGTTGCAAAAAAATGGAGACTCTTGACAGCCAGCTACAGCCTGCAGGGCTAGGGTTATGTATCAGAAGGAGTCAGCTGAAAGCATAGGAAGGATATTTTTCTGTAGTCATTCCTGGGTAAGCTGTTTGAACTCAAAAAATGGAACAAGTGGAGAAGCTCACAACACGACTCACTCTCCTTGATAAATCTGTAAAACTTTCTGTGAAAGGAAAAACACAGATTCTGTTCTTTAATTCTGGCAAAGCATGAGCTTATTTCTGTAACTCAAATGTAGGCTAATCAATGCAAAAATTCAGCAGCATCTTAAAAGCATGCTTTGACATTATGGGAAGTACACTTACTCGCTTTCTCGCAGGGAGTTTAATTAGGAGATTGATGCCACTTTCATGTCTGTAAGCTAAATATGTAGCTGGGGCCAGAATCCGCATTGCTAAGCTTAGCATAAAGACTGGAAACAAGGAGAAACAGCTAGCCTGGCTTGGTCCAGAGGTTACTAGCCTCAGTGACTAGCACACTATATCTGGTGTGTTTATTTGTACAAAGCTAAAGGGTACAAATGTCATATTGTAGTTTTATAGGGCAGTGGTTCCTAACTGGTCCAGCCTTAGTCATTAGTTTAAGGTCCACACAGTTTAAAATATTCAGCGTCATATTTGTGTTTGGTCATGTCGTCAAGCTAGTTTGCTGGAAACGACACTTCAAAATAAAAGCTCTGTGCTGGATATTCACTGTACTTCAAAATAAAGTGTGTTTTTTACAAACTTGACACATTCGCAAGTCACTTGCGGTCCGATTGGAATGGACCCACGACCCACTTTTGGACCGCAACTCACCACTTGGGAACCACTGTTATAGGGGGTTCCTTGGCCCGCAGAATAGTGACTTGGGGTCTTCTGGTAAGTGCTGTGGTGCCATGTCAAAATTGGTAAGCCCCATTAGTAGAAAAATGTCACACTGGATAAAAAGCCCATTTCTCTGACAACCCGTTATCCCAAAAAACAAACACACATTGCTCCAAAGCCCCAATTCTCCAAAAATATACACTTCCTGTAGTTAGTTTCAGTTTCCCAGAGGCATTTGAGCCATCCATCCTGGGTGTCCCTGCTTCTCCAGTGACATTTGTACTACCAAATGTGGGGATTTTAAGCCAAAACATGATCTTGTCCTAATCATAACCAAGTGTTTTTTTTGGCTAAACAAAATCACACATTGACCACAGCGTTGTTGGCAAATGTAACATACAAGTGGTTTATAGAAACGTACAATGCAAACATTCTTTCTGGCAATTGTGTTGTCTGACTGCAGGGAGTGTTTAATTTCCGAAAAACAGGACTTCAGAGCAATGGGCGTTCAGGAGAACAGGCTGTCAGAGCAATGGGCTTGTGGTCCAATGGTGCATTTTTCGGACTAACAGGGCTTTGGAATTGTGGGCCGTTGGAACAATGGGCAGTCCCCACTGCTGTTTCCACACTATTTCCAGTCTTAATGCTAAACGGTGAACTATCACTTTACTGCTAATGGTAATGTAATGCTAGAGTATCCACATAGTTTTGGCCATGTCAAATATGTCTGTCAAACAACAGAGGCTGTGGTGAGCCTCACTGATGTTGACTGCAACAGTATTGATTAAATAAATAAACAGTCATCTAGAAATGATTTATTGCTGTATTTTTTGTATAATTAAAACTAAACATACACCGGTGTGAAACCTGCTCCATCATCACCTGTCACTTCACACACTCTGAGGATTTTCAATGCACAAAACAAGAAAGTCAACTAAAACCAAATGTACAGGACAAGACCTTTAGAAATAAACAATAATATCTGATTAACAATCCCTTGAAACATTAACGTAGAAAAAAAGAAAATACTTAAATTAGTAAAAGGGTATAAATTGCTCCCGGTTCTTATTATGTAACAATTTGGTAAATAGGGAAAATATGAAGATCTGATACCAGTCTAGGCGTATTGACAAATAAGACTAATGAGCACTTATCGCTGTGAGAGAGACGACCCAGAAAGCAAAAACAAAGAGTCAGAGAGACGGAGATAGCGAGCGAGGGAGCAGGTGAGCTGTAAAACACAAAGGCAAAAAGCAGAAGAGGGATTAGAAGGAGGTGTTGTGGGAAATATGATCTGAGAGGGAAAGATACATTTGAAGATTTATCTGTGCACAGAGGTTGAGAAAGAGTGAAGGAGAGGATTTGTCTTTGTTAAGATTCGGAGGATTAATAGAATGAACAAAGTGAGGTTACGGACTCAAATTAATATGAGACACGCACAAAAACCCACACACACGAGCTGAAAGAGAAATTGAAGTAAGGAAAGGAGACGGGATAAAAGCCTGGAAACAAAACAGACCAGGTTTGGTTTGGGTAAAGAATCAGATACTCTACAGCAGAGGAAAGGAAGCAAACTGGCACATTACACGGGCAAGAAAAACAGAAGAAGGCTGGAGAGGGAGGGCTGAGAGATGGACAGGGTTTGTACGGCAAAGAGACAAGTCAAAGCAGAGTGAGAGGGAGCGGGAGAAAAGGATACGGTGTGGAAGAGAAAAGAACTGATTCGTCACTCCGCATTTATTTCCTGTGATCTGCAGGTCAGAGCGCCAACAATGCAGCGCAGACTTAATTCAAAATGTGATGGTTTCTGTTTCAGAGGCTTAACAAATACAGCTTACTATTTTATGTATCGGCTATTAAAAACATCTGAAACATGACCGCGTTATTTCTCTAACAGGTCAAGCTAATGTACGCAGAGAAAGCTAAAAATGTTCAATTACACTTTCTAATATCAAACTCCTAACACATCAGGGGACAATGTGTTGCCTTAAAATAATTACATAACACATGGCAGTCACGCACATACAGTAACACCTGGCTGTCTCACTGTGGCACTGACTCGACTCCCACCTGTACTGTGTTGCTCTGTGTTCAAGGACCCCGACTGTTTTACCTATTTCAGCTCTTTCACTTCAAACGTGTGTAAACTTGCAAAGCATGCCCAAACATTTTAGATAATTTGTCTTTCTTCCAGGCAGCCTGCAAGAACTGAAATTGATAAATGGATTAAGTTTGTTGTTATCATCATCTGTTGTTTGTGTGCATCTGCAAATTCAATTATTACGATGAGTCTGTTTTTGCAGGAAATGACTTTGTCCAATTAGTTTGTCGACATTAACACAAATATGATTTAAAAGAAGTATTTCTGTGCTGGAAAGATGTTTTTTCATAAAACTGGGCTGTCTCTGAAGCAGAAAGATGCAATTACTTTTAAAACTAGTGCTTCATGACCAGAGAAAACAGAGAAAAAGGACTGTGGCATTTGCTTTGGCTCGAGAGGTAGAAACCTACAAGTACCATAATTCACTGCACTGCACTGGACCAAGAAAAGCTCATGCTGGTGGTGGCTGTAATGCAAACTTGCCGTTTTGACACAGGAAACAATATGGAGGTTGGCTGGTAGATCTTGAATTACAGTTAAGCAGGAAGCTAAAATGTTTCTTCAAAACATTTCTAATATCATTTTAGCCAACCCGGTCTCACTCTGAAGTTGTCGAAATCTGGCGCTTGGGCAGTGACTGATGATGTCAGACACTGATGACAAAGTCGTCCTTTAATGTCGGCATGATGCGCAGCTGGTTGCGATTATGGTGTAATGGCGCTCGGCGGTGTCAGGGAGATGAAAGTCCGAGTAGTGTGGGTGGGATGGGTGGTGGACTTTCACCCATGAGAGCGGTGTTCGCATCCTGTAAGATTATAAAGCCAAACCCTGTTCTTTTTTCCTAAACCCTCTCACGTCGTATCTTGATATGGAAAGTCTATGACCAAACATCAATATGTGGCGAGATCGGACTAAGAATGTGTTATTAGGTGAGAGATAGGCAACGCAGTAACAGTATCTTGGTTCGTATTTGATCAGCACGGCCAAGTTTTACAGTTTGATCTGAGTTTGGTCTGAGTTTAAGAGAGAGATGGAAGCGGCTCGAGAGAGAGGGCCACTTCTATATTCTTTGTGTCTGTGGTAGTGGGCATTCGAACGTGTCGAAGTACAACTTGTGGTTCGAGCATCAGCCCTAGAGCTGACGTGGTTTTCACTGAGCTGGGAGATCTGTGCAATTGTAAGATAGAGGGAAGTTTACCACATTTCATTTAGTTGCTATGAGACAAAGCTGGCTGAAAATCGTCAAAAGTATCCCTTTAAGCTCATAGACTTTTATCTTAGTCTTACAATGTGTTAAAGATGGGGCTGTGATCAACTGGTTACAAAGCTGCCCAGCTGAGTTAACATATAAGTTAACATATACACCAACAGTGTATGATGTAAAATTCACATTATCCTTTTCACAATGTTATATGCCTGATTGGCTGTTGGCCTCCCAGCTAGATTTTATGGCACAACAGCAACCACATGAAATTTAAAACTTTAATTCATAAAAAGCTCTTAAATGAGACCTTGAGTATTTTTCAACATGAACCCTATTTACACAGGTTTTTGTGTCAAAGTGACTACTGGGAACAACAATTTTTGAAATTGGTCCAGTATTGAGTGAGAGTGCTGCAGCTGACAGAGATAAACCTTTTTGTTCAAGAGTAAGATCCTTTTTTGTTCAACCAAAAACAGCCCCAACACACCAGACTCCATTTAAATAAACAGTCATTTTAGCATGTATAGAAGCAGAATATTTTCACATCTAACCGTGGATAAATTAAGGATTTATTTCAACCAAACCAGAGTTGGTGATTGCTGGAAATGTGGAAAGTTGAACCGAGACAGTTTCTGTGACTTTTATGTTGTTGCTGTCAACTTTGAATGAAGTGTATTAATTGATAGAATGGCTGCTTCTTTAAATGGAGTCTGGTGGGTTTGGCGATGGTGATTTCGTGGCTGTTTCTGGTTAAGCAAAAAGAATGGTCTATCTTTGTTTCTATATATTGTCAGATACACACAATAATAGTCTGAGCATGTCAGGGGCAAAAACAAGCACTTTTATTGGACATAAAAGGATAGTGCGAACATGACCATTGCAGACTATTTTGCAACTGTTCGCTCAATTTTAGACCAATTTAAAAAATTGTTGTTCCCATTAGTCACTTAGACACAAAAACATGGTAAAGTATGGTCCAGGTTGAAATACACCAAACCTACACTTTAAGATTTTAATAAAAATGCCCCCTCTCTCCTCTCAACAGTTCAGTTGTAGCTCAGCTACATGGACGAGCCTTTCGAGGCATTCCCCACTTTGACTATGAGCACATAATATAAGCCTGTCAGCTGTGTCTCTACCCAAAGAGTCTATAAATGCTTACAGTAATTCTAGGAGGGGTTGGCTCAATGACAGCCAATTGAACCCTCCTTGTTCGACTCCCAACACACAAGACAGAGTCCACATGAATCTTGAACAATCAACCGAAACACAGCCGGGAATTTTTTTCCATTTCATTCTGCTGTGCTACTGTGAATATTTGGCTATAAATCATCTCGGCCATGCAGAGCACATGCAATACTTTAACTAAGTGCATATAAAACTGTTGTAGTTAATGGAGGCCTGCATATATCATGCATTTTTTTCCCTAACTGTAAACATATTCAATGCTCTGTATACTCTGTATAAGGGAGCACTGAGCCAACTAGGAAGTCTGTTTTTGTAATATTTATAGAGATTTGATGCGGCATAAAGTCAAAGACTGTCAGCTGCATCCCGAAAAAAAGTGAGTAAGACAATAAAAGAACAGAGCAGATATTGTAAATCTTTCCTTTCTCTCTAACCTGAGACACACAATTAGGTGCTCAGTGGGCAGGCTGACACAGGACAAGAGGTAAGTGATCAAAAACTGTGTTAGAGAGAAGATTATACATCCAAACTGGCAGTTAACCAGGTGGAGACGACATCTGTCATAAAGTTAGAAAATGAAAGCTGGAGAGAGGGTTTTCTAAGAGTAACAGGAAGCAAATCAAAGCAAAGTAATACCCTCACTTCAGGTTGATGACCTAATTTAACAGCTAAAAACAAAGTATCATTAATTACACAGCTCCTGTCTCTTTACGACACGAGTACATTTCACTGACTAGTCAGTGTCAGCTCAGACATTTAACTGTCAGATAGATAAAAACACAAATATGAAGCGGCCAAATTAAACCAAATTATCTGTATTAATGTGAGAATATGTCCTATTTATTTTGTGGTGTAACAGCAATGTGCTACATTTCGAGAGGCCATAAGAGCGAACAGGTGCACTTCTCCTGAATTAAATTTTAGTTGGGTGCTCTGCCTAATCAAAAGGACAGCAATATGTATCCTGATTTAATTTAATTTAATCTTTTTCTACTTTTTTCTGTCCTCCTGCAGTGTGGGTCTTCTAACAGGCATACAAGCACAACAGTTTTCTTGTTGTTTGCAATGCTTTTTTCCCCTTTTTTGTTTTGGGGACAATAAATCATCATAATAATAAACTTGTGTCATCGACACCTTAAAACAGTACTTTACCCACAAAATGATCAATTATATATGAATAAATTATACGTCAATTATGCACCCATATTACATTGAATTTGTGAAGAAGACTTTGCTTTTTGTGCATGTCTCCATGGTAAACAAAGAATCCAAAAGCAGAAAATTTTTGATAAATCGGAGTAAGCGAGGGGCTGCGTTTAAACTGTTTTTACCATAGGTATGTCACCACGGTTACCAAGGGTCCCTTTGGAGTCACCAAAGTGTCCTTTTTGGAAATGCCTAGACATACCCTTAGAAAAACAGGTGAAAAATAGTCATTTTTGTAGTATTGTTATGAAATTTGAGCTTGGACTAGATAAGCTCCCATCCATTGGTTTCATAGTGTCTATAGTGTAGTACCAGCTGATACCTCCAAGTTACAGTCACCTGCAGCTTTTTTAAGAAAAGATATAAAACCATTTTTTTTCAGTGTGTTGAAACTTGTATAACATAATGTCAAAGGCACTTACAGTGATTCGGACTCTTAGGGAAAAACTTTGGAGTGTTACCTTTAAAATGAGACCATGCATGAACAGGTACTAAATACAGAACAAGAACAGCTTTCCTTTGGGTATGCTTTGGATTGGTATTTTTGGTGAATCATGCAGGATCCATTTAGGGTTAACAACATTAAAACTACCAGTAATTAAAAACATCTGAGCAGAGTTCAAACATTAGTGCTCGCCCAGGTACTCTACTTGTATGTGGAAGTGTTTTAAATAGGAATGTTGATTGGGAAGCACTGAACACATGACTGGATAAATGAGACTAGGATTCTATTGCACAAGTTATGTGAGAGGTTGTAAACAAATGTTTCTATATAGTTTCTATACAGTCCTGTTAAACAGACCCCAATGACTTCAAATCATCAAATATTTTCTCAATTTTTATTTTCTCTGTTCACCATGGAGACATGCACAGAACTAGAATTAGTGAAGAAACAGTGACACTGACCTTTGACCTTTGTCAATGTCATCATTTTATGTGATTAGACATTTGTGTTAAATTTCTTCCTAACTGGTGAATGAATTCTTCAGTTATGGTCAAAAACATTTTTTGTGAGGTCACACTGACAGTGATCTTTGACCACCAAAATTTAATGAGTTCATTGTTGAGTCCTTGTGAACATTTGTGCCAAATTTAAAGAAACTCCCTCATCATATTTTTGACATATTGTGTTCATGAGAATGGGACAGAAACACAAAAAACATCCAGCCACAGCTATCACCAGTGCAGGGGTATAAAAACTAGATCATCTTCATGATGTCAAGCTTGAAAACATGACGAAAAAAATAATATACAAATAAACATTTTGTGGGTGAAGTATTCCTTTAAATCATACAAGTACAGTCATGGTGTTTGCTTGTCATAGTCACCACAGTTTAACATATGGTGGCATGAAAGGCAAAATAAAGACCTGCAGCTGCACGGAGTATGATCGAATTGTGACTGTTGACACGGCAACGGCCTGCGGGACATGGCGCAATTGGGTGTGGTGGTGAGGTGAGTTCATCCATGCGTGTAAATATACATATTTACTCAGTGTCAAATATACACACACCTGCACACACAAACACACACAGGCTGCAGCAGGGCACTGGTGCTGCATAATATCTCAACCAGACATGATAACAGCTTCAAATTAGCTTTCTGTCCACAGATATAAAGAAAATAATGAGACATGTGGCACTAATACTCCTGTGTAACACTGAGGAACAGTTCATTATTACAAGTGAATTATTCTCACTGCCTGTTACTTTTTTGATTCACTAAAAATACTAGACATAAATTCAACTCTTTTGAAAATATCAGGAGGTAAAAGTGAGCGCACATGTATCATGCCACGGTGGTGAACTTTGGAATTTGCCCAAAAGGAAGGAAAGATATCTGTGGCTGTGAGTTGCCCCGTTCTGCCTGCTGGTGACTATCTTGTCTAAAACACCAGTTACATAATTCATTCTTTAGAGGTTGTTGTAACCATGACTACTGAAATGTGTGCTCCCACTTAAGGTTGTACTCACTACCATCATGTATTTTACACGGGGTTGCAGTAACCATGGTAACAGGAGCCTTCAAAAGAGGGCAGCAAAAATCCAAGGAAGTTCCAGAGAGAGGGGCACATATTGAAAATAGCAAAAAGCCCACAGGGCAAAGGGACCAAACATTTAGAAAAGCCTTTGAAACACACTCCTGGAACACACTCTTCCCTTATACCTACACTCCTCCAACCCCCCGTGACCCTGCGAAAAACACCACAGCAAACACCACTGTGTGAGCTCATGCTGAAAATGGCTGATTCATAAATGCCAAAAAAAGTGCAGAACAACCTCCAGCCATGATACTCAAAACAACAGACAGTGACAGAAATGAGCAATTATGGAGTTACCTTCTTCCCCTGCTAATAAAACAGTCTGGATCATCAGACTGAAACAAGCTCTGCTCTCACTCCGCACTTCACTTTTTCTATGGGAAATGCAAATGAACTACCATCGAGTCTATAAAACAAAACAAATGAGCACAGATACGCTCAATCCTCCTGGAGGTCGATGGCAACGTCCCTGGAGAACGACCACTTCGATCTGACGCACTGAAACTCAAAACCCTGACTTTTGACCTCCTGGCCTCAATCTGGGACTGAGTTGTGAGCCATCTTCTGTGTAATTGCACAAAGCAGGTCATTACATCCCAGGGGACAGTGCAGAGACACCTTATCTTCTTCTATATCACGTGTGTACTGTCTGTTGGAAAGTCTGTTCAACATCGATTAAGACAGGCTGAATAAATGAAAAGAACATGCTTCATTCACCCAGCGGTGATAAAGGCATATCATGTAAGCAATTACAGGAGAGGCAAATGGATAAGAAAAAAAAAGAAAATTAAAGCAGAGGTCTCACAGTGAGGAGCATGAGGAGGAGACAATGTGCAGCCAGCATACATTGGACGACATTTTTTTTTTATCAGTGCATTCACGCACATCATAACCAAATCTTTGCGACCATATTGTCCCGCTGCATGCCTCCTCATAGCTGGGACACAAGCAAACTAACAGGGTGTCTGTTGTGCACGCACATCTAGCTGCCATCTGCTTGCTTAGAGATGGCACTTAAGTATCTGTGTGCACACTTAATGAAGCAGGCGTGGAGTTTTTATTTTCTAAATATAACCAGTTTGCGGGGTGAGGACTGATTGGAATAAAAACTATATCAGATGCCGAGCAGTGGAACATTCAGCAGAATCTGTCTTTAATTATGCATTCCAAGCACTTCACTACATAAATGTGCTTATGTGTACTTACGTCTCACTTAACTCATCTAAATAAGATGTTCAGTTTAAGTTAAGTGGTGGCACAACATTTTAAAGGGGAGCTATTTTTCTCATTTTCAGGTTCACACTTGTATTTTGGGTCACAACTAGAACATGTTTAAATGCTTTAATCATAAAAGAAAACAACGACAATTTTTTTCCCCCTCATTCAGTCTGTGCTGGAAAATCTGTATTCACACTCTGTCTGAAATGCTCCATTCAAGTCTCTTTAAGCCCCCTTTCTGAAAAAGCCCATGCTGCTCTGACAGGTCAGCGTTACCGGGTCTATTGTATTTTGGCATCTCTGCACCATCACTGCAGCTAGAGAATGACTTTAACAGAGAATATGGCACTTTCTGCCGTTAAAAATATCACCAACAAAACACAACTGAACATGTTCCAGCAGGAATATGATCCGAAACTGGGGAGTATTTAACAACGACGGCAACCAAAATTACACTTTTTCTTGCTGTTAATATGGAGCTACATGTAGCAGCAACTGTGACTCAGAGGTAGAGAGGGCCGTCCACTAATCGGAAGATCAGAAGTTCAATCCCTGGCTCTTCAAGCCTGCATGTCGAAGTATCCTTGGGCAAGATACTGAACCCTAAAATTGCTCACGATGGCTGATCCATTGGTGTATGAGTGCGAGTGAATGGTTACTGAGTAGCAGATGGAACCTTGTACGGTAGCCTTGACCACCTTGTGTGACTGTGTGTGTGAATAGGTGAATGTGACGTGGTGTAAAAGCGCTTTGAGTGGTCGGAAGGCTAGAAAAGCGCTATACAAGTGCAGTGCATTTACCATTTTACTTGCAGCTGGGGCATGACTGTGTTTTGCAGCACTTGCTCTCGTTAAAAATCACCATTAAAAACTTATAAACCCAACCAGACATGTTCCAGCAGGAATATGATCCAAGATTGGGGGGAAATTAACAACATCGCCACCCAAAAATACATTCTTCCCTGACGTCAGCATGTTGACCATATAAAGAAATCCCTCACAACCTGACGTCACCTTGTCTCAAAAGTGGTAAAAAAACATTGCATTCAAAACTGAAATCTGAAGTCTGAGGTTTTTGCTCACAGGGATTACTTACATTTACCTCGTTATATGAAACTTTGGTCATGTTTTATATGGACATCCGATGTTGTAACATTAGTTACATTACAGAAAATAAAGGAAGAGCATAATAGGTCCCATTTAAAGGAATTAGAATAAATTTTTTATTATTTGAGCGATAACACTATGAAATTAGGCAACTCCAGGAATTATGTTATATACAATAATTTACAAGTGGAAATAAACACAGTGTTGCCTGGATTATTATTATTTTTATTATCAACATCATGACGACAAGTTGAAAATCAGTCTCAAAATGTTGATACTGAAGGCATCGGCAAAATGCTTGTTGTCAGTGTGTTTCATTTGTTTTCCTACAACATCCACTCGTAGCAGCTGAAGCATGATAAAACGTTTATGGTTATGTTGAGGTGCTTACGACATTTGGGTAAGTTTAGGGAAAGATTGTGGTGTTGGTTTGATTACGAAAATCAATGGTAACTTGAAACATGAGACAGAATGTGTTTGCTTTATTAACATTTAACTGAGAACACTATCTTTTCCCAGCTCAAACTAATGTGCTCTTGTTGCCTGACACAAACCACATATAGAACTTGGAAAAAATGGAAGAGACAGATTAGATTAGTCTGATGCAAGCTGCACAATTTCACTAAAATAAAGACCCATTTTAAGCCTACAAAGTTCAGCCACCCGATCCCCAGGCTAACTCTGACCCAAGAGCCATGTTTCCATGGTAACGATCATTTGCTGACCAGTGGGGCCAAATGTTAAAAAAGAGGAAAACATGACTCATAATTTGTGGTTTGTTAACAATATGGTGGAGGGAGTAACGAGAGGGGAGAGAGTTTTTGGAGGCTGCAGTAACTCGGTGGAAACACACACCAGTGAGGACATCGTCAGTCGTTTGCCTAAAGAAACTGTCCTGACTCTGACTGACAAGTTAGCAGAAGTAATGAGCCCTGCCACATTAGGAAGCCTCAGCGTCTCAGCTCTGCTACAGCTCTGCAGATTTTATGATAATGGAAGATTCAGTTCTTCAGTGAATTTTCATAGTAAAATGTTCATGTAACTGTTGAATACTTTTAGAAGACTAACATTTACTGCTGGAGTGAACAGAGCTGAGTGGTGTGACATGGGTTGCTTGGTCAGTGAAGTTTTTAAATTTGGAAAAAGTTTAAATTTACCCAGATTTCATGGCAAATCAGTCCTACTTAAAGGTCTAGTTTTGATTTAGGGTGATATGTTGGCAGAAATGGAATATAAAAGGTATGTTGTCTTTAGTGTATAATCACCTGAAAGTAAGAATCGTTGTGTTTCTACTCTGAGTAGTTCAGTTCGGTATGCTTTTTTTGCAAGTTTTGAACGGATCATGTGAACTGCGTACATTCTGATCCTCACTTGGAGAAAAAAAGCACCGCGGACCATCGCTCCTGTGGGCTCTGGTCAGCTGCACTTGCCTTAGAAGGACTAACTGCACAGACCTGCTATTCTTAAACATCCCATCTACAGAGAACCTTGGAAATACAGTGAGAGACAACAATCCCACCCACATTTAAAGGTATTGTTTGCAGTGGACACACTAAATGAACCTAGGGTCTACTGGTGTCTGAAGGGTTATTTTTTGTTCCAAAGGTACCATACCAAAAGTGTTTGGTGGAAACAGGGCTCATGTTGCACCCCCGTGTCTCTACAGTAGCCCAGAATGGACAAACCAAACACTGGCTCTATATAAGGCTATTGGTATTTTCACGTCGACCACCGTAGTTAGCAGAAGCTGGAAAACACCGGTTTTTGAAAGTGAAACTGTTTCATTCAGTGGTCCATTTGTTTTGGAGAGGAAGAGACCTCTGTGGACAGTTCAGCTCCTGGTAATTACCTCTTGAACACTGAGGGCATTCTGACGTGGACAAGTTTAAGCTGGATGCAATCTGCAATCCTAACTGCGAAAAGCCACTAAATTCCCCTAAGTTTTACACACTGGACCTTTAAAAAAGTCAAGAACTGAGAGCTTTGACAAATTTAGACATCTATATGAAGTCTATTGGTTTGATCTAAGCCTTAATTAATCAAAGGTCTCCAGTATCAAAGTCCTGTGCTTTGAGCACCCATCATCCACCCTGATGTCCTCCAAGTGACTAATGTGCCATATAAAAATGTAACATCTCCTCCACAAACAAAATGTCGCCATTGAAGATAATATGATAACGTTTTTTTGTCAAAATCTAATTGCCGAATAAATTAGTAGCACAGAAATGTAATACTGAACAGAAGGGGTTGAAGGAGAAGATTTTTCACTATTTATTCTCTGTGCATATGAATTTAATAATAATAGAAAAAATGGGTCCACTGTGTAATAGGTGACTTAATACTGATCACAGAGAGAACTACACCTCTAATAGAAAGTGGATCAGAGAGCTCATTTGAAAAAGCTATTTTTGTTGGTAGTTTCCCCTCTATCAGTTTCAGTTATTATTCTCCACAAGTCATGCAAAAATAATTAAGATAA
This sequence comes from Cephalopholis sonnerati, assembly GCA_019142605.1. NCBI lineage: Eukaryota > Metazoa > Chordata > Actinopteri > Perciformes > Serranidae > Cephalopholis > Cephalopholis sonnerati. The sequence continues at coordinate 29,317,840 of JAGQAX010000001.1, forward strand.
CGTGCCTTAGGATATGAGATAAGTTATAAAGTGACAAAGATTTATTGCATTTATTTTCATAGCTGCTTCACGTGGGAAAACAATATGAAATAATATTGGCTTTTATCACTTAGGCGAATTAAACCAGCGAGAAAAACAGCTAAGACTGGGCGAGCATAAAATATCTGGAGCCAGGACTTAAGTCTTAACACTTGCTTTTAGTACAGACATCTAAAGGTGATACAGGGATGTTACAGGAAGCTCATGAGCGTGTGAGCAAATATACTGTATACCAATGCATGAAAATAGCCCACAAGAAGCAGATTTATCAGAGTCTGGCCGAGCTGACAGTCATCAGTGCTGACAGTGGAGCGTTACTGTGACATCATCCCATCACAACGCCAGTCAACACCCTCAGGAAAGGGTGGATTAGGTGAATAAAGAGATAGGGAGGGAGGTAGACAAACTGGCATAACAACAGTGAAAAATAAGGAAAAAAAAGATTTAATAGCTGCAGTTAAATAAAGCGTGGAGGTGAGTCGGAGAGAGAAGGCAGAAGTGGAGAGGGAATGAAGGAGAGATGAGGAGACATACTCTTATTGAGAAACAAAATGAGGGCTGCAGAGGGTAGAGAGGAAATTGATGAGGGATGGGGAGAGGAATGGGAAGCAGAGCGCGAGGGAGGGAGAGTGGATGGACGGGTGAGAACATGAGGAATGAGGGTTACCAGCAGGGCCTGGATAGGAAGTGTGTCTCCATAAACATTACTGCATCTGGGTCTTGCTGATCATACACTAGCCCTAGGAGACCATGAAACACAATATAGGTCCTGCGTCCCATGATGGATGAGGCCCTGGCTCCAATGTCAGCCCACTCAGCGCTCCCTACCAACAGGGACAAATCACCGGGCCACCGCCCCCCTCAACACGCGGGCTAATACAACTAATGGAGCCATCTACAGTGTTCGACGGGCTTGATGCGCTTTGAATAGACTTCTGCTGCCTTGTTCTTGAGATTTATCCACTGGGGAGTTGCTGTTTTTGTAAATCACGCTGTGTGCATAAAGAACCTGTAGTGACGCCATCTCCTCTTCAAAAATAGAGATAAAAGTCACTAAAATGTGTTAGATGACTTCACTAAGCTTTTGTCTCTTCTCTTCCACTACTCACTGTCACCTTTGCTGTGACGTCCCCCTCACTTCCCCTTCATGGGCTCTCTTAAATCAGCTCCCTGCTCGTAGCCACAAGCAGCAACCAGGGAAATGGTGAATGAGCTCCAGACTTAGATCTGACAGGTTTTTTAAAAAGATGCCTCGTTTGTGCTGACCTACATCGCTTTTTCTTTCCAATCATCTCTCCTCCCAGGCCACTGCCTGCTCCAGAGGCTGCTATGGGGACCAGTGGCCGGCCTGGAGAGTCATTAGGAGGCTTGACTCAGTGTGATTGCTGGCTCAGACACACAACTGAAAGAGTCGGATATGCCAGCTGATAAAGAGTGGCAACAACCTCCCGCTTGATTAATACTGTACAGTCTGCCGTTGTGCAACTCAGCGTGTGCAAGATGAGAACTCTGATTCTAAAGCCATGGCCATCAAGGTACACACCCAAAGTCTGAATAACAGCACGTTATGTACTGTTGATCTTCACATGTTGATTCTCATCCCCAAATGACAATATACTAAGATGTTTCTATTCAGACTTAAAGAATTACAAAAATGCTTTATTATGATTAACATTTGTGGTGATTTTGTTAAAGGTCTAGACATTGAATTTTTTGGCTGATAGGTGGCAGTTTAACAAGCTGTTAACACCGATGTATTATCAACTGATTAATTTAAGGTGAATGTGGTCTGGCTCACAGGATGTAGACTTTAGTTATAAGCCTCAATTGACCCTTCGCTAAGTCCCGTCCCCGGACACAGACTGGCCAATCATAACGTAGCATCGGGCCCGGCTCAGACCAGGGTCCGACAACAACCCAGCTGTGCTCCATTGACTCTAATGCAATTGTTTCAGATTTCCTTCATTTTCAGGCTGGTTTTGTGGATTTGGAGCTAAATGTTGTGCCTGGGGCACGTCGTGTATTAATGATACTCGTTACCTGGAGAGGTTGGAAAAAGATATACGTTTCTTCAGTGTGCCAAAACCAAAATCAGACCCTGAAAAGTGTAGGGTTAGCTAGCTAACACCGTTCATCTGCACACACTGCGATGCCACACAGCTGGTTCAATATCAGCAAAGTTTCCCTTTATATTCATTGTCTTCTGTGTCGATCAGCAGTGATGTGGTGGTTCACTTTTACACTGTGATCTGTAGCCTATAGTTGAGCTTTAGCTTCTAACTATCTTTGTCTTTTTAACCTGTTGTTGCTGCTGAGTCAGTTTGACATCCTGGATATATCCTTCAAACACAGACTGTAGACCCCTCTGTCTGCTTCTCTCTGGAATCACTGTTTCATTTTTCCAAAAATATGATAATATTTCTTCAGGGAGTGCAGTTAGTTACAGTGTGGGCTCCATGCTTACTACGACAGTTTGTTGGACCATCACAAAGGGGCGGGGCTTAGCAAAAGGTCAATTGCTTCTTATTTTAGACATTTTTCAAAATCTCCATCACTACGTAAAACTAGTCTCATATAGCTGGACTAATCTCCACACTTCATTTAAGCTCTGTGTGTGAAGCAATCACCATAACCTCTGAGCTAGCAACCTACTCGCTAAAACATCTTTTAATGTTATAAGTGGCATTTTTGTGGGGTTTTTGCCCTTTAAAAGCCAGGGCTCACACCCCCATGTGCAAATCTTCCACCAAAACAAGTTCCCCTCCACCCTGGGCATCCTGGGCTTTGTGCCGCCCAAGACGATTGAGATTTGGTGGCGTTCTTTCCCTTTGTGCAAATTATGATCGTTGCCTCTTTAGCTGCTAAACGCTCCCACACACCTCCCTCGCTGTTAGATCAGTAGAAGGACAAGGGAGAGATGAATGACTTAAACGTCCACCACATTGTTTTGGAAATGAAAACAAAGATTTTGCCCACTGATATCCAAACACACATCTCTCTCTCCATATTGCTCTGTTAGCTACTACAATCCACAAACAGTGAAGTGCTGTTTTATATGCGTGGTACAACTGGCTCTTCGCTAAAAAGTCCCATTTGATTGGATGAACTTTTGTAAACGCCCCTGAGTTCAGGATGAGTCATCAAACAGATGAAACAATTTAATCTGGTTTTGCAAAGAAGAAAAATGACAGGGATTTGGATGTAAAATTTTTGCTCATAATGTCTTCTACATACAAATGTGCTGTTTGAAACAAGGCGTGCAAAGCTTTTCATTTCGTCTGTTTAGACTTTGGAAACTCATTCCTCTCTTGTTCCTTGTGTCATTTTTTCCAAAGATGATGTCTGTTAGGTTTGTCTCTTTCTTCCCCAGTAGAGCTTCAAGCTTCTCAAGCGTGTATATATTTTTTGTGGTAACATGGTGCAGGTTTCTCATTTAAAAGTTATGAATGGTCAACCGCACTGAAAGCACTTTTTATACTACACCAGGATATTCAGCAGTGATGAAAATGTAACAAATAGCTCAGTATCAGTGAATTAGAGGGACAGGATTATCGACCGTGAATGCAAAAAAATGTGATAGAGGATATATTCTAGAACGAACTCTGAGTGCTCAACAATCTGATATTTGAATGTCCCATCATTAACAGTCTGTGTGGGTACAATGTATTCTCGGTTTGTACTGAATGAAAGCAGACTTTGATGTGCTCCATTTCAGAAACTGTAGCACATTTTACAGCTTTCACAAACTCAACGTTCATCGTGGAAGTTGTCCGGGGCCAGTAAGCTCTTTTGGGTTTATTCATATTTATTTCCCTGTTGCGTCTCTGTGTGTGGTGAATCTCTGAGCTCATTAAGATGCAGCTCTGCCATGCAACAGCAGCTTTCTGAGATGATAATAACACAAACAGCTTCGGAGCTTCCATCATAGTTATCTGCAGGTGGGTGATTATGTCCGGTCCACCCCAGGGCTTTGGCCGGTCTACCACAGTGACCCACACTGACTTACATAACAAGAAGCTCCACATAAGAGATTACATGACCCCTAACGCAGGAGCCAGAAAACACTGGCTTTGTTTGTAGATAACAGATCAGCGAAAAACAAAATGTGTCCTTTGACAATAATATAATTAACTGTAATCACAGCTGCATTGGTGGGATTTTATCTTTAAGATCTAATAAGTACAAGACAGCTTTTGTAGGCAACAGCTTCGGCTATTTCTACATCCCAAATCACAGATTAACATTAAACATCTCACACAACACAACACTCTGGTGATAATGAACACTGTAAATTTGTTTGGAGATGATTTAACTGTCACATCACCTTCACCTCTCTGGGTGTGAGTTCAGCTGCCTTTGACTGAAACAGGCTCTTCTGCAAGTATTTAGTGTTAGGTTTTTAAATGAGTGACAGCAGGCGGTAAAAATAGATCAGTGTTATGTTGCAAGCTTTGATGAGTAGTTCTCAGCATCTGAGTGCACACTGCTACAGTATCTGCCTGTATATCACCACTGATTTACAAACCCACAGTACTGATAGACAAGTCATACATCTCTTCACTTATGCAAGCATATTTTCCTCTAAATGAGGAGAATTACTGTACTGTTTTATGAGATAATTATGATCCTTGACTACAAGTTCCCTGGCAGATATGATGAAGATTAGAGACGACTAAGTGAATTCTGAAACGCACTACAGATACAGTTCACACCAAAATCAAAAATACATATTTTTAATCTGACCTGTTGTGTTGTTTATCAATCTAAGTTTAAGATACTGGGCGTAAAGATGTCTGCTTTCTCTCTATTATAATGGAACTAGATGGCACTCGGCTTGTGGCGCCAAAAAATACATTTCAAAAAGCTCAACAGCTATATCTTTTTCCAGAAATCATGACCAGGTTACTCAAGATAATCCACTGACCTTGTTGTGAGCAGATTCATGTGGGAACTATTTTCTTTCTTCGAGCCTACACCCACAAACTGTATTACCGTGCAGAGGGAAGTGGCATCGTACTCACGGACGAAAGGCTCTGTAACGTTAGCTGGCTCAGAGGTGCTAGCAGTGGATGCACGCTTCCTTATGTGCAGTGATATTGTTAAGGGTGTAGTGTGGTAGAAAGAAAATAGTTCATACATGAAACTGCTCCCAAAAAGAGACACTGCTGATAAGTTTTTCATTTTTTTTTTTATATTTTTGGGCACCACAAGCCGAGCACCATCTAGTTCCATTATATTCAAGAAAAGGCAGACATCTCTACAGCCGATATCTCCAACTCCAATACCTGCAACTCTTGCAAAAATTACATATTTTTCAACTGTCTTTCTAAAGCTGCACTAAGCAATATTTTTTGAAATAACAATGGATTAAACGACTATGTGTAATGTAAAAGAAATCACTCTTAGTCATTACCTGGATTATCACTGCCTCTGCAGTTTCATTTTCAGCCTCTTTTAGCTTTTAGTTTTGGTTTTACAGTGCCACAATATGAGTAATTTGGCTCAGTCTCATTGCTTTCATCAACTTGGTTTCCAGTTGCAGCAGCAGGCAGCTGTTTTCGGCAAAAAGGCTTTGATAAACTCACTGCACACTATCTGCCAACACCAAATGGCAGCCAGACAACTAGCTGGTGGACATGGTGGAGCATTAAGCAGCTAAATACCCAAACATTTTTCTCAGGAGTTGGTGAAGATGTAAGCAGAGCTGCAAAAGAGAGTAAATATTGGACTCAAATTTGTCAGGTGGACACATAAGCCCTGTTTTTACCCAACACTTTCAGTATAGTGCCTTTGGAACCAAAAGTAACCTTTAAGACATGGTACCTAGACCCTAGTGTGTCCACCGCAAACAGTGGTCTGAAGTGTAGGCAGGGTTGTTGTCACTCACTGCTCCGTCCAGCACTCATTTATCGTCCACAGAACGAGATTGCACGCCAACATTTTCAGAACAAATACAACAGGAAACAGTGAGAGTCTCTCTCCATGGGATATTTAAAATAGTCTCAGGCAAGCGCAGCCAGCCAGAGCCAACTGGAACGACGCTCCGCAACGCTTTTTTTTAAATGCTTGAAGATGTACTTATCACTGAAAGTTCATGGCATCTAAGAGAGGCAATAAAACTACAGTAATGGTCAAAGTTGTCACATTGAAATTTAAGGTGCGTTGATGGATTTATGTTGTCAGCTCACGCACTGAGTAACATTACAAGTGAACGTTCCACCTTGAAAGTTGCCGGCAGTCGGCACAGTGAATTAAGTTATTTTTTCCTCAGTCTACAGCTGCTGTGAGAGGCAGCAAAACATCATTTAATTTTATAGTTATGGTTTATTAATGTTTGTAAAACTCTCCATGGTATGAACTATGGTTACAAAACCAGCCACAACTCAGCCCTGAGCAGAGTGATCGTCTGCTATTAACCAATCAACAGACTGCAGTGTTCAAAGCTCCACCTTTTAGTACCAGATCTGTGTGCTAGGTACCCCAACAGAGGGGGGACCAAAAATGGGGACGGTACGGAACAGTTCCACTGCTACCATCCACAACTTTTCACAGTGGATACGGAGGGAAAAAATGCCTATCATACCAAATTGTACTAGACTGCTTGGTGGAAATGGGGCTATACATGACTCCAAATGAATGCTAATGTTGTGGCTGGTGGTTAACTGTTTGCCAACACGTTCATCATAACAACGTCCATGTTGCATTTTCAGCTTGTTCCAAAAAAATCAGTTGAAGCTGCTTTAATTATAAATCTGTAAATATCTAAAAGCAAGGGTTCCACTTGGTCTGCTTGTTTACTGTCCATATTTAGTTTTGACGTAATACAAAGCGCACACAGCTTTTATCCTTTCATTTCTCTATTATCAGATTTGGTGTTTGTAGATATTTGTGCTGCAAGCTGTATTTGATTTCATTAATAAACCAACGCAATATCAAACCTCTATGGGAGTGTCTATTTTTATCTTGTAGCATATTTCTCTAGAAAGCTGAGAGCAAAGGTGTCGCACTCTTTCTGTCTCTCTTTCACTGTCTGACAGCATCTTGTCTCGTCACATATATTCTTGGCCGGATCATCCTGTTCTATCGTTCTCAGTCTGCTAGGCTCCATGAAAACGGCCGGGAGCGAGCCAGCAGACGGGCGCAGGGAGCTTACGGGGTAACTACAGAGACACAGAGATGAGAGAGACGGACAGAGATGATGATGGAGAGCTGTTATTAGTTGTGGAAGGACACTAGACGACTTGGCCCACGCGACCCCTCGGGGTAGAGGCTTGCTGGCTGACTGTGATTAGAGTAAGGTGCTTGACAGACCTCCAGACAGGGAGAGGGAGAGAGGATGATGGGGGGGACAAGAGGTAAGCTGGTCTCATCCCCTGACTGACTCCTAGACATTTTAAATTAAATTTCTAAAGCATAAAAAAGGTCATAATTGTTGCAGTAACATCAAACACAAGACAAATGTTCTTTTCTTCCAAGACAGAAAGCTATTTTTCATCAACCAAAGATTCACAGATGACCTAGTTAGAACGGCACACTCGGATGCACTGCAGAGAGGATTGGAGAAAACTCCTAAAAATCTATACAGCGTTATGTGGGACTACACCCAGGTTTATGCTCAGCCTGCTGGTGTCAAAACAGTGGGTTAAGCACTTTATCCCTCAAACACTCTGAAGTGATAAGAGGGTAGCTGGTCTAGTCCTTTGTTCACCAGCTGAGAGATTGTGTTAGTCTCTGACAGCTGCTCTGAGATCACTGGTAGATGAGAGGTTAGCATATTTTTAGACGAGTGTTTCATGTGAGGAGCCTTACTACTAAATAATGAGGGTGCCCTTCTCCTGTGCCACCGACTCGCAGATCAAACAGTGAAGAGCTGCAGACAAGCAGATTTACAAAAGGTCTGGATGGAGAACACAGAGGACATGAGAGAAACGGGAACAAGAGGACGGAAAATGTGAAGTTGGGAAGAAAATGAGGTTAACGTAAAGCTGAACAAAAAAAATCATAAGGAAACAAATGTAAGGAAAAGGACTGAGAGTCTATAGCTCAGTCGCAGAGTAACATTATGGTTCATGGTAACAGTTTCAAACACGACCACAGCTACCAATAAGAATACCAAGGTCATGTCCTTTGTATTGTTTCTGGGAATGTGGGGGTTTCAATGGCCTGAGGAGGACTTTACATATAATTACATCAACAGTAGATTACACATGATGATATTTCCACCAGAATTATATTTCTGGCAGTGCAGAGAAGGCTTTGATACATCTAACAGTTAAATAAATAAAAAAGGAGGATAGTTAGATGGGGTAGGTTGCCATGGGGACACTGGGGACATCAGTATTTCTAAAATCCTGGCTCCAGCCCTGGTATCAAGCCATGTGGATATTAAATGTGAGTAAAATATTTTATTACACTTTAACTTCTCTCCTGGTGATTTTGAAATATCAGTGGAAAGGGAAGGTATCTTCTGAATCGGCAGAAAGTATTGAGCTAAGGCAAACAAGAAGTATAGATGCTACTGTTTCAAAGGATGTATGTCTAAACGTAAACAGATGTTTTTGAAATCTGATTATGTTCTTTTATGTTTTGGCCTCTTCCACATGCAAATGAAGTTTTAGGTCACTATAACTGAGATATTTTAAAAAGGTAACACCAGTTACTGTGTAGAGCATTTAGGAAATGATGATGTAATCTCAATTTGTTCATGCCTGTTGTTGCTTTATGTAATGGGTATAGGCTAGATACAACAACGATAACAGCTGACTATCAGTTGGCTAACATTTTGTTAACACTGCATGGTCCAGTGATTTCTTTACTTTTAAACTTAACACACTACTTCACAGAGGAACGGAGCCATCTGCTGCACTCTGTGTTTTTGCTCCTCCTCGGTGTCTATGCTTTTAAGTGTGCAAGGACGACGGTTTTGGATCAGAACCAGACGGTCGAACCAGCAGCTCGTGGGACAGTTTCCAGAGTGGGATTGTTGTCGGAGAGAACTGGATGGAAATCTTTCGCATGTCCAGAGCATCAATTATATCTCTTAGTGAGCTCCTTCATCCCTATGTTGAATGGGGATCGACAGTAATGAGATCTCCTAGTAGGTGTTTTGTAAATGGTAACGTTAGCCTGTATGCTTTACTACCTTTGTGATGAGGGGAGACTGCTGCTAACACCAGCAAGTGCTTGGAGTCATTTTCAGTTTGAGTGTGGACGGAGATATTCTGTACAACGAAGGTCATGTGAACAGAATTATCTTTTAAAACAGAGGGGTAAAATATCTGTTTGAGCGCCTAACTTAGCCTAAATGTTTTTTAGTAAGGAGTCTTAGCTGAGGAGTGATTTAGGAAAGCTCTTTGAGCGAGGAAGGGACAGAAACTTTTACCTTAGCGAAGAGGTGTGGTTGACCCTGTTGCTAGGTGTGATGCATTCTTTTAACAGATGTGATTGGTTGTCAGAGACACGCCCCTTTGTGAGCCTGTGAGGTGTGGACACCCAGTGGAAATGAACTAAACTGCTGACTGTGAAAGTGTTGTTATTGTTAGTGTCATCACTCTGATGATGGAAGATTGAAACAGAGTCAAGTCATCACTGCTGCAGTGTTGCATTTTTCTAGACTGTTGTGATCATTTTATTACAGCATTTTTGTGTTCAGGTGAGAAATTATCCCTAAATCTAATCTGTAGCATTTCATTTACTCACTGTCATCCAGTGTTTTTTTCCTCTGCGGAAGAAACTCTTGAACCTCTTAAAAGTCCTCCTCCCTGCTCCTAACAGTTTTTCTCCTTAGGAGTGCATTTAAGGGCTAAGATGTTTTGTCTTCACAAGGACCTAGGCTTAACTTTAAGGGGAAATTCTAAGAAACAGTCACAAGTTTTTTTCGTCACAAGGAGCAACTCTTAGCCACCAGGAAGCTTTGTAAACACGGCCCCTGGTCTTTTTCATAATAATCCTGAGTAGAATAAACAGCATATTAAGCAGCTAAGCTTTATTCTGTTTTTTTGAAGGGTAAAATGAAAATTACTTCACCATTTCAGATTGAAACTTTTTCATCTCTCAGGTCACCCTACAGTGACGACCACTACATCAACACAATAGAGATAAATAGTCCTGCAACACTTTAAATTGCATGTCATTACATCATTATGTACCTCTCTGCTATGACAAACAGCTACCTCAGCTACTGGCCAGACTAATCACGTGTTATCATCATTCTTCTCTCTCTTTCTCTCGTTACCTCTTTTCTGGTGTGGTTTCGTTCTCTTTGCTTGCCGGGGCTTCCTGTAGATCTGGGAGGTTGGCAAAGTCATCCTGTTCAGCCAGCCCGATTGCTAGAGACAGAACAACCATCTTCCCCTCACTGGACACACAGACAAACAAGACATCACAAGAACACACAGGTGTGTAGACAAATAGGCACAGGGACGGACACACACACACACACACACACACAAAAACATACACACAAAAAATACAAACAGGCAGTGACAGAAACACACGCAGCACACATTCATTTCACGTACAAAGAGAGAGTGGGAGAAAGGTGGTAGACTGTTGTGAGGACACTATTTCATTTTAACAAATGTTCAGTCTTTACTTTACACTGCAGTGCATCTCAACCAGACCTGTGTGCTATGGAGTGAGTTAAAAATACAACACAGATTTTGTTAATCTGACACTTTAGTAACACTTTACTGCATGCATGTCTTGCCATTTTGTGTACCAACTATTTCACAGTTTTTAAAAATAGCTGCTTTAATGTTAATATCAGTGATTATTATTGCTTTTAGATTATGGAAAACATAGGATTTCATGGCTTTATTCCCTTCCCTCTGCGTGGTGATACAGTTGATGGGTGTGCTTTGGTCAAAAGAAAATAGTTCCTACATGAAACTGCTCACAACAAGGTCTGTGATTATCTTGAGTAACCAGAGGCCTGTACTACAAAGCAGGATTTGGAGTTAGCGAGGTAACTTCAGGGTTAACTCTGGGTTTTCACTACTACGAAGCTGGTCCTCTTTTTACTGGGATAAATCACCTTGGCTGCTTATGCTGAACAGCTAACCTGCTCAGAACAGGTAAACCTCAGAGTATCACATCACTGTCTGTCAACACCCTGACCTTTGACCAATCAGATCACTGAAGAAAAAAATATCCATAGGGAAAAGTCCGAAGTCTCAGGTAAAAAAGAGTAGCCTATATACTGTTAGAGGTCAGCAGTAATAGCAGGTCATTTCCACAGGTTTTAAAACAGAGCTTCTAACAAACAGAGAGATCGTTTACACACATGAACTTAGCTGTATTTTCACACATGCAGAGTGTTGCTATTTTACACTCCATCACTGCAGCTCAAAATAACATCAGACATCTGTGTTGTGAGAACTGTAAAAAAAAAAAAAAAGAAAATATTTTATCAGGAAAATAATCCACACACTGTTAATCAGCCCCAGTTAGTATAAATGCCCCTTCTGGGTCAGATAGACCTCATTAGTCATTAACCAGGCTGGTTTTCCACCTTTTACTTCGGTAGCAGAAACAGTCTGGCATTACTTTAAAGTGTTTTATGTGACATATGCAGAGGAGTTTCATCATCATCCAAGTAAACATCAAAAAATACTCTTTACTAATGTCACTTAGCCTAGTGATACCTACACATAATTTAAGACACTGACTTTTTGGATAACATTTTCAAAATTTCTACATTTCTGTTATAAGAGTACAGAGTATCGTTTACATCACACGCCATTAACATTGTACCATCTCGTAGTCGCAGACACTTCACTACCGTTTCATCTTATATGAAGCAGCCTAATTCGTTCATAGTTTGGATGATGTCGCTCGTAATTAACACCCCTGCCTCTTTCACATGAACGTGCTTGCTCATGGCTGGAGTTGACTGACCTAGTTGATAACCAGCTTTGTAGTACCAGTTATCCAGACGGCCAATGTTAGGGTTGGTCAAACCAGATAATGAAAAGATATCTTGGGTAAGTTGAACTGGTGTAGTCCTTCATAGTACAGGCCTCTGGTCATAATTTCTGAAAAGAGACATTGCAGTTTTTTCACTTGTTTTTGTTGCACTTTGAGCCCCACAAGCCAAGTGCCATCTAGTTCTATTATATTCGAGAGAGGGCACACATCTTTATGGCCAATATCTTCAGCACTTGGAGACTCACACCTAAAAAATCTAGATTGATAAATAGCACTATAGGTGAGTGGAAAAATATGTATTTTTGTTTTTGCAGGTGCACTGTCCCTTTAACACTCATACTAATATGATACTTTTAAGTAATTCAGTGAAATTATTTCATTCTATGGCACGTAGATTCATATAATCTTAAAACGTAATCTGCCATTACCATCATTGGTAATCTCCTTTACTCAAATAATTCATGCACAACTCTCAGCTGCGTGGCAAATTTTTCTCTTTTCTTGTATCAGAAAATTAGGCTACATTAGAGGTCAGAGGAAAATAGATTTGCTGTCGCAGAAAAGGGATCTAAAGACTTTTTTTTTTTTCTTTACCACTGCCTTAACCAACTCTCTCTGAGGCTGAGAGTGTGCTATTAAAAGCCATCCAGCCTTTGAATTACTACAAAGTCTTATTCTCACATTTTGGATAATGCGCAGTGCCCATCATTACTTAATGTACTGTATGCTGTAGCATTAGCATGAGTAGTTTCTGTTCAGAATCTGCAGAATCAGATGATCTTGTAGGGTTGAAACTTTCTTTTGTTCTTTAAAACTGACATGATGTTGTATGGGTCATAGCAGAGTACCTCATGCATTCCTAATATGAAGAGTTTTCGAGCGTACTGTGTCTAATTAAAATGCAGGGGATGATACCAGGGATATTCATCATGGGCCAACCTTTGATATATAACCTGTTAGAAACATACATAAGGTGCTTCTTATTATAATTCATTGCTACAGTGTATAAGGTTACATAATGCATCAGTGCACAGTATGTGTACTCACAGGAATGCATTCAATTTAAAGTGTTTTTTTAATCCACAGTAGATATGGTAGTCATAGAAATGTGTTTGGCTGAAATGAGCATCATTAACAGGAAGGCTTAGAACCACTGATGCCTCCATGGCTTTATCATCCTCTGTTATCTGTTTCCTAGAAAAAAATAAATGCGGTAAAAATAGAAATGCAGAAACCTAAAAAAAGGATTTGAATTGTTTCCGAGAGGAAAAAAATAGAGGCAATCGAAATGACATGCAGGGAAAAAAAGGAAGAAAAAGCAGAAAGAAATCCATGAAAATTGAGGTGGCCTTAACAAAAACCTGCAACAAAGAAACATATCAAGTTGATTTTCAGCTGTTATTCTCCCTCTAAACATGCCTGAGGTCATTTAAATTACGTCTTACTGAAGTATGCTGCACCGTGAATTCAAGAGGCCATGCAAACACTGACCTTAACAAATGAACATTTGCCCACAACTAACCTTGTAATTCACAGTCCTAAAATAACAACCCACATGTAGGCACATATTGTACACTATTCTGGCTTCTCATACTTCCCTCTTTGCCTCTACAATGCTCTTTTCTTTCCTTTATACAGCCTCCAACATAGCGTGCTGTTCCAAGGACAACCTTTGTGTATTTACTTTACCACAGTCATTTCTTAAAGGGCAATTCAAACATGATTTTTCTCATTTCTTGCATCCCTAAACATCAGCTGGCTGGCAATGTTAAGGAATAATTAAAAAACAGTTATCATAATTTTCCATTTTTATCTTGTATATTTTGGCTTAAACGTTGGCTTTACCAGATTATGAATGACAGATGGTGTGTTCCAACATAATCACAGAGAATGTAAATAATTCCTCAAACTAAAAAAACTAATTGAGACATGGCCTGTGTAGCGTTCATTGAACAGTGTGGCAATATGAAACAATAATAATCCAAACTTCTCAAGCAGAGATTAACCAGATACTAGGGCTGGACCAGTGTAAAAATGTTCAGAATGGTTTGATATTAAGCCAAACACTGCACTGGACTGACGTACTGAATTTTACCAGGAGGTGTTGCATTTGACTCTACAGCTGCTCAAGACTGGAACATTATGACACTGTGCCCTATTGTGTCCCATCCTGCAAAATTGGAGCTCTCTATGTATGCTGAATCCTTTAAATATGTACTTCTGTTACATTGTGTAAGCAAACAACCTACCTATCAGCTGTGGACTTGAGATCAGACTTGAGATGTACCTGCTTAAAAGACGGGTGAGTAGCCTTTTTGCTATCTTCCTATGTTTATTCTTTTTAAACAGAAATAGTGATATTTACTGAAAATTGCATGCAACATAGCCAACAGACAAGTAGCCTTACATGTTAGTAATGGTGGTCATTTAACAGAAACTTCCTGAGCTCCATGGCGATCTCCCTCCAGCCAGCTGCCACCTTATTTTGTAATGAAATGAGTCGTTACTATGTAGACAATTCCTCATCTTAAGTTCATGAATCATCTGTTTGCGGTGCTTTTTAAAGCGAGCAACAGGAATAAATAGAAACAGCGCATCCGACAAAAGCTCAGCACAAAGGGCGCATCACGTCGATTGTGCCAGTTAAGACACGTCTTTTGTCGGCTTCAAAATCAAAATGTTGCCATATTGTCCCAGTTTTACTTTTCCTTGAGAGACTAGCTCCGTCAAGTCTCCTCTTATCGCCCCCAGAAAACACATGAACTTTCTAGTAAACAAACACAATGTGCACTGCTCTTCCTCCCTCTCATCTCTGCTCAAATTTGATCTCCTTTGTGTTGCTGTGCTCGGCTCATGGCCTGTCAGACACTTGTGGCTCCATAAGTCTGTCTATAAACATATAAACTAACATATTCTGACTCCGACCTTCGTCACATATTGATGTTTGGTCATGGACCTTCCACATGCAGGTACGATGTGCAAGGTACTTCGGAGTGAGACTGGGTTGTATAAACATACTATAATGTTAATCACATTTTAATATTGCTTATTACTAATGCAATACAAGTTGGATTTAGTGCTGTGACTCCGTTGGCACAGGTTGCTGATTTAGACTACTTCTTAATTTGCAATAATGTGTCATCATGACAAATATCAGTTCAGCCGGTTTGCATAAAATCAAACCGATTTAAGCTCATACACCGGACGAGACCAGCAAAACTGAAAAGCCACCGAACTCATCCAGGTACCATCCAGTAAGCTACAATAAGATTTTACAATAAGTAAAATCAAATAGCAATAAGAGGACCAACAATATGCCGTCCTTTTTTGCTTGTGTCTGATTATTTTTTATCAGTTTCTCCACATTTTTCTTTAAATCTTCTTCCTCTCATCTCTCCATATCTCACACTTCTGATCTAATTTCCCAGTCTGCATGCGCTTTCTGTAGTGCGTTCCCTCCTTAACAAGAGGCTGTTTGTTGGAGCAATATCGACAACAAGAGGAACACATTAGCACTTGAGAGACCACTGGGGATGTGTAAACAGTACCAACATGAGGCTCGTCGATAAGGTGAATGGATTTGTATAGATGTCCAAAAAAGACACGCGCACTCCAACCGGAGGGCTCTGAAATCATTACCACCTACACCGGCTCTATTGATCTGAAATGTACGCGGGGAGGCTCAGTTGCCACACTGTGTGACAGCCATGGACACACGTGGAAGGTGAAACTGCTGCGTTTGTTGTTCATACCCCACTGATCACACGATATCCCCTCTCCCCACAGTGTGTTTCCCCCTCAGGGTCAACAACTGACGTGTTTGGTCCAGTGAGATTCATGAGGACAGGGACGATGGGCGATGCCACCTCCCTATATATGTGCCCAGCCTCATTTGAATGATGATTCACATAGGCAGGGAGGTCACTGGCCTGGAGACACTGTTAATGGGAAGACACGCAAAAAGTGCAGGAGTGTAGAGCTGTGTGTGTGTGGATGTGTGTGAGTGTCTATGTTCACGGGCAGGAGAGGAGGGGGGCGGGGCGTTTACGTGATGGTGCTTTGTGGAGCACATCATCTGCAATCTATCATTCAAGTCAAGCGGAGGAGGAGAGCTCTCCGTGCTCACCATCTCAAAACAATCAGTAGCCTTCGCACACCCGCAGCCGTCCTACTCAGCAGCGGATGAATCGGAGAATCGTTGGTGTCAGAAAAACTATAATGATCTTTGCTAACTGTGAGCTGAAAGAGTATTTCTTCTGAACCCTGGTCAGTTTAGTTGTGGTTATTTTATCATGTGTTACTGATCATTTTTGGATCAATTCCATGTTATGTAGACAGTTACAGTACACTTACCGCACTTTGAGTGTTAATGCAGTTATTCAACTACTGTGCCTCGTGTAGTTTTATTCAACAAGTCAAATCTCTGTTTAGGAATTAGCATTTTGACAACTTTCCAATGCTGCCCAGCAGTTTAGAGTCCCAGTGAAATGGACGTTAGAGCAGTGGTTCCCAACTGGTCCAGCCACAGGGTCCAGATTTCTCCTTAGTGATTATCTCAAGGTCCACACAGTTATATATATTGAGCTTCATACTTGTGTTTGGCCATGTCATCGAGCTAGTTTGCTGTTTCTGTCAAGTAGCTGTCTGTTAGTCACAGACTCTCAAGCAGCAAATGCCACTTAGAAATAAAAGCTGTGTGCCAGAAATTCACAGTACTTCAAAATAAAGTGTGTTGAATACAAACTTGACAGGTTTGCAAGTCACTTGCGGTCCATTCAGAATTGACCCGCGACCCCCTTTTGGACCACAGCACACCAGTTTGGAACCACTGCGTTAGAGCATCCTTGGCTTCTACACTGTGATGTATTTTCCAATGTAACAGAATATTTGAGCAGTGTACAGTTACAAGAGGGGTTTAAATCAAATCCTTCACATTTGATTATACCATCCGAAGCGGGCGGGGTTACAGTTTAGTGTGATATGGAGCTACAACAAAGTGCTGGCTCGACACACACCTCCCTCACCGTTTGATCAAGAAGATAACTAGGGAGAGAACTGATGAATGAGATTAATAAGAGAGTGAATTAGACCTCAGCCACATTGTTTTGGAAATGAAAACAAAGGTTTGATAATTAAAAAGAGGGTGTGTCATAACACTGATGCCCCAACATGTCCATCAGGGAGAGAGGGAGACGAAGTCCATTGTATGCTCCATGTAACATTAGTTGCTGAAGCTGTAAGATGCCTTGCTCATAGTCTGGAGCTGACTATAATACTTTCCTCAAGTGAATAAATTCTAATCCATGGCATTTTGGGGAAACAAAGACCCACTGACGTAGCATGCTGTGGCTAGCTGACTAGCTCTAGCTCTATGCAGCTAGAAGCTGTAGATTGACTGATGAGTGGACGTCATGATATTAGTGGCTGAAAATGTTTTGTACTAGCTCATGTAAGCACACGCTTTGTTTTACAGGAAGAAAACATGATTGGATTTTGATATAAGAATATAAAGCAGTGGTTTTCAAACTTTTCGTGCCCAAGGCACTCCAAATAGCAAGCCAAACTCTCAAGGCACACCTGTATTTATATCTGTGTGCAATAGCTTCTATGATGTTATCACTCTTATCACGACATAAGACAATAAAATAAAGAAAAAATAAGACAGGTAACTTTTGTGATACTGTCTACTGACAATTTTTTTCCTCTTTTCTTTCAATGGTAGGTCGTCGTCACTGATGCTTTGTTGTAATTTGCTCTGTACAGTAAAGTGATCCACTGTCCCACTTACAGTTTCCCCTTTTTAAATATTATCATCCCTCACACTGGCTGCCAATCAGGGCTTTTAAAGTGTCACACACTAATAATTCCCACACGCAAATGGTAACAATTAGCTCCCCATTGAGGTTTATAAAATTAAATTAAACTAAATTACCTCTACCTCTTTATTAGGAAATGGGTGCACACAACAGTCAATTAAGAATTTGGTCATAACTTTTTGTATAGGTCAAGTTGAATATTGCAATAATAATGTGTGGTTATCACAAAATCACACAGCACACCTGGATTGGCATAACGGCACCAGTGTGACACGGCACACCATTTGAGAACCAGTGATTTAAAGAAATTGAACTTTTTTTTTTGTTTTTGGACACGCAGTCATAAAGGTGCTCAAAATATCCGGGAATATAATCTAAAAGGGTTAAAAAAGTTTTTAAGTTGTCTCAGGGCTCATCCACAATTCTGTATAGCCATGAATCTAGACACAAAAGATCCACAGAGGAAACCTTACAACAGCAACTACAAGTTACTGCAACTGTGCAGTCCATGCATGAATGCTGAGATAATGCACACATGCAACAGAGGAGAACATTTTGTTAGGGCTGGTTTAATGAAACCTTTTTAAATCCACTTAAACTCATAAAAGCACTTTGGACAAGTTAAACCCAAGCTTGTTGTTTTAGTCTAACACAGGATGCAGACTGTTGGTATAAGCCTGACATTGGCCACCATTTCCAGATGGAAACACCTCGCCTTCTGCTATCTGCAATTTTTAAAATCCCTATTGCTACGTGAAACTATCTTCCATAGCCAGACACATCTCCATAGTTTGTTTAGTGCTGCACATGCAATGTCAGAGCTAACAACTTACACATTAAAACGTCTTCAAATGTTTTATGTGACTTTTACTTTTGCAGAGTTTTTGCTTTTTTAATGCCAAGGCTTGCCTCCCAAAGAGAAGGTGTTTCACCAAAACAAGTTCTCTGCCAACAATGTTTTACAAGGGCACTGTTGCTGCATCCCGGGCTTAACGGCACCCAAGACAATTGTAATTGGTTTAAAGAAATACAAACAACCCAGAGCGTTTTTTTCTCCCTTAGTGCAGACTCATGATGGATCCAGCCAGACCTCTCTCCAGCACTGGCACGGTGTAGGTCTGGTTATGCGAGACTAGGTTTTTATAAGACCCTCTGGAGTTACTCAGTATTGCAATATATACAATACACGTTAAATATATGACATTATTCAGATGGTAGATCTACACCTCTGCACTCAGCGGTCTGTTTTCAATCCAGTGTGCACAAACTCAAACAAACATACACACACAGACACACGATGACAAACACAGAACTGAAAGGCCGTCCAAAAATCACTATGCAGCATACTCACAGAGAATATAGAGTGTCTGAGAGAGAAGATTGCTACTACTGATGGCAGACACACTGACATGACTAGCTATTAATGCGCATAATGTTAAAAAATCTGTCACATCTGACACATGCGTCACAAGCTATACGCTGAAAAATGATCAGAGCTGATTTGAATCAATGTCTCGGGCACAGCCTCAACAACTTTTCAACACTCAAAGTTTTGCAAAGGTAGTGTCTCCTGTCATGTTTTTCTCATGCAACATTTCACAGAGCAGAAAACTTCATGACACTTACAAGAACGACTTGACATCCAGCCCTCTGTTGCGGATCTGCTCCATCATGTGATCCCAGCTGCCAGGATTTGACCTTGACCGGCCTGCCCCTGTTCCTCTGTACCGGGAGGCTCCAGCCGGACTCCCCCGGACCCCCCGCGGGCCCCCACGGTGGCCCCCGCCGCCTGGGCCTGTGTGCAGCTGGCCCAGGCTCTGTGAGGTGACTGGGGGGTCGTTAGGGCCCGGAGGGGGCTGGTGAGTGAGGGGCTGTTGGAGGCTCTGCTGCCGGACCAGGGGCCGAGGGCGCGCCACGGCCGAGGACGGGATGTGCTCCAGGGTGGAAGCAGACGAGAGGGAAGCATCCCCAAAACTGAGCAGACACATGGGAGCAGCGAGGACAAAGATGGATACAACAAGTAAGACATTGGAGTTAGAGATAACATGAGACACGCAGGAAAGGGCAGGTAGTTTTTAAAAGGATTTAGAGGAGATCAAAGAAAAATAATAAAATTAAAATAACACATGATCATGTTGATATCAAAAGGAAGACGCAGAAGATAAAAATGGCAAAAACATATATAGATACAGCAGAGATTGAAATGTGGGAACACAGTGTTTCAGCGGTGAATATCCAAGGGAGAGAGGATCAAGAGAGAACAAACAACAAAGAAGATCAGTAAAAAGAGGGAGAGAGGAAGGAGAGAAAGAACAGAGTTGTCAAAAAGCTTTAGATTACTGTTCAACATCTGTATAAAAAAACAACTGTGTAGGATTTCAAGCTTATGCTGCATGACAGTGTGCGAGTGCGTGGATGGGCTGGCATGCAACGTGTAAACATTCAATTATTCTTCTCCAAACTGGTGTCAAAACAAACCTCTGCAGAGGAAGTGCAATTAAATTCAAGCCAAAAGTATCAGTATCACTTAAGTTGAGTCTCCATCTGCAGCGCTAAATTGTTTCTGTATGTTACCTCTCCCCCTAATTAGCCTTGACCTACTTCTCCCCTCAGTCTACCTCTAAGGTCCTGTCTGCTCCTGTTCTGTTTTTCCTTCCCACTCTTCCCTTTACCAGTGCGCTTCTTAGCTCAACTGCTCTCCATCTTCTCTGTCCATTCATCTTTTCTCCACCCTCAGCCCTCACATCAATCTCTCTCCACACCACCTCCAATCAGTGTTCTTTAAGTCCGCTCTCTAATTACCGGTCTGCTACTCTTACAATCATGTAATAATGCTTCAGTGCTTATCCTGCCTTCAATCTCTGCCCTGCCTGATAACTGTAAGCTTGTGCTAAACAGCTTCTATCTGGAGCTAATGCTGTGAGGGAGGATTTACTGCCTGGACTTGAGTTGTGTTGGCGCTCGCTCTCCAGTATTAACTCGGCTCTAACTCTGCTGGAGAGCCAGGAGACAAGCCCCCTGAGGAGCAGAGCAATGCTGGATCAAGTAAATACAAGACAGAGCTCATATACATGCACCCATGCATGCAGGCTTTCTCTCATACACACACACACTCACAAACACACACACATATTGCACACCATTAGGTCTTTCCTGAGGACAGGCTTTGATGAGAATGTTTATTTACTTGTGCATAATATTTTAAATGAATAAATGTAAATTAATGTATAAAAGTCTGGATATCTGTTGAGCAGACGTGTTACAGAGTTTTGAGGCGGGAGGAGATATTTTAGGCATTTAGGGTTCCAGAGGTAAAAGTTTATTCTCTGCATCCAGCGCTGCACTTTAAAGGCTTGGATGAATCCACGTTGAATCATCAGTACAAAAGATGAGCAACTGCATTTAAAGAACATCTGATTCTTTAATAAAAGTTAACTATGATTCCTAAGATGCATTTTTATAAAAAATATCCCATTAAAACTTTTATATGTACCTCTAACGACATGTGGAAGCAAAGGAGTACACTTTAAACACTGTTCTTTATTTTAAATCAGTTTGATTTTGGGTTCTTTGGCAATTTTGGCACAGTGTTTTGTTTTCAAAATCTACAACAAAGTGTTTTAAATTTTCTACAGTTCTGATTTGCACCTCTGACAGGCTTCTTCTCCATAGCAAGTATAGCTGAGGCTTACGGTTATCATAGTATTTAGGGCAATCTGCTGTACCGAGCCAACAGAGAAGGCATGATTTCTCAGAAACACAGTTAAAATAATTATTTCTGATGGCCCTAAAATAAATGTGATCAAGAAGGAAAACTGAAATTACTATTTACAGCAGCTCCCCACACCCTGAATCATTTTATTTTTTTCTTCTCATCATTGATGGCTGTGTGCACGTACATTTGGAGCTGACTCAATTCATCTTCATGCTCAAGTAAGTTGAAACACTTCATTGTTTCAAGTCATTAATTGGCAATCATCTAAAAACAACAAAAACTTTTGAATTTAAGAACTAAAATAAACAGATAAATAATAAGGTGGATATATTTGTCTCTGATTGACTCTTTTACCTTTTTATTGGGGACTCATGAGTGTGAGTTTTAATGAACTCCAGCTCTTTAGGAACCCAACATATATGTTTACGTAGGGCTGCAGCTAAGGGTTATTTTTGTTACCGATTAATATGTAGATTATTTTCTTGATTAATTGATTAATTGTATAGTCAACAAAACATTAAAAACCAACCTGTTACAATATACTAGAACCTAAACTGACTTTATTAAATATGTTGTTTTTGGCCAACCAGCGTTTCCAAACCCCAAAATATTCATTATAATATCATGTAAATCCAAGAAAAGCAGCAAATCATCACATTTTAAAACCTGAAAATGCAGGGACGTGGGTTTTGTTTCAAAATTTGGGGGCACACGTGAAACGGGTGTTTGGGGGTCCTCCACCAGAAAAATTTAAGCATCAAGCAGTTAATTTCCTGTATTCTGGTGAATTTTTCTGCACCAATTTGTGCCTTTTCTGCATAGGTTAATGGTGAAAATGTCTTTAATGTCCTCAAAACAAAAGCCCTATGCTACTGTCATGTTTTTATTAGGGGGAACAAATGCACATGTTGTAAAAACTGACGGGGACATGTCCCCTGCCTCCCTCCCAAAAACTATGCCTATAAGGAAATGTCACATTTCTGGCATTTTTGCTTAAAAGAATAACTTAAATGATTTATATTATTGAAATAGTTTACCCAACAACAAACTATTTTTTAAACTGCAATATGTGCTGTACATGTTTCAATTTTGCTAAGATCACTTTTCCTGCCACATGATGGATTGTTCCTCAGCTGAAATCACAAGACTTGTCATGTGCCATGAGGACTGGTGGACAGAGGTGAAATGAAATGCTAGAAAAATAAAAGGAAACGCATGAAAGCGTAACAACACACAACACAGAAACTCTGTTTTTGATCATCTGAGCATACAAGCCAAACACTGCAGCTATGGTACAATTACCATGTAGATATAAAGAATAAACAGAAAGAATCCAGGGGCATTCATAGGGAGCTCTATATGGCGCAGTATTCCTGGGTCCGACAAACATGTTATCATAACTGACATCATGATAAATCAATACATCTGGCTGGATTCATGGTGGCATTAGGCCAGACAGCTGGGAGCCAGTCCATGTGCTAATAAATCTTTCCAGTCTGTTTGGTGTCATGAACTTGGCCAAGAATTTACTCATTTTAAAAATCTGAAGGCTCTACAACACAAACAGAGTCCCCTCCTCGGTTGTTGTATCTGCGTGTGCTTTTGGGTGCTGTACATCTTTATTGTCTCCTGTATATGTCTGTGCAGCACCAGCACCAGTCATTCATATTCCCTGAGCATGAGCCCTCTTTATCTGCTGTATCCTATTACTGACTTAGAGGGTTATTTTCACATTTCTTCTTGCTTGAAAGTCAATTAAGATGACTATAAACCTTGAATGATTTTGTAATTAAGGAAAATTGAGGAGGGTGAAGAACAAGGAGACAGAGTCAGAGCGAGAAAAAAACACCAACAGTGAAGACTGAGCGAGAGCGTGAGAGAGAGACAGACAGGGTGGAGAGGTAAATGCCCAAAAATAGAAACCAATTCCAGAGGAGAAATGGAAATACAGGTAGATCTGAAAGGAGGAGTGACAGGAGTGAAGAATAATACAATTCAAAATCAAGTCGTAAAATGATTTTGCAAGTCTAATTGTCGTGTTGTTAAAAAGCCACATACTGTATCATTATAAGATTTACTTTGTTCAAAGCAGTCAAACACGAAGAATGATTCATTGATTGTGCGTGGAGGCAATTTATAATCTCTATAAATATCAATTCTGAAGGCAGAGTTTTGCTCTTTTGTTTCTAATCAATCTTCTCTATCATAACAAGGACACAGTGTTGTAGATACAAAGCTGAATGACCGCATAAATGGATGAATGAAGGGGTGAATGAATTAATCTACACACCACACTGTATTAATCTATTCAACTATGTTGTGCTCTGGATTTATTAAACAAACTGTTCAGGCCATACAGTGCAAGAGACTGTTTGATTATCTGGGCTATGATTTACATACAGAGATATTACAGTATATTTATTATTCATTAGTCTCTTCAATGTGCTAATGTTTTCCAAAAGCATGCATCTTTCAATAACCACCATTTGTTTTAGCATTTCTATACCCAACTCACACACATGGCACAGACTATTATTTAAATACAGAGCATTTAAACAGCTGATAGAGGGATCTAGGCTCTGAGCTCATCGCTGCTTGCGAGCATGCGTTTAATGCTCAGCACAGCTGGAGGTCACTAAGTGAAGATAACAAACACTTGGGTTCAGACGCTTGTTTACTTCAGCCATTTTACTCTGTGTCACTATACGATTGTGTGATTCGTGCTGTGATCAGTTGCCCAACGTTTTCAATAGTAAGAGCTGGGCTAAACCGTATGGATTTGAGCAGTGCTTCTCAAGGGGTGTCACAAAATATATTTGAGTGGTCACACATGATAAATGGGTAAGAATTATATCAGAAGAATAAACTATTTTGTTAGGCTTTTGTGTGAAGTACTCAATACTTTTACATTTACAGGGATCTAAAGCCCAGTTCAGACCGAAGATCTGCCACAAGACGAAACCGTTTTAAAACGTTTTAAAGTGTGAACTGACCCGTCTCAGCTCGAGTCATGTCGTCTGATGGTGTAATCTACGACCTAGTCTGGCTCATCAGATGTAAACTGAGGCTAAAAGCCTGCCATTGGGCCGCTGATTTCAGCAGTCATTCTCCCTTCCTTCCTCTATTTGCATGTTACCATTTCAAAATCCCCTTTGCTACAGGAAACAAAACAACAATCACCTCCCAGCTAACAATCTGCACGCTGAAAATGGCATGTTTTGACAAAGATCTGGATCGTGCAATTGAGCATGCCAATTTTGTTCTTTCGATGATTTGTTGTAAACAACTTGTGAACGCATCTCGGAAAAGCCCAGACTACGTCTCGCAGGACTCTCGTGCTCAGTGTTGATCTGTTTCCTGACACGACCAGTCGCAGGTGATTTGCCACATCTTTTAACTCTGGCAGCAGCATGCGCCAGTGACAGAGACTTCACTAACGTACCAATCCGTTCCACTCCACATGAGCTTCCGTGATACCATTGTAATCATGTTCTGCAAGAGCCACGAACAGCCAGCAAATCGTGTGGGGTCTTAACGTGTCTGGTGAGTTGCTCCAGGGCTAAACTCTCTGGAGGAGAAAGGCCATTTTAATCACAGTGCTCACCTCCCCACGTGCAAATGTTCCAACACCCCGACACTATTTTGCAAGAGCACCATTGCCACATCCTGAGCTCAGTGCTGCCCGGTATGTCTGTGATTGACAAAAATAACCCAGAGCATTCATTATTTCGCCTGTAGCAAAAAGATAATTGGTGATTCCAGACCTTTCTCTAGCACTGACACAGTGCCGTGATGATGGTCTGGCTACGCAGGACTACCTGTGACTCAGCCAGTGGCTGGTTTTAGAATGTAAGGTGCACTTCCTGGTTAAACAGCCAAGTGGCTTGTAGCAAAGTCAGCTGCCCAAGTCAGTTAGGTTACAAATTGTCGGCAGACGGCATGTTCGCTTGCTACATCCCCGCTGAGCCCAAGCCTATCTCATTTACACTACTGCGGCTGTTGACACTTATGTCGGTCTCCGTCCTCATGATGTGTTGGTGTTGGACGGTGGGTCTTTGCTGCTGCTTGTTGTAAGTTTGTATGTCACACACACACTCAGTAACTGATTAATTGACGCTGGTTAGTTACATTATTGTGGCATATTTACTATGGTCTAATACGGTCCATCTGAAGCTCAGATTGTTTTGTTTATGTCATCGCTACTAGAAATGCAACTGTAGTATCTTACAATTACTAGCCTCATTCATAATTTAAGAGGCTACAAATTGTATTCAGGTACAAAATAAGTCGAAAAAGCTTAAAGTTAGATCAGAAGTTCAGAGAGTCATTGCTAGTCATATTGGTGTAATCTGGCAGGTTTTCAAAACATTGAAGACCAGCGTATTTCAAGTAGTTGCAAGTTTGAATCCAAGTTGTTATGAATCTTGGTCTGAATTGGGCTTTCAAATCACAGCGTGAGTGCAAATAATCACTCACCACTGTTACATATTGTATGAAATCTAGCATGAGGTCACAAGGAGAAACAGTTTTGTTTTGAGTATCAACAGTAAAAATGTCAAATTTTAACGGGATTATTTGATTCTGTTTGCAGAGGTTGTCAAACAGTGAAATTTGGTTACAATTTCGCTGCACTGAATCATGTTTTAGCAAAGGGTTTCTTTTGTATCACTGGACTAATAAAACTGCTCCCCTGCTGTTCACGCAACCCACTCTGAATTTAAAAAGCTGTTACTTCGGATGAACAAGCACGCCATCTTTGAAGATTTTCTGCGAGCATCTGTTTTGTTTGAAATTCTCGAAACTGTCACAGCCTTCAGTAAATTGGAGACTGCAGAGAAACAGCATGACTGTGTGGATTCACTTTGTCTGAGACTGTCCTGACATCAGCTAGTGGAGGGTTGGCAGCTGACATAAAAATGGTATTTGTTTATGAGTGACGAAGCTCTCTGTTGTCAAGGGACTTCAACCAGCAGTTACTCATGCATCACAGGTGCACTCTGCAAAGGAAGCTGGCTTGTCTTCCAGCCCATCCTTACATTACCTCCATCTGCATGGTGTCAAACATACCTTCTCTCAATGTCCGTCTTTCAGTGTACATGCAACAGTGCCATTCACTATGTTTATTCAAGCTCACACTCTGCCTTGATATCCACACCATGCTGTTGTTGTGCCCCCTGTAGCCCCTCATGCGTGCCCCCTGTCACCATGCGCCACTCACTTGCTAAACCGTAGGCCTCCGGCATGCATGTGGCTCTGGACCGTCTGCCAGCGCCCGGCCTTGCTGCCCCCCGTCACCATGCTTCGAACGCTGTCACTGCGACTGGGCCCCGCCCCACTCCCAGAGCAAGCACCACCCCCGCTGTCACTGGCCCCCGGCGAGGGTCCAGCACCGCCCTGCCCACCCTTATCCACAGCCCCACTGGGGAGGAACAGCGGGGTGGATCAGAGACAAAGAAACACGGACAGACAGAGAGAAAAAACCAGGATACAAAGAAGAGAGAGAGACGGACAGACGAGAGACAGACGCACAGACGTACAGAGCCGGAGGGCAAAAGATTCGTCAGTGAAGTTAGTCAAACTGGTGAGTGAGACACTTTGTGAGCTCTCAGATCGGTCTCAAGTGTCCAGTATACAACAACAACAACAATCCTGAGCAGCCGCTGCAGGTCGGCAAGACAGTCAGTAAGTAAACAGTGAAGAGGTCTGAGCTGAGATTTACTGTGTAACCCTGTGAGTAAATTGGAGAGCACAGTTGTCTTTTTGTGTGGACTGAGACAAACACATCTCCTCCAAAGTGCAAAGGTTTTGTCTAAAACTGCTCTGAATTGATGGCCATTGGATCACTTTATTAAGATAACTTGTAATGCCCAATTCACCCGTGTATTGCAAAATACTAGCAAAGTAAAGAGATTTAATACATTGCCCAAAGGGAATTTTAATTTCCACTGCAGCTACCCACTTCACTAAAATCACTTTGTGAAAATATTCCAGGTGAGAAATAGGCCACAGAGTTTCAAGAGTTTAGAGATGCAGCAGGTCGGCCTCATTTCACTCCACACAGGGGACAGCAAAGACAAATCTGGCTCTGCGAACTGGGCATAATTGCTGCGTAACAATGCAGATGCATCATCTTCAGATTTTAAGATGCAGGTGATGATAGCAGAACACTAATGTCTCTCGTCTCTCAGCAACTCAGCTGCACCTCCTTAGTAAAAGCGTGCCACCTAACCCACCCCTGCTGACCTCGACTTAAGACGTCACAGAGACGAGTACAGACAGAATGTCGGCTTCAGTACAGGGACCTTTCACTGACTGAGGACAAACCACACAACACACAGCTGCACACCAGGACAATGTCTTCAACAACATTTAGACATCAAGTGTAGGCTGACGGTAAAATGAATGATTTCTCACCAAGCAATTCAATATTTCCTGGCTACCTGTTGTGATTAACATGTCAATACTACTCTCACATACAAGTTATCAAAAACTGCATACAAATCATTTTTCTGCAGCACTTTTGTTTCTTTGTGGCCCTGTCTCCTTGAAATTACATTTATACACAACAAATTTTCAACAAATGGAGAGGTTGGAAGGAGGTAAAGGTTTTGTCTCTGTTCCAAAATGAAAATCAAACCCTGAAATGTGTAGGGTTAGCTAGCTAGCTACTGAAGGCTTAGCCAGCTGAATGTATTGTAGATACTTATTTTGCTTTTTAATGGTTATAACACTGAATAAAGACCTACCCTGCTCTACAGGAACCAGCGATGTGAAACAGGGAAAGTTTGTTTTCAACCAGCTATGTGTCATTACAGTGTGTGCAGATGAATGGTGTTTGGCTTAGAGTTTCAGGCGCTTGCAGCATAAGAGGGAAGCCAGACGTTGTTAATCTGCACACACTGCAATGACACACAGCTGGTTAAAAATTGGCAATGTTTTCCTTTAATTTCATTGACTTCTGTTTTGATCTTTAGTGATGTGGTGACTCGCTTTTATACTGTGATGTGAAGCTTCTGTGCAGTTAGTTAGGCTTTATAAAGCCCACTATACAGAAGCCTTACAGAAGCTACAGCTTCAAACTATCTTCATCTTTCAAACTGTTTCTGCTGCTGAGTGAGTTTCACATCCTGGATATATCCCTCAAACACACATTGAAGACCCTTCTGTCTGCTCCTCTTTTAAGCTGCTCTGTCGTTTTTCCAAAAATTTGATAACATTTTTTCAGAGAGTGCAGTTAGTTAACAGTGTTTGCTCCATGCTAGCTCCGACAGCTTGACAGACCATCACAAAGGAATGGGGCTTAGCAAAGGGTCAATTAAGAAAGTAGTGTAGTAACATATAACCTTAATTTATAGGAGACAGGGCTGGCATTATAACTACAGCAAAACTGTATATTTTGTGTGTAATTGTGTTTAATTTAATTTAGTTTTATTCTGTTTATGGATTGTATTTTCCTTTTGTGTTTTAATGTGGTTCTAATGGGTTTCTTCGGGTTATGTAAAGCACTTTGAATTGCCTCCGAGTTTGAAAGGTGATAAACAAACAAACCCGCCTAAAAGCATCATTATCTCGACAGAAAGGAGTAAGATATTGTTGACTCACTGATCTGCTATCACATTTCTCAGAAATGCCACCATCATCAGACGATTAAATGCCACTCAAATACAGATAATTATCTCAATAACATAATGCAAGGCAATCACAACAGTCGCTGCTGCTCGCTGATTTTACAATAGTTTCAACATCACTGCACAGATGCAGAGTAATTGATCACCCTGCGGTTCTGTAAGAGTCAAGTGAGTTGTAATTAGAGAGGATAAGAATGAACAGGTTCACTTAATGCCTCGGTGACGTGTGAGATGCATCTAAATGATGGAGTGCAGGTTGATATGAAACAGACACTCTACCATCCAAACACTTAATTGCTGTACTGTACACGGCAGAGACGGTGTCACTATTTTTGGAATAGGGCTCAGTAGACCAGACTCAGGAGGGCTATCAGGCAGCCTTAAAGCACTTGCAGTACTATGAGTGATGGTGGGAGTAGTGACAACAAATGAGCAGAAAACATGGAGCGAGTGGAGGAAGAGGTGAAAGGAGTAAAAACACACACACACATATACACACATGACTTTAAACACACAAAAACAACACAACAGTGGAAAAAGTAGAACAGAAACCACCCCATTAAAGAAACGGTTCAACACTTCGGGAAATGCACTCCTAAGCTTTCTGGCAGGGAGGTTAGATGAGAAGATCGACACCACTCTCATATCTGTCTGTTCATTGTGAAGCTACAGCCGGCTGCCAGTTAGCTTAGCTTAGCTTAAGACTGGAATCAGTTAGCAGATGTTTGAACATGACTAAATCTGTCTGAGTCTTAACACCTCTTAAACTCACTAATTAGCATGTTGTGTCTCATTTGTTTAATCAGAGGTGTCAAACATACGGCCCAAGGGCTGGAGCTGGCCTGCCAAATGGGTCCAAAACAGCCCAATGGATGACTCTGCATACCTAATACTGATGTGCTTTCAAAGGCTAAGAGGTGCCAGGCTTCAGGAGCCAGTAGCCAACTTTATGTAAAATGCTGCTTCAGAGGCCTCTCCACCCTGACCAGAATACAGTCCACTGAAAAAACATTGAATACTCAATGTGGTCATATTCAGTCAAGCAGATTCAGCAGAGGAATCTGTATCAAAAACTTCTTTCTTAAAACTTTCTTTTCTTTCCACCCCTTTCCACAGAGGTGGAAGTAGACTGACTGAACTAAGACATATAGTTGAAATTGCACTTGTTTTCATCATCTGTTCTGTAAATGGATGAACATTTTCACAATGTACTTAAAAAAGAAAGGGAAAAAAATGGAGGTGTTGTTCTTTATAGGTTATTATGCAATGGTTTTACTGGTCCAGCCCACCTGAAATCAAATTGAACTGTATGTGTCAGATGAATTAAAATAAGTTTGACACCCCTGGTTTAATCTGTACCAAAAAAATGCCATTTTACAGTGTTGGACTATTTCTTGGCAAGGTGCAGTAACTTTGTAGAGTTTCTGCTTGTTGCCTGGCAACTGCTCCAAACCAAGAAATAGTCCGGTACATAACCAACCCAGTATAGCAGCAAATGTCATTTTTACATTTTGGTTTTTGTACATAATAATGAAACCAGATATAATGTGTGTGTGCTTAGAGGAGCTGGTAGGTGGCTTTTGTTATGTTGAAAGAGCCAGGCTAGCTGTTCCACTGTCTCCAGTCTTTATGCTCAGCTAGCTACCATATTCTAAAACTTATTTTTGACGAAACGAAGTGAGAGGCAGAAGGTGGTGCTGATTTTCTCATCTAACACTCTGCCAACAAATATGCATAGTTCCCAAAATGTCAGACTAACCCATTAGCTTGAAAAGGTAAACTAACAGCCTGTTCTCATTCCTAACTGGTCAGATACCGCTGCTTTGTCAGTGGACCTCGACATCGGACACCAATGCACAGAGTCCCCCTTTGCAGCCCATTGGGCGGCGGCTGTTTCTGATGCAGCAGGCAACAATCGAGTATTAAAAGCAAGAAAGTCCGCATTTTTAGGTGGATGTGTCAGACAAACTCCGACGTTTTTACCCACTAGACTGCAGTTTGTTTTCTGTGTGAAACTAATGTAAGATAAGATTTATTTATTATTATTATTTTTCAGGTAATGAAAGTTATTATTAAGTTTAGCGGAGTGATATATCTAAGATGTGAGATGTCACAATTGTTGTCAATGTTCAGTTGTCTTACGCTCTTTTTCAGACATTAAAGTGGATCAAGTTACACAGAGAAGCTGTCCCCGTGCTCTTACTTCACCCACAGCCCTTTGATAGTTAATTCAGTAACTAGTAAGTTTATAGGTAAGACAGGAGAGAGGACTTAACGCAAAAGTCAGTGGAGGCATTTAAATAACACTGTACTGTGCTGGTAGGTGCAGCTAGTGATGTGTGTAGCATAACATATGTCACATGACGTTACATTACGTGTGTAACAGCTAAACGTATTTTAAGCCAAACCACAATGTTTTTGTTCTAAAATCAACCACAAACTTTTGTTGCCTAAACTTAAGGAAGTAAACCTAAAAATGAAGTGTTTTACCTACGCTGTAAAGTTATTTTGAAAAAGACTGTTTGCATTTAATGTGCACAAACTATCTATTTCCTGTGAAAGAGGAAGTGTATTTTGAAAAGAGAACCTAAAAATCTGAGGTGGGAGGGTACCTAGCGCCTCATTTTTTGGCGTGTAGGTCCACCAACAAAGTGGCAGTACTGGACGAGTAGAGATGAGAACGTGCTGAAGCTAACCCCTTCAAAGGTAAAGAAATATTGAAAAATCTACAACAGTCAACCCTCTGTGGAAACCCCTGACAGCTCAGGTAAATATACGTTTAAGTCTGCTACAGTATCCTGAGAAGCAGATTTGAATACTTGGACTTGAGAGGCTTAGGTGTATGGGGGAAAAGGTTCAAGTGAAACAGCAAGATCTGCTCTGAGAGTTGTCCGTCTCCATGGTAACACTCCATGGGCTGCAGGTGAGAGGGAAAGGGGATCTGATGAGGCTAGCAGGGCTGTAGGGAATGGGGCTATCAAACCTTTCACTTGTACACCCTGTACACTGTGCAAACGCAAACTAAAATGCTATTTTCCAGATTTGATTTTCTGTGTTTTGAGTTTTTCACTGTAACAGCCAAACCAGACTCAAAAAGGAGGGTCTCCAACATAAATTTAATTCTCTCTATAATCCTCTATCTCATAAACATTAATGATTTAAAGGCTGTTTTCTGTTTTCAGATAGGAAATATCCATTAATTTCAAACTGCTACTGGCAGACAGAAACACTGTCTTTCCATCTAAAAGCGATCATTTGGAAAATGGTCGTTAGGGCAGTCCTAGGAATCACAGCACTATTGAGGGATGCTGCTGCACATCTCTATCAGGTGCTGCATGGCCAGCAGTGCATACTAAACACTGCCTCGCTGTCGACATGCCTGAGAGCAAAAACATGAGGATTACCAGGGATGAGGGGAGACTCCTGTTAAAAGACATGTGACCAGACAGCGTTACAAAATGAGGCTCTCTGCCCCCCTTCAGGCTATTAAATGTGACCTTTTCATTGCTCAGAGTGATGTATTGATCAACCTTTGCCTCTGAGTATTTTTTGTGTTATTTGTCAGGTACCTATACTCAAAAAAAGCCACAGGCTACACTTTGTTTAATTCTTAATTTAGTGTGCAAAATACATCTTTACTGTGTTAATAATGCCCAGTTTTTATTATGTCAACTACTCATACAGCTTTGTGGGAGATTTCCCAGGTGCACACTAGCCCCTGTTCATTACAGCCCTGCCCAGATTGAGGGGTCCCTTACCAGCCATGACTGAGACTCACTTGGGCGTGAGGCGAGGGTCTCCGTAGGGAGCGTAAGGAGACATGTTTAAGAGGAACTCCTTGGGCGGGTAGGAGCTCCACCTCTGTTGCACGTTGCTGCTGTCATTGTTATTCCAAAAGTCTCTGTCTAGATCACTGTGGCTAGAGAAAGAGAGGGGGACATGTGAGACAGGTAAGAGCAGCAAGCAATCAAATACAGTTAAAGAGGAACAACATGATAGATGAGGCAAGGGTTGGGGAAAACAAAAAACACAGAAAGAGCAAAGTTAGAATACCTTCTCCTAAATCTAAAGGTCAGGGAGAGAGTGCTAATAAATAGGAAAAAGTGATAGTGTCAATGCCTATAAAGTTATATTCTAAAACTGGGCAGAGTTCTTTAAACAAGACACTGAATATGATTGTTTATGAAAAATAAGGTAACACATACACTCACCAGCCACTTTATTAGGTACACCTGTTCAACTACTCGTTAACGCAAGTAGCTAATCAGCCAATCACGTGGTGGCAACTCAGTACATTTAGGCATGTAGACATGGTCAAGACAACCTGCTGGAGTTCAAACTGAGCATCAGAATGGGGAAGAAAGGTGATTTAAGTGACTTTAAATGTGGCATAGTTGTTGGTGCCAGGCGGGCTGGTCTGAGTATTTCAGAAACTGCTGATCTACTGAGATTTTCATGCACAACCATCTCTAGGGTTTACAGAGGATGGTCTGAAAAAGAGAAAATATCCAGTGAGCGGCAAAATGCCTTGTTGATGCCAAAGGTCAGAGGAGAATGGTCAGACTGGTTCAAGATGATAGAAAGGCAACAGTAACTCAGATAACTACTAGTTACAACCAAGGTCTGCAGAAGATAATCTCTGAACCAACAACACACTGAACCTTGAAGCAGATGACCTACAGCAGCAGGAGACCACACTGGGTGACACTGCTGTCAACTAAGAACAGGAAAATGAGGCTACAGTTCTCACAGGCTCACCAAAACTGGACAATTGAAGATTGGAAAAACGTTGCCCAGTCTGATGAATCTTGATTTCTGCTGTGACATTCAGATGGTAGGGTCAGAATTTGGTGTAAACAACATGAAAGCATGGATCCATCCTGCCTCAATAGTTCAGGCTGGTGGTGGTGGTGTAATGGTGTGGGAGATATTTTCTTGGCACACTTTGGGCCCCTTAGTACCAACTGAGCATGGTTTAAACACCACAGCCTACCTGAGTATTGTACTCCAGTGGCCTCCACAGTCACCAGATCTCAGTCCAATAGAGCACCTTTGGGATGTGGTGGAACGGGAGATTCACACTGTGGATGTGCAGCCGACAAATCTGCAGCAACTGTGTGATGCTATCATGTCAATATGGACCAAAATCTCCCAGGAATGTTTCCAGCACCTTGTTGAATCTATGCCACAAAGAATTTAGGCAGTTCTGAAAGCAAAAGGGGGTCCAACTCTATACTAGTAAGGTGTACCTAATAAAGTGGCTGGTGAGCGTAGTTCCACAGAATAAAAGGGAGTTCTACGATAAGGAAAAGGATCTTACTCTTTCACAAAAAGCACTTGTAACAACAATCAGAGTCTGTCAATGGCAAAAACAAGCACTTTGATGCAAGTAAATTTCCTATAGTGATTACACTGCAGCCTGTTTCGGATCAACTTAAAACAATTTGCTTCCCTGACTCACGAAACATGGGTCCAGGTTGAAAAATAGTTACCTTTTTAAGTTGTAGATAACACTGTTGTGTTCTGTAATAATGTGTGACTACTGCATTTGGATGTTTGTGTTCGTATTTTCCAAACTGATTAAGAGAAATGTCATTTTGAAGTAAAGCTTATTTATTCATAACTTTGATTTATACAAACAGAATATACGAGCAACTCCCCGTCACTGTGTTTTAAGAGACTGTATA
This sequence comes from Cephalopholis sonnerati, assembly GCA_019142605.1. Lineage (NCBI taxonomy): Eukaryota > Metazoa > Chordata > Actinopteri > Perciformes > Serranidae > Cephalopholis > Cephalopholis sonnerati. Next base: position 29,352,653 of record JAGQAX010000001.1, read on the forward strand.
ATTCAACCTCTTTGATAAATGAGAAATATACCCATATAACACTGTCTTGAGGGCATCATTTCATGGTGGACATTTTAGACCGTGTAAGGAAGGAGCTACAAGATTAGCTTTCCAATCAGAAACGGCTGTTAAAATGTGATACTATCACCACATCATAGATCATTTCCATACGCCTCCATCTAAACCCTCCCTGACACCTACTTGATGGCTTTATTTTCCCCTCGACCTCGCACAGAATCTGGAGAGCTGGCAGCCTCCACCCCGGGCTTATTCCTCTTCCCCTGTGAAGAGACAAGAGAGAGAGACAGAGACGGATCTCAGAGCCGTGTCTTGATCGTTGTTTACAAAAGCATTTTTGCAAGTGAAGTGCACATTACAGAGGCTTTAGAGGAGCATCAGGCCCCAAACATGTTGTAAAATATGATAAATGAGAAGAGGAGAAATTGGTTTGATGCCAGGACTACCGCCAGCTTCTGAGGATCAAAACGTGACGGGGGACCACTTAACTACAATGAGATGCAAGAACACACTCCTGTGTGCACAAACACGTCTTCACACACAAGGCTTACTATACAATGCACTATGTAAGCTACATGTCAGACACCATATGAAATCAGGTTCATTAAGACAAAAATCTACACAGAAATTTACGCACATATTATTATTCAAAAAGAGAAGACTGCGCATTTATTAGAGGTGAACACTTAGAACCGTGTCTCGTGCAATAAAATGACTAAAGGTATATTTATAGTTGTGTGCTAAGAGGTTGGAGCATAGCTACAGAGCCCAAGCACAGACGTAGTGAGTACGTCGCTGCAGTTGTTATACTCCTCCTCACAAATGTAGCTACAAATCAGGGTTCCAGCAGCTATGTTGATTCAGCCTTAAAGGCCACAGGAACAGTGTTTGGTGAGTTTGGACTGCTTATGTCTTCTCCTAAAAGTTTCCAATGCAGGAAGACAGCATTGAAGCTATACTTTGCTGGTTTTCAACTGGGCCTATGTCGCTGTAGTGTGGGGAGTGTGTGCAGATGAACAGGGCCTTCCCACTGTGCCAGCAGCACCAGGGACTCCTGTGCCATGAGTAAAAATACGTCACATTTTGCGTCATCCAGCAGATTTTGGCTGGTGGATGGCTGGGGATTTCGAGGAGCTAGTGGCCCAGAGGGTGTCATAACATCTGCACACACTCCACACACCCTGGTGACACAGGCTTGGTTAATAATTGGCAAAGCATTCTTTTAAGCAAGCTGAAGATAGTCTCAGTCATCTTCTTCCTTTCAGTAACACACATCAAGCAGAGCAATCTCCACTGCAAATCTGCTGCTCACCAAACCTTGCTCTCTATTACAGTTAACAAAAGAATGAAAACATAATTACTGTGGATGGGGCTGTACTGAGTGTCATTGTTTTACATTTGAAGTTTGTGTTAATGTTTTTGAATGAAGCTTCCACTGACTGCTGTCATATTTTTTTGATGCTATCACCCTAAAAAAATGTAAAAATCCTTGAAAAAAAATCCTCAATTTGAATAAAGTGATTCACTGGATTAAAAAGTTTGTCTATTTTAATCAAGTCAACGTTCTTTAATGAATAAATGTAATTTATGGAGCTGTTAGATTGCTATTTGGCTGTGCTCTGTTATTTCAGATGCGTGCCTCTCTTTGTGTGCCACAAGCAAACAGGTTTTTGATCAAGTGAAATCTTTTGTTTTTCAAAGGCTGCTCGCCAACGAATATGGACTGAGGCACAATATTTTGTCAATGATAAAAACATGCTTAGAATTTTGAAAATGATTACATCTATCTTTTTTTAATAACTTTTAACTTTTGGACTTTACGACACTCTGGAGTTCAGAAAGTTTTTTTTTTTGGTTTCTTTGTTTGTTTTTCAAAAATTAAAATACGTGCACAAGATAAACTGGCCTATTCATTACTCCCCCGGAAAAAGACACAATGCTAATGATAGGCTAACTGCTACCTATAAATCCTTGTGCAGTCATGTTAGCTACCTGACGCTGAATCACCTATTCATAACAGTGAGGTGAACTAGTAAGCTCACGAAACATATCAGCCAGTTTGCTTTATTATTATTTTAAGTGTAAGGACATTCTTGTGAGCCACAATGGACTGTTTTATAACTTTTCAAGTAAGGGACTCCTAAATACCACCCACCTGAGAAACACATGTGATGTATAAAATGTCTGCCAATAATTATTGTTTTCATAGCTTAGTATTGTATGCACCATAAAAGGGTTTATTAGGGCTGATTTTTTTTTTAATACAAATATTCAACTATTTATTCCTTTTTTTCCCATATAGAATTTGAGAGTGTGAATAGGGTTAAAGTGGGACGTTCGGTTTAACCACGCAGGCTGCTCTCACAAACTGTTTGTATGCTTTCCTACAAAAAGGTAATGTGCCCAAATTTGTACATGTACTTAGAAAGACAACAATCACATGACCAAAGCGCTGATGGGAGTGAACAAGGAAGCAGTCCTGAGTGGTCTTGTAAGGAGGAAGGTTGGGATGGGGGATGGATCACAAAAACCCAGACTTTCCCTGGGACTTTCCCCTGGAGTCAGTGTTCGGAACTGTTTGAATTTATTTGCCTAAACCTAACCTTTGTAACTTTATTTCAATTGTGTAATTGTACATTAGGGATGACACATAATTCATGGGGTGCTAATTTGTAGGATATCATACAAACAGTTCTATGAGAAGATGCTGAACAGCGACACTCACATAATATCTTAAACAAGTGAACTGCGCTAATGACGGATCAGAAATGTGCAACAGCATTTTAGATATCAAACAAAAGCCAGAGACTTGTTTGTATTAAGCTGCGTTGAGCTGTAAATTCACCACCTCTGAGCAGAGGGCAGAGGATAACGTTATCTCAGAGCCTGACCAGGCAAATCCTCATCTCCTCTGGGAAGCTACCTCTGTGTTTGCAGCTGTCTGTGCTGAAGAGCAAATTGAAAGTGAAGAGCGTTCACTCTGTAGCAAAATCTGGGGACCAAAATGTTCCCAGAAGTGGCCTACACTGCACACTGACTAGCAAATCGACAAAAAAAACCAACAACAAAAAAATCCCTGCTTGACTTGAGGCAATCTAAGTAGACTGAGGGATCTCTGACTGATGATTCAAATCTTCAGCTTTCAGGAGGAGCCCTAATGTTTATTCATGGCACTCTGGGCCACTCCAATGCCGTTGTTAAAGGCCCAGTTTAATATGCACCTCAATTGTATTCAATATATGTAGTAGGGGTGGGGCTGTTTGCTCTGTCTCTCTTCCAGCTCAGGGGACCTTGGCCTGAGAAACGGTGAAAACCCCTGATCTACAGTAGTGTGGCAGTGTTGTCATCAATGGGTGAATTCTGATGCTGAACTATATATCAAAATTCTGTGGGTATCTGCAACACGACTGCCAATAAACCCATGCTTCAAGTATAAATCCATCTTAAGAAAACTGAACCCCTCCACATATGAGATACTTTACAATTCAAAACCTAAAAAGTGTTCTTCTTAAAGCAGACAAGTGTCTATCCAAGAGCTCTCTAAGGGAGAAACAGGATCATTTGGAGGGAGGGAGGAGGATTCAAGATATGAAAATATGCATATATTTCTATTGTAATATATTATACAGCTTACTTTACTTAGTCCCTGCACATTTCTACCACTTAATGGATCGTGCTTTCAGCAGAGCAATATACACTAGTTACAGTTATTGACCTTTACATTTTATTGAACTCTGTATTTATTGAACTCTTGAGGATGATAACACTGAGCTCCCTCCAGCTGAGTCACACAGACCCTCTACTCTTACATAATGTTTTTCCATCCGAACCTCACAACGTGGACATGAAGAGCACATATGCCGTTAAATGTCGACTAAACAGAAAAGACCTCTCTTCATCTCTCAGCGTGTTTTCGAGTGAAGCTTTATCCATGATCAAGGAAACAACATTTTGGACTTGATCCCTTTTGGAGATCTCAGCTACATCACCATCTGTTGCTGTAGATAATTATCATCATCATCTTGACTTGGGTTTGAATCACATATGCAATATTTTGACAAAATATGCAGTACTTCGAAAATGACTCCTCCATGTTAGTTATAAAGAAGATATCACATCGTGCTAGACGGATAAAAAAAAGGAAGATTCAAAGCTCGAACTCCAACATACGAGTCAAGGACTTTTTGCCAGTACACAATGTGCCTGGATGAGTTTTATATAACATTAATTTCAAGTCGTGCAGAAGAGAAACCATTATTGTTTGTACTTCCAGAGAGACCTGCTAGCCTTGGCTGTTTCAGGGGTGATGAAGGTGTGTCATGTTTCCCTCCTACACTCTCAACCCAGCTCCTTTTGATTGCACAAGAACCGTCAAATATAGAGGGTACACTAATTCATATTTTCACTCTTTGAAGTGTCAGTTTAACTCCTTCCTTTTTCCTCAAAACTGAGATTTTTCAGCAGCACTCTCTGCATCAGCAGCTACTAATAACCAGTTGCGAAAAGCTCAAAGGAGAGAACAGCAGAGGGTATGAAGATGCTAAAATTAAAGTGAGGCAATCTGCCTTCGAATGTTAATTGCGAAATTAAATGTCACGAGATGAAGAAGAAATAATGCCTTATTATTGGTGGTTTTATATTTAGTTTCCATTCTGCTTTCTGTGAAGTCAGAGGGGGCTATTTTACAGAGGTCACTTTAACAATCCCTTTATTTTCACAAATCAGTGCAATGTGCTCATCTTATTTCTCGTGCTTTTTCTTACAGTTTAGGGGGTTTATGCACTGCATCAGAAACACAAAGGAGACTTTGGTGTGCAGTCACACCGTCTACAGTATATCTGTTTCACATCACATGTTATAATTGTTTAATACAGGCTATTTTTAGTTTTCACTTCCCGTGACCTGCATGGAAGAAACTGGAGGGACCAGTACACAGACAGGGGGAATATACTAATTTAAAAGCCCCAGCTGCGCAGTCACTGGGTTCAAACAGAGGACCTCTGTGCTGTAAGTGATGGCTCTAACCTATACAGCCATGTGGGAGACAACATAAAGTCTCAGAACGAGGACAGTCTGTCATCATGATTTGCTGAGCGGACTGGATTTGTGTTCTTTCAATTATTTATGGTAGTTAGAAGAGTCACATAGGAGTGCCTGTCGCTGACTTCAGATTTGCTAATAAAAAATATAAACCCACTCATGATATTATAGCACCTTATATGAATAAGAGCGAAAAGCATATCATATTTATAGAACCTTTGACAAGGAACATCACAGAGGTTTTACTAGAACGTTATTTAAAGGCTAAGAGTGGAACCGGGTACTTTACATATGGATCATTTTTAATGCAACATTATAAATATTTAAAAGCTGTGTGAAGAAACACAGGACAGATGGTTCCAGATGCAGACGAAGAACACTACGAGTTTCTAGTCTCCTCACACCTAAAAAGACAAAATAGGTCACTTGTCACTGTTGTCCACAATGACCCATATGATTGTTCCAAATGCAAATCATGTGCATGTTTTCTGATTTAATACCTCTGTTCTTATCTTCAATATCCTGATATGAGATACTGTGTTAGATTTTGGATCTTGTAATGTGGTAATTGCTAAACTTCTCTGCCCCTACTCCATCTCCAGACCTCTTAGATTTTCATAACAATGTCTTTTTACTGTCCCATGATTGAGACTGGTGGGTAAAGGAGTTCGTGCCTTTGCAGAAGCTGTTCCAAAGCTCTGGAAGCCTTCCACTCTTCATCAAAACCTCCCCTCCACTGCAACTTTTAAAACAAATCCTAAAACATACATGTTTTCAATGGCCTTTGGTTGTTTGTAGTGGTTTAATATTTTAAAATTTCTGATCTTTTTATGTATGTAGTTGTTCTTACCAGTGTTATTCTGTTTTATATTTGTGCACATGTTATGTTGCTATATATTTGTGTGTCATTCTTTTTATTTGTACAGCACTTTGGTCAACTGCGGTTGTTTTTAAATGTGCTATATAAATAAACTTGATTTGATTTGATAACGTTAGGTAATTTCCTGAACTTACCAGACTGTTCTTGCTGTTGTATTTTTTTGTCTTTACCCACTCAGTTATTATATACAGTCAACCCCACAATACCTTTGATTTTGTCCATATTGCCCAGCCCTACTACATAATTTGATATGGGTGACGTAAAGAGCTTATTCCGTTTGGATATCCAGAATTTTCCATTAAGACACGTGGGACATATTATTCAGGTTTTAGGAGCATTCTTCGGACATGTATTCAGGAATATGGGTATTTTAACACAGTTTGCGACACATAGCATCTGGCCTGTTTACGGTCAGCTCAGTGCAGTGGTGGGGTTCATTAATCAGAGTATTCATGTCTGCAGGTAAAAATGGAAATATTAGAGGAACATTCATTTTCATTAGCCATGGAACCAGCTCTGTAGGAATATTGTCTTTTTTGGAATAAGAGTAGAAAATGAATGTTTTGTGCAAGTAAATGCAGTTAATGTCATGCTACTTCTGCTTTGACCACAGGATAGTAATTACTGTCACCACCAGCAGGATGTTGCTTGTCAGGAAAAGATAAAAATACTTGTCTGGGTCCAGACCTTTGGATCCACCCACTAAACTGAGTTCGAGTTGAGTGTTTCCTCTGACATCACGACATGAAACAGCAGTTTCTTGGTTAAAATAAACAACAACCAATGAGCACCACAGAGGGACACAATCAGCCAATAAGCGCCCTGTGCATGGCTACACACTAATGTGGGCCTAAAATGACGTTAGATTCAGGTGAACACCTTGGTCTCATGATTGGATAGTGAATATCAAATTTCCCTCCACCACATACTCTGCTCAAAACACTTACGGGAACACTTAAATCACACATCAGATCAAGTTGAAAATCTTCACTGATGTACATTATATAACTTGTTGAGAACAAAATGACGGAACAACAGTCAATGGCAACCAAAATCATCAACCCACTGAGGGCTGGATTTAAAATCACAAGGTAAGGTATGTTGCATCTATGTGACCCTCCAAGGATATGCATGTTTCTGACAGTTTGGTCAGAAACATGCACACCAGTAGCCTGCTGGAGGTCATTTTGTAGGGCTCTGGCAGTGCTCCTCCTGTTCCTCCTCACACAAAGGCGCAGATGCCGGTCCTGCTGCTGGGTTGATGCCCTTCTACGGCCCTGTCCAGCTCGCCTCGTGTAACGGCCAGCCTCCTGGTGTCTCCTCCATGCTCTTAAGACTTGCTGGGAGACACAACAAACCTTCTTGCAACCTCACATATGGATGTGCCATCCTGGAGGAGCTAGACTACCTGTGCAACCTGATTGGGCTGTAGGTACCACCTCATGCTACCAGAAGTGACAAGGACAAGAGCAGAACACAGAACTAGAGAAGAATCAGAGGGATAAGGAGAGAGTAACTGTCTGTGGCCACCACATGTAAAACCATTCCCTTTTGGGGGGTTGTCTTTCTTTTGCCTCTCCATTGCACCTGTTGTCACTTCTATTTGCACCAAAGCAGGTGAAACTGATTCACAATCACTTGTGCTTCCTGAATGGTCAGATTGATATCCCTGAAGTTTAACTGACTTGGTGTTAGACTGTGACCATTAAGTGTTCTCTTAATTTTTTGAGCAGTAATTGGTTAGAGTGGACGCAATGTCAGACTGAAGATGGAAACAGAGTGTAATTAAATGTGATAGGCGATAAAAATACAGTACATTGTTTAAAGTTTTTCAGTAAGTTACTGATGCTGTGTTTTTTTTTCTGGTAATGACAGTTTCTCCAGTTCTGTGACTTCAACCATTTTCAGTTCCTGCAATTTCCTTCGACTTTGAAAATACTCGCATTCTTGAAAAGGGAAAACAAATGTCTATTGCTGATGCTGATGTCTATTTGTTACCTGACTGACTTTCTTATCAGACGGTGATAGAGGATTTCTTTGCTTTTCTTTGGTTGAGAGATTTGTTGCTCAATTTCAAACTTGATGATGAATGCAGTATTTGTACCCAATGAAGGATTTGAAGCAGCCTGGAGGCTTTCAGACACAGCAGAGAGCCGAATGTTTATCTGAATGCAGCTTTCAGTGTCCCGCAGACAGGTGGCCTCTTTATGAATTCTACTGTATCTCTCTCTCTCTAATGCATCCACCATACACTGTATTATTTATCATGTCACATCTCATGTGTCCAGCTCGGCACAAACATTTTCAACAGAGAGAGCAGCTTTGGGGCTTGACCTAATCTGTACCTTCATTCAGCCACTACTGTAAACACACACATACTGTACAGCGCATACACACAAGACAGAATAATATTAGATTCTAGGACTCAGAGAAGGATAGATTTCTAGCAGTCAAGAATATGCTATCAAGTGCAGCTCATCTATCATTAAACAGAATCATAAAATCTTGAGGAGGCTGTGGAGGAGAGGGTGGAGAAGGTACAATGTTGAGAGAGTGTGGGTGGATGTGAGAAACAGAAGGGAAGATCGAGAGGACGGGGGAGTAACAGGAGTACAACGACAGAGTAGAGGGGCAAGTGAGAAACACAAAGGGACAGGATCGAGGAGGTCTGAAACAGAATCCAGCATAATGACGGCACCATAGCTGCGTGCAGGCGACTTTAAAGACGGCACATGTGATGTAATGGGGATGTGAGGGGGGGGCCGAGGGGGATTCCCAGTTGAGAGCGGTGTGGCCCTGCTTCCCTCTGGAGTATTTTTCAAAACCCTGCTGTCATCATGTTTGTCACACACCTGGATGTTCAACAGCGACCAGCATCACCTTCTCTTCCTGCCTGTCTGTCTCAATGCCTCTGTGGCTGTTTCTGCCTCTGCCTCTCCCTTCCCTCCTCCTCCCACTCTCCTCCCACCTCCACTCCCATAAAACAACCAATGGCATGAGACCAGTTCCAGACAGCTTCATCTCTCCTGGAGCGAATGCTCTCGTATGAATCTTTTTCTTTCATGGCCAGAAATGTACCGTTTGTACTGATGTGATTCATCAGAAGAAAGTGAGCAAACACACAAAACTGGACTTTACCAACCCTCTCTCCTAGAAATTACATTTATATACTGCTCATTTGTTTTCAAAATACTTTTTGTACAAAATATAATTGCTGTCTGGATTATGTTCAGTGGAAACATTTGGGAAGCGATTTGGCTAAGGAAAAATTGTGGTTTTTGGTTAAATGTTAATGAGTAAACCAAACGTGTAATCACCACAGGGGACAGGGGGCCACATGTCCCCCAAAATATGAAATATCCTTCTGAGAAATTCCTGTTTCTCCTCTGTGGGGGACATGCAGCCCGTTCTCATTCCCAACTCGTCAAATACTGCTGCTGTGTCAGTGATTCTGGCGTCAGACACCACCACAAAACGCACCTTTGGCGGCAGTATGATATGCCGCCAGGCAGCATCAGTTTGTAACACTGCCTGCAATTACATAAAGAGCTAGAAGTCCCTATAGGGGACCGAGGGGAGGTGGATAGGTCCAACAAAGCTGGCCTTTTACCTGGGAGCTTGCTGCTCTCTCTCTGTGTAAATATTGAGCCAAACCATATTTTTTCCGAAACCTTACCATGTGCTTTTGCTGCAGAAGGAAATAAGTGTAAAAAAGGAGGTGTTTTACCTATGCTGTAAATGTATTTTGGAAAAGACTGCATGCATCCACAAACTATTGTACACAGAAACTGTACATACTATACACCTTAAAAATTAAGTGTATTTTGAGCAAACACAATGCGTGTAAGAGGCATAAACTAACACGCCATCCTGAAATGTCAACAGCAGATGGAGGAGAATACCTTCCACGTCATGTGTAGACGTGATAGTCCACTGACAAAGTGGTGATACTTGATGAGTTAGGATGAGAACGCACTGGGACATGACACTGCAGCCTTTATTTTAAACACCATACCAACACGTTCTCACTCTCACATATCGCCGTTTGGTTATGGACTTTCCACATCCAGATATGATGTGAAAGGTAGCCTGAATTGTTGGTTGTTGACGTTCTGGGACACCCTGTCAAATTATGCCTCTTACATGCATCGTCTTTCATTTTCCCAGGAACAGGGTTTGGCTTTATAATGTTATGGGACAGAAACACTGCTCTCCTGGGTAAAAGTCCCGCCCACCCTACTCTGTTTTTCGTCACCTTAACTTTTGTTTGTTTCCCCCTGACGCCTCAAGTGCCATTAAACTATGTGCCCAAGAGCAAGATTTCAGCAACTGCGGAGTGAGACCAGGTTGACCAAGCATGTGGTCTATTTGAGTCCAGATGCATTGTAAAAACCATATCCTGGACTTTTTTTAGTGATGTATCACACGTGGGTGTGTGACCAACAGAACACAATTCTGTCTTTTCAAAAAGGGGGGAACTGCAAAAACACATTTTATGGCAGTAAGAGAGACATCTGATCCATTTTATAAAGCTGTATTGTTTCTGTTCTTCATCTGGATGTTGTTTTTTGATTTATAAGATCTTAACTATATTTTATTGTGATTTTAGAAGGGTTTCTTAACCCATGTCCTTTGAGGGGGACAGCGAGACGTGCTTCTTCTCATTTTCTATACTTCAGCAAACAGGAAAAACCCCAGAGCCAGGCAGTAGAGCAGGATGTTGAAAGCTCAGAGGACGACATATCAGCTGAGAAGGGGCCCAAAGAAGACATTATTGACACCCAAGTGCCCATTTTGGATTAGAAGTGACACGTAAACTAGAGGTCTAAAGTTTTAGCTATCTAACACAGACCCAAGGAAGGATAAGTAGAAATTATTTACAGACAAGCATAAGCACACACGCTATATATCACCAGTCAAAAGCATGGACAGTGTCTTTAATATTACATTTCTTAAGGTACATTAGTTCATGTAATTAAATGTACATTTTGTGGAAAAGACTGACCTGATGGCCACTACAAGGTCACATGTTATAAGACATTATTAAATAGCAATTTTGAGAAAAATATCTTTGGGATATGTTCTTTTAGCCTAATTACTTAAACTGTATAAAATCAAAATATTCAAACGTTTTTTCTTCTGAGTTTCAATAGGGAAATTTGCCAATATTTGTAATGACCACTCACTAAATGTCTTTCAAAAGCTGCTCCGCTCAATAATCAAGTGTTAAAATGATTCCAAAACACACTGGATGTTCACTTGACTCTGCCACATGTGCATGTACATTGATCTACATTTGCTTTACATTTATATATCCTCAGTGTGCTACACAAAGATCTTCCATACAAAAATTAATAAGCCACGTCTCGTCCACAGATAAAACAAGGTCTGAATTGGAGCACCGCAGATGCACATGTTGAATATAAAACAGAGAGGTGCTGCTGCTGTTGATGAACATCTGGTTGGGTGTGTCAGTGTAACAGGCTGGAGGATGAACCAAGTTTTTCTGCGTTACTTTCCTTTGAAAACTGGGATAGAAAATCAATTGACAACTGCTTTGATAATTGACTATTTCTTTATTTTTTGAGCAACAATGCCAAACATTTTCTTTTCCCAGCTTCTCAAATGTGAGGTTTTGCTGCGTTTCTTTGTCTTGTATGATAATAAATTTGAAATCTTTGAGTTTTGGACTGTTGGTTGGACAAAACGAGAAATATGAAAACACCAACTCAGACTCTGGGAACTTAAAATGGACATTTTTTTTACTATTTTCCGACATTTTACAGGCAAAATGAGTCATTAAAAAAATAATCAGCAGATTAATAGATGACAAAAATAATCATTAGCTGCAGCGTTATTACTGAAATGTTTATATTCTCATATCTGGCACATTGCCTGTTTTTTTTTTACCCGTAGGTGTTTATTTGTTTAACCTTTAGGAGTGTGACACGCAAAACAAACAAAAGATAATAAGGAGGATGAAAAAAACAGAGACAAGGACTATGAAGGGGAAACTACAGTGGCAGCGAAGAGACGAGAGAAGAGCGGGACAATCCTGGAAAACGAAATCAAGTGACATTCTGACAAGGACATGGAGATAAAGTGACAAAAGGACGAACAAACCAGACTGTTCTGTATAAAAGGAGAAGGAGGGTGACACAAAACAAAGACAGAGACATAGATAAGTTGAGGGTAAACAAAGATAACAAATGGGTTTGTTTGTCAGGTTCAGTGGGTTCTGTACTCCAAAGCAATGATAGCAATTTAGATTTTAAGGAGCACTTAACATACTTTATAAGTCTAGTAAGAGTTCATAAATGTTCCCTGGAAAATTATGTCATTTAGTTTGGCTGTTTTTCTTCCGAATAGCCCAGTTAACTCTCAGCTTGTGTATGTTTGATCAGCCGCCGTGCTGCAATCGCTCTTCAAACAGGGAGACGGACAGAGATGAGAGAGGGGACAAAAGAGAGGTGGGGTGTGGGGAGCACGACAGAGTGTAGGAAATGCCAGAGGATCAAAATGTATAGGAGGAATTATAGTTTCTCCAGCAGCAGCCAGTAGCTCGGAGTGATGTTCATTAGCATATGAATCATTAGCATGGCACTGGAGGCTGGAGGCGAGCAGCCATAATGCACAAAGCTCAGAGAGCACAAAGCCATGTTTACAGAGTGCACGAAGGTCTCTGATCGTGTTTGCTGTCATGGCCAAACATACAGCCTCTCTCTGGCTCCCGTCCCACACAGCACAGCAAGCGAAACAAAATTATACAACAGCATGTAGCAGGAAATCACTGTATACGCTCAGTTCAAGGTCACAGTGTCATCAAGGAAAACCTGACTGCACATCAGAGTTATAGTTATCTAAAACTAAATTAAAAACTAAAACTAGGGGTGAAAATATATTTTAAGACTGAAAAACTAGACTTAAGAGAAAAAAAAACATGAAACTAAGTTGAAACAGTAGTGTGCACTTACAGCTTTTTAACTCTATGGTCAACTTTGTCACCACACGAATGAGGAGGCATTGGTGCATATGTTTACAGAGACTGGGGTGTCTACATGACTGTAAAGCGCTGTGTTTGTATTGTAATACCTATTGTAATCCTCTTAAATCTTTCCTCTGACAAATTTACAATAAAAGAAAACTAATACTTAAAACTACTAAACTTAATTAATGATCGGTTCGACCTACACAGAAGCGATCATAAGCTTTTTCCACTTGTGATTAAAGTCTTAACTAGTCAGTTTAATCATTCAATTAATTATTACACAAATACAGAAAATTGTGAAAAGTACGCATTAAGCCTAATGTGATGTCTTTTAAAGTCTTTTTTTTGTTTTTTTAGGTCAACAGTCAAAAACCCAAAGATAACAATGTGTGATGATATAAATCAGGGGGAAAAAAATCCTTATATTGCAGAAACTTGTACCAGGAAGTGTTTGGCATCACTTAAATGATTAATCGATTATGAAAACAGTCAACCAACTGATTAATCGACTAATCATTGCAGCCCTATTTTGGTATCCAGAGCAACTCAGTTATCATATCAAAGTTTGAAAATGTACCCGGCCCTTCTCGCATGACTTATGTCATCTGCATAGTGGGAAGAATTTGTTTTATTCACTACTTTTTGTCCAATAAAAGACAATGATTCGATGTAAATGCACAAAAAACATTTGTGCATGTAAGACACAAAGAAAACTAGGCTCAAAACTTTTGTGTTAAAATAATTCATAAATAATAACGCTGCAGTGAGTGATGTACACTTAATGAGTGTCACCAAATTCTCAGGTTGACTGTCACAAGAAGTCATCATCTGTATCTGTTGCTGTAAATATTGTTGTGCCTGCTTATCCCTGTCTTAGTCACAAAAAAAGTGTGACGGTTCACGAGCCTGTTCTCATTCCCAGGGCTTCAAATATCAGCGCTTTGTCACGCCCTTTGCTGTGTAACATGGACGCCAAAAGAAGCCTTCAGCGTATTTATGAGACACAGCAGGATGTCAGCTAACTCCAGTGTAAACCTATCTGTCGCAATAGTAAATACTGAAAGCAACTGATGTAGTGTAAAGAGTGAGAAAGTCCACATAGGGGAGGTCGGACTTTCAGCCAGGAGACTACAATTTTTGTCCAGTGTGAAACCAAAAGTTAATGTTGTTTTAAGTTAACATTAGGCATTTTACGGACGATTTTCGCACACTGACATCACTCAGGTGATGTATTTATGTCACGTTACGTACTTATTTCATCCCAGAACAGGATCTGTTTTCTGAACCTAACCAAGTAGTTTTGTTGCCCTAACCTAACCGCAACCATTTCACAGCATTAACCATGTGTTACAGTGTGTTTCAGCTCTGTGGCCTTCACATTGCTGTGAGACACAGAGGGGGGCGTGACATTTCATCAGTATTTGACAACCTGGGATTGGAACATGTTGCAGTTCACAGAGGACCTTGGTTTAGTTAGCGGTTCAGTCAGCATGCCATTCTTTAAAACATTTTAAATACATGTCATTATTGAAATGTGAATAATAGGACCGTAACTTACCAGTTTACGTTGACACCAGGTGCAGACGCCACATAGAGCTACCAGCCAAACGGCACATACTACTGAGGCGACAGACACCAGGAATACACTGAGGGACACTGAGCCTGAGAGAGAGACAGAGACACAGAGACAGAGAAGAGTATTAGTGGATTTAATTCTACACTTGCCCTGCTGAAGTCCTCTGTTGAAACTCCCTACAAGACTATGATTGAGTTGAAGTGCTCTCCGTTTTGGGGGAACGTATAGGTATAATCAGGAGCAATGCCGTGTAATGTGCCTTCCTTCCTTTTCCCATTCATCCTCCTCATCTGGCATCTGTCATCAGCAAGACACAAAGAGAAATGTAACAGGAGTGTGAGGGGGATGACATCAAGGCACTGCAACAGCTTCATGCTGGCTGCATGTATCAATAGGAGAGGCGCACATGTCAGGAAGAGATAATATCACAGGGCCAGAAGCCATGCAATTACCAGCTTCCGTTTTCTCTCCTCTATCTCGTAAATCCTTCAGCAACTTTGTTCTCGTCTTGACAGATGAAAACTTCTTCCACAGCCTTTTATTCCTCATCTCTATGTCTTTCAATTACTGCCTCTCAACGATGCCGTTCATTCAGTCGTCTGCCACCTTGTCTGCCAAGTAATTCAAAATGCAATGGCACGCTGGCAAAACAATGTCTGCAAACAATGAGCTCATAACTGCTACATCCTTTTTTCTCAACAATGCAGGAGATTTATTTTCTGAGTCTCTCTCTACCTGAAAAATTCATCCGACTGCTCATTCTTCTCTTTATCCCTCCATTTCACTTTTCATCCCTGCCTGAGTATGCTCAACATTTATATACTTTTTTTGCGGCCCAACAAACAGAGGAAGTGGATTAGCTAAGCCAACTTAATCATCCTTATCCACCCTCTTCCTTCACATTTTATTAACTCCCTCTCTTTTAGGTGTATTATTCACCTTTTCAGCAGAGTTCTGTTTCCTGTTATTCTCTGGTAGCATTGTTTTTTCCAACATCAGTCACACATAAGATCAATAAACATAACAGAAAGTTCAGAAAGCTATTTAAAATTGAAAAATGCAGTGTTTATTCACAAACATTTCTCGCACACCTGTTATTATATGGCTTTATTGTGTTGTTAACTTGGAAGCTTCCTGGTTTGTTGCATCTCGCCTCACTTTTTTCTCTCCCTACTGTCAGCTTTGTAATAAAAGGTATAAAATGCCTAACAACATTCGAACAGTAAAATCAGTGTTACCTTGTAATATACAAATAAAATAAAAATAAAAAATAGAAAGGAAAATCTGAAAACAAGGTTACTTGAAGACAAATTTGAGCAGCTTGAGGCACATGACATTGAATATATATCATTAGCAGAGGAGTTTAGAAACTGATTTCTCATTGTTCACAGAAAAATTAACTGCAAGGCTGGCTGCTACAAGCTTACACTGAATCTATCCTTGTACGTCTCCCAGAGGCTCATCCAGCTTACATTTATGCAGAGGTTTTGTACCCTTGCGTTTAGCGCTTTGAATTCATCCAATTATTAAAGTGTCAGCTTCTTTTTACCCAGTAGCCTCACCCAAATTAAATTCTATTCGCCTGTTTGATAAGCTATCTGATTTTAAATGGTGAAATATTAAACATAGAAGAATATGGTGGCAATTAAGATCACAGGGTTGAATGTGTTCATACTCGGAGTCTTTCAGTGTGGCAGCAGAGGGTTTGTTGTGGTAACATCTCTTTCAAAAGTGTTTCATTGCTTAACAGATAAGTGGTCTCAATCTTACCGGTGTTTCCTTGCCAATTTAGAGCAACACAGAGAGAAAAACAGAAAGTTACATCTGTTGAAACAGCTAAGGAAGCTGAAAAACTCTCCAGCTGGAGGGCACACAACCAGCTGGAAAGAAGAAAAACTTTCTATTCAGGTCTTTCAGAGCTGCCAGACCTCCGTGTCTGGACACACAAGTGTAACAGTTTTTCACTTGGTGGGGTGTTATCAGCAGGGGGACTTCATGATATCAGGCACTAACCCACTGGAAAAGTGAATTTTTCTACCAGCTCAACCAACATAACACATATGTAAGCATAACACCAAAGTTTAACAAGGCAAATCATGATTAATAATGATTAGACATGGAATACAATCACAAGATTTTGTTGCTTTTGTACTTTGTATTCTGTAACTGCCTCTCTATACAATAGTTTTCATTGTTGGAGCTGGCCGGCTCCACCTTTGCTGCAAAGGGTTCAAATAGTGGCCCAAGTTCAAGGGACTGAAATGATGCATGCATATCCCTGCTGGGCTGCACAAGATAAAAGCCAGTCACGCATCCACTTCAACAGGTGTCCTACAATACTGGCTGTCTCAAAAGAGAGATGACTGGTTGACTGGTCTTGTGTCAGATGCTTGTGGAAACAACAGGATGGACAGGAATGCTATCCAGGCACTCCGAAAAAGTACAGAAAAAGCCTTTATTGTAATGGCTAAATCATCAAGAGCCAACATGTTTCAACCACTGCAGGTCCTTGTCAGGGGTTTTCGAAACATACAACACAGGCTTTTTAATATTTCCGTCCTCGTTTTTCTATATTTATTTGGAGTTCTTGGATTGTTTTCCTGTCGATACTGTCTGTCTCCTTAAGTTTTTTCTTCTTCTTCATTCTTTTTTTGGTTTTAAATAAAAAAATTATTACCCTCGGCGTACAGTTTTTTGGTGCACTTAAAACTGGGGTTGTTGGATTATGGCAAAAATTATAATCACAATTATTTTGGTCAATATTGAGATCATGCATATTATTTTTTTAAGATTTTTTTTCCTGCATTTTTTTGCCTTTATTAGATAGAAAAGTTCTGTGTAAAAGGGGGAGAGACAGAGGTGATGACATGCAACAAAGGGCGAGGGTTGAAAGCAAACCTGCGGCGGCTGCGGCAAGGACATGGCCTTTGTACACGGGGCACCCGTGTACAGGTGACCTTGTGGGCGTTACGATCACGATTAGTTAGCGTAAGTACTCACTGAGTTGTTGTTGCGTTGTTTGTTACATTTTAAATTAAGACTAAATTAAAGGAAGAGCAATTCAGCCCTCTTGTGTGAGGTGTATTTAAGTTTATTGATGACAACTGCTGGTGTATCATTCTGATGTTTCCTGCTATCACCTGCCCCAAGTTATAAGGACTAACAGCACTGTGCACAAGGCATGTGTTTTTGAATGAGCTGATTACTCATCAGCTTTGGAAACATCACACATTTATTGAACTTTTTTTTTTTTAACTTGGCTTCATTTACTAATGTGTGCATAAAAATGGTCTTACTCTGCGCATAAAATAAATGTGCACATATTAACCAGCTCTAAAGACAACAACTTTAAAATAAGAACCGGAAAATTTGCCACTGAGAGTCAGCTGCACACCCTTGTTTGCCAGTTGAGGCAGCTTCTTCTCTGAAATACTTACAACTCAATGGGAGTACAGTTCAGCACCATGGACAGCATCCATCCCCACTGGCCCTCAACCCGCAGGCTCAAGTGAAATCTGTACAGCTGGTGGACAGACTCGGCAGAGCTACAAATGGAGCTCAGGACCATGTTTGCTGTCCTTTTTTGTTATTCAGGTGTTATTGTAAACATGTAAAAAATCAAGCCAGCTGCAAAAATGTCTGGTTTCTGAATCTATATCATCCAGTAATGCCGTCTTTGTATCTTCTTGACACAAAAATGATTGCACGCATGTTTTCAGGAGCATGTTTCCCGTGAGATAAAGGGCCAACAACCTTGGTACAAATCTAAATACACGTTTGCATTCACACATCGCACATACACATTGAGATACAGTTTCACAACTCTCCACACACATATTGCCACAGCACACCCCCATACTGTACCTACAATGAAACCTCATCTAGAGTCTCATCCTTTGTCTTGTGATTAACAATGAGGGCTGAATGTTGCTTTGTGGTTCAGACTGTAATGGTTGGATGCAACACTCGTATTATCTCAGCTGCTGCGCCCCAGCAGCAATCTGTATTATCTCTTTTACCCTCACTTGAGAACAAGATCTTTGCCAAGGAGTGAGCTCATATCCTCCAAAATCCACTACCCGCTGTGACCTCTCTCACAAAATGACCTACTGAGCATCTGTTGCAGTAACTGGCTTCATTAAAATGTAATAATCCTTGTTGGGAAGTTTATATTCTACTGGGAAAGATGGATCAGTGGTAATGAGGTCCATTCTGACCCCATTTTAAAACTGCTATTGCTGCCTTAAAAAGAGTGACATATTACACTGTATCTGTTTCTCAAAATAGCTTTGACTGTGGGGTGTACAAAGCAGTAAAAAGGAGACTCTGAGTAATTTAAAATAAAATAAAAATGTAATAAAATTGTTTAAATTATTTTAGATTTCAAACACAGACAGTCTGAGTTTCTTAAGTACCTTTAAGGCCATTAGAGAAACTGCAGTTACTGGGTCTCCATAGTATGCTAAAGATAAAGTTGATAATCTAAAAGCCATCACTGAATTTGCAGTGAACTAATTATACATTATGCTAGAAAATTATGAACAAATTCACAGAGATGGGCGGCAGAGGTCCACATCAGTGGAAACAGCAACTGGACACGTTAACTTTAACAATTTATGACAGGGTGAGGAGCTCAGTGAACCAAGAGGACCTCTGTGTCGAGCAACTGCTCTTCCACTTTGAGATGAGCCAGCTGAGGTGGTTCGGCCATCTGGGGAAGAATACCTCTGTTTGCAGTTGCGACCGCAACTTGCTTAGGTCCAGACCTTTAAATCCACTTGACAATTCTGTCTGATATCAAACAAGCCTCAACTGACTGGAGGGAGACCACAGGACACGACGCGATGGACATCTCCCATCTGTCTGCAGGAAGCTGCTCGTTGGCTAGCCCAGTTCATTTGGAGCTAAATAGGATGTAATCTAGATAAATTAAGCAGCTGATTACTGACATTAGGAAATGTCATCTTCTTCAGCGGATGGAGTTTGCTCAGTCATTATGGAGATGGATATGTTGAGATGCAAGTTTAGTGGCTGTTTATGATTTTGCACTTTTGCAACCTAATCCTCTTAAACAAAAGCTCATAACAGGCCGAGTTAGGTTGTGTCCTTAGCCGTGCCCAACAGCTAAGTGCAGCCCTATGCGAAGCCCTCCTGGCTACCTGCACATAGTACAAGGTGGTTGCTATGCAAAGTATTAACTTCTTACCTTCTTTTAATTCATGGATTACCTCATAATTTTGCTTATTTAATTTATTTATGTTAATTTGTATGTAGTTATTTATTGTGCAACCACTGAAAAATTGTCCAACATCACTTGGATGGTATTAAAAACCACCTGTAGGCTTACACTTTTTGTTAGGTGGTATGTTACTTGCTGTGTCGAGGGATGTTGCTACACTTCCTCATAGTTTCAATCACAAAAGCTTGTTTATTTACCGGTTCATTAACCTAATTTTTACATATTTCTGCATGTCATTTTTTAGGTTAAGCAGATTTTTCCCCTGCAAATATGAACTCCTTAATCCACTTCTCCACAGTCAGGCCACCACAGAGCTCGAAGTTTTTTTAAATGTATCCATATTGAAGCAGTTAGTTAGCCATATAATTAGTTTGTTACCAGTTTCTAGGGTAACCAGGCTACGTGTCGTGATATTAAATTGTGTAAAGAGATTAGATGTCTGTTATATACATCCATAATATCACAACTAACAAGCAATCAGACTGCTTGATTAGACCTATCTGTGAGCATCATGACACAAACCCATATGTTGATGAAGACTGTGTGATATAAATAAACGCTCAAAATAAAGCTAGTAGGAAGATTTTGAGTTGTTTCTTAGGCCAAGAATGATTACTTATCTAAAATAATCTTTAAACACAGCTTAAAAAAACCTTGTTCATGTATCAGAGAAAGCTTTTTATTATGTATGAAAGCTAAAAACATGTATTTCCTGACTTTTTCCTCAGTGGTCCTGTATACTGTATCAGCTCTGAGCTCCATCGGGGATAATAACCTGAGCCTTTGTTGATCACCAGAGGGGAATATTTAGGTATGATAGCTGTCTTATTAAACAGAAAAATAAAAATCATGTCATGTTAAAACCTGTCCTTCAAGAGTAGCTACATGCTCTGCTGATGTAATGATGCAACACCAGGTCATGGAAGGTCCAATAAATGTGGATTACCTTCAGACTCAACAACTACTGTGCTGTGTTTGGTATCATACTGGGTGCAACTGACTTCTCCAGTACTGCTTACATCACTTGAAACTCTATATTTTTCCCTCTGTGTTGTGTATTTTGGAGTAACATCATATATAGTCTGAGGTCATTTAGTTAATAAACTGATTCATACTTAATTAAAGGCAGAGGTGTAGTCCTGTTCACTATTTTCTTCAGTTATTTTTGTCTAACATCTTCCTACTTACAGCCTCTCTGCAAACACACCATTATTTTCACTCAAGGTACTTACATAATTTATGACACAACTGATTAAAACTGCTTATTAAAAAAATACAGCATTCATAAAACTGCTTTTGTCTCTCTCCCCCACATGCAGCGCCCTCTTTCACTCTCAGTCCCACACCTATCATTCAAAATTTTGCAGCACTTAACAACAAATGATTGATGACAGTTGAGTACTATTAGGTGACAGGGGGATATTTAGTCAAGTTTTGTAGCTAAGAGAGCAAATAATCTCTTTAAGAAAACTAAGACTGGTATATTTTTCCTTCCGCTACCAAACACAAGCTAACTTTTAGAGACTATTATCCGTTACTGTAACACAAGTCACATTAAAGTGAAAACTATTCTGTCGCTGACTTTATTCCAGTTTAATAACATTGTGAGGATTTGCATGTTAATGTAACTGGCAACAATTCATCTAACGTTACTCTGTAACGGGGGAGATCTCTGTGAAATGTCTGGAAAACACGGATGCTTCACACACATCTTCCCCCAGCAAACATCTATACAATCAGCACAGTTTCAAGATGGACACCCATGATGAGTGTCACCAGTTTAGTATCTGACCAAATATCTCCCCTTCTGTTCCTCAGATATGACGTTGAATAATGGTCAGAAAAGTGTTTTATGCAGAACATTATAATGTAACAGTGAAACTGACCTTTGACCTCTTGGATACAAAATGTCATCACTTAATTATTTTGACCTATAAGACATTTGTGTGTTTTGTCATAATTAGCATATGAATTCTAGAGTTATGGCCAAAAGCATATTTTATGAGGTCAAACTGGCCTTGACCTTTGACCTTCGACAACAAAGTTGTAATCAGTTTATTCTCCAGTCCAAGTGGACATTTGTGTTGAATTTAAAGAAACTTCCTCAACTTGAGATTTCAAGTTCACAAGAATGAGACAGATGAGGTCACATAGACCTCGACCTTTGACCACTGAAATCCACTCAGTTCATCGTGAGTCCGAGTGAATGTCTATGCCAGATTCGAAGAACTTCCCTCAAGCTGTTCTTAAGATATTGTGTTCACAGGAGAGAGACAGATGAGGTCACATAGACCTTTGACCTTTGACCACTGAAATCCAATCAGTTCTTGCTGTTCTTGAGATATCGTGTTCACAAGAATGAGATGGATGCAAGGTCACGGCAACCTTGGCTTCTGACCCTTGACCACCAAACTCTGGTTCAGTTCAGTACACATTAGAGCGGTTATTTTTGCGTTTCCATTGTGAACAGTTGTGGACAGTACCAATAAAACAGTTCCATGCCATCCCCATTTGTTGTTACCCTTCTGTTGAGGTACCTAGCACACTGACCAGATACTACAACGTGAAGATAAAACACTGCAGTCCATTGATTGGTCAATAGAGAAACATCACTCTTGCTCAGGTTTGAGTTGTGGTTGGTTTTAAATGGTATGAATGACTGCCATATGTGTTAGGAAAACATATAGCCTACGAAACACAACTTAAAGTAAAGGACTATATATATATATATATGACTCTTTCTAAAGTACCCAATAAAGCAAATCACTTATATCTCAACTCTAAAATACAATTTCTACATTCAGTTAAACATTGAATAGACTTTAACGACCTCCACCTGACTTAATGATCTGCAAAATACACCCTTGGCTAACTTCTCAATGCTGAGACTACTCTAGTAACGTAGCTACAGGCTAATCCACCAGAGGGTCTTTAGTCCTCTGGTGGCCAAAAATTAATGACAGCAGTTTAAAGATTCGTAAAGTTGATGTCATTTGATAATGCGATCTCATCCCAGCAGCACAAGTTAAACATTGTTAAGAGCAGATGTATTATATCAAATGGAGAGAGTGGCTGCACTGTCCTTTGGAGCCACAGAGGAACACGCCAGACTGATTTTCTAAATAAACCTTGAACCGAAATGACCCCCACAACAAATGTCAAAAGAGATTCTGGCACTCAGGCAGAAGTTATGAAGAACAATGGAGGAGTAACATTTTTGGACCTCTAAATTCCCAGACTTTATTCTGTGATCCTCCTGGATCATATCTATTCTATTTGAGTAAAACCCCTCATAAAAGGTAGAACAGGGACACCAGATTAAAAGACTAATGTTGTGATTATTTACATACAGCTTTAGCCCAGTTTGCTGCTGTGTTGGATAATGTGCTGCTCTCAATTTCACACAGTATTTTGTGCATTATTCTCTGTTGAGTGTTTGGTCTGAAACCATCCTTAGTGAGCTTTAGAGGTGCTGGTAGGCGTTCCTTTGAACTTTAAACGGGCTCTTCTGGCTATCTGTTTCCCACTGCTTCAAGTCTTTATGCTGAGCTGCATACTTAAAGGGAGACTTTTGATTTTTGACCAGCTTTGTATCATAACAGTGTGGGTAGTACGTGTAAATGAACTGTAGTAAACTCACCAGCATATTACCAGCACCCAGAGCTCCCTGCTCACCTCTCAGCTCAAAAAGATCTTTGCTCGCTCTAGGGCTGTTGCTTGAAGTACAGACTGTACTTCTGCATTTTCATATGCCCACCACCATGGACACAAAAAGTATAGGACATATGCTCCTCTCTCTATCTCTCAAACTGCTATTACTGCTATTTCTCACCTAAAATGTTTTTAGAAATATATTTCAGCTTACCATTTAACTGTAGTTCAAGATCTTTTGTTACTAGCCAGCCGCCATATTTTTTCCTGTGTCAAAACGGACAGGCGCACATTACGTCACCCATCTGTGGGAGCATTTATTCATCCAGTGGGTGCTGTGCAAAAGCAAAAGCCACAGCCCTTTTCCTCCGTTTTCTCTGGTCATGCAGCACCAATGTCAACAGTATGTGCATCTTTGTACTACATAGACAGCCCAGTTTTATGAATTTAACATCGTCCTAGCAGACATAAATGAGAATTCTTCCCCGAAAAAAAAGTTACGAAAAAGTGTGTTTGCCAACTCCTCCTTTTAAAGTTGCTTTATGTTATATTGATGTTGCCTTGTTCCCAGATTACACTGTTATTATTACTGATAAAAAGGTCAGCCAACATTATGAAAATAAGACCAACTGTCTAACTATCCTAAAGGCTCACCTTCTCTTTCAAACACTCCCCCACTCCGTCCTTCCTAATTCAGTCCATGCTCTCTTCTCTCGTGGGCACCAGTATCTCTCTCTGTTTAATGTGGCCCTTACTCTCTCTGAGTCTCCTCTCTTCCACCTGCTGTGCTTATCTGTTTGTGCTCTGTTCACTCAGCCCCTGGTGTTAGCGACTGGCACGACACAGAGAATAAGCACTATTAGTCACCGGAGACCTCCGGAGGAGCATCTCTTGCCGTAGGTCGGAACAACATGGAGAGGGCCGCCACCACGGGAGGTGACCCTTGATTGGCACAACAGACGCACTGCCAGCAGAGTGGCGACCAGTGGGAGGAACATGGGCATCCAATTATACAGAAAACCAAAGGGGAATGAAAGAGAGGAGAGCATGTCTCTGTTTAAAGGACTACGACTGTATCAAAGCTCAGCCTTGCTTCAAGTGTCTCTGTTTTTTCGGACTGCTTGTTGTATGTGTTGAGCCACTAAGAATAAATGGTTATACTCTGAAGATTACATTATTTACTCCTCGTGAAGTATCAGTGGCAGGAGGGAGGAGGAGGGAGGAAGCTGTGAGAAATTTGGCAGGTAGAGTAGACAGCCGGATCAATCTTGAAATCCCAGCAGGTGTGTGTTTGTCTCACATGTAACCACCTGACTGGCTGCCTAGTTGGCGGGAGTTCAGTTTTGCTGAACCTCGCTGTCAAAGGTAGAGGGCTGATTAGTCAGTAAGCATTTATTTACGTCATTTAATCATGACAAATGTTGTGTACCTGTAAAATTATTCATTCCAATTACATTTTATTAAACAGAATAAATTGACTCCTTTATTTGGCTCCATTTTACGTTCAACTGATTGCACAGATCTGTTCTTTGGCTCTACCTCTACTTACACATCCCTGACCTCCCTCAGGACGTCTTGTTCCCAGCAACTCTTGCTCCAAATCTTCGTCCAAAAACATTGGCTGCCTGGGGGCGATCTCATTCTTTCCACTGCTTACCCCCAAAGTACAGCCTGAAGCATAACATTTTTACAAGACAGAGAATCTGTTTGTCTTTGATAATGAAAATAAATGCTTTAGTCGGGATAACTGACTCGTCTGAGATGGGTGTCATTTCTAGGCCTCAGGGTTTTATATGATATGCCGGTGAACTGGATATCGAGAAGCTTGGGTACAATTCATGCATACTTTGTCTGTCACTTTAAGGTTATTGGTTAGCTCACAGACCAAATACATGGCAACCTTAAAATTAATTTGCTGCAGGTCAGTGGCTGTACTGTGGCCAAACTGTGGTCAGGAACTGTGGTTAAGGCAAAGAGCAGATATTTTTTTCTGTATTGCACAACAGCAGCTCTCTGACCTTTATTACATGTTAGAGGTTCCTGCAATTTCATCACCTCCGTGCCCAACCAGGTCACACGGAGCCTCATTATTTTTCATGTTTTGGAGTCATAAACCTTGACTGTGAAAACTCAGGCACCCCTGAAATTTCCTGGAGACAGGTGTTTCGGAGGAAATGTCCATGTCCTCTTCTTTCACTTGAGATACACTTCATTTAGACAAACGTTTCAGTCCTTAGAACTTCATTAGGTAAAGCAGGCTCATAAACCAAAACCAAACTGCAAAACACAGCCCACTTATCCCTGCATAATAAAAGGTTTGGTTGTTTTTCCTGTCTTGATGTCAGAGAATAACCTCACTGTTTTCTGGTGTGCTCAAAAAACAAAAGACAGAATATCCTGAATAAATTGAACTGATTGTAAACAACGAAAATTCCTACATTAAGCAGGTACGACACCCTTTGCAAAACTGATTAATGCAGTTCAAACCAACAACTGTCTGTTTGCCTGTTTTTTTCACTTTATTTAAGCTAGTGTGAAACCGTTCACTTGGACTCCCGTGATCATCAAACATTTGGATAGAGACCATTTGAAAAGATGGGCCTTTGTTTTGTGATTTAAAAACAAAGTGGATCAACCACAGGAATAGATATATGATTTTCAGTGTAATTTTAAGAACTACACCATTCTTTTCAGTTGAGTAGGTTTCATTTCAGTATTTGGGAGGTCACATATGAAATTCGGGGGATTTTCACTCGAAAATTTTGAGTGTCAGACAACTAATTCTAAGTTTAAATGTCTATAATTTTGTCAAAGTATAAGTGCTCTTCTACTTTCATGTTTTTATTGGGTGGTCACATGCAGATTTTCTAAATACTCTATACCCTATGGTTAATTTCATCTGGGGATTGCGAACTGTCAAGAAAGCAGCAGTTTCAGCAGTGCAGCCTCTATATTTTTGCATTTGGTTCCCAAGGTAACACACATGCACGTCAACATGTGAGTGCAGAATTTCTCCAGTACATCAGATAGGTGGAAAGGTGTTAAAACAGAGGTGTGCTGTGTCTGTGTCCCACTCTGCTCGTATTTTGGCAGTAATTCATTTTAAATATGACTGAAATGTGGCATCCCCTCTGTAATACCACAGTACAAATTTCTCTCAGTGTTACAGTCTAAAATAATAACGCTCATAACCAATTATTTCTTTGTGACACCAGAGACGCTAAAAGGTAGGCTCACAACTTTTTAAAGTTTATCTTAAAACTATACTCAGGTGGCCCAGAAGACACTGAAACAGGCTTTGCTTACTGTAATCATTCCTCCTGTCACTGGATATTACAGGATCCCTTCCTACTGCACTTTTAATGTAAGTGATGGGAGACAAAATCCACAGTCCTTGTTTTGTGCAACTTTGTTGAAAAGTTTATCTGAAGTTAATGGTTCAACAGTCTGAGTTAATCAAATCCAGTGGGCTTCTGCCAAAGTCTTTTTATTGTACAGTTCCCTCTTTGTGTTCCCTTGTTGAGCTGCAGGGAAAGGGTAGCAATGAAAAGAGGGAGTGTTGTACTAAAAAGGCTGTAACTTTGGAAAATTAATTAATATTAATGTGTCTATCTCAGACTGCTGAAGCCTCGTGTTATCTTCTAATAAATGTTGGAATGTAATTTTGGTCAAAACAAGCACTGTGAACTTTGTCCTTTCTGAAGGATGATAATAGGATGGGATCTCTTAATGTGCACAATGAACAGGAGGAATGATTACAGCAAGCAAAAACTGTTTTTAATGTACATATGGGTGTATTGGTGTCAGCAATTATTGTGTGATGGTTGAAGAAATGATTAAAGTTGTGATTTAAAGCCAAACCACAAGCTTTCCCTAAACCTTACTAAGTCAATTTGTGCCTAATCCAAACAAAGCCTTAAAGGGAAAGTTCTGTGTTTTTCAACCTGGACCCTATTTTCCCATGTTTTTGTGTCTAAGAGTATAATGGGAACGACACCTGGTCCAGAATGGAACAAAGCCACTGCAGTTTGCAGCGATGCAACTGACCGCAATGTAAGCACTCAGGGCATTTGTGCACCTTCAATGTACTTCCACAAAAAGAGCTTGTTTTTACCACTGACAAGCTCAGATTATTATTCTATGTGTCTTGAATCGGATCACAGAGCTAAACCTTTTTGTTAAAGAGTAAGAACCTTTTTGTAACCCACCAAACCCCATTGAAATAAATAGTAATTTTAGTGTGTATAGGATCAGAATATTTCTACATCTAGCTGGCTGAATTAATGGTTTATTTCAACCAAACCAGAGTTAGTGGTTGTTGGAACAGTGGAAAGATGAACCAAGACTGTTCTTGTGAGTTTTATTTTGTTTCTGTCGCCTTCGAATAAAATGTGTTTTATGATGATAAAATTGCTGTTTTTTAAATGAAGTCTGGTGGGTTTGGCGATAGAGACTCTGGGGCTGTTTCTGTGTAAACAAAAAAGATCTTACTCTTTAACAAAAAGGTCTATCTCTGTAGGGATCCTTTCTGTAATGTTGTCACGGAGAACAATGATGTGAGCCTGTCAGTGGTAAAAACAAGCACTTTTAGTGGACATACATGCCTGTTGCGTCACTGCCAGGTGCAGCGGTGTTGCTCAGTACTAGAACAATTTCCATGAATCATTTAGACACAAAAACATGGGCAAGTAGGGTCCAGGTTGAAAAAATACATAAGTTACACTTTAATTACAATGTTATCATGTCATAAAGCTGATTTATTTTTCATTAGTGATTGGTGATGGCTTTGGGAAGAAAGGAAATAAGGTGTCATCTTGCCAATACATGTGACAGTGTTGTTATATGTTGTTATAGAGGGCACAGAAAAATAATGTGTTTTGTCGTTTAATTTGCAAGATGCTTATAAGTCTGACGGACCAGAACTAAAGGGTGTTGGAGGTATACAAAGTGACGACAATGTGGGTTGACTGTAAAATCTTTAGCTGTGAATGTGTAGTGGAGGCACAGCTCATCACAGTGCAACATGGCTAACGGGTGCTGTACACTGTGTTTCCAGTTGAAAAGCAGGATTGCACTGAGCTATTTTTCACGTTTGTGAATGAGACATAAATTAGACAAATCCCACATGCATTCATGTTGTTCACTGTAAGTTCAATTTTCCATCCCACCTGCTATTTGTTTCCCCTCTCTCACAGGAAACCTCACATCTCCTTTTCACATCATTCCCTAACGCATGCCAGCTGACTTCATTACACTCCTGCCAAACCATCACTGTGACTCTGCAACCCTGCAACTCATTCAACTGAAACGTCAAAAGCATTCGCTCTGTTGCCTGCTTCTTAACCAAGCCAAGCCCCACAGGGGATGGGCATCAACAACACTGGCGACTTTCCAGTTTAAACAGTACTTTTTTTTTCTTTTAAATAAACAACATGTGAGTCTATCAAGAGAGATGTGTGACTACTGCTGGGATCAAACAAAGAGGGAAACCTTGGGCAAAACAAACACTCATACGTTTTCCTGTCGATCGCTACAGTGACTAAACACAGAGCGCCATGTGTTTTGTTTCAGCACATGTGAAGTGCAGCAAACAGGCTGTTGTTTGCCGTCTCAGAGGGCGGCAACACCACAGACCCGTGACAGACTCATAACCTAATACTCTTGACTGGCAGGTGTGTTTATCCAGGCAAAACATCTTAACAGTCTGCAGGCAGAGCCATCAAAGTGCGTTTCTGTAAGAACTGTGATCTGTTGTCCGTAATGAGGAGGACCCAGAGGTTTGCTGTGTGCGACAAGGCAGGCTATGGGTGAATGGACACCGCTGAAGAGTCATTATGACTCACACAGAGATGCTGAAGAGGAGCAGAGAAAGATGGCTTCCTGGGGAGAGGCTAATAACTCTCATAAAGTGGTGGAGGACTGTATGAAAGACAAATAGAAACGTTTGTCTGCCTGAAACACTGAGTGAAAACAGATACAGTATCAGCACCGTGAGAACAAGTGACCTTTACAATCACACCCCTTTATCAGACTTTCATTAATATTTACCTATTGATTAAGAATCACACAATGTCATTTAAGACATGATATTGCAATTCATCACATGCTGTGATCTGATAATGTGCTGTACCACAGTTTACGTCTGGTGATAATCTGTGTTTCTTATGGTCAACAAATCTCATAAAAGAGATTGATCCCACTAACAAGTATTGTATCTGAGTAACCAAAGCCTGATATGTCTCACTCCTCTGTGCCACAGACCTCCATTGTTGTCCATTAAAAATACATCAGTGAGCCACACTGTTGCACCGGCTGACACGTTCCTTAATTACAATGAACACAGCTGCTGTTGTTCATTTTGAGTCGATCACATACATCGTTCTGCCTCTGTAAATAATATCTAGCACACCAAATCTGCAGCTGAAAATACTACACAACAAATTCACTGTTTTCCCTGTTTGTTTAAAACTAATAGTGCCCAGCTGTTTTAGGAAATTCTTTATGAAAATTTTCGCTAATGACCCATTTTTAAACATTTGCGTGTTTAGTAGTAATCTATGGGCTTCATGAACACTGAACAAAAATTTGAATGCAACACTTTTGTTTTTGCTCCCATTTGTCACAGGTTTAAGAAAAGATTTTTTTACGCACACAAAAGACTTACTTCTCTCAAATTATGGTTGCAACTTTTTTAAAATCTGTGTTAGCGAGCACTTCTCCTTTGCTAAAATAATCCATCCTCCTGACGGGTATGGACAATCACAGGGGCGGAGCTATCGGCAGTGCTGCAAAATACTTGCACCGGGGCCCAGCGCAACTACGCTACGCCACTGGACGATTGAGATGCTGAATAAACAGCAGCATTACTACACAGGTGTGCCTTGGCATGGTCACAATATAAGGACACTCTAAAATGTGCAGTTTGATCACGCAACACAATGCTGTCGAAAGTTTTGAGGGAGTGTGTCACTGGCATGCTGACTTCAGAAATGTCCTCCAGAGCTGTTGCCTGTTTACTAAATGTTCATTCCCCTACCATTAGCCATTTCCAATGTTGTTTTTATAAATCTGGCACTACATCCAACTGCACTACACCAGCTCAGGACCTCTACATCCAGCATCTTCACCTGCAAGATTATAAGAGACTGTCCACCTGTACAGCTGATGTATCAACTGTTTCGCATAACCAAAAAATTCTGCACAAACCGTCACAAATTGTCTCCGCGAGGCTCATCTGCATACTCATCATCTTTACAGGGTGCTGACCTGAAAGCACTTTATTGTTGTGACTGACTTGAGTGGACAACTGCTCACCTTCCAATTCCTGCCAATATCCAGCAATGTCGCACAACCATTTAAGAGGAGTAGACCAACATTCCAAAGGCCACAAATAACAACCTGATCATCTGTAATGGAGATGTGTCGCACTGCATGACACAAATGGTGGTCACACCAGAGTCTGACTGATTCTTTGGACTATCTGTGACCAAAACCACACATTATAGAGCGGCCTTTTATTGTGCCTATCCCAAGGAACACCTGTGTATTAATGATGCTGTTGAATCAGCACCTTGATATGCCGCAGCTGTCAGGTGGATGGATTATCTCAGAACAGGAGAAGTGCTCACTAACACAGATTTTAAATTTGCAACCAAAATTGAAGAGAAATATATCCATTGAATGCATAAAAAAAGATCTTTAACTTAAACCTGTGAAAATATGGGAGCAAAAACAAAAGTGTTGAGTTACAAATTGTTAATTTTAATATGTGTTGTTTTGTTGTGCTCCCAAATCCAAACACTCCCACTTTGTTTTTGATCAGCAGGTGGTCACCAAACACAGTGAGGGGAGAGGAAACAATATACACTCAACTATAAATATAATGAAAACAATATACTGGATGAAATACTATAAGCAATAATAATTATACATTAAAGGTAAAAACAACTGACTGGCCAGCTCACTCAGTGTTGAAGTCAGGCAGGCAGTCCTAAAATGTATCCGAGGCACTCTGACTGTAGTTAAAAATCCTTTATTAATACATGGATAAACCAGCATGTTTCGACTAGAGAGTCTTCATCAGGGTGTGATGTGCATGTGACTATTTACCCCATCCTTGAAGAGCACCTGATTTTTTACAACTATTTGTACAACCTACATAGAGCCGTAATCCACTGCAGCACACCCTATTTTTTCCTCAATAGTGCTGTTAAAGTCATATAACACTATCTGAATCATAATACAAATGAAACTTTAAAGCAAAATTAAGTT
This sequence comes from Cephalopholis sonnerati, assembly GCA_019142605.1. Classification (NCBI taxonomy): domain Eukaryota; kingdom Metazoa; phylum Chordata; class Actinopteri; order Perciformes; family Serranidae; genus Cephalopholis; species Cephalopholis sonnerati. Next base: position 29,384,316 of record JAGQAX010000001.1, read on the forward strand.
AAATATCAGAGATTATAAACAATGTGTGTAAAGGTTGGAGCTCATCTCACATTTTCCCTTAGCATTTTTAGTGCAATATATTCTGTGAAGAATATTGCTAAATGTTGTTAAGGTAACAACGTGAATATGCACTCAAGTAACTTTTTCTTTTGGGTATGGCACAGTCAGTATTTTGAACATGAACAGCTTGTCTCCAAAGAATTATTATTATTTTTTAAATTACATAACTACATCTCTAATCTGTGATATGCAAATGTAGAACTGGAATCAGCCGCATTTACAGTAAATAAGACGACTTTGTGGATTCATAAAATGTGGATAACAACCACATTATCTCCACAGCTGTTAAATGTAAAATACAACCTGATCCCATGGAAATAATCCTGGATGCATCCTCTTTTATTGCAGAATTAATTCTTCATGCAGTGTGACTCCAACAAATAGCATATGTTAAAAGCCTAGTGTTGCATTTTCGTCACATCATTTTATCACCTTTTTTTTTGAAAACCCATGTAAAGCTATTTACACCCCTATTTTGTAATTAATGAGCAGAATGTTAAATTTCTCCGTTTTCACACATAATTTCCACAAAATCATGCTTCTGTTTGCTAAGTCTCAATTTGTGGCTGCATTCAGCTCAAAATAAATGCTGCCGTAGCGGTTCATGAATCTGTTCATCCCAGCCGGCTCTGCTGTAGCTGCGGTTCATATGAGTACTATTCCCTGTTGCACTATTGCCTGACAGAGACGCTGCCTTCAGCTCCTCCAGCCTTGAAAATGCAGGCGTGTAAGCTGGCATGTTGCAACCTACTTGGCTAGCCCTGAGCTGGAGCTTATCGTTTGTGATGAAAGGAAGCTGTCTCATGAGCCCTCTTGACTGTTTTACTCTGAAATCTTACACAAACTTTCTATGTTTTTAGAGAGTTGGAGCTGTAGTTGATTTACAAGACAAAATGATCCAGCAGTCTCCTTGCCTGGGGTCTGGGGCTGTTTCAGGAATAGCTGCTAAATAACTGGCTGATTTAAACCACTGACTATATAAAAAAGATGGACATAATGACTGCTCCCTAAAAGTGAAGTCAGACTGATGGGATGGGACAAACTAAAAGATCAGAGTGCACCTCATTTTTTTTCCAAAGCTGATTTCTATCATTTTAGGTAGTTCTTATCAGGCTGATGTGTGTTCATGTGTTTGTTTTTCTGATAAGTTTGCTTTTTATTAGTAATTTGATGCTATGAAACATGGTTTGACATCATGATTGACAACTGTAATTGACTTGTGATTGGATTAGAAGGGTGCAGTACCTGGAGACTCTGGCTCCACTGACGTCAGCAACACAAGATGGCAGTGCCTGTATCCAGGATATTTTGGCTTGATTTTTATATACTGGAAGGAAGTGGAAACATGTTGTCCATCTTTATACTGTCTATAATTTAAACCTGCAATAATTAATTTTCTTTTTCTGGGCCTGTTTCACTGAAAACAGCGGCCCGCTGCCACTGAAAATGGCATGAGAGCAGTGAGAGTGAACCAGAACAGAACAGACACCCAGACAGTTAAACAATGAGGTGAGACTCTCTATAAAGCTCTGTAAAGCTGAGGAGAGGCTGTAGATTGAGGTGCCTTTTTTCTGTAGATATGTCACCACAAGTGACGCCTTTTTACACTGTCACATTGTTTTCACATTGTCCTTTGATAGACTGTTTCTATGAAAATATCAATTATAGTCACTTTAAGAACAACTCCCAGGAACAGTTCTGAACTTCAGCACTCTTGGGAATGGGAGAGATTCATTAAACATTTAACCACCAAGCGTGGCCTCTCTTAATTGAAATCTGCGCTCTTTATCTCTGGATTAAGGGGGTCGTTAAAATTGTTCAGTATATCTATTCCTATGTGAGCATTGTTAGTGTCAAAGTTATAGTGGAAGTTACACCAGGTAATATAAGGAATCACAGTTTGCACCTCAGCTTTATGACAGGCAAGATGTTTCCCTCAATATTAAGATGCGTGCATTAAGATGTGCGCATTCAACAACCTCCATCCTTCTTTTTGTTTTTGTACTCTAAATTGGTGCAGGAAATTAACGCTCAAAATTTTGGAGCCCGTTTCATATGTGGCTGGAAGAAATATGTCTTTTGAAAACCTGTCCAGTGAGTCTTTTTGATAAATATCCTTTAAAATGGACAGACTCTGAAACAAAAGAGGCAGGATAAGATTAATAGCACACATTAATGTCAAAGCATCTCCCGTTCCCCCTCCTTCTTCTGCCTCCAATTCACACGCTTATTCATCTCTTGCTGTTCAGAAGCTGGATCCTCTGAAGTCCACGTTTCCAGATGGAACATGTCAGGTCGACGTGGCTGTCTCATTTCAAAGACTCCTCCAGATGTGGTCAAAAATGCGGCTATCTGATACAACCAGTGCATCCTTTGCAGTTCTTACTTTCCCACAGTCTATGTGTAGCAGCCTTTGTTTTATGAAACACTCTGCTTTCTAGGATTGTGATGTCGTGTGTGAATGAACCGCTGGCTGCTGTAAACATTGATATGATAATGCAGCAATTTCTCCATGTAAAAGAGGTTGCCATTAGCAAGCTTTTGAATAAAAACACCACTTTACAACAACAGTACACCAGCACCTGACTGTGAAACTGCAGGGGATGTAAATAGAGATAACCACCCAAACAGAATAGAAATTATGGACTAACACAGGTACTGTTTTACATGCCAATTAGTGCTAAATAAATGCTCACCCTGTACTCTCCTACAAGCAGCTCTGTCCTAAAATACATGAAAGCCAAATATATAAGGTGACCCTGAAACTCAGGAAATTCAATTTTGAATTTTTTACTATATAAATCCATTTGCAGCCGGTGTGGAGAGTGCCAGAAGACTGGCAGATAGAACTGAATACATTTCACTGCAACAGCATGCAGAGAGCCAAGTTTGAATCTCTGGTGGGGAGAGAATTTGCCTAACAGGATGGCTCTGCTCCGCCTGCAGGCCACCCGCACACTTTATCTGGAAGCACCTACTGTTGTTGTTGTTGTTGTTGTGTGAACAAATATCCTCTGTGATGAGGATCCACAAGTCAATTCACATGTTCCCCCAACAAACATCTTCTCTCTCTACTCAGAAAGTGGGCACAGTTTTCACTGCAGGACCAACACATTCTCATTCCCAACTCCTCAAATACAGATGCTGGGTTAGTGGCCCGTCATGTCAAACTATGATGCTCCAGATACCCCTCCTGTGCCAGTTCAATGTCAGCTCATGTCAATTTGTGCTTGTTACAGGACATTATGTATTTTCAAAATAAACTTTAGTTTTCACAGGAAATGTACAATGTCTGCTTGTTAAATGCATAGAAACTTTTTCAACAACACATTCTCACTCCAACCTCGTCACATATCGACGTTTGGTTCTGGATCTTCCACGTCCAGATACAACGTGCAAGGTAACCTGGGTGCATTGAGGTTCCTTGGACAATGTGTCAAGTTCTGCCTGTTACATTCATTCTTCAGTCTTCTTTCAAAATACACTTCCGTTTTGACAGGAAATTTGCCATTTACATGCAGCTTCTTTCAAAATAAACGTTAAACAGTTTTCCATAAACAACTAACGCCTGTGGTTGGGTTTAGGTAAAAAAGAACCGGGTCTGGCTTTCTAATCTCACGGCACGCTAACACCGCTCTCCTGGGTGAAGGTTGGTGTTTGTTGGACCCATCCACCACCGCCTTAACTTTCATTCTTGTCTCGCCACGTTTCCCGTTTCACGTATCCTGCCGACGGTAAAGGATGGCTTTTTTCAGTGGTGTCTGACGTTGCAAATCACTGGACTTTGATGACTTTGGAGTGAGACTGGGTTGTTTTAGAAATAAACTTTGAACGTAGGTTAAAAAAAAAATCTTCATTTTTAGGTGTACGTCCTCAGGTTTAGGCAACAAAAAGCCGTGCTAAGGTTTAGAAAATCACATCATGAACATAAAAACAAACAAAAACACATGGTTTGGCTTGAAATAAACATGTTAGTTATTAACATAGGCTAAAATTCAGTCAAGTGACATATTGTACGTCACTAACGTAGCATACTACACATACTACACACTATGTTGTTAATAGAATAACTTGATTTGAGTTTTGGTGGTCTCCCGACTGAAAGTCCAGGGTTTACTTGACCTATCCACCACCACTCCCTCCTGTGTGGGCTTTCTCGCTAATTGTACTATGGCAGCTGCCTGAAGCACTGACAAATGCCACCACCTGGCGCATCTAATTCCATCGCGAGAGGGTCCCTCTGTGTGTCGGTAACCAAGTGTCGGCATTTGACAAATTGAGATTGAGACCAGGTTGGCATGACTGGTGAACTACAGAAAGTCACCAAGGTTTATGTGTTGGGAGTTATGTGTTAATCCATCAACACCTTATGTATTTGCACTACAACCTGTAGAGCTGCACTGATTAGTCGATTAATCAGTTAGTTGTCAAATTAAAAATTCTCTGATTCCAGCTTTCTAAATTTGAGTAATTTACTCCTCCATGACAGCAAACTGAATATCTTTTGGCTGTGGGTAAAACAAGACATTTGAGGACGTCATGTTGGGCTTTGAGAAACACTGATCAACATTTTATCACATTTTATAGACCAAACAACTGATCCATATATTGAGAAAATAGTCGACAGATCAGTTGACAATGAAAATAATCAATAGTTGCAGCCTTATAGTGTACATATCACATCAAGTGCCTTTTTGCTGAAAGGCACTAGGCAAATAAACTTGCCTATACCTATGCATATACCTATGTATACATGTATATATATTCTTGTTTAAAAATAGTATAGTTCCTTTTTTCAGTGCCACTTTTACTGCCGTGTTTCACTTCTTAATTTCTGTGTGTAGCATGGATGGGGGCTACAACTCCATTTCATTGTATAATTCTGTATTGTACAATGCTTTAACGCTCGACCTTGAACTTTTGATGAAATACCACTCATACCCACTGATGTTCCTAAATTATTCTTACCACTCATGTACATTCTCCACTGGTACATCGAACCTGTTGAATAGAATAATGTATTATTTTGTTTCACTAAATGATGTCTAAGCCACACAATGATGGCATTATCATGCCGCTTGAAGGGTTTACATTGAGTAGAGTGAATGTTAAAAGGCTGCGTGGGGCTTTGAAATGGTGAAACATTATTACTTTCATTAACTGATAATAAACTGTAAATAAACGCCCTGGCCTCAACCTGATTCTTTGAAATATACTTTGAAATTGAGTTTGAGACCTGCTGATTATCTAGTGTGGCAAACTGTGTCAGTGGGTTAAAATGTCCCAAATTATACCAATATCATACTTCAGAGACTGAAAATTGACTGAGGTGACAGAAGTTTAATGTGGGAACAGATGAGGCAAAGAAATGAAAAAGATGGAGAGAGAGTTTGCACAGGGTTCAGCCTGCTGGTCTGCCTGCAGTGCTCACACATTCTGAATATAAAATCCAGCCTTTTTTTTTGCCTTGAAATAAATATGATTTCTTGTTTTTTGGAGGATCACTGCACACAGTCCCATATATGTGCTGTCAATCATCCCTGAGAGCAGATGGAGCGGCCAGACGGCTGGTGATCTTCACCTTAAAACATCCAGCTTGCTACACTCCTGAGAGAAGCTGCATAAGTTTCTACATCCTCCCCATACATTACTGTGAAAAACATGCAGCATCATTAACCCCTGTCAAAGACCTATTTTAAACGTCTGAGATAAAACATTTCTTCTTACGCCTTTTTCCACATCAGTATAGAGTACTGTATAATTTACCTTCACCATTATAGCGTCTGTGCCCTTAATTTCAGAGCTGTGGACTTCTGCCAGGATTCAAATTCTAATCTTCCCAGTGTAACATCACTGCAGCGATAAGATCAGTCTTCCATCTCCAGCTCTTCCGCTGTCTGTCCACTTCCTATCTGATCTGTCTTTCTCTGTATCTTTCCTTCTTTCTCTTCTTGCTCAAAGACACAAAGACGGACACACACATAAGCCCGCACACACAGTTCCTCTCCTCTCTTACACAATATACTGCATGTTGGAGATATGACTCCAGAGAGCATCCATTAAGGAGCTTGTGTCAGATGTAAAAAGAATGATATATTAACATTTGATGACTGTGGAAATCAGGCTGCACCCTCAGACATCCGCACCCTCAGCTAATTTAATATCAATAATTTACAGTAAATGTTAACAGCATTGGATTTGGATTTGTTATTAGGTTACCAAGGAGCACCTCCCTCCACATCCTCTCTTATACAGACAGCTGGGCGTTCTAGACCATCATGAGCTCTTAAAATGAGGCAAGCATGCAGCCAGCAGTTCAACCAAAGGACAATTTCCCTCTGCCAAGTTATATTTTTTTAGAGAACTTTGAGATGAGCTTTCAGACTAAAACATACTCAGTATTTTATATTCAGAGTCTATGGCCGCCCTAGCAGCTGTGACACTTGGCACCACGCACTCAGAAAGAGCGCCAGGCTTTGAAGCCAATTTATGTTGTGGCCAAACAGTGTAATTACACCATCATGTGATGCCCGGAGGTCCAAACAAGCTGCAGCCTCTGAGGTTGAAAATAGAGCCAGTGTGGAAGTGCCAAAAACTGCAGTTCATCAAACGGCCACTTGAGGCTGGCTCCAAAACAAGAGTCAATCCCCATAGACCCCCATGTTAAAATGCCCAGCTTTATAGCAGGAATGAACATGTTTACAGCCTGGTACAAAAACGGTTTTGGTCTCTATAGCTTATTTCAACATTCATGACAACTTTACAGGGGGGTAAATTTTTTTATATCTCACGAGCTTACATTTTATTAGGGCCCAAAGTTACACATTTTTAAGGGTGGGGCTGCTTGAGTGACAGGTGGTTTATGAGGTCTTGCTACAGTCTGTGAGTCAGATCCACCCACTCATCCAAACATGGTCACTTCTGGCTCCAAAAAACAAGCTGGCAATGACCAAAATGCTGAACTTGAGGCTTCCACAAACCAGCGGGTGATGTCACAGTAGCTACAGCCATTTTTATAAACAGTCTATGAGCCCAAAAAGACTTTTCCCCATAGACCAACATGGCCGAAAGAGACGTCTGCAAAATCAGTGGATCCATTTTTCTGAGCGTTACAACCCCTGAAAATGTATTCGCTTCACAATCAGGATTTTAACCATTCAGTCGGACAACGTTTGGAATCGTTTTATCCCCATTCAAGTTAACAGACAACTAATTCGGAAGTAGCTGGCTCAGCTGACGGGAGTCTCTAGTGCAACTGCTCTATGGACCATACAGTACAGAAGCAGTGCTGATCATCCAGGTGATTTTATATGCAGCAGTTGAGCCATTTTGGCTTCATGCGCCACTGAGCAACTTTCATAGGGCTGAACATAGGCCAGCCTCCAGCACTGTATCCAGTTCTCTTTACACATGCATCCTTGGCACAAAGGTGCTTTAAGCGAAATGCCAACATCACATGGTAATGTGCTCACGATGCTGCTCACCATCTTAGTGGTAAAAATGTAGCCGAAGTACAGCTCATCTTCTGGGCACCACGACTGTCACTATAAAATTTTATGGACCACAGCCACACTGAGCATCATCGCTAAAGCCATGGTGTGCGCATGGCTAAAAATAGACATGATAATGATTAACTGTTTAACAGATACATTCTGTTCTTTTCCCATAAATCAACCTGAGCCTCCAAAATGATATCACAACAGCCCCAGATTGAGAACCTGGTGTAAAAGAATCTGTCAGGCTGAATGCATTCAGGCTGAAAAAGGCTCCAAGAAAACATGCACCTCCTGAAGTTTAACTCTGTCAACTTCTTGTCACCCACCTACTGTTTTCTTCAGCGGTAACGTAGCAACAACCGCTCAGTAGCATACTTACTAGCGCGTGCCCTGGAGCACTGTGACTGGCATTTTTAAACCGTGCTCTCTGACTGTCACCTTAATCACATAAACAAGAGAGGAAGGTAAGAACAGAGTCGAGCAGAGCAGATAAATCCCACTAGCAGCAAAGCATGGTTACATACTGTATACTACATCATACAGCCTGCTTTGAGCCAAAGCCTATAATGCAGGATGTGGTACACGGTATATCTATTATACACGTTTTCTTTGCTTTGTCACTCTGATTTAAAGAATGTAAAGCTCAGTGAGGATTAATGTCAGACAGAACATGTAGGTAAGCTGGTGTGAAGGATTTCAGGATCTTCACAGTGATGGAAATACATACTGTATGCACACAGTAGAGCCTGACCAATGTCCCTGATACCAAGATTGATTTTTCTTGTATTAATTTCTTTATAATGAGTGCAGGTTTGACAGACATTTTGAAGGGCTGTGCATATTTCCCTGTTTTGACATTCTACTGTGAAGGCTGGTTCAACATGCCATAATACCAACATTGATATTTGAGAGTCAAAAAATATGTATGCCTGTATAATTTCTAGTGGGGCACGTTTAAAGGGATTTTTAAAGTCATAACTTCTTGCCTACTTAACAGTTTATAGGTCATGCACACATTTTTTATAGATTAAGACATTAATAGTAGCCATTTTGGTGTTGTTAAGAGTGTAAAAAAAAAGATTTTGCCATGACTGTTATGAAAAAAGTCAAAATTTGAAATGAACTCATGTTATTTATTTTCAATGTCTTGTTTCAAACCTAAGTTATGTTTTGTAGTATCATTAGTAGTCAATCACCCATCGCGTTGTGTTTGAGGAGCCTAATGACAACATAATTTAAGGAATGTCGCATAAGAGGGAAAGTTCAAGTTAATAACTCGACAATAACGTTAATCAGTCCCTCCACGATTTTGCTGTCTTTTTGGGGATTGTCTGCGGCCTGAAATGCCTGATTTCACAGCAGCTTTTCTAAATATTTGCAAAGCATGTTTTGATGTCTCAGGCATGTTTGTGCAATGAAATTGTGGGGGACAGTGAAAATTGCAAAAAATGGTTGTGATGCTGTCTCGCATTCTCAGCCTATTGTTATGAGTACTCAGGTGTTTATAAAAGAATTAGAGTCGTGATGGTAGGGATAGATGCAGGTGGGGGGGCCGCAACAGCTGATCAGCGGGAATCAGCACTGAAGAACCGTCTCTGTGAGATGGTCTCCTCCTCCCTTCTCTGCCTGGTTAGCGCAAGTTAACACAGCAGCAGCTAATATCCAACACTAAGCTGTTTTAACAGTCCCAACAACCTCACACTGACACTGAAACAGCTCGACTCTGTCATTAAACCCTTTATTGATATTAACGTAACATTAGCTGTGCGATGCTTAGAATTAGCCCTGTCACTGTGTGTGTGACTCTGTCCACTCAGGCGTGGAGCTCACGCTCACGCAACAGTAGTCTCATGACAAACAGAGAGAGGGGTGGAGAAAGCAGGGCAAGAAGGGACTGAGTAAATCAATCTGCTGCGTGCAGTGCTATAGCAAAATGAGATTTTACACATTTCAAATAGTCAAATATGTGGTAAAGTTGCGATGATTGGACAAAGTTGCAAGGTCACGAAAGATTCACAGGTTGGCTGAATTGTGTTAGTTGTTGCAATCGCAGTATCACAACATCCTGGATGAGCTGGTTAATAAAGGGTCATAGGTTTCTTATTACTTAATAAGCTAGCAGTAAAAGGATAAAAAGTCAAGTCAGCAGCTGTAAATTGTAGTAAGTTGTTAATAAATTGATTACAATGCAGATGGAGGATAAACAGAAAGTTTCATGACCATCAACCAAAACGTGCTTCTTATTAACTTAACTCTTAACTGATCTTTAAAGAGTAAATAAACTACTACTACTAACTATTAATAAAGTCATTAGTTACAACATATTAACATTTTAAAGAAGCTGAATTATGAGAACGTGGAACTTAACAAATCTTAAACCTTGTATTTGATTATGTAAAGAACTGAGGACAGACTTTCAGAATTATTATTCAAACATTCCTATTTTTACAACATTAATCAATCAACTTGCAACAATGGGGATTTGTCCCATTTTGAAAATTGCAGAACAGGATGCCAGACCTAGAAAACTTTTCAGGTCGAACACTGCCTCTAAATTTAGCTCAAACATAACTTTGCCATTTCTCTGCCGCAATTCATTGTGACCTATTGGAGGATACACACACTGATACAAAGACATCCTTGATACGCTACAATCAGCCGATTATATAGGCCGTGAGAAATAAATAAACACAATAACTGTTGTATATGCCACGTTCATTAGCTTAATAAGAGTGAGTGGCCACATGTTGCCAAACAAACAGAAGATCCACCTCATGTAGACATGCGGCAGAGGCCTTATCAGCTCAGTCGTACAGTAATCTGACTGCTGGTGGCAGTCGATGTTTCTGGCAGTGTCGTCACGTTGGGGTCCTGTGTGGAGAGTTTTATGACTTCATTACTGGCACTTAGACTTGAGAACAGTGTTAACCCTACCCAACAGCGCCATGATGGACTGCCCAGCTGAGTGGCTTTGACAGGAAGGTCCACACTGTATGGACACACCTCCTTTAGCCCCTCTGTCTGACTGTCTCTCTGGGGGGCTGACTGAATGGCTCTGTCACTGCTCTTCTTATCTCCACCTGTGTGGCTTTGAGTCTACTGTTGGCTGTTTTCTTTTTTTTCTCCAGTGACGTCTGCAGCTTGCACAGCTTGCACAGGTATATATAGAAATATCTAAGTCACTCGTGCATGAAGAAAGACAGATGTAAGACAAAGACAGGTTGTGATGTACAGTACAAGGACCAGTGGAGCTGGAGACAGCTGCGCAGAAGACAGTGATCAGAAGAGTGTGTGTATGTGTGTGATATATGTGGATGTGTGAGTTTGTTGATGCACTGGTGAGTAGGTTGGAGTCCAAACAGCCTCAGGACCAGATCAGATCATCAGTCAGACCGCGTCCCGTCTGTTTGACAAGAGAAGGTCTTGCTCACGGAGGAGCTGTACTGTCATCCTACGCTCTCGTTTGCACCCATTAACAAGCACCCAGGACGCCCTCATCACCCATCACATCGGGAGCACTTTTAAAGATGCCAATAATTAGAGACGGCACAGCTACGAGGTCACTGCCAGAGACAGGAACTGGACTCCGCCATTGTTTTCTGCTGACCCTGATTCATTACTGCAGCGATGAGAGGTCCTTATTAGACAATCACAACATCACGAAAACTTCTGAATGAGAATGAAAAGGACATGTTAGCCTCTGACATGCGGCTTTAACCAGACAGTTCCTGTTTCCTGTTTTTACAATGAGGATGTAATGAGGATGGGTCTTTTGTGCTTTGTTGAGACAACCCGACTGCTAGAGAAAATGTTGGCATTTAACATTTTTGCAAACCAGAGATACATTTACATGTTATTATGTGGCGGATACGTTAAAACTTGTTTCATCTATGGTTAACATGTGGTTAGGTTTAGGCACAAAAAACAGGGGTGTAGCATCAAATTCTTGACCCCATGCATAAGCAGTCTCTGTGGGCCCCCCACCTTCCTATTTTAATCCATTCCTCTCTCATACACCTTTTTTTTCCTTTTACAAAGTTAGTCTGCTTTCTTTCCATTTCCTTTCTTTCTTTCTTTTCTTTTTTGGAACCCTGATTTCCCATCCTTGTGGAAAGACATAACAGTGTACGCTGGTGCTCCAGCAGCATAGGCAAATCCTACAGCAGTGGAAAACTGAACCATTTTGCACCTTTAAGAGGTAAGAGGGGCCTCAGAGAGCTTCCACACTTTCAAACGATTTAATTAGCCAATTTTAATTTTAGTGTTAGGATTAATTATTTAGAATTTAAAAATTGCAAACAAAACCAGACTTTTCATTACAGGCTTTTTGAAGGACCCCCTCTCACTGGGGCCCTGGGCAATCAGTCGCACTTTTCCTACCACTATGGATCACGTTTTGACTTTAAATACTCCATTTGGGGAACACGATGCTGGCAAAAAAAGAAGCAATGTCTTTGTGAACACAATGGCTTTTTATGCCACTGTCTCTGTCGATGGGTCGCTACAGAACACTCATGTTTGGAGGCTAAAAGCTAATGGAAACACACTAAAAATCAACTACATTTGTTGCCTGAAAAGCTGATGGAAACACACGATCAGATCCCTACAGAACACCCACGTTTGGAGACAAAAACACAACCGGTGTTGTTGTTTGCTGGTCTTGAATTGTAGTCTGCAATAGTCTGCTGCTTGGCAGTTGTCTTGTTTAGGTAATGTAGGAAGTGTTGATGAAGAGTAGTGAATGATGAAGGAGATTTGCTTTGCAAGAAAACTGAGAAGTATCCCTAAGAAACAAGAAGTGTGCTATTATTTGATTTAACACCTGTTGCATTTTGAGTAATTATTTGTATGAATGTGGAAGTAGTGTCCTTACGATGACCATCTCCTAGCAGTTAGCAAAAAGAGGATATGTGTAAGATGTATTAATCAAGGTGTTACTCCATGTGCTGATTTCATAGTCTTATTTTTGGGGTCACCTATAGGTGATGTTCTAGACAAGACTGGTACTTGACCGAAAGAAATGAGGAAGAACAAGAAGTTGTTGTAATGTAGGACTTGTTTGTTAAAAGCAACCTGCTATACTATAAAAAATAGCAAACACTCTCTTGTTAGTCAGAGGCCCTTCTGTTGTACTGCTGTGTGCATACCAGAATACTCTCTCCAGGCCTGCTCAATAAAGAAGCGCTTGATTGAAGCATCAATCTGTGTTCCCTGATCCCTTCATTTTACCACAGTAAACACTGCAAGCTGAAACAGCGGGAAGATTTTCCACCATGACATGCCAACCACCGTTCACGTCAAACCCTATGACAAAGTCAGTTCACGTTACGTTACTTTAAAAAATATGATACGTATGAAACATGCAAATGTAATGTATCCCTGGTTTGCAGAACCATATGATGCCAACATTTTCTTCTGGCAGCAAGTTAAAAAAACAAACTTTGGTAGATGTGAAAAGGGAAAAACAAATAAAGTTGGTGAACCCTATGAAAAAGGATCCTTAGAAGGCAACTCCCATTAAAGGTGTTTTGTTGAATAAGGACCAAAACTCCTCAAGGCTCATTACAAAGTTGTGTAATCCCAGAATTTTCACACTCAGCTGCAGCATCTTATTTTGATGCCTTTAACTACTGTAGCTCACCAGTGAAATCTCGATAGTTTCTGGCCTTGTCACTTTACAGAACAACAATACTGTAGCTGAACGAGGGACAATCTGTTCAGCCCACTCAGCAGCTCCACAGCTGAATTATACTAACAAAAGGTTAAGCCACCAGAGTGGAGAACGTTTCTGTCTGAGAAGTTTTGTGCAGCAGTAAGAAAAGGAGTCAACCATTAGATTAACAGAGATTCTATTAGATTTATGGAGATTGATTGCAAGAGTGATTTTATTTGCCAAACACTATAAATTTATAGCTATTTCGACACAAAAGAGCAGCCTCACTGAAAGACAACAACAGATGTAACCTCTGAATATGTTTTGAAAAGAGAAAATAAATCTAATGCCAAGACAAAATAAAACAATACTGCATGCTCGCTTGCCATCAGAACTTTGGATGAACAGTAAAACGTCTTTTAATTTAAAAACAAAGGTCATCACACTACATAGATAAAAGAGAGGAGTTAACACAAGGAAATAATGGTTACTCAATTTGCCTTTTTTGTTTGCAAAGTACAGCGTAAGATACTATTATTTTTTAAGGGATACTGAGGGCGTTTTAGGTGCTGATCATGAACTGCAATGTCCCCTGTTTGAGTCCAACCAGGGACATTTGTTGCATGCCATTCCCTACCTCTCATTTCCACATTATTATGGATCCCTTTCTTGTCTTGGAAAAGTAGTGGGACTGTGCTGTGATTGGCTGGTCCTCATCACGTCAATGCATCAAGGAGGTGGTTAAGGTAAGAGCAACAAAGGTAATGGTCTGGGCCAGTACTAGTCAATCACCAGTGTTGGGAAAACTACATTCAAACTATAGTTTACCATACTAGTTACTTTTCAATGAAAAGCAGTTCGGCAACATCTTAACTACTCTCAAAAATTTTAGTTGTGTTTGATTTAGGGACAAGGGCAGGCAAATCCTCACAGAGGCAGCTCAAGGATGTGCTTTAGAGAGAGGCTATCGCAAAACTGTTAAGTTGGAATCAGCAAAATGCTTTCATCTTAGTTGCAAACCAGAGGTGATTTTAATCAAATATCAAGTGATTGTCACAGAATGATAATGGAGGCCAGTGAGCTGTAGCATTGTGTCAAATCATATGGCAAAAACATTATAAGAATACTGAATATATAGTTTGTAGCGACTTTTAACAAAACAAAATGTCTAAACAAGCCAGTGAGGGGTGAACGGGTGACTTGTTCTGGACGCCTGTTCTGGGCTGAGAATATTCTTGGCGTTATCTCTTTGGATTTGGCAATCCATTTATTCTCAATGCAATATAAACATGCTCACCATAACGTAGAAGGGCAACAGCACTGTCCATATGTTATCATTATTCCATTCAGCAAATTCAGTTTTACACGCCAATGCTTTCACAACACGCTTACATAACATGGTCAAAAACTGTTTGCTTCCCGTTCCACACACCTATTCCTATTACCTGGAGCTTACCTATATGCACTTCACACATGAATGCTCCACCCTGTGCTCAGTTTCATAACTGCATGTGTATATTTATATTTACCTTATATTTGGATAAGGATAAAATAAACAAAAACTATATTATGGCTCCAATAATAACGATCTAAAGAAGTAAACTACTAAAACAGCTACTGAGATTTGAATGCAGATAAACTGCTACCAAAATACTGCACACTGTCTTTTAATTAGTAATTGAACTACACGTAGTTAAGGACTCTCCAGTACTGCCGATCACAGCTCAGAAAGGCAGGACTTGCCAAGAAAGGTAGTGTGACCCATAATGACTCCTCATTTCCTGTCATCACTGTACTGCTGACGGTCTAATAAAGGTATAAAATGCCCAAAATAGCTCTGAAGATGTAAAGATGGGGCAGCAGAAGCCAAGATTTCCTGACTTTCAGTCTCAGTGGGTCAAGCTCCAAAATACTGCATCCTACATATAGTGTGTAAATTTGACGGAGTGGTCCTTTAAGACTGAAGAATAGTTTAAGTCAAGCATTTCATACTAATATTTGCTGAAATGAAAGTAATACATTAGATTTCTTGGAGCAGATTAATGCAGGTGAATCAACATAATTCATAATCAATGCAGTGATGCAGCGAATTAATCTTTATACCAGCCCGGTAGTTTGTCATTTTCAGGAAAAGTGGTGATATTGTGGGTTTTGGGAATGTTTTGTGAAGCACATAGTTTCTCTGTCAGCCTGCCAGTGGAAGTGACAAATCAATATAGCCGGTGTTAATTGGTGTTTTGTCCAATAATAGAGATAATAACAACAACTCATTTGTTTCCCCCGTCACTGTACTGATTCAAAAGTTTAACCACAACATTTTAGGATTTGTCAGACTTCGATGTATCCTATTTCGCATTTAACTTCGTGCTGATTCTCCGTTTAAGACCTATATAACACCGCTCAGTGCTTGGATCTCACACAAATCAACAGATTTTCAATATTTAATCTCCAAAGTAAAAAAAGATTGTTTCCAGGGCAAAGGCCTACAAGTTATCTTTTAATAGACACCAGAGACAGACAACCTTTTTTATGGTTGACTCACCTATTGGCATTTCATATTGGTTTCACATTTATTTCGCATTCCCCTGCATTCAGATTTTCCCTGGTTAAAAGCCACTTGGAGGCATGCCAGCAGGCATTTAGGAGACAGTGTTGTTGCTAAGAGATAGATGAACCCAGATGAGGACAAAAACATTTAGGCATGAGAGTCCCTTGTCTCATTCAATTTTATTTTTTTATTATTTCCTCATCTTGACAGTGAAACTTTAATGCAATCTAAACCTAATTTAAAAAACTGAAACTTCTGAATATTAACTGGTAGCTCTTTATTCCACAATGAAAACAAGCACAGCTAGACACTATGAAATTCGATTACTACACTAGAACAATATTTCTAATTTCATCCATGACAATGTGGCATTTTATTAATCTGAACATTAAAATACTGGTTACTCCATGGCAGTTAAAGCTGATTTTGTGCTCGTTCATACTTTGAAGCAAAGCTTTAACCCACATTTACACGTTAGTGAGGGGAACAGAATGACTTGTTCATTGTTTCAGTGGTAAATTTCCCATCAAAGCAAAGGCCATGCGTTATGTAGGACAGACGAGCTGCAGAGACACGAGTTCAAAAGCAGTTTATCAAACTTTGCAGGGAGATAGATGGAAAAATATGACACTGAAGACAGGAGACAGTTTAAAGGACTGTGAAATATGAAGAATGGAATAACTAATGATATGTTGGTTCATTGGCAAGGCCCAACAACAATCAATACAGACCCCAAATGTAATTTGCATTAAGGCACAGTGGCAGTTTAACACATCCACTTAGAACATAGTGTTTGAAGGGCCATAGTCAGAAATCAAACCTACACTGTGCAGACTTGTACATAAAGAGTGTTCTTACATAAAAGAGAGCACAGACACTAACTAAATTATCACAAAGCAGGAAGTCTTAAAAATGCAGCCAAGTTTCGCCTACTTGTAGCACAAGAGACTGTTTACTCTGCAAATTATGTGTAGTAAGTGAGGCTGTGAACGGAAGCTTTAAATCTTTGAATAACATGAAATGGAGCAGAAACTGAACAACAATACCCAACCAGTCATGAAGTGAAGGACTATCAACCGAGGTCTATGTCAAGCCAAGTCAGTTTTACACTACAGTATATACTGTATTTCCCCAAGTAACAAAGCATACAGCATATTACACGCACCAAGCCAGCAGTTGGCAGTCGCTCAATGTTGGGCTGTTAGTGAGCGTCTGTTGACCTCGTCTTTGCGGTGTGTCCCACACCCATGGCCCATGTTGGCCTTTTTTTCAACTGGTTCAGCCCGTCTGAGAATGAAATCACTCCGATTGTCCGATTCTCAGTGCACGAGAAGAGAAATGGAAGTAAGGTGAGGACATCTGACATCTGACACAGACATGCAGAGGGAGCTCGGAGTAGAGCCGCTGCTCCTAGGTTGGCCCCTGGGTGCCTCCCGTTAGAGGGGCTCCGGGCATGTCCCACAGGTAGGAGGCCCCGGGGTAGACCAAGAACACGCTGGAGGGATTAAGTATCTTGTCTGGCCTGGGAACATCTTGGAGTCCCCCAAAGGGAGCTGGGGAGAGGGATGTCTGGGGTGCTCTGCTTGGTCTGCTTCCCCTGCGACCCAGCCATGGATAAGCGGATGAAAATGGATGGATGGATGGATATTTTCTTTAGCCACTAAGCCCTCTAACAGAAATATTTCATGATGGTTTTTGTTATTGTTTACTAGCACACGGTAAATATGCTCTGTTCTTTTAGCACTGGATTATGTTGTTAATATACTAACCAGCTAAGTAGCATCATGACGGTCTCGCAGTTTCCCTTTTCGAATGATGATTACAGACTACCATTGTCTGCTGCTGTGGAGAGTTATTTCCACCCAGCTGGCGCAGAGCGTATGTGCTGGTTGGCTGTTGGCTGTGCTCTTCGCAGTGTGTTCCGTGCAACTTTTTGACTGAGACACAGGCACTGAGACAACGCAATAGTTGGCTTTCGTCGCTGCTGGTTCTTTGATGTTGGTTTGGTGTGTCTGGGTCTTTAGATCGTTGATTTGGTTTTAAAAAAGAAAAATCCCCTAGATCTCCCCATACTGTTTTCAGCATATAAACAGCATTCTGACTTTCCACTAGTGGGGCAAACAATGCAAAGTTTGTCCCAAGAGTGACACTTGAGGAAAGTCAGTGGTGCCACTTAAATGAAAAGGATTTGTCCCTCTCAGGAGTATGGGTTCAGTGAATTTTTAGCAATTTGGCCATAAGATTTTGACATTTGTCAAAAAGTGGAAGTGATTTTTTTTTTGTTTTGATGGTAGTGCCACAGGTCACCTAAAACATTAGGATTATTCAGCTGTGGAAGATGACTATCCACAGGCACTATAATAGCATTTCTATTCATTAGTTTCAGAGATACTTTGCCACGGATCAAGAGGTTGCCCTGAGGTGGAAAATTTGTCCAGATGGTGTCACAAGATTGAAGTTCAGGGAATCACCAAAATCAAATGTTCAAGTTTTCGTTTTTCTTATAAGTGTGGTTTTAATTGATTATTTGATGCTTTAAAAGGGGGATTTGACATCATGACTGACAGCTGTGTGTATCAGTTGGTGTGACTTGCGATTAATGGCACTGCTTGTGAATTGTTCGGGCGAGTGTTTACGCAGGAACTCATCACCCTGGCGAGCTTCAAATGACGTCACCAGCGCAAGATGGCAGTGGCTGTATCTGGGATACTTGGCTTCATTTTTGTACAGTAGGGGAAGTGGGGACATGTTGTCTAACTTTATCTACAGTGTATGGTTGGGCCACATGGGAAAACACTTTTAAAGGGTTTTGGGGAAAATAACATATCCCCCAGTGTCTTGTAGAGAGAAGTTTGGAGGTGGTTGGTTTTAGTGTTGCAGCAGGAGTATAGGTGCAGTCTAGTGAAAGCAATTTTACCTTATCAGTGCTGAGGAAAGTTATACTGGCTGTTGATGGAAGGCTTAAATCACCAAGGGAGAAATAATGTAACATGCTCACAACTGCAATATGTAACCAGTGAAATGTAAACACAAACCTCCAGCTCATTTTTTGTCTGAAATCAGAGCCAGGTTTATTGGTTCATCAACTTGTTCAGAGAGAGTTTTATTACATCCACTGAAACTTATGAATGCTGTACCATGTCTTAAAAAAACAACCCTTTGAAGATCTGAAAGGGTTCAGGGTGAGATATGCCTTAGCGCTACTGCCAACCTAATTTATTTTTAGAAATCAGTAGGTGTTTCCAGTCCAGGATGGTGTACTGCAACTGTTAACAGTCTTGGAGGCTTCACAGACTACACAAGACATCAGATGGAGTGCACCGACTTCATGTTTGCAAATCTAATATCCGTGAAGATGCTTTTTTCATGCCCTCAGTCCACCCGTATTTCCTTTCCTTGCCCACTTTCTTTCGTTCCTCACAGCCAGCTGGCTTTCTTCGTGTAGTCGTGTAGGATCCTTGTTGCCTGAGATGTGCCCTCTGAATGTGTAGCCTCATTGAGTTATTTAATCTCGTCTAATCCCTAAAGAGGCTTGAACAGTTTAAGTGACAAAAGTGTGACTTAATGCTGTTTTCTTTTTTGGCTTTAAATAAGGATGAAATTTACCACATCGTGTTAGGTTGATCCTGAGTTGGAGGGTGCACTTAAAGACTGGAGGTGATACTGTATTATGTTTAATCCATCAGTGCTGTATTATGTCAAATGGCCCTGAATTTTAAGCGGTTTGGCCGAAGGCATTTATATTGAGTGTGTTTTTTATCACTTTCATACACTGGTCTATTCAAAGATCTTAAACTATTCTCATGTATTTGTTTACTGAGCCTTTTTTTAACTATTACCAGTGTTCATTTTACAACTGTAAGCTGTCCACAATATCATTTCTGTGAATTTGGCAGTTCATCCAGCCGTCTTCACAGCCACAGACCATATATAACCACACCAGCCCAAGAGCTCCGCATCCGATTTCATCACCTGCAAGATCGTCTGTTTAAACAACCAAAGAATTTCTGCACAAGCTGTCAGAAACCATCTCAGGGAAACTCATCTCAGTGGCTAGTCTCAGATGATTTGCAGGTGAAGAGGCCAGATGGATGTTGGTTGGATGCACTGCCAAATTTTGGAAACAACATTACAGATGGCTTATGGTAAAAATGAGCATTCAGTTCACAGGTAGCAGCTCCGGTGGACATTCCTGCAGTCTGCATGCCAACTGCACGCTCCATCAAAACTTGCGACACCTGTGGCATTGTGTTGTGTAATCAAACCACACATTTTGATGGCCTTTTATTGAGACCAGCCAAAGGGCACACCTGTGTAGTATTCATGCTGTTTAATCACCATCCTGATATGAAGCACCTGCCAGGTGGATGAATTATGGATTATGTTGCATTTATATGTTGTTCAGTGTATTTCCAAACATTATATTTCACTGGGAAATAAAGGCTTTTAGGGTGAGGGCTATCTGATGTGTTTGGCTAATGCTATCTTGTGTAACTGTTAGCTGAGGTTTCTCAGAGTTAAACTTCGACAAATCCAATACAGAGGACAGAGCTGCTGACTTTACCCTAAACATTAAAAGTATCCTGGACCTTCCACACAGTGAGAAAACAAGGCATAGTGGTCGTGGTGGCCATTTAACACAACGTGTAATTTAGCAAATCTGGTTAATTATGTGCTTCTACACCTTGGACACTCGGTTGCTGCTTTAAATAGAGAGCTAATTAGACAGAAATGCTAACAGTTGCAGCTAACGTTAGAGCAGATATATATTGTTTAACTTTTTCCCCGTCTATATTGGTTTCTAATAAAACTTGTGTTTTGGGGTTTAAATAACAAATAAATATAGTACATCTTAAAACTGTTGCTTTCATATTCTATAAATAACTATTTCATTCAGTGGATTTAATTATGGAGGTAGTTTGCATGTGAATACCGGTATTAGCCTGCAAATAAACCTTCTGATACTTTGATTAATATCAATAGAGAGGGCACAAACTTTACTACTAACCTTCATTGTTTTTCAGACCTGTAATTTATTTTTTTCTGACCATGTGCACTGAAGCACATACTCATTCCATCTCCACATGCTTTAACAGAGACCCAATTAATTGAATACTGCACTAAAATCGGTCACCAGGGTGGTTACCCTAATTAATCAGGTCGACAGCCTGTAATTTGTCCAGCCAACCATCAGTAACATGTCTGCTCCTGGTTTTCCTGTGGAATTAACAGATATCTTTCCAGTCTGCAATTACATTTGAATAATTAACTTCCTGCCCTGTTGATAAATATTGTTTTCCGTGATGAATATGCTCCACACTGCACGCACACACACATACCTCATTCATCCCAGCCTTGTCAGTGACAGAGCTCAATGAGCTGCCCTCCAAGACATCGGTACAGCCGATGAGATATTCTTATTGAAACAATAACAGTGTGAGCGCCGTTCATTTTTGTGATTATTCTGTATTATGAGCTCAGCAGTGACTCAGTAGTTAGTGCTGTCAACTCAAAATCTGAGGGTCCCGGGTCTTTTCATGCTCCTCTCGTGTTTCCTCAAGTTGCTCTGGTGTCCTCCACTGGTTATGCATCATCCACTTCAGCATGTACTTGTCAATTTTCCATCCACCAACCAGAAAGAACATCTGATTCTATTCAACTTAGAAATCTCATCCACCTGTGTCTTCATAAAACCAGTTTCTTAGTCAGACGGCTACTACACGTTGCCTTATCAGTATCTTTTATCCGTATATGAAGGAGCTCCACTCTTGGCACAATTATAATGGGTTTTACTGAAGCATAGCAGAAGCAAATGAAAGTAAAAACTCAGTCACGCATTATCACAATTTTATCTTTTTTAAAGTAACCAATTTGGTTTTACTCGCTTATCTTTAACCTGCCTGCTGATCTGTCAAAATGTCACTTAAAGAATTAGAAACGACACAAATTGCAATTACAGGAGTTGGAATGTGAGTGTGAATGTTCACGTGGGCCCTGTGATCATACTGGCAGCCTGTCCCAGGTGTGTTAATGCCTGTTGCCCAGTATATGTTAGGATAGACTGCAGAAACTCCACACTGGATCTTGTATGGAGAAAAAAAAGATCACAGATTAGTAAGTCTGTGACCACATCCAGCATCACACTTAGGCCAACTACACGTGATCACATGATGATGGTCATGTGATCACCCAGTGCTGGAAGAAGCAAATCCTTTACTTAAAAGTCCAGTGTGTTGCATCTATTGGCAGAAATGGCATATGGCATAGTGTATACACACCTGAAAAAATCCTTGTGTTTTTGTTACAAACCGTTACACCACCTGCATTCAAAATCTTAATATAGACAGGGCGTGTGCACATGCTGCATTTTTTGCGCTCTCAGATCCATTGTTTTAAAGGTAGATGTGCAGAAGCTCAAAAGCAAAAGCAACGCAAGTGTTTCCAAACATTTAATTTTCAGGGTGCAACGGCTGCACCCTGAGATAAGTTCAATGTTTGGAACACAGTGGCACACATTGCATGTCATGTGAAAGGGACAACCAGCCACAGCTGACACATCTTTCCCTTCTTCCATGAATATCAGTCTACAGTAAATGTGGAGAAGATGTTGATCATTTCAGTGCAGGGCGACCTAGAGCTTTAAATCTGTCCCACAGACAATGTTTTAGGCCTAATACACACTTTGAAAACAACACTTGGAAAAGGATCAGCTCTGCACTCTGGATTTCGGGTAAGAAGGCTATGATATGGTGCTGGTTATGGTCGCTTAGCAACTTCAGACACAACCCACCTCCGCGCTCTTGAAATTTGGCACAGAGTAAGCAGGGGAGTGGCACCCAGAGCCCGATCTTGAGTTTTCTAGGCAATTAAAGACGCTGCATGTGTCCCAGCCCTTAAAGTATCAAAAGTATAACTCGCTGTAAATCATTTTTATGTTGCAGCTGGTAAAAGTGGGGCTCATTTTAATGACTTTATATACTGCTGGGTAGATTAATCTATAATATGACATCATAATTTATTAATTAATCTATATTATCTATTTATATCAGATTTTTTTTTTTACATAACTAGTGACTAATGTTGTCAAATAAATGTAGTGGAGTAAAAAGTATTAGCTTCCAGAATGTACTGTAGTATGATTATTAAGTAGCACAAAATAGAAAATCAGAATTATAGTTAAATAAATGCACTTAGTTACTCTGCACCACTGTCGCACCCATAGCCCTACTGCAGATCATGTGTAGATGGCCTAAGTTGTGGTCTGTTGTGTGATGTAGCTGTGACATTGCACTGCACTATAGTGCATTATGAAGTGCTGTACTACACAATGTGAGAAGAACATGTAGCCACCATCAGTCAGCAGAGCACAGCGACATTATTGTTCAGCTCCAGTTATTCTTTAAATGCTGGTTAATGTTGGAAACTGAAGCCAACATAACCTATTATATGTAACTTATATATGCAAAGTGTTTGTCTTCTGAGAACAGTGTGTGTTGGTTTAAAGTGCCACACTGTGAGCTGTCATACAGATACAGTAAAACTTGAAAATCACTATTTACATAAAGCTGTGCTTACAAGTCTGTGTCGTAGATTAGTTGTTTTCTTTCCTTCATTTCACGACAAAAGGAAACTACAATTTTCAATCAGTTGTTGCAACTTGGTGGTGCATAAATTTCACACTTAGAAGCCAGACACTCATGATGGCAGAGAGTAGAAATATTGTAGGTAATCTGGATAAAAATAAGAATTACTGCTGTGCATCAAACATGTGCAGACAGCAGCCTGATTGACTGGAGTGTTGATTGGTTCATAGTCTGGAGGTATCTGCAGGCGATTGGTTACCCACAGGACATCAGGCCATGTGCTGTGAGGAGCCAGACAGACCTGTGGATGCTGGGGAAAGATTCTCATTCGTCATCTTCCAGCCCAGCCACGCTGACCTCATTTGTTGCAGAAGTGTAATTATAAAATGTTGGATGTGTCATACTGACGGCAGGTCTTTGTTGGGGAATAGTAGGGGCGGGCTGACACTTAGATGATTCTTATTCTGTCCTATTTCCTTAGTTAGGCGGGTAAGGCATTGTAAATTGTTTTCTTTGATGTTGTTGGGTAATTAATCTGCTGTATTATACTCCCTTTTTTGTTATGTTGCCAACTCTAAAGCTGCTTCTGTACCAGGCTGATAGATAATACTATGATACTTTAAGACTGTGAGGAATGAGAGAATTTTTTCCAACCTTGAAGTTACTTACAGAAGAAAAAAGGGGGAAACTATATGTTTAGAAGTTAAGTTGCTGTATGATCTCATGCCTTGTAGAAAAAATCAGTGATACATAGCTCAGTAATGAGAGAGCACAAGACAGAAAAGTGGTTTGGTTCTGTAAAATCATGGCCCTTTAGCACCCTGTAAATAATTAGTCATTATTAAAGGTAGACTGTTTTAATATTGGAAACAAGCTGGAATCCCTTGTCATGATTAATTTAATGCACTCTCTAATATATCATATCTAATTCATAAGAGAAGTCAAGCTCTTCTCACTGAGCTCTACTTTGCAACGCCCGTGGGGCATAACAATGGTAACCTAATGCACCTTGCCATTAAGTGAAGCTGCTCAGTATTAGCTATGATTTTCAGTGTTCTTTAGAGCTGTGGGTGTGTCTGAGAGGACTCAGGCACAGGATTAGCTCCATTCAGACGCACAATGCCGATGACATTGGACATATAGGAGCATAATTATCTACCATTTTAATAATGAACCCATAAGTATGACCTAAAGAGATAAAAGAGGAGAACCGAGACCTCTATAATAATTTAAATGAGACTACTTTGTTAACTTGGCAGGGAAGCCGACCCAGTTCACTCTGGCAAAGAAAGTTGTCTACCCAAAAAACTGAACCTGGCTAAACTTTGGCCACAGGACAACATCATGTCATTTGAAATTGCGTTGCGTTGGCCATTTTAATACATGGTTGAATGATAAATCATTTCTAATTCCATCTGCATGTTGGTGTCTGTGCTATTTACACGTGAGCAAAGATGGTTTTGTCGAGATACACTTCATGATTGAAAAAAATTAGGAGCAGACTCTGTCTTGTTCCTGTTCAGAAAAGACTAACAGTGTATCAGGCTCATCGTTATACACCAGTTTTAGATGGACAGGTCAACTGAATTCTCCCATTTAAACTTACTTAACACATACTTGCGTAGTTGGTCTTAGCAAGTATTGCAGTGTGGAGCACATGCTCACAATTCCATAATGGAAGTTAAAGTTTCCCTTGATACTGAAAAAGCATACATTAAATTTGGTAGCCTAGGTCTTCTTATTTAAATTAGGCATTAGTGGAAGGTCATGCATTTGAGTACAGGAATTTATATCTGACACTATTTTAGTTTAAAGTTAAGAAACAGAAAGTGTGTAAAAATTCTTTCTTACAGGCTGATGATGTTTACAATATGAAAGAACACAATTAAAACATAAATTAATTGTATGATAGTGTTATGCTGTGTTTAAATGGGATTGTATTTACCTGTGTTCATAAGAAGAGTTCATATGAACACATCCCTGTTGTGGTTTTTACAACCTCGTAAGTGGAAATTTTCAGAAGTCCAGAGCAGGCCAGAGCAGTCAAAAACCACAAGACTCTCACAGAGAAGTCAAAAATACAACACAAAGATACTCAGAGACCTGACGGTGGAGAAAACTGAAGTCAAACTGAGCAGAGAGGATATAGCAGTGAAAGGAGACCTACCACAGGAGGCTGGTACATCTACGGATATTCAACAGCATGCTGGTACACAGAAGGATGCTCCAGAGCAGGCTTTTACCCTCGAGGTGGCTCCACAGCTGGCTGCTACACCTGAGTATGCACCACAACAAATGTGTATACCTTCCAGCACTTAGGCCTGTGATGTAGTGGAAGCTTCCTCCCAGCAGACCATGATTTGCAACCCTGTGCACCAGCAGAGGAGGAGACCAAGAAGCTCAAGACAGAAAAGTGGAGCAGCTGAAAGAAACAATTACAATCAATAAGGCTGTCCATGATGAGGCTAATCAGAGGAGGGTGAAGAAGATCAGTGACCAGGAGCTCCAGATTTCTTTAAGAAGATCACAGAAGTTAAGACTCTCTGTAAGGTGGAGCAGACAGAGGAGACTCCTTAAAAGCAAAAGGACAGCCGAAAAGAAGCAGAGATCTACCTGGCCCAGCAGAGAGAGGAGAATAACCAACATGACGGCTTAACTGACCCAGACACTAAAAGACCAGGAGAGTCAGCAGCTGCAGTGGCAGGAGGAGAGGACCCTTCTCCTCCAGTCCCTCAGTGACATCCACCACACTCTGCATGAGGGAAGATGGGGCAGTATGATGGACAGGCTTGCCGACATGGAGGAGGATTTGAAAGAGGTCGACAAGAAGCCTTAAAGACTCTCTGTGCGGAAAAGATTCCTCGAGTTATTCAAGTGAACCGGAGGACAATTTGCAACCATTCTCCAAACTACTCACCAACCCCCGCTCTCCCTCTTCCCCATCCTTATTTTACCATCTATCTGTTATTGCTCTCGCAGCCATCTGTGGAGAAGGGATCTCTCTATGAACTGCCTCTCCCAAGGTTTCTTCACTTTTGGAGAGATTTTGCTCATCTTTTTAGAGAGCGTGGGCTGGACTATTAATTAAGCAATAACAATAATCAACAATGAAATTAATAACAATAATAATAATATAATCATTTCCCTGATCCTCATGTGTGCATAATATAAATATGACAACATGAAAAACAACAAAAAAAATTGTCTGAATCTAAATGCATTTTATCTATAACCTTACATATTTCTAAGTTTCTCAACAGTAAAAACTATATTTATTATATTAATGACCGCACAACAGAGAGTGTTGGAGAGGTATTTGCAATTCATTTTACAAATATTTTCTCAGCCACACGGTTACTTTTATACTTCTAAACTTATATATAAAACTTGTCATATTAAACTTTTCATTTGCCATTTGAAAGACACAAGCTGCATGAAAGCCTGTAAGTGGTCCAATCTTTTTTTTTTCTGAGTAAAACTAATGTTGGTTTCTCCATTATAGTCATGCAACTTCATACATATCTGAGTACTTTTCCATCACTAAGAATATAAATCTTCTATCATAAGTTTGTTTATGTCTGTATTGTTGTGCATGTGTGCCCCCATGGCTGCATATAATTACTCAGACATGCAAGGTGACTCACCAAAGGGCCGGGAGAGATGGTGAGAGAAAGCGAGTAAGGAGAAGAGACAGCGGGATGGGAGGACAGGCTGGTGACAAATTTAAGGGAAGGAAATTTAAATGATGACCTAGAAGAAGTTGGAAAACAAGATCATGAACACGCAATCTATTGTTTGATTGGTAGTTTATTAAGTTGTAGGTAAATACTGGTATGCAGCTGATTTTAAAAACACAATTAATTAAGCTACCAACTGCTACGCTGACAAATAAACTATAAAACCACTGAGGCACCCAGTAGTTAAACTAGCTAGGGCTAATTAAATAATGATTCCACTTCATGAGCTGATACAGATGTATCTCTCAGGGTAAAAACCTTACTGCAAAACTATTTGCTCTGTCAACTATTTTGAAAAAACAAACTAAGCAAAGAAGGCCATGTCCATACCTCTGCATGTGTAGTGTAGTGCTGTGGGGCAATGTTTCTATCAAGTGGTAACCTCCAAGGCTAAAAAAAGGAAGCCAATACTGAGGTACTGAAAACTGTAATTCCTCTAATAGCAGATTGGTAGAAAAAAAAAAAAAAAAACGTGAAATTTTATATAACTCACCCTTGTAAATCTGTCCAAATAAATGGTCACTTCTGGCTCCAAAAATCCAAGACGGTGATGACCAAAATATAAAACTAAAGGCTTCAAAAGAGGAGTCAACAAACCAATGGGTGACGTCACAGTGGCTATGTCCATTATTTCTATATAGTCTATGATTTTTTTTATAACTGGCTGTGTATTCTTATGCACACCCACAAGCATGCAGTTGACACAACACTCATTCCTGCCAATGGTTTCACACTATTCCACTGATCTACAGGTGGCAATTACACACCAAGAAACACAGCAATGCGCCATGAAAGGCCAGAAGGAAGAGAACTGTTGGCATGTAAACATGGATGTAAATAATGCAGGCTTAAAAAATGTGCTTTCGCAAATGTTTCATGGGAAGGAAATGCATTCAACACATTAGGCCTTAAAGATCCACATATTTTGCTCACAGTAATGATGAATGTAAACAGGAATTTGTCTGTTAACATGCAGTTCTACAGGGCAGCTTTAAGTCATTTATTAAATATTAAATTAAATGTTTTACACACTAAAAGCCAAGCTTCTGAGCTGCTTTTGTAATCGGATAATCAAACCTGGAACACAAACAATAAGCACATATGTACATTATAAAAAGAATAATGTTGACTTTGTAGCTTCTTGCAGGGAACTGTTCCACCTGGTCTCACTCTCACAAGAATCTCATTGAAATCCAGTTCTTGAGCAGCGACTTGCTGTGTCACATGTGCACCAAAAAAAGTCATACTTTAACGTCGGCATGATATGCAGCCAGCCACTGATATAGTTTAATGGTGCTTTGCAGTGTTGGGGGAAATGTGGCAGGACAAGAACGAAATTTAAGGCAGCAAAAATCTGATTAGGGCGGGCAGGCAGTAGGGGTGGTGGATGAGTCCAATGAACACAGACTTTCACCCAGGAGTGGTGCTCGCGTCCCATAACATTATAAAGCCAAACCCTGTTCTTTGTTCCTAAACCTAACCACGTGTTTTTGTTGCCTAAACCCAACCATGTGCTGTTGTTGCAGGAAACAAAACGTCAATTTGCAGGGTTGTACTGTACCAACGTAGTGCGTTTATTATGAAAGAGACTGTATGTAAACGTTAAATTTCCTGTGAAAACGGAAGTACATTTAAAAGAAGACAATTCATGTAACAGGCAGAACTTGACATGGTGTCCTAGAATGTCAACAACCAACGATACCTTTCACAGTGGTATCTTTGCATTTTTATGTTTTTTACGTCGACCAGCGTAGTTCGGAGCCCATCTGTGACAAGCAGCATCGTAAAGACGCTGATTTTTTTTTTACCAGTTTAAATCATCGGATCAGTGTGTTGTGTAGAGGAAGAGACCTCTGGGGATAATTCAGCTCCTGGTAAACCTCCTGAGCAAAGAACACTGAAAGAATCCAAACCAGGAGAAGTTACGGTTGGTTGCAATCTGCAATCCTCACCTCTAGACGCCACTAAATCCTCCTAAATCTTACACACTCGACTTTTATCATAACTTTGACAAAAGTAAAACAGAGCTTGTAATAACTGCAGTAATTCCAAGATCACTTTCACCAACATTTAATGGAGACATAACTTTGAACTTTTTATTTCTCCACCAAGTGCTTTCCATCCAGTCTTGCAGATATCGATATACCACAGCAGAGAGGGCAGAGGAGCCTGTACAATTTACTTTTCTCCCAATTAACTAATGTGCAGCATGCTGTGAGCCAACCGAGGCAACGTCAGTGTCTGTGAGTGCTGAAACCATCTATATGATAAATGAACATGAACATTAAACACAAGTGATCAAAGCTTTTATCAGGCGAATCTGGATGGATGATGTAACAAGTTGTAACTTGTTTTGGGCCGGAGAAGAAAAAGAATGACTGATTACTGAGGCCAGTGAGAGCCTTATTGAAACATCAGCTCCTGAATCTACATAGAAGGTGCTGTAATGCCGCTTTCTGTTTTTTAAATCCACCAGTATTTACAAATTGAAGGTGGTGCTTTAAGCTTGTTGGAAGCCTGTAACATCTACAGAACTCTGCAACACTGCTACATACTGTATTCTGTATTCGTACTGTATCAGTCAGCTGTGGATGAAATGTAGTTCAGCTAAAGGAGAAGAGCTCATTTTTCCTCTTTGTCTATCTCTCAGTGTATCCTCTATAGTGTCTCTATAACCACTCCTCTACTTTTCTAACACATTATCCAGCGGGAACACCTCACAAGCCCATACACACACACACACACGCACACACGAACACACAGTTGCTCACTGTTTCTCTTTTGCTATTTTTTCTTTGCTATTTATCGCTGTCTCTGTGTGTCTGATTTGCGTGCTCCTGTGATCCATGCAGCATGCCATTGTTTTATGATTCGGGGCCTCAGTGCCACAGCAATCTAGGACAACATCACAAGAAGCAGACACTGCAAATACTGAGGCATATGTAGAATAGAGACACAAAGAGACAGACACAGAGAGTACGAGAGAGGAAGAAAATTGATGAATAGAGAGATTACAGCATGATGGATTTTTTTGCTGGCACAGTTTTAAGAAGATAGGGGACAGACAGTAGTCTGATGATGTTATCTGAGTTAATCTTCATAATATCTATCTGCTATCTGTCTGGAAATTGACTAAGTATTTTTTACACCGACACCCAATGAAGCTTCTCTTCCTCAGGTGCTCCTTGTTTTTGAGGACATGACAAACCTGTGAGTACCCTGAAAAATTCAGGATTTGGTTTTGTATCCTCTTCTTATCCAACTTGGGAAAATCCCCACATGGTCTCTTGATGCTTCCTCTAAATTATTCAAAGCATTTATTTATAAATAAACACTGACTGGGCCTGTACCCTGCTGTCTGGTTCTCTCTCCTGTAACCTCTAGCAACCAATCAATCCAACCAAGTAAACAACCAGAAAACCCACCAACCAGCCCCCGAAACTCTTGTTTTTATGTCCTGCTCACTGTACCTCTCCATAAATCACACTCCCTCTGCCTCTCCCTTTCCTTCCTTTTCCAATAATTCTCTCGTACATTTTTTAGGCACGCTCGCGGCTTGGCAATGTTTGGTCTGTTTGTCAGTCAGTCCACCACTTTGCTCCAGACTGAAATATTTCAGCAAATATTGGATGGATTACCTTGAAATTTTGTGCAGACATTCATGGTCTCCAGATGATGAATCCTAATGACTTTGCTGAGTTTCAAACTTTACCTCTAGTCTAACTGACTTTCCCTCTTTCTTTCCACCACTAGGCTGACTCTTGCGGTTCTGACTGAAATATCTCAACAGAGTCAGGCCCCTTATTTTGTCTACCTCCCTCTAACAAAGTTTAAGTAATCGCTGTAGCTTTTGAATTTAACTCATAACTAGGCTTTAAAGGTGAGCTGATTGTTATAAAGTAGTATTATTACTTTACTTATTAATCCCTGCCGACAGTTATTCATTACACCACTCTTTATATTACTTCCGTTACACCCCACAAAATTGGTAATCATCCTTTTTCCTCAAATTCAGACTTTGCATGTGTGTCTCTGTGTAAATGTCAGGGTAATTACCAGTAAGTGCAGCAAAGGCTAGATAGCTAGCAAATCATTTCTTTTACCTGGGCGTCTTCTGTTACCTTTGACCGGATCTGTCTGAAAGATAGAAAGCCATCATGGAGACAGGCAACATTTCATCCACCACATATCCAGCCACAAGCTTCATTAGTTCTTTGTCTCTTGTAGGCTGTAGATGTCCACAATTAAAATCCAGTTTTGGTTGTTTAGCCATCCTCCATGGCCACAGAGGGCTCACCTTTGCTGAGGTGTATTTCCATTAGCTTCATGTAGCTGTCTGTAGCAGGTGTTTCAGGAGGTTTGAGGACGTGTATTTTGCAGTGGAAAGGCTTAGTACCATTACCTAAACAACAATGTTCTTATCATCTTCTTGTCATCAACAAAATTAAAGTAACAGGAATATTTCCAGCTGCTGAGTGTACGATAAATGTTTCCATCTTTCAAGGCAGCTTGCTGCTTTGTGATGCGCATTCCCAGTGTGATGATTGCAAAAAATAAATCCCGGAAACATGATTGTTGGATTTCAAGGCTGTAGGATGACAACAAAAGTGAGGCTGTAACAAGTTTTTTTGTGGGGGGGTAACTGTAATATAATTACTGAAATTACATTAGTAATTCATTACACTACTGGTTACTCGGAAAAGTAATAGTATTACTGTATCACGTTACTGCCCAACACTGGAAATGAACAATCTAGGTGGAGGTAAAAAATGCCACCTTAGAGACAGACGCTGGAAGAATACATCAGATTTTTTTATTGCAAATGTACTGAACCCTGGCATAAAGTATTGCTATGATAATCCTATAGCTCCTATAGTAATCCTTCTTTCATGCTGAAGCTAGGCAGCGTGTCAGATCCCTGTTAAATCCTGGTCAGAAGAATGGTCACAAACACATGTTGGTAACATGTTGAGTCAGACTGATCTCCGACGCTGTTTTATTCCGTCTTACTGTGACTGTCTGAGAGGGGTAAAAATGTCTGGGCTTAGCAGTGCATGACGGTAGAAGTATTGCATATTTAGGGTCTCAGCTGGCCCAGCCTTGGGCTTTTTTTTTCCTATTTTTTATACTCGAGATGAATGCAGAAATATTAACTCCCTTCTTCCTTCAATCTATCTTTTCTTACTCCTCAGATCACCTCCGCTCCGCTTACTCTCCTCTCTCCCAAATCCTCAATGGAAGTGCCATCGTTGCGCTCCATCCTCCTCCCTTTCCCTCCCCTCTCCATTCCTGGCCTCTTGCCATCACTATAATTTAAGCAGTTTGAATGTATGATAGTTTTAGACGTACAGGGAAAATAAAAAAACAATCCATTAAAAGCAGAGGGAAGGAAATTGAAGGAGAAAGGCGCAGAGGTGACGCTGGAGCAAGCGAACATCAGCTTGACACTAATGCAAAAATTGATGTGGACATTTTCACACATAAATGCAAACACAGACACACACACATATGCATGAGCAAACATCCTCATTTACAAACGGGTTGGGACCCTCGATTTTGCTAACCTGTAAACAAACACGCTCATTTTTCTCCATCTCATTCCCCTGCAGAGGGGACAGTATGGAGAGCTGATAACAAGAATATGGCAATTACATTCATCAGTGGCAGTGTGCAGGTGGTGGGCGTTTAGTTGTAATGGAAAATATGGGTGGCTTGTATCGAAAGGCTGTGAGGGTCATACCAGGCTTTTAAAAGCACTTTATATTCTATATGTGCATTTATACTTTGAGTTTTATAAATAACCTTTCTGTCTTCCCTGTGGATCCTCAAACACAAGCCCACTGAATCCACTGTAAGATACACAACACTATCTCACAGTGCCGGCCATACAAACAACAGATAATAAGAGCTGTGCACCAACAGTGAGCAGACTACTGATGAGTGAAGGGAGGAGAGAATACATATTTGTAGTCAATAGCAGCCCAGGGAATACATGGGTACTGTACAAATACAACATATATCAAAGGGAAAGATGAATGTGCTGCACAATCAAGAAGGAAATGTATAAAAAAAAAAACTGAAGAGACAGATGGGAATTCAGTGAGAGAAATACATTTCAATGCAACCTGCTCAGAATTTTCTTAAATTAATGCACTGTCTCTGCAACAGCCTGTCCAGTCTGTTCTTCAGGAGCGAGGCTGAGTCACCTCCATGCCCTCTGTGCCTCAGGAGAAGAACGCTACTGCAAATCTTCAGCTGCAGCTGCTCAGCGGCCCTGAGACGGACACAGCGGCCGCACGGTGACCAGGTGCTGAAGGCTGTAGCAGACGTCATCCTCGGGGGCCTCCGTCCAAGGCAAGCCACCTCATCCAAGCAACGCAGACCGCTGCTTTCATCGTTGGGGGAGAGACAAAAGTCGGGATGTGCCAGACCTCAGAGCAGAGTGGAACTGGCAGCTGAAGGTTGATGGGGGAAGTAGCTCAAATTCTCAGACACCACAAAGCTTGGATTGTCAGGTCAGACATCATGCATCTGTCTGAAACAGCGGGGAAGGCATTTGCATTCCTCAGCTGCCTCAGCTGAAGAGACAATTAGTCAATCAACAAAAATTAATTGGTGAAAATGTTGATAATCATTTGTCATTTGAGTCATTTATCCAGACTACAGCCATGCTATCAGCTCTGTGAGCCTGTATTTAGGCATAATGATGCTTTGGGATGAATGCTAACCTTAGCCTGCTATAATGCTCACACGCTGATGCTAAACAGGTATTATATTTACCATGTTCACCATCTTAGTATAGTGCTAGCGTGCTACTGCTTCCTAATTAGCACTGAACACAAAGTGCAGGTGAGACATTTCAGTCTCAATTTCATACAACTCAAATGAGCAGAGAGGCTGACTTATTGGAATATAGCCGAACATTTCATGAGTGGAAACCACCCAAATGGCAGAAAAAAGTACACAAAATGATCACCACCCACCCAAAACACTGTTTTACCTGCCCAAACGAGCAACATTGCCAGTAGATAAACATTACCATGCCTAGAGCCATGCCGCTAACATGTCTAAAAATACCAAATATTCTCTCATTCGATATTCTCCAGCTCCTGAAATTTGAGGGTTTGCTGCATTTCTATGATTTTTATATTATTGTAAATCACTGTTGTAGTACTCAAGATCAGTCTCAAGACTCAAGACCACTTTTTGAAGGTGTAGCACTCAACCACATTTTTATTCAGTCTTATCTCGGTCTCAGACAAAGAGGACTTTATTTCAATACCAGTTGAAATAAGCTGGAGGTTCCTGCTCCTTGTAACCCCACCCTGCTGCTGCTCCTCCTGCACACACCCCTCTGCTCATTCTCCAGTTAACACCTGCCAGCTTTTCCCGCCAGTACACCGTCCACACCCATTGGCACTCCCATGTATTGACTGTCAGCCTATCAGTGACCTGCCTGCCCAGTCTGCCACACACCTGTTACTCGTCTGCTCATTTACCTTTCTGTACATATACCAGTCAGTTTGCCTTTGTTGTTGCCAGATCGTAGGTTGTGCTTCTGCCTTTGTTGTATCCTGCCTGTTGTTTGTATTGCCTTTTTGGATCTTTCAGCCTTTGTCTAATGCTTCTGTACCTCTGCCTGATAATCTTGATTTTTGGTTGTGACTCCTGGAACGGTCTGTATTTTCGCCCTGCCTGAAAACATCAGTAAAGCCTCAGTTTTTGTCTTACTCCTGCCCCTGCCCTGTGGTTCTGTGTGTGGCTCTGCTCTGGTTTATGATATGTTTGCTAATAAAAGGAAAGTTCCTACACACAAAACTCACCTTTGCAATGCCTTTTGATTATTTTAACAAGACATACACTTATACATTCATACATATATTCAGTGTGACAGTGAAAGAGGTGAATGAAGAGAAATCTTCATTTGTTTTCTGTGGGCGTTTTTGGGAATGCCGATCTTTTAAATCAATTTGAGGAGTGCCTGTGGTTTGCATTTGCTACATATTAAATGTGTCCTGCAGTGAAGGACTCACACTGGTCTGGTCTTGGTCATCACTTGGTCGCAGTTCAGGTGGTCTTGACTACGACACTGTTAAACTGAATATCTCTAAGTTTTTCACTTGTTTGAACAAAACAAGAAATCTAAAGGCTGACCTCTGGGAACTGGTGGTGGGTATTTGTCACTACAATAAATCTATCAAGAAAACAAGCAGACAGACAGTTAAAGCTGTGAGCCTCACAAACACACTGTATATTTACTACATTAGTCTGAAAAAACATGGACTGGGATGTGGCTGACCCTTGCAGCTGGAGGCCAGATCAAACAGTAAATTACAGGGAGTGATTTAGGTGACGATCTGACTTGGCTTGACTCTCAATAACCTCATACTGCAGCTAATCAAGCATTTTTCTGCAACCGCATGGCCTGTATCTCACCTCGGATTTAACAGAAACCAATTCTGGTGAATAATGTAAGACATGGTTCCCAGGACAGCTGCCCTGAGGAGGCAAAGACCTTCGACGGCCCGGCTAGTGCTACATTTATCCAGTCAGGTGCAAGAAAGGTTAACGCTGATGTTTCAGTCGAGGAGAATACTTGTCAGTCATTCATTGTTCATCTTATAAAAGCGAATACCTACTGAGTCTCTTCAGGACATGAGTGAAAGTTTGCAAGAAAAGTGAAACATTGAAATGTGTCTCAGAGCCAGCAGTGAGGTGAGTGTGTGTCCATCAAGGTGGACTGCAGCAGGTACACACACCAGCTGTCCCTGCAGGCATGGCTGGATTGTGAGACAATGGGCCCCAGTGACACACAGACTTTGTGATGGTTTTGTGTCTCTTTGTAGTTGTTACGCATTTTTTTGTGGTTGTGTTTCACTTTATGGTAAGTTCTTTTGTGCTCTTGTAGTAGTTTTGTGTCTCTTTGTAGTTGTTTTGTGTCTGTTTAGGATATATTTGTCTCTTTTTTGGTCATTTTATGTCTATTTGTAGTTTCTTTGCAGCTCTTTGTGGTCGTTTTGTGTCTCTTTGGAGAATGTATATATGTATACATATGTATATGTATATATTCATGCCTTTATGGGTCATTTTATGTTTCTTTGAGGTATATTTTTTGTCTTTCCTGGTTGTTTTGTGACTTTTTGTAATCATTCTGTGTCTCTTCATAGTTCATTTGCATCTATTTGTGGTAGTTTTGTGTCTCTTTGAGGTCACTTTGTATGTCTTTGAGGTATACTTGTAAGGGTTTTTTTGGGTCTTTTTGTGTCTCTTTGTAGTTCTTTGCATCTATTTGTGGTAGTTTTGTGTCCCTTTGAGATCACTTTGTATTTCTTTAAGGTCATTTTGTGTCCCTTTGGCATAATAGGTGCTCTTTTGGGTCGTTTTATGTCTCTTGAACTTGTGTAATTTTGTGTCTCTTTTTGTCTTTCTTGGTTGTTTTGTGACTTTTTGTAGTCATTATGTGTCTCTTTGTAGTTCATTGTCATCTCTTTGTGGCTGTATTGTGTCTCTTTAGGTATATTTGTGTCTTTTTGTGGTCATTTTGGGTCCCTTTGCATCTCTTTGTGGTGTACAGTATATCTCTGTCTGCTCTGTATGTCTTAATTTGAGTGACATTTTGCAAGTGAAGGTCGGGGGGGGGGGTCGGTCTCTAGGCCCCTGGGCCTAAGCCTGGTTGGCCTGTTCAGTAATCCATCCATGCCTAAAGGGTCCACTGTTCCTGAGTATGACAGGCCTCCGTTACTCTCAGGACTCCACATGCTACCTGGACACAAGCCGGCGCCCGCTCTACCCCCCCAGGTGACGCTTTGGTTAGGATGTCTGATGCGCATCAGACAAAGTATAAACCTAATTAACTGCCAACTAAACATTCGTGCTACATTTAATAGTCCCTGAGAGCTTCTTTGCATTAGCTTATTTAATTATATTGCCTCTCTACTACCTGTAATGAATAATTTACTAGTCGGACATAAATGTTTTGCCGGGAACAGGAATCCAAAACTGGATCAAATGAAAGTGCAGTGCATCACTCAGGCATCAGTATTCAAAAGCATTATCATGCCATTTCAAAGTGGCACAATGAAGAAGAACTGGAGAGTGGATGGAGAGAGTTAGTGGAAGAGGATGAGGACTGGTACAGTAACAGAGAATTCAAAAGAAGAGCAAACAGAATTAAAGAGGAGAGAGGAAATGATTGGTTGGAGGTGTGACAGTAACAGAAACGTAGCCTTTTGAGGTCATTGACGATCCCTCATCGAGACATTTACAAGTCCGAGACTGTTTGTATGTGGCTGTGCATGTACATACTGACACTATTTTGTGTATTGGCAGGAAGATCCTGTCTGTGTGTAGCTCTGTCTCACCATCTGTTCCTGGCTAGACTGCTGCTATCTGTTCTTATAATATCCTGTTCTCCTCTCTCTGTCTAGGTGGGGTGCACACATCTTGTATCTGGGTTATTTCCTATTCCTTGTCATCTATACATCCATCCCTCCATTATTACAGCCTACCAATAATCCTCCACTTAAACAATTAATTTCTGTGTCCTGTTCAATAATACAGGGGAGAGCCAAGTTGCACTCTTACTCTTGATGCGACAGTGCTCCCCTCTCTCAAGCTTCCATTCTGGGCAGGAGTACAAACCACAAATAGCCTTCTGTCTTACTCATCCTGAGAGCCCTTTCAGAGTCTCACAAGGCCACCATGGGTCGAGACAGGAGTCCCAAAACATATCTGTCTATCCTCTCCTACGTATCTACCAAAAATAAAGTAATCAGCACTTTAAGTTTGTTGTTGCAGGATGTATGTTTTCGGGTAGTGCAAACCAGAGGGCCCGTGAGAAGTATGACCTTATCCAAGAAGCCTCACTGTTCACTCAGCTGTTAGAGAAGCATGATGGGTGCCTGGGTGACACAGAGGCCAAGAGGAAAAGCTATGGTGCACGAAGTACTCCAACAATAAACTGGAAGTGTCCGCCAGTCATGTTTTTGCAACCCTATCGCCTGACAAGAAAGTCAATACTGAACAAGACAAACACTCACATTTTTTTTACATCCAATGCTAAGGTTTTTAAAAGGTGTCTGTGCACAGCAACTACAGCACGGTTAAGGTTAGGGAAAGATGGCAGTTGTGGCAAATACATTGTGGCTGAGGTTTGTTTGGCAGTGTAGATGGGGTGGCAGTAGCTCAGTC
Source organism: Cephalopholis sonnerati (assembly GCA_019142605.1). NCBI lineage: Eukaryota > Metazoa > Chordata > Actinopteri > Perciformes > Serranidae > Cephalopholis > Cephalopholis sonnerati. Next base: position 29,422,583 of record JAGQAX010000001.1, read on the forward strand.
CATAGGGACTTGGCTTGGGAACCGAAGGGTCGCCGGTTCAAGTCCCCGCCCGGGCCAAAAAATATGGACCCCCTGGGCACTGCCGAGGCTGCCCTGCAAGGCCCCGAACCCCCCCAGCCGCTCGGGGTGCCCGTCCATGGGCAGCCCCCTCACTCTGACATCTCTCCATTTAATGCATGTATGGGTTCCATTTGTGCATGTGTGTGTGTCGTTCGGACCTGTGTGTATATGTACAACAGAGTGTAAAAATTGAATTTCCCCTTGCGGGATGAATAGAGTATATAAAATTAATGCCTGTTTCAGACTGCACAGTATTTTTGTCTGTTAAAGGTCTAGGTGTAGGATTTAGTGGCATTTAGTGGTGAGGTAGCAGATTGCAACCAACTGAAACTTCTTATGTGTGCCAAGTGTGTAGAAGAGCTCCAGTGGCAGACGCGAAAATGCGATTGCCTCTGTCTAGAGCCAGCTCTGTTTGTCTGTTCTGGGCTATTTTAAAGAAAACATGGTAAACTTTGTGGAAGAGGACTTGCTCCGTATGTACATCAATATGAATGGCTCATTCTAAGGTAATGAAAACACAGCGATTATTATGTTCAGGTGATGATACACTAGTGAAAATACAGTTATGTTATTCTGCCAATATATCCCCTTAAATCCTACAAAGCCTACACAGTGGACCTTTAAAATGGTCACTTTGTCAGAGGGTAGATATTTGGTTTTCAGTTTTTGGTTTTCAGATAGTTTGTATTGGTAGTTTATAGGATGGGTAAACAGCAGAGGACACATTTTGTTTCAGCATATGCAAATACTTAGACATGACTGAGAAATTGTAAAAGTATATACAAATCTTATAAATATAAATCTAAAATTTTTAATTTGTTAGAGTTAGTAAGCCGCTTCCGTGTTTCTGTGCTTTTGTTTCACAGCTTTCTCCAGCATTGTCTCGGATTCTAAGCGTATTATTATGAGCATTTATGTAGATCTATGATTAATCCATGATAAGAAAAACTGTCAGAGGCTGTTATTATGTTACAAAAAGTACAAAGATAGGACCTCGTTGAACCAAACACCTCGGGATTTCAAACACGCATAAAACACACCAAACCTTTTAGAAAATGTTGAATAACAATACAAACAACAATACTGTAAAATAACAAAATCCATAAAAATCAATGCCAGTCATTAAACCAAAAGACACGTTTTGCACCGCTGTGCCGTCCATCTCATCGGCAATGGTTGTCTCAACTGCTCTGGCTGAAGCTTTAAATATTAAATGTTGTTAACCACCTTTTGGAATGTGAAAAATCAATGAGCTATTCACTGACAATTGCTTTTCATTATGCTTTTCATGATCTGTAAATAATACTTTGTTTCTGTCTGTCTGCTTGTTTGTCTGTTCATGTGTTGTTTTTTTTACAGGTCCAAAATCAATATCAATATCACTACCACCAAAGTTTAAAAAGATTGTATTCCGGCCATACAGATTAGGTGATTACAGACTAATACATTTTTGCCATGACTAGGCCGAGAGTTATGAAAGACTACACCCTCCAACAAATCACAGCATGCCATCTCTCATGGCCTGTGTGTTGTCATTGGGAAGAAAGTCCCTGGGACCAAAACAACATCATTGCATCCAACACCCACTTTCAGCCCTGATGCTCAACGTCTGTCGGGTCAGGATATTACCAGGTCAATATTGTGTAGTCTGAACCTGACATTAAACATGTAGGTTAGAACAGATTGTGGTTAAGGTTAATAAAAAGGAAAATATTCATGGCATGCCTGTGCAGGAACATGAACTCCGGTCTCCTGCTTGAAAGTCAGACAACAACAAGTGACTCCTGCTGTTTGGTTAGGGCACCTGTGCTGAGATGGGATGGAATCTGGTTGTGATAATCTGAACCTCTGCATGCATCACAATCTCATTGCTGACATCTGACAAGCAACACACTTGCCTAGCAACACATGTGACACATGGCAGTCTACACACTCTCCAGGAAAGAGGTGGGAACTAGCAGAGGAAAGGCACAGCAGGAAGCGGCTGCTCCAGAATGAGGAGTAAATTAAAATTACCATAAAGGTAGAAATCACAGAAAAAGTATCTCAGTGCGTTTTAACAGTTGTCTTAATAAGTGCAGACAGAAATAAGGTGTGTGCATGTGAAGATTAAACACACACTCTCCTCTCCTCACACTCTCGAGTCAGTGCTCAAATTATTCTATCATGTATGTTAATTTTATACAGAGGCACCCTTCTGTCTCACACCATGTGTCTTAGGGAGACATCACACTGATTATATTTAGTTGAACAAACCCTTTTTAAAGACACTTAAATGCGCTGTTATTGTCGTCAGCATTTTAGCAAACAGAAAAGCTTGGAGAGCATCTTTCTCCAAATCTGTAAAGATAAATCAGTATCAAAAACAGAAAAAGCCAGATCCAGCTTCTTCTTTTTCTTTCCTGCGTCTCTCTCCTCTTTACTGTCTCAGTGTACAGTGTCTAGAGACCAGTGTTGCTTCAATGAGTTCACTGATTAAAAGGCATAGTGTATGTCTCTTTCTCTCTTTTGCTTCCTCTTCACAAGTACTCACTACTGGGAGGCATAACACAGATATTCTCTCAAAATCTAGACAGCCTCTCTCTCTCTCTCTCTCTCTCTGCCTCTGTCTCCAATTATCTATTTCTGTCTTTCTCCACCAGCCCCCTATATCTGCCAGTAACATTTTCAACCCACACTGTTGGTACAGTGGTAGGCTACTTTCTTGATGCATCCAGATTCCAGAATCTCTTCTCCGCCATCTCTGGCCGTCTGTTTTTCTTTGCGTGTTACTACTTATCAATAATTGCGAGGCACAAAGTAAAACCCAGACACGACGGTAAACAGGGTCAAGTGAGAGGAGAGACAGAAGCCTGGCGAATGAAGAGAACAATTAGGATGCTTTCTTTAGCATGGACAGGCTGCTGCAACAGAGTTATGTAAGAGCACAGGCATGTGTAACCACACACCACTCACACACAATACACAAATATATAGTACATCAGTCCATAACCTTACCTACGTTTATCGTAACAGCGATGACAGAGGTCCCGCCCCCTAACCTTAGCGTAACAGTTATTTTGAACCCAAACCATGATCTCTCCCTAAACCTAACACAGTCAATTTTGTGCTGTAACCTAACCAAACCTTACCTGTAGCATTGTTACATCATAAAACAGATTTAGAGTGGCTCAGACAAATAAGTTTATCCTGTTGACAGTGGCGTCAGATCTGACAATCCTGCATAGATACCTTTATGAGAGGTCGAACTTCCACAACAGCTCAAATCATCTTACCAACATTAACCACTTAATTACTTACTAATCTTCACCCCCAGTGGGACATAAGGCTGCAACGAGATCTCTCCATCACATTCTGTTTTCAGCAACATGCTGCGTTTCCTCCCATGACAGCTAGATTTTGTACAGTGGAAACACCAGGGCCATTAATAGCGTTTTGCCCACCCATTCCCATCCCCAGCATCCTAGTCCCTATTTGAAGCACTCGTGAATAAACCCCAAATTTGTATTACACTCCATATGCAAGTAAATGAGCTCAAGTGCTACTTTTATACATAAAAACTTATTTCAATAGAAACCAAAACTAAAACAAATATAACAATTAATTAAAATTAAAAGATATTAAATTCAGCATGGTCCACGTTCTCTTTCAGTTAAGAGCCCTGTGTCCGTGATTTCATTATCACAGAAACTGCAGGGTCCTACCTCAATGCAGTCATTACTCTGTCGCAGGCCCAAGGCAGGAAGATATTTGCCATCGGGCCAAACAACTGTTCCAGGGGAAGCCCCGAGGAACTGTGCGTGTCGTTCTTGAAGGCATGGACAAACAGAGTATTTTGTCATTTAATTTGGAGAAATGACTTGTTGTCTGTTATGCCCCTGGCTTTTGGAAAAAAAAAAGGCATTCCCATAGTGACAAAAAAGCACATTTCGGTGATTTTACTTAAAACCCAGCGGACCGACAAAATCTGCTGACGTGTTTCAACATGACGTCTTCATCACAGAAATGTTTTTGTTGATTCTTTCTTTCAGATTGTACACCATGAGGGAAATCGTTTTGACAGTTAACTGAAACTGAAGAATGTATTCATTCAGCCTGCTCACCACACACACACACCCATCTCGCTCTCAGTGACACACTGTGTCTTTTTTGCCCCCCCCTCCTGCCTGACTTTTCTATTCAGCTATCATTTAGATGTGACCGTCTATCATATTCCTCTTTGGTTGTAAATATGTGTGCAGCTAAGTAGAACAGAGCAATATTTCCCCTTTCATGGCCCCAGCGTCTCCTCCCTTGAGTCTGTAAATCTAAGTGGCTTGCTTCCTAACATTGTGGCTCAGAGTTAAACAGGGAATATAAATACCTTTGTTTCAGATTTTATTAATTACAGCTCTGTCTCTCTTTTCTTTCTCGCTGCTTGTCTCAAACCACTAATAAGATTCCAGCCCATTAGTTTTGAACCATAACATAATTAAACGTTTCCCTCTGAATCTGAATGCTACTAATATTAAGCAATTATCTCTGACTGTTCACGTGCTGGATTAATAATGATTCTCTGCTGCACCTTGCATTGAGGCCTACTTGACACCTGACATTTACACCTGCGCTGCTTTGGAGAGTATCTCTGCTTATGCTCCACAATGCAGCCCTCTTCCTCTCATTCATCACACATTTTTTCCAGAGATACAATTGACTGTGCTCCTCTAAAGAAATACATAATAACATCCTGTAGATTACAGGTTATGTAGTCTGCTCTTACTACATAGATTTGGACAACCTGATGAATGAGCTATTCAGAAACCACAGAGCTTACATTGCTGCACTGTGGCATCAAAATTTAAACCCATTCACTGACACCAACACAAATGAGGCCAAGAACACTAGAATAAATAATTACAGCATGAAGAGCTGCCAACAGTTAGATTTACTGTCTTTTTATGATTCATTATGTGGCAGCTCCAGATATGACGTCAAGGCAAGAGCCCATATCCAATCCACACATACAGAAAAGCTAAATTGCCACTGACTAAAACGATAAAAACTCCCTCAGAAATCCCTCCACCTTCTGACCTGTTTATCCTGTGCAGGGTAGCAACGGGGGTTAAGAGCCTCTCACAGCTCACAGTGGGCAAGATGCAGGATCAAATTTGAACGGGCTGTCAGTCTATCACTGAGTTAACACTTGCAGACAGACCACTGACTCACATTTACACCTGCAGCAATTTACAACCTCCAGTTAAACTAAACTGCACGTCAGACTCACGTCTGTACAATTGTATAATTCTGTGTTTTCGCCATCAGTTACATTGATTCAGTCACGGAGACATGTTACTTTAAAAATTATCTGAATGAGTTCCACACAGTGCAGTATGCAGAATTTAAAGGGAGAGTCCACTTCTAAATTAAATGTACCTCTTTTTTTTTTCCTCTGTAGTGATGTTTTGGTGTGAGTTACCGAGATATCAGCCGTAGAGATGTTTGCCTTCTCTTAAGCCCAGTTCACACCAAAGATTAGTGACGAGATTAAACCATTTTAGAACGTTGCGGGGAAAAGTTGCAGCACTGTGACCTGGCCGTCTGAGCTCGACCCAAGCTGGCTGATGGTGTCACCTGCAGCTCCGCTGGTCAAATCGCCAGCAGCTGGTTTTAGAAAGTAAAGCTTGTCACCTGTTTCTACAGCCAGTCAGTTTGCTGAGGCAGGTGCTCGTCCCTGCCAAGCCCTCTGATTCCGTCCTCACAGTGTTCCGGTGTCGGACAGTGGGTTGCTGCTGCTCGCTGTATGTGCTTATGCCCCCTCACACACACACACACACACACATACACACTCGCACTGACTAACTCATTGGTGCTGCTTGCTTATATCATTGAGGCGTATTTATTATGAATACAGTCCATCTGATGGTCGTTTTGTTTCTGTTTTTCGCCGTTTCATCGCTAATACAAATGCAACTGTAGTCAGTATCTCACTATCACTATCCTCATTCATATTTTAAGAAGCTACAAATTATATTCAGCCACAAAATAAGACTGAAAAGCTGGAAATCAGAGCAGAGGTACAGAGAGTTGTTGCACTGAGATGATTCACCATCTCATCTAGTTGCATTGGTGTGAACCGACAGGTGTTTAGAACGTTGCAGAATGACGCCTTGCATGTAGTTGCCTGTTTAAACTCGTCTTGTCGCTTGTCTTTGGTCTGAACTGGGCTTTATATATAATGGAACCAGATGGCACTCAGCTTGTGTTGCTCAAGGCGCCAAAAAATACATTTGAAAAACACAACAGCAATGTCTTTTTCCAGAAATCATGACCCGGTCACTCAAGATAATCCACAGACCTTGTTGCGAGCAGTCCACGAGGAGATACATGCCTTCTTTTGCCAGGTGATATGGTTTGTGGGTGTAGTTCGGTAGAGAGAAATTAGATGTTAAAACTGCTCACAACAAGGTCTGTGGATTATCTTGAGTAAGCGAGTCATGATTTCTGGAAAAAAGACATTGCTGTTGAGTTTTTTCAATGTAGTTTTTTGTCACTTTGAGCACCACAAGTCGAGCACCATCTAGTTCTATTATACTGGAGAGAAGGCAGACATCTCTATGGCCAATATCTCCAACATTCGGCAACTCACACCAAAACAATCTAGAATAATAAACAGCACCACAGGTAAGAGGAAAAATATGTATTTTTTTATTTTCAGGGTGAACTGTTCCTTTAAATTTCCCGGTACTCTGAATCAGCAGATATCCTGAGTTGAGTTATCAGAATCGATATCAGGAGATAAAAAGTTGAATCTGTGCATCCATGCTCGTGCTGTGAGGCAATAATGCTTGTCACAACATCATGTGTCACCCAGTGCACAGTATACAGAGATGCCCCAGGAAACTGATTCTGCTGCATGAACCAGAAGCATTGAGGAAAACATGGTGTCAAAGCAAATGATGACTAACAACATCCAAGCAAAACTAAAGCTCTTTGGTGTTGTCTGCCAAAAGGTACAAAAAGAATTATGATTTTACTCACCAGCTAAAATGTACATTTGTATATTCGTTACTCACCCATACTATGCTAAATTCATAGAGAAAACTTGGTGAGCCTCAATGGTGGACGAAGGATCCACAAACGGAGAAAATGCTTGATGAATCAAAGTTACCATTGATACATTCACTTTCAGTTCAGTTTCCTCTTGGAAAAGGCTGTCTGTTTGGGAAGTGCTGAGCATTAAGCATAAGTTCAGACCAATGATTCACAATGAAATGAAACTGTTTTAGAACACTGCACAGGAAAGTTGCAGCAGTACGAACTGGTCGACCTTAGCTTGACTCACGCTGGCTGATAGTGTCACCTGCAACTCCGCTAGCCAAATTGGCAGCGGCTGGTTTGAGAACATAAAGCATGTCACCTGTTTCTACAGCCAATCATCTCGTAGTAAACTCTACTAGGTCAAGTTAAAATTACGCAGACATGTGGTCATTTTGGGGGGTTGTAGTATTTCTTGAAGTTTGAATGACACATCTTCCAGTTTAGATCACGTCACAGCACAACCTCACAGCTAGTGGTGTCTTTCTAAACCTGCAGATTTATATTGCCAGTTTGTTTTAAAAGATCACTTTTCTAAATTTTCCATTATATTTTTGCTGTATTATAATAGTAAAAGAAGCAGGGGAGAGAGAGAGTGACATGCAGCAAAGAACCTGGGCTGGACTCAAACCTTGTGCCGCTGCAGTTAAGACTAAGCCTTAATGGTACACACACACCCAGCGAGCTCCCAGAGTGGCCTATCACTCTTGTTTTTAACATAAGTATGAACGTTTTAGCAAACGAAACTGTATGCTTTGCTAACATTAAGCTTGAAATAGATTGTCGCTGCAGGGAAATGTTTTAAATGTATTTCTGCATTGTCTAGACCACTGGTTCCCAACCTGGGGGTCCCAGACCCTCACTGGGCAGTGCCAAAGCTTCATGAGGGTCATGAGGCCTTCCTGATTATCAAAGGGTGTAAGAAAATTAAAAAATATGTATAGTATGCCTATATCTCAGTCTTTCACTCATTTTTGTGAAGAAAACTAAATTAAATTATTTTCTAAAATTTAGTCCATTATTCAAGATACAGACTTTAAACAAGTATCACAGGATGAGGGCACAGTGAAGACCTGAACACAAGCTTTATTCACAGAGCCGTCACTCTCTGCTCAACAGCTTCATCCTGCATTGGAAAAGTTAAGAGTTGAAACAACCAAGAGCAGCCAAGTGTCAGGGAGACGAAAACATCTGTCAAAAAAGAAGCCTATTGGCTTTGATTGTTAAAAAAAATGCATAAAACAGACAGCGAATCGTCTAAAAAGTTCCTAAAATAAAAAATAAAAAATGTGATGTGCTCAAAATTCATCTACTTGCTCATTTTACACAAACCTCTGCAGTTATCGTGTTCATTATTTGGCTTAATCGTACAGTTAATCAGTTGTTCTGTGCTGTTATTGTTATGCATTGATCATAATATGAAATAGCCATAAAATATGTCACTTACTCAGCAGTTGTCACTTTACTCAATGACAGAAAAGGGGACCCTTAAGGAGAGAGGTTGGGAACCACTGATCTAGACTGTGCTAATCTAACGCAACATGACAATTAAAGCTCGCGGCTGGGGATATACATTTTTTGATAATGAATCTGAGTTATTGATCTGATTCAGTCTGACAGAGCAGACAGCCTGTGAGCATGAAACACCATCTGTATGAGTTGAGGGTTTAAGTGGTAAAACAGGCTATAGCCTTACAGAGCATTAAAGAACTTCAGGCATCTTTAATGTGTCACACACGATGAGTTACACTGTTAAAACAGCTGTTTGTCAGAGTTACAGGTTTACAGTTTAAAGACGGATAAAAACTCAGCTCAGCTTTAAGTTTCTTATGAGTACTGTTTGTTTTTGTTTCATCATCACGTCAGTTTTGTGGAAGATATTTAGGCTATTTGATGAAATGTGTCTAATTTGAAGAGAAGGTTTACCACACTATGGTAATGTGAACACTTGTAAGGCTAAAAAACATTAACTTCAGCACTTTTAATATTATGCACTTTAATTATTTACTGTATATTTCATTGAGATGCATGTTTTTGCTCTACTTTTTTAACCCGCTGGGGAGATATTTAATTGAATCAACTTAATGAGGAGATGTTTCCCGGAATTCCTATTATCATAATTATTGTTGGCTACTGTAATGCTACAATTTCCCGTTGTGATTAATAACATATTCTATCAGTCTATCTGTATATTCATCGTCATTATTATGGGTAGTAGCAGCTCTGTTGTCACTGTTATTACTTTTTTATTTGTAAAAAGTTGCTTCAGCTGCACTTACAGAAAACTTTTACATCAGTATTTTTAAAATATAAAATCTCGTGCCTCAGTATGGCTGTTTTCTGCTGTTATATATTTCACCTTTTCATCAGTGCTTTCTGACTTGCACACCTCTCTCCCTCTCACACATTCCCTCTCACTTTCAGATGCTCACACTCCCTCTCTGTCTCACTGACACACACAAACACACACAAACACACACCTGTCATGTAATCATGAAATCACTTCTAGTTGCAGATGGTGACTCATCTTTTGTCCCTGGTGAAACCATATCTGGCAATGAGGTCGTAAGACATTTTGGATGAGGGACGATGCAGAGTGCCACTGTGCAGAGCACCACTCACCGCATGGGGAACTCCTCACTAAACAGCATGCTTTACAGCTGGTAAAAACAAAGATATTAGCCGGCCATAAAGCTTGACAGCTGCACATAAAAAAATGAAATGTTGTATTCCCTTGCCAGCAATATTACATCATTATCAGCATGCTGCTCAGATGTGAGTTTATAGAGAGATTTCTAACACTCACAGTGTGGTATAGTGTTTTAACTTTAAAAACATGGGGTTCTGCTCAGAGCTGCACTGCTGATAGCTCATTTATTTTACATTTGCATAGTTGGAGAGCTTTTTTTAACACTACATGCAATAACTGGTGAATCTAATACAAGTCTACAGGTGATGCATGCGATAGTCACACTGTACATAAAATGATGCTGAACTTACTCCATGTGGGTGTGGTGGACACAAGACAAGTCCTATTGGTGTTTATTTAACAATGCATAATAAGACACAAGCTGCGTCATGTCGACAGACATTCAGAGGCAAATCTCCTTCAGCATCAGGTGTTAGTCAGTGACCTCGACCTCAGTTCAAAGATTGGGAGTAAAAATACTCTGCATGGCTCTGGCAGAGGCATCAGAAGCTATTTACTCCATCATTACTTATCCTGATGGAGGGGTTCGTGTCATTACACACCGTCTGCTCTCTAATTCTCCCCTCCGACCACAACGGAGGACACACATCCGTGGCGACTCAATTACAGACAACAGTACAAACACACGCACCTACCCTCGCAGCTACACTAACACGGCACGTTGCTCATCACTATGACCGAGAATGGATGACCTTGTGCATTTACGCTCAGGTCACCTCGTGCGAAAACGACCGAATCGGGCACAACAAGTGCTCAAGTGGCTGTCTCTCACAGACAGTCCCCACATTGCCACCTTGGGGTGTATATGCAACAGCCCTTCTCGCTGCCATGCAAGGCTTTTTTGGTGAAAGGCAGACAGGCAATAACAAAAACCATCACAGCAGTTACCATCAGCTTGTTGGAATGACCCCCAGTATCATTACTTGACATCAACATGACACACTCAAGGGCATCTGGCAACCAACGCGAGAGCTTTGAACTATACAGAGAGTCTGGATTAAAACCATCCACCGATGGCCGCTGAAATCTTTTGCTCACCTTTGCTGTTATCTTCTTCTCTGTTGAGATGCATGACTCTTCTTACCATGTACTCATTTAGGCTGTCTTTGTTCTGGTAGCAAAGCTGTGCTCTTTTCCCAAAGAGTTCTCAAGATAAACTCTTATTCCAATTTTGGATCTGTGGTTCCTTTTTGCCCGCTTATTGTCTTGTTCGGCTGGCACGCATGGACGCGCCTGCACTTGTGCGTCCTCCTCCTCCTCCTTGTTGTGCTGGATGGAGCAGGTAGTCTAGGTGATGTTGGGGGAGTCTGCGTGTATTTTGTGCTCTCTCTCTCACACACACTTTCTCCCTCTGTCTCTCTCAGTCTCTTTTTCCCCCCTCAGTCCAGAGTCGCTCAAAGGGATGGTCGCAGCAAAGGTTTTAGGGAGGAGACGGCAGGCAGACGGGCGGGGTGACGTGAAGTAAGTCGGTAGGAGGTCGTCTACTCAGCTGAGGCGAGGAATCCGTGCGCCCTCAGTGTTGTTGACCGTTTCATCAGAGGCTCCAGAGAGACATTTTGCGCACACTTTCACTCCAAAACTGCACGTGATTAGCAGCTCATGGTGACAATTGAACAGAAATAAATTGGGATATCTATAATTCGTATTTTATAAAGGTCATTATCGCTCATCTTTACAAAAACGCCCGTGGTAATAAAATACATATTTCAGGCTTATGGTAGCCACCCATTTTAATAGTGACAATTATGACGGACAGCCGAATCTATTCATCTATGTACAGTATAGTACAGAAGCCTGTCGCTGCTCTGTGGCATAAAGAGCGCAGGTGGAAGTGTAGAGGAATTGCTTGTACTGTCACCAGAACTGACATGAATTATGTTCCCACAATCAGCCCTGATCATCAATCATACCGGTTATTTCACTGTGGAATCAATAATCAGTTGGATTCACGTGTGAATCTCTGCGCATAGACATACATTTTTACGCACAATCCGCCGAAGTTGTAGGCTACACGTTTCATCTCTCGCTCACGTGTTGGGTCTCTATCAGGCTTTTCTTCAGTGTCAGTGTCACGAGCTGCCTGTGTGCTTTCATTATGACCATCATGCCATCACAGCCAATAGGCCCTTACAGTCGATAAGGCACATTTACTCACCATTCACGTTCGCCCAGAGCCATGCGCGTAACATGGCTCACTGGCGGTCTCTAGTGTTACACATCAATCAGTGGCAGTCACCTGGGTGCTGATAGCGGGAGCACTTCTCACGTGCATCATTATAGACTGTTAAAATGTAGGACTGACCAGTCAGAGTAGTAATTTTGATACTTTTTTTTACTTTAAATTTGCAGATTGATTGATTGGTTTTTAAATTTGTGTCATGCAACTCAAATGTGCCCAACCCTCATGGGTTTACAAGACTCTGTTACAATGATGTTGCAGTAACAATCAAAAGTACATGTTATTTTACTGCTCAGTCCAGAGACAAAATACTCCGCCTTCTTTCCCAGGCCTGGCAAAGAAATTCAGCCACAAAAAAAGGTGCACACTCCAATTTTTCATGATCATCCAGCCAAAGGAAATCAACGTAAATAGCGGTCATCTTACTAAAAAAGTACAGTCCTTGTGTTTTCTTATACAGGACAGTAAAACAAGAAATGAACCTCACTCTCAACTTCACCTAAATTACACAACAAACAAATGCTGTCCTCCTCTCGGGTGGCGTTAAACCTTCCAGTCTCTAAGGTTGATGGCAACATTCCCGAGCACAACTGTGCACACAGGGATCTTTGTCTTTTGTCTAGATCATACTTCACATAAAGTTCCACACTGTAGCTGTTCTTTATGAGACAATAAGTTTGTAGTTTTGGTTTATACTACAAGTCAACAGACCATTTTTCTCTAAACATGCAAAACATTTCACTCCTAAACTCCTGAATATCAAAAAGTAACCTGTTCTGGAAAATAAATGACAAATTGTTCACATAAAATAATGACTTTAACTCATTAGCCCTTGGATGACAGTGCATCCATCCATCTATTTTCGTAACCACTTATCCTCTTGAGAGCCCTGGGGGGCTGGAGCCTATTCCAGCTGACATTGGGCAAGAGGCAGGGTACACCCTGGACAGGTCGCCAGACTATCGCAGGGCTGGCATGCAGAGAAAGACAACCATTCACACTCACACCTACAGGTAATTAAGAGTCACCAATTACCCTGCTCCCAATCTGCATGTCTTTGGACTGTGGGAGGAAGCAGGAGAACCTGGAAAAAACCCACGCTGACACGGGGAGAACATGCAAACTCCACACAGAAGGGCTCCCTCCTGGGACTGAACCAGGAACCCTTTCTTGCTGTGAGGCAACAGTGCTAACCACTACACCACCATGCCGCCCACAGTGGGAGATGTTCCAATTAAATATCTTTTTAGTGAGTCTCTGATCCGACATCTTCACATGTCTATTCCAAAGCTGAAGCATTTAACGTTATATCTGATGTTTGGAGGTTCCCATCCCATATCTCCATTAATGGCCAAAACTGAAGTAAATTTATGAACACCCAAGAAAGATTGAATTGCTTTATAATGCACTGTGTAACTTGTATGTTCTTGGAAACCCCCAAAACCAGAGGCATAGTCAGTCATGGAAGTCACTGAGAAAGTTCTCAAAATATAAAAACAAAACTTTCTGCACTTTGGCTGGATGCCACTGAGTGTGTGATTTGGGTCAACCAACCCTTAAATGCTTTGTATTGTGTTTTCCTCAATATAGTAGGCTATTATATACTGTACTGTCAGGCAACTATTGTTTGTGCACAATTCAGTAGAAACACAGAGCGCAGAACTGGCTTAAATGCTGAGCTGAGTGACACAATTGTACTGCAAGAAAATCTTCACCACATGTATCTACTGTAGAGCACCTTCTATCTTCAATTGCCCTGCATGTGGTTTCTTTATTTTCCCCATTAACAGAATACTTCACCCGTAAATTCACCATTTGAATATCAGTTACTCACCATGTGTTACCTTGAATCCGTGAAGACAACTGTTTTACTGGCAGGCCTCCATGGTGAATATAGAGTCCAAAAATGGCGAACAGTCTTCATGAATTGAAGTAAAAGTGAACCACGTTTAGCAACAGCAAAACTGTATCAAAACATCTGCTTACAGACTCTCAAACAAGTTACACAACTTTTGCTAAAAGTTACTATAACACACTTCCACCTACAAGCGTGCCCTGAGCGTGCCTGAGGACACGCATGCGTATGAACTCTGCTTGAGCAGAGTTCAAATACACATGACTGATAAAATGTCATTGTTTAATATATACCAGGCACTAATAAGATCCACTGTTGATAACAGAAGTGTAGTGCATGGAAAAGTATGTGAGGCAACTTTGCAAAGACGAGACAGGGTTCAAACCAGAGCGTTAAGACTGTGTTTAGGAGACATGAGAACAACCCCAGTAAATGCTCTGCCAGGAGAAGCCAGTGGACTAACATTACATTTTAGGTGAGGAAAATTGTCATGCTGGATTAGTTTAAAAGAATATGAAAAGAAACACCCAAACACGGAGGTCTTAAATGAATGCTGGGAGTATACTAGGACCAGTGGTTGTTGTTTTGGATGGAACATTGGTCATATTGTAGGAAACATGGGTATGAAGAGTTGAGCTTCAGTCCATCTGTTGCTCTAAGTAATGTTTCTCCAAGGATGCTCCCAGAGCCGTATGTTAATTTACATTTAACAGAAGAAAACAAGAGGCCAGTAACAGATAATATTTAATAAATTGCTAAAGAACATGTCAAAAGACAATTTTATGTTTTTCTTAACAACATAAACAGATGGCCAGTCCGCGACACCCGGGGTTCAGCACGCCCGGGGCCCTGCCCTTGCCTGGCCCACGCACACAATGCACCAAACCCTGATTTCTGTCTCTGCAGGTCGTGGGCCCTAAGGGCGACGGCTCCATGTTCTTTTTTTCAGGCTGAGCTGAGTTTGAAGAGAATTATTGCCTCAAGCAAGGAAGTTTAAGTATCTCAGCTGAGGGCAGAATGGAGCTTGACATGGATCAGCTGCCTGGTGTGGCTTCCGCAGTGATGCGGACGCTGCTGAGTCCGAAAGCAAAGCTTTTGATTTACTGGTCCATCCACGACCCAACCCTCACCTATGGTCATGAGCTCTGTAGTGACTGAAAGAATGAGATTGGAGATACAAGCGGCCAAAATGAGTTTCCTCCGTGGGGTGGCTGAGCTCTGCCTTAGAGACAGGGTGAGGAGCTCAGACATCTAGCAGGAGCTCAGAATAGAGCCGCTGCTCCTTCACATCAGACGGGGTCAGTTGAGGTGGTTCAGGCATCTGATCAGGATGCCTCCTGGGCGCCTCCCATTGGAGGTGTTCCGGGCACGTCCCACTGGTAGGAGGCTCCAGGGCAGATCCAGAATACACTGGAGGGATTACATAGCTCATCTGGCCTGGGAACGCCTTGGGGTCCCCCAGGAGGAGCTGGAAAGTGTTGCTGGGGAGAGGGATGTCTGGGGTGCTTTGCTTGGGCTGCTGCCCCAGCGACCTGGCCCCAGGTGAGCGGGTGAAAGTGGAAGGATGGATATACAGATGGTTCCAAGAATCCTGATAATGGGCATGTGGGAGCCAGTATATATACACCAGAATTTTATGTTAATGTATGTCATAAATTGATTGATAAATTGTCAGTGTACTCAGCAGAAATAATTGCAATCATTTTGGCCTACAGTGGGTAGAGCAAGTACAGCCATTGAGAACAGTTATTTGCTCAGACTTGTCAAGACTTGTCAAGATTACAAAGGATGGGCGTAGAAGTACAATTTTATTGGGTCCCAGCTCAGATGAATGTTCAACGCAATGAACAGTCGGATGAATTAGCAAAGGCGGCTCTTACAATGAATGACAACAAATTAATAAAAGTAGCATAGGTAGAGGAGAGGTGATATCACGAATCAGAACAGCAATAATGAACGTGTGACAGAAGAAATGGGATACTGATAGCAAAGGGAGGCATTATTATAATCTTCAAAAGTCAGTTCTTGTCCACGTTATATATCTCTTGGAGAAGTCAATCAAATCTATGTCAGTGGTGTAACAGCCAGCAAGATGTCAAAGACATTATCATGCATTACAGTAAATATACTTCAGAGAGGGAGATTTTGAGTAATAAAGTGCTTGAGGCAGGCAAGAGTGGAGCTTTAAAACATTACTAAGCACAGGACAGGACTTTAGGGAGCTCAAAAGGGGGCTGGTAGCTTATATAATGCAGACAGGATTAGGAAATAGGATTTCATTTTTTGCTTGTTTAATTCATTTATTTTAGAACAATCAGTATTCAGATACATTGATGCCATTATTCTACACACTCCGACACAGTAGGTGGTGGTATGCACCTTTAAAGTTGGTTTGCAATCCTTCATTAAACACAAAGAGAAGGAAGAAGAGGGAGATTCATAGGGGAAGCAAACACCAGCCTCCAGAGTGAAAGTCAGTGATTATTGGTCCCATCCATCACCCCTCCTGCCCACACGACTGGGACTGTTCACCCAGTAGGATACATTGTTGTCAGACCACATTACCCCCTGACTCTCGCCATTACACAGTCACGGCACCTGGCTGCGTATCATGCCGGCATGAATGGACAGCTTTTTTTTGTCAGTGTGTGTTGCAGAAGTCACTGCCCAAGGGCCGGTATTTGACGACTTTGGAATAAGACCAGGTTGTTTTGATGTAGTTTTGCTGATGTTAAATGCCGTCCCTGTGTAGGTTTACAATCAGTGAAGCCATAATCATCCCCTTCATCTTGATCCACTCGCCAAAGAAATCCACTGGACCACTCGACACAGTTTAACATTTTACTTCAAAACTCAGAGATGGTACAGAGACAATCGTCCATTTCCAAATCCAAAATTATCCAGAAAAAAGAGGTAACGAAGATAGGAGGTCAAAAAACTGTGTGGCTCCACTCTCCACTGCAATTAACCATCTCAAATCCAAAAAACTCCCCCTACTGGCAAGAGTGTAAAATGGGCACGATAAGGGTAAAGGGTATGATACAATAGCAGGACCCACATTTTAAAAGTAACAAATGTAAAAACATTTAGGCTCCTACAGACTTTTTACTGCAGTTCATGTAGAATGTTTGCCATTTTTGGAATCTCTGTTCCAACACACGGTGAGTAATTAATATACAAATGGTCATTATGTTGAAGAAGTATTCCTTTAAATGTCCAGTGTTTAGGATTCACGGGTGTCTACTGGCAGGAATGGTATATAATATTCATAACTATGTTTTCATTAGTGTATGATCACCTGCAAATATGAATCCTTGTGTATTTATTACCTTAGAATGAGCCACTTACATCTACAAACTGTGCAGGTCCTCTCCCACAGAGTCTACTACATTGTTCTACAGTAGGTCAGAACAGACGAACCAAACACTGTTACCTAACAGGGCCATTAGTGTTTTTACGTTTTTGCATTGGCCACTGTTGCGCTCCTTCATGCTTTGCACACAGGAGAAGTTTCAGGTCTGCAACCTCATCGCTAGAAGCCACTTAATCCTACAAGCTGGACCCTTATTATTTTGGGGAGTTTTTACTTATTCAAACTGAGGGTCTGAGGGTGTCATGCATGGCACAGAGTGAAATCTGCTTTGAGGCAAATTTGTGATTTTGGGCTACAAAGAAAATTGATGTGATTTCATTTCCATAAATTGCACTCTAACTAACTTGCTAAATAAGATAGAGAATATGTAACAAAAAGCTTCAGTCTCATTTATATTGAAGCATCCTTCTCCTTGCTGCAGATACAGTTAAAAACAGTAGGAAGTATCAAAAAAGGATTTAGTAAATAATCCATGGAATTTTGTAAATAAGAAAGCCCATAATAAGAAAGTCCAAAGGTGATTTCAGGTAAAGGAAACATCCCTGTATGTTGGACTGGCTACTTTACCTCAGAACCAGTTCAGGTCTCTGCTCTGATGAGTCTTTGTTCTAGCTCTTTCTGTCTGACGCCTTTCTTGTGATCGCACCTCTGACATCTTGTGTGATTTTTGTGCATCTGTGTAAAGCAGATAGTCTTCCAGTATAGCCTTGTTGGCTGTGCTTTATGACAAGTGTGGAATCTATTTAATCTATTGCATACAGAACACATTCATTCCTGAAAAATTATGCTTTCTCTCTGTATCAGACATAAGACACAAACTGATTTTCCTGTTCTGAGCTTCTCATTGCATCAGCTTTCTTCCTCACCCTCACTTTTTCCTCACACTATCTTTGTGATGAATATTTATTAGCCTGTCACAGTGTCTTCTCTGAGCTCAAAACAACACATTCATCAACACAACTCGAGCCATGCTTTAATCCTCGAGGGGTTTTCGGTGACGTTGCGTAATTTCTTCACAAAGATTTGCTCAGTGTGTGGGATGCTGTTTTATTTCAAACTATAAAAGAGAGGATCATGAGCACTCACAGATTCCAGGTAATTTTAAAGCCATTATATTGCAATCAGCTTCATTATTGTTATAAGCATTAAAGCAACCCAGCTGAGAGCAAGTGCACAGCAGTCTTGGGAATAATGTGCTGTATTGTTAGAGCATGTTTATAGGCCTGTGATATGCACAAGTCAAAGTCTGAACTAAACAACAGGTGGGCCAATGAATGTAAGAGTGTAAAGGATTTTATACATCACTGTTAAGCCTAGATGCTCAATATAATGTCAGTCATATTCTTGATTATTGCTATCCTAAGAACAGATGAAGACATTCAAAGAGCTCAGACAATTTAGTGTATTTTTTAAGAGTGTCATTATCTTTCTCAAAGGTCTTCTGCATTTGTCTAAACTCTGAAAGATTAGCAGTATTTCATACCCACCTCTTGAAGAGTCAGTGTTTATCCTATCAATGAATTTCACAATGTCAGAGCAATAAAAAAAGATATGGAAGACACATTTGACCAGTCTCACTTCTGTGTGGTATAGCCCATTCAGAACAAACACAAATCATTTATTGTAATGGTGAATTTCTACTCTTAATGTGCACATAAAACATTAGCATTTTTTATACAATACTTTTATCATGTTATAGTTCACAGCCACACCTGGCAATGCTTTCCCAATCCACACTGTTTAAACTCATCATGTTATCTACACAGGTTACTGTTCACATCACGCAATTGGTTTGATTTAGAATCTGTTTATTTGCTTTTAATCTTACATTGTTTAAGTGTACACATTCTAGCACTGTAGGGTTACACAGACAAATTGTTTGATATTAACCATCTTTGCGTTACCTTGGTTGTTTGGGGAGGTCTCTTCCTGGTGGAGCAAAAGGCGTGGCTGAGGGTTGAGGACTGTTAAATCCTGGAGCCAACTCATTGGATCAAACCATGTGCTGCCATGTCACGGGGGATTTGGGTTTACTTTGCTTTCTTTGTGTTTAGTTGTAGTTGCTGTCCATTGTGGTTACCTCTTGTGTATTATAATTTTTCTTGGTTTGTAATTTTTCACATATTTATTAATAAAAATGCATAAATAAAAACCCATGATTTTGTCACCAACTCCAGTGTCCTTGTTGCCTCACTGCTTGGTCCCATGTGGTGTTTATCCTTCCCATTCCAGTGGATGGGTAATCTAAATCAGAACTGCATATATATATATATATATTTTATATTGTATTTGTCTTCACTGCTCAAAATATCTCTCCAGAGAACAATGTTCAAAATCTCCTGAGATTAAAATTCTGGATGACAGGTGATTGTATCATTAGAAAATTTAAATCAGAACAGTATTTTCCCTTTTTTAATGAGTGGAGGGGTGACTCCAGGATGTTTTCTCAAAAGCCCCAAATCTTAAAAGTTTTTAAAATATCCTCAACTTTGTGTCATTCAGATAATAATATGTGCCCATGTTGTTTATTCTACAGTACTATTCCCTAAAGAAATCTAACAAAGTAAATGTTCTTCTGTTGACCTACTATTCAGATCACAGTACTAAAAATAGAGGTACTGAAGGTTATCACTGTCGCCCCATATACTGGCCGTTTCAACATACCCACATCCCTCGGCCACTTAGTCTGCAAGGTGTCTCAGTTTTGGCTCATGTTCCAGTTTCTTTTGTGAAGATCCACATTGCTCACATGAGGCAGGGAAAAAAAGTTAAATGAGGTTTAACCCCGAGAACAACGCAAGCCAAATCCTTGTACGGTCCACTACTAACTTGATGTCCTGTTTCTGTTTTTTTCTCACCATATTGCCCGTTATTGCACACTTTAACGCTGCATAACTCGATCAAAAACTTCCTACAATCCAAACCTACGCAGACTTTACTCTGTCTTCCTGTCCAGTGTTGTAAACAAGCTCCCTTTGCCATGTGCACTAAACTGCCTTATGGCACTACACCTGTTGTGAATAACTTATGCCTGTATTCGAACACAGAAATAAAGTAAATATAAGCATAAACTTAGCATAGTGCACTATACACTATTCAAAATATACAAAAACCGTTGTTTAAATTTTAATAATATCAGAACCTCTATGACATGTAACACCGAGACAGACATTTTTACCAAATATAAATATGTTCTTAAATGGCTCTTACACCTCACAGCAAGAATGTTCTGGGTTTGAACCTTTGTTGTGGAGTTTGCATGTTCTCCTTTTCCACTTCCTCCCACAGTTAGTAAGCACTGAGGTTAGCTTCACTGGTGACTTTAAATTCCTTTAAAGGGTAAATAAATTACACTCTTAGGTGTGAATGTGAGTGTGAATGGTTGTCCGTCTCTATGTGTCATCCCTGTGATAGTCTGGCGGCCTGTCTGAGGTGTACCTCTCCTGTCACCCAGTGTCAGCTGGGATTGGCACCAGCTTCTCTGTGACCCTAAAGAGGATAAATGGTTATGGAAAATGGAGTAGAAGTATTGAAGACCACATTTACTTGGAATTTTTGGGGATCCTGGTTTGCACTTAGAGCAGCCCAGATTATTACATATAGAGTTTAATATAGCAGATTTGTGCAGCTAAACATTTCGTGAATTCTACTCCAGCAGAGTGTAACAAAAATAGGTTTTAAAATTTGTAATTCCCTACTCTTTATTGAACTCAAAAATGGTAACATTAATTTTTGCCTCGTTCTGGATGGCAGGAGTGTAAATTAGTCATCCTCAACATTTGTTGTGTTATAGTTTCAGAATACTGAAGAACAATTAGATACAAAAGAGGAAGTAGGTTTTACAGGATGATTTTTTCCCCCCTGGCAACTATCATGTTTTTCCCAAATTAAGTGCAGATTTTTAGGCATTCAATCATCTCAAATGGCTTGAAAAATAGTGCATATGGCTGCCGTATGTCTTCCTAGTGATTCATTTCGCCTGACTCCTCTAGGTTTGGGCTGAGCCCTGAATTTTTACAGCGTCAGGTTCCACCCCAATGCATTTTAAGTATGTGGGATATGTGTTATATATGATCTGAAACATGTCTGACTGAAGAGGAAATTTACACTAACACCCACTGTTCAGCTGCAGTTGTGCTTTACTAATTTCCTCAAGTAAGGTAAATATAAACCTTACAAAGTCTTCCTTTTAATATTAAATCTTTATTCAGTCCAGGTTACCAAAATGATTTGTGGTCGGGGAAAGTGTGGGATCTAAAACGATCCAACAAATCCATATTATGTGACCTGCAGCGAACTATGCTACAAGAAAAATCATGCAAATGCAGAGGAATTTCAACTATCGAGCAAAAACTGTCAGACAAGAGATTGTTCTCTGATGAAAAGAAAATCACTGTTTAAAAGCTCAGGGAGCTGGTTCAACATCACAGCTGCAGAAAGAGCAGCTTCGGTGAGGGTGTGATAAGAGGCTTAGAGAGTACAGACAGGTCAGCGCTGTCAATCAAGCTGCAGTTTCAGAGGGTTACTGAGGGGTCATGATGGATATTAATGTGCACTCTGCCCCGACACTTGTTTATTCACAGTTGATACACAAAACATGCCATTTTTCATGCATTCATTAGATAATAGTGTGTACTGTTTCTCGAAAATAATATTAAGCTATAATCATAATTTAATGGTGGTGAATGATGATGTCACTAATGCATCACAATTTGGTGATGGTGGAAAATTTGTTCTTATTTACACAATGTCCCCAGAGTTGGATTTTTAAGATTTTTGTACTGAAACTATTCATTGTTCCTCCAAACTATTATTTCTTTGTTAATTTTTTTGACATGTGAAACAGCGCAGACATTTCTACAGGCTAAAGCTTTCTATTAGCGCATACAATGAAACAAGAGTGACAGAATAATCGACTTCATCAGCTGGGTAAATTCTGCAGTCAGTTACATACTTCAATGAGAAAATAAAAGGACTGTAAGGTTAAAGGTATTATGTACAGTACATGTGGGATGCATTACTTTGACCCACACACCATTTAGCTGCTTTATAAACCTTGACTATTTTATCATTTTTATGTGATGTTTTCATATAAAGTATATGTCTAAATATGTTTGATGTTAATGTACATAAATATGTTCAAAATATGTTAAATGAGCAAAATTATTATTACTATCATTTTTTGATCACCATTGTGGTCTGACATCTCCTGTTTGACAAGAGTCCAATACTCTGTCACAACTGAGATAAGGCTCCAAAGTGAGGTTTCCACAGAGCAACTTTTCCTGTATTTTTAAGCATACAGGCTTTGAAAGCATGCCATGTTGTGTTTCTTTATCTGAATATTTTGTAATAGTCTTGTTTGGATTTCAACAGCACTGGCAGTGTCAAAGCTTCTCTAGAAAAAGTACTGAATTCAGCATAAAATTAAAAAGTATAAATGTATAAGCATTTCTCATCACTTAGCTATTTTTATCACTAGTAATCAGTATATTAAACCAGTCTAACCTAGTGAAATGTGCGTTTCTAAAACTGAACAGGATTAATTTGTAAGAATATTCCTGAGCTCAGGAACATTGATTTTATTACAATGCGAGTTTTTTCTGTTTGTTTTGTTTTAGGTATAAGTGATAGCTAATTACACAAACACTGTTTGATCAGGAGCTCATGATATATAGCACAAAAGCTAAAAACAAAAACACAAATAAATAAATAAATAAGTAGTTTGCAATAATATTGACAGCTCCTGAAAATACATTTATGGTACTGTAACAAACAATATTTCATATTGCTGAATTCACATACTAATGAATTATTTCCATGTTTCCAAATGTTTAGTAAAATGTTGATGGCAACAGTGAAATAAAGGTCTTGTGTCTGATTCTGCCTTGCCTTGAAATTGAGGCCAATATAGAATATAATCCTAAAATATCATATCTTTCCTTGCTAAAATTATCTGAACAACACTGCAGCTCAAACAGCATATAATATTACACACATATGCATAAACATTCATGTGTTTTTTTTTTTCTTCCACACAGATGTTTTTCTTGTTTGTTTGTAAGATGTTTTTTCTACAAATTTTGTTACTCTCCTCCTTTTGGCTGCAGCTGCATCTGCTCTTCTTTCTGGGACCTGTGAAATTCTGGTTCATCAGCAGCAGCTCACTACTGCCACCCTTTGCTTTGGAGGAATGGTACAGCACAGTTATTATTTTCTTAAATCAACAATAAAGTGCTAAAGCACATTCTCCTAAACACTTTTAAACAGTGAATATACAGTATATGCATATGCTTATGAAAACATCAAACACAAGTGCTGAGATAGTTAAGGTTTATACTGTGTAACTTTGTGGGTCAAGTAGTGCATCCTAAATATGTTGTACATATATATTGTTCAATTCCTTAAACCATTTATAACAATCAGTACTTCAGTAATTCAGTACAAAAAATCTTAATTTTGAATCTCAAAATCCAATTTTGTCAAATGCAAATGCAAAATGAATTATTGTTTTTATACATTCATTTAAATGCATACTCTTAATTCTCTTGTTTTCTGTATGGTTTGTAGGCTATATTTAAATTTGTTGTTTTTTTTTCAGTAAAGAAATTTATAAAAAGAAAAATAGTTATGTTCACAGTATATGAAAAACAATACATTATAAAGTAACAGAAATTAATATGACAGATTAAGAGCAAAAATTCAATCTTTAATATACAAGCTCCTGCTACAAGCTTAGTCTGAAAAAAGAGCTCTAACTTCTAAGATGGGTTTACTTAAAAAAAACTCAAAAATCATTGAATGGTTCTTGAAACTGTCCAGTGTTGAATCACATTTTCAGTACTGCATTATGACTGTTCATTCACTAACTTTTTTTGTCTGGGCGTTGGAATAATGTGAAGAACTATTCAAGTTATTATCAGCTCTTATTGCACCCCAGGGTGAGCTCTATTTTATTGCCTCTGAAAAGATTTAATCTAATTTGTTAAATTCAGGGAGTTTTGCTCTCATCTTCTTGCACGAAACAGTTTCTGATGTGGGCAAATAAAAATGTATTTAATCAGTTAAATTATCTGAGGACACATTGTTTCTTGCAGTAATGATGGTTGGTGGTTAAGAGGCAGGATTAGAGGTGTGTGGTAACAACAATCATAACAGAACAGTTACAACAGGGTAAAACCTCCTCACATAAACATCTATTGTAAATTTGTGTTGTGTTAAATGTGTTAAATTCTGTGAACAGCTGTATTGTCAATAATTCCAACACAAGAAGTTTCTAGAATGGCAGATGAGTTTATTTGTATGGTTATAAGCAGTACAACAAAGCAGTTACAGGGTAAAATCATACAACAAAACAAAGCATCTATTGTAAGTTTGTGTTGCTTAATATTGTGTAAGCTGTAGCTGTACTGTCAAGAACTCCAACACTAGAAATGTTTCCATTTCTTTCATTTTATTGTCAGGAGTTGATGACTTCCATACTAATATCTTTCAGGAAGTCCAGCTGGCCTGTAATGGTTGGGATCATTTCCATCCCGTCCCCACTGGTTTGCTCTCTGATCAGCAGCAGAGTCCTCAGCACCATGACCAATTCCTTCCTGTACCCCCTCTCTGCCATTGCTGAAATGGGAAAAAGACGGTGAATATCAGCAGATGACAAAACAAGTACTTTTAAAAGTGATGTAAAAGGCCCAGGACCAGAAACCCTTAAGATTAGAGTGGTATAATATATAAAATAAACAATTAATAGTTGGTGTTGTAAAACAATTTCAGTAAAAGCCAGGCTGTGGTTTTCTGAACTAGCAAGCTCAAACAGGTTGCACTTTTTTGGGCATGAACACAGATCTTTGCAGTTGTTCTAACTGTAAATTTGCACTGCATCTGTGATAAGCTGCAGGAAGCAGGACTGCTCCACTGATTTCATATTAATCAAAAGATAGTGTTCGAGAATAGTCAGCTGAGATGTGACAAAGTTAGGTAGTGTGAAGAGTCTGGACCTACAGTGACCACCAAACGTATCTATATTTCACAAGGGAGGTTTTGAGATTGAGCCTCATTAAGCTAGGCCTATAAATTGCTTACAGTATTGTAACCAAATGATACATTGAGCTGGTTGACATCTGCATAGAAATAACAACAGATATAATGCCTTTGAATTGTGTGAGTTAGTAGTAGCATATGAATAGACAATAATAAAGGGCCAAAAAAATATCCCTGAGGTACTCCACAATGTACCAATGGTGAAACAAACAGAGAGATAACCAGATGGGATAGGAATGTAGAAAAATGCTTTTGGATCCATCTGCAGCTTTAACAAAAAAATGATTTCTTTTTGAGAAATGCCATAGCCAATAATATGTAAGCCTATAATGCTTTCCTACTCTTTATTTTTCTCCTCACCTGATAACCTCAGCGGCCCATCTGCCCCCTGCTCCTCTCTGAGCAGCATCGTAGTTTCCTCTGGCATGGAAGTATTTATCCGAGTCTTTCCAGTTGGCCTCCCTCATATCACTGTATGCTCTCCACATATCACGAGCTCCTGATGAGGACAACATAGACAACAACAGTTGGTAAAATGCCTGAGATTATTCAGAAAGAAAGAGATGTCATTGTCATGTGAAACACATAATCCTGGATATGTGACTGAGGGAGACATTAAAAAGGTCATATTTCTCACCTTGAGCGGCTTCACGAGGAAAGTTGTACCACTGAGCATTGGTTTCAACAATTAGAACCAGAGCAATTCCTGCTAGAAGCAACTTCATGGTCGCAGATGTCTGAAAGGAAAACAAGTTAACATAAAACAAAAATCAGTTACATATAGTTAATACAAAGCTATACATATCAGTCTCCCAAACTTACTTTGCAGCTCCTGCAGAGTTTAGAGTAAGTGTTGATGGATCGTAGAGTAACTTATGAGTGAGGACTCTACTGATGTGACTCTACTTATACTCTGCTCTGAAACAAGCAGGGGTGCAGGATTTCTCAGTGATGGAAATTCCTGTTCATTTTAGGGACAGTTAGACTTTGGAAGTGTCTGGCAAACACACTGGGGATATTCCTTAGTTGTGCAACTGCACAAGGACAACAGCAAACTTTATGTAAACAAGAAGGTGGACCTGATATCTTGCTGCACGTCATGTAAAATCGGTTTCAATTGTTCACCATAACTTTGCACCTTTACTTTTTTAAACATTGTTCAACAGAATCATTTGGTCAGGGGAGATACTTTGAACACTGTTGTAGCTTATTCAGTATGCTTTTTTTTTTTACTAACATGCATGTGGAACTTTGTTTTCTTCCACCACTACAGAAACTTCTGATTGGAATTCTAATTGTTTTTAAAAATGCAATCATCTTTTTATCTCCATATTTAGTTAATTTGTTCGACTCTACTAAGCCCAGCCATTGCTGGCTCACTAACACCCTCTCCTGTCTTTTGGGTAAAGCACTGCAAAATTATACTAGACGTTTGTTGACACAGACAATGGTGTAATTTTTCTGTCATCATATAGATCTTCCTCTGTGTATGCAAAATAAAATATATACATTGAGTAATGTTAAGTTGAATGAATTTTTCTCTGTCGTCACCAATGAGCATATTCGCTACAGAGCAATGTATCCTTCACAAAGAAGAGCAGTCACAGGCTCTGGGTGCACGGTGGTGCAGTGGTTAGGGTTAACTGGTGACTTTAAATTGCCCATAGTGAGTGTATGTGAGTGTGAATGGTTGTCTGTCTCTATGTGTCAGCCCTGTGATAGTCTGGCGACCTGTCCAGGGTGTACCCTGCCTCTCGCCTCATGTCAGCTGGGATAGGCTTCAGCCCCCCCACAACCCCTACCAGGATAAATGGTTACGGAAAACGAATGAATGAATCAATCAAAGAAACTGGCTCTGATATGATCCCTGCATTATGTAACAGTTTTGTAAATGTAAAGTAAAATATAAATGAGATTTATTCAAATAAAGATCAAAACAAAGCTTATGATGGGTTTCTGTTTGTTCTTACCAGCTAATATGACCATTAATGTCTTTAACAAACACAAAGTAAGTACAAATATAAAGACAACCTCTGGATCGATAGGTGACTAGAAAATTCCTGTGAAAAGAAAAAAAAAAATTTCAAAGTTCAAAATACATATAAAAATATTAAAACAATTTGACAAGTGTAATAAGACTCAATAAGGAGAATGATTATTTCAACAAACTATTGGAACAGCATGGAAATTAAAAAGCCACATGACAAGTGCTTAACAGCATCGTTTAAAAAGGATTATCTTATTTTGGTACTTTATTAAAAACAATCAACCGACCATAACTAAAACAAAGGAAATTGCTAATGAATTTAATGATTACTTTGTTAATGTTGGCTTTAATAACTTAGCAAATGATGTCGTGAGTGCAGAAATGAATGCTTTAAATTTCAACACCATCTTTCTGAAGAGAAGAAACTGACACTGTAGACAATTTGAAGAATAAAAGATCCACTGACTGTACTGATACTGACATGACATTCGTTTTAAAAAATATTATATATTAGTAGTGTAAGTAATAGTAAATATTGAAACCACTGACTCATGTCTTTAATCAGTCACCCCAAACAGGCATTTGTCCCAAAAATATCCACAGCAATAGAAAATAATATTGATCATAGATCTAAATGAGGAAACTTAGATAAATCTAACAAGGATGAGATATATCATTAGAGGGATGGCATACTCTTGGATTGGTAACAGACACCAATATGTGCAAATAAACAGTGATAGATCTGACTGAGGATCTCGTGTGAGGTTCCACAAGGTCGACAACAACAACAACAACTGCATTTTTTAGCAGCTTTCTTAAAAAGTCACAAAGACAACATAACCAAAAGCAATCTAAATTTAAGACGAATATAAAACAAGTTAATGTAGCAGAATGTTTTTTTTTTTTTAATTTTCATGACATGCAAAAAATCTCGTCTCCTTTTTCCTTAACATAAAACTTGCAGTTGTTCCTGTCCCTTTCCCCTCTTCATGCCCACAGTTGCACAACTAAGGAATATCCTCAGTGTGTTGGAATTTCCATCACTGAGAAATCCTGCACCCCTGCTTGTTTCAGAGCAGAGTATACGTAAGTAGAGTCACATCAGTAGAGTCCTCACTCATATGATACTGTACAATCTATCAACACTTACTCTAAACTCTGCAGGAGCTGCAAAGTAAGTTTGGGAGACCTGACAAATATAAATGTACATGTAAAGGGGTGAAGTTGCTTCTAGCAGGAATTGCTCTGGTTCTAATTGTTGAAACCAATGCTCAGTGGTACAACTTTCCTCGTGAAGCCGTTCAAGGCGAGAAATATGACCTTTTTAATGTCTCCCTCCGTCACATATCCAGGATTATGTTTTTCACATGACAATGGCGTGCTTTTCTTTCTCAATAATCTCAGTCATTTTACCAGCTGTTGTTGTCTATGTCGTCCTCATCCGGGGCTCGTGATATATGGAGAGCATACAGAGATATGAGGGAGGCCAACTGGAGAAAATCGGATAAATACTTCCATGCCAGAGGAAACTACGATGCTGCTCAGAGAGGAGCAGGGGGCAGATGGGCCGCTGAGGTTATCAGGTGAGGAGAAAAAAAAAGAGCAGGAAAGACGTATATACACTTTTATATTTTTATTGTTGTTAATAAAACTGCAGATGATTCCAAGAGCATTTCTTTACATTCTTATCTCTCTGTTTACCTCTCTGTTTGTTTCACCATTGAGCAGTAGCTTACCTCAGGGACAAATTTTCATCCCTTTATTAATTTCTATTCATATGCTACCACTACCTCACATAATTTAAAGGCATTATATTTGTTGTTTATTTATGAAAATGACAGTCAGATCTAGGTGCCTGTCTACCTTTATGAGGCTCACAAAGAGAGGCTCAAAACCTTCTAAGTAAAACACATCTTTGTTCACTTTTCTTTAACACTATCCTTGGAATGATGGTAATGTCCTGCTTCCTGCAGCTTATTACAGATGCAATGCAAATTAACAGAACAATTGCAATGATCTGTATTCTTGCCTAAGACAATATAACCTGTTGAGACCTTGCAAGTTCAGAAAACCAGTTATTTTCTTATCCTGGAACTCTTCTATATAGCTAATTTATCAATTATCCCTATTTCATTTCACTTTCGGTTTTACTTGTTTGGTCATTTGCTGACCTTCACAGTCAATTTTCCCATTTCAGCAATGGCAGAGAGTGGATTCAGGAAAGAATGAGTCATGGTGCTGAGGACTCTGCTGCTGAGCAGAGAGCAAACGAGTGAGGACGGGATGGAAATGATCCCAACCATTTCAGGCCAGCTGGACTTCCTGAAAGATATTAGTATGGAAGTCATCAACTCCTGACAATAAAATAAAAGAAATAAGAGAAATTTCTATAGATGCTTTGTTTTGTCGTATGATTTTACCCTGTAACTGCTTTGTTGTGCATGTTGTTACCATATGAATAAAATCATCTGCTATTCTATTTGTTTTTATCATACTTTACAAGATTGCCAGATCATACTTTTTTTTTTATAAAATAACAAGTGAAAACCATTTCTTGGTGAAATAATGTCGCCTTGCAGAGGGATTAAGTTTGGCTCCCTGAAGCATTTGTGGATTTGATGTGTCAGGTTTCAGCCCCGTCCATCTGTGATCGTGCTCGTAGTGCTTCATTCAGCTGTAATGTTAAGACATGGTCACAGGGTGGCAGTGTTGCCCTTCACCTGACATCTGAGGCTGGGGGCTTCAGAGGGAATCTTACTTGTGATTTCTAAGTTTGCTTTAATTTATATAACAATAAATGCAGAATTTTCATCTTGGCGTGGATAAGGCAGTAAAGCCTGGAGCTGACAAGTTTCTGCTGAAATGTAAAAACTTATATCAACCTCCACTGTATTAGAGTGAACAAAGAAATGTGAGCTGGATATCTCAGATTCTGCTGCATAGATGACACACACAGGTGAGAATGTATTTTTTTCTGTTGCTTTCAAAATTCCTGCAGATCATTTAACAAAACTTGCCTCTGTTGTTATGACATCTTGAGATTCCTCAAAACTGTTCAACGACCCTACACACCCACACTGGTAGTGTCAATTACACTGATTGATTTCACTTCAGCTCAGTGGGGAGCTATGATGGGATGTTGCCAAATTAAACCTTCCAATGGGTATATAAAGGTGAAAAATGTCCCTGCTTAACAGGTGTACATTAACAGTCATGATGAAGATGTCAGTCAAGCACAGTCGGTTTACACCAACACAGTCCTGAGAATTGTTCTGATCAGGTAAATAAGTGGCAACAGCTGTGGGGGTGATGTAAGGCTGAGCTGGGGGTTTAATAAACCAAAGAAACAACAACAGCAAAAAGCACATTTTTGAACCCATTTTACAAGTTAGACTTATTGTTTTTTTTCTCAGGCTGAGACACTGGCAGGCTGTCCATGACGGTTTATATTTTTGTACTTAGTTTATAATTTCATTTTCTAACACTTTTTTTTATTATTATTTTTTCTTTGATGAAAAAAAGAAAACATTGTAAACATGATCTTCAAATTATGGTACAAAGAAACAAGAACATTTAAATGAATAATTAAAAACAATAATAATAAAGTAAAACAACTGGCATTGGGAATGATGGTGCTATTAATGCACCACTGTTTGGTTACAGTGGGTACCACTGTGGTGTGTAAAGTTTCATTTTCAACAATGTCCTTGGGAAATACAAATGTTAATTGGAGGTTGCACAACTAAGGAATATCCTCAGTGTGTTTGCCAGACATTTCCGATCACCAACTGCCCCTAAAAGGAACGGGAATTTTCATCACTGAGAAATCCTACACCCCAGCTTGTTTCAGAGCAGAGTATAAGTAGAGTCACATCAGTAGAGTCCTCACTCATAAGTTACTCTACGATCTATCAGCACTTACTCTAAACTCTGCAGGAGCTGCAAAGTAAGTTTGGAAGACCTTAAAAACATAAATGCATATGTAAAGGTTGTTTTGCATGAATTATATGTCATTTTTTGTTTGTTCTTGTTAACTTGTTTTCCTTTCAGACATCTGCGACCATGAAGTTGCTTCTTGCAGGAATTGCTCTGGTTCTAATTGTTGAAACCAATGCTCAGTGGTACAACTTTCCTCGTGAAGCTGCTCAAGGTGAGAAATATGACCTTTTTAATGTCTCCCTCAGTCACATATCCAGGATTATGTGCTTCACATGACAATGGCATGCTTTTCTTTCTCAATAATCTCAGTCATTTTACCAACTGTTGTTGTCTACGTTGTCCTCATCAGGAACTCGTGATATGTGGAGAGCATACAGAGATATGAGGGAGGCCAACTGGAAAAACTCGGATAAATACTTCCATGCCAGAGGAAACTACGATGCTGCTCAGAGAGGAGCAGGGGGCAGATGGGCCGCTGAGGTTATCAGGTGAGGAGAAAAATAAAGAGTAGGAAAGATTTATATACACTTTTATATTTTTATTGTTGTTAATAAAACTGCAGATGATTCCAAGAGCATTTCTTTACATTCTTATCTCTCTGTTTACCTCTCTGTTTGTTTCACCATTGTGCAGTAGCTTACCTCAGGGACAAATTTTCATCCCTTTATTAATTTCTATTCATATGCTACCACTACCTCACATAATTTAAAGGCATTGTATCTGTTGTTTATTTATGAAAATGACAGTCAGATCTATGTGCCTTATGAGGCTCACAAAGAGAGGCTCAAAACCTCCTAAGTAAAACGTAGATATGTTTGGTGGTCACTATAGGTCCAGACTCTTCACACAGCCTAATTTTCCCACATCTTTGTTCACTTTTCTTTAACACTGTCCTTGGAATGATGGTAATGTCCTGCTTCCTGCAGCTTATTACAGATGCAATGCAAATTAACAGAACAATTGCAATGATCTGTCTTCTTGCCTAAGACAATATAACCTGTTGTTTATTTTCTTCTCCTGGAACTCTTCTATATAGCTAATTTATTAAATATGTATTTCATATATTATGCCACTCTAATCTTAAGGGTTTCTGGCCCTGGGCCTTTTACAGCACTTTCGGTTTTACTTGTTTGATCATCTGCTCAATTTTTCCATTTCAGCAATGGCAGAGAGTGGATTCAGGACAGAATGGGTCAAGATCCTAAGGACTCTGCTGCTGATCAGAGAGCAAACCAGTGGGGACGGGATGGAAATGATCCCAACCATTACAGGCCAGCTGGACTTCCTGAAAGATATTAGTATGGAAGTCATCAACTCCTGACACTAAAATGAAAGAAATAAGAGAAATTTCGAGTGTTGGAGTTCTTGACAGTACAGCTACAGCTTACACAATATTAAACAACACAAATTTACGATAGATGCTTTGTTTTGTCGTATGATTTTACCCTGTAACTGCTTTGTTGCGCATGTTGTTACCATATGAATAAAATCATCTTCACCTTCACAGTCAATTTTTCCATTTCAGCAATGGCAGAGAGTGGATTCAGGAAAGAATTAGTTATGGTGCTGAGGACTCTGCTGCTGAGCAGAGAGCAAACGAGTGAGGACGGGATGGAAATGATCCCAACCATTTCAGGCCAGCTGGACTTCCTGAAAGATATTAGTATGGAAGTCATCAACTCCTGACACTAAAACAAAAGAAATAAGAGAAATTTCTATAGATGCTTTGTTTTGTCGTATGATTTTACCCTGTAACTGCTTTGTTGTGCATGTTGTTACCATATGAATAAAATCATCTGCCATTCTATTTGTTTTTATCATACTTTACTAGATTGCCAGATCATACTTTTTTTGTTTTTTTTTTAAATAACAAGTGAAAACCATTTCTTGGTGAAATAATGTCGCCTTGCAGAGGGATTAAGTTTGGCTCCCTGAAGCATTTGTGGACTTGATGCGTCAGGTTTCAGCCCCGTCCATCTGTGATCGTGCTTGTAGTGCTTCATTCAGCTGTAATGTTAAGACATGTACACAGCAAAACTTGCCTCTGTTGTTATGACATCTTGAGATTCCTCAAAACCGTTCAACGACCCTACACACCCACACTGGTAGTGTCAATTATGCTGATTGATTTCACTTCAGCTCAGTGGGGAGCTATGATGGGATGTTGCCAAATTAAACCTTCCAATGGGTATATAAAGGTGAAAAATGTCTCTGCTTAACAGGTGTACATTAACAGTCATGATGAAGATGTCAGTCAAGCACAGTCGGTTTACACCAACACAGTCCTGAGAATTGTTCTGATCAGGTAAATAAGTGGCAACAGCTGTGGGGGTGATGTAAGGCTGAGCTGGGGGTTTAATAAACCAAAGAAACAACAACAGCAAAAAGCACATTTTTGAACCCATTTTACAAGTTAGACTTATTGTTTTCTCAGGCTGAGACACTGGCAGGCTGTCCATGACGGTTTATATTTTTGTACTTAGTTTATAATTTCATTTTCTAACACTTTTTTTTATTATTATTTTTTCTTTGATGAAAAAAAGAAAACATTGCAAACATGATCTTCAAATTATGGTACAAAGAAACAAGAACATTTAAATGAATAATTAAAAACAATAATAATAAAGTAAAACAACTGGCATTGGGAATGATGGTGCTATTAATGCACCACTGTTTGGTTACAGTGGGTACCACTGTGGTGTGTAAAGTTTCATTTTCAACAATGTCCTTGGGAAATACAAATGTTAATTGGAGGTTGCACAACTAAGGAATATCCTCAGTGTGTTTGCCAGACATTTCCGATCACCAACTGCCCCTAAAAGGAACGGGAATTTTCATCACTGAGAAATCCTACACCCCTGCTTGTTTCAGAGCAGAGTATAAGTAGAGTCACATCAGTAGAGTCCTCACTCATAAGTTACTCTACAATCTATCAGCACTTACTCTAAACTCTGCAGGAGCTGCAAAGTAAGTTTGGAAGACCTGAAAAACATAAATGCATATGTAAAGGTTGTTTTGCATGAATTATATGTCATTTTTTGTTTGTTCTTGTTAACTTGTTTTCCTTTCAGACATCTGCGACCATGAAGTTGCTTCTAGCAGGAATTGCTCTGGTTCTAATTGTTGAAACCAATGCTCAGTGGTACAACTTTCCTCGTGAAGCCGCTCAAGGTGAGAAATATGACCTTTTTAATGTCTCCCTCAGTCACATATCCAGGATTATGTGTTTCACATGACAATGGCATGCTTTTCTTTCTCAATAATCTCAGTCATTTTACCAACTGTTGTTGTCTACGTTGTCCTCATCAGGAACACGTGATATGTGGAGAGCATACAGAGATATGAGGGAGGCCAACTGGAGAAAATCGGATAAATACTTCCATGCCAGAGGAAACTACGATGCTGCTCAGAGAGGAGCAGGGGGCAGATGGGCCGCTGAGGTTATCAGGTGAGGAGAAAAAAAAGAGTAGGAAAGAGTTATATACACTTTTATATTTTTATTGTTGTTAATAAAACTGCAGATGATTCCAAGAGCATTTCCTTACATTCTTATCTCTCTGTTTACCTCTCTGTTTGTTTCACCATTGTGCAGTAGCTTACCTCAGAGACAAATTTTCATCCCTTTATTAATTTCTATTCATATGCTACCACTACCTCACATAATTTAAAGGCATTATATCTGTTGTTTATTTATGAAAATGACAGTCAGATC
This sequence comes from Cephalopholis sonnerati, assembly GCA_019142605.1. Taxonomy (NCBI): domain Eukaryota; kingdom Metazoa; phylum Chordata; class Actinopteri; order Perciformes; family Serranidae; genus Cephalopholis; species Cephalopholis sonnerati. The sequence continues at coordinate 29,457,512 of JAGQAX010000001.1, forward strand.
TATGTGCCTTATGAGGCTCACAAAGAGAGGCTCAAAACCTCCTAAGTAAAACGTAGATATGTTTGGTGGTCACTATAGGTCCAGACTCTTCACACAGCCTAATTTTCCCACATCTTTGTTCACTTTTCTTTAACACTATCCTTGGAATGATGGTGGAGTCCCACTTCCTGCAGCTTATTACAGATGCAATGCAAATTAACAGAACAATTGCAATGATCTGTCTTCTTGCCTAAGACAATATAACCTGTTGTTGATTTTCTTCTCCTGGAACTCTTCTATATAGCTAATTTATTAAATATGTATTTCATATATTATGCCACTCTAATCTTAAGGGTTTCTGGTCCTGGGCCTTTTACAGCACTTTCGGTTTTACTTGTTTGATCATCTGCTCAATTTTTCCATTTCAGCAATGGCAGAGAGTGGATTCAGGACAGAATGGGTCAGGATCCTAAGGACTCTGCTGCTGATCAGAGAGCAAACCAGTGGGGACGGGATGGAAATGATCCCAACCATTACAGGCCAGCTGGACTTCCTGAAAGATATTAGTATGGAAGTCATCAACTCCTGACAATAAAATGAAAGAAATTGGAGAAATTTCTAGTGTTGGAGTTCTTGACAGTACAGCTACAGCTTACACAATATTAAACAACACAAACTTACAATAGATGCTTTGTTTTGTCATATGATTTTACCCTGTAACTGCTTTGTTGTGCATGTTGTTACCATAAACAACCAATAAAATCATCTGCTATTCTATTTGTTTTTAGCATACTTTACAAGATTGCCTGATCATACTTTTTTTTTTATAAAATAACAAGTGAAAACCATTTCTTGGTGAAATAATGTCGCCTTGCAGAGGGATTAAGTTTGGCTCCCTGAGGCATTTATGGATTTGATGTGTCAGGTTTCAGCCCTGTCCATCTGTGATCGTGCTCGTAGTGCTTCATTCAGCTGTAATGTTAAGACATGGCCACAGGGTGGCAGTGTTGCCCTTCACCTGACATCTGAGGCTGGGGGCTTCAGAGGGAATCTTACTTGTGATTTCTAAGTTTGCTTTAATTTATATAACAATAAATGCAGAATTTTCATCTTGGCATGGATAAGGCAGTAAAGCCTGGAGCTGACAAGTTTCTGCTGAAATGTAAAAACTTATATCAACCTCCACTGTATTAGGGTGAACAAAGAAATGTGAGCTGGATATCTCAGATTCTGCTGCATAGATGACACACACAGGTGAGAATGTATTTTTTTTCTGTTGCTTTCAAAATTCCTGCAGATCATTTAACAAAACTTGCCTCTGTTGTTATGACATCTTGAGATTCCTCAAAACTGTTCAACGACCCTACACACCCACACAGGTGGTGTCAATTACGCTGATTGATTTCACTTCAGCTCAGCGGGGAGCTATGATGGGATGTTGCCAAATTAAACCTTCCAATGGGTATATAAAGGTGAAAAATGTCCCTGCTTAACAGGTGTACATTAACAGTCATGATGAAGATGTCAGTCAAGCACAGTCGGTTTACACCAACACAGTCCTGAGAATTGTTCTGATCAGGTAAATAAGTGACAACAGCTGTGGGGGTGATGTAAGGCTGAGCTGGGGGTTTAATAAACCAAAGAAACAACAACAGCAAAAAGCACATTTTTGAACCCATTTTACAAGTTAGACTTCTTGTTTTTTTTCAGGCTGAGACACTGGCAGGCTGTCCATGACGGTTTATATTTTTGTACTTAGTTTATAATTTCATTTTCTAATACTTTTTTTTAATTATTATTTTTTCTTTGATGAAAAAAAAGGAAACATTGCAAACATGATCTTCAAATTATGGTACAAAGAAACAAGAACATTTAAATGAATAATTAAAAACAATAATAATAAAGTAAAACAAATGGCATTGGGAATGATGGTGCTATTAATGCACCACTGTTTGGGTACAGTGGGTACCACTGTGGTGTGTAAAGTTTCATTTTCAACAATGTCCTGTGGAAATACAAATGTTAATTGGAGGGTCACAGTTAAGATTTTTGTACTGAATTACTGAAGTATTAATTGTTGATTTATTATTATTATTATTATTGTTAATAAGTCTTTCCATTATTACATAAAGAGAGAGTGACAGTATAATTAACCACAATGGCTGGGTTAATTCTGCAGCATTAACGGGTTGATATTAGATACTTCAAAAAGGATTGCAGAGGGTTAAAGGTATTTTTGTACAATGCATCTAGGATGCACCACTTTCACCCTCATACTCTTGAGCTGCTCAAGAAAACTTAACAATCATAGAACATGTGTGTGCGATGTTTTCAAAGCAAGTATATGTCTAAGCATGTTAAAGTTTTTAAGTCATTTTCCTTTGACACCATTTCAGATCCACATATCAGGGCTAAATTACTGTCTCACATCTTCTATTATAAAAAAAGCCCAACACTGTGTCAAAACTAAGGTAAGGCCTCAGAGAATTTTGACCTTTTCTGTGTAGTTGCCAAAGAGCAGGTTTTCCACACAGCAATGTGTCCTACACAAGCAGAAAAAGAGAAACCATATTGTCTTTGTGTCAATAACCTTCCCCCGGAACTGACCCACCAAAGGGTCCAGCAGGCCCACTGACTTTGTACAACTAATAATCAGTGTTGGGCAGTAACGCCTTACTAGTAACGTGTTACAGTAATGAAATTACTTTTTCCAGTAACGAGTAGTGTAACTAATTACTAATTAATTAGTGAGATTTCAGTACGACAAAACCAAACACCTCATTGCAACGTTACTTTTGTTATCACGTCACTACTGACGTGAAATACTGCACAACAATCACGTCAGGTGACTCATTTTAGTCATCAGCGCGCGGCACACGCCCGTTATAAAGCAGCAAGCTAGTTGGAAATGCTTCCCTAGTTTGGCCGGAAATGTTTCCAGCACTTTGATTTTGTCGGGTGGAAAGATTAGAGGAAAACTGCTGCTGCAAGTAGTCGGACTGAAACTTTTTCCACCGCAAAAAACACGTCCCCAAACCTGCAGTGTGACCCTACAACCGACAACATAACAATGTGAAGCTCCAGGAAATACACCCCACCAAAGGAGGTCAGCTGTAGCTCTAATCTGGCTAAACAACCAAAACTGGATTTTAATCATGGACAGCTGCAGCTACAACGAAATGTTGCTCCAGGAGTGACTCTGTCTTTCAGGCAGAGCTGTGGGAAAATACCAGTCACAGGCAAGTAAAGACCACTAGCTACACTCACCAGCCATTACCCTGACATTCACACAGAGGCACACACCTGAAGGTACACCATTAAATTTCATGGGGTGTAACGGAAAAGTAATATAACGAATGGTGTAACGAAATTCTGCTGGTGGAGAGTATTAAATGAAGCAATATTATTACCTCTTAAAAGAGTAAAGAGCAATAAATTACATTTTTCGAGTAACGAGCCCAACACTGCTAATAATGACGCACTTGTGAAGGCTAAGAGATTTCAGGTTTCAGAAACAAGTTAAACAGGAAGTAGCTTTCTTAATGTAAAATTTTTTCACACTGAACAGAAAACAGTTCTATGAAAAAAAAAGCAATGCATAGCCTACTTATTGTGATCATATTTAAAAGATATCGAACACTGTGCAAAACATCATCAATCAGCAATCTGTATTAGACTTCTATCTCATGTTAGCAGATGGGACACTTAAAACTTAAAGTAAACGTAAAATAAAATTTGGTTTCTGTTATGTTAGTTGTTCAAGTGTTCATTTTTTCCTATTAGCTTTGTTTTAATTCGTTATTTGATACTATACAATAAACACAGTCTGACCACCCGGGCTTTTATTTTGGTACTTCCGCCGACCGGCAGTCTGTATTTGCATATTAGCTAAATCTTTAGTTTCACCAACCACATTTAGATTTAACATTTAACATTTAGATTTAACATTTAACATTTAGATTTAACATTTAACATTTAGATTTAACATGTAACATTTAGATTTAGGGTTAACATTTAGATTTAACATTTAGGTTTGACATTTAATATTTAGATTTAACTGTGACATTATATTTAACATATTTCAAATATTGCTGTAAATGTGGAAAAAAAGTGACTTTAAAAAATTCACACCATGTTTTTAAACGTTTTTTGATGCTAAATTTGGCAAAAAGTTGCTGTTAATTTCAGTGTGAGCCACTTTACAAACGGCACCCCATAGGGGATAACTTAACCTGCTTCCTTAATAGCTTCCACTTTAATTTAGTGTTGTGGTGTCAGGATGACTACACAGGAGTGGACCTATATAGAAAAATGCACATGTAATGAGTAGTGTAGTAGATGGACTGAATGTGGGAAACCTGAGACATGTTCTTGAAATGTGTTTATTCATATTATTCAAGGACATCACAGGTTTTCCATCTGTTTTGTAAATTGATTAGTGTTTGTAAAATGTACTTGATTAAACTAAAAAAGGGAAAAAAAATATAAAAAAAACACAAGGTGGAGGTGTTTGTTATTTATAGGATATTATGCAATGGTTTTACTGGTCCAGCCCACCTGTGATCAAATCGGACTGTGTGTGGCCCGTGGACCATCCAGCTGTAATGTTAAGACATGACCACAGGGTGGCAGTGCTGACCTGCACCTGACATCTGTGGTGTTGTACTTGCTTGTGATTTTATTTGTAAGTTTGCTTTAATTTTTTTTGACAATGACAGCAACATTTTCATCTCAGCATGGATTACATAATAAAGCCCTAGGCTGATCCATTATGGTTAATGTTGTTTGAAACAGAGATAATGAATGTGATTATAATTAACCTCCAAAATTAAACAAAACAATGACATTTCTTGTCAGAAACAGGGTTGCTGTTGTTTTAGCTAATTCACAAACCCTTAGAGTGGACAGATTTTTACAGACAAAACAAACCCTGCGAAAACACTTTTGTGGTAAGAGACATTGCTATTAGGTCAGGGGTGTCAAACATAGGGTCCATGGGCCAGAACTGGCCCGCCAAAGGGTCCAGTCCTGCCTGCTCAATGACTTTGCTAAGTGTAAAAATTGCAGAGAAGTCATTAAGTCCACTTTTTCAATTAATGCACTGGAATGCAATTCCAATTTGTTAGTTCCTTTCTTCACAAAGGTAAATGGGAAGCCAGTGTGCTTAGTGTTCTTACAGCATCTTTCAGTGCTCAAGGAATTTAATATTCAGCACCACTGTCAAACTCATTATGGCAAAAAATACAACACCTTGCAAGGACAACAAGAACAGAAAAGATAAAGTAATTGTTAGCAGGTTTCATAAGTCTGATTCGAGTTTTAGTCGTGAGATCAGCATGGCAGCTTTGAAAGATACCTTATTGCTAACAAAATAGCATCAGCATCAAAGCATCGTCACATATTGATGAAATTGCACTTATTTTTCTACCATACTTCGATCTTCATCTCAGGCTGTTCATTTGTTTTGTAAATGGATTGTTCATTAATTGTGAACGTTTTCAGAATGTTAGCTACCTTTAACATTCCTTCTTTACACCAGAAGAGAGGGAAAAAGTTGAAAGCTTTGCTATTTACAGGTTATTATGCAATGGTTTTACTGGTCTGGCCCACTTGAGATCAAACTGGGCTGTATGTGGCCCCTTAACTAAAATGAGTTTGACACCCCTGTGTTAGTTTACAGTGCAGCGGTGTCGAACATACGGCCCGGAGGCCAGAACTGGCCAGCCAAAGGGTCCACTCTGGCCCACTACATGACTTAGCACACCACGTTAATACACCTGTGAAGGCGAAGAGGTGTCAGGTTTAAACAGTGAGTAGATACTTCATGTAAAATACTGCCTTTAGAGGCTTTTGACCCCGACTCAAACACAACTCTCTGAGATAATAATGAATACTTTCTGTGGTCAGATTTCAACAGATTTAAAATTGTGCAAAATATTGCCAATCAGCAGCTTCAGTACAAAAGAATCAGTACCAGACTTTTATTTTAACACCATATGGGTGGAGCCCTGTTCAGTGTTGTGTTCACACTGGGCATGAATAAAACAATTCCTGCGAGTAAATTACACATTAAGTCAATGTAAAGACATGATTAGATGCTAATTCTCACCAAGCAGCGTGATGAACACGACGCAAATGAAGCCAGTAGTGGGATTTCATGTTACATGCTTATTCACAAGAGTTGGGAAATCTAAGCTTCAGCAACTGATTAGCACCGGTATAGCCAATCAGCATTGAGATCCTCCGAGGACATATGACATTGAGGATGTACTGACAGAAGTTCATTATCAATTCAGCGGTTTCATGAGCGTATGATGCAAGATTCTCACGTGTATGAAGCTACACAAAATCTTCTAGCATTCAAACTTGTGCAGTCACTTCAGGCAGGACACGATGTCAAGTTCAGCTCACATCCCAGCTACATCAACTGATCTCAAACAGCCCAATCAACTGATGGAGCAGCTGATTGATGGAGGGGAGTCAGCTGATAGATCACATGATTTCTTTCTATGCAACCAATTGACAAATCTCATTCAGGGCGCTCTATTTAAACTACTTGGCCTGTCTACTGTTGCTGCTTCCTCTGCAAGCTGCTTTGCAACCCGCCTCCACCCCAGCTCCTCCTTTTCATGCTGTGTCTGACTTATCAGTGTCATTTCTGTTTGTCATTGATGCTGCTCTGTTCTCTTTGCTGCTGCTCTCCCTGCCTTAGGCTTTCTATGTAGGAGCATGGAAGGGCAGGAAGGTTTGTTCTCTCCGCCTTAAGCTTGGAGGCTTTCAGCATAGGCCCAAGGAAAGGCAGAGGGGTCCCAGAACAGACCCATACCACCGAATATAATACTGCAAATGCAAATTAAGTTTTCTTTGACTAAAGTCCTGTTTACACGACAACAATTTCAAACAAAAACGGTAAACTTAAGTTGCGTTCCAGCTGCTTGTTTACATGACCGTGGCGTTTTGGGTGCCTGAAAACGCAACGTTTTGAAAATGAGTTCCCGAGTGCAATTTTTTGGAAACAGCACCGTCTCTGTTGTCATGTAAACTTGCAATATGCAGTTCCAGTTTTTTAAAAAATTAAAAAAAAGACTTTGTGCATTACGGTTCCAGTCACTAGGCATGTGCGAGAAAGTCGACTATCACGACAGCAATGGCGGACTCCCGAGCTCTGTTTGTGCTGCTCAGCCTGTTGAATTTATCAACACTTCTCCAGCAAAGTGTACATTTACTGTAGCAACTCTACTTCATCATCCATCCAGACAAACGTTCGCGTGGTTGCCATTTTGTTAGTTTATACATCACCTCTCTGTAGAAGGATGCCGCCAACTACTGGCCTGGCATGTATACTACAGCGTTTTTGGTCATCCTGTGCACGCAATTGTTATCAAAACGTTGTAGTCTGAATGCTGAATTTTTTTCAGAATGAAAATGATAAACGATTCAGTTTTCAGTGGATCGTTTTCATGTAAATATGGCCTAAAGTGTTGCTGACTGAACTTCAGATTGTAAATGGTTTGAAAGACGTTTTCAGAATAAACTTCTTTACACTAAAAAAGGGACATTTTTGAAGGCTTTGCAATTTATAGGTTATTGGGCAATGGTTTTACTGGTCCAGCCCACTTGAGATCAAACTGGGCTGTATGTGGCCCCTGAACTATTATGAGTTTGACACCCCTGTGTTAGGTTACAGTGTCAAGTTAGTGCAGCAAACAACAAAATGCACAATGGCACTGTTTTCATTTCGACTTTGTTTTTTAATTTGGTAATACAGCTGATGGGTCTCTGTTATATTTTCCATCACGTTAGTGTCTGAGTAACGGATTACTCTTTGTCTACTAATGGTCGAGCTCGTGCTGCTCGGGTGGGGTAGCTGGCTCTCGTGCAGGCGGTGTATTCACCGACCAGACAACTGCAGTGGGCTCGTTTTATCTTATGCTCGTTCCGGGGCGCCGCTGTCAGGCAGTGTGCTCCGTACGCTTTCTGTCGCTGAAACACACACTGAGTGATGCGCGACCAGCCAGCACCATCCCTCACAAATCCCGAAAGGAGGTGACTCGATCAGCATATGACATTCTCCAGGTAAGACTTTATTTTACATGAATAAATATCGATGTCCTGTCAGGGAGGCTGTAGTAGTAATCTTCCTCCAAGGCATCCGGAGGAGCGGTGGATGGATGCTGATCTGCCTCAGCCTGTGGATTTGTCCTCAGCATCAGTGTTAACAACAGGGCGGTGAGCTTTGACGGCTCCTTGTTTTAAAAGTCTGGTGTATTATTTAGGGGATATGTATATCTGGGCGACTCAAGTTAAAATACAGGAGGTGTTTGCGCGTCTGTTCACACCTAACGCTACAATTATCGGTGATTCATCCATGCGCAGCCCAGTCTACGCCTAAAATTATCGATTGTAGTTATATTGCTATAGGCCTTTAGTGTCTCATGAGATGCGGAAGGTCATTAATTTTTAGATGTCCTTAATGGTCCAATTCCTTTCCTGCATCATTTTATTAAACGGCACCCCAGGCATGTGCAGACTACTCTGACTTCTCTTTGTGGAAATGTGGAAATGTGGAAATCCAACCCTGATATCTGCTCATTTTTCTTAATATACACCCCACACTTGTCTAACACTTGCATGATCCAGTTCCTCCCATCCTTGGTGCTCAAAGTTGAAAACAGTGTGAGGTCGACCACACTCCTGCATCTCCTCCCACACTCCTGGATCTAATACAGATTGTTTAAGAGCTAAATGTGCAATGCTTGAAGTTATTTGGGTATTTGGTGGAAGACTTGTGTATCCTTAAGTGCCTGCTGTGTACCACTCTGTGCCAGTCCTGGCCACAGGGGAGGGCATTGCTGACAGGCGTAGTGTCTGGCTGTTCATTGTTCAGCGGGAGCAGGGGGACAGGCTCGCAATGTCTGCTTTGCAATTTTATGTCCTCAGCCTCTGTCTTCACCCAGGCGTGCAGAATGCATTTCAGTAGCCGTCGTCCACTTGTATGATAACTTTGGGCTGTCTGATGTTTACAGGACAAGCCCTGTTGGTTTCCAACACAACAGCAATATTGCCCCAGGAGTCAGTGGCACAGTGGAATATACCACACAGTACAAGCTGCATTAGGTTAATAACAGCAGGGCAAAGCTTATAGGTTTTGCTACACCACAGTCCAATTTAAATCTTCAAGACTTCCATTCAATACTTGGCTATATTTCACATGATTCAATATGATAAACATAAAAAAACACATTTCTACACCATTGAAATGAAATTGGAGGTAAACATTTGGATAGTAGGCTGCTGAGATTGTTGTGGAGAACCTCTGTGATTAAAAACATTAGAAATCACAAACCATGCAGCTAAGGAAAAAGACACAATCACTCACATCTTATCTTTTATAACTGATTTACTTATCTGAATATGTGTGTAATGAGTAGACAGAGACATTTAATGCTGTGTGACAACAAGAGGAAAGCTGATAAAATGTGTAAAAATGTCCATTAAAGTGATGCAAACAGAGAGGTGGTACAGAATAAAGATGGAAAAAGGGGTTTGTACAGTGAGGTGTAGAGAACAATGGCTGTGCTGCAGCTGAGGAAGAGGCTGATGACCACTGTTGTAAAAGAGAGTAATGCATGGCTATTAGAAAAAGTGAGGGGCCCCTGGAGAGCCATGGTAGAAACCTATAAGGCCTTGGAGGATGCACGCAGCATATTGACTCGTGATGTTGAAAGTGGGAATGCTAAGTTTTCATTTTCCATCTTTTCCTCGAGGTCTGTGCTCACTGGCTCCTCTGCACTGTCCACTCTTTCACTCCCCTGCTTTGTCTCACCATCTCCGTAGCCTTGGATAGTTGTCTGTGTTGCACCTGCACTGAAGGACAAACAGCCTCCCTGCAGCCTGCTGGGATCTTACTCATGCTGCAGCCAGAGGATACTAAATTGGACTCTGGGGGAGGAAAGAGAATAGGGCAACAGCCTGCAGCCTTGCTGCACAAATTATGAAAGATAATAACTATTTGGAAATGTGTGATGAAGTTATTAGCCAACAAGACAATTAATCTAAAAGCAGTTGTTATGAGGCTCGGCTACATGAAAATATTCCTCTAGCTGCCCCAGCATCATGGATGGCAGTGCCACAGGGAAATCAGTTATTATTATATAATATGTATAATATCTTCTTAAAAGCTTTGCTCTCTAAGCTATGGATTTCACATACCTAACATTTATACTCTCTTCTCTGTTCGTAACATTGGTGTGGGCGGAGGTACAGTAACAGTCTATTATGGCCTTTGGCAAAAACAAAATATTCCCTGATAATAAAACCTATAGACAGGGCTACAGGGTGGGTGTTGATTTTTATGTTGCATAAAACTGTTGGAAATCCAAAAAGGCAATTGAAACGATGATTTATGATGAGGCTTTTTTGAGATAAGTGGTGCTGCAGTATTGTTACAGACAACTGTATTGCTGTAGAGAAGCTTTGTGTGAGCAATTTAGCGAGCAAATTTCTGTTGGAGCTTGAAGAGGACGGGCTGTGAACCTTACTGTTGCTTGTGTTAACTAGCAAATAGAGACATGCTGGGGAATTACAGATGAGGGGAGCTAGGTATAAATTACACCTTAGAGCTTGCTGTATGTTAATTTGCAGGAAATTAATTTATGTGAACATAATTCTCACCTGTGACAGAGTAAATAACATTCAAATCAAAGGAACTGACCACGTGTTATGCTGTTTTGATTTCTGGGTACTGTAGAGATGCATCTAATAAATATTTTTCTTTTTTTAATCTTATCAAGTATTAGCAAATTGTCACAAAAAGCCTATTGTCATTTCCCAGAGCCCAAGCAGCTATCATTAAAGTGCTTTTTTAATCACATAAACACTCAAAAAGACAAAGATGTTTAATTACAATGATCTAACAAAGAAAAGAAACAGCAAATACTCACATTTTAAATGCCAAAACAGCAAATGTTTAGCCTTTTTTGATACACGATTAAAACAATTATGATATCATCAAAATTGTTATCCATTTATTTTCTGTCACCCAACATCGACTGATTGTTTCAGCACTATTTTAGACTTCAGAGTCAGTTTCTACAAACCAACTGTCTCCATTAGGTGGAAATCAGCGCATCAAGATTTAAATGTATGATGTCATCAGGCAACATTTTCTTTCACTTGGTTTTGCGTACCAGCACACCCATATAAGGTTGTTTTTATGTGAACGTAGGGTGCACTGCTATAAATCAGAGAATACTCCTCTGTTCCAGGAAGACCACTATGGCTGCTGTCATATTGTCCCATGAGTTGTTCCATTATTCACCGTCTGTGGAGGATTTATCTCCAGATGACATCATCACTACAGTCAGCCTCTCTGCTGCTCAGCTTCACACGCTATGCAGCTTGAGCTGTGCAATATTACAGAAATCTGATACACATGAATCACATATATGATTTTAACTGAGTGGTCATGTGTCTGACTCACTTTAATTTCATGTCCATTTCCTCCTTATACAAAGGTGTCATATTCCCATACAGGACTCTTCCCAGACATCTGATCACCCTGTCTTTGTTGGCTCAGATCTAGATCCAGATGCAGAGAGAAAAAAATCTTAATATTTTTCTACTTTTATGATACACAGTTTTAGAAATTGTGCAGCCTTGGCAGCAGTACAGCATGTGCTGTTTAAGTGCTTTGTAGCTTTATGTTGCAGTCAGCCATGTCAAGCTTAATTCAGAGGCAAAAACTTTGTTACGGCCAGCTAAAGTGGTCAATAGCGAGGAAGGATTAAAAGCTGACAGAAGCATTTCAGCTCTCCATGCACTGATTGGAAAAATGCTGAACGTTTCTGTCCCGACTGGTTGTGTTTCATAAAGTAATCTGAAATAGCACTGTAACCTAATAGATCGACAGAGTATGTACTTTGGTTCATCATCTTCCCCCTGCACTGCTTTGCTGGCTTTTCTGTTTGCACTGTAAGGACTTTAATCTTTTTGGGTTTTCAACTTGGCCAGGAGCTGTTTTGCTTTTACTTTTTCTTCAGGGTTCATAGACTAATCACAGTTCACTGTTCGTCACGAGAAGACATTGTTTTCTGGTTCACACGTGGGCTTGATTACTTCATCAAAACTTAGTCAGAGTTGCAGGGATAACTGACTCATTATCACATTTCAGATGATGATGTTGCTCCAAAGAAATATCCACATTATGTATTCAACATTCATCTACAAAGTTGACCTTTTGTCTTCAAATTTGTGTCCAGTGATCAAGGCACATAGGGATGGGTATCATTTAAAAAGTCACGATACCAGTGCTGATACCAGTACCTTTAGAGCACTTCATTCAATACCCATGATGTGTGTTGAATGGTGTGTATATGGTAAAAATTAGTAGTCTGGGCTTTTATTTGCTTTAGAGATTTTGTTGAAATCAGGTTGTGACATCTGGTGATCAAAAAAATCTAAGCTGTTGAGTGTTGGCTTGGCAAAGGGGGAAGTTGTGAGAGTTCGCCCTGCTACACACACACACACACACACACACACAGTGACAGGGCTAACTGTAGGCATCATATGGCTTTTCATCTATGGTTTTAATGAGAGTCAAGGCGTTTCGGTGTCATGAGTTTGTTGGGACCGTTTAATGGCATGGTGTTGGATGTTAGCTGCTACTGCAGCTGTGTAGCTCATGCTTACCGGGCAGACATTGAACTAACCATCACTGGGAGGGTAGCGGCTCTGGAGATGGCTGTAACAGAAAGTCTGCTGATTTAGCGAGGAGACAGGACGCTCTGGGATCGGACTCTTGGTGCAAAAAGGATAGAATGCAGTTATCATTTGACTGGAGAAGTTTTGATACTAGTTGGCACCAAGTTATTTCAGTCGATACCTTAAAGGTAACAAGTACGATACCCAGCTCTGATGGCACAATATATGAATGTGATGCTGGATTGAATCATATTTTTGTAAGCTTGAGCAATCTGACATAGATATTGCTTTTTAAAGTCGTGTCTCTAAGTGACATCTAAAGGATTGCCATGCTATAACCACACAAAAGGCCAGACTGTATAATATTTACAGTCAGTTGTCTCTAAATAAAGCATGAATATCCTGAAGGAGTTGGGTCAGCCCTTTTTGTCCAGCTTTTGACATTGTTCTAGTATCACACACATGAATATGACAGCCATATCAGTGTTACTCAAGTTGTTTTGACAGCGCTGTCTTATTCGATTTCAGTTTTTCCTTGAAAGTGTGATCTGTGTTTCTGCTTCTGTCATGCTTGCTTCTAAAACCACACTAGACTACTTTGATACTGAGACAGAGTTATCGCCTATAGCTTTCATCCACTGGCTACCATCGATCTGAAGTGGCTTGTTCGCTCTTTCAGAGGCCAAGCATTGTTCTTGCTGACCTTTGGCTCAGGGGCATATTGTGCTGCTATTGCACTGTACTACCAGGGAAAGGAAACATGCAGAAATCAAGGTCACACTCTGTATCAGGCATGGTGAAGGAGGCACTGTTTCAACATTTCTCGTTTCATTGTTTGTGACAGTTCTCAAAATATGAGTCTTTGAACTGATGCCTCAGCTGGTGTGTAGAGAGCAAAGTCACTTTTAACATACTTTCTTTTCAAAGACAAAGGAAAAGATAGTCTCCTCTGTGTAGATGATGAAGCTGAAGGATAACTTCCACAGAAGCTGCTTTTGCTATGCTGTGATATTTTTCTTTCGATATTCCCCTCTCATTGTCGGTAACAACTCTCTGCCCTGCTCCTCTGGTCCTTCTGTAAAATCCATTCAAGTTTGAGAAGTCAGTCCTAGAATTCATCAAACACTTGTCTTAACTCCCTTGACACTCTCCAACACATCAATGACCTGCACCTTCAAGTAATCAATATCGAAGCAGCGACGAGTTAAGGCATGAAGAGGTTTGTAAGAGATGTTGCAGGCCAGCAGGATGTGTCGTTTACACTTTACCGAGTGTTCAAAAAGACACAATGCTGAGTCAAGTGTGAAGGCCAAGGTCACATTGCCTCTAGCCAGAAGTCCTTAAAACATATAGGTAATGTACTAAATCTCTTCTGACTGTCCTCCTAAATAAATATGATAATATCGTCACTGCGGCCTCAAATACCCCATCATTTCTACACATGCAGTACGTTACACAATCAAAACTCCTCTGGTTTTTTATATGTGCTCTTTTTTGTGACAGGAATGGGATGCAAAAATATATCAAATTTGACACCTTTGTCTTCTCAGAAATCTTCCTTTGCACTTTTTTTTATGTTATCAGAGGTAATTAAATTCAAAGTAAGCCTTTAAAGAAGACACTTGCTTTAATATAAGTAACATGTAAGTATGCTTTTGCAACAGGATCTAATGAAGGCTCATTCCCAGCTGTTGCTTTGTATGATATTTTTTATTGTCTTGGCTTAAGCATGATGATGATGAAATGCACCTTGAATGCATACAAAACCACCTTCGCTCAAAAAACATGGTCTTAACTGAGCTGCTGAGGCACATAAGGACCTAAGGCATATGAAATATGCAAATCAAGATAAATGCCAACAACACACATCTTTAAAGCCTTTTAAGCTGTACCTTTTATCCACTTTGCAGCCCCCTGTTTTAACTCTCTATTATAAACCAACAAAATACACTACGGCCACAAAAGCTTGTTTGGCTATAATCAGATGGCTGAGAGGACCACTCCATATTTTTGAATGGTCTGTCTTGCTTTTAGGGTGTAGAAAGACCTTTTTACAAATAAATGTTATTTTGCATGAGGAGTTTTGTACATGGAGAGCAAAATGCTGTACAGTGGTTCAACCAGACTGACAATTTAAAAGGGTAGAACAAGACAAAGATACCAGTTCAACAAGAATATATATGTAAGAAGTCACCAGTTATTGGTGAAAGTAATTAGGAGCTTAGCACAGTAATGCCTGTTAAGAGTGTTACTTCAGCAAAGCTATTCTTCAGACTTCACAGCAGAAATAGGTAAGTCTAGGGTAAGCACTATTGAAACTAGATCAGGGAATATGAGCTGAACATACTATGGACTGACAAATCACAGTTTAAACCTTTTCAATCTAACCACTAGCCTGTAGAGTTTCCAAAGAAAAATGGGCTACCAAAATATTTAGAGCCAAACGTGTGTTTGTGCGTGTATGAGAAAGAGAGAGGGAGCTGTTGATGATTAGAGCCATTAGTTGCGCCTCGTTTCCACTTACGTATGTGACTTGTGTCTGTAGATCTGTAAATATATGGATGATGCCTCTAGTGTCTAATGCAAGGAAGTGCAATGCTTTACACATGGATAGAAACCTGATAGAAACTACCTGTAGCCATGGGGAGAGGCTAATGTTGTCTGTTTTTTGCCATCCAGTAGTTTGGAATATCTGATTGGAACATTGCCGGGACAAAAACAGGACCAATATTGCATGGCAACAAAAAAATTAAGATGTTGGCCTGTTAGATACGTGGCATGTTTTGTGTAATATGTCATTAAAAAGACGCATAAATGATTGTCATAATGACAATCTGTAGATAATGTATAACCATATTTTGGCAGAATAACATTACTCAGATTCACAATGTGTTAAAATTAGATAAACAAGTTCATTTTAATCACACAAACTCATTTGACAATCAACAAAGGCAGCTGAATTAAAGAAAATAGCCTGTAAGCTATTTAGCAGACTGTTAGCTAAGCTAGCACACTGTCACACATTCTTTCCAAAATCCACTGCAAAAGTTCCATTTTTTCGAGTATGTTCAAATAAACTGAAGTTATGCGGTGGATTTTGGAGAGACTCTGTGACAAGCCAACTGGCTACTAGCTACCTAACAGTCAAGTCAAGTGAGTTTGTATGATTAAAAATAACTTCTTTATTTAGTTTTATCACATTGTGAATCTGAGTAATGTTATTCTGCCAAAATATTGTTATACATTAAATACATCCCAACTGTCATAACGACTCTGTCAGCTGTTCATGCGTCTTTTGAATGACATATTTCACAAAACATGCCATGTACCTGGCAGGATAGCCATTTTCACTTGTATGTTACCATGCAGTATTGGTCCTGTATCCTAGTATTAGGTTTCTATCCATCCGTAAAGCAATACACCTCCTTGCATTGGACACTAGAGGCATCATCTTTAGGCTATATCTACAGATCTACAGACACCAGTCATGTACATAAGCGGAAACAAAGAATCAGTCTCACATGGCGATACAAAAAAACCTCCAGTTTTCCTTTGTGTATAATACTAATAGTACTAATAGTACGTTTACCTGACTAGTATTTCTGGTGCAGACTAGCGAGGGTAGTGACATTTAATCAACTAGTCGACTAGTCGTGCACATCCCTAATTACAACACCATTCCTATGGTATGTACTGCTCTGACATGCAACACTGTCAGAATATTGACTAAAAGGAAGATTTAATCATTTAGTTCTTCTTCTTTGGGGGCTAAAACTGCTATTTTGAATACAGCCCTTACTAAAGGACAAAAGAAAAACATCAGTATAACAGGTTTTTCCAAACTTTTGAACAGTGGATGTATTTCATTATGTCAACATGGAAATATGGAATGGTACTTCACGGTATTACACGAAGAACGTGTTCCTTCATGCTATTCTCTACTTGAATTCATGAATAATGAGTCTGTGAATATTACAGTTTAAACTGCAGATCATTTTTTCCAAGTGCAGTGGTGTCCCCTAGAATCAATGAGGTGATGCGTACACATCATTTCACCTCTCTTTATGGCATTAGCATGTAAATGAGTCGAAATCAGTTTCACACTCTGTGACTAAATCAGGTCACATTGGGAGGAAAGCAAAATGGCTAAGAAAGAAAGAACGAAAGAAGCCCTTCTCCCACAGTGCTTGGTGAAAGAGAAACCCATTCATAGCTGCATTAATCATGGGTAGCACTAAAGAATCGCTCTGAGGCGACACCCAGAGAGAGACGGAGAGAGAGAGAGAGAGAAGCATTGAAACAGCATTATTCGTTAACTGATTCTGTCTGAATCAGTCTGCTTTCCCTTCACACTTCTGTCCTCTGTGATCGGGCTCAGTATAATTTAAACATCTCACTCTAGTTAGGCTCAGCTTTGAACATTTGTAGGTAACTAAAGTTATAAATGACTACAGTTCAAGTGTTAAGCTGATATCTGTAATGACATTTAGTTGGCTGTGAAAGTATCTACAAATCCGATATGAAATGTTAATTAAATATGCCACCGTCCTCTCTTTAGATTTATTCTAGAGAGTGGAGTTTATTGTCTGATAACATCATCTGGTTTTTTTCCTCAGACTGTAGAAAGCTCCTTCCAGACTAACTGTCTCTACAAGCTGAGCAACACTCCTCGTAACAAGTAAACAAATCTGTACACATAAAAATTGTGGAGTGCCCCTTTTAGAGCAAGAGCAAGAAAAGATAAAAGATTCAATAAAAGAATACTGAGCTTCATAGCTTACCCTATCTTGAGTTTTTCATCAGTATGGATCTGGCTCCAAAATGGAGCCCAACCCTAATATTTATCTATGACTTTTGTGCTACAAGACAACAGGGGTGCAAGAACATGAAAAATATAAACCATAAAGCTGCAAGCAGCAGTCCAGGGCGCCGAGCCAGAATGTATCTACCAAAATAGATCGCATAGATACAGAGAGGACATGCCGGTATTGAGAGGGCAAGCTGCAGGAGGGGTGCCAGGTGTTGTTGACATGATCATGACGCCCATAGATGCACACTTTTGCATTTACGGCTACATGTAATAGAGAGTCTGAAGTACAATCACAGGATCTTAATGTGTTTTTCACATAGGCCGTCTGTCACCCAACACCCATTTCTGTGCTCATGTACTTCCACAAAATTGCTCAGGACAGACCAAGCAGGATTTAGTCCTTTTAGTGACACGTTTACCCTCAGTCTTTACAGTTTCATTTTTACAGTCATAGCCATTTTAATCAATGAGGCACTTCCTATAAAGTGTTCTCAAATATGCACTGTATTTGTGCTGTATTTGTTGTGTACTTTCTTAGAGTTCCCAGCATGTATTTTGAAAACTTGTAATGTGAGTGTTCATGCACATATTTGCATGCACTTCACAGAAAGCATAAGGTAGATGTCACCATTTGTCACGTTGGACAAGGTTCAGTCTTCCTCCAGAATGTACCTTTTTATGTTATAACATTTTGAGATTTATGCGAACAAAAGAGAAAGATGCAGGTATTCAATATGCATGTGATCTCATTAGAAAACCTGTAGTTTCAGAGGAGCTAACCTTGGCAAATGGTCGGTATGTTAGTTTGTTAGGATACGTGTGTACGTGGGTTAGCGCTAGTGTGTTGATGCGTGACCTTAATATACCCGTTTCACCAACCCTCCTGCTGCGTTGTGAGTCATAACAGGACTCCTCTCCCTCGGTATGCTGTCACTTATGTCATTACTTGAGCCTGAGATGCATTCACCAAGCCTGCTCATTAGCTACCGCATTTGTTTGAGGAGCAGCATGACATTAGCATTTAGATGTACAGAGAGCCTCACCTGCTGCTGTCATTGTTGGGATGCACAGACAAATTCACATCTGGTGAATTTCTTCTCTCAACAGTGAGGGGTTGCTGCTATTCAAAGAAACAATGTTGTCTATAGGTCCAGAGGTAAATGTATTTCCATATACAATGCAGGGTGCTGTTGTTATTCAAGCATGGTGAATGTAAATCAGGCAGAACCTTGAATTGTTTTGGAGCACCAGCCTCCGGGCCATTATTTCTATAGCTAGACATGTTTGTTGATTGACAGCAGAGATGATTGTTTATCATTTGTGTGATAAAGCTGATGGAGAGCAACCAGATGGTTGTTTTATTGACAGTGTGAGAGTTGCTCAGAGAGAAGCAGGGAGAGAGGGGAACACACAGATGGAAAAATGAAAAGGGCATCACGGGAAAAACAGTGGGGCTGCCCCCTGAAAGTTGAAAATTCAAATCATCACTCGGAGACCCCTCAGCCTACTGAGATTCTTCAAGTTGAGCATTTTTTGTTTTTATTGTCAGTCAGTGTGCAGTGAACCTCTGGGCTCTTTCGGTCCCCAGATTTAGCTGCAGAGTGACTAACTTGGCTTGTTTATCATATTACCCCATTCAAAGTCTTCCACTCTATAGGGAGAAAAAAGAACAGAAAATTGAATATTTGTATTGAACAGCTAAATCTAATTTGACTGATATTTGGGCACAGCCCTACAAAAACATTTAATTCAATAACGTTTTCCTTAAAGCATAGGGGCTGATATATTTTGAGGATCTTCAGCACATTGATCCTCAGGTGAGGATTGTTGATTCACAGTGAGATCAGCAGTACAAGCAACCCTTTCACTTTAAAGAGTGATGATTGATTTAACGTTGATACAAAAAATATGGTTTATGCTTGACTCTGCTTAAGGCCCCGATCACACAGAAAGCGTTTTAGCAGCTGTTGGCGGCTTTTTGTATTTATTTTTAATGAGAATGACGCTTTTTGCTTGCGATTTTTGCGTTGCAACATGCCGTGTGTTTCTGTGCTCTAGGTGCCTGGCATTTTTGCTGGAGTGCTCTGAGCTCCTCCAATTTAAAAAACTTCAACTCAAAGCAGGAAAGTGCCCCGCGTCATCTTTTTTTCGTCATCTATTTTCCCATTGTCCAATCGGATGATTTGAGAGCTAGCCCCTGTGGTGGTCACGACAACAAGTTTACAGTTGGTAAACCATGGAGGAGAAACTGATGGTAGCAGTTGCTGGAAACCCAGAGCTATACAACCTGACAATAGACAGCAGGTTGTCAAACTGCCTAATAGTGCCTTAAACCTATATCTTGATAAATGACACACATAGGTTTTGACCCTGTAGATCCTGTTTTCCAGCAAGGATCAGTAAAAATTTGTCGCTGTTGTTTGTTTGTGTTGCAATGCAAAGTTTCAGTTGTGCAGTTTTGATTGTAGAAGTGTTGCGCACTCTGGTTCCATATGCATTTCTTTTATTTTGATCATGTTTCAGTCTTTGGGCCTTCTTCAACAATTATATTGAGACACAGGTACACTAATCTGTTGTGTAGGCCACACCTTTGCCACACAGCTGATAATGATTAGATGATCATGCCACACCATTAGGTTGAGCAAGGCCCTTAACAAACAGTGTCAGGTACTACAACCAATCACATGTCATCAAAACAAATGACAACCCCATATTTCAGTTTAACATACATTTATTTAGTTCACCATATTCAAAAATGTTAAAATACAGAAGTCTTAAGCAAATTACTTATAGATAGATAGCAAAAGTAAAGGCATCAGCTCTAGATGAACAACATGAACAACTTTGACTACATATCTAATTATTGGAAGTACATCACAGAAAACATTTTAAATCGTCATCTATATTTAGTCCGTGGGGTGACTGGGCTCTCAGATGGCAAATCCAATAATGTACTCTCCTGGAAAGTAACACCTCCAAATGATCTCCCCTTGGGGGAAGGGTTACCTTCTCAATCCCAATATATCTCAGAGAGGAAATAGGATGATTAAATTCCACAAAATGTGCAGCTACTGGATAATTCATGTTTTAACATCTAATTGTACTTCTATATTCAGGGATACGAGTTTTGGATGGATAGGATGTTTGAAACTATTACAGTGGTAAGTATAATTACACTGACTGCAGCAACCACAGCGGCGGTTGCAGTCAGAGATAGGTGCTAAAATACCATGAGCTGATAGTGGTTGAGGAAAAGGCAAATATGAGTGAACTAGATGGTCTCTCAGGTTTTTACCTCTTTAATATACCATGAGTGATCATTCTTTGAGTATACTGCTGAGTTAAGGATCAGATTCAAGTATATGCCAGTGTTTTATTATTCCCTTTATCTGTTCTGCACCGTTAGAATACTCAGTTGTAAATATTACATGCTTATTTGATTCACTGTAGGTTTATATTTTAAGAGGGCCAACCTAGATCTATCTTTTATTTCAGCAGCAGCATCATTTAGGACAGAATTCTAGTATCCTCTTTGCTGATAATTGTTTTTCATTACCCTCATATTTCTGGCAAATACGTTTTAATCTGCAAAAACTCCACAAACAAGACTAGATGTTACTTCATTAGTATGTTGCATTTGATTGAGTTAGATAGTTTCAAACACCTAAAAAAAAAAACATTGAATAACTCCACCTGAATGTGACGGGTGGTTGTTGCAGGTTGAATTGCAACACTGACTTGTGCTTTTAAATCGTTGTAAAGCAATGGCATTCAATTTTCATTTGATGTAACTGCTGTGACATCTGGGTGCGCCTCCATAACAAATGACTTTTCAGAGCCTCGGACAGCACATTAGCATTAACCTTCTGACTGGGGGAAAGGTGTAAGGTTGTCTGAGGATATAGCCAGTCAAGCAGAGACTGATGTGCAACATCCATCTATGCTGCCATGCTGTTGTGTGTTCTGGTGAAGGCTGATGGAAAAAATGTAACACCCCAGAACCCCAGTAACACATCAAAGACCAGACTCAGCAGGTACCTTTTTTTATTGCTAGTCCAAACCTTCCTCTTTGTTCTGTGGTGCTGTTATATAGGCCATCTTTCTATTGCCATTACTCACCTCATGGGCTACAGTATCAGCAGGAAAGATCCTATAACACTTCAGCACTGTCAAAAAGCAGAGGATTGAGGATGTGCCTTCTATTTGTGGATCCATTCTGTTGTTTGTTGGTCGACTTTACGGATGCAACGTCAAACATGGATGATGTAACAATACATCATGATTTTTTCTAGGGCCGCTTCAGTGGTGATGTATTTTAAGAAATATCTGGGGGTGGAATATTAGGTACTGAAATACTAAGTGCACAGTAGATACACTTGAAAGCTCTCAAAAAGTCATTTATGTTCTGTATTTTCCATCCATTCTTCTTATCCATTTTTATCAGTCAGTTATTTAACTAATTAATAGAGAACACCAAACGTATTAGTCTCGTCTATTATTTTATTGTTGTGAGTCAGTTACCCAAATTTCTTATGTTTTGTCATGATGTATTGAAATGTTTTGGAATTATGCTGGAATGAAAATCAGTACAGGGGCCGACAGGTCTGTGTGGCTGTGGTGATTGTCTTAATGAGTGTCTTTATGTTGATGTCAATATCCAATCATTATTCAAGACTTTTTATTGAGCCTGTGCATATAAACATACAACGTACACAGTGGCTCTCTGCTTGTTTGCTGATTTCATTGTGTCGGGTAGGTTTTTCATTTGGTGAGTAAATCACAGAGGGCTGCCCGCTGTACTGGTGGCAAAATGTTCGTACCTAAATTGGCATGTAATAAGAAAACTCTGATGAGCGTCTACCGCATTTTGGTGTCATTTAGGGACATGCTGCTCTGCAGCTCCTCTGCTGTCAGTGTTCACAGAGTTTCACAGACACACACACACTACAGATTTGTTTTGTGTGTGTCTAAACGGTACCGTGAGCTGACCACTCTTGAGCACTCAAGATGTTTTGCGACACTGTTTACCGTACAGGACGTCAGCTAATCCACTAAAATATCACTTGCCGCCGGTGTGGTGCTCGCTACAGTGACGCTAATGTATAGCTGGGTATTATGAGTGAAGTAGGAGACATATACTTAAACTTATACTTATGACAGTAACAAAATAATAACGGAGAGGCTCTGTAGTGTAAACTTGGACAGAGGTAACTTTTTGATATACTGTGGTGATGAGATGTTCAATATATTAAAGTTATTTCGCTTCAGATTTTGCTCTGACCTCTTTAAGTTTGTATTCAAGATAATACCTTATCATCTCATTGAAATGTACCGAAACAATTGTACAGGTAAAGTCATGTTTTATGTCTGTTTTAGGTATGTTAGTTGAATCAGCATACCTTGAGATATTCAACACAGTGGCATACAAACCCCACTGCCAACGAGTGTTTTTGTAATTGCAAAGTGACCCAGACACACCATTGCACAAGCATAAATGCTCAAAGTGACGCAGGCCACTTACATAGGCTATGGCATACAACCCTAAATCAGCCTTTAAAACGTGCACACCATTCTAGAGGATACACACCCACACAGGGTCAAAACAATGCTAAATATTGCTTACATCATCAGTAGTGCTGTCTAACGTTTAATTTATTTAATGAGATACTAATCAATTTAGGAGTGAAAGCAGGTTCCAGTCTTTTGTTTTGTTTTGTTTGTGGGCGTAACCTGCTATTTACATTTTGATCAGGGATTGCACCTTCAGGGCTTAGTCTAAATAGCAGAGAGAACCACATTGCCACCTGTTTTGTTGTGTTTTACAACACAAACAAACCTAATTACAATAAATCAGACACATTCCAAGGAGGTGCTTAAAGCGATGTAGATATTTTACATTGTGTAGTAGTGTGCAAATTCTTTAATCTTTTAATCACAGTTAACAAATCAACAGAACAGGTGTTTTGTTTTAGGTTTGCCATGTATTCAGACATTTCTGTGAGGTACTGTACATCTCCAGACAACACTGAGCATGTAGAACACTGCATTAAACTAACTGCAGAGACACTGCATCAAAGAGTTTCACGTACCTTCTGATTCGGGTCCAGGAGGCATTATTAGGTCAGAATAGAGGTTCCACACCTCAGCAATAAGCTAATAAACAGTCGGTTGATTTGGTCGTACATGCTGAAATTGGAGCCGTCTGTGCTGACCTCTCAGCCTGGGATCAGTTGAGGCTTGCTGAGGAATACTAATGAGAGATTTAATAGAGGTGGGCTTGAATTGAATAGACAACGACTTTGGAAATAACGACACGAGTTCTTGTGTCAGTGTACACAGCACTACTTTATCACTCCCCTGTCATAATGTTCTACACAATATCATGCACTATCATCTTAACTCTAAGAGCATCACTGGAATAGTGTTGTGTAGATGTATTCCTCTAAACACTGACTGCTAAACAGCTCTCAGGGTAAATCTGAAGGTCAGGACATCCTAACTGGACTGTTAGCAGCCAGCGGCCTGTTTATCTCTGCTCTGCCTTAGAGCCCCGTCATTTCATTCTGTGTTCCATCTTTACGTGCCTCAGGTCTGTAATTCAGAAAAGAGAGCTTAGTTATTGCTCTGGGACGGGAGGTCACGACAGCATGGCAGTGAGCAACCTTGTAAAAATGTTGACGGGGTGTAAAATACCAGGGAACAGCTTATGCAAGGTTTTTGAGTGAACAGGGTACTGTAAGCTTTGCCTGCCATGACATGGGAGGGATGGAGGGAGGATGGACATCAGTGTGGATAGATTTCCTGCTGGAGATGGGCTTTGATGAGTTGAGGTGTAGGTGTGCGTACAAGTGTTTTGTGCATCTGTCAGCTTGTTCTAACTTTATGCCTGTTTGCCCAATGTGTGTTTAGCAGTGAGATCTAATTTTTAAGAAAGGAAATCATCACTGCATTTTGTTTTCCTCCTGAGACTGAGTCTGTTGGTGCCTTCTGAATCGCATACTTTTTAGTTTTTCTTATAGTATGTGCTGCAGCTGTCCTTAAAAAGTACTTACTAAAAAGTACACAATTGGGACATAAATGGAGGTCAACCCGGGCAGCTCTGATGTTGTTGCTGCTACACAGTTCTCTGTCATTGTTATTTAATACTTTTGCTTACTTATACTTTTTGTTGTTGGTTATATTCACGATTATTTTATTCAGTTAACAATTAATATTCCTATTATTGCAAATCGACTGATCATCAGTCACCTGAATGCACTTTTATCCGTCATTGCGGCTTCTGACAGCTGCCAAACAGCTGCTTGGACTGGATGTAGTCGAACATTCTGGTATTTTTAGCATAGTGCATTTGACACTCCATGTTCTGGGACATACTGATTTTTTTCCAGCATATTATATAGTATGGTAATTAAGTGTTTTCAATCGCCCCCTGGTGCCTGGCTGGAGTATAGGTCATAAACCCCACCCCGTAAACGTTAGCAGATGAGGCATGGGCCAAACTAAAAAATCAAAGAACACATCAAATAATTTTTTCCCAAAGATGGTTGCTGCCATTTTAGGTAGTTTTTATCACACTTTTATGTTCAAGTCTTTGTTCTTCTGATAAGTTTGGTGTTAGTTATTTGATGTTATTAAAAGGGTGTGTGCATCATGATTGACAGTTGTGTGTGTCAATTGGCGTGCTCATGACTGAGTCAGGCTAATGGTGCTGAGTCGGATGGATATATGGGCAGGCCCTTGATTACTGCACAGACTGCAGACTGCTCACACTGCCCTCCCTCAGTCAGAAATCCATAATCTATGAATATGCAAATACATTGGACACAAGATGTCTCCCACATCACTCTAAAGTCCATTATCAGTGTTTGTGACCTGCAGGCTTCAAGTCTGAAAATCAGTCTTGTGTAAATTGCAGAGCTCTAAGGTAAGCAAAGAGAAACTCCACCCTTTTGGACATATTCACAACTTATCCGCCACAGCATGCAGGATCTATATCAGCCACAGACGGAGGGTATTTTCTCCCCCCCTGTTTAGTCCAGTCACTTTTTTCCAGTTCTTGTCAGATAGCATCAAGAACTAGTGCTCTGTATTGGCACTGGGTAATATGGCACTCTGCTGGCAGAAATAAAAAAAGTCTGCTGTTTTTCTGAGTGACAGTGTGAGGCACAAGTTAACTGTTGAAGAGTTTGCACATTTAAAAATTTGGTGCGCTGATAACCCACATGGTGTTGTCTATATATAGTACATTTTAGTGCTGAGCTTGAATCGGGATAAATACATAGTATGTAACTACTCTGATTTGCTTTGCAAAAATAAAGGATGTCCTTTTTAATTGCAGATGATTATGCTAAACAAGCCCATTATCAGCATCTTTAAAGACTGCTTGTGTGGCTTCTCGAAGCTGGCGTCGGGAGAGAGAGTTGTGGGGGTGAAAAATCTCTGAAAAATCTCTATTTTGTATTCAATCACATGCTCATGTGCACTCTGATTTGCCTGTCTGCTTTCTGGGTTGAATGCTCACAGCTAATTGTTTATAGCACAGTACAACCACTCTTGAAGACTAGTCAGGAATGATCTATGACTCTGGTTAGGGAATTTAGGAAAACAGACGCAAAGGCAGCTTTAACAGTTAATGGTACAAAAGAGAGGAATTTATGTAGGTTAATAGAAAAGCTGTGAAAAAAGGGTTTGCCATGTTTGCTTCACATTATCTAAGATAAAACAGTGCCGGGAATGAGGCAATACAACAGCTCAAGATTCCTAGATTGCCTAACTCAAGTATCTCTTCTTTCTAAATGTTGTCTCCCTTTGGGTTGGTCGTAAATGTGATCTGCTGAGTGTTTTGTCTCAAACACTGTTTCGCTGCAGTGTGCTGCAGTGTGAGTTGGACCTGTGGGACCAATACAAGCCTCAGGGCTGTATGCAAGTAGGAGGAGGGGAGCCATGGTGAGCTAGAGTGGTGGTTAGACAGGAGAGACATTGTCATTGTGACTACTTTGAACACAAGCTGTGTGTGTTGTGTATTTCTTTTATTTGTGGGGACAAATATCTGCCATTGCTTTGTGGGGAGTAACCTAAAAGATCCCCACAATAATAACAGTGTTTTAATCTAAAGATTTAGACTTAGTGTTCAGGTAAAGGACAGAGTACTGCAGAGGATATGGTTAGGGTAAGTGTTGGAATTGAGCATGTAGATATCATGGTTTAAGTCGGTGTATACCTTCAGGGAAAGTCAAAACAATGTTGTCACAAATCCAAATTAGTGTGTGTGTTGCCACTGAAAATGAGAAATAACAAGTCTTAGATATTGTCTTTGTTTTAGGATGTTTGTGAACGTATTCTTCATATACTGTGTGTCTACATACAGTGTATAATTTTTTCATCCTGACTTTCTCTACTGTAGTTTTATTATGTTGGTTATTCTGTTCCATTCTGTTTCTCTTCATCCAAATTAAGGGTCTGAGGACAGAGCACCCATTATGCTTTACAGATTGTAAACAAGCAAGGCTTAAAAGTTTTGCACAATTAAGGGCATGGCTGCTCTGAGAGACAGCCTGAAAAAGACAAGATGGTGGCAGCTGAAATGCAGAACTTGAGGCTTCAAAACGGGAGTGCACAAACTAATGGGTGACGTCAAAGTGGCTATGTCAATTATTTATGCAGCCTATGAGTTTAAAGCCCCTTGAGGCAAATTTGTGGTACAGGGATATATGAATAAAATAGACTTGGCTTGACTTAAGAACCTGTCTTACTGCTTTGCCTTCCAATGGTTTCCTATAGCTGCTTTCTTCTTACAATGATTCTGTGTTCACATTACGAACGACAAAGCAAAAGGCTACAAGTCACTGTCAGTGGAAGCTGCTCCAATGATGCGGTGAAGTGTCAACCAATCATTTGTTTTTGTTTCTAGTTGTGGTACTGTGTTATTTAGCCCAGGTATCTGACACTATGCTAGCTTTGCCAGGGAAGCAGTGGGGCGGCGAAATGTGATGTCAGAATGGGGTTCAGACATTGGTCAAAAGTATAGATATTTATTTGACCAAATACAAACTTTACATGGTGTTCGGTCAAGTTGCTCTCTGGCAAGTAGCAGACACAAACAAGCCTGTCACGATGTAACTACGTTAATGAGCGTTTGAGCAACACTTCAGCCACAACTCTGGGTGATAATGTAGCTGGTCAGGCTGTTATTTTGTTGCTCATAGTGTGAACATAGCATAAGCTGTTTGTCATCTCTTCTTCTCCTGTCTACCAAACTTTGTATTCCCATTCCATGAGTCAGTGGGTGTTGATCACTTGCAATTCAGAAAACTGTTTTGCTTTATTCCCTCTCTGCGACATTTTGCTAGATAAGACAATAAAACTCTGCTGAGGAGCAGCATATAAGTTGTTTTCACTTCTTATTTAAAGCCTGTGGTTTTTAAAAGAAACTGCTGACCTGTCAAATTGACCAGAGGTAGCTACATAGCCAAGTGGAAATCTCTTGATTATTTGGATTTTGTGTAATTAGCTGATCATCATGACAGATTAGGTATTTTGCCATTTGGCACATAGCTGCCACCACTGCTGTCTTCATCACATCCTGCACCTACTTTGTTTTTTTTACCCCCCTTCACTCAGCACTACCCCTGCTGGCTGTTGGAAAAGGGCTATCAAGCTGACACCAACAGTGTGTATGCTGCTAGTGTGTTTTCTGGTTAATCTGATCCAACTGCTGAGTGGGGACAGCAACTTGAGGCTGTCACAAGGGGTCTCAGGCTGTGAGGATGAGATATGACATGTGGCCTTAGCTTAGTGGCAGATGGTGAAACTCTGCTGCCAGAGTTTGGGAGATTGTTGTTGAGCCACAGTAACATTGCTAGTTTCACTAGGTGTACTGCAACCCCTACCCTGAAATTCTGCCGCTGGCCAGTCGCTCTCGTTAAGATACATCTTCATCTCAAACAATAGAAGCCTGTAAAAATTCCTCTTATAAAAAATCTTGTCAGGAAAGAAGCTGGGTTTGGTTTAAAGCAGGATCTGATCACAAGTCCTTAAGCACATTTTGCTTCAACTCTGCCTGAAGTTGAAGCTCATTACACTAGATGCAGAAGAGAGCAGATCAAATGTCAAATGTTATTTGCTGTGTCTTCATCTATAAATTATATGTACACTTTTACAAGCATTGGTTTGATATTTATATTTTCTTTCTGAGCGTTTAGTAGATTTGTATGACACATTCCTTAGCCAATCCAACTTAACTCTTAGCTTCACTTCATTTAACATTCCTGTATTACTTTCCTATAATAATGTTGTAATAATATATAATATTTATACAGTATCAGTTGGGATCTATGTCAGGAACATTTGCACAAGATTTGGACAGGCTATATACATTCTTAGCATGATGCAACTGCAAAAACTTCTGTCATGAATTTGGGTCTTTATTGATGACAGTGACAAACAGCCCACAGTTTCGCTCTCAGTTTTGTGACCTAACTATGTCCAAATAATCCCACTTCTTATCATCGCCCCTCATACCTTCTGCACATCCAGGCAGGAGGAAGAGATCAAAGCTCAGTCTTCTCGCTGAACTGTGTGTCTTTCATGTGGGTTGTCAGTTTGATGCTCAGTTTGACGCTCTCTCCCCTTTTGTGTTTTAGGTCATCGCCTGGAGCAAACAGTAGAGCTGCTCTGCCTACCTACGGATATCAGTGAGTTGGCTTTACTGTGCCTTGGCAGGTTATTACAGTATACTGAAGAGTGTGGGAGGAATTCTTACAGTGCCCCATGAAAAGTTGTCAAGTTCTCCCAGATTGTGGAGACAGCTAAGACTTGGCAAATGTACGCAACAATAATGATAGGATGACCACTGTCCAGTGTTGTGTGTTTCTGTGTACTGGTACACTCAGACCAGTTGCTGGGCACTGAACAGGCAGACACAGCAACCTCTGGGCCCTAGGGAGCTCCTTAGCTTGCCTGGCTGTCCACTGAGTTGTGCCACTGGGGCTTAGAAACAGAGAAGGGATGAGATGAGCAGATGGAATAAGAGCTAAAAGGGTGGAAGAAATCTGGAAGTGAAGGGTCAAGATATTTTTTCGTGTGGGGCTTTATTCAGCAAGGTGGCAAGGATACTTTTAAGGCTGCATTAAAGCTCATATCTATAATGTTTTTACTTCATATCTCCATGATGGACCATTGCAAAAACAGAGATCCTCTGCCATTTAATAATGCTTGCTTTTAATCCCACTGCCAATAACCTTGTTTCCTGACAGAGCAACTCACACACTTCACACTGTGTTAGCATTTTTACGCATTATGGACAAAGCCTATTAATTGATATCACACTTCCCTGACAGGCACATTGTAATTTTTTTGCAATGGCTGATTAAAAACATCAAACTAATACACAAACCTTCACAACAACTATGAAATATTTGTTCACTTTCACATCACTCCATTTACCTCTCAGTGAGTTACTGAGTTCAGTGGTATAACTAGCATGCACTGGGGCGTTTTGCAGCCGAGCGTGAAGCAATCAGGATGAGAGTCAGCACCTCCAAGTCAGAGACCGTGGTTCTCTGCCAGAAATGGTGGATTGCTCCCTCCGGTTTGAGAGAGAGTTGCTTCCCAAAGTGAAAAAGTTCAAGTACCTTGGAGACTTATTCATGAGTGAGGGTAAAATGGAGCATGAGATGGATAGGCAGTTTGGCGCAGCATCAGCAGTGATGCAGGCGCTGCGCCAGACCATCATGGTGAAGAGGGAGCTGAGCCAGAAGACAAAGCTTTAGATTTACTGGTCCATCTATGTCCTAACCCTCACCTATGGTCATGAGCTTTGGGTAGTGACAGAAAGAATGAGATCGCAGACACAATTAGACGAAATGAGTTTCCTCTGTAGGATGGCAGGGCTCAGCTTAAGTGATAGGGTGAGGAGCTCTATCATCCAGAGGGAGCTCGGAGTAGAGCTGCTACTCTTTTGTGTTGAAAAGGGCCAGTTGAGGTGGTTGGGCATCTGATTAGGATGCCTCCTGGGTGCCTCCCCTTAGAGGCGTTTCGGGCACAACCAGCTAGTAGGAGGCCCCGGGCAGACCAAGAACACACTGGAGGGATTATATATCTGGTCTGGCCTTTGAACACCTGGGATCCCCCAGGAGTGGCTGGAAAGCATCGCTGGGGAGAGGGATGTCTGGAGTTTTTTGCTCAGCCTACTGCCCCTGCAACCCAGCCCTGGATAAGCAGACGAACACAGATGGATGGATGGCATAACTAGCTTACTAGAATCGACCTACTCCATTATTAGGGTTGGTTCATATTTGAACAGCACTGGTACTGGTTCTGGTTCATTACCCAATGACACCTTTATCGGTAAGTTACTTACTCTGTAATATTATAAATGTAATTTTTTAACAAGTTGCAGGGTTGAGGCAGAAGACAGTTCTGCTCCTCTGCTCTTTTCTAATCTCACATAGTGTTAATGTTTTGTCTGTTTGTCTGCTTTCAGTCTTGCGTAGCCAGACCTATCGCCTTAGTGCTGTGTTAGCGCTAGAGAAAGGTCTGGAATCACCAATAAGCTTTCTGCTATAGGGGAAAAAAATGACCTGGTTTGTTTTTGTTCCTTTAAATCAATCAGAGTCATCTTGGGCAGCACTAGGCCCAGGATACAGTGATGTGCTCTTGCAAAATAAATAAGGGTGAACTTGTATTGACATTTGCACGTGGGGAGGCAAGCGCTGTCATTCAAATTGCCTTACAAAAGAAAAGGGAACGGAAGTGTGATTCAACTTTCAGTGATAAAAAAGATAAAGATGATTGAGCCCTTGAGGTGAAGCCCCACTATACTTTAGCTTTGGAGGAACTCACTGGACCTGTTAAAACGTGCTAAAGTGCCTTTAGCAGAACATTATTATGACAGTAACACAGGAGCTTGTGTGAAGTGGAACGTATCGATACGATGCTGCAGATCGGTGCTGCAGCAATAGTTTTGGCTGGCTGGGAAGCCAACAGAGCGGGCAAGGACAGTGTCCTGGCTTCGATGTACTCCTGCCTCCTGTATGAAGGTGAGCCCAGTGGCTCCGCAGAGCTCTATTGCTGGCCTCTGAGCTCAGTGGCTGGCTTCCAGGCCTCGGGGCACTTTGTGGCACTTCTGCCTCTTGTCTAAACTCGGCGTTCTCACCCAGATGCGCTCTCAGTTACCAACATTTGGCACAGATGGATTGAACGTGAATTGATATTCAGTAGTAGTGACGTGATTCTGGCAAGGGCCTTCCCTTAAAACTACCGTTTTAGGTACGCAACCCTGTCACACCACATTTCTCATGACAGTTATCTTATTTGTAAATATGTATAGAAAGAACCGTCAGTCACATTATTGTAACACTGTGATAGATACATGTCTGCATCACTCAGCTCTTCATAAATACAACAAAAGTACAAGGTAAGAAGTCAAGAATAAAATGGAAAGGGTGGAGCGCGTGAGGAAAAGGGCAGTTTGTACGCTGATGGAGGAGGAGGAGGGAGAGCACCATGGGAGAACCCGGCTGAGGACATACTGTACCGGGGTGGAGGAAGAGGATGCAAAAACAACGGTTGAGCAATCGAAAGTGTTGTGAGCCTCTCAACACTGCCTCCCCTCATCATTTATTAATATTCTGCTAGAATATTCATCCACCCCGGTACAGCACCATCCTCCTAGAGAGAGAGAAATTAACAGAGCTCTGTGTCATCCCGACACTCAACAGTGCATCACAGCCTTTGTTAGTGTTGTCACTTGAATATCTTCCATCATTAACCAACGCCTCCCATCCAATCCACTTGTCTGCTTATTTCATGTTTACTGTTGATTTTGACCACATCCATTTTTTGTGAAGGGATTAAAGAGAGACAGGGCAGGGCTGTTTGCTCCGGCTTTCAGACTTTGACCCACAATGTGGTCTTTAAGGAGCTGCGACTCCAGAACCAGATCACAGACATAAGCCTCACAGCCATACTCGCACTTGAGTAGGTCCGTAAACAGCTTCAGAATAGGTCGCCATCCATCTGCATGTCACTGATATGGAAAATCCACGGCTGTTTGAATTCATACAGGGAACTTTAGCGGTCGACTAGTATTGGGGATAGCTACGTTTGGAATTTGAGTCAGCCAGTGCAGTGCAGTGATGTGTGCTCAGTCTGCCAGCTGCTATGTGTCACTTATTCTGATTAAATCCTTTGAAGATGAAGGGGAAGGACAAAGAATCAGGCATTCCTGTAACTTATTACAAATCATCAAAAGCCAGAGCAGCTCCATTAATGTGTACACTAGTTCTGTGACCACACTGTGAATGTAGCGATAAATAACCCTGAAGTCATGGTGGAATTTGATGCCACGCTATAAAGTCGGTCACATCTGTCATCACATATGCTGTTAACTTTGTGAGGAATCATCTGTACTTCCCCTCTCTTCTCCTTTCTTTTGATTTTCTTGGGGATTGCAATTATCTGAAAGCTTAAAAGAATCAACAGTCTCGTGTGTAAGCACTATATGAATGTGTGCCCAGCATCCCCTGCATCATAATATAGCATGAAATTTCTTCCTCTTATTGCTGTTTAGTCAAATTTGCCAACCCACCGGCACGAAATATATGAGGTTGCCATAAATGTATGAGTTCTTCTGAGTAAGCTGTGAGCAAATTTAATATTTTACGCCCAGCCGTTTGTCTCTTGTTCCCCTGCTCAAATGACAGTCGCTGCCTCACTGTGTAGCTAACTATAGTGCTCTGATGTATACTGATATCATCTAAATGATTCCTATAAACGTCGAGAACCAACCTTGTTTAAAGTGATGCACTTTTTGTGATGTGGGAATTCAAATTTGACATAACACTTTGAGTTAAATGGTTGTAATTGATGGAGGATTTTTTTTATGACCTCTTCCTGTCATAGTTGTCAGGAATTAACAGAGATCGCCTCCAAAGACATCCACGGTCTGAGCCTCTTCATATCAAAACAACACAGACAACACTAGAGTCCACCGGTTAGTCCACTCATACAAAAGTAATCCCAGTAATCATCACTTGTGACCGACCTAAAGTGTGTGGCAGTGTATTTTTCTGCAGATACTCTGCCTGTATTTTCCTATTTTCTTCAGGTTTTCTGTGTTTGGGTCATCTATGGGCGTGTACCCCCACAGCGCTCAGGTGAGGTCACGGCTTTGTAAAAAGGTAGCGATCAGGTGCCAGACTGTAAGCAGCAGGCATCCAAGAGACACAGGGTGGGGAAGCCTTTTGTGCGGAGTTTGCATACTCTCAGCGTGGGTTTTCTTCGGGTACTTCAGCCTCCTCCCACAGTTCAAAGACATGAAGGTTAATTGGTGACTCTAAATTGGCCGTCGGTCTCCATGTGTCAGCCCTGTGATAGTCTGGCGACCTTTCCAGGGTGTACCCTGCCTCTCAACCAATGTCAGCTGCGATAGGCTCCAGCACAACCGCAACCCCTAACAGGATAAACGGTTACGGAAAATGAATGAATGACATAAGCATCTGTTTTTTTGCTTTTTATTATACAGCTCTTCATCTCAAAGCATGTGTCGAAGTTATTCATAGAGATTTAATCAATATATCTAATCAACAATCAGTAATAAGTTGAGGAAATTGAGTATTTTGAACTCTGCAATGATGTACTCATAAGTCCTTACAATGGTGTGATGATAATGTCACCGCTTCATTCACTCCTGTAGGTCGATAAGAGGAGGTCAGAGTGCGGGGTCAAATAGCGAACACTGAATCAGGGCCTGTGATGATTCAGTGTCATGCTCAGAGAAACCTCAGCAGGTGAACCTACAGCTGAAGAGCAACCTTTTTATCCACAAGGCCACAACACTGCCCCTCAATACTACAGGGACTAAATGGAGGGAAATGTCCATGGTTTTAGTTTTAGAGCAGAGTAGAGAGACCAGATACAGAGTGATGTGATGTAAGGGGATTCAAATGTGAGCTGCAATAATCCAGATTTCTGTCGTCATGGGATGAGTGCTGCTGTTGGCTCTGTTTGGTCAGCCAGCGCTGCTGAGCCCCATCAGACCCTTCTCTGTCCTTGCTGTCTCTTATGATCCCTGGCTGCATCCCAGGGGACAGTGAAATTAGTACTCAGCACATCACACTGAAATGACTGAGGCAATGTATCTACAAGCTGCCATCTTTGGCATTGATTTATTTCTCCTCAGATCTGACCTTTCATAAAATAAATACAAGCATGACAGTTCTCTCAATGAGCCATTTGTACATAGTGATGGAACATAAACATCATCAGTGAAAATATAATCCTGCATTTACAGTGAAAGTCGATATTTTTCATATACCTTTGGGCTAAAATTATAGCTTTACTGCAGACATACATCGCAATTTCAGTGTCAGCTGTCACTTCAGTGTCTTTTCAACTCAAGTCATTTTTGTGTATACGGCCCAAAATCATTTGCAGTCTATACAACAAATGACACCCCTCGATCATTAGACCCTCAGTCACAATAAGGAAAAAATTGTGCACACACAAATGGCAAGAATACAGGTGAGAGTCATAGAGTAACTCACGATACGTTGCCCACGATAACAATTCTGGTAACAATTGTGTAATTATTAACTGCATTGTGGTGTCAGGTTCACAGAATTTGGTGACTGAGATGAAACAATGTCCAAGAAAGTGCATAGAGTGTTATCTGAAGTCCAGTCCAGAGATTCTCAACAAGACAGGTTGAAACAGGTAACTACTTGAAATGCGTCATTCTGCAACATTGTAAAAACCTACAGGTTCACACCAATAATGAGAGAGTGTATCGTCTCTGTGCCAACAGTCTTATTTTGTGGCTGAATATAATTTGTAGCTTCTTAAACTATGAATGAGGATAGTGATAATAGGATACAGGTGTGTGGCGGGTGGGGGGGCAATAAGCATGTACAGTGAGCAGCAGTAGCGACCCACCATCTGACAACAGTGCACCGTGAGAGTAGAAACAGAGGGCTCGGGGGGGACGGAGCACCTGCCGCAGCAAGCGAACACGCCATCTGCGGTCATTTTGACTTAACCATTAAACTTCACTAAAAGCCGATTGGCTGTAGACACAGGTGATGGGCTTTACGTTCTAAAACCAGTCACCGGCATTTTGACCAACTGAGGTGCAGGTGACACCATCAGCCAGCTTGAGTCGAGCTCAGACCCGCCAGTTCACACTGCTGCAACTTTTCTCTGCAACGTTCTAAATCGTTTTCATCTTGTCTCCAATCTCTGGTCTAAACTGGGCTTTAGGGCCTCGTTAACACACACACACACACACACACACACACACACACACACACACACACACACACACACACACACACACACACACACACACACACACACACACACACACACACACACAGTGTGTTCATTGTAGGCCGACTTTAAGTTGGGGCAGCATGTTTGTTGTGTTGCCCATGAGACAGTTTTCATACGTTTGGTCATCTTTATCAGTTTTGTTTGTCTCATCTGTGTTGTAAAAGAAGGAGTGGGCCCACAGTTTTTTTTTACTTGAAGACAACAGTGCTTTTCTGATTTGTGTTGCCCTACTGTCCGCCATTTTCCCTCTGTGAGTTTTCTCCTCACTGCATGAAGAGTCCAGGTAGTAACTCTGATAAGTCAAATTCGCAAAGGAATCTGTTGAGAGTGGCTGCATGTTTTGATAAAAACATTGACATTTGGCACCAGTGTATCAACAAGAGGAGGTAATACAATGCGTTCCGGTATCGATATTTTGTCCCACCCCTAGAAACCTCAGGAAGAGCAACAAAGAAGGGATGCAGGCCTTAAAGGGGTGTTGTAAATAGCAGCAGCAGTGATACAGTATGAAAAAATACTAACTAAATAAAAGGTAGATGTGTTTTCAGCTTCTCTGTTGTTTGAACTGCAAACCAAGTTATTTTTGTTCAAGCGACAGATGAGAAGCAGAAAAAGGAATGTAATTTCCAGTCATACCAAGTGTCAACAGTGTGTTGGTTTGCACTTAGTTTAATTACTCATGACATTTGCTGAATATTGTTTCATCCATTTCATAAACTTAAGAGCATAAAAGCATTAATGCCTTATTGTTACAGCCAAGAAGCCATCAAAGTCAGCAGGCGAATGGACAGTGTGTTTTTGTGTGTGTTTTGGCTCCAGTACTGTTAGACCAAGCGTTCATCTCCTGAAGCTACAACTGTTGTAGTAGCTGTTTTCATTGTTTTCTGGGGTCTCTGTTTCTGTAACCTGCACAGTCTGCAGTCTGCTTTTACTAAATTATTTACATTTTTTTTTGATGATCCTGCTTATATTTATTTGCCTGTAACTTTATATTCCAATTCCCTTTGGTTTATGCAATTCCTGATTTTATGTTTTACGAAGCCAAAAAACATTAATACATTTTTATGAATACAGATATTACTGTAGACTAGTGCAATGTATGCTCATATAACACTTTGCATGATATCTAATGAATTAGTGCCCCACAAATGGCTTCATCATGTTATGTGCTTAATGTAAATGTATATAGGTTAGGTTTAGAAAAGGAAACATGGTGAAGACGTTGCCATAAAATAATTCAAAATTCACTTTATTCACATGGTCCCAAACAAAGGTCTCCTCTGTTTGTTTGACCCATCCACCATCTTACCCTGACCTGCCTCCTTACGTGGACTACTTCCTTCTTTACTCCCGTCAGCACATTGGTCTCATGATCGCAGTCTTCCTGATAACGTAGTTTATACACCAATCATTAGCTCATGATTATGTGGGCAATGGGAATTGCAGTGCATTACTTTTCTAGGTATACATAAGAAACAGTGCCTGAGAGGAATCTGATGAGTGACATGTATAATACATTGATTTCCTTTAATTGGGTGGCACTGCTGTACATTAATTTACACACACACAACATAGGATACTTCAGTAGTCCCTTTTTAATTTCCTGACATGTTACAGCAGCATTTTTTCTGCCTTGCTCAAATTTTAAAGATTTTTTTGGACAGATCCAGGGTGGCAGGGGAAGACATGCAGCAAAGGGCCATGGGTTGAAATCTAACTCATGGCCACTGCTGCAAGGACAAAGCCTTTGTTCAAGGGGCATTTGCTCTACTAGGTGAGATAGTGTGTGGCCCTGCCTAGCTAAAATGTTAACAATCTCTGGTTCCACCTTCTCATTTCTGAAGATATACTATTTTTTCTGTCTCATGTTAACATAAACTGAATATCTTTAGGTTTTTGGCTGTAGGTCAGACAAAACAAGACATTTGAAAGTATATAAACAATTAAATGGCTTATCAAGACTATAATTGACGGACTAATTGATAATAAAAGTAATTGTTACCCCAGTTGAAACCCTGACCAGGGGAAGGCAACCTGTGGCCCCGGAGTCACAAGCAGCATTTTTTTTACTCAAAAATAGATTGTGATTGTGATAAATTGTGATAGTAAATGTCTGCCAGACATTAGCTTACATACTTGCACCTGTCACATTGATTGAAAGCAACTTTTGCTGCAGGTATATTGATACAATAAGCAGCTTTTTAGCCCTGACAGCCATCAGATACAATACAAAAGTACAATTAAATCACTATGAAAACCAAAAACTAAAAAAGAAACTAGTAGGCAATTTGACCTTCAGTCTGCTCAGTCACTAATAATGAAATAGCCCCGCTACACCTCATTATGGTTCTGTTTTATTCTTTGTTCCCTGTTTTAATTTGACTGAGATTCACAGTCATAAACTCGTAGTTATCATTGTATTTCATCTGAACATTTTGTGCCTTTTCAAGGGGTATTAGTGAGTATTAATCATAAAATAGTGTTCTTAACTGCCTATTTGATTACTGTATTATCCAGTTTATCTTTTGTCTAGTTGTGGATTTACACTGAGATAACAGAGAGAGAAAAAAAGAGATGTGTCCAAGCAAAGATGATCGTGATGAGGGCTCGTCTTGGATTCCTGCGTGTGCTGCCTGGACATTTACTATGTAAACCAGGGCAAATAGCACAGACGCAGTGTAATGATGCCAAATCTGAGCAGATACATGTTCTCCACCTTGTCTAGGTAAAACACTGAGACAGCCTCATTACCAAACCCAGGCACCGACTGTGTTCCTGCTTGGCACAGTTTCCACTGAGCAATGTGAGCAAGATTTCCCCAAAGAAATCTAGGTTTAGCAATCCGCAATCTTAAAATAGCTTTGAATCATACATTATTACATAGCAGGCCTGCTCCTCTGTCAAACTGCACTTGCTGCTGTGGTTATTGTCTCCTTGTTTTCTTCAAGCTTGCACATCTGAAAAGATTCCCAAACCTCATTAGCATAGCTTTATAGTTGATATGAAGAGACTCACAGATGGCTTTTCTATCTCTCAAAAGTAAATGCACTTAAAAAGGGAAAAACCTTTTGTAGATTATGCAACACAGATGAATAGATATTGTCATGTTTTGACTTTTGAATGTATAAAGGAGTCCTTGCAGGGGAATACGGAAAACATACAGAGCTGCTTGTGGGACACGAGAGCATGTGTGTGTGTGTGTGTGTGTGTGTGTGTGTGTGTGTGTGTGTGTGTGTGTGTGTGTCTGAAAAACAGAGTGGAGTGGAGTGGGCAGATTTCAATCTTCCAGCCTGACTCAGTGTGTTTCCCTTGGGTTCAGTAAAGCATAAAGGATGCTGGGAGGTGTGACACCCCCTCCTGAACCTGCCACTGCTTCAGTAGGATTGATGTGACAATTTCACACATACACACACACACACAAACACACAGGAGAAAATTTTGGCATTGGTTGTTTCTGCAAACCACCAATACATTACATTTGCACGTTTCTAAAGTGACGTACTGTATGAGCTCACTGTAGACGGGATGGTAGATGGTGTGTCACCAAGGCAAGACTGTGACTCGCTAAGCCTGCCAAGCTTCAGACCAATGTTCGAGACAACAAACAACAAAACCGGTTGTATTTTAGACTCAAAATGTGGGTGTTTTGTAGCAACCCATCAGTATTTTTTGGAGCTTTTTAGGCTCAAAACATGGATGTTTTGTAGCGACCCATCTGTGTTTTTCCAGCAGCTTTTTAGGCTCAAAACATGGGTGTTTTGTAGCGACCCATCTGTGTTTTTCCAGCAGCTTTTTAGGCTCAAAACATGGGTGTTTTGTAGCGACCCATCTGTGTTTTTCCAGCAGCTTTTTAGGCTCAAAACATGGGTGTTTTGTAGCGACCCATCCATGTTTTTCCAGCGGCTTCTTTGGCTTAAAATATGGGTGTTTTGTAGCAATCTGTCAGTCTTTTTCTTGCTGCTGTTTAGGCTCAAAACATGGTTGTTTTGTAGCGACCCATCTGTGTTTTTCAGCAGCTTTTTTGGCCCAAATCGTGGTTGTTTTGTAGCAGTCTGTCAGTGTTTTTCCAGCCGCTCTTTAGGTTAATACTGTAACATGGGTGTTTTGTAGCAGCCCATCTGTTTTTCTAGCGGCCTTTTAGGCTGAAGACATGGGTGTTTTGTAGTGACCCATCTGTTTTTCCAGTGAAGATAGTGCGACGAAAAGCAGTTGTATTTTTACCAAGCCATTGCTGCTCC
This sequence comes from Cephalopholis sonnerati, assembly GCA_019142605.1. NCBI lineage: Eukaryota > Metazoa > Chordata > Actinopteri > Perciformes > Serranidae > Cephalopholis > Cephalopholis sonnerati. Next base: position 29,497,571 of record JAGQAX010000001.1, read on the forward strand.
TCCTGCAGGTATTGTGCCCCCACACTGTGTATTTTAAGCCAAAACATGATCTTTTCCTAACCACATGTTAACTACAGGGTTGTTGAAACATAAAATTTTAACATATCCGTTATATAATAACATGTAAGTGTGACGTATCTGTGGTTTGACAACATTTTTTCTTGTGATTGGGTTCATACACACAAACATGCAAACCACACGTAGGCAGATGCACTAAAGTAGAGCTAACTGCGTCAACTGCACGCACACATCTGTGCACACACGGATGTCCGTGCAACACGGAGACTGGTATGATGACCAGCACGAAGCCCCTTTGTGTCTGTCTCTCTTTTGTTCCTGTCAGGAGTGGTGCTTCTCCTCTGCGTGGCCGAGCAGGCGCTGTCTGCGTGATTAATCCTCAGCTCTGTCAGCTGGCCAGCAGTGATACTGAAACCAAACAAAAAACTCACACAAAGCTTAGCAGTGTGCATGGTCCATTTCAGGATGTGCAGACGTGTGCAGGTTGGGATCGCATCACTGAAAAGCAAAGAAGAGGAAAAAAATTCAACTCTGTTGTGTTTTTCAGGTGCAAACATTGACACAAGGGAAACATGAGCGCCAAGAATGCTTTACTTTCAATTAACAGTTAATCATAGTCAACACTTTGTTGTGTTGTTTTCAAGGCATTTCCATCACAAATGCATGTAGCCTAAGTACGTATAGATGTGGAAAAAGGAGCCCCAGGATTGATTGAGTGTGTACTACAGCGTGTGTGTGTATGTGGTTGTGTGTATTCGTTCTTGTGATGTAAAAGCTGATGAATATTTTCCTCCTGTTTTCCCTGAGGGGCTGTGTGATTGACCGAGCCCAGAAGTTATTTCATGTGCCTGCCACCAAACTGCATTAGCGGGCTGGGCCGTTACCGCTCAGCCTGTCTGTCTCTCAACAAGATAAGAGGATATTTCCCGGCCCAATATTGTTTGCTCTGTTCTGTGCTGTCACTGAATACAATGACCATCACCACATTCAATGAATATTATTAGCATTTTTCCTCAGGATTCTGTCAGTGTAGAAGACAGCTTTGTGGGAGCAGAAGTACATGCTGTTTTTGCCGTGGTCTGATATGCGAGCTGCCTCTTGGAGAAAAGAGTTGATACTGCGGTGTATTGTCCGGTCTGCAAATGTAATTATGAGGCAGCTGTCGAATGTCCATTATTGCCAGTCATTAACAAGAAGTTACCTGACTCAGCGGTTTCAAGCTGCTGCCGTTGTTCTGGTTTGAAAGGACTCGACAGAGGTTAAGAGAGTGAAATAACTGCTGTTGATTAAAAGTTGACAAAGAATGAGGATTAGAGGTTTGAGAAGGGAGCTGTTTCTGGAGAGGGGTCAGTAAGAAGCAGGATTGTGAAAGACCTCTAACTGAGGGATCAGGGGGCACCATTGTGTTGGCCAGGGAGCAATTCTCACCTTCATCTTTCCTGACTTTCAGTAACAATTCAGTAGGAATGACAGGTCAGTGTAGCACAGCAGTATGGGTTAGTGTTATTGTCCCTTCTGCTCTATGGCTGTTTGCAGACGTCCGTGTGGTATATATATTCCTTTATGTGGTTTTACTCATTCAGTTGAAGCCCCGAAATCCTATTCACATATGAATCAAAGACAAAAACCTGGATATGATAAAGAAGTGCCAAAATCATGACAACAGGACAAATTATTTTCTGGAGTATTTAACTTTTTCACAATTAGTCTAATTAGTCCTGAGGGTGAAAATGAAGTTTATTTATTGGTACATTGATCATATGATTGAACAGGATATTGACAAAACTTTCGGATTGTGATGCATCCAGGCAGCTGGTTTCTGCCATGTTCAAACTGACACTATCTGATCCAAAGGATTGGCTACATTTACAAGAAGGGCTTGTTTAAATTTACCAGTAATATACTGGTGCCAACACAATGCCAGACTCTCAGGACCAGCTGTGATATTGACATATAATACTCTTGCAACCCTGTCTCCTAGAAATAATGTTTTTATGTCACTAAATTGCTTTCTAAATTACGTTGTTGTGGCAACATAATCACTGCCTGGATTATGTTCAGAGACAATGTTTCTCTCATGTAATGAAACAGTTCATTCAGGTACAACATAGGCTTCAGAGGGAAGTGGTTGGAGAGGATGGCGGGCATACAAAGTGCAGGAGCTTGATATCAAAATTAAGGGACTCTTTCAGAATCCTGTCTTAGGTTTACGAAAGCACTTTGGTTAGGATTAGGCAAACATTGGTAAAATACATTAGTTAGCAACATTTCCCTTATAATGTTAGTAAAAAATATAATTTGCCTGGCCTGAAGTTTCCCTCGAAACATATTTGCTGTTTCAAATTAGTTGTACGTAATTTCTAGGAGACAAGGCTGTACTTTTGAGGGCTTTGTCTTCTACAGAACAGAGGTTTCCATGTATTGAAAGAAGCCAAAAATCTAAATAAATGTTAAAAAGGTGATACAGTTGTCAAAATCTATGTTATCATGGTTTGGTGATGTGGTGAAAATGCCTGTTGGTCAGCAGGAGCAACAAAAGTAAGATCATTGACTGTGTTTAACAAATTCAATTGCTGAAACCATGAAATAATCAGACCTGTTGCTCATTCTGTCTGCTGTTCAAAAGCCTCTGACATCGTTAGTTTATGACTGCACATCACAGCAACAAGTTTGCACATCCTGCTAGTAACTAATGAAGGGTAAATGAGAATTGCTGTGGCTTCTTTAAGAACCCAAAGTATTGTCAACCTACGTGATTAGTCACAAATTAGTTTTAGATGATAGAATAAGTATAAAAACAAAAGACTTTACACAACTAATATATCTTCTTCCAATTAAAACTTGGATCATAACAGTGTCATTGATGCAGATTATTTAAATTACCAATGTGAAAGTTTCATTAAAGTACAAGTACTTTTTGTTTTTCAGATAATTTTTCAATCTCAGTTCTCATTTCCTGAGATTTATGTACTCTGTCGTGTTTTTGTCAGGATGCACACAAAAAATGACTAATCCCCTTTCAAACAGAAATAAATAGCAAATCTTTTTTTTGTCCTGCATGCTTTCACTCCATATTGTATCAGCAGACTGAATAAACAACCATAGTTTTTAATTAGCAGCATCTCCATAATCTTTATTATCTCCCTCCTTTTTTATTTGGCTATTAGATTAATACCCATTTATTTTGTTGTCAGATTTCCGCCTGGTTGGGGGAGAGTGGTGTGGGAGGATTTCTCATTAAATCCAAAACAAAAATGTTTTCCCTGCTTCTGGCGTGTGTGCAGTGGTAGCAGTCCCAACAACGAAAGGGTGTTAGTGTGATGTCAAGACTGCTTTTACCATTTTCACCCCCAAGTTAATCATTTTACATATTAAAATAACTTAATTGTTTTTATCCTGTCTCACTCTCTCTAACGTTCCCTCTCATCAGTAACCAAACCCAGTTGACAGCTTCAATTAAACCCTGTGAAATTGCCCCAGTATCTGTCTCCCTCTGGGGCCATTTAGCTGTGTTTAGCTCTCTGCAAGCTGGGCTTGTTGCCAGGCAAACTTTAGAGAGTGTTTCATGTTCCTCCTTTAAAATGTAGGCCAACCTAGCCCCCATGTGCCACCTGGCCAACCTCAGAGCCCACAAACTAAAGTATGTGTTCACACTGTGAGTTAACCTGGTGAAAGTTTGCTCTGGTTGCATTCAGTGGTCACACGCAACAAGTTTAAAAAAGGCAAAATGTGTATTATTCTCCTACCATGGTAAATATTATTATAATTACTTTCTTTCTTGCTGATAAGTTTGATGACTTTGTTGACTCAAAAGCCAACTCATTAAAATCCTGCATTTCCTTGCATGTTGTTTATAGCTGAACTTCAACACACTGCAAAGACTTCAGCCGGCAGCCAAATGGTTCCTAAAATACACATACCTAGTTTTGCAGGTATTTGATCATAAACCAAAGTATTGGACAGATTGAAGTTCTGCCCTGATGCTGGCAACAGAGGACAAGTCAGAGGATCACCAATGTTATAACAGTTTATCTTAAGGGAAATATGAATGTCTTTTAAGGCGATTTGTTCTATAGTTCTCAAGACATTTCACTCAAAACCACAAATGTCAGCTTCACAGAGGATGGCTAGTTGTCCCCCGAGTACCGTAAGTGTATGAAAAATAGATTCAGGGTAATCCAACCAATAACTGTAAAGAAATTTCAATCTGAACCAAAGAGGTGGCCTGACTGGATGCCATCCCTCGATTGCCTGATATCAGACAGCACTAGTCACACATTTCCCTAACCAATCACTGATCCACATGTCTGCCTGAATCCAGCATCATTTTAAGCCTGGTATACACTGTGATTTGGGGCTATCCCAGACAAAAGATGACCAATGTGAAAGAAACACTGAGATGTCGTGGCTCTGAAACAGTGGTCCTATGTCACACGGTGAGAAAGGTTCAAGGATGGCCATTGTCAGGGTCTTGCTAGCTAGGTCTTGAAGCATGGAAGGAAACTGCGTTGCAGCAGCCAGGTGAGCAACCTAGCATCTAGCAAACATCTTGCAGGTTGTGAAATGCTGTCTGTGTGATCGGGCGCTGTCCACGACGCTGATTGGTTAAGTATTAGACCCCTGTGGCGCAAGGTCAACTCAAACTCAGTGGAGTGGACTGATTCAAAGGTATGGACTCAGGCAAATCGCTAGAGCTAGCTTAACTAAAAGCCAAACATCAACAAAGCAGTAGAAACACTGTGGGTGTACATTTCTTTCCATATTATCTTCATTTTTATCCAGTTTTTATAGCACCTTGTTTGCAGTACAGTGATCAATTTTTCTTTTTTCCTGGGGAAGGTCTCCGCTCTTCTCTTGTCGTGGATACCATTTTGCACCACTGTGAATCAGTGTGGAGGCTTGTTGCTTGTGGTTCTAAAGCTAAATGATGCTGGACCACACAAAAAGAAATAAAATGTCCATCTGGTGGATTCATTCTGCCTTCATTTGTGGTTAGGGGGCAAATTTACTCAAACCAGCTGACACTAAAAGTGTTGATACTGCTTATGTTACAAGACTGATAGAAAAATATGCTACATTAGTTTGGATAATGTGTGTGTGCTCGTGTGTGTGTGTGTTCTGTAAAAGGGGTGATTTGATGATTGGCTTAGACAGTCCTTCTCTGAGAGACTGCGCTGAAAAACAAAGAGTTGCTATGGTAACAGTCAAGGGTGAAGGAGGAGGGTGTGTCTGTGGTGTTGTGCTTGAAGTGGCGAGATGGACATTGGCAGGCAGAATGGCGGGGGAGCGAGCGATGCGTTCTGTGGTCCTTTGCCATTCCTGCTGCTCACCAAGTCTCTGCTTTCCTTCTCTTCCTGTCTCCCGCTTCGCTCTCTTGTTGTCGTCCTGAGGCGAGTGGGAGGCTGTAAGGAGAACAAACGCTGAATCTCAATGAGACAGCTGAGAGGAAACTCATTTTCTCGCTCTGTCTCTCTCTGATAGTGCCTTTATTCTTTATTTACAAGCTGCATAAGTCAGCATGGTCGGGTTATTACACGATTTATCAACATATGTTTAACGATGTGGAAGTGCTGTAAGGGTAGTTTAATGTTATACAGTTAAATGTTTACAAGATCATGTGATCAAAGCTGACCCTAATAAAGGTGACGGATGGCAGCTTCACAAAGGGCAGCACACAGCATTTCATGGACCACAAAATCTTTAGTTTAACAGACTTAGTATCTCAGAAATTCAGATTACTCTCCATAATACTTGAATATACTCTTACTTCTTACTCTTTCTGACAAAATGTAAACCCAACAATTTTAGCTTAGCTGAGAGAACAGAGAACAAGAGAATTTTAATATGGTACCTAGTGGGTATGATACAGTTATACTGCAACTAGTAAAAGAGAAAGTAGGATGATTAACGATGACTAATGATTGCGTCTACACTTTACAGCACAACAGAACTGGTGGGAAGTTCTTTTTAATAAGATCTTGTATTGTTTGATTTGTTATGTTTTGTTTTGTGGTTGTGGACTGCTTGGGTTATCGTGGCTGCAAACCTTATGTTCCCCAGTGGGATAATAAAGCTGAACTGAACTGAGCTGATTAATAGTTAACCCCCAGTTTGTACCTACTGTGCTTTATACCCTGGCTGGCTCAGTGCTCCTCTACCACAGGTTAAAAAAGTGTTTTCTTCTATAAGAATGAATACACTAAATCAAACTAAACTAAATTCATTGCTTTGTAATGAGATACTGTATCGGTTACTTTTTTGTAAACTAGATCATTGGGCGGAAAGACTGAGTTCAATTTGGTGTCACATCTCCAACCATTGATGCCATGAACCACAAAAACAGATATCTGTTTGATTAAAAACGTATTTCACTGGAAAGGTGGCCTTTTCATCAAACCTGGCTGTTGGCACAAATGCTTTCGCAATTGGTGCTACATGACCAGAGAAAACACAGAAGAAGGGTTGTGGTATTTGCTTTTGCTCAAGAGGTAGAAAACCTGCAACTACCAGAACACACTTCACTGAACCGGACCAATATACACTCCTCATAATGCATAAAGTATTGCAAGCTTGGACATTTTCCACAGGAAACAATATGGCAGCCGGCTGGCAACAACTGATCTCTTATTACAGTTACACAGTAAGCTGAAATATGTGTCTAAAAGCATTTTAGGTGTGAAATAGGCAACGCTGTAACAGACTCTCGGTTCATATTTGATACTCTTTGAGCCCGTGGTGGCGAGCATACGAAATTGTGGATGTACAATCTGTAATTTAAGCAACAACCCCAGAGCTAGCAAAAATCCACTGGATGATGCACTGGATTTTGAGATGGGAGATGAGCAGGGAGATCTGAGAGTAAAGGACGAGGGAAGTTTACCACAGTTCAGTTACACATACTAACCACATTGTTATGATACAGAGCTGGTTGAAAATCAACAGTATCCCTTTAACAGGAAGTAATCATTGTTTCCACTGTACACAATATGGCCAATAGGAGATAAATTCAATTCAGACATCAAACCATCAACCAATGTATTTTAGGACACAGTCAAATCAATTTGCACAAACAGTTAATAGTTTAAAAAATATGGTTTTACTGACACTGTAAATGCAGTGCCAATTGCAATCAAAATTTAAAGACGACTGGTGAGTTTGGGGGGGCTTTTTTTTAATAATGGTTCATTTCAGATGTGTGTCTTGTGTTTTGATTTTTTTGGCTTTACTTGAAAATTAAATGTTAAGTAATATAAGAGATACATGTGTGCTAACAACATCATCATTTTGCTGTAGTTGAAAGGGGCTGGAGTATATCAAAGCATGCCTTGGGTTGAAAGCAGAACACCAGTGATTTCAGTACAACCACACCTGACACACAAAGCTGACGGTCAGCTGTCAGTCAGTGTTGGGCTGTTTGTGAGCATCTGTCGCCCTAGTTGGTGCAGTGTGTCCCGCACCACTGGCCCTTGTCGGCGCTAGTCAGCACTAGTCAGCTTTTTCCCCACCAATTGTTGAATTGTCATTGGCGATGATGGAGCTCGTCAGTAAATGAAATCACTCTGACTGGCAGTTCAGCTTAGTGCACGAGATAAGAACGGAAGTGAGGAAAGTAAACAAACAGCTTAAGTCAAGGAAGAGGGCATGAGACCAGAATTAACTTGTTACATAACGAAAGACTTTTTTTCTTTGGCCATTGAGCTCCTTAGCACAAACATTTTGTAATGGTTCTTGATATTGTTGGCGTGTGGTAAATATGCTCTCTTCCTGCAACATTGGATTGTATTGTTAAGGTGCTAACTAGCTAACTAGCATCAAGAAGGTCTTTCAGTTTCCCTTTTTGAATGAGGAATACAGACAACAGCTGTCTGCTTGTTTGGAGAGTTGTTTTCTCCCCTGCAGCCACAGAACGTACATGCCGGTTGCAAATTTGCGAATCGTAAGATAGTGAAAGAATCACGCGCCCTGTGCTCCTTATGATTGGCTAGTGCTTGTTATTATTGTTGACTGGATTGGCTAGATTGAGGCATTTTAGGATAGAGGTAGAACGTCAGGGTAAGCCAGTCAGAGGCAGAGTAAGGCGGGCCATTCCTTCGATATCCAAGGATTCGCGTGCTGGTTGGCTGCAAGTTGTAGTCTTTGCAGTGTGTTCATGTGCAAATGTTTGGGCTGAGACACAGGTGTTGTGAGGCAATGCTGCAATTGGCTTTTGTTGCTTCTTGTTCTCTGAAGGTGGTTTGGTTTGTCTGGGCCTTAAAACTTGCCTTTAAAGACCCTATGTTTAGTGACTTAGACCATGCAATGCTAATACAACATCTACCATGAATTTATATAAGCCCTGAAGAATGACTAAATTTATTCTGCACCTATTAAATGTGGTTTAACTGAGTTCAGCTGAGAATATCCTCCATTACATCTCATTACATGTATTCATGGAGGCATTTGTGTGCGTTATCAGACTTTTAATACGATTTTTAAGCTATCAACTGTCGCTGACGCTCTGTCTATATTTTTCTCTGCAAGTCTTTGTGTCTGTTTTTGCAAAATAGAGAGAGCACCAAGCAGAAAGCATACTTCAATTGAAACAGCAATTTCCTCTGTGCTGAGTAGCAGCAGGTAGCCAGGCCTCCATCTTTAAAAGAAATGACATGGAGAAGATTCTTTCTCTCTATTCTCACTTTTCTCTGGGAACTCGGTGAACTCCTCCATATCCCATCCCTGTTTTGTCTGCTTTTAACTCTAAATCCGGCAGACATTTTTTTTCCTTTCATTGTGAAAAATGAGCCGCAAGCAGAAGTAAGACTTAACCCCAAAGACATCATTTAGACTACAGTATATGCACATTCAGGCACCCTCACATTGGAGCAGAAGGTATCTAATGTTAACAGTTACCTTCTCGTTTTGGCAGTCACATAAGGATTGTGTCGTCAGTCCAGAATTTTGCATCTAGTTTGTGCTCGTTTGATGCTTGTTAGACCAACATAAAAGGCTCTAAACAAAAGATCAATAAGAATATCATGTAATACAGCGACTTGAATCCGTACAAACTGAAGTTACAAGTGTTTTACAGAGTAGAGCCAACACATTTTGGATTTTTTATGCACCCCTTGGACACTTCTTTAAAGAAGCTAATGTTGCAAGATGCGTGTTGCAGCTGCAAGATGCAACATGTATTATCATACAGCAGTTCAATCAGGAGAGACACTAAAGATAATATTTAATATGACAGAAGTCTTTGGTGCTTGGACACCAGAGGGAGATATTTTGTGATCGAGGGGCATCTGAATGGCAGCAAGATAAACCCCCCATCGAGTCCAGATACTGGCGGTGGTGGTGGATGATGACTCTGAGGCAGATGAGGATGATGAATCTGTAAAGACTAGGTGGTTATGGGGAGGTGGAGGGCATGCAGCAAGAAAGAACTACAGCGGAGAAAGAACCATATTTAAAATGAGGAGTAGTAAGACGATAGGCTGACAGAGAAGGTGTGTCGCTGTGCTATTGGCTGGTTGTGAATCAGCTGATGAGTCAATTGACCTACCGGGACGATGACACCTAGAGATAATGAGTGAGCATGCGTGCAAGGACTTCATAGCAGAGTGAGAAAGAAACATGAAAAGTATAGTCTTCCTGACTGAACTTAAGCTAGAGCTTCATTAAGCTATGTAGACTAAGGACCTCAACTTTGCATTGGTTCAGCTAATTATTAAGTGTTTGTTAAAGTAGGTCTACCACCCTATAAAATGAAAAGACACCACTTCTTCTTCTTCTTGTGAACTATACTTATTACTCTACTACTAAATAATTCAGACAAACAAAATATAAGAGGGTTTTTTGGTTTAAGAAAGAACTGTTCAACTAAACTGGACTTATTTTATTTGTGTATTATATATGTCAAGAAGTGGATATCACATCCTTGGTAATCCTTGTTATTTGGCTAGATCTCAGAAAAAGAGAAAAAAAGATGAAAAAGAAAGAAGAAGCAGAAGAGAGACAACATGAAAGCTTTATGGTTCAGACATGATTCAGTCATATTTTGCAGAATTTCATAGTTATGTAGAAAGATCAACAGAGTGAACTGCAGGGTAAACACATCTTACAAAAAGGTCAAATACAGACAGAGTGAGACACTCAGGCATCAGTAACGTTGAAAAGCCAGTGTTCCAGCTAATGCTGATAGTGTTTACCACTGCGGTAACTGCTGCATGACATGCAGTTGCCTTTTGCTTGTGAAATCACATCAGTATTGAAATGAACTTGGAACAAAAGAGAACATGATGCTCCACCTTTTCAACAAGCCACTGCCTCCACTCCCACTCCTCAGAGCTCACATACAGTATCCGTTTGCGGTTAAATGAGGATCTTTGCAGCTTGTAAACAGCTGAGCCTGCAGCGAACATGTCAAAAAATGAGGCATTGAACAAATGCAGAGAGTAAGAAACACAAAAATGTCTCCATAATGCAAGATAACAAAATACTTTTACTCTGTGAAACATTACTGAATCAGTGACTAAAATGTTTGTTTCAACACAAAACGTTTAGATCTAGTGTGTGAATGAAGGTGAAATTAATGTCACCGGCGGGTGTGACAGATTGGTCATTGCTGTGTCATGTTTTCAACTCTCCATGTACCTGAACGTTTGAGACCTCTCAGTTAAATACCTCAGTGATTTTAATCATAGCTGTCCCACACCCTGTGAGGATCTGTCCATTCATCAGCTAATGGAATCAACAGAGATACTTATTTCTGTCTTACTTCATTTAAAGGAGACTTGAATAGCCATGTCACCATTTGGCTGATTATCTTTTGTCGTCAAAGCTCTTTCACATATTCATCCATTCTGTCTTGCCTCTTCCTCACTGTTTGAAGCCTGACAGTCTAATTCACTGGTGTGAGCAGAGGTCATATCTTAAAATTCAAGGCAGAGAGACATTAGTATTCCCGAGGCCCTCACTCTGACTGAGCCATCTGCTGCTTTCGGACTGCTCCTCTCGCCCTCTGTCCTCTCCCCAGCCCTGCTTTACCTCTGCATACACACACACACACACACACACACACACACACACACACACACACACACACACACACACACACACACATACACAAGAATTCTAAGACATATGTCTGCCAAACAAGGGTCTGAGGGTAATTTCAGGCTTTATCTTACTGTAGATGAGGCGTTGTGTGGCAGACATGAATAGGTCTGTCCGTGGAGACAGTCCTGCACAAGTGGTGCCCAGCTGCAGCTTGAAACAGACAACTGGGATACTGCAGGCAGGCAGGCCGGTATGCTGCTCTTAGCACTGCCAGTCTGCGTGTGTGTGTGTCTGTGTGTGTGTCTCAAGCCTTTTTTAGTGATGAAGGTAACAGCTTGAATCAGTGCCTACATTTCAGCTCATTTATGTGGGAGACGGATATTTTGTGTGCGTGTGTGTGTGTGTGTGTGTATGCAGGTGGGATGTAGAAAGAAATGTACAGTGATGGAGCCAGCTGGATTCTGATTTCTTTTTGCACCAATCATTGGTTCATTTTCTTTAGCCACTCTATTTCTATTCAGGTTTCCATGGGGCTGGAGCATATCCCTGCATACATTAGCCAGGCAGAAGGCAGAGAAACAACCTGTCCTGAAGAGACTAACTGGGATTCACAGTCTTTTAAACTTAAATGGGCAATTTAGAGATCTTGTAGGAGGAAAACAGAATATACAAACATATCCGCTTCACAAAGAACGTCCTGGTGGCCTAAGATATTAGATGCTGACCATGTTATGTCCATAGTTTGACTTTGACCAAGGTTCTGCTAACTCTCAAAACAGCTGATAAAGAACAAACATTTGTGTAGCTCCGCGAGAGAAAAGGGTGGGCAGTAGGTAGTAGGCAGCAGTATACCAGTTTTAAGGTATACCGTGAGCATTGATGGTTATCATACCAGGTACATCTGCTTCTCTACGGTATTGAAAAAGGATGCATCCAGACAGAGAATCTCACTGTTATTTTGTTTATTTCCAAAAGGGAGATTTTTATACTGACTTCCATCAAAAATAAAAACTTCCCTCAAGTTTCAATTAAAATTAAGTGTTTGTTCAACCAAAGAAAAATTCCTTTAATGGTCACTGTAATAGATAATAATAATAGTAATGATAGCTTTATGTACCATATACAATGAAACCATGATATTTACTGAGATGGTTATTGTACCATAAAAATCTCATACGGTTGCAACCTTAGTCGATGGAGAAATGGGACAAAACAACCTACAGAGAAAATTCAGAGTACGAATCCAAATAAAATCACCCATAATTTTTCTGGAATTTATGTCAGAAATTCACTGTGAGGACCCTAAAATTACTAATCTAAGACATGAATAGATGGAAGCAGATTTTAGTTTGGTCTGTGCTGTGTGAAATTAGATGAAAGGCATGGCTGAAGCCAAAAGATGACTGTGTTGCTTTACGCCGCCGAATATCACTTAAAGGTCTAGAGTACAGGATTTAGTGGCATCTAGCGGTGAGTTTGTAGAACTGAAATTCTCCCATCTGCCAAGCGTGTCAGAGAATTATGGTGGCTGATACTGTCTAGAGCCAGTGTTTGATTTGTCCATTCTGGGCTGCTGTAGAACAACATGGAAGAGACCAGCTCTGTGTGTAGATATAAACGGTTCATTCTGTGGTAACAAAACCACAACAATTCTTATTTTCAGGATTATAAACTGATGAAAACATTGTTATGAATATTACATACCAATTCTGCCAATAGAGAGATATGCAGATATTTACATACATTCTCAGCCTGCATTAGTGAAAATAACTTATCTGTAGTCTGGATTTAACTGGATTTAATTGCAGCCTGTCCTCTCCTGTTATGTCTCTTCCTGATGTTCTTGCTAAGAAAAAAATGGGATATTTTGTTGAGCATAAGGCTCCATTTAACTAAAATTGGTATTCATTATGTAATGACAAATGCAGTGGAACTCCTATAAAAATTCATAATTAATGCATAAGGCATGCATTGGTTATATAACGATCTCTTTGAGCTAAAATTCCCAAAAGAAATTTCTCAAAATTTCAGGAGAAGTGTAGTAGGATTTTGAAGCGTCTTTGTTGACATGCTGTTTAAAGTGGGGGTTATGGATCAGTTTGTAAACAAAACATCAGATAAACCAACTGAAAAATCATAAATGACATGTAGGCGGATCCGTTATGTATAAGCGCAGTTGTACCATGTGTCAATATTCATTATAAATCTTTTCTATTGGTACTAAACAGGCTAGACAGATCCCCTGTGTATCTTGTGATGTACAAATTCATGCAAATTAAAAAAACACAGTCAAATCTAAGATACATGCCAGACAAAGCAGATTTGGGAAAAGCCACCTGGCTAGGGACTTACAGTTTTTTTTCTAAATCTCCACAGCAGTTGTAATGACATTCATAAATATATATATACGTATGTATGTGTGTATAAGATGATATGAAACACAAATACAGACACAGTCACACAAAACCACACAAAAAAAGGAGGCTTGCGAATCTAGGAGGCCAACAAAGAGGAGGTCAAAGGGTATCAGTCCCAAGGGGATGCAGTTACCCATAGTTACCAATCCTTACCCTCAGCTCTGGGGGAGTGAAAGCAGTGGGGCTGGGTCTCTACAGGAGGATGCTGGGATATAATGTGCAGGAAGAAAGAGGGTGGAGTCGGGGAGATGCATGCTGTGTAGTAGCTTGTGGGGGGAAGGGAGGAGCGAAGAAAGATGGGAGGGAGGGGCAGAGGGAGGATGGGGCCGTTGTTTGAGCAGATCCCATTACTATTGTATACTACATCCCAGCTCCAGACCTCAGGTAAGACATACAGTTAGTATATGGTTTCCTGTAGATGTTAACAAGCTGAGGTCATTTTTATGATAATGGCAAAAGTTTGGAGTGAAAACCTTTTGAGATGTTTTAAGTAATGAACAAAGTGCTTCATGGGATGTACAGTACATGTTGCTTTATTTCATCATTGTAAAGTGTGTCCATGTGTCTGTGTGTGCATTAACAGCACAAATATTGTGGATCAGTGACCTCCATGGAAGTGCTCTTATGTATTTATAACATGTCTGTGCCATACAGCTGCAAGAGCCAGTCAGCCCAGTACATTAGCTTTGTGTGCACATGTCATCTTTGTCCCCTGACTTGGCTACCTGTGGAACAACCAACTGTGTGCATGTGTTTCTGTGTGTGTGTGTGTGTGTTCCTCTCTGTATTGTTTGTGTTTTAGAGGGGATGTGTTTGTGCCAGGTTGTGCAGAGCTAATTAACCGGTGTAAGCTCTGGTGATGGAAAATGTAATTATGGTGAAGGAAAAAAGGGGGGAAAGCAGCAACAACACCCCTCTGAGGGCAGTTGTTCATGGCAACTGGATGGCACAACAGTGGGGATGGCGACAAAATGGATGACAGGGTACAAAGGGGCATGCTTGACAGGAGGAAAAAATACTCTGAACTTTTTTGGTTGGTTGTTAAAATGCAGTACAGCTAATGGTAAAGTGCTTTTATGGCTCTCATCCTGGAATCTGTTTGTGTGGCTGGCTTGCATGCTTGTGTACTTCTTTTTTATGTCTGTAATAGGATTCATTTATGATTTATAGGATAGCCTTTATCTTGTTTGGATACCTTTTTTCCAATAAGATCCATTTTTATAATGGGGAGTATAAGCCAAATACTTTATACCTATCTGTTCTTGTCAACATCGCAGATGCCTGTTCTTGGTCGCTCTGAATGTTAATAACCAATGCTAAAATATATCTTTATCTACCAATGAAGTCTGTCTTCATCTAGGTGTATTAGCTGTTAAAGGACTGGGATTGTTTTTATAATTATTAGGGATGTGGCGATTTATCAACCAAATATGAGTTTCAGTCGATATTTGTCTTGTTGACTGCTATCGGTCACCAATGGCAGAGGCCCATGTTGTTCTGTTGTGTCACACCAATTTTGCACAGGCTAAAAAGCAGGACCAGAGACTAACCATGTCCCGTTATCCTGGGGACAATAGAGAACATGTTTGGGATGAACAGAGATCTACCCCGGTATGCCTTTGGGACAAAAGGACTCGGTAAACCCAATTTCAGCGCATCAAGGGACACACCTTATTTTTTCTCTGATAATGCTACATTGTGAACAACCAATCTGTGTTGACATTGGCAGGAAGAGAGCTAGTTAACGTTAGCTGTTAGTTCCAGCCACTGGCTGCTAACAGGTAACGGAGGTCCAAATGTCCATCTAGCCATTTTTTATTCAGGGTCAGCTCACGAGGGCAACAGGCTGAGCAACGTATCTTGCTGTGTTCAAATGTGATCTAGTAAATTTAGTTTTTAGCTAGAAATTCAAAGAAATACGTCTGTTAAGAAGAAATTTGTCGATGTTTTCACAGCACTAAAAGTAGTAACAGTAGAAAGGCTTTTAAAGCAGCAAAAGGCCATATTAAAGGTTGTTTCATAAATTTATATGATTAAATTTATCGTCATTCAAAGGTAGAGTGTTATTTTTTTATAATAAAAATTTCCCTGGCACATAAGGGGAAATAAATAACAACAAAAACATAATAAACAACAATAAAAACATTAGTATTGGCTATCAGCTATCGACTATCGGCCAAATTGCTAATGCAAACATCTGTATCAGTATCAGTTAGTTACTGATGTTTGATGGTAAAATTAGGCATTTGTTTCCATGAGTTTCATCGCAGTAATCAGACCACACTGAAGCTGGTACAAGTTTAGCTTCATGATGTTTTGCTGAAATGGGAACAAACATGTCCACCTGGTCTTTTTCAAGCTCTCAGGCTACTTGCTCAACGCAGCAAGAAACATTTTGCTGTCTTCTCACCTGCGCTTTATGTAGAGTGAGACTTTATTGTCTCCCTGGGGTTGACCATTCTCAGCCAGCAAGCTACTAAAGGATCAATACAAGTTGTATAGTATCAGGTCACATGTGCAGCACCTATGTAGAGATGACCTTGATTTAACTATTGATTTCTTCTCTGGAAGTGTCCCGTTAGGTTTATGTGGAGGCAGAATGCTTAAAACAGCTCCAGGTCTTTGTGCCTATTGTTCTGCAGCTGAGCCTGAGTGTTATATATTGCCCATTGTTGTTTTATTTGAAGTGAAAGTTTTGCTAAATAAGCACAAAGGAGTTCTTCTGAATGTGGATAAAGTAAACCAGAGACTGTCGTGCTCAATTTCAGGAAGAGATTGGTTTGTCAGGCAGTGAAAATATGTTGCAGCTGTATGCAAAGTGCAGAAAAAGACAAGTGGAGGATGATGTTGTGTGTTTGATAAAGGACTACTCCACTGTGAGCAGATTTGCCATTTTGCTGTGGGGTGGTATAAATTTTCTTGTTCTGCTGAAACATACAAAAATACAGTTGTATTTGTCTTCAAAGCTTCAAAGTTTACTGATTTAAGCCTTAAACATTTTCATTTTACTCATTTTTATTGCATGTTCCTCTTTTGTGAATGTATTTGCGTGGATGAATAATATTTGTATTTGAGGTTGCTCTAACACTATGCCCCTGTGTCTCTATCTGTCTTCTAGGATCAATCCAGTAACAATGCATGGCCTGTAAGCCATCAGCCATGGCTCATAGGAAGAGGCCGGGGACCAGTGGAGGAAACAGTATGGCTGCTCCAGGCCCCGCCTCCTGTCCCACCCCTCATCCTACAGAGTCATGTGATCTGAAAGCCCTTCCCCCTAGGCAACGCCCAGTCCGCTACCCCAAAGAGCCACATGATCCGAAACCGCTCCCCCGTTCCTGTAAGGCACAATACTCTTCTCGCAAGCCTCAAGACGTGAGTCACAACCATTCAGAAGTGGATGTAGATGCAGAGGTTGAAGTGAAGCGGTACACTAACCAAGCAGATGCAGAACTGGAGGACCAGCGGCCAGCAACACCCTCCACGCCAGAACATGAACATGACCAAGATGACCACGACCGGGCAGACTTCCACGGTGGAGCTGACAGCCTGGATGACGACTCCAGCTCTGACTACATTAATAACACCTCCGATGACGAAGAAGACTATGATGATGGTGAGGCGTATGATGTTAATCATGTGGATAATTGATATTTGATCATTATCACCCTTCCAGTATCCATTCTTTTATTATCGACTCTGAACTTCATTCATTTTTGTATGATAAAATAATGAGGGGGACAAAAACCACACGTTTACAGCACTAATTTATTATTTTTCTTTTCATCTCTGTTGAGCAACTAAATTGAACAAAATAAGTAACAGCATGTACAAGAGAGCAGAAATAACAAACAAACAGAAAGTAACAGTCAGACTCCACTGCATCAACAGAACTAGTAATTTGCCATTCAGGTATTCATACTTCAAAACATGTTGGCACTGCCACTGTTGACTCTTGAAATCATGCTTTTGTGTGTGTGAATTCAAGCAAGGGTGCAATTTGGCAAAAAAATATCCCCACAAGTTCAAACACCTTTTCCTTCTGGCAGCATGAGTAGACTTACATAAAAATAAACTCAGAAACTTTCCGCCCCCGTGTTAAGTGACTGTGTGCAACTGAAACACTCAGCAAACATTGAGACATTGAATGACCAGTGTTTGAACGTCCAATCAAGATGTCCTGTTATGATTAAAAGATAGTTACAAAATGAAAGTTTACCTGGCTTTCAGCTGGATGTTCTTCCTGAGCATTCTAGCAACGACAAAATATAACGTTAACACAACCAATTATAAACTAATGCTGACTCACACAGAACTCCAACGCCAATCTCCTGGGTGAAAGTCCTGTGCTTTACCCCTTTATCCACCACAACTTTACATCTGTGTGGACTTTGTCGCTTTTCACACTATAACACCTGACTTTCTGGCAAAAAGCTGTGAAGGCTGTTACTTTCATGTGCAATCAAAGACAGCCTGGATTAAGTGTTTTGGCTCTTATGAACACCACAGGCTTAAAACTATAAGACAAGTTCAGACCAAAGATTCCAGACGAGATGAAACCGATTTAGAACGTTGAAGAGAAACATTGCAGCGGTGTGAACTCAGCTCAACTCAAGGCGGCTGATGGTGTCACCTGAAACTCAGCTTGTCAAATTGCCGGCGGCCTGGTTTTAGAACGT
This sequence comes from Cephalopholis sonnerati, assembly GCA_019142605.1. Classification (NCBI taxonomy): domain Eukaryota; kingdom Metazoa; phylum Chordata; class Actinopteri; order Perciformes; family Serranidae; genus Cephalopholis; species Cephalopholis sonnerati. Next base: position 29,515,716 of record JAGQAX010000001.1, read on the forward strand.
AGAGCATGTCACCTGTTTCTACAGGCAGTCATCCTTGCCGAGCCCTCTGTTACCGTCCGTCATGGTGTGCTGATGTCGGATGGTGGGTTGCTGCTGCTGCTTGCTGTATGTGCTTATGCCTCCTCACACACATATATTCTCATTGACTGATTAATTGGCGCTGGATATTCATATTACTGTGGCGTATATATCATGCTTACAGTCCATCTGATGCTCATTTTGTTTATGTTTTTGCTGTTTCATCACTACTAAAAATGCAGCTGTAGACAGTATCTCACTATCACTGTCCTCATCCATATTTTAAGAAGCTACAAATTATATTCAGCCACAAAATAAGCCTGAAAAGCCGGAAATCAAAACAGAAGTACAGAGAGTTGTTGCATAGTGATACAGTAATACACCATCTCATCTAGTTGCATTGGTGTGAACCAGCAGGTTTTTAGAGCATTGCAGAACGGCGCATTACAAGTAGTTGCCTGTTTCAACTCGTCTTGTCGTGAATCTTTGGTCTGAACTGGGCTTAAGACAAAAATATAAGTTACATGTAGATATACAGTAATGGCATAAACATCTTTTTAATAATTAAAAAATGTACGTCGGGTAATAATAGTGTTTGGACGTGGAGTGGACGTCACATTGTGGCTGTCTGAGCACAAGCATTTCACAACTAGACAAATAAATTGTCAATAAAATGTACACAAAAGCAAAGATATATGCATTTGCCTTTTTATAGCAATCATATGATTATTATTTCCTGGTTTGTAAGAGAGGGTCTGAATAGACCATTATTGGACGTGCAAACAATGTCATCTTCTGGCCCTTTGCCTCATAACCACATTGCCATTTTTGGCGTCTCACCGCGACCATTTTTGGCCAGGGATACAAAATCAACTTCCAACAAATGTTTGCAGGGTAAAATTAATTGATGATGACAAATATAACCTAAATGAATCCCAGGATTCTTTACAAATTTGTCTCTGGTTTTAAATGGGAACTGATTATCGATTCCCATCCCTAATGAGTACCTGTTTAGTAGCTCAGTGCTTATGGTGAGTTAAGCAAAGAAGCCCCAGGTATCAAGAAACGTGTGTTTGTGATCATAAACCCCACAGGGCTGGCAGAGGAGGATGAAGGTGTGACTTATTACATCCGCTACTGCCCAGAGGACGACAGTTACCTGGAAGGTATGGATTGCAGCAGCCAGGGAGACTGCAACCACAGCCACAGTCAGGGGAACTGCGCCAACACCATGCAGCCTGGCGGAGCTCACACTGATGAATGTCAGGAGGCTGTGGAAGGGTGGGTCGAGGAGGGAGAGGGTGAGGGTGAGGGGGAGGTGAGAGAGGAAGAATGGGTGGAAGATGAGGAGGGAGAGGGGGCAGTGAGGGAAGAGTGGAGAGAAGAGGAGGAAGAGGTGAGAGAAGAGTGGAGAGAAGAAGAGGAAGAGGTGAGGGAAGAGTGGAGAGAAGAGGAGGAAGAGGTGAGGGAGGAGTGGAGAGAGGAGGGCCAGGTCAGGCAGGAGCAGTGGGCGGGACGTGAGAGACACAGGGTGGAGGAGTGGGCTGAGGGAGAGGGGGAGGTTCGCTGTGAGGTGGTGGAGCAAGATCCGGATGAACAGATATACAATGGAAGACCAGAACCCATCCTGGACCATCACCATCACCACCATCTCCACCACCAACCCTCCATGCAAGACACCCTGCACACCCGAGAGGAAGAGGAGGAGGCGGAGAGTGAGGAGTACTGCCCTAATGAGGAGGAAGACGAGGAAGGTGATGAGGAGGAGAGACATGGGAGGGCCTACACTGGTGACTACTATGCCCCAGAGGACAATGGGAACTCAGTGCGAGTCTCTCCATACCGTAGCCGTAAGGTGCTGGTGGTGGAGGGTGAGACTGGGGAGGAGGCGGAGGAGGACATTGACCAAATTGTTGCAGAGATCAAGATGAGTATGAGCATGGGGAGTCTAAGCAGCGGCACTGACCAAAGCCCAGAGGAGCTGGCGCAGGACCCTGCACCAAGTGACTACCCTCACCCCAAAACTGACCCAGCCCCCTATCCACCAGCTCACCATCGCCACGACAGCAGGCCCAAGTCCCTGAACCTGCCCTCCATGCACCACAACAACCCTGACCTCCAGAGGGGCATCAAGGCACATGCACGCTCCCCTGAAGACAGACAGAGATGGCAACAGGAGCAGGTGAGCAGTTTTTGAGAGGTAAAGGTGGGACAGACGGCTTCACAGGCCCGAATCCTGCATGTTCTACTCTAATCTTAAAACAAGATAATGTGTGAGAGTTTAACTTCAAGATGACTAATATTGATATAACTGACTAATACCGGGCCAGCTGCTAGCTACCTGTCTGAAAATTGGGCTGCCTCTGACTAAGAATTCTCCTAGTCATTCAATAGTTGTCATTTAGGGCCATTAGTCGACTAGTTGCCCGCATGTTTACGATATTAATTTAATTATTAAATGATATATTTTGGGTGGGGCAACACAATGGTTTGAGTTCAAGGTGTGAGAAAGAATAGTATCAGTAACATTGTTAACACTGTGCTGCATTACAGAGAAATACAAAACTGTACTAATGAACCTTCATTAATATAGGCCTATATTTTATCTACAAGTGCACGTCACACACTGAGCGAGCCGCCTGTTAATGACGCTGTCAGCAAAGCAGTAATGATTGTGCCAAGTGGCTAATGAGTATGTGGCTACTGACATGTTCCAGATGATATGTCACGTTTGTCGTCGTAGAATTATTTTACATATAGTTTACATGTCACCTTGGGTTCGTCCTTCACCTTCTCAAAATGATCCCACACTTTGGATTTCCTGCCCCACATGTTATTAACTAGCCTGTGGAATAACCGCAGGTACCAGCCCCGTAAATTAATGGGACTCCTGTCTGACTGCTGAGCGTGGCCACTTCCTGTGTCTATCCTTTCAAATTAAATTCCACATGGTCCAGTCATATAGGTTTTTATTTATTTTGACAAGGCGCAGCTCCGAATAGAGTTTCACTTTTTCTTTTTTTTCTGAGACTAAGTGACCAATGAAATCTTGCCGACTAATGACCTGTGTGGTCGACTAATGTTTGGTGAGGTTACGTGAGGTAATGAGCTAGATGTACCAGTCTCGCTCTTTTCAAACTGTTAAAAATAATGTTTTATTTCTCAAGCATGCAGTTTAAAAAGATGCAAATGTCAGCATAAAGAGGGCACATTAACCAGATAGTTGGTAAATAAATACCTCTTGCAGCTCCTGTGTTCAGCCATGTTAAATCACTGTTTTTCTCAGTGGAGTCTGGCTTTGAACAGAGCGATACAACTGCTTCAGTTCCCCGTCAGAAATCCCCCTCTGACAGCAAGGTGCAGTGAAAATGTTCTAAACATAGCTTACACTTAAACTGATACAGATTTTTTCAAGTGGCAAACTGCATTTTGCTCCTGCCTCTGTCTGCAGCAGTACATTGCTTAGCTTCTGTGGGGGCACTGCTTCTCCAAACTGGGGGCGTGCCAACCACCATAAATTGTAGGTAATACAATAGACGGTACTGATTATGGACAAGTACCTCATACAACCCCACTTCACAGGACCTAAACTATCATTTTAAAAAGGCAGCACTGTCAGTGAAAAAAAAGTCGAGTGGATTTCTCTTCATGAACTGATCAAAAAAGGCTGAATTTGAAGCTAATGGGCTTTTTCACAGCAGACGTGTTTTTTACTTTTTAACAAAAGAAGAGAACATTGTATGAAAAGTAGTTTAATAACAGTTATGACATGCAAAATACCAGGACCCTGAAACTGTAGCAGCAAAATGGAACACAGGAGCTATTATAATTTTTCGTTATTTACACTTGAGCTTTTTGAACTGTTACATGTCTTAATGTCTTATATTAAAAAGGCCTAAGCTTTGAATTAAATATTAGAGAGAAAAAAAATGAGCAAAAATCCTCTAAATTCAAACAAGTTTTTAAAATTCAAGACTAGTTGAATTTCATCTTGAGGCCAGTGAATAACAGAGTTCTCATTTCTGCTGTGTTGAATCAGGAGAACATTTACAGAGAGAGGCACACGGATGAAAAGACAGAACCTACCAACAACAGCATCAACATAATAATGCTAATCTGGCCTTTGCAGAAAATGTTCTGGATATTCAGGCTATGACGATGCTCTGTGGCAGAGACTCTTGCCACTGTATGTGACTGAAAGAGCCTTGTGGTGAGACGCTGGAGATGAATTACATGACATGTTGGTCATCACCATCCTGAGAATAGCTGGATTCTCTCCCCTCCCCCATGTTACCTTGAGATGTCCCCCTCCTCATCCCTCTCCCTCTCACAGCCCTGGATGAGTGCACACACACACTCTGCACAGTCACATCGATAGACTCAAACACTTGCAGAGCTCCCCCATCTTCTAAAAGTCAGATGGTGAAAGGAGAACAGAGATAGTCTCCTGTGGGCAGCATGCTGATACACACCTGCTCCACAGTGTGCACATGTTACATTTACTATGTAGCTCATTTGTAGCACAGAACTGGGTCAGGCAGTGCAACTAGATTAAATTGGAGGAATGTACAGCACACTGCAGATTCAGATGACTCCCAGACACACTGAGATGATTCGGTCGTCTCGTCCTCTGTTATCAAATGAAATGTTCTCTGTGCAGCACTTCAACATGACCTTTGAATGAACCAGGACAACAATGAATTCAATAACAGCTTTGCAGCGCAGTGTGAAGTCAAAAGATTATGAATAAAAAGAGCTACAGAACAGAGGGAGGTCATCTACACACGCATTCTGCCGGCGTGATGCATTTGAGGAAAGCAAAGTATATTACACAGTATTATAATCTCATTTTAAATGGTGCTACATGTTGTAACCATTCTGCAGCCAAAACATTTAGACTTCATTCTCCTCAATATTCTATTCCTTCAGTCAAATGCTTGGCTTTTTACTTGCTTACAGTTTGTTTTGAGCTGTAAGGAAGTTTTCCTGAGCTAGTTCTAAGCAGCTTAGCATTGCGCGTCAGAATGTACAGTAACGTTAAAGGTTTAAACTCTCGACACAGTCTCTCGTCTTTGTGGGTTTTGTTAGGTATACTTGTTTTTCTTACCTCTTTAGCTACAAAATAAAAGTGTCCACCACATTCTTTATGTATTTTTGTACACCATGTTAGCCACCAATATACAGCCTCTGCTCCCACTTTAGAAGGCCAGTGTGCTCTGTCGTGTATTTTTGCAACCAGCAAACCACAAACTTTTAAAATAATGGCTTGTTGACAGCCATTATCTATGTATTTAGACAAATTTTAGGTATTTTGCTTAATAGTCGGCATGCAGTCACTTTACTGACATCATTAGAAAGCTATTAATCTCCTTCTTCCAACAGTGTCTGGGTCTGGTTACAACGGGGGGCACATTCTGGTCATTTTGTCAAAAGGGTGGATGGCTCCCTCCTTTGTCCGCCCCTAAATCGCCCACTGTTTATCATGTAAACAATTCTAAGAGGTCTTGTTTAATTACTCCAGTCCACGATTTCTCTTAAATTGGCTCACTTTTACCCATCAATGTCAAAAGACTGTGCTGTATGTATGTAGTTTTAGAGTAGTCCTCTTAAAAAAAAAAACCTCCATGATTTACAAAGTCTGTTAAAGACCACTGGCAGTCAGGTAAAAGGCTAGGTGTTCTCCTAAGTATGATATTATTATACGTTGTGCCAAAACAACACTCTCGCATACCTTAACAACAGGACAGGTCGATTTCACTGACTTCCAATACGACTTATATGACCTGGCCATAGTAACATATTACCTTGGAGTTGCTGTGTGAAACATGTCCTTAACAACAAAAAATGGTCGTAGATCTAGTCCAAAACTACCTAGTTAGTGGTTAGGTTTAGAAAAAAACGTTAGTTTGGCATTAAATAAGAACTTTTGTCACTATTATAACATGACGTATGTCACGTGACATATCTCACATCAGATCAAATCAAGTTAATGTATATAGCACATTTAAAAACAACTGCAGTTGACCAAAGTGCTTTACAAAATTAAAAGACTGACACACAAATATGTAGCGACATAACATGTACACATATAAAACAGAATAATACCGATAAGAACAATTACATATGTAAAAAGGATTAGAAAATACCAAATTATTAAAACCACTACAAACAACCAGGCCACTGAAAACATGTATGCTTTAAGATTTGTCTTAAAAATGTTAGTGAGGGGAAGGATTTGATTGAGAGCAGAAGGCTATTCCAGAGCTTTGGAGCAGCAACCACAAAGGCACGATCTCCCTTACCCACCAGCCTCGATCACGGTCCAGAGTTGGAGTAGGGGCAGAGAAGTTCAGCAATATACTGGGATGCCAGCCCATATATGGCTTTAAAAACAAATAAAAGAACCTTGTTTTTTTGCTGAGAGAGGGCTCGTCTAAAAAGTTAAACATACTCATCAGACGGACTTTTTATTATATCTTCAGCTCTAAGACTAAATAAAATAAATCTTTCTGAAGGTGAAATGAATTGAGTCGCTGTGTGCAGTAAATCTAAGTGAGTTACTGGTATTTTGTTTTGCATTTCAATGAGATAATCTGTTGAGTTTTGCCCACAGGATAATGAAAAGAATTATTGCTGAGGACGTCCTCAGTATTGCTCAGTAGTGGCTGTTGTGGATGGATCTGGTGGTTTCATTTAGCTGAAGATACTACATGGAGAAGTAGGAAACCTCACATAAATGCAGTTAAACTTGAGGCTGATTTGATAAGTAGTCGCAGGAGTGCAATATCACACACTCAATTACAGAAAAATCCGGGTAGATCTGTCCTGCCCACGTTTGCGGAAGCTGGTAGTCTTGTGAATGCTAATTCAGCTAATGGATTAAAATCGAGGTGGTGCTGATTTACTAATGATCAAGTTCTACATGTAGCCTTCGAACATGCCTTCCTGTTAGAGAGGAAGACATGTTTGAGCCTGGATACTGTACATGAAGGCCGTTTTGTAGAGCATCACAGTTTAGCAATCCTTCCTACCAAACAACAACACGAGTCTAATTAATTTAATGGCTGTTTGCACAACTGAGTTGGGCAGCATGATGAATACTGATCAGGACTTTATGTTCGGCTCTCTCTTCACAAAGGAGGCCACTTATGTCATGTTTGTGGTAATTAATTTCAATTCCAGATGCAGAACAGCATGAGCTGAATTCCACTTTCTCACTGCCACACCAAGGAGAGGGAGGTTTTATTGGCAGGAGGATTTTATTTCAGCCAGTATTATGACTAAATGTAAATGAGCAGTTGTGGACTGCAAGATGGATATCCATAGGAATAAATGTAATCCTCCCTCTGTGTGTGATTATATGGATGTATGTGATGAGAAGTGAGACAAAAGAGAACATAACTATGTGCCAGCTTGCAGCAGTCTGAACCCAGACTTCCTGTGTTCTTCAAAGGAATGCTTCACCCTTTAGATGATTTTGTTAAACCCTAAGATACCCACAGGACCACCGCTGATCTCCGCCAACATTACTGTCTTTAAGAAGCGTTGGCATTTTTTGAGCTTGTGTGAAGGCAGTGTTGTCATGTGGAACTAGACAACCTTGGGCATCCATTGCTACCAGCGTCATAGTTAAATAACGCTCCGAAGTGAGGCTAAATTTTGGTGAGGGAAAAACCGGCATGGCTTTTTTCAAAGGGGTCCTTTGATCTCTCACCTCAAGATGAATGTAAATGGGTTCTGTGGGTTCCCGTGAGTCTCCCCTTTACAGACATGCCTCACTATACTCTAATCCAGTGGTTCTAAAATGGTGTGCCGCAGCACACTGGGGTGCCGTGATGCCAATCCAGGTGTGCCGTGGGATTTTGTGAAAATCACACATTATTATTACAGTATTCAACTGGGCCAATACAAAAAGTTCTAAATGAATTTTAATTGACTGTATCAGTATGGTGTGTGCACCTATTTCCTAATAAAGAGGCCAACTTTAGCTGAAAAATGTAATTTAATTTAATTTGATTAAAAAAAACTTTCTAGGAGAACCTATTTGTCACTGTTTGTGCGTAGGAATTCTAAGTGTGTGACACATCAAAAGCCCTGATTGGCAGCCAGTGTGAGGGATGGTAACATTTAAAAGGAGAAAGCTGTGAGTGGGACAATGGATCACTTTAATGTATGGAGCAAATTACAACACAGCACCAGCGAAGACGACCTACTACCAAAAGAAAAGAGAAAAACAAAACTGTCAGTAGACAGTATCACGAAACCTTCCTGTCTTATTTTTTTCGGATTTTTATTCTCTGTCGTGATGAGAGTGATAACACATTATAGAACATATTGTGCACAGATGTAACTGAAAAAATGTGATTCTTGCAGAAACCTCAAAATGTCAAAAGTTTTTGAAAGTAAGCATGGATTTTTCACTAGTGTACATCAAGGTCTTGGAGTCTCTTGGAGCACAAAGTGCTTTACAATAAGGGCAGTATAAGCACTGAGTGCTTCACATGAAAATAGACATAATGGGCATAAAACAGACAAGGACAATTCAATATAAAAGGACATTTAAAACAGTTTAAAACATGGATTCATAAAATCATAGGGTTGTAAAACTATAAATCATAAGATCAAGTAAGATGTGAAAAGAGTTGCAGCAACTTGAGGCGTAAGTAGAAAGTAGAAGACAGTGTCAGACCTGTATGAGGAAAGTCAGAGCTAGTTAAAGGCTGAAGTGAACGGATACGTTTTTAACTTTCTTAAAAGAATATTTAGCGAGCTAATCTATAGGTAGTGTGTTCCATAGCTTTGGGGCGTAACTGACAAAGGCTTCATCCTTGATCTTCTTCCGGCTGTTGCTGGGAACCTGCAATAAACCAGCAGCAGATGATTCCAGTGTTCTTGGAGGTAAATAGTTCACAAGGGAGTTAGCAATGTAGCTCTGTCCCAGCCCATGTAGAGCTTTGTATACAAGGAGGAGGAGCTTAAAATCAATTCTAAATGTAACAGGAAGTCAGTGCAGAGCAGCTACAGACTGGCCTAATGTGCTCTCTCCTCTTGGTTCTGGTTGATAGCCGAGCTGCAGAGTTTTGAATGAGCTGAAGTGGTCTTATACCTTGATGTTGTACATTGGAGGGATTTCAACTATTTTGATTTATTCTTGGTCAAAAATGCATTCGGCACCACATCTGCGTAACAAATTGTATTAATCAACAAATTGCTGCAATTACTTATGAGACGCAACTTAGCATGGGAATGGCCATCGCATGCTTCTATCATTTTCATCCCCTATACACTAAAAGTACTCAAAGTTTGAATAGGCACCTGTGTTTATTACATATTTATGACAAAAAAAAAATGGATTCATTTTGCTGAGCTGCATCTCAAATGAATCCTCAGGTTCCCAGCTTCATGATAATGTCTACCACTTCTGTGTGGCATATACTGCTGACCTGCTATCTCCCCCTAAAAAAGACAAAATGGGTCTATGATGGGTCTCCTAGGGTGAATATTACTTGTAGGTTAGTTGTTATTTTTAGACACACCTTGTTTGTAGCAGCCCTACCTTCACATTCAAAGCCTCCCACATATGACTCACATGATTTTTCCTCCAACCTGAACCTCAGCAGCCCGTTCCAACCAGCATACAAACAGAAAGGATGTCTTTCCCATGTGTCTGGCTAAGCTTATACAATATTAGTCTCTTGCTATTCAATCCTCCTCTAATTCTTATCCCCTCGCACCTGTTCTTCTGTGTTGACCTGCCAGGTGAGCAATGGTGCAGAGCAACCCAGAAAACAGCAGCGCTCCGACCTCAACGTTCCCCTGGAGAACAACAATGTACCAGAGGTAAGATGTTCTGTTGCAGCGTTTCCCTCATCAACATTTAGATCTGCTGCGAGGTCATTCACAATTCAGATGGAGGATATTTTTGTTTATGTGTGTGTGCCTGTTTGTGTTCATGTGTGTGCGACTGTCTGAGTAAATGAGTAATTGTGTAATTACAACCTCAGCTCATGTCCTCTGCTTACGGCGTGATAGCGTCCTGGTAATTGAGCAGCGTGTCTGCTTGCGGTTTTATGAGAGCCATTTTTCACTGAGATGTCTGCAGTGGATGCTTCCTGTTACAGGCTCCACCCACACTTCCCTGTCCCTGGGCAGAGTAAACTTTCTGAATGTGTAGTGAGCAGGTTAGAGTATCAAATAGATCCGGTGGGATGAGTGTATGAATCTCATGAATAACTTCACATTTCTCTCTCTCTGTGGCCACCTCTTGTCTATAGCTTCCTCCTCCCTCCTTTACATCCTCTCTTTGCCACTTCCCACAGCATGTCGATGTGTGAAGTAGATGAGTAACACTTTGCACTCTCTCCACTTCTGCAGTGCCCTTGAGCAAGGTGCACACACCCACTTTCTGCAGCAGTGAAAGTGCCAAAGTGTAAACACATGCAACTGTGTGAATGTGGGGCAGGGCATAACACAGTTACTGTAGTAGCAGGGCGACTTCTTAAACTGCTTTCACAACATGTCATGTCACATTTTAAGCCTCCAATCACTCATACTGTTCATTCACACAGGATTTGTCGTCAGGGCAGTTTCCAAAAAAGCTGGAGAGCATCACAGCTTGCACGATAGGAGGGTCACCTTGCATGTTTGTGGAAGGTCAAAGACGATTCACAATCACAGAAATAAAAAGCAATTACTTGTCCTTTCTCAATAAAAACAGAAATGGTTGTAGAGGATTGGATGTTCCTTTACCTTATAAAAGCCCCATTTCCACCAAAAACCTTCGGTATGGTACCTTTGGAACCAAAAGTAATCCTGCAGACATGGTACCTAGACCCTAGCATTTCCACTGCAAACCCTATCATTAAATGTGGGCGGGGTTGTTGTCACTCACTGTATTTCATCCTTTATCCACTGATTGAGGCTGCACACTGACAGACTGCAGTGAGAGTCTCTCTCTATGGGATATTTAAAAATAGTGGGTTTGTGCATTTAGTCCTTCTCGGGCAAGCTCAGGGGTTTAGTGTTGCCGTAGCTCACAAGATCGACGCTCCGCCACGCTTTTCTCCAAGTGAAGATTAGAATATATGGAGTGCACATAATCGGGTCCAAATTAATGTATATTTTTAAAGGCTTGAAGATCCACTCATTACTTAAAGTTTATGTAATCCAAGAGAGACAATAAAAACAAAAGTAATGGTCAAAGTTGTCACAGTGAAATTTAAGGTGTGCTGATGGATTCACATCTTCAACTCATACATTGAGCAACATTAAAAGTTCCACCTTAAAAGTTGCCAGCAGTCGGCCCAGTGAATTAAGTTATTTTTCGCCGACTCAAGCTGCTGCAAGAGGCAGCAAAACATCCTTTCATTTTACAGTCACAGTTTACTAATGCATGTAAAACTCTCCACAGGATGAACAGTGGTTACATGAGCCTCAAACCAGCCACAACTCAGCCCTGAGCAGAGTGACCGTCTGCTATTGACCAATCAACTGACTGCTCCACCTTTTAGTACCAGATCTGTGTGCAAGTTACCCCAACAGAGGGGGGACCAAAAATGGGGACCGGTACAGAACAGTTCCATTGGTACCATCCACAACTTTTCACAGCTCAAAAGATAAAAAAGCGTACCGAACTGAACTGTACCGTAATGCTTGGTGGAAACGGGGCTAAAGATTCTCTCTTTTGCCGTGCTTTCTCAACATACCTTCATACAACTGTTTGTATCATATCTAACAAATTAGCACCCCATCAGTAATGTGACATACTTAATGTAAAGTTACATAGGTTAGGTTCAGAAAAAGAAATGTGGTTGGGCGTCTTTAGGTTTGGGTAAATAAAGTTACGTAGGTTAGTACCTTAAAATAGTTTCACATGGCTCCCAACACAGGTCTCCTGGAGGAAAGTCCACCCTGCCTCTTTACATGGACTTTCAGTTCTCATACTACTTCCATTTTTACTCTTGTCAGCGCATGTGTCACATGATCGCAGCCTTCATGATTACATGGGTTATATTCAGTGTGGTGCTTTACTTTTCCCAGGCACACAAATTTATAGTGCATGAAAACAGCCTGGTTTTGTATTCTGAAAATTTAATATTAAACTTGAAGTAAGTCAGCAGGACTCCCTATGCATCATGTCAAAAATACCCGCAGGTGCTCTTTAAAAAGAATTATATAGGATTTGATGGACATGTTTGAATACAGTATTGGACATAACTAATACCAGCAGATGTTCCCCTAGTGAAACACCTAACAGCATTCACCAGCAGAATGAAACTTAAAGTTTTTGACTGGTTTATTTATTTCTTGTGACACTGCAAAACAATTCACAGCCATTTATCTGCCATCTCCTGTTTTTGTCTTCCAGCCAACAAAGAAGGTTGCATCGTTCCCCAGCTTTGTCGATGGTAAGTTAATCTGTCTGCACACCTGTTTGCTGATGAAATCAAAATATTCTAATTGCATGGAACAATTCCAAGTATGACTTCGCCTTCAGTCTGTCATTTCATAGGCCTGATATAACTCTTCCAGCGCTCTTTCCCTGCCTCTGGGCAGATGCTAGGCCTAATAATGTGTGAGGGGCTTAGCTGCTTGTCTGCTCCTTCAGATCACGACAGCGCATTGTGTCCCTGAGTGGGTGTCTGAGAGTCCACATCTACATATCACAGGCGCAGTTTAATCTCAACCCAGCCTCCCACCAGCACTGCACCTCCATTAGCTTACAGCCAGTGGCCATCTCACTGCTGAATCCCACCCAGCCTGTTATCACCATATCTCCATCTCCAGAGCAACAGCGCTTGGCTCAATTTCTCCACACAGCACATTGACTGCAGTGATTACAATACTCTCTCCACCGCACACCAGACCCTTTCAGTCTATCTGCACTCTGTCCTTCCCTGTGTCTCCTCGTTAATCACCATCCTCTCTGCTTCTCCATGGCCCAGTCCCAGGACCCTGCGAACCAGAGGACCTGATTGATGGAATTATCTTTGCTGCTAACTATCTGGGCTCCACTCAGCTGCTGTCTGAGAGGAACCCGTCCAAGAACATACGAATGATGCAGGCCCAGGAAGCTGTCAGCAGGGTCAAGGTACTCAAAAACACACTGACAGACACACATACACACACGAATACACACATTTAGCTTATTTTTTGACCCCTAAGATATCCATATCCGTACGTCTTCTCAGTCAGCAGTCCTCTGACTTCTCAGGCTGCAGATTTAAATGAGGATCTTTTACCCTTTTTGACAAAAACCTCAGAAACTAAAAGGCAGGAACTTTCCATGGGTAACAAGAGCCTTTTAACAAACTCAGGAATTTTACCTGCATGAACCAGGAGCTAAATTTAGCTCCTGTGCATTAGTTCGAGGTGTAGAAAGAGTCCCTGCTTTGGGGGTAGTACTTTACTGAGGCTCAGAAACGGCTGCGTTGGAGTTTGCAGGGCTAAATGTCGTTGATTAGTCAAACACAGACTTCACAGCTGCTTCAACTTGTGTACAGCAAAATAAAGGAGTACTGGCCACTACTAGTACTAATATTTGGATGAGGGGTGGACATTTTGTTTACTAACAGTAAAAACAAAGTTATAGGCTTTCCTACTTCTTCAAAAAAAAGAGTCAAGACAGCAGCAAGTAATCAAGAGGGAGACGTGGTCAAATAAATGGTGAAACAAAGAGATTAAACAAGAAAAACGAAACTTGCTAATTGTTTCATGGTGGTTACTTTTTAAAGTAGAAAAAAAACTCATGTAAACACACAGTTGTCCACATCCTCTTTATTAATTTAATACACAAAATTCGAACACCAAAGCACAACAGGATGACCCTGCGTTGGTGGAAAATTACATTTCTAACAGCGCCATAGATTTTTAATTTGTCATCGGTCTAAATCGCTTAATTTTTACTTCAGATGAGATGGAAATGTAATCAGGAAAGCACAAAGGGACTTTTAGTTCCTGTTCCTACTACTAATTGCTTTGTGCAGTCCTGATTGAGTTTGAAGAACCAGTTTTTAATTTACAGTTGCACGACTTTGAGTCAAGTTAGGAAGTCAAGTACATACTCACTTGGTTTTTAACATCAATAAACACTGATGTTTGATAGCTGATTCTTTCAGTGGAGCAGAAACTAATTTTAGAGTGTGGCTCCTGAGTACCTAGAAAGGTTCCTTGGTTCCTTAAAAGGGTCCTGCAGTGGAAAAACTCCAATTTGACTGTCTGTTGCCCTCTACCTTATTCCAGGCTCTTAGAGGTGAAGCTGAGATGTGTTTGTTCTCACCCCAGGAGAGAGCATCCGATCAGAGCTGTTGGTTTGCCGCTCCACTCTGAAAAAGCATTTTATATGACAGCAGTTCTCTCTCTTCTGCCTAAAAATGCCGGCATAATGTTACAGTCATCTTGTTGTTGTTCAGGCTGCATTAGTAACACTGTCAAAATATACAGAAGCACCCCGCAGGAAATATGTCCAGCAGCTTTACACGGCTAATACTGCATGTGTAACTGCATTTGTCATACAGTATCTGAATTCATTTCCTACATTACTGTACGAATGTGGAATGGAAAATAGATCCGCAAACTCAAACAACATGTGAAACTCTGATGTTTCAGCATATTGTTTAAATGTGTCATCATTTGTACTCAATAGTTATCATGAGTTATTTTTATTTTTTATGTCCGGTCCAGATTGCTGCTAATATTTACATGGACATCAGGGCTGTTTGCGTCCAGAGCAGAACATTATAGTCATATATTAGGCATGAGTGGTCTTTTAGGGCAGCTAAAGAACTTTGCCAGATTGGGCCGCAGGGCTCGTTGTTTGGCACAGCTGGCTGGATAATGGGACTGCTGGCATGTGACCTAATATTTCCCTTGTTGCCACTTGCTCCCTGCTGTTCACTAATGTTGTTGTGAAGATGATATTTCAGTGCAGGTTGAAAGAAATGCAGTGGATGGTACCAGTGCAGCGTAGAGGAGCTTGACTCATATTATTTTTGATTATCTTGATTGTTTTGTTCATCACTTTACAAAAACAGCAAACTTATAGACGTTTCAGCATCTTGAGTGAACAAAGGACATTGTTTTGTGATGTGATGACATAATGCGGCACTGATGTGTTGGTGCACAGTTTCTGCCCAGACACCAGTCTATTTTTTCTCTTTCTCTTGTGAACACAAGCTTGGCTGTATTTCTAAATATTAAATGAGCTGCCCGTGTAGTAGTCGACTTTGAGAAAGTTACAAGTTGTAATGAGTGTGTTTGTCCAGAGGGATATGTCAAGAATTAGAAGAGTAGAGAATAAGAGACAGAAACTCACTGTACTGTGTGGCTCCTGGAAATATAAGGTCAGGTTTCCTGATTGAGGTTTAAGGTGCATGACATCAGCAAACATCTGAATTGTGTGAAAAGTAAAAGAGCAGCCAGTTACAGTGAACTCCAGTCTGTGCCAATGAATGCCACCTAATCTTTATTTTAGCCACATTTAACAGTTTCCATATGCTCAGTAACAGTAAGTCAAAAAAAGACCGAATGTAGTAGGACAGGCTCACATTATTGAGGCTCTGTCCTAATAATTCAATAGTCCTAGCACACAGCTCTATCCTTTAATTCTACATGCCTCAGTGTAGTGTAATTTGTTCCACCTCTACTTAGGATTGAGGGTTAGTGGTCCTTGTGCGGGCTCAAAAATGAGTCTTAATGTGTATCAAATTGTGGCTGAAGAGGGCTGTAAATAGCTACTGATGCCTGCAAATATAATTATGCAGAAAGTGTCAGTGTAAAATCTGCTGTAATATGGTGTGTCTGGGCTGTCTGAGTCAATGCAATACTAGAATTATGGTACATGTACCAAAACAAGTCTTCTTTTATTCTGTTATTTGAGGAATAAAAACCTGTTTTCCTGTAACATTAAATTTAACCAAAGACATCAGACTTTTCAAATGTTAAATGTTGTCAAGCAATTTTCCCGAATAAAATATAGTTGAAGGCAAAGTTATTAAATCATTAATTTAAATAAGTAAGTATCTGATTTAAGTTAGGTTAGCAAAACTACAAACCAGACAAGGCATTCAGTGCCAACTGCTGGTGGATACTTGGTCGTGCAGACACTTTTTAGTCCACACCAAAATTGTGTTGAGTTTTGATAGTTAGCCATAATCGTTATCAACCATCTTAAACCATAAATGTGGCATGATTACAGTCAAAGGTGTGTTATCAAGTTTTTGTGTGCTGCTACTTGTCACTTCAATGTGTGGAATCACATTTTGTCGTCAAAGATTTAACCCCATATCCCTAAAGGAACACTTCACCCCGCAAATGATCGTTTGTTTGTCAACTAGTCACCTGGTGTCACGTTGAATTCCAGAAGGAAACTGTTTTGCTCGTATGACTCCACCGTGAACAAAGTATCTCTAAAAGGCAAACATTCTTGTTGGATTGGAGTTAAAGAGGACTGCGTTTATTGACAGCAAAACTTAAAACATCCATTTACAAACTCTCACACAATTTGTGCAGTATAATCCAAGTCTGATGTATCAAGCCGCATGCTCAGTACTCCCCAAACACATTTTCAACACATTAAAAACACTACTCGTCCGTGTGTGAGACTGTTAATGTCGAAGTGTTTTAAATAGGACGGTTTTAGTGAAAGTGCATGTGTTTGGGAAGTGCTGAGCACATGACTGGATTAATGAGACCTGGATTATACTGCATGAGCTGCGTGAGAGTTTGTAAATGGATGTTTTGATATAGTTTTGTTGTTGAGCCCTGCTTTTACTTTAATTCATCAAGAATTTGCCCAGTGTGTGGATACGTTCACAGCGGACACATCCGAGAAAAACAGAGTTTTCTTCACAATGTAACACAGGGTGACTGACAAAGAAACTATCATTATGGGAGGGGGGTACCATAAAACTTCAATTAAACGCCCAGTCCCTTTTACTAGCCTGGTGTAGCTACACACTTTAACAAATAAAGGCCTGTCTCAATTAGAAGCCTGGTCTGGTTACCAAGCAGTTCATTTTTATAGAAGTTCTTGGTATGTTATTCGAAGCCTAATTTTCACACAAGTAACAATTATACAGGCTCAAATAAACAATTTGATTGTATTCCCCATCTTTGCTGAGCAATAGTTTGGTGTAAAAGTAATAAGCCTGTTGACTGTAGTGATTTAAGCAAATAACAGCCCGGACTACTAATTGAAGTCTTACGGTATCCTTTATAACTTTGCTCTGAAGGGTCACAGCAGACTCAAAGGGCATTGTGGAGCACAGTGCAGGATCTGAAAGTGTTTTGGCCCACTTGGCTGGTTTCAATCTAAAAGCCCTCTTCACCACAGTAAAGATGTCTCCTAGCATCATTTCACATCCACCCAATGTGTGTTTGGTTCTTCTCCCACTCACTCACTCTCTGTCATGCACAGTTGCCTTCCCTGCAAAAAGTCTTGTCAGGATGAAACCATGGCAACAGTTAGCTGTCACCTTTTAGCGCTTTCCCCCGCTTGGAACGGGTCCATTGAACAAGAAGCCGTCCATTATCTCCTTCATTTGTCCCTCATGGACAAATGAAAAGCTGTAGAGCAAACGACATTTAATCTTTGACATTGAAGCGGACACAGCCGGCTGCACACAAACCCGACCACACATGCGGTAACGTGCAGCCCTGTTTGTGTATTTGCTCCGGATCAACCAGAACAAGCACACGTGTAGCATATACAAGCACGGGGACGCACGTAGAGCCTGTAGTGCTGAACTGAGCAAAACAGAAGTATGCCAGGTAAATTGTAGCGAGCAAGGCTGTACAGGTTATTTATGCAGATCTTTTTGGCATGATGTTCACTCTGTTTGATGTAATATTTATGCAGCTTCATCCCCCCCCCTCCACTCACTTTTTCCTGCTGTCTGTCCCCTCCCTGCTCAGCTCCTCCTCAGCAGAGCAGTAGATGCTGCTGAAAGCCTCAGATGTCTGTCTCGCGTGAGAGCTGATCATGGAGGAGGAAACTTTACAAAACGAAAACCCAAAAAAGACTCTTCCCTTTGGGCTGTTTCCTCTGCTCTTTTTTTCTCCTTGCTACTAATATAGTCTTCGTGGTTACAGCTCTGCGCAGTGACTCGGGCAAACATCCAGTCTCACACACTGAAATGTAATGAGGGTCAAGATAATTTCCTCTGGTCGATGGCAGATGGAGAGAGGGCCAGTCTCTCAGCTTGAACCTTATACAGAAGGGTTGATTTTGAAAGATTACAAAGTGCTAAGAGTACTCCAAAAGATTATCAGTGTAAGTTCAGGCCCCCGCCAAGACCAGAATTTGTGATTAACTAATCAGACGCATTAGCTGTGTAAAACTGCCTTCATGTTGATCTAAGCTGTTTAATTCCAAACATAGTGACTCGACCTTGTCATTTTTTTTTTTTTTTTAATGCAGCCTAGAGAACAAAACCCCAGCGCTCAGTTTAAATCCTTGCTCTGGGCTTCATCCCCTCCCCTGCCTCTGCGAGCGCTGATTGTTTTCCAGCATGTCTTTCCTGTTAATAGTGTTTAGACTGTGACATGAACATAGAAGGTGGTAGGAGCGGTGCCCATGCACACAACCTGAATTACAGGCTATTGTTGTCTTTGTCAGTGATTTTAGAATTGAGAGTCTTACCATCTGTTTTTCATTTGGTACGTTTTCTGACCACAAAACTGACACTAGCAGCAGCTAAGGAACAGTGTGTAGGATTCAGTGGCATCTAGCAGTCAGGGCTGCAGCTTCCCAGTTAGGATTCCTTCAGTGTTCATCGTTCAGACGATTTTTACTGGAAGCCAAATTATCCACGGAGGTCTCCTCCTCTCCAAAATAAAGGGACCAGGTGATTACAACCACTAAAAACATTGAATAAAGCTGTTTCATGTTACATATTAGTGTTTCTGCGATGTTTTGGCCACCAGCCCAGCACTTGCTTATGTGTGCTCACCTTTCTGCTATCATAAGTTAATGTGTGCTCACCTTATTTCTGATCCAGATGTTCAGGAGGTTTTTACTGGGAGCCAAATTATCAGCAGAGGTCTCTTCCTTTCTAAAACAAACTGACCCGGTGATTTAATAAACCGGTACAAACACTGAATATGTTTTTTCACATTAAAAATCAGTGTTTTTCTGACATTGTTTGACTTAAGCTCCTGCTGCAACACATTCTCACTCCGACCTTTTCTCATATCGATGTTTGGTCATGGACTTTCCACGTCCAGATACGATGTGCAAGGTACCCTGGGTGTGTTGGTTGTTGACGTTCTGGGATGCCATGTCAAGTTCTGCCTGTTACACGCATTGTCTTTTTTCAAAATACACCTCCGTTTTTACAGGAAATTTAATGTTTACGTACAGTCTCTTTCAAAATAAATAGCGAATTGACGTTTTTTTCCTCCAGCAACTAACACACGTGGTTGGGTTTAGACAACAAACCCATGTGGTTAGCTTTGGGGAAAAAAGAGCAGGGTTTGGCTTGATAAACTTACGAGCCTTGTGTGCCGCTCTTTCGGGTTAAGGTCGGTGTTTGTTGGACCCATCCACCACCCTTCCCACCTGCCCTAGTCAGACTTTCACTGCCTTAACTTTCATTCTTGTCCCACCGCGTTTCCTCCTGATGCACCAAGCATCTAAACTGTAAACCGTGTATCATGCCAACGTCAAAGGAAGACTTTTTTACATCAGTGTCTGACGCTGCAAGTCACTGCCCAATCAGCGCATTTCAGCGACTCCAGAGTGAGACCAGGGTTGGCTGCTAAAATGCAAAAATGCGAGTGGCCGTATCTAGAGCCAGTGTTTAGTGTGTCCATTCTGGGCTGCTGTAGAAACATAGTGGTGCAACATGGTGGACTCTGTGGACGAGGACCTGCTTCCTCTGTAGATATAATTGGCTCATTCAGAGCTAGTGAAAATGCTGATTCTAATTTTCAGGTTATCATACACTAAAGAAAACATACTTATTAATTTATTATATTCCAATTCTGCCAATATATCCCCCTGTATCCTACACACTGAGCCTTTAAAACTGATAACAATAATTAAACAACATCCAAAAAACCCTCTAGACCCTCCTAATAGAGCTTTATATGGATGCCAAGATTGCAGGAACAATGTCAGTTCATATCTGCATGCTTTTGATTTGCTGTGTTTAAAAGAGAAAAAGCAATTATTACCCTCTGTAATTGCTGTTTTGATTTGTATCTGATAACCAACACGGCTGTGCGAATGCTATCTCCACAAACACATACATACACAGTCACACACACACTTTCTCTCTGTCTCTCTCTCTGTGTTTCTTTCTCTCTCTTTCTGAGAGCAGCGATAGCACACCTGCTGTTTGGTTTAGGGCTTTACTGTCTTACCTTCTTTTATTTACCTTCTTTATTTCCTCCTCCTCTTCCTCCTGTTTTTTGTGCTCCCGTATCCGCTGACCTTGTCTCGTCCCAACGCCTGCCTGCCTGCCTGCCAGAGGGTACAGAAGGCTGCCAAAATCAAGAAAAAGGCGGTGTGTAATAAACAGAGCAAAAGGAAGACCCTTTGGCCACTTTCCCTCCACTCTCACCTTTTGTTTTTCATATCATTTGTGCCTGTCTGTTTGCGTGTATCGTCCCCCATCTGTGTCTTTGTCACATTTGTCGTGCTCATTAATTTGGTCGCACAAATCTTTGTCAGATTTTCCAGAACTAAGGCCAATGTGTTTTGATTTATGTGAGTGGCTATGCATTTTGGCAGTGAGAGTCTTTCATAAGCATAAAGGTGTGTTGTAAGGCACACGACTGAGAAATGCTAAAAGCCAAATTTAACAACACAACCACTGTGACCACAAGGTAACAGAAGACATGCCAGCAGGACACAATGGGAGAATCTCCAGGCTGTATTATTTCTGCTCTTGATACAGTGCCATTACTGTGGATTAACCTGTGCAATGCCCTGTGGGAAAGAGTTATAAATACGCAATAACTCTAATTGTTTCATGAAATCATAAATACATGTTTACAAGTGTAATGACCATAGAAATAGAATGTAGCCAAGAACGCAAAAAAGCTTGAATAAAGACATCTTTTCCTGCAAAAATAGCAAATAAGCTTTGCTGTTTAGAGGCAACATCACTTTCTTTCTTCAGAATAATGCAGATATGCCTCCAATATTAAACATGCCGAGGGAAATGTTTCCCAGAAACACCAGAGGTATTGATTACTGAAACTAGGGGTGGAGGAACAGTGTGTTCACAGCTGGTTAATCAATGAAACAAACTGTGTTAGGCAACAAGGTATATCCCATGATCCCAATTTACTAAAAGAAGATAAAAGGTTTCATTATCTAAAAGACAGTGGCTCACATATATAAAAAACAACCAATGAAAAAATCATTTCATCAAACATACACACAAAAATAAAATATACTAAGATCTACAGAGGAAGAAAAACTGAAACACACAACTTTATTCTGAAAAAATGAAGCAGAAATAAACATATGGTGGGATCTAATCGATCAGTCTTTGGCTGGATGGTATTCTAAGGGCAGAAAAAAATGGATTATGTATTTTAAAACTGTCATATCATATAATATAATAATGTTTATTTATTAATTGCTTTTCGAAACAGAGTTACAAAGTGCTTTACATGTCAATAATTAAAACAGACAAGACATGAAAACAACTTTTAAAAGAACTGTTAGAAACACTTAAGTGTATAAAAACTGAGGAAGTAAAAGATCAGGAAAGGCTCTCTGATAAAAGTATGTTTTAAGAAGGGACTTAAAAAAGATCACTGACTCAGCCGACCTGATTTCCTTGGGCAGACTGTTCCAGAGCCTCGGGGCCCTGACAGCAAACACTATGTCCCCTTTAGTTTTCAGCCGGGCCTCTGGAACAGACAAAAGACCTTTGCACGAGGACCTTAAAGTACGTCATGGCGTGTACGGTACTAAGAGGTTGAAGATATAGCTGGGAGAGAGACCATGAAGAGCCCTAAAAGTGATCAGTAAAATCTTAATATCCATTCTAAACCATACTGGGAGCCAGTGTAGAGAGGCTTAAACTGGAGTGATGTGATCACGTCTCTTGGTACTGGTTAAAAGCCTGGCAGCTGAATTCTGAACAGTCTGGAGTCGATTAATAGATTTTTGATTCAGGCAAGAAAAGAGTAATCCAAGCATCGAGAGATGAAGGCATGTAAATTTGTCTCAGTGTCTTTAAAAGTTAAAATGCCTGGTATTTTTGAAATACTTCTAAGATGATAAAATCATGATTGCACAAGCTTTGTTACACACTGCTTAAAACTTAAATTACTGTCTAACCAGACTCCAAGATTTCTTACAACAGGTTTGATATTATTCAATAGGGGACCAGCCAAAGGCAGAATTTGTTAGCTAACATGCTGCGGCCCAATGACAACAATCTCTGTTTTGTCTGAGTTCAGCTGAAGAAAATTTTTTGACAAGGCAGTCATTGAGTGAACACATCATTCCAGGGTCTGTGGATCTAACGGGCAGATACATCTGTGTATCATCAGCGTTTCATTAAGCATGAAAGACTGTTAAATAGTAGTTCAGGTGATTTAATATGTAGCATTTAAAGAACTCTATGTCTATGGTAATAACACATTATAAGCAGAAAACATAAATGTATTGTACTTCAGTAACCACTTACTGGAGCTCCAGTTGTGTCTGTTGTAGAACTGATCCTGCTTTTTCACTCTCTAACCGAGTGCAGGAATAATCCTCTGGTGATTCTAGAAGTGCTGTTAATAACATTTAAAGTCAAATTAATGTTCTTTTGTTAAACTGAAGGAGCTTTGGAGGATTTGGTGTTTTAATGATGGAGGATTTTTAGACAGTAAAAATGTCGAACAATCATTTTTCCACAAATACACCAAGATAAAGTGATGAGAGAGAAATTGAAATACTTCGTCTAGTTTAGGTTTTGTAACATACTGAATAACCTCTCACCTCAGAGTTAAGGACACAAACCTCTAATTTAGCTGAGAGAACAGTGAGAATCATCTCCTCACCCAGGGCGCAGCTCGTGTCACCAGCTACAGCTCTAATTAGTGCATGCAAATACTTTTTTCACATTTAGTTCTTACACTGCTGTTACCCTCAAGTAAGTTAAATTATGTATTTGGGAGATTGTAATTCAGTGCATGCCTAATTTTTTGTGTGTTTAACACAGTTTCCACCAGCGAGAGCAGAAAATAATTCTCACTGTAATTTACATTTTAAACTTTGGTCAAGCAGAGACGAGGATCAGTGACCTCAGCTATGACTGCATGCTTTTTAGGCTCAATGTTATAAAAAACTAAGAAGCACTTAACAGTTCAGCACTGTTTAAAGAGATGGTTATAGAGTGCTGCAGGGATGATGTTTTTGTAGGCCCTGCTGCCCTCTACAAAAAGCCAGTGGGATTTTTCCATTGGATTTTGGATTATTGCAGAAAATAAGCTCTGTGGTAAACAAAGGTTAATGATTCTTACACGTTTTCTTCAGCAAGACAGTCTTCACAAATGAACACCACTTACGAATGCAATTGCCAGAGGTAAAAAGCTAACTTTATAAGCAAACTACAGTGCAGTCACATGACTTGAAGTTGCCACCACAAGGCTGTAATGCCGGGTTCATGCCACACGATATCAGCCCTACAACCTGACAGGGTGTCTTGCAGCGTCGGCTCGGATCGTGAACGACAGCAAGTGTCATGTGTCATAATCCATCGTTTTATCTCGTGTAGTGTGTCAAAGTAGACGACAACCGACACCACGTCTGGGATGCCTCACGACATCCAGACAGAAAGTCTAGCATGTTTGATTTTCTTTTTGTCGTTCACAACTTCTCCCGTCACAGCCGTCAGTTTGACCAACAGAAACACAGAGCGATCTGTTGCCGTGGACAACTGTATGGCCTTTTTTGTATATCCTCCAGGGATGTTACAGTGAATGCTGCCGCTAGCATCAAGCTAGCACAGAATGCTATTTCTTAATAATGGAGGATATAAAGTCATAAAATTAAAAAAAAATAGTGGCGGGGCTGGTGGCGCTTTTTACGTTACTACAATAACATTTCAGCTGGCACATGAACAGACACAGTGACTGAAATAATAGTAATAATAATAACAATAGGACAAGAATAATCCGATCCGTCATGTCTGTTGGCCAAGTCACGACACGATTTTATGCCACTACCATCACCTAATCTGTTGGAACAGACAAAAATGTTGTGCAGTGCGAACCCGGCATAAAGCTGTGTTCGGCATGATGACATTCTGGTGTTTTATTCAGCCACTTGTTGGCAACCGCCTTTTTTAAGACACATAAAAGCTTCAAATAAACAGGTGGGGTATTTACAAAACCTGAAAGTGTCTTAAGCTTGTGTTAACCACGGACCTTATTTTAGGCATTCAAACAAATACCCACTGACTTGGAGAAGAAGCAAAGTGCCAAAATGCAAACTCATTTCCTGGTTTTCAGACTCATTCCTGCCCCTCTTTGTTAGTGGGATGCTTTACGTTTGTAGTCCCATTTTGTTGTTTGGTTTTATATTCAGTTTTATTTCTTTTATTTTTGCATAATGACATAACAGTTTAGCTGTTATCGTACACTTTGGGGGTAAACACCAGGCTTCAGTATGAGAATTGCGTCCTTCTCGACTTCTTATCCGACACTGCACCAGTCATACAGGCAGAGGTCATCATAAAAAGCTGATTCTCATTTCTCCTTCAACAATAGCCTCCGTGGACATGTTGAATTTTTAATCAGAAGTATGGCTGCAATTATAGATGTTCACCAAATGAAAATAGACGGGAAAGAAGTTACACCCTGAAAGGAATTATATCGTTTAATCTTTAATCTTTGGTTAGTTTCCGTGCACTTGGTAGGGATAAAAATGAAAGTGCTAATGAATGTTACAAGCCACCGTCTCCGTGCATGAAATATTTAATCACAGCTATATGTTTCTTATAAATATTTTCGCCTTATTGCACAAGGCAATTTTAATTAAGAGAAATCAAATATAATTTTATTGGTCTGCAGTACACCGTGATTAGAGTCAAATGTGCGCAGGCTTGTTCTGTGCCGAAGCTGCATTGCTCTCACAGGCACAACAGCCAGCTGGTAAGGGTTTAGTGTTAAGCTGTTTCTAGTTTCCGTGCCAGCTTGCCGTCGCCGTGCCAGGACAGTTGATGTAAACTAACACCACTGCCAAAAGCTTTCTTTTTCTGCTTTTTCCACCTCACCTTTAGACTCAACAACCTGCCCATCTAACAAGCATTCTCCCAGCTGGAGCCTAAACTATACATGCATGCACTTTGGATATCTAAACTTAAACTTTCCCAGCATTTAACACAGACACCAGGCAGTTGTACATAACTGTTGACCATTAGCAGTCATGTTTGGTACAAATATCCTGATTAGAGCTGACCAACTCTTTTGTTTGTTTTGGGTTTATTTTCACTGCAGAGTGCAGACGGAGATGCTCAAACCCTCACTGAGGTCGATCTGTTCATCTCCACCCAGAGGATCAAAGTCCTCAATGCAGACTCACAGGTGAGTACCAGCCAGCACACACACGTGTCTCTGCCCAAAATGTTCTTCATCACCTGTGGGAGTAAAAGCTGTTTAATCTGACAGCAGATCGGCCGCACACTGAGCCAGGCCACACATCAGGGGAGAGTTGTCGTGTCATAGCTGTCATAACGGCAGCTTAACAGTCGACATAAACTGCTTCTTATGAAACCCCACAACTGATTGCTATTTGTTTAATCTCATGATGTCACAATTCTTTGACTGAGGATAAGAATAGACTCTGCAAAGCCAAAAAATGCTGCATGAACATCTGTGCATGGACTTAGAGAGCATGTACTGTGCAGGCTGTTTGACTGCAGCACACTCTGCCCTCCTTGTTTCTAGCATAAGAGCGTTTGTTTAAATATCCAAGTCATGACCACTCCTGCATTCAATTAGTCATTTGTCAAAAGTCTGTCAAAGTTACAAAATGAAGTAGGTTTCCTGAGTTGTACAGACAGACAGTCAGAAAGTTAAATCCAGACTGAAGTTTGACTTTCTGAGTCTTTATAAATGAAAAATCAAATATTTCTGTCAGATTTTCTCTGACAGATTTTCCCTCCACTTTTGCAGAGGCTTTGTCAAAAGTTTTCTTGGCTTTTAGCTTTACAACGTGACGCTGTGTGAGGCAGCAGTGCAAGTCTTCACAGGACGAGGAGTCTTTGATAGAAGTAGAAATGCTTCAGAGAGCTTTGCAGTTCTTGGGATCACGAGTACAGCTTTGCGCTCGCTGTTAAATGTATATGTGATAGATGATTCATTTGCAGTATTTCAGTCTGAGCTGCTGTCTGGCCGTCTGAGTTTCAGTGTGTGTGTGCGTGTGTGTGTGTGGGCAGCCGCCTGGCAGAAACCGACGTGCTGCAATGCAGTTTATATCTTCCTCCCTTTTCCATCTGGTTGCCACTGATCCTGGCACTCTTGAGAGAGAGATTCTGAGTAAAAAAAAAGCCTGTTCTGCAATTAAAAATGCTCGATGCAGCTTGCATGGGGTTTCTGACATTGATTCATAACAAGAACAACTCTGAAGGTGGGCTGGAACAACAACAATAATTAGGCTGCTGTAATAAAAACCACCAGACACAGTTAATGAAGTGAACTAGACTGAAATGAAATTTAGTGTTTTATCATAAAACAGAAACAAATATACGTTCTTCTGAGCATTCCCACAGATTCCCCTTAACAGTCTAAATCATCTCCTTCTTTATATACATATTCATACAACAGGGACAGTGCACATTAAAAAACATTTCTGTTTCTGACTGTAGTCCCTCGGCAGGTGTAGTGACAGCCACAGAAGACATGAACTACATTAAAACAGGAACAGCCATACTGTACATACAACAGAGCACATTTAATTTCACGGCTGTGTTCAGAGACAGCTCTTCATTATCTACATCATGACACGAGACAATTATTTGGCTGAATGAACAAACATGATTACATGATTCAAATCGCTTAGTTTTCATCAACACAAACACTCTGATATCCAGAGTGGTTTTGTTTTTTTTTTTGTTTTTTTGGAGCACCTGTTCATTATTGTCAGATGAACATGTACTCAAGATCTAATTCATCGGGGCGTATTGGGCTGTAATCAGATCATACAGTAGTTCTGAATTCAATCAAAAGAAGGTCTGTTGGTTTTCTATGAACAGAACTTTTATCTCACTCTCTGCCCTAAAAGGATCACGCAGCTTTGACAAAGAAAGGAAACAAATCTGCTGCACACCAGTGCTTTAATTTTCAGACATTAGTGATCAGAGGAAACGGGATAATTAACAGTAACAGTTGGAAAATATTTTTCAAAGCTATGGTAGTATCAGTCATTGAACAGTCATTGGGAGAAACAAAGGGCTGTATAGAAACCAGAGAACCATGATTGTTTGTAAGACAATCATATCATATTTTGTTTAATTTTGTTATTATTATTACTACAGTATGTTATGTTCACGTTCCATACCATGTGATCATGGCTTTTAGTCACATAAATGAAATGAAATGAAATGAAAAGCATAAGTAGAAACCCTTCACTGTGATATAAGATAATTTTGTCAGGTTAAATGTGTCATTGTGATGTAGTATTTTGTCTGTTTATTGGCTCCAGCATTGTCTCTCCAGCACATTTTTACAGCACATATGTTGTTTTACTACCCATATAGTAGTTTGTGTTTAAGTTAACTGAGCTGCTCCAGCATGTAGATAGAAGAAGAAGAATATGTATACTTTATTAGACTTCATTCTCTGCTCATTATGCCGTAATAGTTTGCTGCTATATCAAAGTTGCTTTACATATAGTATGTGAATTTGCACACAATAGGTGCTGCCACACACAGGAGTTGGAAACTGTTCTTAGCTGTAAAGGTTGCCTTGATGTATGTGACTGTGGTTGTTGTATCTACAGGAAACAATGATGGACAACGCTCTTCGCACCATATCCTACATTGCCGATATTGGAAACATCGTGGTCCTGATGGCGAGACGCCGGATGCCACGCACAGCCTCCCAGGACTGTATTGAAACTACGCCCGGGGCACCTGAGGCAAAGAAGCAGTACAAGATGATATGCCATGTCTTTGAGTCTGAAGATGTAAGTGCTTGACGTGTTTTCAAATCAAAAATCTAATGTTAATGTGTTTACGAGAGAAAGTGATGGCTCTAAATCTCTGTGGCTGCGAGCAGGTGAGAGGTCACACAGATGACGGTTGCTAAAGGAAGTCACGCAGTTATTGTTCTGTCATTATGTAAGAAGACTCATTTGGAAGATGAATCCTCCAACATCTAAAGATAGGAAAGAGATGACACTTGTTATTGCTTTGTAAGTGTTATTGAATTGTTGGATATTATTTCTGCGTCCCAGTTATCACCGATATGATTTGTTTTTATTGTCTTTTCCTCCATTTGGCTCCAAGACGTCATTTTATTTCTTCATACACTCATTTGTCACAAATGTTGCCACCAGTATAATATATAGAAATTCTAAAGAAGAAAAAAAAAGTTGTTTGACCTTTAATAACTCGGACATGAAATGACGTAAATTGGCTGGGCATTTTTTATTTTATTTTTATTTTTTTATGACACAGAGCTGGTGCTTGTCTTGTTGAAGCAGATTCAGCAAGACTTGGCAACATGAACAATATTACACAGAGGAGCCAGCAAACCGAGTGTCTGTGCCAGTCAGTATAAAGGCTGGACTCCAATCTGTCCCCTCTTCGTCTAATTTCTGCTGCCAGGTTTTAAAGGCCGGCCAGAGTTATAATAGAACCATTCAGCCGCTCATCCATCAACTTATAAACTGTTTCTGTTATTGTAG
Source organism: Cephalopholis sonnerati (assembly GCA_019142605.1). Classification (NCBI taxonomy): domain Eukaryota; kingdom Metazoa; phylum Chordata; class Actinopteri; order Perciformes; family Serranidae; genus Cephalopholis; species Cephalopholis sonnerati. Next base: position 29,544,598 of record JAGQAX010000001.1, read on the forward strand.
CTCCGCCGGCTGCATGCAGTGTTTGCCTATTTTTGACTTTTTTATTGTTCTGCAAAACTAATTCACAGTGTATTGATTTTGAGTGTTTGGGGCCGTTAATGTCTGCAAATTCTGCGAGAGATTTATACGCAAGTATAGAATTCAATTAAAGGGGAAAATAGGGAGAGTATAACTTGCGAAATGACGTATGCCCTTTTCTCTCTTGATCTCTCTTATCTCTCACAGCCAAGATGAGTTTTCATTTGTTACTTTTATGCAGTTCACTGTGTAAACATTTGACTTACTTGATAGCAGATGTTTTTGAGTCGAGATGGAGGGTTCTTTAAAGCAGCAGTACCCAATTATTTTTGTACTCAACCCCCACAACCCTGACAGATGAGCTCAGATCCCTTGTAAAGGTCCAGTGTGTAGGATTCAGGGGAATATATTGGCAGAAATGAAATATAATAAGTATGTTTCCTCAAGTGTAAAATCGCCTGAAAATAAGTATTGTTGTGTTTTTGATACCTTGAAATGAGCCATTTATATCTACATAGGGAGCTGGTCCTTATCCATGGAAATCACCATACTGCATCGCTATGTTTCTACAGTAGTCCAGAATGGACAAACCAAACACTGACTCTAGATAGGGCCATTTGTGTTTTGTTATTTTTGCATCAGCCATAGTAGTTCGCAGCCCCTCTGCGATGAGAGCGTCAGAAAACATTGACTTTTTTTAAAGATGAAACTGCTACATTCAGTGTGCTTACCGGTGTAAATCACTGGGACCATTTGTTTTGGAGAGGAAGAGACCGCTGCAGATAATTCAGCTCCCGCTGAAAACCTCTTGAATGTCCCTGTCATAAGTTATCAGAGTAAAAAGGTGAGCACAGATCAGCAGGTGCTAGGCAAAAGGCCTGTGTCCTTTATGCCAAACAGCGTTGAAGAAACACTTATTTGTAACATGAAACTGCTTTAATAACTGATTTTACTGGTTTTAATAATCTAGTCCGTTAATTTTGGAAAGGAAGTCCCCTTTGCAGATAATCAGCTCCTGCTAAAAACCTCCTGAACAATGAACATTGCAGGAATTCTAACTGGGAGAATTTTCAGCTGGTTTCAATCTAAAATCCTCATCACTAGACGTCACTAAATTCCCCTAAATCTTACACACTATTCCTTTAATCAAAACCACCTGTCATGTTTGAAGTGTTGATTTTAACTGATTTTAAATTGGGACAATGTTATAGACGTTTTTATATGTAAGACATGCCAATCCTGGAGGTGTTGATGTCTAGATATCTCTCATTATTTTGTTTGGTCAGGTTTACTTTCATATTAATGGGTGGCTGAAAAAGCACATCAACCATTTATCCATTACTTTTAGCGATGTATTTATGCTCTCTTGTTGGCAAGGTTTTGCCACTCGTTCACATGTGACCTGGGTTGATGGGAGGTGTGTCCTGTGCCGTCGGCTTACTGCAGCTGATAGTTTAATGGCAGGGTCCTTAAAAAGCCTTAAAATGTCTTTAATTCATTTCATACATATTAGGCCTTAAAGTCATGAGGTAGTCTTAAATTTGAATCACCACAAACATTTTATCTAATTTAATTGTCCAACTTTTTAGTGTCAAAATACGTCAAGCTTTACTGTGCAAAAGTCCACATTACTGATGTTACAAATCTTTAAACCTACCATTTGAGCTAATACTGTCTTTTTTCTTTATACTTGCACTTATGTGTTGGCAAAATGTTGATTAATCTAACTACCTCCAATTACCATGTTCCTACATAAAACCTGCCTCTGCACAGAACCACATATTTACATTTATACTTACATTTATATTTACTCGCTAGGCTTAAATAAGAAATTGATTTATGATTCATCCAAAGACCTGTGTTAAATTTGGTTAAAAATTATCTTGAAAAGGTCTTTAAAAATTCAAGAGTCTGATACCTGTAGACACCGTGTTTATTGGTTATTGTGACAACAGACATGCTAAAGATGAACCTAGCACCTTTTCTTTATTCAGGATCCTCATTAGTTTTTACCGCAGTAATGACTACTCTTCCTGGGGTCCACACAAAATGCGGAAGCAAGACAAGACATCAAATTATCACACTGTAGATAATTTACAACCTCAACAAATTTGACTGAAACCCAAACAATAGATGACAATAGCACTGATTTTTAATCTTTCTCTGTGTGTATTTTTCCTTTAAACACATATGTGGATCAACTTTTCTTTTTACCGATTCAGTTTCTTTTACAGTTTTTTTGTCTCCAGTAACCTTCACTCCTCCTCACTGAAAGTAGAGCGCTAAAGTGCACCTGTGTTTCTTCTTCTCTGTTCTCCTCTCTCAATCAGAACAAATACCTCTTGACAGTGAAAATCAATTGATATTATGCCTTAACATTTTCTTGGCAGCCTCAGTGCCTCTATTGTTTGATGCCACCGGATGCTCGTTCCTCCCACTGTATTGTTATTTATATACAACTCTGTGAAGATAAGCTTGGATCAAACAAAACAAGAGCACAAACACGCTTTGGTCATGATTCCTGCTTTTTCTGTCCACAGGCCCAGCTTATCGCTCAGTCCATCGGCCAGGCATTCAGCGTAGCTTACCAGGAGTTCCTGAGAGCCAATGGCATCAACCCTGAGGACCTGAGCCAGAAGGAGTACAGCGACATCATCAACACCCAGGAGATGTACAATGATGACCTCATTCACTTCTCCAACTCGGAAAACTGCAAAGAGGTTGGTCTAAATTAAGCCTGCAGCACACGCATACGTTTCTTGCAAGATTTTTCTGCAGATGTTTGTCGGTTTGTGTCGATGCAGGAAAAAACAAGAGCATAAACAGTGTGAGACTTTACATGTGTGCTGCAGGGCCATTAGAGAAACACACAAGTATACGATAGCTGTTCTAATTAGACAGATTAAGAGGCAGATGGTACAGTAAAATCTACTCAGAGCATGTCAACTCTAGCTGTTTTTTTTTGCTTCAGCATTTCCTCTTTAGCTAACACTGTGCCCTGAAAGCATTACTGGAGGCTTTGGGGAATTAGAAGCCGTGAAACAGTTTCTGCTGTATGAGCAGAGAGGCTGCATGGGCACCACCACGCAGCTGCTATATTAGAGGCACATGAGTCATTTTTAGTGATGGGGGACACTGGCCTGTCTTTAAGCACTAACCCTTCATAACCAACTGTGTTGAGAATAAAATTGTTTTATGTGTACAATAGTCGCATCTGCTGGTTCAGAGAATCTTAGCAGGAAAATGTTTTCGACATCAGAACAATGGGCCTCATTCACCAACTGTTCTTAAGGAGAAAGTCCTTCTTAAAACCCACTTACACAGCTTTCAAGAAGATTTTGACATCGACCAATGTTTTCTGATCCAGGGAATTGTTCTTAGGTAAAAACAAACACTACACATGTTCATGAGTACTCTAAAGCCCTGTTTCCACCAAACAAAAAGTAACCCTTCAGACATGGTACCTAGATCCTAGCCTTTCCAGCGCAAACAGTACTCTTAAATGTAGGCGTGGTTGTTGTCACTCACTGCTCCGTCCAGCACTCACTGTATTTCCTCCTTTATCAGTTTGCACTTCGTATAATGTCCATAGAATGAGGCTGCACACTGACATTTTCAGAACAAAATAAAACAGGCTGCAGTGAGAGTATCTCTCCATGGGATATTTAAAAATTGCGGGTTTATGCATTTAGTCCTTCTAAGGCAAGCTCAGGGGTTTAGTGTTGCTGTAGCCCACAGGAACAACACTCCATGACCCTTTTTTTTTCTCCAAGTGAGGATTAGAATATACGCTGTTCACGTAACCTGGTTGAAATTAATGTATATAAATGCTAAAACTGTATGTCATATAAAAACTAAAGTAATGGTCAAAGTTGTCACAGTGAAATTTAAGGTGCGTTCATGGACTTACGCATTGAGTAACATTACAAGTATATGCTCCACCTTTAAAGTCAGCGGGAGTCGGCCTAGTGAATTAAGTTATTTTTTCCTCAGACTACAGCTGCTGCAAGAGGCAGCAAATATCCTTTCATTTTATAGTTACAGTTTACCAATCTATGTAAAACTGTCCACAGTATGAACAGTGGTTACATGAGTCTCAAAACCAGCCACAACTCAGCCCTGAGCAGAGTGACCATCTGCTACTGACCAATCAACAGACTGCAGTGTTCACAGCTCCACCTTTAGTACCACATCTGTGTGCTAGGTACCCCAACAGAGGGGGGACCAAAAATGGGGACAGTACGGAACAGTTCCATTGGTACCATCCTCAACTTTTCACAGTGGAAACAGAAAAAAAGTGTAGCGAACTGAACTGAACTGTACCTTACTGCTCGGTGGAAACGGGGCTTTACACACATTTTTTTCGCTGATGTTTGTACAGAACATTCTTCTATGCATTTCATTTTATTCTACACCACACTAACTCTTCAATTCACATCATTTATGGTAATCAGAACCATGCCATCTAATAATTAGCAACCAATCAGGCCAGAAAATATCACTGATGGGGTCAGCGGGTGGGCGGGGCAGAAAATGATGACGCAGCGATCTCACTTACAGAACTTACAGAAACATGGCGTGAGTCTGCCTTCACCTTCCCTCCCCCTCTCTCTGTCTCTCTTGACACACACATGCACAGCTTGAACAGCACTGCGGCGCTCGTCTCTGTCTTTAGTCCTTAGATTAGTGCTACTGTAATGCATACAGTTTGCTGTTTGCAGGGGGAGTGGTTGATTAACAGTATTTTTAGCATCCCTACTAAACATGACAGCTCATTTTTGGCGTTCACTCTCTGCAGATGCACCTCCACTTCAAAACATGGAGTTGAAGTTATGTCCTTCACCCGCATTAGATTTTGGTTTCTCTCAATTTTTCTTCCTCTTCAGTTTCTGTGTGTGCACACGGCCCTGTAGTCTCATGCCCTTGTATGGGGATGTGCAGGGCGTTTACCTATGCTAATAAGGATCCACTGGCACAAGCTGTCAACTTACAAGGACAATCATGATAAAAACACAGGTGCGAACAACTCGTCGTGAATCTGACGCACAGTAGATTTCTCTTAAGAACACATTTAAGAAAAAACGTACTGGTGAACAAGGCCCAGGGCTCAGATGTGCACAATAGTTTGATTTCTGTAAAAACATCATTGGTAATAATTAGTGTTTATGCCTTACATAACTGAGATATTCAACCCTAAATAGAACTTGGTTGTTATGTAGAAATGTCACTGTCACACTGTTCGCCGAGATTACAGCAGGTGGAGGTTTGAGCTTCAAAACTCTTCATTAAAATGCTGTGGGAGTAAATGTCACATATAGTATTACATAACAAGTAATGTTATTTATAGAGCACTTATCTAAATGTCTTGTGCTTTAAAACATATTGCCTAATGTCGGAGTTCAAGCATTATATACTAATCTATGCAAAATCCAAACATCAGCACAGGGCTTCAGCTGGAACTTTGCCGTGTTCTTCGCTCTGTTCTTCTTGAAGCTGCGGTATAAGACACAACACCACCAGTCATTTATAACAAGACTGATAATCCCTCTGATAAATAATGAACATGTCCTTTTATATTGAAATATATCATGTAGTAAATTTGATGGAAAATAAATATCATGTCTCCACCGCCTCTCAACACACAGTGACACCCTCGGTGTAATGCAACAAAAGGGAAAGGTACCTCGATACAAACAGCATGGCAAAATCTCTGATGATTGACAGTTTTGTACGGTGTCACGTTACTGCATACATCATGATCCCGTCCCTACTCTCAGGGCTCCAGGGCTGCTGTTATATACCACAGATATCTGCTTATTCATGGGAGATAAAAGTGAGTGTTCTACTGGGTGTCAGCAAAGAATCACGTTATTTTCAGGGAAAGTGAGTGTTTTTGACACTGTTGTATTTTCGTGAAATGTCAGCGTCTTTGCAAAATTATGAGCTCAGATCAATCATCAGTCGTGTTGTTTTAATCGTGGTTAGTTTCTCCACATTATACAACATGAAAATGACCTAACTGTGCCCTCTTCTCTCTTCACCTTCCTCCTTCCTCCTCCTCCACAGCTGCAGCTAGAGAAGAGCAAAGGGGAGATCCTGGGTGTGGTGATTGTGGAGTCTGGCTGGGGCTCCATTCTGCCCACAGTTATCTTAGCCAACATGATGAACGGCGGGCCAGCGGCTCGTTCTGGCAAGCTCAGCATCGGAGACCAGATCATGTCCATCAACAACACCAGCCTAGTGGGGCTGCCACTCGCCACCTGTCAGGGAATCATTAAGGTACAGAGCCAAATGATAATGAAACATTGTTCTAAGCCACATGATTTCCATGAAACTGGACGGGTTTTTAATGTCTGTGTGTTTCTCTGTGTTAAAGGGCTTGAAGAACCAGGTTCAGGTGAAAATGAACATTGTCAGCTGCCCTCCTGTTACCACCGTCCTCATTAAGAGACCAGATCTGAAGTATCAGCTGGGTTTCAGTGTCCAGAACGGCATTGTAAGTATCACTCTGACTTCTTTCTGTCAACCAGGATCCTGTCGGTTGCTTCCTTTGATATTTGTAATATTAACAAAACATAACATATTTTGTACCTGCACTGTACAGCATGTGCATGTTTCCCCCTCCTGTCTCACTTTAGATTAATCTGCTCATTATTTTATTTTCTCTGTGTTGGACACACTGAAGGAAACACTGTCAGTTGCAGCGTTGTGATAAATTGCTATTTTGCCTTGAACTTTACACACCAAATGCAATCCCTGCTAAAAAAAAAATCCCATTATCTTTAGCAAGGATGTAATGTGCAGTTTATCAGTTTATCGTTGTCTTTTAAATGTAAACTCTCTCTCCTAACCTCACAGCGGCAATTTCAGATGCCATCACCGTATCACTAAACACATTTTGCTCTTCCAGCCACATTAATTTTGCACATTACTCTGTATTCTCCCAAAATGCCTATATAATGACGATTTTCCTTGTGTGCGTTTTGTCAGATATGCAGTCTGATGCGAGGAGGCATCGCTGAGCGAGGTGGGGTCCGCGTGGGTCACAGGATCATAGAGATCAATGGGCAGAGTGTGGTGGCCACAGCACATGAGAAGATTGTCCAGGCCCTCTCGAACTCTGTTGGCGAGGTTAAACTCATGCACGCAAACACGCTCACACTCACAATAACATACATATGTACACATTTGCAAAAATGTAGCACATATTAGTGACAAAACTGACATCAAAGAACAAGCAGCGATGAAGACGGATTGTTGCGTCGCCTCATGTTGTCTGTGTCCCAGTCAAAAAGTTGCACCTGAACACACCAGACTATAGCTAATGGCCTCTTAGCGCATATGTTTTGCACCTGTTTGAGAGGAAATAACTCTCCACACCAGCAGGTGGCAGTAGTCTGTATTCGTCCATATTCAAAACCCGAAGACCAGCAGAGCAGATTCAAGATGCTACTTAGCCAGTTAGCATATTAACAACACACTGCAACGCTGAAAGAACAAATTATATGTATTGTTTGCTAGCGAACAACAACACAAACTATTCCTAATGTATCTGCTTAATGGCTAAAAAATACATAATATATCTCACTACTTCTTGACTGGAGTTGTTTGTTTGCTTTCCCTTACTTCTGTTTCTCGTCTCGTTCACTGAGTTGAAATGCCAGTCAGAGTGATTACATTCACCGGCGGTATCCGCCATTTCAGACGCTGATTCAACATGCTGAATCGGCCAGAAAAAAAAGCCGACAAGGGCCGGCTAGTGCCAACAGTGTGGGACACACTGCCAAAACTAGGGCCTCAGACACTCACCGACAGCCCAACACTGACCAACAGCTGACTGTCGGCCTTGTCGAAAACGGTTGTTTACTGTCTTGTGTGGCTCTAGAGACACTTTATAGAGTAAAGGCTGCTGAGTTTGAAAGATGTTGGCATTTACCAGGCAGTGAAAGTCTAACAGAGGATAAAGCTCAGTAGCATTGTAGGAACGGTAGGATCCAGCATATGAAGACCTGTAAAGTCAGGTTATTTCAGCCTGTGCTGAGTCAAACATGTCACCTGACTGTATGTATAAAAGTTTCTGTTGTGGTGGAAGGTTGGCTTCAACCTATTGAAGCTTTTGAATAGGAAGGATTTCTGTTGTAATTTTCTGTGTTTGAGTCTGAGGCTGTGTTCAGAATAATTTACTACCCTCACTACTCACTGCGCAGGGACCTCTGTGTGGAGGACTGCATAGTGTAGATTGCAAAATCAAAATGTCTGCTGAGGTCATTCCTCTCACCCAGCTGCCATATAAATTTACCCTTTTTTAACTGTCTGCTCGCTGCGTTTTGGTCAATATATCTTGTTTGGTGGCCATTGATTTTACACTACTTTTTTTATGTTGCATTGTGGGATAATTTAAGTCTGCCATATAGAAACCAGAATATCAACCAAGATTTACAAACGTTGAAGAAGAGTCGCACCAAACAGGGACAGAGGCAGTGTTGCTGTGTAGCTTTTACTTTATACTTTATAAACCATCATCTGGAGCTGGGATGGAATTGATAAGATTTTACTGATACCAATGGTTATTGGTCTGACTCTGTTGATTCCCTTACTAATTTCTGATCAGTTTTCTGTGTGAAAACAGTAAGCCTTCACAGGTTTTTAGTATCAACGTAGATGAAATGAGAGAATATTTGTACAGCATTTGTTTTCATCTACGTTTTCTTATTCAAAGAAAAACTCTGCTAATTCTGCCTGTGTGGTGCTAATGTTATTATAACATAGGATATTTACCCTTGGTAATGAAAGTGCTGCTCGGATGGTGTCAAATAAATTTCTGGAATTTAGGCCCATGTCATGTAGGAAGATGTTTCCGCACATTACAGCTGCACTGTTGTCCTCTTTCTTCGTAAAATAAAGCCACACCTTTGATTGTTTCTTCCCCTCTGCCATGACTCCTTCTGCTGCTGCAGCCCATCTGCTTCAAGGTTCGACGTGCTGTTCGTTCAGAGATGGTCTTCTACATACCTTGGTTGTAACCAGTGGTTATTTGAGTTACTGTTGCCTTTCTATCATCTTGAACCAGTCTGGCCATTCTCCTCTGACCTCTGGCATCAACAAGGCATTTTCGCCCAGAGAACTGCGGTTCACTGGATATTTTTGGGACCATCCTCTGTAAACCCTAGAGATGGTTGTACGTGAAAATCCCAGTAGATCAGCAGTTTCTGAAACACTCAGACCAGCCCGTCTGGCACCAACAACCATGCCATGTTCAACATCACTTAAATCACCTTTCTTCACCATTCTGATGCTCGGTTTGAACTTCAGCAGGTCGTCTTGACCATGTCTACATGCCTAAATGCATTAAGTTGCTGCCATGTGATTGGCTGATTAGCAAATTGCGTTAATGAGCAGTTGAACAGGTGTACCCAATAAAGTGGTCGGCGAGTGTAGTTTGTATGATAGCACATCAACACATGTCAAAATCCAATGCTTTGTTTAAGAAGCTGGAGTAGCTTAACTCTTATCAAGGGTATAGCACATGACTTATAGTAGAATATAATAATTCTTATTGGACAATCAAGTGACAACACTGTGTTGTGGACTATATAGTGCCTGGCAAGCGATTTAAACACAGTGATAATGTTGAACCTTTTGAAATGTTTAGGGAGACTCCAACCCATGTGGTGGTGGGCATGAAATGTGTTAAAATTACATGCTGGCAACCCCAAAAAATGCCAATACAAAGTCAATGAGGGTCTTTCTGTGTCCATTTCCATGTAACACACTGTGTAGATATGGAGTCCATTTCATGAATTTCTGTGAGACTGTGTTGAAACACTCTAAATGTTTGGACTTTTAATTGAGATTGTTTTGTTTTATTTGCCAGATTCACATGAAGACGATGCCCGCAGCCATGTTCAGACTTCTAACAGGACAGGAGACACCTATGTACATATAAACGATGGCCAGGGACCGTTCCACAGGACAGGCCATCAGCTGTGATTGGTTATCTTACGGGGCAAACCAAGCTGACATCAGTGACCGGGCGGAGGATCTCTTCTCCCTGTCCATTAATTCCTCTTTTTTTCTTCCTCTTTTCTTTGAGCTGATGACTTCAATTCCTCATCATCTCTCCTTTGTCTGTGCTTAACATGCAATGGCCATTTTATTGACATGAGATGCTTTTTCCATCTGACCAGCTGAAGAGACAGTGTGTGCGTGTGTGTGTGTGGTGTGTGTGTATGTGGGTGTGTGTTATTTATTTGTCCTGTCTGTGCTTTTCAGTGTCACATCAGTAAGAACACGTGGACGGACTTATCGAGTGAATGTGTCACAATTTATTTTTTTATATTCATGTAATGCAATATGATACTTCTACTATACTCCTTGTATAGTTTCATTTTCTTCTCTGTTTATTTATTTCTCATGTAAATACATATTTTGCTAATACTGCGAGTGAAGGCGGTTGAGGGGGAGGAGCCACAGCTGCATTGTAAATATTTATTGAATCTCGCTGTTGAATTGAAAGCGGTCCGTGATGATGGCAATGACACAATTAAATGCCGGATGTCGTAGTAGTTGCCAGTGAAACGGGGAGTGAGTTAAGTGTTTGAAATGTTGGGTTTAAATATGCTACGGTGATATGATGTACATGTGAATCCAACCAATGCTCGCAGCAGGGGTTTATGGGAGAAACGCCATATCCTTTTAATTTCCTTCATTTTACGGCAATACTCAAGTTCAACCTCTGGAGTCTTTTCTAAATCTCATGTACAAACACTCACAAACATTTAAACAACAAGCAGCCGAGTAAAACTATTAACATGCATCAATTATGCTTTTGATATCAAAGTCACGTGTATGAAAACTGAAGTTTCTTTTGTGTGCTACTCTACTGTATGTTCATCTTTAGTGTTCCTGACTGAAACTCATGCCTACTATGAGTGGATTGTGAATGTAACTGTGTTGTGTGAGCTGTCCCATTGCCATAAGCAGTATTAGAATGTCTGTACATAAAGAGAAACTTGTCTAGTATTGTGCTCATGTTAAAACAAAAAGGAAACACACAGGTTTAGTCACTGCAAACATCTTCCCACCTGTATGTTGGCTTTCAGTCTTGAGAGGGAAAGAACAGAACTGTGAATCACACACTGTGACAGAAACGAGCCTTACCGCCAGGTAAAGCTTTAACAATGCATTGTAGTAAATTTTAACCATATGAACATTATCTGTGTGCATGCCTCGTAAAGTAGTTTCATGTCATTGTGGCAAGATAATAAAATCTGAGCTAAACCTGGCTGGTTTTGTTGGACTGGAGCAAACTGAGAACTGGTTTTAAAAAAGGTTGGATTTGCTGTGTGAAAGGGCAGCGTGGGGTCGGACTGGAGGTCTTCTCCTGTTAAAAATTACCTTCATGATTAGTCTGTTTCGTATGGAAGCTCAATGCTGCTTGTAAAAGAAAACAAAAAAGAAAAATAGCTGAATAGTTAGACATTGGAAACATGAGAAATCAAAATTTTGACTAATTGTCTTAAAATTTGCGGCATGGTGGTGCAGTGGTTTGCATTGTCACCTCATAGCAAGAGGGTTCCTGATTCGAACCTGGGGTGGGGGGTCTGAACCCTGAGGTGGGGGCATGGTGGGAGGCCCTCTCTGGGTACTCCAGCTTCCTCCCATCATCCAAAGACATGCAGGTTAATTGGTGACTCTAAATTGGCCGTAGGTGTGAATGGTTGTTTGTCTCTATGTGTGAGCCCTGTGATGGTCTGGACAGCTACTGCAGTGTATCCTGCCTCTCACCCAGTGTCAGCTGGGATAGGCTCCAGCCAACAGGATAAGTGGTTACGGAAAATAAATGAAGTAATGTCTTAAAATTTTAATTTAGTAAGTTAAAGGGTGGGTCTATCTACATTCTATTGTGCTTTCTAACTGAAACTCCCACCCAGCTGTTATCAGTCGATCAGTTCGGTTCTGACAGTCACCAAACAAACTAACTAATTGTGAAGTAAAATAACTGTTTCTGTCAAAGGAGTCTGGTGACTGTGGGCGGGAGCAGCAGCAAAATGTTTATAAGCCTCTTAAAAAAAGACCACCTAAAAATCAACATCAGTTTAAGTGTACGCTACATGAAGATTATTTTTTATCACTTTACCTTGATGTCAAATAGCCCTTTCCCACAAGGGAACTGAAGACCTTATCTATGCTCTCTTCAAAGCCACCAGACTCCTTTGACAGAAACAGTAATTTTAACTCACAGCACATAGAAGCTGCTGGTCTACCTCCTGCCTCAGTCATGTAGTGGGTTTGTGATTGTGTGACTTTCAGAACCAAACTATCGTGGCATCCACAGCGGTAAAGTGGGTTTATATGTAGCAACGAACGTAGCAACATGCGGAAACCTACGTCAGGTCAAATGTAGAAAACATTTATAGATAGGCTACAACATTTGAGATTAAAATAACCACGTCAACCAAAATTTGATATTTTTTTTTTTACATTTGCATACATGAGGGACACTGGAAAGCTACAAAATGATATAAAAACCTCAATAAACTAAAAAATAATGGAGCCGTCCTTTAAATTTTTGACTGATCACATAACTTTAAGTCACTGCGCTAAGTCAAATCAATGAAAGTAAATTATTTTATTCATAATTTTGATATGCCTCATAGTTTTTCCTAAGCAAGACTTTTACTTTCAATAAAATTCAGAATTCAGTCTGACAATCATTATAGGAACTACTGTCTCAGTTTCACGCTACATCCCAAATATACTTACAATAAGCAGGTTTTGAATATTTGGAATAAGAGGAGCTACCCACAGATGCAAAAAAGTAAGACAATTTCAGAAAGATCTTAGAAAACAAACCAAAAAATTAAAACACATTCTTTTGAGGATTTAAAGAACAGGTTTCTTTTGGTGAAGTTTTCAAAGTGTATTTCCAAGTGGTCTGTTGGCACATGTATTTCATCATTTCTTGTTGGTACAAAACTCTACAGTACATATTATATATATTTCTTGTATACTATCTGCAAAAACAGTGCACCATAACAACCACTGTGTAATAATTCTAAGCAGGTTTTGAATATGTTGTGTTCATGGTAGAAAAGTAGAGAGGTACATTTAAAGATGTCAGTAGACACTTGATTTTTGAGTGTTCTCTGAAACTACTGTCCTAATGTTGTAATAACTGCAGCTGATAAGACTCCAGATCGACCTTGGAGAATATAGAAAGTAAAATCTTTGAAAGGAGCATTTTATTTGTGGCATTTTGGAGACAGTTTGGTTTATATTCTTGTTAGCATTAAATGATAAAGTTTGTTGATTTCTTGTATAATAATTGCAAATAACGTGTACTTTGAGGATTAATATATCATAGTACATGTTATGGACTATAACTGGGACAAACACACAGCTATACATTACTACTTTGAGTCTCTAGTTCCCCCTAATGCTGACAATCAGGTGGTGCAGGTTCTGTGGAAATAAAATACAGAAACGAAACACCCAACATTTTATCTTAATTTTATTATTTAAGAATTTATTCTTTTTTTATTACAGCAGCCGTGTGTAAAATAATCATAAATCTAATACAGAACAAATTATATAAAATCATAAAACAATGTTAACCAGTATAAAGTTGAGGACCTGTTATAATTAGTCGTACCGTTTGATTTCAGTTACGTCTCTAAACAGCAGGCGACACAGCAGTCAATTCACAGTGCTATTTATTATTAGTGTGTCTCTTTAAATCGGCTCTGTTATCTGTCTTAGGGTCAATGTCCAGTGTGTGTTTATGTTGTGCTGAATCACTCTCAGGCGGGTCGGCTTTGTTTCACTGCAGCGGGTCAGATCAGGCCTTCTGGTCGTTCTTGTCACACTTTAACATGACCTTTATCCCGATACCCTGACGCGTGGTCTCAAAGGCCTGGGCTGCCTGCTCCAGGGGGAAACGGTGGGTGACAAGGGGCTTCACGTTCACTTTACCAGACGCCAACATGGCGATAGCCATCGGCCAGCTGCAACACAGCGACACAAGCGTCTGACCTTAGAGTTCAATCTCTGCTGTATGATGGTTACTTCAGCCATCAATAGCCATAAATGATCTGATTATTACTCTGCAGTGGAAGAGCCTCCAGTTTTGCTTTAAACATCTGCTTACAGAACAAAAAGGGCAGTTAATGGCTATTTTCTTACGTGTTACAGTAACGGAAAACTCCTCTTATGTCCACTTCTCTTAAGGCAGCATTGACCAGAGGAACAGTTACCATCTCAGGGGCGACACCCACCAGCGCCACCACTCCTCCTGGACGTGTTGCCTGACAGGAACAAAAACATTTAACTGATTATTTATGAGTCTGTGGATACTGAGGCTCTTTGGCATTCATTCTTCACAGTGTACTAGGTATAGTATAAATAACAAGCAGTAAAGGAGAAAGCAGGTAAAAACAGCAATGCCACACTGTAAAAGTACTGCATGAGAAGTTTAAATCTTGAATTCAAATTGTACATCAAGTATAAAAACTAAAAGTGCCACTGTGAATGTTTTAATATTAGAATATTATCACAGATGAAGTAACTCAAGCTGTCAGACAAACTGCAGTAATGCCCTGAGATACAGTGGAGGTGAAGTATAATGTTGCATGATATGGGAACACTCGAATGAAGCACAAGTACCTCAGAATTGTAAATTCAGTACCTGAGTGACTGTACTGTTGTCTATAGTTGTTCCGAGTTACTTCATATCTCTGAACACAACTTTAAACAGAGTGGTCACATACATAGATGGCAGTTTGAATGCAGCTCTCCACACCAGTGCATTCGAGAGTAATGTGAGGCTGAGCTCCCAGCTTGTCCTGCACAGCCTTGGCCAGCTGCCGAGGTTTGTCTCCTCTCGTCACCGTCACCTGGAAGTCCGCACCCAGCACTTTGGCCATTTTCAGACGCTCTGGGAACAGATCTGAACACAGCAATGGTGGGTAAGAGACGAAAAGAAAAGACTGAACAGAGGATGAAACCAGAATCTACTGGTGTGAAGCTTCAGTTGAGAGAGATGTTTATAAACTGTGTGTGTATGTATTACCGGTGATGACGACCTGTGAGGCCCCCATCGCCTTGGCCACAAGCAAACAGACCAACCCGATAGGTCCTGCGGAAAGAGAAGAAATAATAAAGATGTCTCCTGCAGATACTGTGTTAAAGAACAGTGTGTAGAATTTTAGTGGCATATAGTGGTGACGACTGCAGACTGCAACCAGCTGAAACTTCTCCGTTGTGCCAAGTGTGAACAGCAGGTAAGGACTCCTTCAGGAGGTTTTTACCAGGAGCTGACTAATTCTCAGAGGTCTCCTCCTCCCCAAAACAAATGGACAAGGTGATTTGAACTGGTAAATTAACTGAATAAAGCAGTTTCGTGTTTCTCCTATGCTGTTCCGCTTGTAAAAGATGGGCCTCTATCCCAGCAACTGCTCGTGTGTGCCCACCTTTTTTGTCTGATAATTCAAGATACAGCATTCAGGAGGTTTTCACCAGGAGCTGAATTGTCCACAGAGGTCTCTTACTCCTACACACTGGACCTTTAAAAGTTGACATAATGTGTTTGGAGCATTCACACTGAACTTATACTGTGACTTCACCCTGACCGGATGTAATAAGCTATTTCACCTGGTAATGCTTAACACAGGTGTCTCATATGTGTATTAGCTTGTTTTTGCAACACAAGGGATTAGTTAAATATTAAGTCTCTTACAAGACACTTTAAGGTTCAGTAGTTTTTCACTCACTCAAGTTTTGTTGAGTCAGGATGATTCTCACACCCACTGATGTATGCCAAATTCCTCACTTGCAGGGACACGTTAATCAAATGCTGCGCAATAACTGCCCTTTTGATAAGTCTGCAGCATGTCCTGAGATGCAGCCTGCAACACTTTGCTTTGACTTGTTTTATTGTGTGAGCTTAGAGGTGCTTTGTTTTTACCTGCACCACAGATGAGAACGGTGCTGCCGAGGGTTACTCCAGCTCTGCGACAGGCGTGAATCCCCACGGACAGAGGTTCAATTAGAGCTCCCTCCTCGAATGTCACATTATCAGGCAACCTGGACAGTTAGAGAGAGACACAGAGAGAGAAAAGAAGAGGAAAGAAAAGGATACACGCAAAGGTTGAGCAAGAGAGTCAGTCAGGACATCATGCAACTGTTAGGTAACCTCTGATGCAAAGCCATGCAATTCTGAAAAAAAAAAGTTACTTGTAACAGAAGTTGGCACTGTGCTTGTAGAATCGGCACAAATTTCCGTCGTCGGGTGGCGTGGCACAGAAGAAGATGGTCGGAGACAAGTTGTATTTTCCGTTTTTGAAGAACTCGTCCATTTCACGGGGCACGCCAGGCTCAATTGCCACTCTGTCACCTAAAAAATACAAGGTGATGTTCATAGCAAGGACTAAGTGAGACCTTGCATGAAAAATAAACCACCACATCACAATGAATGCATATGGTTAAATGCATTAATGCAGGTACAGTTTGTCAAATAACCAAAGTTGCAATAACTAGCTAATATAACCTTTCTGTTTAAAAGCATGCCAACATCTCTTTTAACAGATTCATGAGACTCTACCTTTGTTATTTCCCAGCTCTGACACAGACAGACACACACACACACACACACACACACCACTCACCTACTTTCAGGTGCTCGACTGCTGATCCAACCTTTACCACTCGCCCTGATGCCTCGTGTCCCAACACCATGGGTTCCTTGACCACAAAGTCTCCACATCGGCCACTCTGCCAGTAGTGAACATCTGATCCACAGATTCCAACAGAGTGCATCTGGAGCAAAACATCTGGGTGCAAAACACGACACACATGGCAGGGACGGTCAGACTTTTATTAGTGTATACACTTTGTCACCTCGTCATAAAAAGACACTACAGACAACCTAATTTAAGACCTTGAAATCATTGCCTGCATCCTAATTTGACTGATTTGCTCAGCAACTCAATAAAAGAATTAAGCGAAAAAAAAAAAAAAAATCTTTTCGCAAACTCCTGCCCATATTTAGAAGAAAACAGGTCACATATTTTCACAAGACACACATTTTCAGAATTAAAAGAGCAAACCCAAAATTGAGCCTACTTCTGCACAACTTGAAGCTCCTGCAGAGCAGCCTGGCAGCTGTTGACATGTAGCAGCTTTGAAGCTAAGAAACAGATTGTTCAAAGTTTATCTACTATTTTGATTGATGCATTTTATTCAACTTATTATTTAACTAATTTTCTTTTAACACATAAAACAAGCTTCACCAGTTGAATAAATCATACCATTGGGTCCTAGCTCCGGGACGGGGCGATTTTCCTGTAAGAAACAGACAAAATGCAAAATAATATTTATTTTTATTTCCATGCAATAAAAGTTGCGGTGTTACTCTAACCACCTGTCACATGCAAATAGCCCGAGTGTGAGGTCTGTCCCTTACCAGCCGGAGGTCTCCCGGCGCGTGCAGCACCACGGACAGATTTTCCTCCGCCATGACAGACGCAACAGTGAGAGCACACTGACAGCAGGGTGAAGATGAACTGGACAGATGAACTGAGTCCAGAGGGAGATTTCTGAGTGGCAAAGTGCAGAAAGCAGGCAAGCAGCAGGCTGCACCTTCCTGATAGCGGGGCGGTACCAAAACAAAGCACGTGATTGGCCAAAGCCCCCGGAATAGTCCACTTGGTAGGGGTGTCCGGTACCACGCAAACAAATTCAGCTGCACTCATTAAAATTACTATAACTTGTGCTACAGCTCGATATTACTTTGAAACAATTTTACATTACGTTGATATTAATTTTAAGTTACTATTGAGCCGTTATCATCGTTATGTCGTGATTTAATTAGCGACAAAACCCTTTAACTTGTCGGACTATACTCAGTCCAACACGACTGTCCTAACGTGTTTGTATTGAAAAAACTGCATTATGATCAGTAATGTGATTAAGATAAACTTTATTTTACTTATTTTACTAAATTTATTTATGTGATTCTGAAGTTTCCCCTCTTTCAATAGCATCTACTCTGCAGAGAAAAAACTTTGTCTACAAACATTGACAAAGTCTTTCTATATATAAAAGAGTAAACAAGTGTAAAGCATTTCCATTATGGTATATTTGTTTGTACAATACACATTTCATTTGTTACATGTGTCTAGTTTAAGGTGTAGAAACTCCAGCAACACTTTTAGTATTTAGAACAACTTAAATTTTTACTTAAAACATATATGCTACCAAAATATTATCATTATTGTTATTATATTATTATTACTAAAATCAGAGTCATTGTAGCTGTGGTCATGTCTGCCCTGCATCTCTCTCTGTCTCTCTTAGTCTCTGTCTTTCCTTCTCTTTTCGTATAATTTTGTCATATGGACTAGGGTAAATTTATTATGTTGATCTTTTCTGCACACATGACATCTAATACACGTCTGTCCATTTTTCCTTATCGGCTGTGAGGGTCCAAAGACAGAGGGATGCCGTATGTTGTAAAGCCCTCTGAGGCAAATTGTGATTTGTGATGTTGGGCTTTATAAATAAAAATGAATTTACTGCAAGACCTGACATGTTTCAGCTTGTCAAAAGGACAAGCCTTTGTCAGACCCTGATGAAGGCCACGAGCCAAAATGCATTGGTCTTGCAATAAAGTTGTTCTAAATACTACAAGTGTTGCTGGAGTTTCTGTGCCTTTGATTTATCTCCCTTCTCCATGCACCTTTAAAGTAGGTGAAGTTGCTCCAGAGACCCTCACCCTGCTTCTATATGGTTCTTGTTATCCATCATTCTGTGATTTGTACAGTTTTGAGACAGGGAATCAACAAAAGACAATCAACAGCTTAGACCTGGATACACCTCATTAGTAGTAAACTAAATGCAATGATTATAGATTGTTTTTGTGCATTTTTGTGTGACTGCAGTTAACACTACACAGCTGCAAGCTGTTGAGTGAACCTAGTCAGCTAATTAACAGGGCTGCAGGATGGAAAGACGACTTGGACAGAACACTGTGTGCTGTTCTTCTTACATTTAGAGAGTATTATTCAGTAAGGCATGACTGCAGACTAAATTAAAGCATGTTGGTGCACGTTTAAATCCTGTGATACCTCTATGGGAGTAAGTCTATCTCCAATATGTTGTCATACCAGAAACTGAACTGTAACTCACACACTGTAACACAGATTGGAACAAATTATGTAACAACTGTGGATTCATTTGTACCATTTGCCTTCTCAGTGAAGTTTCATTTCATTGAGCAGCGAAAAAAATAGGGACTATGTTAGAGGGATAATGAAATAATGTGGACAAAATGACAAAATTAGATCAGCATTACACTGATTTATTTCATATTAGTGTTTAGATCTACTCTGCATGCACAAGTGCAGACAGGCAATGCAAACATAATACACACATATAATGAGTACTTTAACAGTACATTATCTACAGTTTGCAACTGTAACATGCTTTTTCTCACTGAATGCTTGCTTATGTGTGTGTCACGCAGCAGTGGACTTCATTTCTGCTAATATATTCCCCTACATCCTAAACACTGGACCTCTGAATGCTTCAAACAGTTGCTGATTAATTTTCTGCCGATCAAATTATATATTAAATAGGGCTGCAACTGACGATTATTTTCATTGTCGACTAATCTGTCGATTATTTCTTTGATTAGTCGACTAGTCATTTTATCGAAAAATGTGTTAAAATGTTGAAAAACGTCGCTCTGTCTCTCCCAAACCCCAAAATTATGTCATCTAATGTCTTGTTTCGTACTCACGCCAAAGGGTTTTAGTTCACCGTCATGGGAGAGTGTGTACAGCTGCCAATATTTGAACGTAAGAAGCTGCAATAAGAGTATTTTGGGGTACTTTTACAGTACTTTTCTATGAAAAATAACTCAAAACGATTAGTTGACTACTAAAATAGTCACCGATTATTTTAATAGTCGATTAGTCATCGATTAGTCGACTAATCGTTGCAGCCCTAATATTAACTGACTGATTGCAGCTCTAACAGTGTTTTGTAATGCCAATGTAGGTCTAACTTGATCCAAGGTGCAGTTACAGATCCCTAAACTATATGTGTGGTATTTATGTTAACGTTGTACTTTTCTCCTTTTAAACATAATACATGTCTTTTTAATTATACCTACAGGCAGATTTTGTCATTACTTTTTTTCACGATGTAACTTTACTGACTAGCCAACATTAAATTATACAGTTAGCATTACTTAGCAAGTGGCTAATTTAACAAGTAGGTTAGCTTAAATTAACACACAAACGTTGACGTGATAATGGGTTACTTACTCCAAAAGTTGTGGTATGTCTGTGGCACACTAGTAAATTGTAATTTTCACCATTTTCTGACATTTTTCTGAAAACCAGGCAGACTTATTCCTAAACATAGCTACTGTCCACTCTTATGAAGCTGTTAGCTTTTAAGCTACTGACCGTGCTATCCAGCTAGCTGCTGTTTTATTTCTTGTTTTCTGCTGCTCTGTTGTTTGGCGCTCAAACGGCTCTGCTGCATTTAAGTGCTGTCAAATACTGTAGGAATGTTTGCGACCGGCCGCCATGTTGGAAAAAGAACCGAGCCTCACCTGCTGATCAGTTGTAAATATCAAAGTATTTCACTTCCGGTCTGTCTTTGGGATAATTTCACCGACATGTGCAAGGTAAGGGGTTTATCAGCATAACTTCTCCTCTCCAGTAGCATGTGGTGCTAAAATAATACTGTGTTTGACTTGTTGAAATCTAATGTTTTAGTTAGCTGGCATTTTAGATAGATGACAGATAGATAGGTGTATACTTTAATAAATCTCAACGTAAATTAAGGCACACAGCATCAAAGTGATAGTCTTGTATTGCTACTAATACAGTGAGCTCTTAGTACAGTAGATATGCTAATGCTGGCAGTGCAAATGTAGGTGGTTGACAGTGCAGGTATTGCATTGTAAGGTGATTAAATTAAAGTGTAAGAGCAGTGCAGGAGTGATGATCAAATTTAGAGCATCTGTTAGCCTCTCCATTTATTTATTGCTGCAGCCCCACAGCAGTGTTTTGCAGTACTTCATTTCACCATCAGATGGTAGTATTTTGTAACATATACAATTAAACAGAGTCATGTTTATCAGAATCAGAATCAGAAATACTTTATTGATCAAGGGTGAAATTGTTTTCGTTACAGGTGCTCCTTACAAGTGTAAAAAGAAGAAGATATAGTGCAAACAGAAGTGAAAATATAAGAAGATAATTTACAAAATATATATGTAGAGACCTCACACATAATTTACAATATATACAGGAACCTTATATACAGACTGAACAATGTAGTCAGTTATTGCACAGGTTATTTAAAAATAAATATGTTATATAATTTATTATGAGTTGGTGATAGTGGTGAAACAGTCCAAGGGCAACTCAGAGGGAGGAGTTGTACAGTTTGATGGCCACAGGCAGGAATGATTTCCTGTGGCGCTCAGTGGTGCATTTTGGTGGTCTGAGTCTCCCACTGAAAGTACTCTTGTGCCTGACCAGCACATGGTGGAGTGGGTGTGAGACATTGTCCAAGATAGTTCGCAGCTTAGACAGCATCCTCCTCTCTGACACCACCATCAGAGAGTCACACGCCATTCCCACAACGTCACTGGCCTTACGGATCAGTTTGTTGAGTCTGTTGGCGTCCGCCACCCTCAGCCTGCTGCCCCAGCACACAACAGCATAGTTTAGTATACTATATGGCTTTTAACAGTTAAGTCTAACAATATATTTAAAGTAAAATCTTGTATTGATCAACCTGTGAGGATGCTTTTAATTTCATTAGTGCAGCTGCCATTGAATAACTACAGAAAGTGTATTCCCATATTTTCTACATGTAACCTCTGGATGCAAAGCCATGTTAACTGTGATACTGAGCCGGTGAGTGAGTGACTGGGATTGAATCATACTGCATCTTTCAGTTGATGAAACTGCACACGGGCGGTGATGAGCTCAAGCTTTTAATTTATCCACAGAATCTGATTTTTATTATTATTATATTAGTGAGCAATATTCCAGTCTAGTACTGTTATATCCAATGCTGAAAAAAAGAAATGTTCTGTTGGAGGTAAATTCAGTGTCTTACAGATGAAAAAGCTGATAAATTGTTTAATTTCAGCTGTTATGTTATCGATTCTCACTTGTCCACAGTAACATCCATTTCAATCCAGTTCATTTTTTATCAATAAAGCCCAATATCACCAATCACAATCTGGCTCAGAGGCTTTACAACATACAACATCCCTCACAGCACATAAGGAAAACATTTGCATTTTATTTCTGTCTATGGATCACAGAGTGAGGCTGTGATTCAGAAGATTTGTGAGTGAGAAGACAAGCTTTAAGGTTTCATCGGTGAGCGTGTATAGATTGTGTTCCTGCTCTGTTATTATACCTGAAGGTGGACAGTGAAGTGTAATTGTATTTCTATGTGGCTGGCTAATATGAGACTGATAATGTATCTCTGCCATTGTGTCAGTGTTGTGTTGTAGTTTTTCTGAGTTGTACTAGGTGAGTCATTCCTGTTACGCAGCAACATTTCAGCCCCATAACTTCTGCAGAAATGAAGAGGTTTCATGTTTCTTTGCATTAAAAATGAACAGGGACAAGTTAGCATTAGCTCAGTCAGATCCAGATTAGCTAGCTAACATCTACTTAATCAAATGTTTTTACTTTATCAACTCTTTTCAAAGTTTTGTCTGAAAGCGTAGAAATGTAAAGAGATTAAAATCATGAAACATTAGAAAAAAAGACATTAGTAAAGGTTTATGCTCACCATACTTTTCTCCTTTCAGCTCCCTCCAAAAAAACATGTCCTCTCCTGCTTCTTCTTCTTGGGTTTTAATGGTGGTTGGCCACCGCTGTATCAGGTACATTGCTGCCACCTTCTGATTTGAAGTGTGGATCAGAGAGTAGAGCCTATAATCATGTTTCTCTAAGAAAATAGAAAACTGCACTTCAAACTCCACTTCACATGTTCATTCATGTTTTCCAGCCTTCTTGGATCCTTTGCTTCTCTCATTCATCCCTGTTACGCTCCATGGATACATGCACAACTGACCCAACCTGAAGCTGCTCACAACAACCAGGTAAATGCTGTCCAATGTTTTTAAACTGGAATGTTCAAGTGTTACTATGTTAAAAACTGCATTTTGTTTCTTGACCTACCTGTTCAAAGGTTGAATTGACTTTAATCCACAAACTGCGAACAATCAACAGGACCACATTAAAACAAATAAAAGCACATGAAGACACGTGTGAGGTCGCCCTCCTGCAGCTATCAAAAACACAGTACAAGGATGGAAGGATTCATTCACAATAATGACCTACTCGCTTTACACTATCCCACTTATTACACAGCGTCTTACTAAAGAAATCAATTATTTGACACAAAATAGTGATTAAAAAATTATTTATTTAATTTAAAAATGAATTTATTGTTTCTGCTAAGCGTCCATGCTCAGTATCTCCAAAATGGCCAACTTCCGTATTGATGACAAGCTGTGAAAATGCTCTATAAAACAAAGAATATTTTAAGTATTTTAAAAGCAGTTTATTACTTTGCACTGAGGACATGTAAAATATAGCCGGGCATCACGCAAATGTGAATTAACTTATTTTAAACGTGCATTCTAGTGTTTATGTGATAAAGAAGACCTCCTTCTGCGCAGTGATACAGTTGGCGGATGTAGTTCGGTAGAAAGAAAATAGTTCCTACACTGAACTGCTCACAATGAGGTCTGTGGATTAGCTTGAGAAATCGGGTCATGATTTCTGGAAGAGACGTTGTTGCTGAGTTTTTCAAATGTACTTTTTTGGCACTGTGAGCACCACAAGCTGAGTGACATCTAGTCTGACTGGGGGATGTTCACATGCTGCGTTTTCTGGGCCCTCAAATCCATTGTTTTCAATGTAGATGGCGGCAGGTGCGCTCAAACACCAGAGTGACGCCATTGTGGCATGCACGTGTTCCTGAGCGCCCATTTTTGTGCCTGCCCTGAGATAAAGAGAGTTAAACTTTTGGAACGCAGCAGTGTTATCTTCATGTGATGAGGAACAACCAATCACAGCCGACAGATATTTTTCCCTTCTTCCGTAAATATGGAAAAGTTGATCATTTTGGTGCAGAGCTGCCAGAGCTTTACATCTGTCCCATGAGAGACAGCGCCTGGAAGATCGGCCCTGCACTCAAGATTTCAGATAAATAAATTATGATACAGTAGTTGTTGGGGTTGCTGAGCAATGTCGGACGCAACCTGACGCCGCACTCTTGAAAGCTTGCACAGAAAAGGCTAGAGACTAGGCTAGCTACAGACTAGCACCCAGCGCCTGACCTCGTGTTCTCCAAGCAGTTAAATACACAGTATGTGTACGGCCCCCTTTACAGGAGAGAAGACAGACATCTCTACGGCCAATATCTCCGACACTCAGCAGCTAGATTGATGAATAACACTACAGGTAAGAGAAATATGTATTTTGGGGTGAACTGTCCCTTTAATGTCAAACTTGCTATTTTTTAAAATGATTGAGATATTCCACCATCACTTCACGTACGCCCTGCCAACTGCAGACTCTTTAATAAATGTTTTGGACATGAGTGTTTGAGTTAGTGGTAACACCTCTTTCAGGACTGAGTGTGGAGCGTCTGCTGTGTTGAATGGTGAGATACACTTATCATCCACAATCCCCACGAGGCATTGGTAGAGACAAATGGCATCCTATCAATCACTGCACTCAGGGTTCACCTTTTTTTTCCTAAAGGCATATGAAACAGCTGCTTTTCAATAGGAAGACAACGAGGAAGTTATCTTTTTGAGTTATGCTGAGTGACTCCTGGGTCAATTCAATTTTTCTCACCATTGTATTTTTCACCTTCCCTGAGCCTCGCCTACATCACTTATTTATCGTCGGAACATCTTGTAACCATAACTTCATCGAAAACCACACTCAGGCATCAATAGCACAAAAAAAAGCAGATAGTACATTTCAGAAAGGGATTTATTTATTAAAAACAGCCAAAGATCCTGTTATAAGTAGTTTTATTATGAAATATCTATAACCCCAAGTTATTATCTGTACAGGAGGAAAAAAAGGTAAAAAATACAAACAGCTCAGCGTAGACCAGTTTCAGTTTTATTTTTCCAGCCATATCTGTGTAGTCCTACCTCTGATATTAGCTGCCCTGGGAAGTGTGGTCATCCACCAGACCAATCATTTTTTAGAGAAAAATTTAAAGTAAATAAAGTATGTAAAACACAGAGCATCCACAGGACATGTTTTATTTCCGGCTGTTAGTGTGTACATTGATGCGTTTTAAAATATATCTTCAAATCTAGAAGCTTAGAAATGAGAAAAACAAGTCTTAAAACAATTAAAAGAACAATCTAAAGAGATGACTGGTAACTATACAACGCTTATATACAGTCAAGTAAAATTCCACTGCAGCGTGAAGCTAAATCCAAGACAATAACAAAATAGTGCAACTTAAATTACATTTTGTCTCATTACCTCAGCGTCTCTGTTGGAGAAACCAACACAGTGGAAGACCTTCTTTTAGGATTTAAAAAAACATTTTGAAAATATGAGAAATGTTTGAAGAGGACAGAGAGTTAATATCTTCATTAAGGCGTGATAGACTGATACAAACACGATGCTGCTTTACATCCGTTTGGCCACTCGTTTTAACTGCTGGGACGTTTTATAGAAAATGGACTTGGATTTCTGAGGTTCGAGCAGGTTGAGGTTTCCTTCAGAAATGCTCCTCACAACTCGTCGAGGCTTGTTTTCCTCTGAACCTGACGACAGACACAAAACAAGGAGTAGTATCAAGATTAAACAGAACTACACCTCTACGTTCATGATAGCTCTGAACAAATGAGTTACATCTTAGACTTTTAAATTGCTTCAACTCGTAAAAAATACTCATTTAAAGTAAAATAAATCTAAAATGATAAGTTAAAAATAATAAAATTAAAACTATTAGCTGGCTTAGAGAGCATGTTCTGCCTGTTAACTCTGCCTATTGTACAAACATATATCCTTTTCAGTTGGGATGCACCGATTTAACAACTGCGCATTGGTGTCAGCCGATACTCGCTTTGTTGACTGCCGTCAATCCATCTGCAAATGTGATTGCCTTCACTAATATTTACCCATTGTGTTGCTTTAATATTGCGCATGCTAAAAAGCAGGGCTCAAGACTGGTATCTTCCCGTCGTACTGGGGCAATAGAAAAAAAACAAAACAAAACAAAACAAAACGGGCTGAACAGATGCCGCGTTCCATTTATCTTGGAAGTCCGATGTCGAAGCTGAGAATTACATCACAACCGAATTGATCATGTTCCAGTTGTAGATTTTAATAACTGGTAACTGGACGCCAAGATGGCGCCTATTCATTCCAGTGGAGTTGCGTATACGCAAAAGCTTGCGGGATTACTTCTGCAGTATGCAGCCCACTGAAATCGGCCCAGGACGTCACAATCGGTGCATCCCTAATTTCCAGCAATAATACATCACAACCCTTTCATCACTTTCTTTCAAGACAATTGTTATTTTTCAGATTTTGGAAAAGAAGATAACTGGCTTTGTACGTCACTGATTCATGAAGTCACGTATAATGTAAAGAAATAAGAGGCTTGATTCTGTCACAAATAAAACAGGCAGTGTTTGGAGTTTAAGACACTCAAGACAAAATAATTCTGGTTGCACTTTCATGAACTTTACAGCAATTCTCTCAATACTGTAAAAATGAAAAACAGCCTTGGTTTGTTTAAATTAAAATCTAATTGAAAACACATTTTTCAGAGTATCTGCTGTACGTTTGAACTCTTGGTCCTAACAGTCTGTAGTGAGATTTGTTATGACTCTATATGTATTTTGTCTTAAGTGTCTGGATTTCTTCTGCATCTGTGTTTTTCCGTGTTGACACTTACCAGCAAAGCGATGCACTCTGAGTGGTCTCAGGGCCACCGAGGGGTCTTTCTTTATGCGCTTCGGTGCTGAGAAACCCTGTGTTAACTCTGCTTTGATGCTGCTACAGTGAATAAAATGGAAAGGAAAAAAGAAAAAGAAAAATGCATTCAAACACAACATCAATAGGACTCCCTCCAGATAACACTCAGAGCTGGCTATTAATTTTACTTTGGTGACATTTCTAAACAGATTTAGTCTCAAATAATCATAAATATATTGAAATCCACTGCCTGTATAAAATGAGATCATGTACATGGATATAAGAGAAAAAGCCAGAGGCACATTACCTGTTAAATTTACGCTTTCCTTGTGCAGCAGACGTCATGCTCATGTAGGTCGGGTTGGCTCGTCTCACCTCTTGTAAAGACGGCATCTGTTGTCTACAGAGCAGAGGTTCATGTTACCATAATATCTCTGCTGACTGGACTCCTCATAATACGCATTCCTCTTTGTATTCAATATCATGACTAAAAGATAAAGTACCATATGACTCATCATTTTGTTTGTGTTTGTATTGCAAAAGCTACGTGAATACAAATCTGAAGTTTTGATATGCGATGCTTTGTTTTGATGCACCTGCATTCACACATTTGGATATGCAAACTTAGTTGTCTCTCTGATAAATCTGAAGCGGCATTTTGCTTTCTCATGGCTCCTTCAGGTACAAGATGGGATCAGTATTTTAGGGTTGAGTGTTTCTGACAGGAGTAAAAGACAGATTTGGTACATTTGGTATATTAAACATCTTTTAGCCCTTTCTAATCAGTCTGTGGCTACATATCCTCTGGTAGGTTCATACTTGCTGATGTGAGGTTTAAATTCACTAACACAACATTGAGGACAAGCTACAACCAGTGCGCTGCTGTCTGGGTTTAGTTTTGGCCCCAAAAGCAATGCTAAAGTGAGCACATATTCTGCTGCAGGACTCGACCACACTGCACCAAATGTTTGTAGACTGACCGTAACACTGAGCGAGTCTATGAGCTGCTAGTGGCGTCTAACATGTAGCAACAGTGTGATTAGGAAAACCTACCTGAGGAAATCAACCTGCTAAAATCTACATCACCTTTTATGTAATTAATATTAACCTTTAATTAGCCTTCTGTAAATGACCTGCCTCGTTACTGATCAGCCAGGTCTCTACATTTGTTTGTTTTTCTCTATGCCCCCGTCTGCTACACTTTGCATGACCCTGCCCACAGAACCGCCACTCACCCACCCTGCAGTCCCAGAGATCACTTTTCTACAGTTACCAGAGTAAAATGGATGCACAGTTTCTTTCTTTCTTTTTTATTTTTTAGATTATTTTTGGGGTGTTTTTGCCTTTAATTGGTAGGACAGGTAAGTGTGACGGGGGCGAGAGAGAGGGAACGACATGCAGCAAAGGGCAGCGGGCTGGAGTCAAACCTGGGCCACTGTGGTAATGGCCTTTGTACACGGGGCGCCTGGTCTATCCTGGATGTGGTTTCTTGAAATCTTTGAATCTTCTCTTTTAAATGTGCGTTCATCATTTAGGCCCCGATCAGACAGAGCACCTTGTGGCTGCTTTTTGTAGTTCTTTTCAATGAAAGTTAAGCGTTTTACCGGAGCACCCTGAATGCCTCGAGTTTGAATAAACGCCCAACAATTTTAATTTTAATTAAACAAATGCGCATATATGTATATTTCTCTGTTTATTGCACAGAAGCTTGCTTGGAAATTTGGTAATTTATGCTGTCAGACAGTAGTGTTTAATTCAAAATGTGTGGTAAAAGAATTATCCAAGTTTAAGAGACATGAATATTGAACAAATGTTAAATTACGATGCTTTTTTAAAAATAGAGTGCGATATTTTACCACGGTTGGCAAGAGCTACATAAGGAGTGTTTTTCCATCTGTACAAATTTCTTAAGAAACACCAAGAAAAACAAGTGAGGACGTCCCTGATGTTTTAACTCCATTAACAAAGTTAATGACATTTGTTATTTGTGTCTGATATTCTTATTTAAAGCTTCAGAACAGATTCCTGGTTTTAGATTTTAGCCCTCATTACACCTCATTGCTAGTTGACACATAAAGAAGGAATGCTGAATACATTTATTTTGTTAAATCTCCAAGTCTGCCGAATAAACGCCCATCACAAGTGACAAATTAAATTGCAATGTAAATTATATATAGTGCTTTGGTGGCAGTTTTGCAGATAGGTTTCCTCTGATGGGCATTTTAGGAGGTGGTCCCTGTTTCCTATCTGCCTGTTTCCTCCACCTAAAATAAAGAACAATCACTAACAGTTAATAGACAATAAACAAAGCAGCAATAAAATTAGTTAAACCTAATTTACAATGCACATTAATAAACAACCTAGACAGATTAACTTAGTCACAAAGGGGGTTTGAAGAACTGAACCTGGCACTTTGACAGAGTAAAAGCCTTGAAAAAACAACGTGACATGGTCCTGTGTAAACACATTTTCACCAAAGTTAAAACTGTTTTGGTTATTTCACACTAGAGACTCCTGTTTTTTTTTCTGTGCTCCTTTCACTGGTTTAAAGTGGGTGGGTGATGTGACATGCTTTGTGCAGGCTCACTTGAACAACTTACTGGGAAACTTAATGGAACTGAGCCATCGTTAATGTTATCAGTTTCACCAGTGCTTTTCTTACTGACAAGTCAAAATGTCTGCTGTGAAAATGGTCCATTGAGTTTTCCTGTTGATGAAAAACACTCAAGGATATTTTTACAAACCTTAATTTTGATTGTTGCTAATTTAGTCATGAATTTTTGATTTTGTTGAGAAATACTTAAAGGGACAGTTCACCCCAAAATCCAACATATATATTTTTCATCTCACCAACAGTGCTGTTCATCAGTCTAAATTGTTTGGCTGTGAATTGCTGAGTGTTGGAGATACTGGCTTCAAAAGGGATTTTGTGAACAGCTATGCTGCTGTTTAACCAACTTAACTTGTGTTTCTTTTTCTCTTGTCTGTACAAGACACTAAGCTGCTGCTAAGCTGTTGGCTACTGATTGGACAATTGCCTGCTTGTCAAGACATTAACATCAGATCAAATAAACCTTTGATGCGTGAGACACCTGGTTGATTGTGAGCGCAGCACAGAGAAAAAAAAAAAGAGTTACAGAATAAACAGAAATACAAAGGCATGTGTGTGACTTCAGACAGCAGTTAATGTTAGGTCCTGTTTATATGACAGTTTTGGCTGATTGTTTACATGACCATGACGTTTTGGGTGCCTGAAAATGCAATGTTTTGAAAACCGGTTCCAGTGTGCGATTTTTTGGAGACAGCACCGTCTCCGTTGTCATGTAAACTTGCAATATGCAGTTCCTCTGAAAACGGAGACTTTCCGCACATGTGCTTTACTGTTCCAGTCACTGAGCATATGCGAGAGAGTCGACCATCACTTGTGCTGCTCACCCTGTGCACGGCGGTTGTTATCAAAACGTTGTCGTCTGAACGCGGAACTTTTTTCAAAACAAAAATGAAAACAATTCCGTTTTCAGCAGATCGTTTTCGTGTAAACATGGCCTTAAAGACACACTGTACGTTCCAATCCCCAAACTACCACACTATATAGTATGCCAGAAAAAGATTTAGTACGTCCCAATACATAGTAGGTGAAATGCAGTGTGCCAAAAATACCAGGATGTTCTACTACACCCAGTCAAATTTTGCAGTATGCAAGCCAGCATGCCTTTCTGGCTATTATGACCCATAATCCTCTGAGCAGCGGACGATTCGTCACATCGACTGAGCTGCAGACAAATGACTGAATGACAGCTGTTTAACAGCGGTCAGAAGTCCCAATGATGGATGACAGCGCATTAAAGTAACTGATGACCAGTCAAATAGTAGTAATAGGAATATTGATTGTTTAAGTGAACAAAATAATCATAAATATCACAAACAACAAATGACGCAATATAATAAAGAAGTTAGAAGTAGCTAGAATCTACAATCTATGAAGTTATAACCTAAAAGGTGAACTACATACAGTGCAAAGTAACAACAGCAGAGCTCTCTGAGTTGATCTCCATCTCTGGCAAACTCAGTAAATGGCCTGCTTTTTTTTTTTTTTTTTAAATCTCCAAGGTAACAGAAATAAAAGCAAGAGGGTCAAAGTTCAGGGTGTAAGTAGTATGTCCCCATTGTGTGCACACTGCATGCAACAGTACATACTTTCTAAGGGCAGCTGCAGCACCTACTGAAAGTAAAAAGAAAAAGTATACCATTCAGAGCGCACTCACAGGCTCAGAATTAAGACGGCATACGTTTTGGAGAAAAAATGTATTTGTTGCTGCCAACTAACTGCTCTGTATATCACAGAGGTTAATTGTATAATTATGCTAATATTGGCCGCTGGTGTAGTTGTGCTGTAACACTTTAACAAGGGGGGGCAGTTAAAAACACTGGCTCACTCTCCATTGCTGGAAAGAGCATGTTGAGATAAATTGTTTGGTGAACAGGAGGCAAGAAAGTGCGACAGTTTTTCGCTCTGAACCTGATTTATAAAAATGTATGGTATGTCTACGGTCAGATTGTGATGTTATATCAGTTTGGGTTTCTGCTGTGACAGCAGTATTTTCCTCTTCCCCAAAGTGTCTGAGCTCCCATGACTCTCAGAAGGGAGAAAACATCTGCTGATAGCACATGAAGTGAGTCTTAATAATCATATACACATCTTAAAACCAAAAGAAAATTGAAGGCATGAATATAATACCTTTTGTTAGTTATCTGGTTCCCTTCCTTGGGCTTTGGAGGATGGAGAAGGTGGCTGGGTCCTGAAAAGTCTGTGGACGTTGATTCTCGACAGGGACTGCCGTTGCTTATTATGATGGTTGCGTTAGCTGCAGTTTGATCGTCATTGTCCAGAACTTCAAATGTCATGTTGGGATCCATGGTGCTGGAGGAGCTCAGTGGCAGGGCCTGAACAGTTTTTTGAGAAGGTTCTGGTGTGCACTGGAGTGGGAACATGCCCTCCTCAAACACTCCGGCCTTCGCGACGGTCCGGGGGCTTTGTGGTGGCAGTGATGCAGACAGGTTTCTTCTGATGGACATTTTGGGACGTGGTTCCTCTTTTATATCTGTCTGTTTTCCTCCACCTTAAAATAAAGAACAATTACTAACAGTTAATAGAAAATAAACAAAGCAGCAATAACATTAATTCTAATATACAATGCACATTAATAAACAACCTAGACGGATTAAGTTTGAAAAAAGCTGATCGTAGCACTTTGACAGAGTAAAAGCCTCGGAAATATCTTTTACTATCAGTGACATGGTCCTGTGTAAACACATTTTTGCCAAAGTTAGGACTGTTTTGGTTATTTCACATTAGAGATTTCTGTTTTTTTCTGTGCTCCTTTCACTGGTTTAAAGTGGGTGGGTGATGTGACATGCTTTGTGAACAGCTTACTGGGAAACTTAATGGAACTGAGCCATCGTTAATGTTATAAATTTAAACTGTGCTTTTCTTACTGACAAATCAAAATGTTTGCTCTGAAAATGGTCCATTGGGTATTCCTGTTGATAAAAAAAAATAGTCTAATCTAAAATACATATTTTTTCCTCTCACCTGTAGTGCTATTTATCAGTCTGAATCGTTTTGGTGTGAGATGCTGAGTGTTGGAGATATCGGCTGTAGAGATGTTTGCCGTCTCATATCGCCAATGTCTCTTTCCAGAAGTTACAACCCGTTAACTCAAGATAATCCACAGACCTTGTTGTGAGCAGTTTAATGTAGGGACTCTTTTCTTTCTACTAAACTATACCCACCAACCGTATCACTGCGCAGAAGGAAGAGTGCATCTACTGCTAGCTCACAGAGCATCACTGAGGTAGCTAGCATTGCAGCTCAGCTCAGGAGAGACATTACTGTGGAATTTACTAATGTATTTTTTCACCAAAAGCTGAATGCCATCTAGTTCCATTATATCTGAGAAGGGGCAGACATCAATATTTCACAAAGGTTTTTGTGTTACATTTCCCCAAAGGTTCCATGTGTACAGTTTTCCCTCTATAAAACTGGTTGCGAGTATTCACATCATTTCATTATTCATGTTTTGGCCAGGACAGAATGTCTACAGCACGACTATAAATCAAATTATATTACATGTCTGACTTTTATTGTGTATTTTACTACTCTGAACAAGTCATTTTACTTAAACAGCTAAAAACATGTTCAGCAAATAAAAAGCAACACGGCAAAGTGAGAATTTGGGTTTACGCAAAAACAATTGGAAAATTTATATGGCACATGAAAAACACAACTTTATGAGCCGCGTGTTTCGCTTCAATAAAATGTAGCATCATCTCTTGACGGGTGTTTGGCCAAGTGTGATGGATTGAGTGAAAGGTGACAAGGAGAGAGGTGAATGATTGAGGGGGAGGGGGGATTAACAGGCACGCAGGGGTTTTAGATTAATGACTACAGTATGTTAGCATGACGGGGGAGAGAGCAGAGTAGATTTACCTTTTGGTGATGGAGCAGCGTTGCACAGCGATGCTCTTTTTGTGCGCCCCTCTGCGCCTGAGAAACAAAATATCATAAAGAGATTCAAGGAGAAGCAGCATCAACACTTCACACTTTCAACAACACAAAGCTTGAAAAACCTCTGCAACCCTGATGTGGTTTTGTGCCATGTTTAATGGCAGTAATTATTATCAGTAAAGGTTTGAAAAGTGCCATCTTACTTTTACTTACTGAATTAGAGTTTTAAAGTCAGTCAAAACTATTCCCTGCCCCTTTGAATAAAACGCTGCTTTTGGACATGAAAATGTAAAAAATTACCAAGGTGAAACGCTTTCCAACACTTAAAAGAGCTATGATTCAAGGAGTTTTCATTGTGCAGAGTGTACCAGACATTCAACCAGTGCAGCGAATTGTAAGTCTATCTTTTCTTTAGAAAGAGTCGATCTGGGTTTTGTACAATGTTCAGGAAAATCAAATCACGCACAAAAGCCAAAGCATGATGCAGGGTGCAACGTGGCCCAGACATGAAGTCAGAAGAAACAGTATTCATTCAAAATGAATTGCACAAAGATCTAATCAACCCGGAGTGTTTTGTTCTTATACAAGCACTTTATAGTCTTTCAAACTTTAATCCACGATCCACAGGAAGCTGACAAAGTATCTGTACTCAGGATTTGTCAGATTCTTTCTATTACTGATGATGAATCTAACTGGGGGAAAAACAAACAAACAAAAAACACACTTTCTAAGAAGTGCCGACTGTAATACAATTTGAAATAATCCAGCTGTGGAACAGAATGATAGGTGCAGAGTTTACTGTCTCAGTGATGATAGACATTATCACAGTATTGTTAGCCAGCTTTGGTTTGTGCTCCACTGTCTGTCATGTCTTATATGTCATCAGGGCCTGGTGCTGCTAGGTCATGCAGACATGACAGTTAAAAATGAACTGTGCAATCTCATGGGTCCCACAATACACACTAGGCCTGGACTGATGCCAAATACACTGCAACTCGCTGAACTACCTTACAGGACACCGGAGTTAGCTATTTAAAGGGGACCTATTATGCTAATTTTCAGGTTCATATTTGTATTTTGGGTTTCTACTAGAGAATGTTGACATGCCTTAATGTTAAAAAAAATATATATATCTGTCTGAAACACTCAGTTTAAGTGCCGTTCTCTTCAAACCCCCTTCCTGAAAAAGCCCACGCTCCTCTGACTGGTTGGCATTTCTGGGATTTCTGTATCTTGGCTACTCTGCACTATCACTGCAGCCGGGGAATGACTGTAACTGAAGATAGTGGTACTTTCTATTGTGAAATATAACCAGTAACATTTTTTAAACTAACATCTTCATAATTGGATTAATTCCAACAGGAATATGATCCAAAATTGGGAAGAAATGAACAACACCAGCAACCAAGATTACATGTTTCCCTGACATTAGCATGTAGCTACATGTAGCCATGTGGGCTATGTAATGTAAACACTTGCAGTAGTGTGCCTGGAGCAGATAACAACATAAAGAAATCCGTTACATACTGACGTTGGCTTTTCTTGAAAGTAGAGAAAAAACATTTGAGTATTTAGAATAGTCTAAAACCTGAGTTTGTTTTGCTCACAGGAACTACTCCTACATTAGTCTCTGTAAACAGATATCTGCATTTGTATAAAGAATCTGTAGGAGACAGGAAAAGATATTGGTATCAGAAATGTTCTGGTTTCAGTTTCTAGTCTGGGTAGTATTGACCAGTCACTTCTGTAAGACAGGTAAAAACTCCGTGTGGAGAGGTGAACGTACTGGCCGAAATTCTGGAACCCACTGGCTATCACCTGACAACAAGTTATCATTGTGTTTAAAAAAATTAAGATGGCAGTCCACAAACCAATGGGCGATGTCAAGGTAGCTACGTCTATTATTTTATACAGTCTATGTTGAGAACGGAAGGAGTGGATCTGGTATGTTCTGCTTTAGTCATGGCTTCAAAGAATATTTGCTGTCTTGGTGAGCACGAGTGTTGTTGATTTACAGTCCAAGTTGAAAGGCACAGTGTGATTGGTTGAAGCCTGTATGCGTGGTGCCAAAGCTTAAAAAAAATAAAATAAAAAGATCTCATTCTGGAAAAAAATTACATCTCTTTTTCACCACATAATATTTGCTTTTTGTACAAAAGTAGTCATGACAAAAGGAACAGTTGAAAGATAAATTTTAGACTTAAGATTGTCAGTCAGACAAAAACAGCAATTTCAAGACATCATTTTGGGCGCTGGGACTGTGGACATTTCTTTATAGTTTTTTTTTTCTCCTAGGCTCAATAATTAAATAAAAAAAAGATTGGCAAATTAAATGTGAATACTCATAATCTGCCACACCAAATTTTCAAACCTTCACTAGTTTCATAATTTATCCAACCAAACCAACTAAACGTATGCTGAATAAACAACAATAGAAGAATAAATAGGATGATAAAAGTATGATGACTTACTGCAGGGGCTATTCTGGTGGTACAGCAGATGTGAGAAAGACAGGACGGGTGCCAACTCGCTGCGGCTCGCCTCACTTGCTTCCTGCGACTCGTCTCCAGTCCCTTTACCTTTCAGCTGCTGCTCCATCACTTCCTGGTCGGCCCAGACCACACCTCTCTCCCTCAACACAAGGTGCTCTAGTTCGTGGTTCTCCATCTCATCTGCGGCTGTGACCTGCCCAGTCTCACGCAACATGGAGTAGTGTCGACTATAAGCTGGCAACAAGATGTTCACCATCCTGAAATGCAATGGAAAAAATAACATGGAGACATTACTTCCGGGAAAAACTACGAGTCTCAGTGAGGTGAAGCGCAGTTTCTTCAGCTGCTCTGAATAATAGTTACTTCAGGAACAACTGGTTCGCAGTATTGTCAACTTACTTCTGCATGCGCTTGTTCTCCTGATCCTGCAGTGCAGCGAGCTCCACCATCTGCTTGATGTGTTGTTTGAGATCATTAACCTGCAGCTCAAGTCTGTGGCAGTGTAGGCCCTTTTCTAACACCTGAACAAGGAGGGAGAAGTGAGTTCAGAGAGCAGAAATAAGGAGGCAAAGGACATTCTAACATAACAGCATATTGAATTAGCATGCTGGTGGGCAGAGTTTTAAAAAAAAAGAACAACTGGCTGTTGTGTGAGGGATGAGTAGGGTATTGATTTATTCTCTTCAGTGATCCACGAGTGAGCTGGAGAAATAAAATGAGCACGGTTCTAATTACTGGGAGAACAGATGGGAAGAAAACAAAGACAGTCACGACACCAGTAGAAACACAGCCTACCTTCCAAAATAAACAAACAAAAAAACACCAAGCGATGAGTTTTGAAGGATGTAACCCACATTATGAAGTTTTTCTCTACATCTAATCATGCTCGTTTGTCTTTTTACATTAACTCAAACTATTTCATCCGGTCCCCGAGTTATGTAATTTAGTGTCTAGTTTTACTCGCTGTTCGCCTCCACTGATCTGATGTTGTTCGAATTTGTATAAACATGGGTACAAGCACTCGGTTTAGACAATTTCAATTAGGGAAAATCATCCCCAAGTACAACACAATTTCTCCTGCATGCAGTTGTTATAATCAGAAAGATGGAGGTTACACAAAACATTGAGGCAATCCTGTTTTTTAAAATCATTAATTAAAATTATTAAATAAAACAACAGGTGTGAAAAGTCTATATACCTATACACCAGTAAATACAAAAGGGTCAGTTCGTTGTACTCACCTCTGAGGCCTGATCATTCGACTTCAGCAGCTTAATCTCATTCTCGACACGATGAAGCCAGCCGTCATTGTCCAGGAAACGTGTTTCTGCCTCCTTCAGACGTTTACGAATGTGCTGCTGCTGAGTGCGTAAGCTGGCAATCTTCCGCTCGTGCTTACAAGTGGCCTATTCAAAGCGACGACAAAAAAATGTCATTTAAGTGATGTCATGAATCGTCTGCTGTTTGTTCTAGTATTAGTAGCCCCACTCTCAGGTGATTTGGTCCCTCAGTTTGTTTTGGATGACAGTGAACCATTCTGCAAAGTTTGGTGCCAAAAATTCTTCAAAATTCTCTTTTTCTACTTTAAATGGCAGCTACAGCTGGGACTAACACTGGGACTCAAATGGCAGAGAGGAGCCAGGAGCTGGGGAGCAGTGACCCTGTCCTGTAGTGGCGTAAATGAGAGGCCAAGACAACTATAGAGAACAGAGAAGTGAAATGATGACTCAGCAGCTGTTTTTCTGCGGGGATGATGGAATCTGTGGATAGCAGCATAAGCATCAGCTACCTTCTCAGTCTTGTCTTTGGCACAGAAATATTGGACCTGCAGGTTGTCCTCCTCGCTGTAGCGCTGGCGCAGCTCATTCTCCTTCAATTGCCTCTCCAGATCCAGCTGTTCTTTCCTGATTTGGGCCCGGCCCAAGAAGATTTGCTGCAGAGCTTCTGACACCCTAGAGAGAGGGAGGGAGAGAGAGAAAAGAGTGATGCTCATATGTTACAAGCTTTGCCTTAAAAGGGCTGAATTAGTGAATATCAAACTTTAGAAAAATGGTCTGAAATCACTTTTCCTTTCTCATTTCATAGCACTGAAAGAGCAGGTCATTCTAGTCCCATCGTCTTTGCCATTAAAGGAACAATCAATGCTTCTCATGTAAACAAAATAGTTATCCTGCAATAACATGTAAATATATTTGTAATTCATACTGTTAAAGTTTATAATTTGGCCCCTAAAATCAGATAAAGGGTTCCCAAACATTCTCATGGAGAAAGTTTCCATGACTTTCCAAGGACCCATAATAAAATTTCCACAACAAAATAACAATGTATAACACAAACATTGCAGTATCTCAAAAATGCAGTAGAATTTAAAAGAAGTAGGGGGGCACAGCATAAGTATCCAAACTTTGGGATTCGTGACTCTACAAGTCCGATCACAATCACACAGTCACAACTTTATTTTTCTCCGAGTAGAATTTAAATCTGATTTGTTTTAATAAAACATACTAGCCAGCATACATAGAGTGAGAGACGGAGCACAGGGGGAAAATGAAGACGCACACAATGGTTAATAAATCGTCAAACATCAGCAGGTTAGAGCCACGTTGCGTCAACAGCTACAGAAAATAGATTCGCTTTTCATGTTATGTTATGCAGAAGGTTGTCCATGGAAGATCACTGTAACTCCTAATTTCTTCACACGCAACTAAATTCTATAACCTTTCCAAAACTTTCAAGAATTTAACAATGTCCATGACTTTCCCTTGCTTGAAAGTGAGTTTGTGAAATTCCATGACATTTCCAGGTTTTCCATGACAGTGGGAACCCTGTAAATAAATAGGAATACATGTGTAGCGTAATGGAATCCATTATAATAGACTTAATAAACTGTCTTTGTGCAGCTTTAATATTCACTTTTAGATGATCCTGTCACTGAGGTGTTTGCTCTCTGGTCATTCAGGAGGCTGTAGTGGTGTTGTTTTGGTGTTTTCTTTGTCCATTCTGATTTGCTTACATGGGATGGAATTTAAGAAACCTCTCTGAGTCTAACACAGCTCAAGAAAACATCGCCATTATCAGTGATTCAAGACAGATGTGATTAGAAGCTGCTCTGCCACATCAAAAGAGCAAATTTATACGGAATGCTGAGCCAAGCGCTCTTACACACCATTTATTTGTGTATTTAACACATCCTAAAAAGGTCAGATTTAATACTTTAATTGAAACCAGTTTAAATACAGTAGCACAGCTAATAAAGATTATGTAAAAGTGTACCAATTAATTACATCAAATGTTTGCATGACTAATATTATTCTTTACAATTAATGATAATTTAAGGCTTAAGTCAATCATTAAATGATGCTATAGACCTTTTATTATATTCAGGAGCTTCTATAAGTTGCCATTTCTCTTCGGACTAAGTCAGAAAGATATTCTTAGCGATATGATGTATGTATGTATTCCTGGAACAGAGTTGAGGTGATATCCAGATTGGATGCAAGTGGCTGTCTGGTGGAGTTAAAGCAGGAGGAGAGACAGGAGAGGCATGCAGGTAAATAAGACTGGAGAGCTGTCGCTGAAATGTGACTGCACTCTTCAATGTAACTCCAGTGACGTAGGAGACATCGTGGCCTTGCTAGACTGCTGAATTTTTAATAGCGTGAGAAGCGTGCAGCCTCTATTCAGAGCCTCTCACTGTGCGAGTTGTGAATTCTGATGCCAGTGAATGAAATGTGTGGGAGTCAGACTCATTCAGCTTTTCTGTGTCCCCCGCCCCCAACCCAAATACCCCAACTGATGCCACTGTGAGCCTCGAAGATGACTAGAAGGGATGCAATTTATCTGATTTATGTAAAACAAATTAATGTGAATAAATCATCTGGATTAAAGTAAAGGCACTGCACAGCTGTCCCTAGCAAATTAAAACTCCACATCTAAATAAAAGATAAGCTAACATTGATTACAGCAGTTTAATCAAACACTAGTATACTGTTATATACAGAGGTACCTATTGTATATTTGTGGCAGGTAGAAAATAAAAATTAAGTCGCTTTATTTTTTCTTAACACAAAACTGTAAACAGCAGCAATTTTCAGGCCTGATCCTTTGGCCTCACAGTACATCTGGGTTTTACTCTAAGACATAAAATGGTCACTGACTACATAGCTGGATTGAAAACCAGCAATACTCAGTCATATACAGTGTTTTTAAATGTGTCACCCTGTTTCAATAAAGATGTATAACATGTAAGCACATAGCAGCAATTTACATAACAAAAAGTAAAACTAGAATAAAGCTTTCTCTACCTTTAATTGGTCTGAAAGCTCAATTAATTACCAAGTATATTCTCTATCTTGTAAAGGGTCCTTGGCAAAAAAAAAAATTGAGAACCTTTGCACTACATTAAAATATTGTGAATCTAGAGCCACCAGAACCAGTTGTACGACCACAGGTCCCATGAATGTATCACCACTGTGCAATACACTGAGAAACACAGGCTACTCTGTCTGCCTTGCAATCAGTGTCTGTATTGTGATTACAGTGTTTACAATGAAAGAGTTTATGACACATAAAGAGGCAACTACTGATATGTCTCAGGTAACACACTGAATCACTCTTATGTACATGCTTACCCTTTGAACTCTGCTTGTTTCTGGGAAGAGATCATGTTAGAAGCCCCAGGGCACCATGTTCTTCTCCTCGTATTCTTTTAGTTTCTTCTTCAACTGCAGGATCTTTAGAAATGCAACAGAGCATTGAAATAGCAGTCAGAAATGAGA
The DNA here is from genome assembly GCA_019142605.1 of Cephalopholis sonnerati. Classification (NCBI taxonomy): domain Eukaryota; kingdom Metazoa; phylum Chordata; class Actinopteri; order Perciformes; family Serranidae; genus Cephalopholis; species Cephalopholis sonnerati. The sequence goes on from JAGQAX010000001.1 coordinate 29,585,405, forward strand.
AAAAATATGGAGATTCTTTTGGATTTCATTTTAAAAATGAGCATGGTAGTGTTGTCGTTTCATATTACCTCTTGCCGTTGCTTCTCACAAATCACCACATACTGGCCAATGTGACTGTCCAGGCTTACAACATTACTCTTCAGCTGATGAGTAAGGGAAGAGAGAAAATGTGATAATTAAAAAAGAATTCATACATCTATTGTCCAAGAATCACAACCATTAATTTAAAACTACACCATGACTTTAATACTTACCGAGGACTTAATCTCCTTGGCCCTGTTGGCATACTTCAGTGTGTTGTGGGTGTCATCATATGACTTGGACGAGGGGCTGACATTGGCAATCATAACCGTCCTGCAGTTGCCCCCCAAGGAGTCTTTAAGTATACGCGTCAGCTTGCTGTCCCTGTACGGTATATGAGTTTTCTTACTCTGAAACAAATGAGAAAAGATAACATTAGCCCAAGAAATGAGAACATCTGATGTTTGGGTTTCAGTATGGAGTGTTCATTTTAGAGTAAAAACAGGGAACAGCCATCCACAAAAACCAGTCTGGAGCCTTTCTGCATCTGGTCTGTGAACACAGCTCAGTCTGTAATAATGGTATTAGATAGACTACAGCTGCTTAGGTGAGTCACAATCTCGTGGGCACTGGGATTGCAGAAAGTTGCATTAAAGTTAAGTAACAAAGGAGTGTAAAATGATCTCTTTTGGGGTTAGCAGCTGTGCCTGCACTTCTCCCTGGAAAAACCCCTAGCCTACATCTGGATTCAGAGACCTTGGTCATGTCAGGTCCAGGGAGTGTCAGGATCGCCGTGACAATTTGAGAAATCTCGTTATTCTTTCAGCCCAGTCGGTACTTAAAGTAAAATCAAATGTTTGTTTTGATATCATTAATTTGGTAATCTGCCACAGGTTCAGTGTAACTTGATCCCTTGCACCTAAGGCCCTGTTTACATCTGGTATCAAGATGCGTTTTGGGTGATCTGATCACAATTGAACAGCTCTATGTAATACATTTTTAAATGTGTTGTGACTGTGACATTCTTTGTCATCGATCTGTAGCTGGTCCAAACTAAACAACATATCAATACAGACGACTCAGAATCTAAAATTCTGGTATATCCGAACTTTGTATCTGCAAATAGACTGTACAGCATCCTGTGTTTTTCTCCTTGCCCTTTTCTTCTGAAGTTCCGCTTGTCATTAATTTGTTTTACTGTCTCTGTATTTTATTATTTTTATCAGTTTAAATGCTCGAATCTTGATTTTTTTCCTTACATATAAAGCATTATGTAACATTATTTCAAAAGTTTTTAAATAAGTCACCATTCTAACTTTAACGAGGCAGTGAATCATAAAGCTGCATTTCATCTGTCACCAAGCTAACCAGACACTAACAGATGCTGCTGTGCACAGCTGTCCTCGCTAACCAGGAGGTGTCTTCTGTGCATCCAAAATTCTGAGTGTTACAACATCAAGCACAAAACACAAATCGCTAATCTTAACTTCCAGGTGTCACTGAGACCTCTGACAGACTGCTGCCCGCAAATACAAAATATGAAACACCATTAAAACATTTAAAGGGAGACCACATTTTCCAATTTCTCTCTTTCCCCTGATTTCTCTATAACTAGAAAAAACAAGTCCACATGTTGTTATCCGGAGTCCCAAAACAATTAAGAATTTCTAGGAAGTGGGCACCCTGGTACTGGGGCACAACGATCTTGGAAAATGTGAACAGTGTTTGCAACATAAACTGGTCGTGTAAAATGTTGACTTACATTCCTTGACTATTATTTGACCAGAGCATTCATTAGATCTAAATTACACGGATTTTGCAACTCTGTCTGTTACCTACAGTATATGTAAGGTAATATAAACTTACCTTCGGGTCAGCAAGAACATTGATAACATTTCCTAGGGCAAGGAGTGAGCGATTGATGTTAGCACCTTCCCGCAGACGAGCCCCTTTGGCGTTGGTGGCGCTGGCTCTCTCTGAGCCTGCCAGATCAATCAGGCTCATTTTGGCAACGCAGACATTAGGATTGAGGCAGGCCGTTTTGTCCTGCTGTCTTAAATATATCTGAAGAAAAGATTACAAAACTGTCAATTTAAGATTATGAAGAAGTAAAGAGTGATGCATTGTTACATGCTTGTAGTGAAACAATAACTCAAATACTGAAGATATAAACTGAAGATATTAGTAACTGCCCACTAAAATTGCAGAATGGGAACCATGTGCAGTTAAGCTTTGGTATTTATGCTTTTACTTTAACTAATTATTTTCTTTTTATGTTGTTATTCCACGTCATGACATCTTGCTAGAGCCTAATTGTCCTTTGGGATTTTAATAACATTGCATTGAAATACCTGAAATACAGCATGGGACCGAGAAGAGGTTGCATTCATGTCAGTGGGGTGCTGTGTCCTGTTGCGATTACCAGAATCCAGAGCCTCAAGAATGTGCTCTGCAGATTTAGGCTGTATAGGAGGGAAAAAAAAAAAAAAAGACAATGTCATCGATGGTGTGTGACCCAGTAAAAGGCCCCATCTGGAACCACCACAGTGTAGTTGCAAACCACAGCAACAGAACAGTGAGGATGCTTAACATTAAATAGTTTGTGTATCTAACCCAGTTTTATGGAAAATATCTGGACAGTATTTTCTAAAAAATGTGACAATTAAAAATGTTTTCTTCAACACAGCCTTTGTTTATTAAGAGAAAGGAAGCAGATAGAGATTTTTTTTCTGAATTGTAACATTTGTATACACATAGCTAGTCATAGTTACGCCTAAGTTTTTTCCTACCTGGGCTATCTCCCTCCTTAACTCTATTTTTTTATGTCTTAACACAGGAAGTACATTTTTAAGTATCAGTGCCTCCAGGGAGTCGATTTCTTATCCTCTACTTTTGTATGACCTCTATTAAAACACATTATGTATTGCAAAAGCAAATAATGGAAACCTGAATTAGGCTGTAATAAACTGACAATGACACCAGTATTTAAATGTTATGCACTCAATGATGCTCTGTGGGAGTGTGTGTGATTCACATTGCTACTAACCTGATGCAGTGTGAGGCCCTGAACAACCACTCCCTTAGAGCTGTCCTCTCTGACTGCAAGAGGGCCTACATTAGCCAGCAAGTCTCTGATCTGTTCATTGTAAACCTATAAACAAACAACAAATATAACTGCAAACAGATGCAAATTCATCAAAACCATTCCAAGGGACCAGTCAAAAATGTATGATGTGGTTAAGGCTCTGTGAGGGATAGGAGACAACATCAGAGAATAACTTTGACACAATATATTAACAAATTCTGCACCAGTCCGGAGAACAAAAGGAACAAAACAAGCAATAAACATTCAGATAATCACCTCGAGATAGGAGAAAGCAACAGCAAACTCTTTTTCCTCCTTGGCATCGTCCATGCGTTTGAACAGCTCTGTCATGGTGCGGTACATGACCCCAGGGTCATTTTGCGAGCCTAACATAGTGTGTGTCTTGCCTGCTCCAGTAGCACCATAGGCAAACACTGCAAATAAAAGACAAATTTCAATGCAGTAAAACATGTATATAAAATCACAATGCTTATTGCAGCAACAATAGCAACAGCTAAAACATGAAACTTACTTTGGCTAGAGCATAGCTACAAAATGTGATGTGAAAAATGGAAACATCAAACATATTATATTTGGAAATGAGGCCCAGGAAAGCTGGCGCTCACTGTGAAAAGCCTGGCTTAGGTGAACTGAACTGATAGAAATGAAGATGTTCTGATCAGCTGATATTTGACAGAGGGCCTACAGTACATTAAAATGTTATAACAGCACCTGACAAGCTTTACGTCACACCATTAAACTAAATACAATTTTAAAGTTCTTGAAGACAAGCTAAGAAGTAAATGTTAGCGTTTACATCTAGTATACACTCAGCTGACAGTTTATTAGGTAGACCTAGCTAAATGTAATGCAGTCTAATACAACCGTCCTGAAATAAATCCCACCTTCATGAAGGTTATAATGTTCAGTTTGCATTGAAACAGTTTCAGAGAGGTATTGATCCATCTGTGTGATCATTTGAGGCTGCATGTTGTGGTGCTGTTGAATTTTGTTGCTGTATATTGACAGGTGGTTCCACTATTTTGTCCACTATATCCATGAATGATGCTAGGCTAAGTAACAGAAGCACCTGTCAGTATGATGCAATGCGGTTCAACAGCCCCACAAACTAGATCCTACAAAATGACTGTAAAGTTGAATCAACACCTCCCTAAAATTGTTTTAACACAAACTGAACATGATAACCTTCATGAAGGTGGGATTTATTTCAGGACGGTTGTATTAGACTGCATTACATTTAGCTAGGTGTACCTAATAAACTGTCAGCTGAGTGAATACTCCTCAGCAGGATCAAGATTTTCAGCTGATCCAGGCATCTTTCGATGGATCAATGATGAGTCTCTAAAGCCAAATTTGTTTTGAGTCCTGTTTACAGCGGGTACACTAGCTGTCAAATTTACCCATTTGTGCTGATTTAAAACACTGGAACTGTGCATCGTTGTGAGCTAGTTACCAGCAAGTGAACCCTGGAGCACACAAAGTAAATTAACAGCAGCCAGCAGTTTCAATTAATGATACAGCAGCATGAGTCAGCGAGCCATGTTGAGAAAAAAAAAATTAAATTAAAAACACGGCTCTTACGAGGTGCTGGTGTGGCTCATAACTGCATTTGACCTTCAGTATTTGGTCATGCTAGGGTTGAAGAGAGGCAGTCAAAAATCCAAAAAGTTTACTACCACAACATATTAGCTCACTTTATTTTGGAGGCCTTGAAGGCTTGTGGGACTTTTTTTTTTTTTTTTTTTACTGTGCTACTTGCTCTCCCTCGCAATACTTTTACGTCACCTTGAAATAAATTTTCTGATCCATTGAGGAAGGCTGAGCCGTATTATGAAACAGTATTATTTATTAGACCGCTCCTGGTTTTGGCCACAGCAGCTGACTACATGCAGGGGTTGTTTGTGTGCAGTGAATTGCCATGGATGTGCTGGCTGAAAGTTGTAGTGTAGTGTGGCTACTGTACTCTTGAACACCTGTGGTGTTTTGGTAACACATCTGTCACATCTGATAGAAGCACAGACAAGTTCAAAAGCAGAGTGTTTCCCTAAACTAGCAGTATAACTGGACAGGGCCAATACACTAGCTGTTCCTGTTGATAAGCAGGACTACAAAGACATCACAAGGGACCACAAAAGCATTGCGAGAAAACGCAGAAGTAGTCCAGAGAAAATAATAATAATAATCCATACTTTATAAAATATAAAAGGGAACCATAAGAGGTGAGGTGTGGTTCATGGTATATTGGCTTAATGTGGAGTCATTCAGCTGTTAAATGTGTTTAAATTGGCTTACTAAATTTCAATGTAGGCCCTCTTCACCCTCAGGGTGACTGTATCTGTTGTATTCTTGAGGAAAAAATAAATATAAACATAATTTAGATAGGGCAGCACAGTGGTGTGTTGGTTAGCACTGTCGCCTCACAGCAAGAGGGTTCCTGGTTCCATCCTGGGTGCAGGAGCCCTTCTATGTGGAGTTTGCATGTTCTCCCCATGTCAGTGTGGGTTTTCTCTGGGTACTCCAGCTTCCTCCCACAGTCCAAAGACATGCAGATTAATTGGTGACTCTAAATTGTTTGTAGGTATGAATGTGAGTGTGAATGGTTGCCTGTCTCTATGTGTCAGCCCTGTGATAGTCTGGTGACCTGTCCAGGGTGTACCCTGCCTCTCGCCCAGTGTCAGCTGGGATAGGCTCCAGCCACCCCCGCAGTCCTCAAGAGGATAAGCGGTTAGAAAATGGATGGATGGATAATTTAGATACTGAATATTAAAGGAGTCCGGTGGACTTTTTGGTATAGAAAAAAATGTGTGTGATCACATTGAATGCGATCCAATGGTTCAGTTGGGGTGTTGCTAAACGCCAGTATTGATGACAACCGCGATATTTAAAAAATACACCACTGATATTATGTTATTGATACGCACATGATAATCTTGGGTAAATAATCCAGCACCTCTTACATAATTACCATTCTGTCGCTTTGACTGCCCCTCATCTTCCCTACACTTGTATTTTGATCGTAATTCATTTACCAAAAAGAGCCAAATTGCACAATAAATAAAGTTTAAGATGAATTTAATTGATAGCTTTCTCATTATTTTAAATTTTCTATAGATATTGCAATAATAAGTGTAGTGAAAATCTGATATGGTGGCAGACCCAGTTCAGTATATCATATTATGTGATTTTTGTGCTATGTAGCAGTTTCTTTGTGCCATTTAGGGATGCCAACATGTTTGGCAGCCTGGTGCAGCGTTAACACACAGCTTGTATATTCATGCTTGTATATTCATTTATTACCTGTGCAGTTAAATCCATTCATCACACCGTCCAATATTCCTTTAGTTGTGCTCTCAAAGATGTCAACTTGAGTAGAGTCCTCCGCGAAGACGTGGTCAAAAACAAACTTGAGGTCCTTGTTAGCCCTCTTGTTGATGTTCCTGTTTCGTACTCTTTGTGAGCCAAAACATGTGTCCTCCTCCTTGGGGTCAAATATGAGCATGTGGTTATCAACAACCTGGACCACATTTCGACAGTTTTCACGCTTCTCGCTCTCGTTGGGCGGCCTCACCCGAACAACCACCTTTACATGGCTACACACGTCACTTGCCATTGTGGTCCCTCTGCAGTGACGGAAGTGTTACTGAAAAACAAAAACAAAGTGTAACTACATGTGCCACATTGGAACTTGCAAACACCAGTGCATTTTTTAATGATATGCTCAATGAATCACACATATTGAGAAAGAAGCAGTATAAGAGGCAGAGGACAGGAGACGATGTAACTTTTAAATAATATAAGACAACAAGAAGTTTCTTCAGCCTCCCTAAAATGGTCATATTGGCCTACCCTTGATAAACTGCACATTACAACTGATATGCTTGCTAATCAGAGTGAAGTCAAAACCTCATTGTTAGATGACCACATAAACATGCAGGTGAAATTTGCTTTTGGTACAGGTTGTGTATAGGGATGCACGATAATATTGGCATGTCAACGGAATTGGCCAACATGTTTTTTCTTATTTTGCGCAATGAATAAATATTACATACATTTAAAAGCATTGTATTTCATGTCAACATCTGCTGGTGGGCCATCACAATAAGAGTATGCCTGCATAATATGATGCTAACTCCACTACAGAAGACACTTGATGATCACTAAAATTAGGTAGGGAAAAAAGTGGATATATCAATACTGGTGTCAGTTATCGGTCAAACAAGTTGTTACATATCAGCATATTGGCAAAAAATCCAATCTCGTGCATCCCTGGATGTGTAGAGCATGGTTTCAACATTTAATGTCAGTACAGGCCAACATTACATTACTATAAGCCATGGCTGTCCTGTTAAAGGGCTGGGAGATGCATTTTTCAACAGTCCTGCGAAACAAAAATCCTGTTGTTACTGTAATAAAGGTTATAATGTTTTGTTTTATTTTTGAGAGGTCTTGCTACAGACTGATGGCTATTTTAGAGGCTGTAGTCTTCAGAGCTGCTGAATTGTATTGCTTTGTACTGTGACATATGATCAATATCTAACACCATCTAATATTTGGCCCAAACTCTCATCCTCTTTAAAGTTAAACTGTTTGATCCATAACTGCACTATAATCTTACAGTACAACTCACATTTCTTTTGCACTACTTGCACTGTGTCTATTTCACATGCATATATGAGTAGTGTTTTTATTTGAATAATTGTATAGAAATATTGTATATTATTCATTTGCTTTTTGCCCTTGCCTTAAATGCTTTAATCTACTGTAACAGAAAAAATGGGCTTAATAAAGTAGTAGTATAGTATATATATCTGACATATAATAAAAACAAAACAAAACAAACAAAAAACTTCTCTTGTGTCAATACTGTGCATGGGTTTGGCAGCTAAGTGTTTACATGTGGGTGTGCAATGTGTAGATGCACTGGCATTGTGTTTATGTACACTGTCGTCCCTACCTTTGCACTGTTAACAAAAATGATTACCATGCTTCGTTGCTACACAATATAAAGAAATAAATACATTGACATTATAGTAGCTGGGTAGCAGTTTCTCTTACTAAAATCCAAGAAGTAAGTCCACTGGTTCGCTGTGACAAAGAGGCTTAGTAACAGTGTAATACATTCAAACCTTGACATACAGCTAATGACTAATAACTACACTCCAGTCACGATGAACGTGTGTTTTTTGTTGTGAGTTTGGTACTGTTATACCAAACAAACATATCAGCAAATATCTGGATCGAAATGCACATTACAATGGGCGTTTTTAAAAGGCGAAACGACTGAAAGCCAACCTGCCAACGTTAACTTGGAAGGGGTGGCTAACTGCTAGCTAGCTAGCTCCTCGCTCAACTTCCAACGGTAACTTAGCTTTGTAGTCTTTGCGTGTAGTTCGCTGGGTGCGTTTATGTCTTACCTTTTGTCAGTTATGGTTATCTTTCATTTTATGCGAGCACGGTGACGTTTTCTGGTGACACAAAAGCTGCTCGTATTGATGAAATAATTCCACTAGTTTGGATATAGCGAGACGGCCCGGTCACAACTAGCACGACAAGCGCCAATAAATTCAAAAACAAGCCCTCTTCCTCTGTCGCAGCAGATTGGATGTGAGCCGCCGGTCATTGGGCGGATCACAGTGACGCGCCGGACATGCTGCTGCGGAAGGTGGAGCTACTCCCTGGTCTACTACGGTAAGCTACTGTTAACTCCCCGAGGTGTTGACACGTTTCTCTGTCACACTTCACCTCAGCTAAACGTTTTTAAATGTGACTGAATGTCGTGTTGCGTTCATGTTCGTGTTTGTGTTGACGGTTCGTGTAGCTAACAGCGCCCGGTCATCCAACATGGTGGCATAGCAACAATATGTAGAGCAACGCTCTCTCGTCAGGTGTAAAGAGCCCCAGCCACTGCAGATCTAACAACGTTACAACTACTACACACACGTGATAAAGAGCAACGAATGGTGTACTAAACGTTGCATAACACTTCTTACCTGTAAGAGCCACCTCCAAGATATAGCTAAGCTAAACGTTTAGCTAAACACAAAGATCATTAGTACAGCTAACACTGAGCAAGCCTTTAAAAAGCATGTAAGATTATAAAATAGGAACAAATAGGAGAATGTCTGATTTATATTATTTGACTTGAAATGGTCAGGTTACTAGGGACCTGGAGAAAAGGAAAAATAAAATTTGGTTTCCAGTGAGCGCGAGAAACATTTCTCAGAGGTAGCCTAATTGATTGTGGTTGTGCTTCATTAAGCCTCCAGAATGGCAGGAGAGGTGGATTTGTTCTCTTTCCTCCAAACGCAGAATATACCAGATTGTGTCATCAACAAATTAAAAGATGATAAAGTGAAGATAAATGTTAACTTTAGTCACACAACATGTATAGCCTAATGGTGCTTGTTTCTCTACCTGGTATGTTAATGTATTTTTTTGACGTTTGCCTTGCTTCTTACAGATCGACATCAACGTCGTAGGTGTTATGACAGATGAAGAGTTAGGACAGTATATTGTAAGATATGGGGACTGACTTGCACTCAGAGCATTTTATCGTCAAAGAACTGTGACAAACGAAATGTCAGGGGGAGTGGAGACAGTGAAGTCCGCTCTCATGCAGAAAGTGAGAGACAGGCTTGGGGAACAACGAAAAACTCCTGCTAACAGAGACACAGAAGGCCCTGGTATTGGCAGTAAACATGCAGTCAAAGTCACCTGGTGGGCTGAAATGGGATGGCTCCACTTTGAGAATGACACTTATCACCAAATCAGGACAAGAAATGGAGGTCGGTCCAGAAATCAGTAACTATAGGTGACCTGCTGGAGACGGGCAAATCGTTTTTTCCAAATGGACATTCATCCAAAGGACCGATGGAAGACTTCGAGTTTGATATTGGTGATTACAGTCACAATGCAGTATCCCCTGAAGTCACAGTGGGCCAGCTGTACGAGCAGACTAAACTACGAATGCTGCGCATCTACACAACCTCCAAGGCTAAAGATGTAATACAAGTTCTCTCTGATGCATCATCGGACTTCAAGCCCACAGATGAGAGGTCAGTTAAGGACATCAGTCCTCAGTGATTGTACAGTACACAGTCTTTATTTTGAGGATAAATCTACTGTCTTAATTCAATGTCAAATTTATTTGCATCATGAAGCCTGCAAAAAAAACATCTGCTGAATCTCGGGTGATAGTTGAGTTGCAAGAGGTCAAGAGATGTAAATACAATTTCCAAACATATTTGCTGCACTGCTCTCTCCACTTATGTGCATGTTCAGTCACAATAAGTTCAGAAAGACTTGTTTTAAACAGTTGGACAATCATGGCTGTATAAGCCTATAATTTGCTGATCTGCTGACTTCTTTATAGACTAGGACAACGCAGAGATGATCCTTGAGGAACAAAACCAGGAGACATCATCACTTGAGGACTGGAACTGATCATCAAGTGGATCATCCAGAGAGCTCCTCTGATTTAGATCCAGCATCCAGTGGCTCAATGCAGGAAAACCATGAAAAAGTAAGCCCCAGCATTGCATTTTTATGGACCCAGTCTGTGATATACAGTATGGAACTTGTGTTGTATGGAGATTGATTCCTGCCAAAATGTTCAAACAAAACTTTTAAAAATTCAAACAAAGACTGATTAATCAAAAGTTACAGTTTCCTGTAGTGACATTTAGGTTTCACCTGCATGACACAGCAGCTATGTTTAAAATAAATCACAGGTGAAGTCTATGAGGACACAGACATGGGGATTAAGAGACCATGATTGTTGCAAAATAAAACAACCAAATGTAAATCCATCTTAAATTTGAACTGCAGCTAAGATGATGAAAGTGGGAAAAGGCTTTTGAGTTTAATGCTACATTAACTTAATATGCATATACCAAAAAAATCTGCTCAGGTGCAAGGTCTTTTAATCGCACAAATGTGATAATACACATGACGGCTTGGATCAGATGATGCAAAAACAAAGATACGGTAATAATTATATGTTTGGTTTTTTTTTAATTTAATAATCAGCAGAGAGGAGAACCAATCAGCCAATCAAGATTAGCAACTCCTGAGATGAGTAACGCAGAGGTCCTGCATCCCTCATCTTCGGATGATGATGGCAGTCATACTTAGCAATCAACAAGCAGGCATGGATCTGAAGATGACTGTCTAATGCCTGTGTCAAATCAAGATGCAGACCAGTTGTTAAGTGACGAGTCAGATTCCCCTCTTGCCCTTGCCATCCAAGCATCTCTTGAGGACTTTGAAGTACACTTTGGACCCATTACTGGTGATGATGGTGATAATCAAGACTCCACCCTTCCCTGGAATCCACATGACTTGAACAGTATTCAGGTATAGTGTAGATCTAAGTTCTGTCAGTGCTGCAAAAACACTATTATTACTGCCATTGTTGATTCTTTTAAAAAGTTTTTCCTATTCATTATTCTGTCTATAAAATATACAAAACAGTGATAAATTGTCATCCCAAGTTCTGTCACCCCAAACTGATGTTTTTGGATTACTTTTTCATCGTTCATTTGTTCTTGCCTGTTGTCAAGGAGTTAGTTCAGTGGATGAAGAACTCTTGATGATGTCATTTGCCAGATTTCTTTCAGAGAATGAGCGTGCATCACTTGAAAAAGCACTACAGGGCAACATTGATGAAAATGCTGAGGAGGACTTGATGTCTTCTCAAGAATGGGCTCACACTGCCTGCCCTCCAAAGACAACTTACAGGGTGCCATTTTAACAATGGCACACAAAGCTCTTCTTCAAGAGCCAAAGTTCATAATTGACTGTTTCCACTCCAGTATTCACAATGCTGTGCCAACACTCATAACCAAAGGCAGCCTAATGGAGCTGTACAAATCTAAGAGGCCAACTAACAAGAAAGTCGGCGAGATGATAAAGCCATCAACTGACAGCCTAAATCCACAGGAGCAGACAGCTCTTAACCACCTGCTATGGTATGTGAGAAGCATCGACCATAGAAAACTGGAGATCTTCTTGCGCTTCTGCACAGGATCCACTGTACTGTGCAAAGACACAATTAACTTTTAATAGATAGTGTGGTTTAAGTCGCAGGCCTGTAGCACACACATGTGGAGCTGTTCCTGAGTTACCATGCACCTACAGCTCATACCCTGAGTTGCGTAAAGAGTTTGACAATGTCCTGTCTGGAGACTGCTTTACAATGGTTATTGTGTAGTGAATGTAAGGGATGTTACACATGTCCCTCTTCTACTGAGATTGTTATGGCATTTGTCTGAAACAAACTGTTTCTGCAGATTAAATTTGTTTACATTTAAAACACTTTATTTGTTCATTCATGTATTAAGAACACATTGCTGCATTACACTTAAAACTGAATCAGACAGTTTTAACATTTTTTGTTTTTCTTATTTTCTTATTGTAAATGATTTGGCTGTAATATGTGTCAGCACACTGAGTTTGAAATTTTGCCAAAAGACAGTTCAAGTTTAATAATTTTGATAAGTCAGAAAGGTCTGCTTTCACTGGTGAACATCCCTTTTTTCACATTATCATGTGCATGTTTTATGTAATTGTTATTCAGAAACAAAATAATACCTGTTCGATGCACATATAGTACCATTTCAAACGGCTACTCATGGCTGTTTTTGTTGAAGCCTCATATGGTATACTGACAGTTACTGTCAAGAGCACAATATTCTTCAATAAAGCAGATGTTGTAGATGTCTGTGTCACATGGCACTGCTGGTCGAAATGTGCAGTTACTCTGACACAACTGTACATCAGCTCTGTCCACTGGGGAAATGCAGTCATCACTTGCGTAAAGTTCTGGGAACACGTACATGATTGGGGGTCGACCACTGGGTACCCTGTCATTCTTCGATGGTCTGATGACATGTGAATCCCACACATGGATGGTCTCACCTAATTCATCCTGGAAAAACGGTATATTAGAAAGTAAGAAAACAAGTTAATAATATGCAATTTGTCATTCTCATGTGGGCCTTAGATAAGTTATGAGATGATTTGAAATTAATCATGTTAAATGTTTTTGATGAAGGTACGAGAAAATAACTGAATGAATGAATGAGTGACATCATTGTATTTTTTTCCCCCTGCTGTATAGTACATGCACATCGCCGCTCGCTAGGCTGCTGACTGGCTGCCATAAGCTACACACAAATAAAACATTAAGAAGTTCTAACAGGTGCAAATTTTATTACATTTTTTTCTATTAGGAGGCCAACAGGAGAAATCACCACATGACACAAGCAGACAAGAAACTGTAGTTTGAGCGCTGTCCTTGGTGCTGAAGACGCAAACACAAACACATGTCTATACTCCAGAACTCACTGACTCTGACATGACGAACCAAGACAGTGTACATAGATAAAAAACAACATCAGCAGAAAAACAGAAGTCCTGCAAACCAACAGCAAGCGGCGACCACCATGGCCAAATAACGTCGCATATCTGTAATAAAGAAATAAAAACAAGACAGCTGTTGGTAACTAACGCTGTTGCTGCTGTTATCCAAACTACATTAAAGGAGATAAAGATTGTTCAACCTATAATTCCTCATTATGTTGCCTTCTTTCCACAGCAGATAAATTATTTCCTTTTAACGACTGGCTCAGAGAAATGCCGTCTAGCAAAGTTAAATATATGAAATAGCCTAACATATGATATTCAAGGTGCAGGCACACAAGCAGGATCTCACACACATAAAACGTGACTGGAATTAATAAACGAGCAGTAAATGCACAGTGGGGGTTATTTGTTTTCTGTATCGGCGTGACGCGCTGTGTTAATTTGAGTTTGATTTAATTTAATTACACTAAAGTTGTTGAGTTAAACTAACCACACAAGTCCTTTTCGTTTTTATACAATTTATTGCTGCATTTTGAAAGCAAAAGGAGTTAAGTGTTTTGGGGGGTTTCATGTTATATCAGGGGTTTCAGCTTGGCACCGTGAGCCTGTGCCTCCCGTGACCTGCCTCACTTTCTGTTGTTGGCGCATTGTTACAAGCTGATGAACTGGCTGGTTAAGGCTAGGCAAAACGTTAGTACAGGTGAGATGACAGATGGTTTGTCTCTAACAAAATGCTTTCTGTATATACATTTGTAGCTTACCTGAATTATACTCAAGAAGCAGAACTGTATTAGACTTCTGTCCAAATATGTACCATGGAGCTGTGCCCCGGTCGCCTCTGACAATCCTTGGACAACCAGCTAATCTCTGCACTGCCTCCATGTAGGAGCCTCCAATTATTTTTGGGTCACTGCTGGTAGTAAATGCATTCATCCAGATAATTTTCCGGGAAAACCCGTCCATGCAGCCGTTAATACAGATACCAAATGGTTTCAGTTTGTCATAAGAGTCCAAGTGCCAAATATAATTGGGCCCTTTTGCAAAATAGTTTCGGCGATGGAGCCTTCCTCTGAGTTCAACACCCCCTGGGTCAAGTTCTTTTAGAATTACCTCTTCTTTCTTGACGTGTAATCTATTCTCCTTGCATTTTGTGTACATCCACCTATATCCACAGAGCTGGCCAGATGTTTGTAACTCTTCATTAATGAAATCAACTACGCGATCCAAGGTGGTGTATCCCTTGCGCCGAAACAGACCACAAGATTTCAAAATTCGTTTTAAATGTCTTTCAGACACAACATGACGGTGACGACTTACAAGTAAAGCAGCAATGTCCTTATAATGAAGTCCCAGGTCACAATGTAGCCGAACTAACTCCTGTACTGTCATTCTCACACAAAAACAAAAACTCAAATTCAGAGGATGGTCTTCAGACAGCGAGGTGAAATTGGTTTTATATTCGACATTCGCTTGTTTTTTCTAACTTTAATAGCGTCATGAAAACTGCACCAATTCCATCCAGGTTGGTATTATTTTGTAGAGATAAGTAAGCCAGGCATTTCACGGGTCTCATCAACTCACCAACCTCAGTGGCTGTGGCGAAAGCTCAAGGGAATAACGCTGAATGTCCTTCCGAGTACCGTGCGGCAACTTAGGGACCGTGGTAAAATTGCAATCTCTGATTTTTTAATTCGGACAACCAAAAAAATAATGACAACAACACAAATACTGTCATTACCAGAAGGCTAGGAGTCTCACAGCATGTTATTATTCACTCATACTCAATAGCGCCACCACATGGTCGGTTATTAAGCATTTTACCTTTTGGCTAATAACTCACGAAGCAGGCGCATCAAAACAGTATTTGGATAGTAGGTTCCTTGGATGAAGGCCACGCCCATTTGCGCCTGTAAAAATTTGCCGCCATTTTGGATTTTCTGCTTAATACATTTTCTGTCTCTATTGCCACATATTTCATCCAATCTTCACCAAATTTGGTACATGTCATATTTAGATGACCCCGAACAAAACTTTTCAATTCGTTTTTTGATATCATGTATGGTTTGTCTGTAATTTGCCATCAAATTCTTAAGGGTGTAGCATGATATACTTGATGGGCCGAAAGTCTTCAATGCACGATGGAATTTCAGCCGCATTTACAAATGTTGTACATGCAGCCACAATGCACGAGTATGTCATATTTGAGCCATTTCTGCCATGAGGGGGCGCTGTAGTCAAAATGTAACATGAATTTTATTTTTTTTAATGTGTATTGTTGTTGTTATGACAAAATTGTTGCAGAGTTTCCTCATAAGCAAGGCCAGGCAGTGCAGGCAGTGGCAGCAGCGCCGGGCAGGCAGTCACCCTCAAAATTTCGTTGAAATTTTCTAGTTATTATTATTATTATTATTGTTGTGAACTATGCATTAAATGTACCGTTTACTCTACTATTTACTGGTCAATACCATGTACATTAATCCCATTTTAATATAAAAACAAACTTTATCTGTATGATTTTTTTTTCATATTTTCTATCTTACGTTTTTCTCTTCTTTTAAATTATTAAAAGTAAACAGTTATTTTACTGTAACTCACAGCACATAGAAGTTGCCGGTCTACCTCCTGCCACAGTCATCCAAGTGTCACATGTATTTGCATCATTTCTTGTTGGTACAAAACTCTACAGTACATATTATATATAGTATATATATTTCTTGTATACTATCTGCAAAAACAGTGCACCGTAACAACCACTGTGTAATAATTCTAAGCAGGTTATGAATATGTTGTGTTCATGGTAGAAAAGTAGAGAGGTACATTTAAAGATGTCAGTAGACACTTGATTTTTGAGTGTTCTCTGAAAGTACTGTCCTAATGTTGTCTGACAATGCTTACAGCTGAAAAATAGATCAATAAATCAATAACTGCAGTTGATAAGACTCCAGATCGACCTTGGAGTGAGGTTTAATTGGCAGTGGCACTTTGGAGGCAGTTTGGTTTATATTCTTGTTAACATTAAATGATAAAGTTTGTTGATTTCTTGTATAATAACTGCAAATAACGTCTACTTTGAGGATTAATATATCATAGTACATGTTATGGACTATAACTGGGACAAACACACAGCTATACACTGAGTACACTCAGCTATACACTCACTTTGAGTCTCTAGTTCCCCCTAATGCTGACAATCAGGTGGTGCAGGTTCTGTGGAAATAAAATATAGAAACGAAATACCCAACATTTTATTTTAATTTTATTATTTAAGAGTTTATTCTTTTTTTATTACAGCAGCCGTGTGTAAAATAATCATATATCTAATACAGAACAAATTATATAAAATCATAAAACAATGTTAACTACAGTATAAAGTTGAGGACCTGTTATAATTACTCGTACCGTTTGATTTCAGTTACGTCTCTAAACAGCAGGCGACACAGCAGTCAATTCACAGTGCTATTTATTATTAGTGTGTCTCTTTAAATCGGCTCTGTTATCTGTCTTAGGTTCAATGTCCAGTGTGTGTTTATGTTGTGCTGAGTCACCCTCAGGCGGGTTGGCTTTGTTTTACCGCAGCGGGTCAGATCAGGCCTTCTGGTCGTTCTTGTCACACTTTAACATGACCTTTATCCCGATACCCTGACGCGTGGTCTCAAAGGCCTGGGCTGCCTGCTCCAGGGGGAAACGGTGGGTGACAAGGGGCTTCACGTTCACTTTACCAGACGCCAACATGGCGATAGCCATCGGCCAGCTGCAACACAGCGACACAAGCATCTGACCTTAGAGTTCAATCTCTGCTGTATGATGATTACTTCAGCTATCAATAGCCATAAATGATCTGATTATTACTCTGCAGTGGAAGAGCCTCCAGTTTTGCTTTAAACATCTGCTTACAGAACAAAAAGGGCAGTTAATGGCTATTTTCTTACGTGTTACAGTAACGGAAAACTCCTCTTATGTCCACTTCTCTTGAGGCAGCATTGACCAGAGGAACAGTTACCATCTCAGGGGCGACACCCACCAGCGCCACCACTCCTCCTGGACGTGTTGCCTGACAGGAACAAAAACATTTAACTGATTATTTATGAGTCTGTGGATACTGAGGCTCTTTGGCATTCATTCTTCACAGTGTACTAGGTATAGTATAAATAACAAGCAGTGGAGGAGAAAGAAGGTAAAAACAGCAATACCACACTGTAAAAGTACTGCATGAGAAGTTTAAATCTTGCATTCAACTTGTACATCAAGTATAAAAACACCCAGCTCTTTGGCCATTTTCAGACGCTCTGGGAACAGATCTGAACACAGCGATAGGTGGGTAAGAGACGAAAAGAAAAGACTGAATGGAGGATGAAACCAGAATCTACTGGTGTGAAGCTTCAGTTGAGACAGATGTTTATAAACTGTGTGTGTATGTATTACCGGTGATGACGACCTGTGAGGCCCCCATCGTCATCATCATCCCAACCCGATAGGTCCTGCGGAAAGAGAAGAAATAATCAAGATGTCTCCTGCAGATAGTGTGTTAAGGAACAGTGTGTAGAATTTTAGTGGCATATAGTGGTGATGACTGCAGACTGCAACCAGCTGAAACTTCTCCCATGTGCCAAGTGTGAACAGCAGGTAAGGACTCCTTCAGGAGGCTTTTGCCAGGAGCTCCCCAAAACAAACGGACCACATGCATTTTATTTAACTTATTTACTCCCTTACAAAACGTCCACAACTTATTCGCACACTTTATACTTGAAGTGGTCTATATAAATGTAATTTGTAGCTTTACTGTATATTTTCTTTAAACACATAAAACAAGCTTCACCAGTTGAATAAATCATACCATTGGGTCCTAGCTCCGGGACGGGGCGATTTTCCTGTAAGAAACAGACAAAATGCAAAATAATATTTATTTTTATTTTCATGCAATAAAAGTTGCGGTGTTACTCTAACCACCTGTCACATGCAAATAGCCCGAGTGTGAGGTCTGTGCCTTACCAGCCGGAGGTCTCCCGGCGCGTGCAGCACCACGGACAGATTTTCCTCCGCCATGACAGACGCAACAGTGAGAGCACACTGACAGCAGGGTGAAGATGAACTGGACAGATGAACTGAGTCCAAAGGGAGATTTCTGAGTGGCAAAGTGCAGAAAGCAGGCAAGCAGCAGGCTGCACCTTCCTGATAGCGGGGCGGTACCAAAACAAAGCACGTGATTGGCCAAAGCCCCTGGAATAGTCTACTTGGTAGGGGTGTCCGGTACCACGCAAACAAATTCAGCTGCACTCATTAAAATGACTATAACTTGTGCTACAGCTCGATATTACTTTGAAACAATTTCACATTACGTTGATATTAATTTTAAGTTACTATTGAGCCGTTACTATCGTTATGTCGTGATTTAATTAGCGACAAAACCCTTTAACTTGTCGGACTAAGCTGTCCGTGTTTGTATTGAATAAACTGCATTATGATCAGTAATGTGATTAGGATAACGTTTATCAAGGTTCTTGAGATATGGCAATTTATTTATATGATTCTAAAGATTTCCCTCTTTTAATGACATCTACACTGCAGAGAAAAAACTGTCTACAAACATCTTTGCATAAAAACAACATTGACAAAGTCTTTCAATATATAAAAGAGTAACCAAGTGTAAAGCATTTCCATTATGGTATATTTGTTTGTACAATACACATTTCATATGTTTCATGTGTCTGGTTTAAGGTGTAGAAACTCCAGCAACACTTGTAATGTTTAGAACAACTTAATATTTACTTATAACGTACATGCTACCAAAATACAATCATTATTATTATTATATTACTACTATAATCAATGCTATCATAGCTATTGTCATTAGTTTCTGTCTCTCCCTCTTTTTTTTGTATATTTTTGTCATATGGATTACTGTAAATTTATTATGTTGATCTGTTCTGGACACACAACATCTACTGCACGTGTGTCCGTCCTGAAGAGAGATCCCTCCTCAGCTGCTCTTACTGAGGTTTCTACCATTTTTTCTCCATTATCAGTTGTGAGGGTTGAAGGACAGAGGGATGTCATATGCTGTAAAGCCCTCTAAGGAAAATTGTGACTTGTGATGTTGGGCTTTATAAATAAAATTTAATTGAGTTTATTGCAAGACCTGACATGTTTCAGCTTGACAAAAGGACAAGCCTTCGTCAGACCCTGATGAAGGCCACGAGCCAAAATGCATTGGTCTTGCAATAAAGTTGTTCTAAATACTACAAGTGTTGCTGGAGTTTCTACGCTTTTGATTTATCTCCCTTCTCCATGCACACTGAAAGTAGGTAAAGTTGCTTCTACATGGTTCTTGTTATCCATCATTCTGTGATTTGTACAGTTTTGAGACAGGGAATCAACAAAAGATAATCAACAGCTTAGACCTGGATACACCTCATTAGTACTAAACTAAATGCAGTGATTATAGATTGATGTTTTTGTGCATTTTTGTGTAACTGTAGTTAACACTACACAGCTGCAAGCTGTTGAGTGAACCTATAGTCTGCTAATAAACAGGGCTGCAGGATGGAAAGACGACTTGGACAGAGCACCTGTGTGCTGTTCTTCTTACATTTAGAGAGTATTATTCAGTAAGGCATGACTGCAGACTAAATTAAAGCATGTTGGTGCACGTTTAAATCCTGTGATACCTCTATGGGAGTAAGTCTATCTCCAATATGTTGTCATACCAGAAACTGAACTGTAACTCACACACTGTAACACAGATTGGAACAAATTATGTAACAACTGTGGATTCATTTGTACCATTTGCCTTCTCAGTGAAGTTGCATTTCATTGAGCAGCGAAAAAAATAGGGACTATGTTAGAGGGATAATGAAATAATGTGGACAAAATGACAAAATTAGATCAGCATTACACTGATTTATTTCATATTAGTGTTTAGATCTACTCTGTATGCACAAGTGCAGACAGGCAATGCAAACATAATACACACATATAATGAGTACTTAGACAGTACATTATCTACAGTTTGCAACTGTAACATGCTTTTTCTTACTGAATGCTTGCTTATGTGTGTGTCACGCAGCAGTGGACTTCACAGTGGGAGCATCGAAAACATCTGGGATAGAAATCACACAGATCGCCTGTATATTTCCGCAGGTTGTCCATGCTGACGTACCCTTTAGTGAATAAGTAAACAGGACAAAAAAGGTGTTATGTTAACATACTCAACAACACAAAAACTTCTGCCAATAGATTGTCTTGTAATCTAGCTAAGGTTTCCACCAGACCTTCATTACAGATCAATAATATATACAATTATCTTATTAGAGAAACAAGTGCAGCTATTTTCTCAAAGAACATACAGTTAATAATAAATGTTGCACCTGTGAGCATGTTACTAGCTGGATGATGAGCACATAAAGTGGCTTCACTCTCTGATGAGTTTGTGTCAGATGATTCAGAACTGCCAAAGAGTAACAGGAGCTTAATTAGTTTATTGGAGAGTTTACCATTTAATGAGTTTCAAATCTAAACAGTTACAGTAAAAATTTGACTTACCTGCTTCTGCTGACTTCACTGCACTCATCTTGGAAACCCTGTAAAACACAAGGCATCCCAAATGAATGATTTGCATGATAAGCCCTCGTGTAAATTATAAGTGCCGTTTCCACCGAGCAGTACGGTATAGTTCAGTTCGGTACACATTTTTTCATGAAAGTTGTGGATGGTTCCAGTGGAACCATTCCATATAGTCTCCATTTTTGATGCCCCCTCTGTTGGGGTACCAAACACACAGATCCGGCACTAAAAGGTGGAGCTGTGAACACTGCAGTGCGTTGATTGGTCAGTAGCGGAAGGTCACTCTGCTCAGGGCTGAGCTGTGTGTGGTTTTGAACCTTACTGTGGCAAGTCTTACATACATTGGTAAAATATAGCTATAAAATGAAAGGATGTCTTGCTGACTCTTGCAGTAGCTGTAGTCTGAGAAAAAAAATCACTGGGCTGACTGCTGGCAACTTTTAAGGTGGAACCTTCACTTGTAATGTCACTCAGTGCATGAGCTGACGACATGAATCCATCAGCCCACCCTAAAATCAATCTCTCTCGGATAACATACACTTTTACTAATGAGTGGATCTTCAAGTGTTAAAAATATATATTAATTTTGACCAGATTATGTAACCTGCATATATTCTAATCCTCACTTGGAGAAAAAAAAGACTGGTGTACGTACCTGTGCTACTGACTGCTCATCTTCACACTCCCATATCAACCTCCCAACAACACGTCTCACCTCTTAAATGATAAAAAGAGGAAACAGTGTGCGAGTTATAATTAATAAAATTGGATTGCTTTGAATCAATCATTAGAGTGGTTCCCAATATTTTCTGGTTGAAGCACTGACTATTTGCAACCTTTAATCACAAGCTGATTACGTCTGAGCTGCAAGAGGTTCTACCAAAGAGTGACTGGTTCCTTTGTATAGTTTAAGAGGCCTAAAGAGGTCAAACAAATCCAGTATACAACAGTAAGAAGCCAAGTAAAGAAAAATGTTCTTTGTTTCCTGTGTTTACAACCATCTTGCAACACCTCAGACTGATCTTGGGAACCACTGATTTAGTGTGGTTTACAACATGTCGATAGACATTTTAGTCCTCACCATCCTGTACTGAGGCTGGAGGCAGCACGTAATGACCAATCCACACAGACTTCACACTCTGCCGCTTCTCACAGGTGGACAGAAACGAGCTGTGAAAAACTGTCACCTTGTTCCAAAGATAATCCTTGCTCTCAAATATCCTAAAAAACAGAAACAAAAATAAAGCTTGTGGAGGATTACAGGAAAAAGATCTACTAGACGATTAATGTGCAGATTTCTAGTTCTTCATCACGCTCACCTCAGAGTATCAGGACATGTAGCATCCTTACTGAAAAGGTAATCAGCTGTCCTCCAACCAGCAGTGGTCCCACCCTCCGATACTACAAGAGATGTTAATACTGAAAAGAAAGCTCAAACTACTAAAACAAAGTAGGGTTGCCCACAAATAATGATTGTGTTTGTTACTGATTAATCTGTAGTTTATTTTCTCGATTAATCATTTGGTTTACAAAACCATAGATAACAGTGAGAAAAGCCTAAAGTCTAAATATCCTGAAGCATAAAGTGCTCAAACCCAACAAACCCTAAAATATTAAATTTAGTATAACATAAAACTAAGAAAAGCAGCAAATCCTCATGTTGTCACACTTTCAGCATTTTTGCTTGAAATATGACTCAAATGATAAGTTGAGCAGTGTGTGAGATTAAGGGGGATTTAGTGGCATGTAGTGGTGACGATTAAAAAATTCATCCTGCTCAAACGTCTCCTGGTTAGATTTCCTTTAGTATTCATTGTTGAGGGGGTTATTACCAGGACTCAAATTATCCACAGAGGTCTCTTTTCTGCAAAACACGTGTACCCAGTGGATAAAGCCGCTTCACATTACAAGAGAGCACATCTTATAAAAATAGTAGCGTTCCCTGATACAGTCATTCTGTGTTCATTGCCTGTATAGCATAGGGCATAAAGGACTTCTCATATATGTTTCGACTGGCTCTAGGGACCGTAAATTGGCACCCAGATAGGAGCAGCTCAAACTGTGAGTGTAATGAATGTGAGGCATTGGCAATTACATGTTTGGCCTTCCTGTGAACAACACTGTCAGATATATTGCTGAGTTGTTCCTGTGACTTGCCAATCACGTTGCCTGCAATGTTGACAATCTTGGAGAGCTTGTTCTTGCTCCTTGCACTCAGGTTGCCGTATCACGCTGTCACGTCAAATGATAAAATGCTTTCAAGCATTTAAAGCAGTTTCACTTAAAAAAAACAAACAAAAAAACAAGTGTTTTTCCGACGCTGCTGGTCGTGGATGGTCCGTTAACAACGTGGTTGACGCAAAAACGTGTTTGGTTTGTCAGTTTTGGGCTACTGGAGAAATGTGGCAATGCATCATGGTGGACTCTGTAGACAAGGACCTGCTTCCTATGTTTACATTAAAGAAAACATACTTATTAGATCATAACCCATTTCTGCTAATATATTCCCCTAAATCCAACACACTGGACCTTTGAATGCTTCAAACAGTTACTGATTAATTTTCTGCCGATCAAATTATATACTAATTGACTGATTGCAGCTCTAACAGTGTTTTGTAATGCCAATGTAGGTCTAACTTGATCCAAGGTGCAGTTACAGATCCCTAAACTATATGTGTGGTATTTATGTTAACGTTGTACTTTTCTCCTTTTAAAGATAATACATGTCTCTTTTTAATTATACCTACAGGCAAATGTTAACATAATGACAGTGGCACTGTTTCTGTAAGATTTTGTCATTACCTTTTTTCACGACCTAACTTTACTGACTAGCCAACATTATACAGTTAGCATTACTTAGCAAGTGGCTAATTTAACAAGTAGGTTAGCTTAAATTAACACATAAACGTTGACATGATAATGGGTTACTTACTCCAAAAGTTGTGGTATGTCTGTGGCACACTGCTTGAAAACCAGGCAGACTTATTCCTAAACATAGCTACTGTCCACTCTTATGAAGCTGTTAGCTTTTAAGCTACTGACCGTGCTATCCAGCTAGCTGCTGTTTTATTTCTTGTTTTCTGCTGCTCTGTTGTTTGGCGCTCAAACGGCTCTGCTGCATTTAAGTGCTGTCAAATACTGTAGGAATGTCTGCGACCGGCCGCCATGTTGGAAAAAGAACCGAGCGTCACCTGCTGATCAGACAGTTGTAAATATCAAAGTATTTCACTTCCGGTCTGTCTTTGGGATAATTTCACTGACATGAGCAAGGTAAGGGGTTTATCAGCATGACTTCTCCTCTCCAGTAGGCATGTGGTGCTAAAATAATACTGTGTTTGACTTGTTGAAATGTAATGTTTTAGTTAGCTGGCATTTTAGATAGATGACAGATAGATAGGTAGCTACTTTATTCATCTCAACGTAAATTAAGGCATCCAGCACCTTATTACACAACGCATAAAAAAATACAGATGCACATAGGCATAAAGGATATAAGTGTAAGTCTAAAAATACAACAATAAAAACACACAGCAGCAAAATGATAGTCTTGTCCTGCTACTAATACAGAGAGCTCTTAGTACAGTAGATGTGCTAATGATGGCAGTGCAAATGTAGGTGGTTGACAGTGCAGGTATTGCATTGTAAGGTGATTAAATTAAAGTGTAAGAGCAGCACAGGAGTGATGATTACTTCACTATGGATACTATAAAGGCAGTTGAAGATCAATATATGTACAGATACCAGTGCAAATACAGATCTGTTTTTTGTATATGGTGCTTCAAAGCAAAAACTGTGTTAAATAAGGGAAATGTAAAATTTGAAATTATAAAGATATATAAAATGCACAGAAGGTTACATATGAAATGCCAACAGAGGGAGAATAGGGTGCAAATATCTACAGAAAACAGCATTAGGAATGCACAATAATATTGGCACATCATCAGTATCGGACGATATTGGCTATAAAATTAACCCTCAGCATGCTCTGTCTTATTTTGCAGAATGAATGAATATTACATATATTGAAAAGCATTGTGTTTTATGTCTCCATCTGCTGGTGGGCCATCACAATAAGAGTATGCATGCATAATATAATTCCACTACAGAAGAGACTTGGCAATCACTAAAATTAGGTGGGGATAAAAGTGTATATTGATATGATGATGATGATGATGCAAAAAAAAAAAAAAAAAAAAAATCTAATAAGGTACATCCCTAGTCAACATAACCAGTGACTAGTGTTTCAGCCCTTGGTCGCATATCATGCAGCCGAAGCTAAAATATCCCGGATAAGGCCACTGCCGTCTTGCTCTGGTGGCGTCATTCGGAGCTAGAGTCTGCGCAGTGGCTGATCTACATGGTATGAAGTTCCCTGCCCATACACCCGTCTGACCAATCGCAAGCACTGTCACTGACTGCGAACCCACAGTCTGGCTCACACAGTTGTCAGGTCATGTTGTAAAATCCCTGTTATGGCATTGAATAACTAATTAAAACCATACTTATCAGAAAAACAATCACTTGAACAGCAGCATGACAAAACTACCTTTAACGACAGAAACCATCTTTAGGAAAAATTTATCTGATGTGTACTTTGAGTTTTTGTTTTGGCTCTTGTCCCACTAAAACTGAGAGGGCAGGCTTTATGACCTATACTGCAGCCAGCCACCAGGGGGCGATTGAGATGTTTCGGCTTCCCTTTTAGGGAGCTGCCATGTCGTCCATCTTTATATACAGTCTGTGGGATACAGTGACAGTTTCTGCAAATACGACAAAAAGTTCCTTTTATATAAGTTACCAACCACAGATTTAAGTCAAACTGGGTCTCAAATTGTCGTATGCGTCCTGCTTAACTGTTTTTTTTGCACCACATATAACTTTAGGAGTAAAAAATATTCTGTGTTCAATATGTTTCTGCAACATGACCTTCTCAGACATGTCCCCCATGGATGGATGGATGAATGGCAAGGGGCAAAGAGGATCCAGCTGACAGCAAACAGCAGAGGATTTTGAGCGGCCCTACTGCTCAAATGTCACACACAGACATCTCTCAATGAACTGTCCAAAAGCCAAGGTATTTATTATCTGATGTAAGGTGTGTTTTCTTCTGAAAGGTCACACAGTTAAGTCCAAGGAGATAGATTAGCCAGAGCCTCTTTAAGATTGTCCTTCTTTACCCCTGCCACCTGTTGACACGAGACATTTAACCTAT
The DNA here is from genome assembly GCA_019142605.1 of Cephalopholis sonnerati. Taxonomy (NCBI): domain Eukaryota; kingdom Metazoa; phylum Chordata; class Actinopteri; order Perciformes; family Serranidae; genus Cephalopholis; species Cephalopholis sonnerati. The sequence continues at coordinate 29,611,669 of JAGQAX010000001.1, forward strand.
AACTGATGTACACATGAAGTAGTGATAACTTTAGAAACTGCTAGATGTTTGTCAGTGTGTTTTATAAAATTTACGTTGCGTTAGATGTTTCTAAAGGCACAGAGAGTTAAATATGAGAGGGCCAATACCTCTCTGTAACTACAGTATAATCTGTTATTCCTCCTCCTGACATTGATTGACATACTGATATACTGACGTATTGATTTATGACGTACAAAAGGGTGTTCCTCAGGGATGCATTGTGGGCCCTATTCTGTTTGCCATTTATAGAAATTGTTTTTTACATTTGAGAGATAATGGCTTTAATCTCTACTATGACTGTTACAATGCAGTGAGGATGGACCCAAACACAGGACACTGAAAGGCAGGGAGACAGGGATGTATTTATTAGGGCAGGGGGAAAGCAAATGCCAGCCTGGGGACGCTTGGGCAATAGCTTGGAAACTGGGGCAGGGGCTGTATGGCTGAGAGCGAGGCTGCTGGAGCATGGGCTGACGCTGGGGCTGGGGCTTGGACTGATGAGACGAGGGACAGGAGACAGGGACCAGAGCCACAGCAGATGGAACTATAGGCAGTAGGAGACAGGGTTAGTCAGGGGAAAACAGACAAGTAAACAGGATAAATGCAAGTGAAGTGGCTTGAAGCAAAATGCACTGACACAGAGCACAGACTACGATCTGGTAATGAGTGGATGAACTGTGGAGTTGATGAGATGATGGAAGCAGCTGAGCAGACTGGACAGAACAGATGAATATCTTGGCATCTTACTCCTTAATAAATTGACAAAAACAGTGAGACAAACATGTGGGATTATCTTGGAAATATTAAAGACAACCACTCATTTAGTATTGTGATCATGGTGGAGAGTGCAGTGCTAACACGCTGGTCCAAAATCTCCCATAGGTGTTCAGTTAGGTTGAGATCTGGTGACTGTGAAAGCCATAGTAAATGATCCACATCGTTTTTATGCTAATCAAACCATTTACTATCAAATGTGAGAGCATCTGTTTCGCCTCTCCATTTATTTATTGCTGTAGCCCCACAGCAGTGTTTTGCAGTACTTCATTTCACCATCAGATGGTAGTATTTTGTAACATATACAATTAAACAGAGTCATGTTTAGTATACTATATGGCTTTTAACAGTTAAGTCTAACAATATATTTAAAGTAAAATCTTGTATTGATCAACCTGTGAGGACGTTTTTAATTTCATTAGTGCAGCTGCCATTGAATAACTACAGAAAGTGTATTGCCATATTTTCTACATGTAACCTCTGGATGCAAAGCCATGTTAACTGTGATACTGAGCCGGTGAGTGAGTGACTGGGATTGAATAATACTGCATCTTTCAGTTGATGAAACTGCACAAGGTCGGTGATGAGCTCAAGCTTTTAATTTATCCACAGAATCTGATTTTTTTTTATTATATTAGTGAGCAATATTCCAGTCTAGTACTGTTATATCCAAAGCTGAAAAAAAGAAGTGTTCTGTTGGAGGTAAATTCAGTGTCTTACAGATGAAAAAGCTGATAAATCATACAATTTCAGCTGTTATGTTATCGATTCTCACTTGTCCACAGTAACATCCATTTCAATCCAGTTCATTTTTATCAGTAAAGCCCAATATCACAAATCACAATCTGGCTCAGAGGCTTTACAACATACAACATCCCTCACAGCAGATAAGGAAAACCCCCGCAAAAAAACCTTTAACGGGGAAAAAAGGTAGAGACCTGGAAGAGCAACTGAGGAGGGATCACTCCTCCAAGACAGACAAATGTGCAATATATGTCGTGTGTACAAAACAGATTGACAAAATGAAATTACAGTAATCCATATATCAACATGATCCAGGTCTGTGTACTGGCGTGTAGATTCACTCACATATTGGACAGCAGTTTTTGGCAGCATGTAGTCATCAGCGCCTCTGCTTTATGTTCTTTTTGTTCTCCAGCATCCGCGCTGGGGTTGTCTGCAGGTCAGGCGCTCACTGCTACCACACAGACACCGAACCCGTTGACTCCTGTTTGCAAAGCCCATAATGCCATGCAACCTTGTGTTTTATAACAGAGGCAGCCTATTAAGGGGGGTACTGCTGCACAGCAGGATTGCTGGTCTAACTAATGGGGGCTATGCTTGTTTGAACTCTGAGAAACCAGAGTGTCCATCACTCTGTCACCAAAGGGAATAAATCTCAGGCTGTTAGAGCTCTTAGGGAAAGGGTGCATGCACAAAGGCAGAGACTCCATGTATCACGCATGTAATATTTTGGTTTTCCTGCACATGTACCGTCATTTGATGGAGACCGAGTTCCTCCACTATATACAGTAACTGGTTGAGGGGGTTCACTCTGTTGCCATGACAACAGCAAAGCCACACCCTGTTCCTTATACCCAACCCCCCAACATGCTCCGCTCTGAACAAAGCACTGAAGAGAGGGGCTGCTGATGGTACAGGCACTTAGGTTTAACATGAGCAGGAGGGCAGGAGACAGAATGAATCATCTGTCTGTTGTTGACTGATCTCAGCAGTCAACGACACCTCTGTAAAAAATCTGAATTCCTGCACATTTATTTTCCTTGTACAGAAAAACTGTATGATATTACTGAAATGTGGATTTTGGTGTGTGTTGAAATTATTCCAATAACCAAGACAATATTACCTTTTAAGAATAAATAAATACTGTAAATATTAAAGGTCCAGTGTGTAGGATTTATGAGGATATATTGGCAGAAATGTAATATCATAATTATGTTTTCTTTCATGTATAATCACCTGAAAATAAGAATTGTCGTGCTTTGTTACCTTAGAATGAGCTGTTTATATCTACATAGGGAGCGGGTTTGCGCTCATGTAGACTGCCATGTTGCACTGCCATGTTTTTACAGTAGCCCAGAACGACAAAATGAACACTGGCACTAGAAAGGGATATTTGTGTTTTCGCATTTTGGCCATCGTAGTCAGCAGCCCCTCTGTGATAAGAGCCTTGGAAATAACAGATTTTTTTTTTTTTTTTTTTTTTTTACATGGATCTGCTGTATTCAGTGTTTTTACCGGTTTTATTCACCTGGTCTGTTTTTTGTGGAGAGGAGGAGACGTCTGTGGATAATTTGGCGCCTAGTAAAAACCTCCTGAACGGTCAACAAGTTTCACCTGGTTGCAGTCTGCAATCCTCATCGCTAGATACCTCTAAATCCCCCTAAATCACACTGGTCCTTTAAATGTAGTGCTGAAAAAAATTGTTAATTGACATGCAATTTTCCACATCAATACTGATAATTGGTACAAGTTATTTATTTAACAAAAATCTCAAGATTCAGCTTTTTAACTGTTGTATGTCATTGTAAACTGCAAATCTTTGGATTAAGATCTCACATTGGACTCTGGGAAATTACAACGGACATTTATTTTTAAGTCATCATCAATAATTCTTTTTTACTGGCCTAATTAAATGGAGCGCTGAAACAACTAGTTGATTAATTGATTAGTAGATCAACAGAAAATTATTTGCCCAGTGGTGTCTTACGAGATAATAGATGAAATACCTTTGGATTGCGGATTGTTGGTTGTCACTTTAGGCTCTGTGAAACTATGATGGGCTTTTTTTTTTTACTCTTTTATTCCCGACATTACACAAAAGAAATTAATCCATTTTAAAAAATCCTCTGATTTGCATAAAGAAAATAATTGTTAGCTTCAGCCCTAATTAAATGTTCATGTTGCTACAGGGGATGTTATTATCATAGCGCATTCATGCTCCAACTGTTACATTTTACATGTCTCTTGCTCTTTTCTTTGACTCTGGCCTGTTGTGTGTTGGTGTGTCCTCTGATGTCCAGGAATAATTCACATAATCTGAATTATGTAAAAATGACAGGATCTGTCCTCTTCCTCCCCTTTGTTTTCCGTTGTGCTGATTTTGTCCTTTCAGCTTCCCTTCTGCTGGACAGAGTAAATGGCCTGCGGTGGCAGAGCTGGCTGCCCCGGGCTCATCCATCTCCCCTCTGTCCCTTCTGATATTGTTCCATTGTGTGGCGGTAGCCTAGATTATTGTATTGCCATTGTTGTTGTATTATTGCTGTGGGTGGTAGTATGTTTTTGGGATACAACTAACAATCATTTTTGTCTATTCATCTGATGGTTAGTTTTTAGATGAACAAAGTGATTGTTTGGCCTATAAAATATCAGAAAATGGTGAACAGTGGCCATCACATTTTCCTAGGGGCCAAAGTAGCATCTTTGTCCAAACAACAATCCATAAGCCAGATGTACAAAAATTAGTATCACAGAAGACTAACCAGCAAATATTCATATTTGAGAGTCTGGAACCAGTGAACTTTTGGTATTTATGCTTGAAAATGACTTAAATGACAAATTTGGAGCAGTGGTTTTTCAGTCTTCATCACAGTGTTATGCAATATGGATGGCACAGTTGTCTCTCTGTTCAGCTTAAAGCTGGACTGCTACGTATTAAGAGCTCGGTCTCACTCTAAAGTTGTTGAAATCCAGCCCTTGGCCAGTGACTTGCGGCATCAGAAACCAATGAAAAACAGCGTCCTTTAACATCGGCATGATATGTGGCCGGCTGTCATTATAGTTGAACGGCACCCAGTGGCATCAGGGGAAACGCGGCAGGATAAGGACAAAAGTTAAGGCGGCGAAAGTCCGACTAGGGCAGGTGGGATCGGTGGTGGATGGGTCCAACAAACACCGACTTTCACCCGGGAGAGTGGTGTTCGTGTCCCAGAAGATTTTAAAGCCAAAGCCTGTTTTGTTTTTTCTAAACCCAACCACGTATGTTTGTTGCTGAAGGAAAAAAACGTCAGTTTGCAGTGTTGATTTATGTAGTGCATTTATTTTGAAAGAGACTATATGTAAATGTTAAATTTCCTGTGAAAACGGAAGTGTATTTTGAAAGAAGACGATGCATGTAACACCCCAGAATGTCAACAACCAATGCACCCAGGGTACCTTGCACATTCTATGTGGAAAGTCCACGACCAAACCTCAATATGTGACGAGGTCAGAGTGAGAAAGTGTTGGTATAAAAGACTCTTAGTCAAACACTATAGTCAAGTTTTCAAACAGTGTATACTAAAAGAACGTTGTCTCTGGCAGATAATATAACGTACGATCCCTCTTCAGTTTTATTTTGAAGAATATTAGTTTTTGCCATCACACAGAGGATTTAGAGTCCCACAGGCTTGATTAAACCAACCCAGTCTCAGTCTCAATTTGTCCAGTGCTGATGCTTGGTCAGGGGCCCATTGGTGTCAGACACTGATGCACAGAGGCACATACACAGTCGTCTCATACAGAGAGCAGTATGAGATGACCTGGGCAGCGGCATTGGTAATGCTCCAGGTAACTACTGTAGTATAAATACGCAAGACACCCCCTGCAAAATGCAGGGGGTGTGAGAGGAGAGGAGAGGTGGATGGGTCAAAAAAACTCTGGACTTTCACTGGCGAGCCTGCTGATCGTGTCCCATGTGAAACCTGAAAGTCAGTCGAGTTGTTTTAAATAACTGCGTTGTGTGCTAGTATGTTTAGCAAAATATGCCGGTGACATATGTCATGTAAGTAAGTAACAAGAGTACTGACATTAAGCGCAAACCATGACGTTCTTTTGTTGTCTAAACTTAAGGAAATAAACCCTTAAAACTTAGGTCTTTACCTACTTTCTAAGTTTATGTTGAAAAAAAGACTGTAACAAGCAGAAACTGTACATTTCCTGTGTAAATAGAGGTTAATTTTGGAAGGAGACGATGCATGTAATGGAATAAATTGACATCCTGTCCCTGAACATCCAAAAGTGACACAGGAGGCGTGTCTAGTGCGTCATATTTTGATGTGAAGGGGCCACTGACCAAGCGTCGGTATTTGATAAGTTGGAAGTGAGAATGTGTTGATTGAACAGACTGAGAAACTATTAAATCGGAGTATGGCATCTAAGTATTCTCAGTGTGTCTGGGTTGAACACTGAATGTAATAGGAATGATCAGCTGTAATCCTGACAGAGCGATGGGGTTTGGAGCTTCCTGTTGAGCATGGTTTCAGTTTGTCTTGGACTCCTTTGGTATTTTCTTGCTACATATGTCTTCATGAGACAGTTTTGGTGAAGTGAAAGCTACACAGGGGAATTCAAGCCGACTAACCTACATGTATGTACTCCTTAACGAAACATGCTCACTTAAAAGCATAAATAATGAGCAGCATGATTAAACATTCACAGAAGCACAAACAACACAGTTTTTAATGATTTCCCTGAGGACTGTGGAGATATGTGTGTGTTGTGGGGCATGATCCAGCGCAGGGAGGTCTGGATCAAGGAGAAGTGTGTATAAAATAATGTCCAGCTCTCCCAGACAAGCTCAATGACAACTAGTGTCTTTATGAATTGCTGCTGGCTTTGAATTTTATATATTTATGGCTTCCAGACATCACCAGATGGCCAGTCAGCATTCTCATACAGTACTTTGTCAGAGAGATGGAGCAGTAAATCATGCTGGAGTGATATCATCCAAGAGTTATAGAAGAGTTGATCTGCTATCCGCACCAGTCTGTCATCCTTAACTTGCATTCACTTTAGTTATGTGTTAAATGAGCAGTCTATTATCTCCCCATCTCGCTCTCGCTCTTTCTGTGTCTCCCTATCAAGTCTCTGTCTCTCCAGCTGAACCAACAACATCAAAGGAGTGTGCTTCAAATCGCAGGTGTTGAAGGATTAAGGCCACCGCAGGATGGGGTTTTATTCTCAGCCTCATCTTTGATGTAGTGTCTCTTTCACTCACTTGTGTCTCTAACCGGTAACATGGATCGGTAGCCCAGAGCGTCCATCGCTAAACTGAAAACATGAAGTGTCTTTAGTCTCACGCAGATACATTAAGTAAGAGGCTGCACTCAGGAACTGAAAAAGATGTCTGAAAGTGATTAACCTCAGTAGCTGCAGACATGAAAAAGATTTCACCGTACCATTTATACCTTGGTAAATATACGTTGATCAGGTCATTATTGGCATCTGACAGTATTGATTTTTAGTCATGCCAGTGGCTGCATGGATGGCATTATTGGTAGAGTTGGTTGGTCCACCACTTTGGTCCATAGTAAAATACGTCAGTGACTGTTGCCGATTTAATTTTGTACAAACATTCATTAGCGCCCAAATGATGAATCTTGCTGACTTTGGTGATCCGCTTAGTTTGTCTGTAGCACCACCTGTAGGGTGACATTTGTAGTATTGAGTAATACATCTTGACAACTACTGTATGGATTGCTTATCGCGTTCTCATCCCAAGTCAGCAGGCCGTTCAAGTCTACACATTATGCACTAGGTATCCTTCTGCCTCTGCTGTTGATGTTCCAGGACGCGCTCAAATACTAAACTTACTAAACTCATACAGCATATGAATATTACGATATAAAGTTACATACTGTATACTGTGATAAAGGATTTCATCAGTATAGCCCATCCATTGTTGGGACCTGTCATACTTTGATGTTTTTGTTTTACTTTTATGGTACACATAATCTGTGTTTGCCGTTATGGGTAACCTCTGTTTGACTGTTGACAGAATCACAACCACCTGCTTATTTTTCACTGTGGCGCTGTTGTGTTTTATAGCCTCGTCTGAGCTGATTTACACACAAATAGGCAGCTATAACAATAATGTGATAATTAATGTAATGCTGCTGTTGCCCTCTTTATGTTGTTTTTAAACAGACACTATGATGTGGGAAGGCAGCTGCCGCACGTTGTTAGCCACTGACAGGTGTTTTCTCTGTCTGTCAGACCTGCAGAGAAAATGTGATACATATTTAGGCCAAAGCTCTTAAAACAGTCTCTGCGAGGTGCACTGCAACTGACTTTGAATTTGAAGCTGCTTTTAAATTTTTTGACCTCATCGAAAATCTTATTAAAAGTGTAGCAAATTACAGCTGATAACTTAACACGTCAGCCAAAATGCTGCATTGAAATAATTCAGTTTAAATGTTACAGCATACATAACAGTCACTGTGGTGTTTAAAAATCACACAGTGATCAAACACAGTGTGTCTAACCACTGTGTGAAATACATCCTATTCACCGCACTGGAGAAATCTCTACAAGTGAAAGTCAACATGATATTTTGGCAAAACTATGCATCCATCCAATCCTCACCTTCCCTACCTACTTAATCACATGAAGAGCTAAAAACAAATTGAATGTGAAAATGTCCAAAAAATGCAAAATATCACAGGGAAACATTTATACACAGCTCTGTGAACTCACGCTTCTCATCTCGGTGAAAGTGAAGCAGAGGAGACAAGGAAAGTTTTCCAGAGTGACCGCTCTGGTGTTAGCTGTAGGCTCTATGCTGACCTTTAACCCTGGTTGGGTCACCGTGGTGTGTTGGTGTGCTGAGGAGGGACAGGAGGGTACATTGCTCCCCAGACCGTTAAGAAGCCATGTAGGGAAACAGCTGAGCAGCGCCTGACAGTAGGGTGAGAGGAAACGTCGCAGGCTCCACAGGCTCACCTTTAGGGGAACAGACTCACTCTTAGGCAAGCGTATACTGTAGACTCATAGATGCATCACATTCACGTGCACATGCATGCACGTGTTTATACATTCGCACGGCTGCACAGAGGTATCGGTTGGGCAACACACAGAGTGAAAGATGTGTTTGAACAGAGGACACCTGCGAGACAGGAACTGCCAACAGAATCAAAGTTTTGACTGACTGCAGCAAAGTTTGTGTCTCACCAAGGACTGTCGTGCTGCTAAGCCAGACCATGTGTGAATGTTATTTGCCCTCTTAGTTACTTGGGTCCACGATGAGTCATCTTTTGGAGTTTGGAGGATGGCATCGGTAAGAAATGGCCGCACCCTGGGGTTAACACCCCGCTGAGCACCAGCCATCAGGATTAATGACCTGACTTCTTTTCTTTTTCCCCTTTCCTCCCATCATCTCTAACTGTCGTCTCTAACTTTGCCCTTTGAGTTTATGAAACTACATTTCATACAGCTTTCTGCGTTTTTCCCAGGTGGACAGCAGTGGGAGACGCATTTATGGTCTTTAATAAAAGTCCAGACGAAATGACATTTTGAGAGTATCTAGCTTCAAATAGACCTGACCTCGTGGGCAGGCGCCCTGTGTACAGAGGCTTTGTCCTTGCCGCAGCGGCCTCAGGTTCAATTCCAACCTATGGCCCTGCTGCATGTCGACCCCCCCTCCCTCTCTTTCCCCCTTTCATGCCAACAACTGTCCTGTCAAGTAAAGGCAGAAAAGCCTTAAAAAATATCTTTTAAAAAAAGAACTCACCTCGTGTTAGTTTGTGACATATTTCTGAGAGAAACAGGATAGGCAGGCAGGAGATGACGCCAGGAGGAATTTAATTCGATTGTTGAAGAGGGGGCGTGTCATAACAAACATGAAAAGGCCCTGACGGTGTACACTGACTAGATAGCAGTATCTAGACAAAGATGAAGCCTATTGTATGCTTGTAAAGCAGGCCAGTGTAAAATGTTAGATGTAAGAATGTACCCAACAAACTGAAGTGTTTCACCTAGCCTCACCCTGCTGTGCTGTGATTGGCTCGCACTCACTGTGACCTCTTTATAGACTGTTGAGTTGATTTTGTCTTTCGATGAGTGACTCTCAGCCAAGCACCACCACCGGCCAACACAAGCTACAAAAAGCACCACCAAGACTTGCAAAACAGACGGAAGTTTAGCACAAATTTAGCAGAGCCGACAGAGACTCGACTGGAAATGTCCACGCCAATGTCATAAGCAGAAAGTAGTATAGGAGTTTTCAAGAATGAAGAACGTACCTCACAGAAGTATGGCTGTGTTTAATTCACTGTTCTTTTACATCCAAATTTACATCACCATGGTTTCTCTGACGGACCTGTATCTGTCTGGATATTAGCCATAATCCTGTAACTATTACAGCATTAATGATTAATGTCCACTTAATGTTTGGAAAGTGTTCTTCTAATGTTAACAAAGGTTACATACAACATCACTTAAACACAAACTGACTGGAGTGTCAGCTTTTTTCCATTTATCATGAAGTGATGTAAACATAAAATATTATTGGATGTCTGGTTTATTTCTTAATCTGTGGGATGCTTTGGTCTGGAGACCTGTTCCCTCTTGCTTTACCAGCACAGGATGCCCCTGTCTAAACACAGGCCTGTCCTCTTCTTTTAACACTCACATACACAGTCTGTGTTTTGGCAGTATCTCTCAAACTTTTATCTGTTTTCTGTACCCTGCTGTCACAGGAAGCGAGGGACGAATCTAAACTGTATCTCTTCACTGATAGGCCATGTCATTTAATTAAGTTGTCTTCTTTGTGTTAAACTGGTACAAACATTTAGTAGGGCATGACAAGATTATTTCCAATGGCTACAGTAGCAACAGTGTTATAAAAAAGGAATGCCCAAAGCTTACATTAAAAGCAATAGTTTAAAAATACGCTCTGGTTTGTATAAGGCTGCTTATTTTATGAGTTTTCTCTTGCTTGCCAAGGCAAAATAGCAGGAAGGCTGAAGCTATCATTATTGTGGCAAATTCTAAACTGTTGAGACTAATCTGCCAGTTTGTGTTACTGTTGTAGATCTCCGCTAAGAGGCAACGAGAGCAGGGGAAAAGCTGACTGGAGTTTTACAGAGAAGTGCGCCATTTGGTGGAAGTATTTCTGACTGTTGCTGTGCGTGACTCCGTAGGGCAGGAACATACAATGTGAGTCACTCCACAGTCAAAATCCCTGACTGAAATGGCCCGCTAATTTACCTGAGGTCATTTATGATTTCAGCCGTAACCTGTCACTCCAAAACTTTTTTACTGATGACCTTAATGACGATAAAGAAGCAGATAACCTCTAGTAAGGACAACTCTTTGTTGGCATTTTACTCTTTTACTAGTAACCGAGGGAAAGGCTGCAACTGTTTATATTATGGATTAATGTCTGGACTATTTTTGTTGACTAAAGGAACAGTTGGACATTTCTGGAAAATATGCTTATTCACTTTCTTGGCAAGGGTTAGATGAGAAAATCTAAACCATTCTCATGTCTGTATGATGAATACAAGGCTAACAGCCAGCAGCTTGTGGGAACGGCAGTCTTCTTGTCACTGCGAAGTTGCCAGACAGCAAGTGGAGACTCCAGGGGAGGACCGGCCCACCCAAGAAATAGTCCAGCACTATGTAAAACCCATTGACCCATGATGTCACCCACTAGTTTGTGGACTGCCGTTTTGAAGCCTTGAATTCTGCATTTTGGCTGCCGCCATCTTAGGTTTTTGGAGCCAGAAGTGACCATATTTGGGTGACAGGCTAGAGAAAATAATTTAATGCACTGGGCCGACTGCCAGCAACTTTTAAGGTGGAACATTAACTTGTAATGCTACTCAGTGCATGAGTTGATAACATGAATCCATCAGCACACCCTAAATATCAATGTGACAACTTTGACCATTCCATTAGTTTTTATTGTCTCTTTTGGATGACATGTACACTTTGAGTAATGAGTGGATGTACAAGCGTCTATGTGTATTAATTTCGACTGGGTTATGTGAACTGCATATATTCTAATCCTCACTTGGAGGAAAAAAAAAGCGTGGCAAAGCGTTGTTCCTGTGGGCTATGGCAACACTAAACCCCTGAGCTTGCCTGAGAAGGACTAAGTGCACAAATCTGCTATTTTTAAATATCCTGTTGAGAGAGACTCTCACTCTTGCCTGTTTTATTTTGTTCTGAAAATGTTGGCGTGCAACCCCATTCTGTGAGACAATAAATGAGGCACATATGTTCTTCTGTGTCACCGTCAAAGAAATATACAACAAGTACTGGAAGGAGCAATGAGTGACAACAGCTCCGCCCACATTTAAGAGTACCGTTTGCTGTGGAAACACCAAGCAGACCTAAAGTCTAGGTATCATTTCTGAAGGGTTACTTTTGGGTCTGAATGTAACATAGCAAATGTTGTGGTGGAAACGGGACTTAAAGTGAACTTCTTCCTGATTACGTGGGTTATACACATATTACTAGTGGTACATTCCCAGCCAGCATTTGTATGTGGGGCCCATGTGGGAAGTAGATGAGTTGAAAAATGGACCCCACATGGGATTGTCCATGGGTTCCATATTGGCCCCATGCCATTTGCCCGCATGTGTGGATTTACCCAAGATAAGATGCCCATTTTGGGCCCATATCCACTTGGTACCCAGGTAGCCCTAGCATAACCATGTGGGACCCACTTTGGTAAAGCCATTGATGTGGGCAACCGGCAACTGTGGGCGATAAATTGATTTTATCGATTAATTCGAATTTGTAGTTTACGTCGATTTGTTTTAATGAAAATCGAGTTTCTCTTTAACATCCGCCACCGTCGCTCCCCGCTGGGACCCAAAACAGGGTCACAGACATTTTATGTTTTGCATCGTGTCACTGTCAGTTTGAAACTAGAAAAGCTTACTGAAAAGTTACATTTTCACTGTTGTTTACAACGGAAGGCTACTATTAGACGCTGTTGATTATGCAGTGAATGCAGATGTTTAATTTTGTTTACATGATTCAGGGAATCAAAATAGTAACCAAATAGTTTTTGTATACCACAGGCACCTTTTTATTATGCAAAGCATGTTAAGGAAACTGAAAGTTATGTTTGCACTTTACTTTATCAGTCTCAACAGGGGAAATACACCGAATAGCAAAACTTGTGTTTACAAAACTTGTGTAAATGATTTGTCAAAAAAGGGTCACATAATTTTATGTTTTACTTATTTTTTAAGTTAGTTTGAGGGTGCATTGTGTCACAGTCAGTTTAAACTAGAGAAAGCTTACTGAAAAGTTACATTTTCATTGCTTACAATGGTGGCAGGGCCTGCCTCCCTTCTTTTTGGCTTGTTTCTGATTGCACTTTAACCCCAGACAGGGAAATCAAAACAAAATAAAGCTAAAACCTGTTTTGAATAATTTCTTTGTCATCTGCAAATTGATTTTAAGTAGGGAGGGAAAAAAAATCGATTTAAATCGTGAATCGGATTTGTTGTGAAAAAAATCTGAAATTATTTTTTGGCCATATCGCCCAGCCCTAATATCTAGTGTTGGCAAAAAATGTTGTTGCACATTTGCGACCTGTTTATAATCCTTTGCAGGTGTTTATTAACTAAAGAAAACATAGCTGTGAATATTAAATGCCATTTCTGCCAATAGATGCCCCTAGATCACACACTGGACCTTTAAATGATTAATTAATAGCAGTAATTGTTGGCAATTACTTTCCTGTAGATTGACTGATCAGTTGATCAGTTAAATGAGGTTGTGAGTTGATTTAATTCTAGTTTGTCTTCTTTACTAGTTGTGGTGGAGTTGATCAGTGACATGTTGAGGAATTTTGTAATTTAGTCTACATGAGTTTTATGGATTTAGGAAGCATGCACAGAGCTGTTTTCTGAGACAGCTTGTGGGAGATACTGCTCAAGTCATCCATATCTGTTCACACAGAATGACAGCTATGTTTGCTTTCTTAGCATGAAGTCAGACATATCCAGGATAGGCAGGGGAGTCTTGACAAGGGGACTCAATTGACGTGCAGAGATAAGAGACATTACGGTGGCATCTCTGCTATTTGTGGATGATGTTATTCTGGCTTTACTGTAATCTCCAGTATGTGCTGGGGTTGTTTGCAGCTGAGTGCGATGCTGTCAGAAGAAGAAACGACACCTCCAAGTCTGAGGCCTTGGAAATTTGACTAGTCTGATCCAGCAGCCACCCTGAGAACAGACACCCAGGTATCTAAGGAGCTTATATATGAGTGAGAAAAAGAGTTTGGACAGCCGGGTCCTGTGTGCTGAGGTTGTCAGGAAGTCCATCAATGTGATGGCTGACACCTGTATTGGCAGATGTCTCAGTAATTTACTGTCTCTCTTCTTTCCTCCACTGAAACACTGTAGTTTTCTCTTGGTTTGGGCGTATGCTGTGTTTATGTCATATCAGAGTTAATTACTAGTTAAATGTGTTCACATCAACATCCAAGTTATAATTATTGGAACTAGGACTCTCAGACTTTTTTTTAAACAGGCCTGATATGTTCGACTTTATAACACAAAAGTGCCTGAAAACCAAACAAACAATGCTTGTCACAGGTCAAAGTCTGTTCAAGATAAGGATTAGGTTTAATATAATGGATGTATAGTAATGTTAGCAGCTCCCCGCTCTAGCTCCAACCGTAGACTCATGGCTTCCACCTCCAACTCTTTGTCTCACTTCAACCTCCTTTATGCGCAGAGTTATTCTGAGTTCCTCTGCCGTCATGACAGTTTGAACTGGGGAGGTACGGGGTGGGGCAGGAACACCAGACACAGCACCGAGCTCAGCTCCCTCTGCAGAGGCTGGCTCACCCAACAAACCCCTTTCACTTAGCGCTTTATGCAGAAGCTCTTTCAACTCCTCCTGATGTTAAGTGGCACAGTCACATCAAAAGCATTGGCTATTTGAATGAGATCATTCTTATTGCACTTCTCAAGTTTATCAACTGTTGGATTAGTAGCAAAATCCTCTAATTTAAACTCCATATTCGCCATCCCCACAGAAGAAAAAACTGCCAACCAACAATCAGACACAACGAGGAAGAAAACAATCACACTTACAGAACGACGAGATAAAGAACGGACGAGCCCCCAAATCATGTTACGTCCCAGTCTAGGGGAACCTTGGACACAACATGAGTAGGTGCTCCCCCAGTCTTCCCACTACAAGAAAGGCCAGTGACATCAGTAAGTCAATTTCATAAGGAGCAGTTTTTATTCACTTCAGAGGGGGAAATGAGCCAACATAAACAAAAAATACTCTAAATTAACCCCACCTTCCCTAAACAAAAAAGAAGAGGTAAATAAATGACAAATATCTAAAGTACCTCCTACAAATTAAGAAACAGGAGAAAAAGGGTTAAAGGAAAAGGGCTTCTCCCTCCTACTACTGCTCTAGTAGTATTTACATGGGTTATGTTTTTAACTTACTCTGTACAATTTTCAAGAAGCAAAAATCTACACGGAGCATAAAACTATCCAATCACTACTCAAACAATTTACTACAAGACAAACAACGATACAACGTGTTGATGTTTCCTGGTGGTGGAAAGGCTGGAGAGGAGACACAGTGCAGTAGGCGGGCTGCTCAAATAGGTCAGGGGACCCGCCCCCTGACCAATCACGTGGCAGCAATCAGCCGAGGCAGCCAATGAACGGGCACCACCTGCTCCGAATTCACTCATTCATGAAAAAGAACACACGCACCAAGGAGAGAGGGGACACTGCAGCACAACACATACAAAACAATAAATGACCCACAGGGTCATAACAATTGTCAGTTCACAGTATTTTTAACTCTAACACAGCCAACTCTACAATCATACCACAGTCGTAAACACAGGAGTCTTTATCATCTCTACCATCTGTCCCATTTGATGAGAATGTGGCATTATTTTGTACATCTGCCACTTATGTTTACTAATCATGCTGTCAGTGCTACACATTTGTCTGACACATATTTGACATTGTTTAACTTTAATTTAGTTTAACAAAATCTGTTATCGTCAAGAAGGATCGTGAGGATATGTGGATCATGTGATGCACCTCTGCAGGATGACTGGTCTCACTGGGTCTGACAATTGGCGTTCAGTGATTCAGTTGAAACTTGTGGATGCTTCTCCAGATTTTGAGGAAAAGGGTGATGTGGTTTGGTCATCTGAGAGTAGACTCTTGGGTGAAGTGATTACACCCCTCAGCCTCTCTTGGAGCACATAAGAACCCCCAGAATGGATCATTTTACTCCAAAAAAATGTTCGTTAGAACCAGTGAGCACCAGTAAACTGTGTATACCTATACCCCTGGGAACATACTCTGATTAGAGGGGTACCGAAATAGAAAGGGGGGCGGGGACTTAACTGGCAGGAATGATATTATAAGTGCACATATATACTCATGAAGGTCCAGTGCGTAGGATTTTGGGGGATATATTGGTATTAAACGAACATTATATAATAAGTATATTTCTTTAGATTATAATCACCTGAAAATAAGAATTGTCGTGTTTTTGTTACCTTAGAATGAGCCGTTGACACAGAGAATGGGTCCTTGTCCACCATGTCCACATTGCTCTGCCATGTTTCTACAGTAGCCCAGAATGGACAAACAAAACACTGGCTCTAGATAGGCCATCCGCACTTTTCCCATTGGCCACTCTAGTTAGCAGCCCCTTTGCAATGTGTCGGAAAAAGACGTGAAACTGCTTTATTCATTGTTTTTAATGGTTTAAATTACTGGTCTGTTTGTTCTGGAGAGGAGGAGACCTCTGTGGATAATGATGGTAAAAACCTCCTGAACAATGAACACTGAAGGAATCCTAACTGGGGGAGGTTTCAATCCTCACAGCTATACACCACTAAATCCCCCTAAATCTCTCACACTGGACCTTCAACTACCCACGTTGATATACTTTACTGGTGCAGCTTGACAGTGCAGATAGCTTGTATGCTGTCTGTGATGCTGAACACTATGGCGACTGTAACTGTGCCACAGCAACGGTTCCTTCTGGATATTAGTTTTTCATTTCTAGGTTGGCAATGAGCAAATTAAACTCAGCCCAAAGTTGTTTTTTGTTTTCATATAAACCAGAAGTTGCACATTTAATCTCTTTGGCCCCTCTTTGTCAGGACTTTTTATTTATAAAATATGAACAAACAAGGCATGGTAGCATTAAAATAAAAGAACATTGTCTTGCCGGCTGCATCACAACAATCTGTTGCAGCAGCTGTGTGTGAGCGTAACCTAGTTATAACTAAGTTTTTACTAAAGTGTGATTCATGCATTACTTAAACTCAAAATGTAGCTTCTCTTTCCAGGTTTATTTATTTTTGGCTTCTGCAGTGCCAACAGCTCCCTTACTTCCTGCGGTGATGCCTATACCTTCTTTCAAGGTTTCATCTGATAGATGAGAACTATTTAGTAGCGGCAGTGTGTTTGGAATACATGAATATTTTACTGTGTATGATGCATCACTCTGAAAGGTGCTACCACTTTGCACATAGACGAGGAACTTAAAGTTGTCGAACTGGATTGCATTTGTGTGGCCTGAATTGAAAAACGTGATATATATGTTTAATTATGATCATTTGATGTCTAACTTAAATGACACTGATTCATTGTGATTAAACTAAAGTATCATCTGCACAGTGTCAACTACCAATATCATCGGTGTGTGAAAAGATTCAACATCTACAGAAGGATCTCAAATTGGAAAAAGAGAAGCATCACCCTCTCTACAATAAACTCCAATCTGTGGACAGTTAAAAGACAACATAAAATGTCTCTCGCGAGCATGAAACCTGCATATGTTTTCACAGATCTTCCTTCACACCAGCACAAGGGCAAGCATTTATTATTTCACACCCAGGCTGGGCTCTCTTGCAGTTGTTGGTTCAGGTTACCTCTGCCTCTGGCAGGAAGTAAGCCTGCTGTGACCTTGACCTTGGCCCGACAAATCTGCTCAGTGCAGCAGAATCTCTCTCTCTCACACACACACACACATGTACTCCACCCACTCATCCACCCCTATATACACTTTATCATTTTGTGTTCAATATTTTTGCATATTATAGCACTTTTTGTAGCATCATGATGCAGTTAAACAGTATGGGGTTGAACCACCTGCACAGGTTCTCTTCATATATTTGATGTACGCCACTGTTAATGTCAGAACAGACCCCAGCAGACAGTGAAGCATGTTGGAACCAATGTCAGTATTTATCTGAGATGCAAGTGTAAATAGATTGGAGAAATTACAGCAAAATGACTGACATTGAACAGTTACATCTCCCAGACTGCAGAGTCCAGTATACACTAACATTAGCTGGTGATGGTGAAGTGCACAGGCTGATGTTACTTTGATTGCTTGAGATCTCATCACCTTTGATTCCCTTTCAATATAAGGGTGAAGGAACTCATTCAATGATACAAGTGATCGACACATTCTCACTCCAACTTCGCTGCATATCAACGTTTGGTCATGAACCATGACGAGATATGAAGTGCAGGGTACCCTGGGTACTTGGTTGTTGATGTTCTGGAAAGCCATGTCAACTTCTGCCTGTTACATGCATTGTCTGTTTTCAAAATACACTTCTGTTTTCACAGGAAATGTACAGTTTGCATGCAGCGTCTTTCAAAATAAATGCACTATGTCGGTATAAGACCGCATACTGATGTTTTTTTCCTTCAACAACAAATGCACGTGGTTACATTTTGTCAACACGCACGTGGTTGGGTTTAGGCAACAAAAACATGTGGCTGGTTTTAGGAGAAAAGAACATGGTTTGGCTCTACAGACTTTCGGGAAGCAAACACCAGCCTCCCTGTTTGGAAGTCGGTGTTTGTTGGACCCATCCACCACCAATTACCGACCCCTCCACCTGCCCTCTTGGACTTCTGCTCCCTTAACTTTCATTGTTGTCCCACCGCCTTTCCCCCTGATGCCGCCAAGTGCTGTTAAACAATAATGGCGACTAGCTGCATATCGTATCATCTTTTTATTTTGGTATCTAACACTGGATGTCCCAGACCAAGCACTGGTTTTGTGATGACTTTGGAGTGAGACCAGGTTGAACTGATGCTCTGGTCATGTGGAAGTTTTCCTTCAACTCCTCATTGACAACAATCCAACTCTCGAAATTGTTCCACAACCTGCTGGTTTGACTGGGCCTGATCCAAAACCATCGTTTCGAACGAACCAATAAACATTTGCCGCAGCAGACAGCTCCATTCGTGCATGAAGTGGTGCAGCAATAATGTTTAAATGTAAAGTGGTCATTTGACCAAACAGTGCCAACAGAACGTAGACAAAGTGGTAATCTGTCATTGTTGTTATCATTTCTGTCACGTGCTCATTAGCAACAATTGACGTGTGAATTGACGAGACGATGTCAGTGTTTTCCAAACATGAATTTTGAAAAACCTGCACTGTAGGAGGCATTATAAAAAAAAATGTGTAATAATCGCCTAAAACTGTTTGTATGTGGACAAGAGGGCAAAACGTAGAGGAAAATATCCATTTTCAAAAACACCTGTGTAAGTTTAGACAGGGCCTTACACTCCATATCTGTCAGTATTTACCCACAGACATCTCAGTGCCAGGTTGCCAATGTAACAGGCTTGTTAGTAGATATTAGTATGCGTGTTGCCTTGTTGCACATCATGGCTTTAGAAGACTGCTCCCGGAGGAGTGTGTTGCTCTCGTAAGCCCATCAGCTGTGTGTATAGGAATGAATTTTAAACTTTATGTGTTGTTATGTAAGACATGCATCACACAGCTCAGCTATAGCAATAAAAGGGAAAGGACTCTAAGATGCACGCACATACAGTGGAGACACGCAGGCGCTCAGGCTTGCACACTCCTGTCTAGTGGACTTTCACAGGACAATCTGATCTCTCCCTGCTCGTGTTGCATTTGTGACATGCAAGCCGACTGGCCTGACTGCGGTTTGGTTTTTCTCTTCACTGTTAATTGGCTGCCGAACCACAGACTATTACTTGAAAATATCGAGTACAACTTCAGTTTGTTGTGTCACGCTTGGGTTTTTTGCACTCCACCATAAAGAGAGAGAGAAATAACGTATACAGCATCTTTTCTTCCAGTTATTTTGCTTTACACATCAGTTTAAGGGAGCTGTTACAACAAAGTTTGGTAGAGGGTACAGGGTATAAGCAGTTAAATAAAAAATAACCCTTATCTTGTAGATTATACAGTGAATCATTGATCCGGAGAGAAATATTAACAGAGGCCTACAGAGGTCAAAATGCCTCATTATTAGTCATGCCCCAGCTCCATTTCAAAGCTAATATCCTGATATTAATTCTGCTATAGAGGAGCTGTGTCTAAAACCTCCACTTAATGGTTATTTGCAGCTGGTTGTGACTACAATCCAATCTTTAATAGACAGCAAATGGAGCGTGCATAAATAAACAACTCAGACGTTTTGTTTTGACAGTGGACAGCTTCCTTTAGAGGAGACACCCCAGGTGAATAGGGAAGAAAATTTAACATAACATTAACAAAATTTAACATATACAGAACCATGGAACTTCCCCAGTTCATTACTTACATTAAGATAATCAATTTTTGTGTCACAAGTTTCCTGAAATTTCTTGTGTTTTTTTTTAAATATGCAAATGAGGCACTATCTTAATAAATATTCACTTTTTACATGAAGTTATCTCATTAAATATTACTGATGTGCATACATTTCCAGAACAGAAAAAAAAGTCAGTTCTTGTTTCATTTTGTTGAGATATTAAAGTCAAAGATTTTTGCAGAGGGGATTTTTGATATCTCGTTGTCACTCCCTAAATCAGAAAAGACAGTCAACAGCAATGAAGAAATCCATTTGCACCATATTTTCAGGAATTAAATTGGTTTGAAATTAGGCCATGAATGAAATAAGAACAAAGCCTTGATTAAAAAAAAAAAAACCCTTCAGAATATAGATAAGAATCAAACTGAAATGTTGGGTGTATGTAAGTTTTACTAAAGTGGAGATTTGTGGCTCAGAGTATGAGAAAAAAAACTCATTTTGTAAAAAATGACCTTTAAAAATATGTATTGTAAAATTTCAGACTTTTTTAGACAAAAACTTTAGACACAAATACTGTGGGATAAAGTGTGTAATATGCTGAAGATTTTAATTAACAAATATCACCATGAAAGTGTTTTTAGCTTTTAGTTTTTAGAGCATGTACCAATAACACCACTGTGTATTATAAGCCTTGTTTCTTTAACTACTGCTCTGTGACTAATGTTTGTCTGTAGAACAGCACTGCATCCTTTTACTCACAGGAATGAACTGTCTTTGATCAGCAACCTAAAAGTACTGGGATGTTATATTTAGTCATATTTTTCCCATCTTAATTTTGTTTATTTTCTCCACATAAGGTGACCCTTTGGTCAGCGACCTTCTTTAACACAAATCTGAGAATTTGGATGTTTTGTCCTTTATTTTTTTACCTCCAGCTGAAGTTAATTGGGTAAGAATTGTCTTTATGAATCTGACTTTATTTCAACACCACACAATAAAATGCTGAAAAGAACAACAAGCAGCAGAATACAGCACATTTACAGCAGCAGATTGGCACTCTGTTCGCCTTGTTTACATAAATGTAGGCATACACAGATGGTGTAATATTCTATTTTCACTCTTCACTGAGATTACTGTGATAAGATGCACAGTGACAGCCTACACAGAACACACATGTAAGACAGCATGGCAGCACCTACAGCACTGTACTGTATACAAACACTAGACTATATGCATGATAAGTGCAGAAGAAATGGCATGTCACATGTTAGGGATTTAAAGGGCCAGTTTACCCCCAAATCAAAAATACATATTTTTCCTCCTACCTGTAGTGCTGTTTATCAGTCTAGATTGTTTTGGTGTGAGTTGCAGAGCGTTGGAGATATTGGCCGCAGAGATGTCTGCCTTCTCTCCAATATGGTGGTCCTAGATGGCACTCGGCTTGTGGTGCTCAAAGCGCATAAAAATTACATTTGTAAAGTCAACGGCGATGTCTCTTTCCAGAAATCATGACCTGGTTACTCAAGATAATCCACAGACCTTGTTGTGAGCAGTTTCATGAAGGAACTATTTTGCTTCATGGTTTCTGGAAAGAGACATAGCTGTTGAGTTGTATTTCCATTATATTGGCGAGAAGTCTAACATCTTTACAGCTGATATCTCCAACACTCGGCATCTCACACCAAAACCATTAATAATCAGCACTACAGGTAAGAAGAATTTAAGTGTTTTTGATTTGGGGGTGAACATTCCCTTTACGCTTTTTCATTTGCAGAGGCGATTTCTCTAAGACTGCAAGGGAAGCTCAGCTTCCCCTAAAATGTCAAAAATTGAATGGTCAAATATGTACGGCTGTGTTAACATTTCATTGACTACAGATGCGTTAGAACACGTTCATCTCAAAGACGAGTTCGTTCAGAATCAGCTACTTATCGATGTTGTTAACTTCTCATACATTCCCGTAGCGCAGTTTTCTCATACGATCTATGGCATTTGCCTGTAGAAGCTGAGTGTCCATGCACTTCAATGGGACTGCAGGGAGCAGTTTTTTTCATTGCCTCGAAACTCGACGGTCATTGGATAAATGCCACGATTTTGTCCCGCCCCCGGATGCTCAGCATCTCTGGGAATGAATGGAGTTGTGGGCGGGCCTCGGCCGGGCTGGACGCTGAGCTTCCGCATGATGATTGGAGGATCAGTCGAAAGGCTGAATCCCGTTTTGATTGACAGCTATTTTGAGATATACACCGTCACTTGACAGCTCAGCTCAGTCCCATCACGGATTTTGCGAGTGGAGTCTTCTGACAGAACAGAGTGCCGTTCAGGTGTTTAAACCCATCTGAAAATCTTTGAGCTGTGTTTTGCTGTGGTTCTGTGACATGAGTGTGGTTGAAAAACGGCTTCAATTAAATGTTCCTTTTATAAGTTACTGCCTCGCTACAATATGACATATTCTATGATGTAAATTTAAAGTGAGCTTCCCCCGTTTGAAAGACCAGCAGCCGCCACTGTTCATTTTTAATTGTGTCCTAAAGAAAGAAACAAAGAGAGTAAAACAAAGATTCTGAAATTTTCAGCATTTAAAAAATCTAACTTCACCCTGTCTGAAGCTTCCATGTGTGTATCTGTGAAACTGTGGGAATGTGAAGCAAAGCATCACTTACAAAAACCTAGTATGCTCTGTCTGTGGATTGCCATCCATTGATTTTGCCGAGTCATTCAGCAGATGTCTAAGACCCCGGGAGTGCTGTTTGAAGGTTGATCCAAGGGGGTTTGGACTAAAGACCAGAGAGCTTATCCCATAACTGGTCTATTACTTATTCTCTATTCCTTATCCTTTTTTTCTCATTCTCTCTGGATCCTCTGTACCTCCCAGGAGCAGCGTATTGATTTTTAAATAAGGAGCTCTCATGGCTTCATGGTGTGACTTTAATTGTACTTTATCTGTAAGAGTCTAACAGAAGTAGTTCAATGGCAATAGCTAAACTGAATGTGCAGCAAGTTCTCTGTCTCACAATTCAGTTGTGTCTGTCAAAGCATTTTCTAACCTTTTACCACCCACTGTTTCATCTGCGGGACACGAGCACTATAAAATTTAGTCTACACAGAATGCTAGTATTATTAAAGGATTCATGCTGTCATTTTTGTAATTTTATAAATAAATGCCCTGTCCTAAAAATAATGATGGCATAATGCACGGCAGGGTGTACTACTGAGACCTTGAAGATAGAGTTTGATATTTTGGGAAATATGCCAAGTTACCCTTTTCCTGTTGAGAGATAGTTAGAGAGGTTAAGGAAATTAATATTACTCTCCATAAAATGTGAAGCTACAGCCAGGAGTCAATCACCTTAGCTTAGCATAAAAACTGGGAACAGACAGTCTGACTCTTTCCAAAGGTAAAAAATCTGCCTACCAACACCTCTAAAGCTCACTAATGAACAGGTCATACCTTGGTTTGTTTTAAGTTTTATGGGATACATATTGCACATGATTGTTTAGTGTTCTTAGAGTCCAGGGAAAGAAGCTATGCGTTATGTGGAAGCGTGAGCTTTACGTGAACTGTGGCGCCTGCCTGAGAGCATCAGGTCAAACAGAAGATGTGCTGGGTGGGGGGAGTCATTTAGGATAGATCTGGACCCTCTGAGGCAGCGGGAGCTGGAGATCTCTTCCAAGGAGGGCAGAGGGCAGCCAATAATCAGAGGATCAAGAGATTACGGTTGACATTAGGCACGTGAGGCGACTCACGTTAGGGGTCAGCAGTTAGGTTAAGGCAACAAACTACTTGGTTGTGGTTGGGAAATGATTGTGCATGTCGCTACAAAACACTCAGTTGTGAGTGGCACATATGCTGCAACGAGGCTCTTGTTTGTCTGTCTCAAACAGCGATCTCCTGGGTCAAAGCGCCTACGCACCCTGAGTGGACTCTTGCGCTTGTTAAACTACGTCTGTTGATCTGAGTGTCTAATAATGACATGTATTTACATTGGAGTTCGTGTAAAGCCAGGTGTGTCTCACACAGATGCTAAATGATGCTTCAAGGGTTAATTCAAGATTTCCATTTTGGTGGATTTGGTGACACCATGTGATGACTTGTTGTCACATCAGTTGTGATCTGAAGCATTATGCTTATTCCTTACAGATTTTGTCACCATTTGTGTATGTTTAAAAGTAATGTTTGAATGGTAGACTAGAAGGCAGCCATCTTGTACCATCCCAGTTACAGGTATCAGCAACAGAGCAGACCACCCAACACTAAGGTACTTAGTACTGTAGTGTGGTAAACAGTGTATATTGCTGCTCTGTGTTACCTGTAAACAGTGCTTTTTAAGAGGAGGGAGAGCCTCTCCCTCCCACAGGCTCTTTGTGCCTCGGCTCATCACTTACCTCAGCAAATGTGCGGCTACAGTGGGACACTTAGGAGAGAAAGTCTCCACCTGGCAGACTGTTAATAAAGGTGACAGTGGGAGGGCAGGTTGGGAGGAGGCTGCTGGTGTCAAACCCTGCTGACTGGAGGCACAGGAGCACAAAGCTTCACTTTACTGTCAAGTAACACTGCGTATGAACACATACCTGTACACACTCTCACACACAAAGTTACCTTGAAAATTCATTTTTCTCTTCAACTGTCAGGCAGAATATCTGTTTACATGTATATCCCCCTTCATGTGGAACAGTCCTTGTTTTCCTTCCCTACACCCCCCACACCCGTTAAGCTGCGCCATAAATCACTGTCCGTGCAGCAGCAACAGCAGTCAGTTAGTATCCAGGGCTCCTGGCGTTCATTCCCAGTCTCTCCTTCTGTTTGTCTTCCGCTCAGCCTCCAACACCTCACCACCTCCATGATTTACCCTAAATCTGCGTGCTGCTGAGTGTATTTTAAAAGTCTGTATCCACCTGTTACTTAGCAACAGATGGAGGGACTTTGGAGCCAACATGGCTGCCACTGAAAATTGTTTTTATCCTTGTTGCTACCCTCCTCCTCTGTAGCTTTGACCTGAGACACAGCCCAGGCATTCGCAGTATAGCGTGAGCATGTGTTTTCACTGAGTGCATTTCACATGCAATTTTGTAGGAACAACAGCGGGCACATTCACTTCAACAACTGCTCTCATTTGCATATTGCATTACCCTTGGTTGGATTCATATGCTTTATGCATCCTCTGCAGCTTCCATGTCTAGTGGTCCACGTGTGCCTTCTTATCACATCACTGCTCCCTGGCAAGTCTCATACTGTACACGTCACAGGCGGGTTTTTATCATGCAGATACAGCTGTTAGCTCTACTTCACTGTACAGTGCAGACCTGCACTTAATTTTTGCCACTCTAGCATCAATAATATGTCTTTACATTTTTCCCTTATCCTAAACCAGGGCAGGCGCTGCAAATGAGCTTCGTGTAGACCCCCTACACATATTACATCTGTTGCTTTTCCTCATGTAGCTGTTTTTTATCTATATGGTGTCTGTTAAATTAACAAATAAAAATCACTGCACCCTGCTATAAAAAGCTCTGTATTACACTACAGCATTACTCCACTCCACTATTATACCATTATTAGATAGTCATGCATCCCAAATCAGTTTGGAAATGGACCCAGTGCCATCTTAGATCTAATTTTAGCTCACCATTTACAATCCAAATTAAAAAAGGATGTTCTCCATAGTGACATTCTGTCACTGCTTATATTATTTAATTCAGCGTCCCATTTTAGCAACACTTAAAATGTACATGGAATAATTTTACGCCTTCCAAGTTAGTCTAAACACCACCATATACTGTATTTCTTAATGTTTAACGTTTTGCTTTCACTGGAATAGACAGTCATTTCAGTAGCAAGGGAAAAAAAATGAGGGTTGAACCTGCGCTTGTATAGCACCCACTCAAAGCGCTTTTGACACTACGAGTCACATTCACCCATTCACACACACATTTGCACAGCGTTGGCCGAGGCTACCGTACAAGGTGCCACCTGCTACACAGCTTTAACACGCTCATACACTCATGGAACAGCCATAGGGAACAATATGGGGTTCAGTATCTTGCTCAAGGATACTTCGACATGCAGAGTGGAGATTGAATCACTGATCTTTGGATTGGTGGACGACTCACTGTACCTCTGAGCCACAGCTGCAGGGCTGAATTGATAATCATAAATTTAAATTAATAATCATGTTTGTGCCTATAGATTTTTTTACCCCCATTATATTAAAGAACATATGATAGTAAGGCAGCAATTAAAAAAGATTTTCACTACCAGTTTATCTAGCGGCTATCTTCTTGATCAATCAACTTATCTTTTATTCTATAAAACATCAGAAAATGGTGAAATATGTCCAAAATACTTTGCTATTGTGACATCTTCACATAGTTTTTTTTGTAAAGGTCCAGTGTGTAGGATTTCGGAGGATTACTTCATTTCTGTTAGTTTATAATCACCTGAAAATAAGAGCCTATACACACCTGGTATTAATGTGTTTCAGTATTCCAAACACAAGAGGACAGCCAAGACACATCGCCGTCCACACTTGGGTCTATCATGCGTCTCCAGCTGACCACTTGTGTTCAGATTTTGTTACTGTCTACGTCACTTACAATAGAGGGTCAAAGGGCCCAGCACACTAATACTTTTGCTAACTGCTCGCTAGTTACGTTAGCAGTTGAGTCAGTACAGGTGGAGATATCTTCGGCAGCAAAATTCAACATGTTTTTTTCCACAGGGCAAAATGATGTATGGTAACGCAACACTTCATCCAACAGGGTCCTAAAATTGTAAAGAGCGGTGGCCTGCTGTCACCAAAACAACTACCACATCCTGCACTGATGATGTAGATCTCGTCGGGAAGGCATTAGGACGCATTAGCATTTACACTACAAAAGATATGCGATCAAATGTGCCCCAGACCACCTCAGCCAGTGGTTTGATTGGATCACAACACATCTTGGTATTCGTTTACACTTGTATTAAGTGCTGTCCACTTGTGATCGGCTCACCCACGATGCATGTTAATACCAGGTGTAAACAGGGCCTAAGGATCGTTGCGTTTTGCCTCCAAATGAGCCATTCATATCTACGTATGGAGCGGATTCTCTTCCATAGATTTTCTACAGTAACCCAGAACAGACAAACCAAATACTGGCTCTGTGTGGGGCCTTTCGTGTTTTTGCGTTGGCCACCTTAGTTCTCCCACATGCTTTGCACGTGGGAGAGGTTTCACTTGGTTGCAATCTGCAACCTCGCTGCTAGATGCCTCTAAATCCTACACACTGGACTTTTGGGTAACGGTCCAAAACCCTGAAATATTCAGTTAACTATGATGTAGGACAACATAGAAAATACCCATACACTTATGTAACTGGGCTAGAGAGCCATAAAAAGGCCCATAGGCTGAGACCAATGCAAAAATAGTCTATATTTTTACGACACCTGTACACAAAAAAAGGTGCCCGAAGGGCAAAAAAATTATAAGGAGCAAATTAAAACAGCAAACGTTTCATTCCTTGACTTTCATCAGTGCACTGACTATTCGACTGTTTTTGCATTGATCTCTGGTGTGCGGGTATCTCCTCTGCCGTCCTTTCTTATCAGAATAGTTGCTAATCAATAGTTTAAACTGTGTATGAATCTCATTTCTTGTCATACCTGTTCAACTTGCATCATTTTGCTTTTAGATATGAAAGCATATCATGTGTCAGGGCCACCTTAGCCAAGTCCAGAGCCAGTGTTGCCGTGGCGATGCAGGTCTGGCATTGAGAAATTAAAGCTCTGCAGTGGAGTGTTGAGTTACAGGATGCATACAGCGACCACGGTGCACTGAGATGGAGAGCTGAAGCGTACAGACAGACAGCGTTCAGGATGGTTATAATAACCGTACAAGTAGTAACAGATAACAGGTGGATGACGACACACACAGGCTACACGGCGACTAATTTCTACAATGACACATTTCTGGTTGTAATCTATGTACGTGTGTGTGTTCCTATATGCTCAGCTCATCATGCTGTGTGCTTGTTGATTATTTGTACGCCTCGTGCCTGACAGGGAGGCAGAGAGAGAGTGAGACAGGAGAACAGTCCAAGGCTACAGATTTAATCTGGCTGCTCTGGTCATGTGATTAATCGTGGCCAGGGGCCAGGGGATAGTGTAATTTATGGTGAGGGGGGGATCAACACATTTGGATGGTTGCTGCTCCTGAGGGAAATCTCACTCTTAAACCAATCCAGTATTCTTCTCCATAACCCACCGTAATATCACATGTGTGACAGCTGGGTTTTGGGTATGTTAGCCATTTATATCTGTGATTATACAGATGGTGAAGGAGACTCCTGGTGTTGTTTTGCAAAGCAGATGTGTGAAGTGTAACGCTGCATTTGCCCATGGCCATCGAGTGAATTTCTGAATGACAAATAAGCGAACCATTAAGCAAATTCTTATGTTTGAGGCTAGAAAAATTAGCACAGAAGAAGCAGGCAGCTGCTACATACTGAGCACTCTAACAGTTATACATTACTTTAAAGACATGGGGAATCACTGTTGAGTGTCTGGGCTGATGGGGTCCATTTGCAAGTCACCAAGTAGCAGTACATTTTATTTATTACCAGAGATTAGAGAGAATATTGACAGTCTGCTGAGATCTGTGCGTCATTCACAGTCTCCACTGTCCTTCTGGCTTCAGACCATATCACTGCTGTGGTGACCTCACCATCCTCAGTCTCCTTCAGGCCACTGGTGTGCCTCTGTGTGTGTGTGTGTGTTTACTTAATCCTCTTTCCAACTCCAAGAACTGTAAATAAACATCAGAGGAGTCAGAGGCTGTGTTGACATTTTTTTGGTGGATTTTCTGTTGTTTCATAGCTGCCAATATCAAGCAGTGCTGATAGCAGCAGTTTCATACTGACCTTCCCCACCAGCTGCTCACCAGCTTGGCCCATCCAACAGCAGTTACCTGCCTCTACGCTGGCTGTCTGACTCCTCTCCGTGGCAATTTCATTGTGGTGGTATTCATTCCTGATGGAGTTTATATCTAGATTTACTTTTTCCGGTGCATGGGCCGTCTCAAAGGGACTGTAGTTTATACACCGCAGCTCTCCCTTCCGTCATTCTGTTTGCGAGTCCGAACAAATATGTAAATACACTGACAGCGATGTGCTGTCTCACCTCACAGTGCAGTTTCATTGTCAAAAAACATGGGACACTAACTCTCCATCTTCCCTGCCAACTTGTTTAAAGGTTAATGGTCCTGCCCAAGGGGTTTATACAGAAGGAGTCTGTGAACAGTCTTTATGGTTACATCATCTCCTAATCACTCTAGTCCTAAAGAAAACACTATGCTGCCCTTTCAGACAGAGGCCACGCAGACATAAACATACCAGCACACAGGAAGTCACTTAGATCTTGTGCACGTGGATTCCTCTGATGTCCCCCTCGTCCTTGAGGACTCACTAAAGACTAATGTTTACTGGGCCTTTAAATGTGACACCGAATCAATCACTGAATTGATTAGCATCTTCAGAGACTCGGTAAACTATCAGCCCCTAAAAGGTCAGTAAAAGTAACCTGAACCTCGCATTACTCTGTGGGTTGGCAGTAAGAGATAGTATACATGAAAAACAATAGTTTAGTTATCGCTCAATCAATTAAAAAAAATCCCTAAGCAATCATAATGTTGAGACTCATTATTGAAAGCTGTGGGACGTGTTATGTATTTATACAGTGCAGCAAAGATACATAAATAAAATAAACACGCTCAATTAATTGGATTGTTTTTACTGTTACCTTTGTCCTTTTGGAGCTGATTCTTAATGAGCTTTGCTTGGCTCAGTTTCACTGAGCCGCCGATGAGATCATGTTGACTCGCCTCCTCGTTCAGTCAAACCTGCAGAGCGGGACTGTGTGGCTACTTAAGGAGATTGAGATTTAAGCAACAAGGTCAGTAGTTATAAGAGATGAAAACAACTCTGTTGTCCTTACAGTAGGCAAGATACATCTTAATTTACCCCAATGGACATTATTGTGCCAAGATGCCTGACACATATAGTAGAATAAATATCTCTATGGCCCCACCAATATTAGACTTTAAGGCTGATATCAATGAAGATATTTGAGATGTCAAAAAAATAAATAATTATATATCAGCAGATAGTCATTTAAGGTTCTGTTGATTTTTATTTTCAAGTAATTGTGACCAAGATACACAGAGAGAGGGACATTTTATGATAAGATAAGATAAGACTTCATTAATCCCACAGCAGGGAAATTTAAACATTATAGCAGTTCAAGAGTCAGAAGCAGTAGAGAAAAGAAAAACTGAAAGTAACTGAGCGCCAAATATGGATAAAAATATAACAAAAATACAAATTAGATGAAATGAAAACAACATAAAATTCATATACTTATTTCACTTATACAGATACTGTATGTCTATGATTTATAGTTGGAGGATAACTTTAATACACGCATAGTATTTAGAATTTTTACTGTAAAATATAGAAATATAAAAATGCTATTCCACAGTAAGGGTAAGGGATTTATTTTCACATAAATAATAATGTTACAGTTGAAAAATAAACCTGTCAGTGCTCTCTGGTGGACATATTATGTAACGGCTAGTTTCATGGATTTAGCTCTTACACATTGTACAAATACACTATACAAGAAAATAAACATACATAATGAGTAAAGTTGAATAACAGTAGAAGCTGAAAAAATAACAAATGATTCTGCAACACATTAATGAACAGAATGAGATTCGAAAATTTCACGGTATCACGGTTACATGGTATCACGGTAGTGTTACACATTATTATTATTAATAGTAGTAGTAGCAGGGCTGAGCGATATGCCCTAAAAAATATATCACAATATTTTTAGGCTATATCTTGATACTCGATATAAATATTTTGATATTCTTAAATCTCCTCAAAAGCACTTTATCAACGCTAGGACTAGGAGACAAATTCAAACATAATATTTCTGACCACATACCCTCTCTGACGCGACAAAGTTGTGTTGTTTTTTTTTTGTTTTGTTTTTTTTTACATAAAATATCAACACAATGAGATTTTTGATCAATAATCATCAATTATGTGGATATAACCAATCAGTGGCTTAAGACAAGCATTAAAACAAAAAGTCTGGTATGTTGATACATTTACGTCATACTGCTGAAATGCAAAAAAATCACCACTGATGCCACATCACGATACAACGATATCCAAAATCTAAGACGATATATAGTCTCATATCTCCTTAACAATATCATATCTTTATAATGCCCAGCCCTAAGTAGCAGCAGTAGTAGTAGTATCATCAGTTATAATGAACTTAAAGGACACGGAAGCTTTTTCAGGTTGAACAAACATTTTATTAGAATTAAAACTTGCATGTTTTGAATGGAGGTATCTGTAAAACGTCTGACAGGCAGTCGAAGAGAAAGGAGATGCACATGTACACGTGAGATTCTCTGTCTAATAGGTAAGCAAATGTACATGACATGATAACCATCCATTTTGATAACACAGTATACCTCAATTACAAGCAGTCAATGAAGAGAAAAATGCAAAATAAAAACAGCAGGATAAAGGAGTACTTATTCTGTAATGGGTTGTCTTGTTTATGTTCTTTTCATGGTCTGATCTTTAAGTGTGTCTGAACCTTAGAATTGGTATTGAACTGTTGTTGTTTTGCTTCATCCTGGACTGTTAAAGACTGCTTTGGTTTTACTGCTCCTCTCTGAGCTCCACTTTAATCACATAAGTGTCTCCTAACAGCCCAAACCCTGATGCGTTAACTGCGCCTCATGGACCAATCCCGAGCAAAATAACATCCAAAACGCTCCCTCCAATACAATACTGAGAAATTACTCAGCAGTAGTAGGTTTCCCCCCTCTTAAGCCATTACATCGCTGCCTCTCTTCCTCCTCCTCCTCCTCCTCCTCCTCCTCCTCCTCTCCTCCCCCATCCTCTGTCACTCCCCCCATCCCTCTCTGTCTCTCTGGTTGAACACAGGCGCTCTCTCTTTCCTACCTCGCAGACGTTTGGGTGCCACCGCCGCTGCATCCTATCTCTGACTCTGTTTGTCTCTTTCTCTTGACTCTTTTACTCCACAGAGACAAAAACACAAAATAAAATAGAAAAAAAAAGGAGAGGAAAAAGTGGCCGCCACGGGGCGAACCACAACAATGACCCGGTCCTGACTAAAATTGAATGGATTAGCCAATCTATTCTGAGCTCTAATGAGATTAGAGACATGGGTCGCGGCGGCGTGGTACCTTTCGTTGAGCTCCTCGGGGAACATTTTCCCTGTCAACAGTCCTCCAGACGTGGAAATGGCGTTTTTGATCCAGAAGATGCCGCGGGTGCCAGGGGACAATAACAGACCTTTGAATGCACGCTCACCTGTGCCGCTTTTGTGGCGCGCGGATTCCTAGAAGTAGAAGTAGTAGTGGAAGTAGCAGCAGCAGCAGTGGTAGTAGTACAGGAGGACAAAATGAAGTACCAGAAATATATCACGGTGATGCAGATGGCCATGGGAGTGACAGCCTCCAACAAAGACTGCCTCCCCGCTAAGAGACAGCTGTGGTGAGTAGAGAGGAGGAGGAGGAGGAAGAGGAGGAGGAGGAGGTGCGCGTGTGGATGGGAGCGTGTGTGAGAAGAGTGGCAAAGGTGGTGTGTTTTCATGTGGGGGTGAAAATAGCTTTAAAATTAGCCTCTTAGCTTTGTTGTCATCCCCTTCCCCCGTGTCTCGTGTGAAGTTGAAGCCGAGCAGCTGTTGGCGGAAGTCGGCTGCCTCCATCTCTCTGTGCCTCCAACAACTGTTTCATATGCGCTCCGGTGATACCCACACACAGCAGGCGTTAAGCCAGGCTCTGTGCAGCCGTGCATGGTGCTCTGTGCGTGCGTGCTGTCCCCCTGTGTTTGTCTGTGTCCCTCGCACGGTGGACTCTTGTTTGTTGTGATCCGGCCGGTGAGGCTGGAGAAGCGCACAATACAGAGCAGGTGTATTCACAACAAGAGGAGGAAACAATGCTGATACTGTCCACTCGCACCTGCTCGCGCTCCGTGTTTTCCAAACCCGCGAGCGTGCATCATTTGTGTTTTCCCAGCAAGTATCTGTTCTCAGATCTATTTCTGTGAGCTGATGTAGTAAAAAAAATGTCGGCTGGTTTCTCCACTCTCATCACTTATTCAGTAGCTTCATGCCGCCTGCATTTAGATCACCATGTGTACCAGTGATGCTAAGTGGTTTACCACCACTGGCTGCTGATGTGTCTGTGTTGTCATATAAATGTTGCCACCGAGTTGAATTCATATCAGACTCTGTTATCATTTACCAAACTTACCAGCTCCCTACTTAGAGACTCCCACTCACTTTTGAGCTTTTGCAATCATCTGTTAGCATCAATTTCCATTTTCATTGGTTGCACTACATTGTAGGGCTGCAACCAAGGGTTGTTTTCATTGTCAATTAAACAGCTGATTATTAATAAACTACCAAGCTGGCATTGAGCTTTGACTCTTATCGGCCTGACATTAAATTGTGGTTAGAGTGAAAATCGTCTTGACAGTGTCTTAAATCTATAATGTCAATTAGGGCTGCCCCCGACTAAGAATTTTCCTAGTCGACCAATAGTCGTCATTTAGGGCCATTAGTCGACATGTCCACTGCACGTTAACGATTTAAACGTAACTATTACATGATATATTTTGGGCGGGGCAACACAATGGTTTGAGTTGAAGGTGTGAGAAAGAATAGTATCAGTAACATTGTTAACACTGTGCTACATTACAGAGAAATACAAAACCGTACTAATGAACCTTCATTAATATAGGCCTATATTTTATCTACAAGTGCACGTCACACACTGAGCGAGCCGCCTGTTAATGACGCTGTCAGCAAAGCAGTAATGATTGTGCTAAGTGGCTAATGGACATGTAGCTATTGACATGTTTCAGATGATACGTCATGTTTGTAGTCGACCAATGAAGATGAGTTTACATATCACCTTGGGTTCATCCTTCACCTTCTCAAAATGATCCCACACTTTGGATTTCCTGCCCGACATATTATTAAAACCGCAGGTACCAGCCCTGTAAATTAGGGGCTGTACGAATGCCGAGTCTTTAACCGCCTGGAAAACGCGAGGACAGGCTCTGGGTGCTACTCTTGTGCCTTTATTGTGCCAGCTTTCAAGAGCGCGGCAGCAGGTTGTCTCACAGGTTGCTAAGTGACCAATGAAATCTTGCTGACTAATGACCTGTCTGATCGACTAACATTCGGTCGACCATTAGGGGGCAGCCCAAATGATAACAGAATCTCACATTGTGTG
The DNA here is from genome assembly GCA_019142605.1 of Cephalopholis sonnerati. Taxonomy (NCBI): domain Eukaryota; kingdom Metazoa; phylum Chordata; class Actinopteri; order Perciformes; family Serranidae; genus Cephalopholis; species Cephalopholis sonnerati. The sequence continues at coordinate 29,646,115 of JAGQAX010000001.1, forward strand.
GGCGTTAACATAGTGACATCTTGCAGATGTTGGGTTTTGATATCCATATCTCACCTCATCAACTAAATGTTGTTGTCCTACTTCAAGGTGATGCTTGCACGACACATTTGGAAGATGTTGGATTTTGGTTACCCAACAACACAACTTAAAACCAACAAAATATCAAAGTCGTCCGTCCTCAGTATTTTACGTTAAATTAATGTTGGCATTAGATGCTATCCCAACACTGACATCACAACCTAAATTCAACCAAATATTAACGTCTAACAACAGTGGTGGCCAGCTGGGTAATTAACAAATTATTAGGTCCATAAAATGTTAAAAAAAATAGTCAAAAAAGCTATCACCCCCGTACCCTGGTGGAGTTAAGGTACCTACCATGAACCGCAGTGTCCAGCATTCAGGTTCGACCAGGGACCTTTGCTGCATGTCATTTCTCATTTCTTGCTACCTTCATTTTCTGTCATCTAACAAAGAATAAGATGCCTCCAAATACTTCAAAATAGTCATCACAAGTTCCCAGAATCCAAGGTGACATCTTCAAAATGTCTGATTTGTCCAACCAACAGTCTACAATCCAAAACAGTGGTGTAGTGGAGAGTATACGCAGATATGCCGGGTATACCCACCTCTTTTTTTGGCTGTTTACAGTCCACCTCAGCCATTGGAATATACAAAAGAGTATACCCACCTCCTCCTCAGCAACCTACCCATCTACCTAGTTGTACACCCAACTCATTAACTACTCCAAAGATATTAACTTAACTATGATGTAGACCTGATACCCGCTGAGATTTTTACTGTGCATCTGCCAATAAACTTCTTGAATCTTGAATCTTGAACCAGATGAGTGATTTGTTGATAGAAAAATAATTGGCAACTGCTTTGATGTACAATTTTCAAAAATGTTCTCTGGGTCTAGCTTTCCCAACATGAGGACCTGCTGCTTTTCTTTTTCATATGTGACCATAAGTGAAGTATTTGGGCACTGTTTGTCACATAAAACAAGACATTTGATGGACATTTTTCACCATTTTACAACATTTTATAGACCTAACAAGTAGTCGATTTATGGAGATACAACAGTCAGATGAATCAGTAATAAAAACAATTGTTAGTTACTGCCCCTATGATGATAGAAAACAGAAAGGGAAAAAAAACTAACATTTGAGAAGCTAGAAACAGAGAGTTTGGGTATTATTGCATTGTAAGTATCTTATAAGATTAGCTGTATTTTAAAATGCCATTATTGTCATTCATAAATTTTATGTCAGTCGACTCACAGATGAATCGACCCATCATTTTGTAAATCAGTGGTTTGATATGAGGGAACAAGAGGTTGACTTTAATGTCTGTAACCATATTTGGCTTTTGTCAACATGACTGAGGCTGTAATACCAGATGTACACTGTAGGTCATATTGTGGTTAACTGTAAGTTTCTTCTTTTTGCTCATTGACATTCAGAGCCTCATTAATTTAAAAAAAGGAAAACCCAAAACATTACACAGCAGAGTAGTTTTCAGTCTAATTATAGGCTCTCATTATTCGCACAATGGGCACATTCAGTTCTTCTTCTTCTGTAATCCACATAGATAACATTAAGCTTGAGGTATAATCCTTCCAGATTGGCATTACTTTACAGTAACAAGACAAACACTGGTTTATTGTAATGAATGTCCAATCTGGTTCCCGTGGAGTTCACCCTATATATAGGAACAAGCCCGTAGTAACACACCTGACTGACTAAGAAGTCATCACACAGGGGGAAAGGATTGGTTTTCTGCTCTTAGCTCGTGACTGCTGTCAAATGTGTTGCAAGGGACACAGTGGTGACTTGGTTTTGACACTTCTCCCTTAAGAGAGGCGCGGCGGTTTGTCTGGGGCCATCACATCATGGTGGGGGAAGGGGCACGGCCATTAAAACAGGATTACTGTATCGCCTCCGACAGCCACTTTAACGAAGGGAAGCTGAGCCAGCGTGTGCCTGCAGTGTGTGTTTCATGGAGTCACCCCATGCATTCACTTGCATGCCATGTCTGTCTTTATTCAGGGTGAAGTCAGCGCCTAGAATCAGTAGGCTTGCATGCACACACCCAGACTGAGGTAATACTCAACAATGTAACATGATTTAAAATGGGAACACTTAACTAATACTCAAGTTTACATGACACAGTTTTTTGATAGTCAAATTTATATCCAGATGTGTGGTAACGTTTGAGCTGATGGGAGTAGGACTTATCTGTTTATCCACTCATCTATCCCGACATTTTTTCCACCTTCGTTAAACATGAACGTGCATTTTTCTTTTTGAATGCACTGCTTTGCATCAGGTTTACTCTTTGACGTCTGTGGCACATTCACACAATGAGGACATTAAAAGGAACCAGGCTGAGCAGTTTATTTAAGCATTAAGCCACGAGCAAATGTGGTTTACATTGATTTTAGAACAGCTAAGGGGCGTTGCTAGGCACGATGCCTGAAACCCTCCAAGCTTTTGACCCTCAGGTGTGTTTGGATTCGGCGCGTGTGCCTGACAGTGCTTGATTTTCCAAAAGTCGGCCTCTGTTCATGCTTGATAGTGAAATGGCATCCTTCTCTGCCAAGTTTTTTCACTACTCCTATGACAAACAATACACAGTCTGTTTAAGGGTCCTGGCTTCTTTTCTTGACTTTTCCAGCTTTTCAGTTACTCTCTCATTAATATCAGCGTGTCGCCTGTCTTTTTTGTCTTCCTTCTCAATCCTTTCATCTCTTTCAACCACTTCTCCACAGTTAACTCACGCAGTAAATCAGATTTCACAACAAAATCTGATATTTTCAAACAATGGTTAAGTGGAGAAAACTGTTGTTATTTGGTCACAGCTTCCATTGGCTTCAAATGCAGCTGAACCAATCATAATCAAGGACCGTCGCTATCTGTTTTATAATCTTTTTAAATGTGTTACCTCAGATATTGTTGAGTAAATGTTCTAGTTGCACAACTAAAAGTTGAATTAGCTCATTCTCAAAAGCTATTGAAGGGCACTGGGAGCGAATTTGGGGTGCAAGTAACATATTTTTTCATTGTTGATTAACCTGTTGATTTTTTTTTTAATAAACTGATTAGTTGTTTGAATTATAAGTCAGAAAATGGTAAAAAAAAGTCGATTAGTGCTTCCCAAAGCCCAAGGTGACGTCCTCAAATGTCTTGTTTTGTCCAAAGTTTTCAGTTTACTGTAATAGAAGAGTAAAAAAGCTAGAAAATACTCACATTTAAGGATCTGGAATCAGAGAATTTAGGGTTAAGCTAATTGATTAATCGTTGCAGCTCTAGTGCAACTGCCAGTATACCTTCTGCAACTGGTGGTCCTTCATGCAGAAGATGAAATCAAAGGCAGAGTACAAGCTTTGTCTGTGGTAAGAGTTACAGCAAAGAATATAGGAGCAAAAGGATTAAGAACTGACTCAGGTACACTCAGGTAATGTTTTTATAGCAACAAAAGACACAAAGAAAGACGGTGTAGTTGTTCCTAAAACTAAACAAGGAGACAGAATGGAGACATCACTTATTATAGATGAGAGGGAGGGTTATGCGCCAGATGGTTTCATGATCTTCCAAAACACTCGACCCCCTCGATTACAAATCTGCTTCCATCCATCCATCACGTTTAAAGAGCAGCTCAATGCACAATGCAATAAACACTTCGCTGTATGAGAAATACATTTGAAATTCTACATGTTTGTGTGTTAAGCTGCCTTTTATATATAAGCAAAGCCACATGCCCAGTGATATAAAAGTGATTACTGTAGCACTTCTGCCTACATGTGAGACTGGTAAAGACTGAAAGTGTCAAAAGTTTATCCTGCCCACATACTGTCAAGATGTAATCAGTCCAGCTCAGTCACCAGAAGAAAATGTTGGCATTGAACATTTCTGTAAACCACAAATATGTTATATTTGCACATTTTATAGTATCATGTTTCTTAAGTTACATAATGTAACCTGACATAACCATCTGGAGGTGGAGAGAATAGGGCAGTGGATTGTGTATCACCTAGGCAAGACGCCCACCAGCTATTCATCGAGACTAACAAACAACAAAATGGTTGTTTTTATTAACAACCTGTCACAGTGTTTCCAGTGGCTTTTTAGTCTCCAAACATGGGTGTTTTTTTGCAACATGTGACAAGTTTTTTAGCCACCAAATGTGGGTGATTTTAGCAAGCTTTCACTGTTTTTCCAGCAGGGATAGTGCCACAAAAAGTGGCTGTTTTATACCGAGACATTGCTGCTTTTCCAGAGGGGATTTTGCCATGAAAAGTGGCTGTGATATGCCAAGATATTGCTTGTTTTTCAGAGGCTATTGTGCCCCCAAAACCAGGTATTTTAAATCAAAACGTGATCTTTTCCTAACCATAGCCAGGTGTTTTTTGTGCCTAAAGCTAACCATATATTAACAACAGATTGTTGAAAATCAAAGTTTCAATGTACGTGCCACTTAACAATGTGCAAATCCGTGGTTGTCAACATTAATTCTAGTGATTGGGTTGAATTCATCAGTACAAGTAGCATACAGGTACTGCTGTGGATCATCTGCAGCTAACTGCATTAACATCAGACTGTGTTTACCTTTTGCATTCCCCTAATGTTTCAGAGGCAAAAAGAGTTAACCTGAAATCCTGCGACAGCAACAACAACAACAACAATCTTGGCAGATCTGTGTATATAATGAGCTCATTCAGAGGGTGGCTTTCTTACTGAGTCACCTTCAGTTTATTCATCTCTTTATCATAATTGCTCCATCTTGTCAAGGTGGAAATTATATAAATGATAATATAATTTCTAATTATTTTGTAATATAATATATGTAAATTGAAGGTGAAAACTTGCGCCATGAGGTTGAGATTTTGTTAGCCATTATGTTTGTAGAAGTTTGTGCAGACTGCAGTGATCAGTCAGCGAGTGTGAGATCAGAAATCCACGACATTATCAATGATAAGTCACCGATTTCTACTTGTGTTGTGGTTGATCTGATCACATCCTTAATGCCAGATTACTTGGTTAAGTTGTTTAGCTTTAATAGTGTGAGTATTGTTTTATTCTAGTTATAGTCAGATGAATAGAGTTCAGATGAAGGTGCTGAATAACAACAAACAGGAGGCTCTAAAGTTAATGACTCCATTACACTGTATGAAACACATTGTTATTATACAAAACACACAGTGGTCCATAATAACCTCAGCACCGTAATTAGTTTGAGATGATCCATAAATAATAATTAGCCCGATGACGTGTCTTTAAACTGGTCACAGCTCTTCCTAACATGTGGGTGTATCGTCCTGGATTGTGTGCCAGATGTCTACTCTGCTCCCAGTGACAGTCCACAGCGACAGCTCCGCCTGGTGCTCTCAGTCCACCTGCTTAATGATGCATAAAGTCAGCGTCCCTTCTTCCCCCCAACACACACACACACACACACACACACACACACACACACACATACACACATGCAGCAGCCCCCTCTGCCCTCTGATTTGCCTGTCCACACGTCCTCCCTCCCAGCTCTTCAGAGGCGCACACACATTCAACAGCTCCTGTCCTACCCCCTCCACTCTTCCAGTTCCACTCATGGAGGCCATGATGCGTAATCTCACACAAACTGACAATGCCGCGCATTAGTTACCTCAGCAGGAGCCCAAGTCCAGGGTGGGCCTGTCATGATAATCAGTACTTTTCTGAAAAACATGCAGAAATACTGTCTTTTTTTTTCCTCCTCTACTCTCAGTATCTCTCTGTCTCGCTCTCCCTGAAGTCAAAAAAGCCTTTTTTTATTAAAGTCATGAAGTCTGATGTTAAAAACACGAGTCCTGACTTCATGACAGTCTCTGGACACACTGCTCCTACTCTCCGCAGTTCTTTATAGAGTATATGCGAAGGTGCACACACGTGTTTGGGTGTGTTTTTGTATTCAGTGTTTCTGTCCATTAGGAACTCGCATGTTCTTACTTTGGCAGAACGGTTGTAATCTCCTCTCAGATGGTTTATGCCACTAAAGGGAACAGATTACACAGGGTTTATTGACTCGTGGCTCACCCCCTTACCCCCACCCGCTCTCAGAGCATCCTGTGGGTGTGTGTTTACGTGTTTGTTGGTGTGGGTGAGTGTGGATTTTTGGGTGTCTGTGCCAGTGTGAGTGTGTGTGTGTGTTTGTTTGTCTGTGGGTTAGGGCCTTTAGTGATAACTTGTCAGGTCCAGTTTAAATTCTGGTAACGTGAGGAAAAACAAACTTTTTCTATAATGTTTACTTTGTTTAATGGCTTCAGTTTGATGCCAAAATTTTATCCTGTACAACCAGACTGAGAATACAGCCTTTCAGTCCAGTTTTATGGCTTTCCCTTGTACATATTCTGTATACAGCTTTATACCTTGTGCTTTAACTGGATTTATTTATGACCGAGGGTTCTTTTGTGATCAAATAATTTAAAAGGCGAGTCTAATCTATCACTGCATAAATGGCATGTAGCTTTCCAAAGTTACAGCCAGTTCCATACACTGCTAGCATCTGCAGACACCACCTGTAGTAGTGGCATCGTTCACCGGTATCTTCATCCTTATTTCTCATCATATTGGCTTTCTGTTGCTTCTCTGGCAGCATGTTAAGTGTAATTGATCAGTTAGAGGTATGTTTTTTTTTTGTCATATTTGTTAGGTTGGTTTTGACACTGAATGCTAAGGAGACAGATACAGTTTATAAACAGAGGAAATTTAAGTTGGCAGAAAGATGCATTATTCATAAAGCCTTACACTGAAGAACATTATCTATGCTGACATGTAGTCAAAATTTGTAATCAGCGAGTAATCTAAAAGATAAAAATATCAGTATGTCAGTATTGCTCAGACTTATTTTGACAGACTCTGGTGTGTGACGTCACAGAAGAGTTAGCATGCCTCGGACAGCATATCAACCAATATAATTCAACATCAACAAACATGTTAGCTAGCACAGTTGGGAGTTGGGAGAGGTTGCAAAACACACACCTGTTTGGGTGCATATTGCACTTTTCCATATATGTTCTGCAAAATTACAATTGTGTTAAATTTAGATTTGATTTTATTCATGCATGTTTATAATCCTCATATCGTTAATAAATATGTTTGGCATTGTTACCAAAACCTAAGTAGTATAGGTTTGTATTTGCTCTGGTATTGAAATATTTCAAATGATACCAGGCTGTATTTGATTCATAAGGTGCGTATCTGTACCTTTGTGTTACGGCTTGTTGCAAATGTGACTTTGCAGCTGTATCCTCTTTGAGTCTGGATTCATGTAATGGGGAGCCTGGCTAAGGGTCTGGTTATGGCTGCCTAAAGAGCCTTTTGGCGGCAGTGATGGTAACAGAGGCCTATCAGAGACTCATCGTCTCCAGTCAGAGTCAGACGCCGAGCAGCAATGACTTTTAGAATCTGTGAGTCACACGTTCTCGGCCTCTGGTGACTCCCGACTGTCACGATGGCTCACAGGGGGCTGACAAGATGGAATCCATCACTGCCGTCCCACAAATAGAGAAGGACACAGCAGAGGGGATCCACTTTTGTCTGACAGAGATCTCAATTTATTCTCTTCCTTCTTTCCCTCTGCTTGACAGATTTATATCCGTCTGTCAACATTAATATTTTCTAATGTTACATAATTGAGGCATTTCATTTTTCTTAATATGATGTAATAGCATTATACTGCAGTGTAGTGGAGAACGTCTGGGACTCAAAAAGTGACTGATGCTGTGAGTGAAATAGGTTGATGTGTGCCTGTCCCTTTTTTAATTTATTATGTCCACATTACAACAAGATTGAAATTGACTACAATAACTAAACATTTAAGCCCCATTAACTGCACGTCACATATTAGTGCTGAGCATGACTTAATATGCCCTATGTATTAAAGGTCCAGTGTGAAGGATTGAGGGGGATATATTGGCAGAAATATAATATAATATAATATAATCACTACATTTTCTTTAGAGTATCATCACCTGAAAATAAGAATTGTTGTGTTTTCTTTTTTTGTTTTGTTTTTGTTTTGTTTTTTTACCTTAAAATTAGCTGTTTATATCTACAGAGGGAGCGGGTCCTTGTCTACAGAGTCCGCCATTTTGTACTGCATGCTTCTACAGTAGCCCAGAACGGACAAACTGACACTGGCTCTAGAGAGGGCCATTCAAATTTCATTGGCAGCTGTATTTAGCTGCTGTGACAAGTAGCATTGGAAAAACACTGATTATTTTTCACATAAAACTGCTATATTCTGTGTTTTGTTTAACCAGTGTAAATCATCGGGTACATTTGTTTTAGAGAGTAGGGGACCTCTGCAGGTCATTTGGCTTGCGCTAAAAACCCCCTGAATGTCTGGTTCTAAAGTTATCATTGACGAAATCTGAGCATACATTAGCAGGTTCTGAGCTTGCGGCCTGTCTGTGACACACCAAATCACCATCGGAGGAATACTAATTTGTATTCTGTGTGATGTTTTGAATAGGATAAAATAAATTTGGTAGTTTGGTGGGTTAAAAAAGTTGCAGCTGTGTCTTCGAGTACTTAGATGTGCCAGCAAGAGTTTTCAACGACCATTTTTGGGAAATAAATGGAGCCCCACTAAGAGCTAATTAAGTTTGTTACCTTTCCCTGTGTTTGTTTATGTATGTTTGAGGACTGTGTATATGTATGAAACATCATTATGGTTGTTGGGATGATATATGTGGTATACAGTAGGTAAGACAGCATCTCAGGCTCCTGTCCACTTTTAGCCCAACTTGTCCTCACAGCAGACCTCTGCTAATACACTGAGTTTTAATGTGTTTGTATTTGTGCTGATGTCTGTTATGCACACATGCTTTTTGAAACCAGCCAGTGACCTGCGTGTTACTCCACAGGGGTCAGACAGCACTCGGACGTGAGCGTTGTCCCGCCTTGTTTGATACATGTCTATATGCCTAATCTGGTCTGCCCATCTGTCAGGCCTGTCTGACCTAATCAGAGTCTTGATCTGACCACAGCTTTGCAGTCGCATCCTCGTCTGCCCAGGTGGCTTTCAAAGAGCTCACAGGCTCCAACTAGTAAATAAAAAGCTTCCTTGTTTTCTTCTCCCTCTCAGACGTTTTCAAGGATGTAATTAGCCGGCCAGCGTATTAGTCATTTGTCTCATTCCTCTCTTAGGGAGGGTCAGTGAGGTTATCTTGATAAAGTAACGATGTGTCATGCACCTCTTGTCACCACTTGTCCCCTGAGGTACGAGGGGGGCCCGTGAGCAGAATGATGCATGTTCATCGGCTGCCATCACTTCCAGCTGAACAGTCAGGCATTACGAAGCAGTCAGGACGACCTCTGAGCCATACGCTGACAGTGTCCCTCTGTCCTTTGTCCCTTTGCATTATAGTCTTTCTCCTTTTGTCTTTGGGACCCTTTTCTTCCACCTCTGCCTCTCAGCAACTTGCTCCTTCATGCTCGGTTCACCTGTCTCCTTTAGTTTCTGCTTCTTTGTCTTTTTGCTCCAACTTTTATTTTCCCCACCTGTGCAGTAGTGGCCCTTTAGTTGTTGAGTGAGTTTATATGGAAAGTAAAACATGCCGGCAGGGTAAAAGCCTCTTTGAAAAGGTCTGAGAATATAAATGGAAAGAGGAAAAAGTCAGTGGAGCTATTTCGGATGCACCGCTGTCGCTCGATGAACTGGAAGATATGAACAAAGGCAAATCCCAGGATCAAAAGGCATCCCATCAGAGCTCTGTTTAACATTTTGGTCAGAGCACAGTCCATTGTTATTAGACGTCATATAAAAGCAGCTGAAGTAAAAACATAGTATGGCGCTCTCTCGTAGTTTGAGCCACCTGGGCAGAGGGGGACAGGAAATCAGTGGTGGGATTAAGTCTCTGGTGTGTATGTGTGTGTGACAGGGAGCGCTGCTGCTTAGGTAGAAGTGTCAGGATGGTGATGAGACACACCTGCTTTCGTCCCTGTAGTTGTCGCTGAGCAGAACCACTTGTTCTGTAAAGTGCTCTCCATCTGAAGATCTGTCATAACATAATACCTCTGAGGTGACAGCCCCCCAACCCCTTTAACACCCAGAGAGCAGGCTGATTAAACTGTCGAGAAGCTTACAAAAAGTATGTCTGCTTTAAATTTAAATATGGAATGGACCCCAATGGATATTAGGGGTGGGCGACATATTGATTATATTCTACGTATTATGGCTCGTTCCATATGGGATGATGACTATAAATTGAAGCGTTATTTTTTAACAGGCCACAGGCACAAACAATCCAGACCTCTCTCTGGGCGATAGTGTGTGAGGCGAGGGTTTTTTTTCAGCATATGTCTATTTAGTCGCATTTTGTTACCATGGAGCACCAGTGCGACTTGCAAATGTTATTATTACATGAACTAGAGAGCTGTTTGTTTGTTTTCTGCTCACAGTGAATTAATCCTCACATTTAACAGTACCGCTGTAAGCATTTAACCTTCTGCTAACCTGCTAACAGCTAACTGTACTGTACTTCATTTAACTTTTATTATAGCAATTCTTAACTTTATTAATAACAATAAGTTATTTAACTCTATTATAATATTACATTATCTTACTTTTTATAACAGTAAAAACTTTATTGTAACAGTATTTAATTTTTTATAACTAGTGATGCATGATATTGTTTTTTTTTTTTTTTTTTGCTGATATCCAATATGCCAGTATATAACAACTAATTTGGCTGATAACTGATACCAATATCGACATGTCCACTTCTTTCCCTACTTAATTTTAGTGATCATCGAGTCTCTTCTGTCATGGAAACAACATACTATGCATGCATACTCTTATCATTATGCCCCATCAACAGATGTTGACATGAAATACAATGCTTTTCAATGTATGTAATATTCATTCATTGTGCAAAACAAGAAAAAGCATGCTGGCTGATTCTGATATTTCATTTTAAAGCTGATGTTGGCTGATACCGATGAAGTACCAACGTTATCATGCATCCCTATACTTTAACTTTATTATAACAAATGCTTTGTTTAGATTTATTATGACAGTATTTTATTCACCTTTATTGTAGCAGTTGTTTTATTTAGTAGCTTAGCATGTTAGTAGTCTAGCTTCGAGGACATTTCAAAACATCAGGATATATAATGTGTATTGTGATATTCATTAATTCATTCAGTATCCAGAATCAGTTATCCTCATCCAGGGTTGTGGGAGGGGGGACTGGAGCCTATCCCAGCTGACATTGGGCGAGAGGTGGGGTACACCCTGGACAGGTCACCAGAGTACCACATGGAGACAGACAACTATTCACGCACACGTTCTCACCGACAAGCAATTTAGAGTCACCAATTTTCCAAACCATGTCTTTGGACTGCGGGAGGAAGGAACAGTGATTCAGTCTGTTATGTCATAGTTCTTTTAGGTGTTGATAGTATGATATGATATTTTATATATATATTTTATATAGTATTTTTAGTACAACTCTTTGCCACATTATCAGCTAATCATATACAGCACTTTCTTTTGCTTTTTTATTTTCTGAGATATAAAAACCTGCACTTTTATGGGCAGCTGCTGATGAAGTTCATGTGATATGATTGAAACCTCCAGTCACTACTAAATGGACGCAGTGTTTGAGATTGTTTTGTCAACTGCCAAAATGAACTTTCATCATGTTTTGATGATGTTCTGCAAGTGTGATGTTAGTTTGTAGTGCTGCAACAAATGCCCTGTTTTTATTCATTATTATTTTTTAGATAAATGTGTTTATTTTTTAAATTATGCTTTTTATATCTAAATATTTTTAGAACTGAGGAACATACTGTTCTGCTGATACATTTATCACTTGCTTAACTAATGATTTTTTTTACAATTAGGCACTAACATTTACACATTGCTGCGATGAGGTAATCCGTAAAGCCTTGCTAATGACCTCTTAAATCCAGGGCAGGAGGAGATTCTCTATTTTGGGCTGAAGTCTCATGTAATATTCATAAACTTCACTTCTCACTGCAGTCAATGCCTAATGTTTCTTGTTATTTCTTTATTTTTGGGCTGTAAGATGTCGGCGTTGTCTGTTGTTTGCACTGAAGAGGTCACTTTGGGAACGCATTGTGAGTGCACTCCAGCCTGTTTGTGAGTTTCTCCATATTTCTCCAGAGGCAGTGAAAAGTGAAACTAACTTCTGTCTGCACAGACAGCCAGACTGTGTCTAATCCACTGGCTTGCATGGCTCAATATATCTTCCTAAAATCCTGCAGCATCACTGACGATAAATCATTCATAGACCAGCAGCAAGTGAGCAGTCATACTTCTGCTGCTTCTGATGTTTTGTATAGTTTTAATATTTTTTATTCCAGTGTTAATACTGCTGATGGACCAGAGTTTACATCAGCAAAACTCTGTGTTTCTGTCTTTCTGTTTTCATACATGGCTCAAGTTATATTGCAAGTCTATACTGCATCCAGTACAGTTATCAAAGTGAGAAGGACAATGGACAGTAAATGAAAAATGACCACATTAACAAGTTAAAATAGGACTATGGACATCTGCCAAATGTAAATACACTTGTTAACATGGTAGCTGTCCTCCTTTAAATTGATTTTAAATCTGTTACTCTTTGCTGTGATCTCAACAGAGTGATCCAGTTTCTTTAAAATGTCACATGATTCTTGAAAATTCTCGTTGCAAGCTAAGTTACTTCAAATTAAATCACATTTTACTGACATTTTTACTCACTGTCAGGAACTTTCTTCGCAAAACATACAGTGTAAAGGAAACACTGATTGATACAATCCTTTGTTTCTTTGTCTCTCTGTTGTCCTGTTTCTCTTTAATGGTGTTATTTATTAGAATGGGATTAGCAGTGAGTGAGCTACAGGTTGTAAAATGCCCTCCTTAAGTCACACAGATACAGTTCAGTTTTAAAACCCACAGAGCTTCGTAAGCTGCTACTGAATGTGTGAATGGAATCCTCTTGTAAAAGCAACAGTGGGATTACAGTAAGGGGCTGTTTGTTACTTATGGGGAGGAGGGGTGGTGCAAAACAGGGGAGCCATGTCAAGTAATTTTTTATTAGGCAATGCAGAGGGACGTGTTTTTATATTTTGGCTTAGGGAGGGACATACAGCTCTGAGCTCCAAAACCTGCAGTTTGAGGAGCATGTTTTCTTTAGAAATAAGCAAAATCACATCATTTATCGCAGCCAGAAACAGTAGAAATAGAAATAATCGTCAGATTTTCACATTTTCAGTGATCCTTGGACACATCATGCGTGACGGAAACATCACGCGTCAGAAAACATGACCAAATCTAAGCTTAAAATAACTGTATTTCAACTGAAAAATGAACAAATAAAAAGTTAAAAAAAAAAAAATAATAAAATAAAATAATTGTATTTCATCCAAATCATTTTGTTTTACATGTCTCATTTAAAATTTTGCCAAAAAATAAACTGATCTGTCGGCTTATTAAATGTTGGTGGTTTTGTGTGGTAGGACGTGTCTGTCATGCACACACAGCTTGTGCACTGATGCAGTTTGTGAGAAGGATTTGCATTTTTCTTAAGAAATCAGCAGTTTGTTTTGGTGATAACTCTCACTCACATAATGTTTGATCATTGCGTTGGCTCCAACACCTACATTTGGTGTGAAAATAAAAAGTAAGGTCATGCATTTTCCCCCTATTCACTCAGGGAGGCTTAAGGAAAAATATTTGTAACTTCAGGGAGGGTCAAGATAAAAAGAAAAAAGAGAAGTCACACACCCTTCTCTGATAAGTAAAGAACAGTCCCTAGAAGAGATTCAGTGTCAGTAATAACATACTGACATATAACACACATGTGGACATTGTGCACAGGTCACATTAGAGGACAGGGATCGGCCGAATCTATTTTATCATGGGCCTTCATCCAGTCTTCATGCCCAAAGAGACCAGCAAGCTGTCAGTGGGTTTATCTTTGCAAAAAGTCTTTTCTTTCATCAGCTTTATGCTGTGAAGTATGAGCGCACTGCAGAGCTGAGCTGCCCGCAGGGCTGCAGCTAATGATTATTTCATTAATCTTCAGATTATTTTCACGATGACTGATTAATTATTTTCTCTACAGGGTGTCTGCAGGCCCTTAAAAAGCCTCAAAATGTCTTAAATTTATTTATATTTTATAAATACCATGCCTTAAATCATTAAATAGGCTTTAATTTGAATATGTGAGGTCTTTATTGCCACAAACATTTTATCTTATTATATTTATTTATCTTCTAATTTAGTTTTGACAGAATGAATCATGCTCTGCTGCATTATAGTCCCTATTTCTGATGTTATAAATGTGTAACCCTACCACTAAACCAGACACTGTCTTTTTACTTTGTACTTGCTCTTACCTGTTGGCAAACTTGAATCAAACTAATAATCATATTTCTACATAAAATTTCTACCTTTAAATGACTCACAGTTCACTCAAAGTACACACAGTTCAGAACATTGATCTCCTGGGTAAAAGTCCTGTGTTGTGACCAGGGTTGGAAATCAACTTTTTTGTCCACCTGCCACTGTGGCTGGTGGATTCCAAAATCTGCCAGGATTACTAGGGATACACGCGATTAAACGTCTAAACAATTAAACGTCCGCCCCCTCGCTAGTCGGCACCAGAAATATTAGTCTGTTAAACATATTAATGTTTTATTCATGTACAAGGCTGCTTAACTGTCATGCAGCCGCCCGCCACTAGTGGGGGCTGCAGAGGCATCAGACAGCAGTCTCCCTCCCCGCGGTAATGCTCGAGTAGACTGGAGTTTTACAATAGCACGGTAGGAAATTGGAGAGATGTCCTCCCGCAAAACCATCTAGAAAATGAATTCAGCAACAATTAATCTTTTTTAAGATGTTATATAATTTGTTAACTTGAGTTGTTGTCAGATAATGTGCAGGGTTTACGTTCATACTGCACGGAGCCAAATGGCTCTCATTTCATCCGAAATGTAATTATAAATTAGATGTTGTTTTATTAACTTTAAATTGAATTTCTATCATTTCTGTCGGATAATCTGCGAGGTTCAATGTGCCCCTCATTTCAGAGGCAATTTATTTATTTTGGATTTATTTTAGCGGTTAACTTTTGACAGAGTTGCTGCCATGTTCACATTCATACGGCACGGCACAAAGAGTCTCGTACTTCAGCGGCATTTAAAATCAGACGTGGTTGTTGAAGATTGTGATTGAAGGCTTCAAAGGGCTCTTAATGCACACAATATTTTTTGGGACAATGTTTCAAATACTTCAAATTTTGACTGTTTTCTGAGTGTTTTCCTCTTTTCAGACTAGTTCCCTGTCGACAAAATTTTTGTTTAGTCGCCAGGAACACCCCTAAGGATTACCATTGTTATTTTGGCTGGTGAGTGAAGCAAATCTAAAAGCCACTTGCATATTTTACCAGCATTTGGCTGGGGACCTGGTGCTGATTTCCAACCCTGTTTGTAACCCATCCACTTTCCCAACTTGCATCATAAGTGGACCGCTTCGGAATGCTTTCTTCTTTGCTGTTGTCAGTGCATTGGTCAGGTGATTGCAGAAAATGCGTGGATTATGCGCCAAAATCTGGCATCATGTGGGATATGTAAGAATTTTGGTGTGTTACATTTTTGTAGATAAACATACAAACAGTGCGTGACAACAGCCTGGGTCATACATTCCATCTCAAAACATTCCCCTTATTTAAGAAACTTTGACATTCCTTGGTCTGTTTAGTGTTTTTGTGTTATTTGAGCTTTTTAAAGCACCAGGTTGAAAATTTGTCAGAATTACAGTGAGTGGTTTTTCCTCAGAGATTCACCTTAAGTTACCTCGGAAATTCCCTCCCTTTGCAACCGTGTATGAAAGAAGCAAAGCAGCTTCATTGTGGCTTAATAATAGAAGACAAGAGGATGCTCCATACCTAGTCTCCATCTGCAGGCTACCCGCTGACATTCAGCCCAATTATTCACACATGCTGGAATGCAAGTACAGCCAACAGGAGAGGATGTCCTTTAAAAAGTAAAGACAGCAAGAGGAAAGTTATGTCACTGAGATCCTTCAGGCATCTTTATGTTTTCCCTCAGATACGCAGCAGTGCCTGCTGGCAGTGTGGATTGTTCTTCAGAGAAAACGTGGTCATTGTGAATCATGTGGTATTTAATGGATGTGGTTACGTCAAGTCGTTGAGCCCACGAGCTATACAACATCAGAGACATGCAAGATTTGAAGACGTACACAGAAGTCTCAGATGTCTTTGTAGTATCAATTGAAGCTTTGAATGAAATGTAACAGGTGACACGCAGTACATTCACATACACTTAAATCTGTTTGGCCACTCTGATGGTAGACATGATGTCACTTTTTTCGATATTATTATGAAAAGCATGATCACAACAGTTACCTACTGAAACATCCAGCAGACACAGAGTAACATTAGCTTTCATTTGAAGTCAGACCACATGGCCTTTGAACTCAGTTTTGGTCTCCACCACCTCCTGAGGGAAATATCTGGCTCTTTAGCAGCTAATCACTCACTTTGTTTCAGCTGCTGCTTTAAACAACACTGATGCAGCTTCAAATACTCTGATTATTATCGACTTTCTGCACCAACGTGATTTCAGTGAGGGACTGGGGGAAAGAACTAAGAGAGTCCTGGTAAACACGGCTACACTTATGCAAAGAAACCTGGTTTCTTGACCACTGAAAGCAGAGCAGATGTGTGTGACTTCAGACAAAGAAGAAGAAGAAATCATTACGTTAGATGTTGCCATCACTGAGAAACATGTATTACTCTGTCAATAGTTTTGTGCCTGCGTCATGTGTAATATCATCATCGTTTCTCTGTGTTGCAGGGTGACCCCGCCAGATGGAGAAACATCCCCCTCAGGTGCTCCCGGGTGTTCAGATGGGCTTACAGGTGCTATCGGTGGTGCTGGTGCTATGGCAATGCCTGCCACCTCCACCCTCTCGTTGCCCATGAGCCAGGGTAAACCTTCCCTGCGTCGGATCAAAGGCCGCATTCACCGCAGCAAGAGCCTGGACAGCATGGATCTGCTCGACTCCAATGTAAGGCTCCATCACACCAACTGAGCATGTACACACACAGGAGGAGTGCAGGATACTGAGGCAGATTGTTGATCATTCTGTCGACCATTCTCTTGATTATTCGATTAATCCTCTACATGTGAGAAACTGAACCAGCAAATGTCTGGCATTTGATTGAATGATTATTTGATGATCAAAAACCATAACTTTTTCCTTCTAGCTTGTGCGCTGTCTCTTAATAGAAACATGTTGAAGTAGGGGTGGGCAATTCGGCCAGAATCCTCTACCACGATATATGTAACCTTATATTAAGGTCACGATATATATCATGTGTATCACAATACAGTAATTGTTCTGTGTGTTCAATTAGGAAATTGTTAAAAAACTATACCATACTCTATCATATCTGAATCTTATTCTTTTCTTAAAACTATTTTCACACTCAAAACAGTTCAACTAAGATTCTTTCAAAATGGAAATTTGAAGGTTCCTGAGCAGTGGGAGCCCGAGAAACTTTTTGTAGGGGTGGCCACTTGGGGTCCCTAAATATCTTGGGGTGGCACACCATAACCAAAAGCCATTACCAAAATTCAGGAATTCAGTTATGTTTTAATTTGATATGTATGTAGGATGTTCTTCAAATAGGTTGGTTGTCCTTTTCCTGAAAAAGGCCAATATATAGCTTTAATTTGAAGGAGTACCTTCTCAAGTTTAGGGGAAGATATGTGGGTACCCATTGAACCCATTTTTATTCAGATATTTTGAGGTGAGAGTTCAAGGATCCCTTTGAAAATGGCCATGCCACAGGTTACCTTGCAGAAAATTTAACCTAACTTTGGAGCGTTATTTAGCCCCCTTCCTGCCAAGCTATGCTGACAAGGTTGGTACCAGGGGTGTGCCATATCATCTTGTTCACAATAATTCTGATATAGTTTTTAATATGATATGAAAAATTTATATTGCGATGCGCGCAATATTTTGGCTTGTTGAAATATTGATGTCATACTGTTGGTGTGTCAACAACAAGCATGGCCGAAAGCAAAATTATTACAGACTCCGGTGGTACCAAAAAGAGGAGTAGCTTAAGTAGTGTGGAATAAACTGTGTGTCTTGTTTAACTTATGATATAATATTTAAAGGCAAACTGTTGCGTTAACATGTGAAACTATATCACTTATTTTGTTGCAATTCTGTTTGCTTAAATTTATAATAACGTTTTTTTACACGAATTTGTCATATTGTCAAGAACATTGTTATCACAAAAACACTCTGAAATATCGTGATGTTATTTTAGGGCCACATCGCCCACCCCTATTTGGTACCGATGAATGCTTTAGGTTGTCCAGTTTCACAAGATACCACCTTGTCGTTTGCGTAAAAATGAGCGCGTCACAGCTTCTTAAAGACAGTGATGCTGGCCTTGAATTATTTTTGCCAGGGGAGGCAGTAATTATATCAGGGGAGCTGTAGCCTCCCTTGGCCCCCTTGGGGGCACCACTGTTCCTGACAACAATCATCTCAAGTGTTACAGGTTTCTGTATTTACAACTTCACTCTCCTCCTCCATGACTGCCCAGATCACGTTACCTTGCAAGGCAGCCCTTAATAGCTCCCACCTTAGAAACTGTATCGCCAAATACCGCCTACAACGGTGCACACATTTTTACCATTGCACGATATATACCATCACATCGCCCGAACGCTCTGTTGCAGGAACACAATTTTTCATTTATTAGACCCCCGTATTTAAAAATAATAACCATCAGGACTTGTACTACTTCAGACGGGGTGCTGGAAAAAATCCTTATCTGAAAACATCTTCTTTTTTTATTTGTTTTTTGTTTCAAATTCCTGCAGCTATAATATTTCATAGTCCTGCATTAAATGTAAGCTGTGATTACATCCACTTAATTACAGTTGTGGTGATTTCACAGGAAAATAAATGTCTGAGAAATCCAAACACATTTTTCTTCCCTCGTAATGGTTTCATTCAGATTTAACATTTACACAAGCTACAGCACCTGCACACACACACACACACACACACACACACACACACACACACACACACACACACACACACAGCGTGACCTTTGGTTATGCAATATTTCTTTGATTTTCAGATGAGCACAGTTTAACACATTCCATATGTCTCTCTCTATGACTGGTTTATTCTCATGAAAAGTATTAATCTGATAAATGATTGGGTAAGCTGCTTGGACCTAAAAACCCTTACTAACTCTGGGATTGTCCATAGAGCTGAGAACTGCGTTTGGCCCACTCTCTCCACCAGTCAACTCATGCGCACTTGTGCGTGTGTGCGTACCTGTGTTTGTGTGTGTGTGTGTGTGTGTGTGTGTGTGTGTGTGTGTGTGTGTGTTCATGAGTGATGTGGCTTTTGGGAAAGCAACCAACGGTTTATGATGTAAAAGCATGCCAACCTGCTACTAATGCATGCTTGGTAAGGCTGTTTTTTTTGTGGCATGGGACCACAGTGGACACACAGATACAGATAAATCTCTCTCCTGCACAACACTACTGAACGACTCTTTCTCCCCCCCACTACTTTCTTTATGTCTTGACCCTCTGTAGATGTCTCCTTTAATAAATGTTCACAGTGTGATGTTTCCTCTTCTGCCCCCGTCCTTCCTCTCCATGTTGACAGTCTGCAGTGTGTGTGTGTGTGTGTGTGTGTGAGCTCAATGGGTGTTCAGTATTTTGGCTGGCCTTAATTGAGAGAGCAGCCTGGTGTGCCTGTGTAAGGAGTCATTATTCTTCCCCTCCACAGCAGCCGGCGTGTCGTCAGAGCGGGACTGGGACACGTTATGATAACAGTTCACACAAGTTAACCCATTATTGATGTGGGGGAGGGTTAGAGGTGGACAGGGTGGGGTTGACAGTCAGGGATGACACAGCACAGCCTGAGTGATGTGACACACACACACACACACAGACGTACACATCTGTTTGGCCGAGTTTGTCACTTTGATTGACTGCTGGCATGAAGTTTCCTGTCAGTTTCTAATTTTGAGACAGAGGCGAAAATATCTCATAGATTTTTAAAACAACCTTGAGTGCTCTGCTCCATAATCCTTGGCAGCGAGCCGTCTGGGCTGAATCAAAGTTTTATTTTCTTACCTTTGCAGACATGAGTGAAGTAAGAGCAGAGGTGGGTAGCACTGGAGCTGCAGAGGCAGATGGTGAATGGAAGTTAAATGAGATTTTGCTGTTATGTCATCCACAAAAACAAAAACTTGTAGCAGTCGGGGTGCACTTTGGATTGAGTGGAAGATGCTTTGTCCAACTTTATTACACGGCATTGTCAAATGCTCGATCCTGATTGGTCAATTACAACATTCTACGGTCTGTTATTTCTGAATAGCAGACCGTTGCTATGAATAGCAGACCGTTGTTAAGGACGCTTCTGATCGACTCGGGCGAATCACGTCCTGTCATATCAATCCGCAGAAAGACGTTTATACCTGCGGCAAGAAATCGTTAATTTTCTGTTGTTTTCTGTTGCTCAAACTTTTGATTTCTTTAGTGAGTAGCCGTGTAATAAGCGGGATAATGTAGAGCGAGCCGGTCACTATAGAGAAATAAACCCCTTCAGGGTGATGTAGAACCCCTCCGCTTCGCGTCGGGGTCCTACATCACCCTGTCGGGGTTTATTTCTCTATAGTGACCGGCTCGCTCTACATTATCCCTTACATAGCAACCCTGTTACTGGGGGTAAAAGGATAGTTACAACAGCTTTAGATATTTCAGAATATAGGTGGGCTTGTGTGGCCAGAGCTGTCAATCAAACCACACAATCATTATGAAGCAGATTCACACTGTTTTTGTGTGTTTAAAGTCATACGTTTTTTGTAGTCAAAATATTATAGACAACATTTTTTAAATTTACTGTCATTCATTTTTTATAATTAAAAAGGGGCAAAAAGGTTTGTTTGGGAAAAATTAGAGGTGACCAAACAGTGGATTTGAAACTTCCAGGTCCGTCATATGATGTCAGTCAGCCCAAAAAGACTTATTCCCTTAGACGTACATGGCAAAAGAAGCTTATGGGAATTAGTGAATTAATGTTTTTTAGTATCACTGGAAGTTAGCTGCTCGGCCAGAAGAAGTGTGCTTGCTCTATGGGCCCCATGATGTGGATGATGTGGGTAACTTTAGTCTATAATACATCTATAATCCATCTGTGTAGACTTATATTGGGACAGTAATCTGTTGAATTAATGCAAAATTATGGGTGTCATTATGAACCCAAAAAATATACCCATTGGTCTCTTTTTTTTTGGTGTTTTTTCACAGAGGAGAACACAGGACAAGTGAGATACAGAGCAGATATGTATGATGTAGCAGACAAAAAAAAAGCAATTTAACTTCAGTTGAACTTGAACTAAAAACACCTAATGATGTTTTTTTCTGAACCCTCACTTTATCTGTTTTAGCTTTAGCTGCTTGAGCAAATGGTCTCTGTAGCTACATGGCTACACAGACTGAGTGTCAGCTCCACTGCGGAGCTTTTAAGAGGATACTTTAGCTCAAAACAATGTCGTGATGTGCTCAGAAGTTTTCTACTGTCATTTACAGTACAAATATTGAGCTACCTGTTTGCTACCTCTCCTGACGTGAGGTAGGGCTGCAGCTAACGATTATTTTCATTGTCGATTGTGTCAGTTATTGTCTCAATTAATCAATAAGTGTGGTTTATAAAATGTCAGACAAAGGTGAAAAATGTCAAGTAGTGTTTCCCAAAGCCTAACATTACGTCCTCAAATGTCTTGTTCTGTTCACAAACAGTGAACTCATTCAGTTTACTGTAATAGAGGAGAAAGCAGAAACAAGCTGGAATCTGAGAATTTTGACCTTTTTTCTTAAAAAAAATACTCAAACCAATTAATCATCTGTCAAATAAGTTGGCGATTAATTTAGTGATCAATCAGTGCAGCGCAAACACAAGGTGAGTGTTTATCGACAGAAAGATGCAACACTCTGTGGCTGTTTTAACAATAAAACAATACAGTCCATTAGCAATTTATTCAGACATAAATCTTGTAAAGAGTGGTGTTTTTTTCTTTAAAAAAAAAAACATTTTTAGTAAAGCATTATGCAGATATTCATATGGGCCTTTTTCACAAACGACATTATGACGTGTCATTATGACATTTAGCTGCCTCAATTTCAGGGTCTTGGTATTGTGCATGCTGACTCACTGTCACACTGCCATGGCTTACTGGGAAAATTGAACAGAGCAATTGATAACATTATTAGTAACACCTACAAATTACAACTGAAAATGCCTGCAATGAAAAAAACTAGTAACCCAAACAACAGCCAAGACAACAGCTGTCTTTATGGCCTGTAAAAATCAACAGTCACCAACTAACACCTTCACCACCTACAACTACCTGTTGATTAGTTAGGAATAAAGCTGTTGCACTATTACATGAACATTTTATTACAATTAAATGTGTTGCCATAGGTAAAAATAAGATGTGGTTTTGGCATTTTAGACATCTATCTCACAGCGTCTTTAGCTGTCATTTATTCTGACACAAGCCTTGTGTTTCCTAATGTGTGAATGCATAACACTGACGTGGACACAGCAGTAAAGTATCTCAGGCATCACTGTAGACGAGCCAGATGTGGAGAATCAGTCACAGTGATGCATCACAGGTTTAAGACCATCCATCAGCAAGGGTGGTCCTCAAACGTAGCCTCAAGAGAATTCCTTCAGGAGTAAACCCTCCCTTCTCACAGTGTTATCCATCTTCCCTCTCCCAACTGAAACATTATATACCAACAATAAACCTCAGTGCATATACAACATGTTTTATCCCATACATTATTCAGCTGAGGTCAGAGTTTGCGTGTGACTTTCAACTACGCCTACGCCTCTCCTTTACCATCAGGAATGTCGAAGATGCAGACTAAAAAAAGACGCCGGTATCTATTTCATCTCACTGAGCTCTTACTATATATGCAGCAGTATTGGATGCTCGAAGCATGTTACACAAATACATTATCTCCCTTTCTCTATCGCGGCTGTGGACCATCACAAGATGTGCATGAGTGTAAGTCTGAAGCATGAATAATAGATGGAAGAAATTATCCACTTCATAATGCAGTGTTTTCTTTCTTTCACTCGCAGCTATTCTCGCGCGATAAAAAAAACAACAGTGTGAAGGCTGTGGAGAAGAGAATCTGAAATCTATGGTTAAACTGGGTGAACTCACCTGGGATTTAAGCTATTATTTATTCAATACAGACTGATGGCTCCTCTATTTGTCTTCTAATGCAAAGTAGCTGCCAATGTGTATTTCACCGTGGAGGATTGATTCCTTACAACAATGTCATTGGGTAGATGGGTGTGTGTGTGTATGTGTGTCTGTGTGTGTGTGTTGCTGTAAAGTGTGACCTGATATTCTGAGTCCTTGAGCTGAAAGTACACACTGTTTTGGTGAGATCCATGAGGCACAGCTCTGGTTTGATTCCCATCAGATCCTGCTGCGCTGTGGCTTTAATCTTTCCCTTCATCTGTCCACAGAAGAAGCAAATGCATAAAAAGTTTTTAAGTGAGTGTTAGGAGTAGTTAATGACAGTTTTTCCCGAAAACAAACAGACAAACAACAATCTGATTATCAGCTTGACAACTTTGTATTTTGGGGATTTTGAATGGGTTTCTTAGACCTGGTCACATGTAATTTCTGCATTTATGGAACTGTGGCATTTGCAGGAATCCACAAAGAGTGATCGAAAACCAATCCCAACTGTATGACTGTGTCCATTTAACAAGCTTAAACTGTACATTTCCTATGAGAATGGAAGTTGATTTTAAAAAGACACAATGCATGTATTTCTGCTCATGAAATCTGCACGTAAAATACCAAATGTGGAAAAATGCGATGCAGAATAACAGCATCTTATGTTATTTTTTGAATTGGCATGTCATCCCTGAGTGTCCAAAACTGATGCTGGAGGGGTACCTAGCCTGTCAAAAGCCCCTTTTACACTGCCTGTTCAAGGCAGGAATATCACGCTGTTATGCTGCCTCGTCGTTCTGTATATAAGGCACCAGCGCCAAAACAATGTCTGTATAACAGGACAGCCTGCGGGACGGGATCATGGGTAGCATGGGTGTAACATTTTGATGATGTGTTATGCATGTGACCCACTGCAAGAAATTTAAAAAGTAGCTGTTTGCAGTTAGTGGCTAACTCGAAGAAGAACAGCTGCTGTAAATGTCTGCAAATTGGGATAACAATGAGATCGGAGTACCAGATCAGCTGCCATATAACAGGGACGGTAAATGATTGTTATTGATACATTAATACCATTGTTGTCGTTTAGAAAGTGCTGCCGACATGAATATTATATGTCACACTAGAGGCCGCCACTGTGATGTTATGTCACTCCGTCACGCCTCTTTTGCTTACGCGAAGTCATGATGTAGTCTGTAATCACATGCTAGAGCAGAGTGATGCTGCTTTCATTTGGTTCTGTGCAAAAATGCAGAGGAGGCATAAAAAAGCACGACATCTGTGTGAAAAAGGCCATAGTGAGACGTGGAAGGCCACTGTCCAAGCGTCAGGATTTGACAAGTTGGCAGTGTGAATGTGTTGCAATAAGAATCAATCAAGCACCATTAGGAACACTAGAAGTTGTCAGTGGAACAGGATTTTTTCCATCGATTATTTGCCTCATGTACTACTGTCAGGACTAAGTGAGTGTCAGCAAATATGACAAACAAGTCAATGTTTTCTAAAGGTCACCTAGTGTTGCTTTTACACTTAGCTTTACCTAAAGCATTTCAACAAATGGCTGAAGCTGTTGTTTACTCTTCTGGCTTCACTGTGATCACGAACTAAAAGTCTCAATCTGAAACAGTGCCAGAATTACCAGGCCCAGCTCAGTCAGGCCATATAGAGGGTCACTGATCTTGAAAGCTACTTTCCAGCTATATTAGCACTGTGTATTGATAATGGAGGTTATCACTCAGTTTCCAAACATAGTGAGCGCAAATTTTAGCGTCTTTGTCTGAGTGCATTAATTCCTTTGTTTTATTTTTTTTTTGCAATTATTTGTGTATGGAGGTTTGCATCAGTATATAGACAGGTCGATGCATGTGAGCATGTTGTATTACACCATGCTGTAACTATAACTGCAAGGTGTTTCTCTTACCTGTTCCCCAACCCAATATCCAAAAAAAACCTTCCAGCTTACCTCACCACATAAAATGATGGGCCAAAAAACTATAAATATGATGTACTCACATATGTATCGCTCAGTATCTACATAGTTATTCACACACAGACTTATAAATACCTACAGTACAGATATACATGTACCAAAGAATCCACAGTACTCTATGCATGTACTCGCATACATGTATAATACATACATACATATGTGTACTGTCTGCAGGGAAACAAAGAAAGACCTGGACATAACCCTTTCGCAGGCACACATTCAGAGATACCTACATATGGATTGATGTGCACATGCACAACAAAAGACTGCAGTGCCTGCATATACAATACAACACGTTACACGTTATTCCCACTGAGTGCATGAACACCTGAAGACCTTAGAAGCAGAGAGAACGAGACTTGTGGAAAGAAATAAAAGAGGAAATAAAGTAAAAGTCTTTAAAGGGGAACTGCACCCATTTTAAAAAATACATGCATATTATTCCTATGGTCTAAGACAATCCAAAAAATATCAGTAAACATAAAGAACTCTCCCAAATCAAAAGCTTGAGTGCCAAAACTCAAACCTGTGATGTCATAGGGTATATAGTCTGGAGCTGCTCCATAGACAATGAATGGTGAAGGATG
This sequence comes from Cephalopholis sonnerati, assembly GCA_019142605.1. NCBI lineage: Eukaryota > Metazoa > Chordata > Actinopteri > Perciformes > Serranidae > Cephalopholis > Cephalopholis sonnerati. The sequence continues at coordinate 29,672,024 of JAGQAX010000001.1, forward strand.
TTATATGTGACACTGGGAGCAGCCAGGGGAATGTTTTGAGTCTGTTTCAGAACGATAGACACAAAAATAGAACAAAGAAACAATCATTCTGTCAGTCCATAAAATCAGGCTCCTATTCATTGTCTATGGAGCAGCTCCAGGGTTTTTAACCTTTAACATCACTAATTTGAGACTTACTTCTGTGGTTTCTGGCTTTGAGAGTAGCTCATGTTTACAAATCACTTTCTTTTTCAATCTGACCACAACTGGATGTCCTGCTATTTGTTGAACTCAGAATAAAAACCCTCTTAAAGAATCGACCTCAGTAAAATCTATACTGTTTAGCGTAAGTGTAAGCACTGAGATTTCTACTGCCAAGAGTCCACTGAAACAAATTAATGGTGATGCCTCTTATTTATTAGGGTGAAAGCAGGCATAGAAATGTTCTAAATCCAAGCGTAGTAGGCAGCACCCTGGCTATTTTGGGGCCAGACAATTTTTTTCTTCTTTTAAAATACCAAGTGTGAAAAAATGTGATGCAGAGTAACAGCAGCTTGTGTTATTTTGGGGTGGATGGGTAGCATTTACTGGACGGAGCTTCCAGACTTTTTGAGTGTAGTGTTACACACTTCATCACGTGCCCGTGGTGAGGCAGACCTCTCAGGTCTCCGCTGGGCTGACGGGTGCAGACTAAAGATGGCAAACACTCAACCACTGACTGACAGAGAGAGGGTAGAAAAGAGAGATTACAAAACGGTGTGATAAATGTGAGGGACGAGTGGAGGTTATGACATGGATGGCCGTATGAGAGATGAGAGAATGGTTTGACAGCAGGGTGCAGGATGTTCCGATTATATGAATATATTTTCCCTGGATAGACGGCAGGCTCCACAGACACCTTATAACTCATTCTCTTCATCCCTTGTTCTCAAGGCACAACGGCACCAAAATTGCATTCCACATACAAGTCGTTTATCTTACCTGAGCTGAAACAGGCCACTGAAAATAGTTCATGGTTACGTATGTGTGCCTGTTTAGTGCCTGTATCTTCACGTGTGTCTGTGTGTGTGTCTGGGACAGGATGTGGTGTTACAGCAGCAACAGTGGTTATTTCTGAACAAATTATGAAATCCACAGTAGAGTTAAGCCTCTAGGATCATCATACTCATCCGTGTGGGAAATTAACACCAGACATCAGCCAACAGCTGCTGAATTTGTTAGATAAATTTGTCCACCAGCTTCTTTGGAGGGTGACAAAGCTTTCATACAGTATATAAAAAAGTTTTGAAGTTCAGCAGATATTGTGGTTTGGTTTAAAGGAGAAGTTTGGTTTAAAGGAATACACCACCTGCAAAATGACCATTTGTATATCAATTACTCACCAAGTGTTGCCTTGAATTTGTGAAGAAAACTTGTAAAAAACACTTGCATAAACAGACTCAGACACGGCAGAGTAGCGTGCCTTGGTGCGCACGTTTGTTTGAACTCTGCCCAAGTGGAGCTCATACACACACTTGTGGTGCCCTACCTCTAGGTGGAAGTGTTTTATATTGTATGTCTTTGGCAAAAATGCATGTGTTTAGGATGTACTGGATAAATGAGACTTGGATAACACTGTACGGCACGGTGGTGTAGTGGTTAACACTGTCCTCTGTGTGGAGTTTGCATGTTCTCCCCGTGTCAGCGTGGGTTTTCTCCAGGTACTCCAGCTTCCTCCCACAATCCAAAGACAGGTTAGATTAATTGGTGACTCTAAGTTGGCTGTGGGTGTGAATGTGAGTCCGAATACCCCGCCTCTCGCTCAATGTCAGCTGGGATAGGCTCCAACCCCCACGCAACCCTCAACAGAATCAGAGGTTACGGAAAATGAATGAATGAAAGTTGTGTGAGAGTTTGTAGATATAAGTTTTGATGGAGTCTCGCTGTTATTAAACACAGCCTCCTGTTCACTTCAATACCTAATATTCTCTGTTCACTGCGCCTGAAAAACACTTTTCCTCACAAATTCAGTGTAACACTGAGTAACTGACACACATACAGTCATTTTGCAGGTGAAGTATTCCTGTAAGTCACACACCTCATTAGATAGTGAGAATAAATATGTTGTGTGTGTGAACTTCCAAAGCAGTCTGGTGTCTTGGCTGCAGGGTGTTATTACTGTTCTGCACACACACACATACACGCACTAACACATAAAGTGAGGTCGTGGATATAACTTCTGTAGATATATGATGCAATAAAGAGAAAGCTGCACATGAAGTCAGCGGACAATATCTGACTGAGACCACAGCTCTGCTCCGTCTTCAGCACTAATACATTTATTACTGATTCACAAATCAAAAGACAAGCATGTTGTATGTGACATGTATGTATGTCTCCAGTGTTGATTTAATAATCACGTCAGTTCCAGTGTTGGGGAAAAAAAAAATAAGTGGGGAAAAAAGAGCGAACTGTCAGTAAGAATGATGTGTGTGTGATGGTGAGTGTGTGTGTGTGTGATGGTAGTGGGGGGTTCATCCTGCATATATACTATCTATTATGTTATAATGGGCTCATTTTGATTTTCTCAGCATGATTTATTCGAGGAATATGCTACATTTGAAAAGAGATACTGTCAGTATACTGAGAGGGGCATGTACATCACATGTACTTTATGGACAACAGCAAAAAAAAAAATCACTACCACCTAATAAAAAATACTAGGGAGATTAATTACTGTGTGTGATTTAGTTTCACAGAGTGTTGTTACCTTTGGTTACAGTTTTGCTGCGAAACAAAATGCTGTCATGTCAGATTTCTCGCTGTTTGTGTCTCTTACTGCTACAACTGCTGTTGGAAAGTACCTAATTGTTAGGGCTGGGCAATTAACCGAAAATTAATTGAAACCGACATTCAGAACCTCTAACCAATGTAATCTAGCCCATGTTGGTAATTGGCTACATGTGTGTGTTCATGTACTGTCCCCTTAAAAACGTACTACTGTGTGTGTGGTCAAGTGACTCCACCTCGTCCAGTCCACCACCTGGAAGCAACATGGAGGAGAATTCAAACACCGAGCTAACTTAGCAACTTGGCCAGTACAAAGAGAAATGCCATGTCTGTTGTTTGGACACATTTTGGCTTTCGTAATGATGACACCAGAACAGAAAGAAATCAAACGTAAACACTGCAGAAAAATCGTTTCAGTGACCAAAGATAATCTTACCAGTGTGTCTCAGCACAATCACGTTACCAAATATGAACAGTGCACGGCTTAAAAACAGAAAGAGACCGAGACGCGCCCAGCAGCCAGTGCCTCCACAAAGCAGCTCTCGATAACACAAGCATTTACAAAGGCTACACAACATAAAAAAGATTCAAGAAAATAGTTCATCTGTGTGTTTCCTTCAATTATTTTAAAATTACAAAGATAAGATATGCGCTCTTTCATCAGAAAAAAAAATATCCCAGCTTTAATAGTTGGGCATATTTACATGTCAGTGAAGTATGAGGGCAAAAAACAAAAACAAATAATCATTTATTAATCCTAATCGAAGTAAAATGTTCAATTAATCGTGATATTGATTTGAGGTCATATCACCCAGCTCTATTGTGTTTATGTAAGTACTGCACTTCAGTACAGTTTTGAAGCACTTGTTCTTTACTTAAATATTTCCATCCTTACTTTATATTTCAGAGAGAAATATTGTATTTATGGTCTATAGTCGCTATTTACTTCAAATATTATGCTTGTTGCAGATAAAACTCAACAGAATACCCAGTAGAGCCGTAAAAACTTGCTTTGTTGACTAAGATTTCAGCATTTCTTCTACCACTTACAACTGCAACTGCTACACTGGTTCCCAACCTGGGGGTCCCGCCCCCCCCTAGGTGTCACCAAACTGTCACGGTGGGTCGCAGGGTCTTGTTGGTTTTAAGGGATGTAAAAAAAATTAGAAAATATATGTACAGTTGGCCTATACGTCAGCATTGCATTAACTTCTGTAAAGAAAACTAAATGAAATTGTTATTTTTAAATTCTAGATTGCTATGCAAGATATAAACTAAAAAATATCTAGGGCACAGTGAGGACCTGTCTCATCCTGCATTAGGAAAGTACTCATTTAAAACAACCAAAGAGCTAATAAAGCAATGGCCAAGCACCAGGAAGAGAAAAAAGTCATAAAAAATGAAGCCGATTAAGGATGCATGCTTGTTAAAAATTTAATATAAATGCATAAAACATACAGAGAAACATAAAAGAAGTTACTAAAACTGCTAGGGAAACTCATCTCTGATGCAATCTGCTCAGATTTCATCCAAGTTGCTCGTTTTTCACAAACTTCTTGTAGTTATTGTGTTTAATATTTTGGTTAATTGTACAGTTTATCAGTTGTTCTGTACTGTTATTGATATGCATTGATTATAATATGAAATACTCATAGAATAAGTCACTTCAGACAGTCTTTTATTCAATGATAGAAAGGGGTCCCTTAAGGAAAAATGTTGGGAACCAGTACCAGAAAAGTAATGAATAAAAAAAAAGCCACATTTACAGAGTTATTTTAAAGTAAAGCAAGGTAAAATAAAAGCCATGGTTTACATTCCTGTCTACACTCTTCCCTCCTCAGTTGATGCAACTTTTCCAGTTTACAGTGACTGATCTCTCTACGAGTTCATGCCCGTCATCCGTAACAGCAGATGAAGACCCTCATTAATTGCATTCCCCATTAACCAGCAGCAAATCTATAGGCTGTAGCTTTCAGGTTCCCTATGGCTTTGATTTTGATCGCAGTGATTCATTAGCTGTTTAAAGACACGCAGCCCCCCCCCTGCATAATGACATGCTCCGGGGCCCCTCATGTTAGCTCATCCCGCGGCACTATGCATCCGTAATGTCAGGCAGGAAGGGCAGGCTGGATCAATGTTGGCTCTATAGATAGATGGAGCAATGATCTATGACATCCACAGCGGCAGCAGCCTGTAAGTGAGAAAGCCTCATTTTACACAGGGTCATATGGAACAGTTCACATGAGATTAAATAAAATTAATCAATCACTTTTGATTTGGAGGATTTGTACGTGTGCGTGTGTGTGTGTGTGTGTGTGTGTGAGAGAGAGAGAGAGAGAGAGAGAGAGAGATCTAAGTTGAAGGGATGCCTGGCTGCATACATTCCAGGAAGTGTGTCTTCATATTAGTATGTCCGGCGGTCTGCTGTCCTCTGTGTGATATTGATTGGTCCCATTAGAGAGTCTGCAGGTCAGCATTTCTCAAACAGCGACAGAAGAAGAGTGGGATGGAGGAGGGCAGCGAGGAGGCATGGGGGAATTACTGGAGGGTGCGAGCACATATAGGATGAGAAAGGATGGAAAATTAAGAGAGAGCAGAATGATGGGAGGATCGCCTGAAGAAAATTAGCAGCACTGGTGTTGTTTTGCTCACATGGCCACAAGCTCAGCCCCTCCTCCTCCTCCTCCTCCTCCTCCTCCACTATAGTATTGATTTAATGTGCTACAGCTGGTTGAAGATGACCTATTGTTCTCCCCTTCATGCTCTTTGTTTACGTGTTTGTTTACAGTATATTTATACTCATTTTTGCTCACCACCACGTAGGTATCTGTCAATATTGAATAAATAACATTGAGCACCGTACTCGCCCTGCAATGTTTACTTAACGAAGCGATGGAATTAATTTTATTGATCACATCAGACCAGCTGACCCGACAGTGGCTCATACTGTAGCCCTGTATTGCTTTTCCGTACCAGTGTTGTGCCTCTGATCAGCTCCCTATTTAAGATGCTTGTGCCAGCTTTGGTTAAGTCATAGCTTGTAATTCTCTTTTAAGTAGTCATTTCAGCCTCAGTGAGTGACAGTGTTTCCTCAGTGACTTTCTCTGCTGTTTTGATGTAATTTTAGCTTTTGCTTTCACATCCATCTCTGTTCTGGCTTCAGCTCCATTTTTAGCGCAGGTCTCGGCGCTGAAATGTTTTGCCCTGAATAATTTATTACACTTAAAAGCAATTACAACACCTTGTAGTGTGTAGTGTTTTTTATTTTTATTTATTTACTTATTTATTTTGGCTGTGGTTTGTGCACTGTGACGGAAACCCTGTTGTGTCAGCGGTGAGCGTCACCCTCGGCGTCTCATGCATTAAATGTGTTGGATTATAAAAGAGAAGATTGGTTTAATTTATGACTTCAGCATTCATCTTGCACCTCATGGCAGCGGCAGCAGCCTCGTCTAACGAGATGGGATGGATTCTCAGCCACGCAGAATTTAGGCCCTCTCCTCTGTTTCCATGGCAACACAATTACTTTGCCCTGGGTGTGGGAGGTTAGGGTGATAATACACATAGGTTAAAGTGGTGTGAATGGGCAGTTTCTATGTTTAGAGGACATTAATTAGGACAGGATGTAGTGTGTGGTTATGTCACAAGGTTTTTTTATTTTATTTAATTGAATCTGTTGGTGAAAAGTCAGATTTTATTGTAACTAGAAGAAAGCATGTCTTCTGCTCTGGCATTGATGCTTATATTTAATATTTACCATCTGTCTCTGAGCCACTGTATTATGATCATATGTTACTATTAAACGGAAACTGCTCCCATGCTTCTGTGTCTAAAGCCTGATTCACACAGCGTTAGTATTACCAAGGGAGCTCATGTGATTTAGAAATCAACCCATTATTAGGGATGCACCAATATGGATTTTTTTCAACCGATACGATAATCGATACTTACCTGCTTCTCATGGCCGATAACTGATACAGTAACCGATAATTTTACATTTCTGTATTTTGAAAAGAAGTGTATAACCTGCAGTTTATGCACAGCTGAAGGTAAGAGAGGCTAAGATGTAGTGAGAAAATGTGGATGATTTAATTTTCCATAGCCCTGACCTAACCAAATCAAAATTATTGCGAACACAACAACAACAAAAACACTTCTGACTCTTCATACCTGCCAACATTAGACTGTGAAAAACCGGGAGATTTTCTGGGGTAGCCTACGCTCAACGCCCCTGCCCCCATATGGCACTACACTACAGCATATCCATCCATTTTCTAACCACTTATCCTCTTGAGGGTAGCGGGGGGGCTGGAGTCTATCCCAGCTGACACTGGGCGAGAGGCAGGGTACACCCTGGACAGGTCACCAGACTATCACAGGGCTGACATGTAGAGACAGACAACCATTCACACTCACATTCACAATTTAGAGCCACCAATTAACCTATACCAAATGTTTTTGCATGTCTTTGGACTGTGGGAGGAAGCCGGAGTACCCGGAGAGAACCCACGCTGACACATGCAAACTCCGCACAGAAGGGCGTAAATGTACCGCCGCTTATTGTGTCGGGATGTGTGGATGCTGCCCTTGTTGAGTCAATGAAAGCAGTCTGGCTTCATATTATCGGCGCTATTTATAGCTATGATTTTAATTATCAGAATAATGCGTAATTATAAAAAAATGGCCCATTTTCAGATGATAATTTATCAGCCTGATATATATCGTGCATCCCTACCCCTTATGGCTGTGCTTCATGTGGCACATTCGCTCAGGATAAGCGACGTCTGTATTTTACTCAGATTTACTGGAATAATCCTCCAGATATGATACGTCTTTTGCAGCTGGTGGTGATGAGGAAGAGGACAGCACCTTTGTTTTTCCCAGTAGCTCTCCCCTGTTACCAAAGAGTATCAGTGTAAGTTCTTCGCAGTTAATATCCCCAGTAGCAAAGGAAAAAAAGAGCTCCATGCTCTGAGGAAAACAGAAAGGGATCTGGTTATCTTTCCAGCTGTAGTGCCAACAATAATACCATTTGGAAACGCTGGGGGGTGTGTGTTTCCACTTTAAACGGAATATAACTCCTACTCACCTGAAGTCTCTTTCATATCACTGGCAGTGCAGACTAAAGTGTCACCTCTGACTCTGTGTGTGTTACCCTCTTTCAACAATCTCAGTCTCCTCAGTGCTGCAGGTGTACAGAAAGATCCCCGTCTCTCTAACCTTTCCCTCCGTGCAGCCACCTCCAGGGGCTCTCATTTCAGGTTTGACTTTTATTTTCCCTCTCAACTAAATTGACCACCAGAAATGTGAAACTTTGTAAAGTGAGACGCCCCCGGGGGAAGTCACGATGCCAACCTGCAACCTGGCATTGTGGCGTCTGTCTGCGGAGAGGAGTAAAGCAAATGATGAAAGTAAAAAAAAAAAAAGGAAATGAGGGGAAAAAAAAACGAAGAGGAAATGGGTTAATCAGAGCCGACGGGTGCATGCAGACATGTGTGTGTGTCTTTCTGTCTGTCACTGCATGTGTGTGTCTGTGTCTGTCTTTGTGTGTGCGTGCCTCAGGAGGACTGCTTGCTCGGGGACAGGGGGGCTCTCAGGATGGATTCATCAGAAGCCAGGGGCAGTGCTGTGCACCATTAGGATCAAGGTTGCTATTTCAGGATGCTACCTGCTGAGGGATGTACTCTGCTCACAGTTTTGATGGCCCCTCCGCCCAAGTCCATTAAGCAAAGCAGAGTCGGTCTGTGCTGCTGCTGCTGCTGCTGAGTAACGAGGATGGGACCTATTTTCAAGAAACTGACCAGTTGTAATAGTTCAGTAATGTATATGTTTATGACATCAATAGCTGTATTTTTTCATTCTTAGGAACTTTAACAATGACCTCCAACAGGTCTGATTACAACACTGACAAAACATCTGATACAGTTTTATCTCAAAGACCTCAACTGAGATGTTTATATTCTAGGTGGTGCAACATCCTGTTGTGCTAATACTATCCGATCCTTAAGGTTTCTAGATAAAGATTTATAGGAGTACATGTGGGGGTAGGACAGTGTGTGTGTGTGTGTGTGTGTGTGTGTGTGTGTGTGGTGTGTGTGTGGTGTGAGGAGTACAGTGAGTCAGCATTCTTTGCTGACTGACTTTCACAGCACAGAGACACAGAGTGACCTCTGCAGTTTTTGGGGTTAAAGGTCTCATCACGCAGTGAAATACAGCTGCAGATTTATGATACATGTGAAACTGTTTAAATCATTGCGCAGGATTATTCAAGTTTTTTTCTCTCACAGCATATGTTTGCATTAGTTCCCAATACGTGCATTAGATTGATTTTAATGAAATAAATGAACTAAAATGAAGACACTTACTCAAGTATGATATGTGGTAACACTTCAAGTTTCCCTACTAAGTATTTCTAAACAGTGTATAAACTTCAGAGCAGTAAAGGTGTAATGCAGGGATACTCAACTTGCTTTGTCCGGGGGCCAATTTTGCAAAGTGGCTCAAGGCCAAAGGCCAGTTAACTAACAAACATTAATATTTAATATATAAATAATCAGCCCTGACCTCTGTTGGGGAGTCTGGGGATCCCTCTTCTTCTTCTTTTTTTCAATATATACATTTTATTTTATAAACAAGCTCTATTTTCATGATTTTTATGCACTCTTGCTGTTTATTTTCATTCAAAGTACAAAAAAAAAAATATCCCAGTTTGAATCAGGTAATGGCACATGGGCCCCAGGTTGAGTATCACTGGTCTAGTGTGCAGCATTTAGTGGCATCTAGTTGTGAGCCTCCTCCTGTGTGCCAAGTGTGTAGGAGAGCTACATTTAGCAAAGGAAAAATGTGTTAGGCCCTGTTTAAAGCCAGTGTTTGATTTGTCCTCTCTGGGCTACTGTAAAAACAACATAGTGGACTCAGCGGAAGACGATTCGCTCCACATGTTGATATAAACAGATCATTATAAGGTAACAAAAGTTAGTTTAGTTTTTAGTTTCGTTGTACACACTGGATCTTTAATAGAGCAGTAAACAGCCATTTGCTATGTAAAAATTTAGTGGAGTAATGGTGTCCTGAGCAGAAAATGAAGTCATGTTACCTCTGTGTGTGTGTGTGTGTGTTGTAATCGGAGCTTCTCTGTTGTTTGTTGTGGTGAGACAGTCTGGCCGCATGTGCATGTGTACCCATGTGTGTATCTCACTGGATAGCTAATCGCCTCCAGCTCTGCACTGCACTCATATGGCAGTTACCACTGAAATTGGGATGCTCACAGCGTGGAAGCATAGCGCCCACCCCTGGTCATCACTGTTGCTGTTGTTAGCACTGTTAATGGAGTTAGCACCGAGAGCTTCTAGCCGGCTCAGCCAACTTCTACGTTGTGAATATTGTATAAAGGTTCTTTGACGGTTTCTAACACATTATAGTACAGTTGTAAAATATATATAACATTCTAAAGTCTTAATTAATGTACAATATTTATCAACAATTAAAGGTATACCATGCAGGATTGTCAGTTACTGTTTGTAATCACGCTCGTCAGCAAACCTAAAAGTAAAAACCAACCCCAGACTCACTCTCTTCTTGCATTTCATCTCACCATATTTGTGTTTATTTGGCACTCTGTCTCTTGAATGCCCGCTGCTAATCATCTGGCACCTGGCTGCTACCCCTATATAAAGCTCCGACCTCACCATAGCGCTGTGGGGCTAAACGCCCATAAACGTCTCAAACACACAAAATAAGAAGAAAATAAGAAAAACACAGGCAGAGGGCAGAGTCTCTGCAGAAAAATAATCCCCCACACACTGACAGTAGGTCATAAATGACGTCTTTATGAGTCTATACATAGTTTTAGGAAAATCCTACATTGTGTATTTCTCAAGCATCTCCTATAAAAACGTATTTTTCATATCATTACAACTGTGTTTTACTTTGTCCTCATTTATTATCTATTCATACGCTCTCCACTCACGGGAGCCCACAGGATGAGATATAGCCTAGTTGACAAATACATTAATAAACAATTATATCTGCTAACATCTGCATTATGTGTGCTTTAAACCATTTATGCTCATAAAAGCTGAATAGAGAAGTGTTTCTAATATGTATATAAAATATAGATACGCATTATGTAAGATAGCATGCATTAGAGGCAGAGTTCATCAGACTGGCTCAGTTTATTGAAATACAGACATAACACAGTGACATTTGCCGTGTTCCTAATGCACTACAAACCATTGTAAAGCTCTTTCTTTGTAAATATGTAACATAAAGGTACATTTTGTACTTTTTAGCATCTCAACTGTGTCATTGTCACATTCAATTCATAAGACAAATAAGAAACTCAAAGCCTTGGAAAACAGCATCTGCAAATCAAATTCTGTCTTTGTTCTCATAACTACTATGCATAGACTGTCACACAAAAACTATTTACTCTTCCTTTAACACGTCTGTGCAGTACACCTGTGTGGCCACTAACAGTGCTTTTGCTACACTGAAAAGATTAAAGGAGCACCGAAGCTCCTCTCCAGTCAACCTGTGTGGAAAAACAGGTCAATGAGAGCCTTTATCCTGCAGATGGCAGAGTTTCACCACGAACCGTCTTGACATGCTGCCGAAGAGCGGACCACTGACCTCCTCAGCTCTGGTCTCCATTTTAACTGTCTGAATGAGAGGATGCTTTTGCTGTTCATATGTTACACACCTGTCTTTACACTCTTACACATGTTTAATGTCTCAAACACTGAAATAATTTCCAAGCAGTTTGTGTGCTGATGTACAGATGTGGAGAGAGATAAAGAGAGCGGATGATAAAGAAGATTCAGAGATATAAAGCAGAGTTTTTGTCAGCTCAGCTTCCATAAATCATCAGTCAAAAGAAGGTGAATCACTTCCTTTTCATGGACATTTAAACATTCATATAAGAAGCCTGTGATCTGAATGTGTGCAATCTCTGAATTCAAATAATTAACCACATTAATTTCACATCAGAATCCAGTTTATTGCCAAGTAGGTTTTCACATTCAAGAATTCCCGTTGGTGTACTGGTGCGTAACAGTAAACACAGTAAAATAAAGTAAAAGCAACTGCTGCTTAAACGTGGGGAGCAATTTATGTTTCACTTACAGTAAAACTTGTGACAGATCTTCTGCAGATGCCTGTACTATTGTGGCTCCCTCTGTGACTTCATGGGCAAAGCAGATGCCAGAAAATGTAATTAACTGAAATCGACATTCCAGAAAGGCCCACTGGGGATCTCACTGCCAAGCGGAGTGGCAGATCTGTGTAGCATCAGAGCAGGGAAAAACAGAGATGGGCACAGATTCATCTGCACTTTAGTGCTGTTTGCCAATATTTGCAAATATAACCATTTTAACATCATACACTCGACACTGAGATGTCAGTTTGAGCATCAAGATAAACAGCTGAGGTTGGTTTATTTCTGAATGCTGTTGTCAGAGCCAAACATCAGCATGACCCCTTAAAAATGACAGCGTTAAGAGATGTTTGCATAGGGAGCAGCCGCAGAAGACTTCCTGGACGAGTACAAAATGTTCTGATGTTTTGTTCTTGATGAAACAGAAAAGGGAGATATGAACTCCCCGGCGTGTGCGCTCATATTTATGAGGTGGTGTCGAGTCTTAGCTGGAGATATTTCATTAAGAATAAGAGAGGGGGCAGAGAGGAGAGCAGCGGGGGATGACTGATCAGTCAGGTGATAGGGATTTTGTCATCCATGGGTCAGCGCCTTTTCTTGGAGCCTGCCAGAAAGCTGTAAGACTCAACAAAAACAATGCTGTACTCCTTTCTGTTCTGTGCTACTCCCTCCTATTGTACCACAGCATTTCTGTTGCCTCTCTTAAACAAACTGAATGTAGTCTGCCTGGTGCAGTTCGTATTAAGCTGGCAGTTTACTGGAGCTGCAAAGAATAAAGGTGGTGTTTTATGTATTTTTTTGTAGCATTGACCATCACAGAGGAATCCTGTTCAGTCAGGCACCGTCAGACAATATATATCTCTGGCTTGTTTTCAGTGGAAGCTCCCTCAGAGCCTCAGTGACGCTGCCAGCAGATTAACCGTCCTCATATTCCTGCATCCCCGGTTATTTCTTTTGCTTGTTTTCTTTTAATAAAGCTGGCTGGCCTCCTTAGTCCTGAAGCCGGCTGGCAGACACACAGGCAGACAAGGAGCCAAGCAGGTGGGCAGCAATAACAGGTAGAGATGGCAGGGTAGGAGACAAACTGGGCAGAGAGGGAGACGTGTCGAGTGGGTGCTGGAAAAGGTCGTAGGAGAGGTCGCAGCACTACAAACCCCCGCTCTGTGGTGCAGTCACAGCGAACGTGACAGCTCTGTGACGTTGTCGCTTTTGATTGTCTCCTCTGTGTGTGAGGAGCTGCATTCTTGTCAGTGAGACTGGCAGCCAGACACACTTTCATGCAAGGGAGCACACACACAAACACAAACACAAACACACTGTCTGAGAGGGGGAAGGGGAAACATCACCTGCCTTTGACTTCCTCAATATCAAATCACAAATAAACACTTATTTGTGATTACGAGGAAATTTTAATGTAATAACAGTGAATGGTTTAGTATTAACAGCCTGTCTGGTTACAGCAGCTTAAATCATCTCAGTCTTCTATCTCTTCTAGAATTCAGATAGAACATTTACTCAACCAGTGTAGAATTTTGAGGTTCTTGTACTTGAGTGTTTAAATTTGAAAGGAGCTCTAAACCAGTGGTTCCCAACTGGTCCAGCCACAGGGTCCAGATTTCTCCTCAGTCATTAGTTCAAGGTCCACATATTAATACATTCACTGTCATACTTGCATTTGGCCATGTTGTCAAGGTAGCTTGCTGTCTCTGTCAATTAGCTGTCTGTTATTCACTCACTCTACAGCAGGAAACAGCACTTCAAAATAAAACTATGTGCTGGAAGTTCACTTTACTTAAAGATAAAGTGTGTTTTTTTTTTTTTTTTTTACGAACTTGACATGTTTGTGAGTCACTTGATACCTACGCACTGTAGCACGCTTTAATGGCATTAGAAGATGCACCAGGCAGTGCTCTGAGCAACTGTCGTAGTATAAAGAGCAAGAGAGTCTGCATAGGGCAGGTGAGAGGTGGGAGGGAGGTGGATAGGTCAAACAAACTGTGGACTTTCACCCGGAAGAGCTGGTGAAACCAAAAGTCAATCTGTTATTATACTATCAGTGTAGTGTGCTGGTATGAATGTCACCTGACGTGACATTACATTGGTAACAAATGTAAGAATTTTAAGCCAAACCATGTTTTTTTGTCTAACCTAACTATGTGCTTTTGTTGCCTAAACCAAAAGGAAGTAAACCTAAAACCTATGTTTGTTTGCTTTTTTACCTACGTTCAATTTAACGTGTATGTCACAAGAGGAAACTGTGCATTTCCTTTAAAAGTTTACTTTGAAAAGACTCAGTGCTTGTTACAGCCATAAATTGACCAAGCCCCCAGTGTGCCAGGCTTTGAAGCCAATTTTCATGGTGGTCAAACAGTAATTACATCCGTCACGTGATGCCATTGAGTCCAAAAGATATTTTCCCATTGATTTACATGGCCAAAGAGACATCTGTATATTGGTGGATATTTTTTTGAGTGTCACAACCCCTGCAAATTGACTCGTTTCACTATCATATTTTGATCCATTTGGTCCGATAACATTTGGAAAGTCTAAAGAAGCCGCATAATCGAATCAGTTTATTCCCATTCAAGTTAGCCGAGCGCTAAACTGCAAGTAGCCGGCAGCTGCTGGAAATCACTTGTGCACAGTGTGGAAGCACTGCTGATCATCTGGGTAATGTTACACACAGCAACTGAACTTCTTTGGCTTCAGTCACCACTGAGCAACCTTCCTAGAAATGAACGGGGTCCCGCCTCCAACGCTGTATCCCGTTCTTTTTATACATCCATGAAATTGGACAGCAGAGACAGTGGATGGGTACCCAGAGCGTCATATTTTGATGTGTAGGGCCAGTGACCCAGTGTTGGTAATGAGAATGTGTTGCCTAAATTCAAGCAACCGTAAACGTCGTTGCTCATGTGATTCTCAAAGAAGGCAGCTGGATGTCTTGGTGACACCCCTCCTGCCCCACAGAGCTCCACCTCTCTGTAACAGCAACTCAGTCATCATAGCTGCTGATGGTTTATCCCTAATGGTGACCCATAAATAAAGCAGCAACCAATGGAGAGAATTGATTTCCAGAGGCTTGGAGGAGTACTGGAGATTTATGCTCTGAGTCGTACTCCACTGCAGTGCCGTATATCACTCTTTCTGATATGTTTTGCCCTTCATCTTTTTTTCCAGCCCATCACTCTGCCTCTGACTCTAACGCCCAGAACAGAGTGTTCCCTCCTTTTTTTTTTGAGATTATAGCGTTTGCCAAATGGTCTTTCTTTTTCCCTTTGATCTTCTCGTGGTTTATCTTCTCATTTTATTCGCTCATGTGCTCTGCTCACCTGGCCCTCAGCAGCTTTGTTTTTCTCTCTGCTCTGTCTGCTCTGTCTCTTTTTCTCACACACACCTTTTATGCCTACCATACACTGAAGGACTTTGAAAGACTTTGTAAACCTTAAAGACAATATGACTTTTTAGTGACACTATAAGATTTGCAAAGACTGGGGATCTTGCAGGGTCACTATTTGCAAGATTACAAGTGTGTCCCTTTTGAGATTATTTCCCATCCTGCTCCTGGTGGAAAATATTAAGGCAAACTCCTTTTGAGAAATGTGACACAATAACAATTCCTTAACTGCCTGCGAAAACACACACACCTTTAGAAACACAAGATAAAAGACATCACAGTTGGCAGTTTTCTCGTCAATGGCATCAAAATAATCCATAAAGATAAACTGTGTTTGCATACAGACTTTACATTTTGGATTTTGTTGCCTGAACTACCAGCCTCTCTTGGTTAGTTTTGCCTTTTTTAGTAGGAGAAGACTGCGGGAATTAAAAAATGAAGACTTTTCACTAAAATAAGCACTGGTTGGTGGATCAGATACACACAGAGTGTGTTTGCTCCACAACTCCATCAGTTTCTCCTCCTTTTCCACAGTACAAGAGAACCAAGACACATTCTTGCCTCCCTGGAGTCCCCTCCATGCTTGCTGCTTCTTCTGTGGTGCCTGAGAGAGCGCACCTGTTCTCCCTATTTGTATGAGCCAACACTAAAAATGTATGATAATACTGAACGAGATTGATTTTGTCGGATTGGCAAAACAAGAAAAAGACAAACTTGAAACAGCTCAGACTGAGTTTTATAACCACCTTACATCGAACAAGTGAGATCACAGGAGCGCACATGAAGTGAGGTGAAACTCGTGATTTTATTCCAGCATCAGAAATTTGTTAGCAACAGTGAAATCGATGGAAAAGTTGTCTCGAGCAGACCAGCTTATACCTTTCTGGAATTGCTCATTTTGCTGATTTTCAGTTTGAGCAGGCTTCGGCTACACATCAGAAAAGTCTTAGAGCAGAGCTTCCAGCTTCTGGTTTTACGTGTAGAGTTGTGGTAGCAGGACTGTACATCATCAGAAAGATCATATATCACAGAAAAGAGTCAAATATTCTCATGAAACTCTAGATTTTCCTTCTCTGTCTTGCCTTTTCTTCGATATTTTATTGCTGTGATCCGAAGCAGCACATCCATCTGATGGTGTCTGAACTGCGTTTTCAAAAGATCCCATCATTCCCTGTAATCCAGCCCTCTGATTCACTTACATAGTTAATCCAACTACAAAGCTACATATGGATAGGCTTGCTCCAGATTTGCACATTGTACGGCAGATGTTCTCCCTGCTTGTCTGTGTGCAAGTGTGTACGTGCTGGTCCATCCTGCAGTGGGCATCCAGGTGCTTCAAGCACCACGAGCCATAACAGACCTGAGTTTATTAATGTTGTTCATTTCCTCTCGTCTGTTCGCCTCCAGCCGCCTGGCTGCACAGCTCTCCAGTCCAACATTCCACACACTCCGCTGGAATTAAGGGAGAGGCCTGCGGCAAGGCAGGGAAGGAGCTCAGGAATGTCTCTGTTATCACAGGGAGAGAGGATGGAGGGAGGAAGGGGACGGGAGGTCAGGCCAGAGGGCCCCTGCGTTGTTAGGTTGACTTTCGTCAGGACCGCTGGAGTTGTAGGGGGTTCCATCGAAGCTTTGATCACTACTCACAGCTCTGCTTGTAGGCTCATATTACCACAGAGGTGCATGCCTCCGGCCCAATCAGAACACATAGGAGTCTAATTTTAGAGCTGCCGCTTTTTAAATCAATATCTCCACTCCTATCAGTGGCAGTGTCATGTAGATTATCTCACGGCCTTCACAGATGTCACACCAGGTTGGCTCTGCTCTCAGTCCACAGTGTGAGCTGCTGAGGATCACCCCACATTCACTCACTCGCATGCTGCTCGTGCATGCGGAGGGACACATACACGGACGAAAGCATCCCTCTGGGTCAACCGTAGCTGGAGTCAGACCGTGTGCAGGCATATGCACGCATGTGTGGTGAGTGAACGAGAGCGACAGTTTGATGATATGATGAGCACAGAGCTAATCAAATTTTTTGGAAGGCTATCGTTAAGCAGAGCAGTTTTATGCTGCCAGCTTTATTTATTACAGTGTTTGTTAGTGTTTGATGTTCATGTGTTTAATTCATGTTGGTCATGTCTTAGTGTTTGGTCTTCTGGAGAGGGATGAAAGGAGATGTTTTCTGAAGTTAGATGCCTATTGCAACACCAAAGGATATTTCTTTGTTGTTGATCATTCTCTGCTCTGAACAAGTATTACAAAAGGGCAACTGTCAGAGTCTCCGTGGTTTGAACTGTAACTTTAATTCAGTGTGCTGACGTTTCAGTAGTGATTTGTGTGCTGACTGATTTGCATCGTCTTACAGTCATCGAATCTGTGTTGTGGGATTTGGTGATGGCAGTAAATTAGATATGGAGAAAGTGTAGAGCTTATTAACGCTAATGAATCCAATAGAGGTGAAGACAGATTTCTCCACGGGAGTCGCAAAGTATAGAAAGTAAAATTTAACTGACAATAATTTAATTCATGTTGGATATTTGCCACTGGAATATAAACACTATTTCTTTCTTTCTTTGCTAAGCATAGATATAATGCATTTTATTTCTCACAGGCAGTTCTATAAAGCTTTTATATAATGCCTTCAGATCAGTAATTCAGTGTGAACTTTCAATGATGGGATTCTGGTGTGAAATCCATTTAATCTTGTCCATGTTGTGCCGCCTATATATAAATACAAAGGGGATTATTTTCATCCATTTACCACACAAGTATTTTTAAGACACCTGAATATTATCTGCAGCAATCATTTTCCTCAAAGTGGATTACCATACATTGTGCAAAATGTGGGAGAATTTACAACAAAACAATAAAGTGTAGGTAAAGATTAATGATTCAAGTTACATAAAACCATTATGATAGCGAGGTTAGGTTTCTATCTCATAGTCCAGGGTTAACTGCTGTGATTCAGATACATTCTGGTATAAAATGCTGTCATCCTGCAGAGTCCTAGTGTGTCATACAGGCTGACCTTCCCGCGGGACTGCTGCTCTTGCACATTACACACTGACTAACAGCATGACAACAGAGCTAATCACAGCCTTGTAGCTGTGGTCTGCATAGTGTTCTCTCTGATACACTGTGTAATTAAAGATATGCATGTCCCAGTTGTTGCATACAGGAGGTGGACAATGAAGAATTCATATGCTTATGTAGGTGATATTTAATATTTGTTTTTAATAATAAAAACCATAGCAGTCTTACAATTGCAGTCAAAAGGTCAAGCTGTATTTTCATGTTGTTTACACTTGGATGGCAAAAATAGGTCATTTTTTTCTAGAAAGAATTATGTTTTGGATTACTGAAATGACAGTTGCATTTAGGAATAATGTCATTGTGGATATTTGAAATGTTCTTTTTGACAGGGAAGAATTAAATTACAGATATCTGTAAAAAATTATCCAGTCTAGCTATTAAATCTTAAATGGCCACTTATACTTTATGAGTATTTTAAAATATCCTAAACTTAATTTCAACTGATTCAACCAAAGTTGTATATATAATGAAATACAGTAAGAATGTATTTTGGTTATCTTTAGTTATCATTCTGACTGGTAAGAATGAAGTTTTGACCAGGAGAAATGCTAATATAGATGTCTAAAACATAACTACAGACCAGAATGTTTATTCATTTTCCATAACCACTTATCCTGTTGGGGGCTGTGGGGGGGCTGGAGCCTATCCCAGCTAACACTGGGCAAGAGTTGGGTTACACCCTGGACAGGTCACCAGACTACTACAGGGCTGACACATAGAGACAGACAACCATTCACGCTCACATTCACACCTACAAACAATTTGGAGTCACCAATTAACCTGCATGTCTTTGGACTGTGGGAGGAAGCTGGAGTACCTGCAGAAAACCCACGCTGACACAGGAGAGAACATGCAAACTCCGCACAGAAGGGCTCCCCCTGGTTCGAAACCAGGAACCCTCTTGCTGTGAGGCGACAGTGCTAGCATTACACCTGGATGGCACTTGGATGTCATGAATATTTAATTGAATGTGATTCGATTAAATATTCATGACTTGCCAAAGGTTGAAAATTTGCAAAATATTCCTTTAAACAGACGGCACAGTGTTGCAGTGGTTACCTCACAGCAAGAGGGTTCAAACCTGCCTCTCGCCCAATGTCAGCTAGGATAGGCTCCAGCCCCCCTGCGACCCGTAACAGGATAGGCGGTTATGGAAAATGAACAAATGAATATTCTTTTAAACATACATCATCTGATGCATTACTCTCAGTTTAAACCAGGGAAGGGATTACAGACGCACTTATTCTCCAAAGGACATCAATTTCATGCATGTGTAAGTGCTAATATGTCTGTGATTGGGCCAACAGTTATTTTCACCTGTCAACAACATTTTGCATCCATCTATCTCTACATACTAGCTACAGTGTGTACCCAGCTGCAGTAAACCAGCCTCACTCTATGGTTTTAACGTTGCTTCGATACCTGTAATCATATCTCAATAAGCTGAGCTTCGTCAGCTTTGTCCTGTGCGGTTGACTTTGGCTCGGCTTAGCCGTGAATAAAACCTGTAATATACATGACAGCAGGACTCCAGCACCTTGCCTGCTTGGTATAGTACAACAGTAGTGCAGTGTTTTTTTTTACTGTGTGTACCCTGGTGGTGTTGTCCCAGCAGTGTTGCTTCCATATGCTGTTTGCTGTACATGTCACATGGTTAGGCCAGTGGCACTAGTTCAACTCAGGGGGCCCCAGGTGATACAAGAGCTGTAGGCAAACAGAGGCTGATAACATCTCTACACAAAGCTCTGCTCCCTGTTGGTGGTGCAGCGAAGGCTGTTATTATGCAGGTAGCTATAAATACAAACAAGAACAAGAGAAAAGCAGATGACATATAACTAACAACACAGCTGAATCTGAGCCCAGGATGTCCATGTCGCTTGGTTTGTGCATCCTGTTGGCATTCAAGTGTGATGTTACCATTTTATGGTAATACCAACAGTAAAACCAAGGAGTTAGTCACCAAATGAAGCAGCAGCAGTGCATCTAACATCTTGTTTTTGTTATCTAGTTTTCAGTTGTACCATCGCATCTTTCTAAGCAGTGGGCGCAGATTTAACTAGTCCTTTCTCGTCCTTACATTTCAGAATATTGAAAATATCCATACCAACACTCTGATTTTTAATCATAACTAACAAACAAATCCAACCGACAGTGATGGAGACAAAATAAAGGGTTTAAAGTAAGCAATTTGGATATAGTTATTAGAGCTACAGTAGAGCAATGAATCTGCTAGGCTGATTTAAAGACTGATATTAGCCTGCTGCAGCTCTGTTGGTATCATTATATATGTAACGAGAACTAACAAATATTGCAGTGCAGAAATATTCAAGATGTCATAGTCTGTCCACCAGAGAGCACTGAAAGGTACATTTTTCAAATATAAAATGTTCTCAGTAAATACCCTGGTTACAGATATTTAAAAACAAATTCAAGGGATCCCTGATGTTATGTGTTTATTAAAAAAGAAAGAGAGATAATATTGGTAGCTGTGTTGGTATTATTTTTTTTTTAAATGTCAAATATCGATTTCAGTGTCGCCCTCAAAAATCCGATATTGGTCAGGCTATGATTGTTAATCTTAAAGTGTACCATTAATTTGCATCGTCTTATTTTATTACAAACCTCTCTGTGCTTTCAGTGGGTAACTGTATTGATCAGGTGTGGGTCATTGGAGCGGGTAAGTCATTATAACTCATGTCATTTTAGGCGCTTTAACCTAATGCTCTTTATTTATTTATTTATTTTGAAAAAGAAACAATTTTATATATTTTTTAGGACTAAAACAATTAGTCAATCAACTTAAAATACACATGCAACTATTTTGATTACCAGTTAATCATTTTAGTTCATTTTCAAAAATTTCAAAATGCCAAAAAATGTCTGGTTCCAGCTTCTCAATTTTAAGGATCTATAGGATGGGTATCAAGAAACAGTTCTACTTGAGAGGTGGTTTCAAATCCGATCCCTGTCCGATCCTTCAAACTCGTATCGTCCAAGCTTATCAGTGCCTTTTATAGATGCTGCTATGTTTGTCTAACAGTTGGGCATTGCAAAACAATCAAGTCAAACTTGTATTTACGCTGCTGGAAACTGACAACAAGAAGGAGTCATGGTGGAGATGAAGACATGCTCCAAAGAAAGACGTCAACATGCTGCTTGTGCTGTCTGTAAAATGATCATCTGAAGTACCAGCAAAATGCTGAAACATCTTCCTAAACAACATTAGCTTAAATTCCAGGAATGCCGTGTATGTGACACTTTACACAAGTGCCAATGCTTCCCGGCTGAGCAGCACGTCCGTTACTGTGGGTAAATATCCTATGTTATAGTAACATGAGCCACACTCAGGCAGGCTTAGCCGGTTTTGTCTTTGACTAAGAAAACGTAAATGAAAACGAATACTGTACAAATATTCTCTCATTCCATCCACTTTAGATGATGGCAGTCAGACTGTTGCTACAGCTCGCTCTCAGGCTACAGCCAGCTTGACTGGCCCATCAGCTCCCCCTTTCACACTTGCTGCACATGGAAGGAAAATGAGTGAAGAAAGGGTGTAGGCCTATGTTTGTTCCACAAAGAAAACTGATAAGGAAATAGTAAGGGAATTAATAAAGAATCAGAGCAATAAAATCTTATCAGCTTCCTTCCCTAAAGGATCTGGTGCCTTTTCTTTTGTCTTTTGTGACAGAAAACAAAATGTCGAAGTTGTGATTGTGGGGTCTGTCTTATAGTATTTTTAAAGTATTTTCTGAGATTTAATTGACTAAATTAGTAATTAATAACAAAAATAACTGTTAATTGTAGCCCTGTTACTTTTGCACTTTCGACATACCTTTCATTTTTAACACCCTTGGTGGCAGTTTACAGCAAACACATCTACATTATGTACAAACTACAACCACACCACCATTATTTTCGCCTTCTTGACATTCCCGTATTCACCCTTGTGTCCCTACCAACTTTAAAATCAAAGCGACACCATTGCATCTCTCTGCCCGGCATGCAGGAAAGGTCAGGATGTGCACATTCAGTGTCTCCTCACGTATGAGCTCATAGGAACTGTCTATATGCTGCAGAATAGGGCACTGTAAATCCCTGCCCACCGCCCAGCTCAGTCCTGACCCGGCTCAGGCCCCACAGTGCCCACACTGAGAGAGGTGGCTTAGACTGGCTTTTAGGTCCGCTCCCTTTCTGCTGAGTTCATCAGGCTGGTCCTTTGAGCAGGGAGCCAGCCCACTGCCTTGTGGCTCTTTCTTTCTTTTCAGGCGACAAATGTGCTAAAACAGCACTCGGTAATCACTTGGCATTAGGGGCCGTTGTGTTGGGCATTAGTGGTTAGAATTGACCAGTGGGACGTTATAAAAATGAGTCTGACAAGAGAACACCAAAGCTGATGAGTCTGGATCCTGGCACTGGACGGCTAGAGGATTAGTCAGCTAACACACTGGCTGGGGCTTCTGCAGGGTCGGGTCCCATCGCATCTCATCACCACCAGGCTTGAAGCGGCCCCTGTGGCTGCCGTGTCTCCATCCGCCTCTCTCCGACTGGCTGGCTGGCTCTGGGTTCCCATCCTCCACCGCTTCTCCTTCCTCTGTTCTACCACAAAAAAAAACACGACATCACCTCCTCTTGTGGGGTTGTGTTTTCGTGGGAGGAGCGTGTGATGTCATGCACTTAGTCAGGACAGGGTGGGTTAAGTTGTAGAGGAGGGGTGGAGAGGTGTTCATGCAGTGAAGCTTAGTCAAATGTTTTTTCGTAACACAGAAAAAGATCATGTGTGTTAATGTGTGATTCATTAAAGGGAGTTACAGGTCAAAAGGCTGATCAAACACATACAAGTATCTCCATATTTTCAACACAAGTCCAGCTGCTTCGACTTGTCTGACTGAAGTGACGTGGTTTGATAAGTCGACTACATACACAACAAGCAGTTCTCGATTTACTGTGTTAAGTTCAACACTGCAAAAATTTAACTAAAAATAAAGAGCACAGGGTTGTTTTTGCCTGATTTCATATCAGAAATTAATATATCTTACTATTCCTGAACCGTTAAAGCACCTTTACTGCACATAAACTTATCACTGCTTTTGTGTTTGGCTTTAATTTAATCAATTTCCTCCGAATTTAAGCTGCTTTTAACTGACAAACACTTTCCAGCCTGAACTGTTCAACCTGCCTGTGCCTCTTTCCCTGGAAGCGCCTGCTGTTTCCACTCCTTTGCCCAGCGAGAGCAGCTGCATACTGTTGGAATTCAGCAGTAACAGGCAGTACCATGGGAAGAGTCACTGACGAGGGGGGGTGGCGTGGGGGTGAGATGCATGTCCTTTATTCAGGCTAACGCCGAGTTCACTGGACTTGAAACAACTCCTTGACACAATATACTGCAGTTTAGCTCATTCCCTCTTTCTGTTCTCTCTTTGGTGACCTCTCTCATCTTCTGTCTTTTCATATTCACCTTTTTTTTACTTCTCTTTCCGTCACCTTGTCCTTAACTTTGCCCTCATTCTTTCTGCTCGCTTTTTCTGTCTTCTTATCAACTCCTACATTTTTAAATTACTCTATTCTTCTCCCAAACTGGCACCTCTATTCTCCTCTCTTTCCCTTTCTTCCTCCTGTAATCCCTTTACCCCTCGTCTCTCTTCCTCTCCTCCGCTCTCTTCACTTCGCCTCTGCTCCACTTTTTTTTTCCTCTTCCTGTTTTTTTCATCCATTCTAATCTCTCTTCTTTCTTGTATTGTCTCCTCTGTGCTGTGGAGGATGCTCCTGACCTCTGGGCTGTTATTTTGTTGCTATTTTGATTTTTATATTTATACATTTTAGGTTTTTAGACCTGCCCCTAAACACATCAGTCTGCAAAATACTAAAATCTGATGAATATGATGGTATTGCATCTATTTTAATTAGGTCTGAGATGACATTATATTTAAAACTGTGCAGTCTAACGTGGGATCTGTAAGAAGCCAACGTACTATCTGCTGTATCTAGTACGTTACATACTGTATCTTCACTTGTGATAACCAGTAACAATAACAAAATGCACTCAAAGCTGTTTGTTCCTTTTTGGATATACTGTAGCTGTGATTTATAATGGGGACAGTTTGAAATAGTGTTTGCCCTTGCTATCAAGAGAGAAGGGAACATAATTATATATCTCGTTTTAAATTGTTTTGTCCTTTAAAATCAACCTAATCTCATAATATATATTTTTACCATTTAAAGAGCTTGTTGTGATGCTGGTTGTGGTCAGAGGTGAAACAAACTTTGAATGAGATAGGGCAAGGAATCCCTGCTTTTCAGAACAGTGTTCAGTTACTCTTTAACTGGCAGCATGGTGGTGCAGTGGTTAGTATTGTCACCTCACAGCAAGAGGGTTCCATGTTTGAACCCCCAAGGTGGGGGTGAGCTGAGTTTGCATGCTCTCCCCGTGTCAGTGTGGGTTTTCTCCAGGTACTCCTGCTTCCTCCCACAGTCCAAAGACATGCAGGTTGGGTAAATTAGTCTGTCTAAATTTGCCGTAGGTGTGAATGTGAGCATGAATGGTTGCCTGTCTGTATGTGTCGGCCTTGTTAAGGATAAGCAGTG
Source organism: Cephalopholis sonnerati (assembly GCA_019142605.1). Classification (NCBI taxonomy): domain Eukaryota; kingdom Metazoa; phylum Chordata; class Actinopteri; order Perciformes; family Serranidae; genus Cephalopholis; species Cephalopholis sonnerati. Next base: position 29,696,998 of record JAGQAX010000001.1, read on the forward strand.
ATGGAAAATGAATGAATGAATGAATGAATGAATGAATGAATGAATGAATGCTCTTTAACTTAAAGGGATAGTTCAGATTTTTTGAAGTGGGGTTGTATGAGGCACTAATCCATAGTCAGTGTATAACATACAGTAGATGTCTGTCAGCATGCCCCCAGTTTGGAGAGATTTTGGAGTGTGACTAGGAAGCTAAGCAATTTACTGCTGTGGATGGGACAGCAACAAAATGTAGAATAATTCAGCCAACTAAAAACAGCCCCTACTAAAAAAATTTGGTTTAAGTGTACGCTATATTTAGAATATTTTCACCACATTCCCTTACCGTCAGACAGACATTTCCAACGGGTAGCTGAAGACGTTACATCGTTCTCTGCAAAGCCAGACTCCATTGAGAAAAACAGTGATTTAACATCGCTGAACACAGACACTGCTTCTCTACCGCTGCCTCGATCAGTTATTTTTTGTACATTTTTGTGTAACTTTGCTGTTAAAAAGGGTTAGTTTGGATTCACCAAAGTCACATAATAACACAAGTTAACTAACTGATCGAGGCAGTGGTAGACCTGCGCTCCCATGTTCAGCAGGCCAAAATTACTGTTTTTCTCAGTGGAGTTTGGTGGCTTTGTCGGGAGCAGAGATGGGGAATGGAAGCCTTCAATGTGTGTTCTGTCTGATGGAAAGAAAAAGTGGTGAAAATACTCTAAATACAGCATACATTTAAAATGTAGATTTCTTTAGGCGGGACTTTTTCTACCTTTTTATTACTACCTCTCCAAACTCCGCGCCTGCTGAAAGACACAAATAAGTACCCCATACAACCCCACTTAAAAAAATCCAAACTAGCCCTTTAACAAAAATTTAAAGAACAATATATAACTTTTACGTCATTGTTTGGACTGGAATTTTTTTTAAGAACCAGGCTAAAGAGCTCAGTTCAACTAAAACTTGCTTGGAACTGAGGTGCGTTTTGAGTTTGAGGTTGAGATATGATGTTGCTGCGCTGCTGGACAGCTGCAGAATAAATCTCCACAGAAGTTAATTCTGCTCCCAGCGCATGGCAGCCTGAAATCTGCAGTTGCTGCCTGTATTAGACTTGTAAATCTTTACTCTTCCTTGAAAATCAATTACATGCCACTTACAGTATGTGTCAAGTGGCATTTTAGTGCCTGCTGCTTGCTGTCGACACTTTAACTTGAGCTGCAGCTGTTGGATTTACCGAGACATAATTCTGTCTCTCAATTTCAAGTGGGGGCAGCTTTGGAGCCCTTGTGTCTATTGCCTATTTATTAAGCTGCAGATTCACACCATGCTCAGGCATTCACACATGTTGGCCCTGACACAGACATATTAGCACTTACACACTCACGAAATTGATGTCCTTTAGAGAATAAGTGCGTCTGTAATCCCTTCCCTGGTTTAATCTGACCTCTTCAGCATGCAGCACAATTAGAAAGTATTAGGACAGTGGTATGTTTTTTATTATTTTGGCTATACTCAGCACACTGGATTTAAAATACAACAAAGTTAAAGAGGTGAATTTCAGCTTTCAGAATGTCTACATCATGTTGGCTGAACAGTGGAGGACTCGCAGCCAATTTTAGGAAACGTATCAGGACAAGAATCTTTAATATACATGAGTTTCTGAAACACACTAGAAATGGAGATTGCTTCAAGACCTGGCAGAGAGTTACCAGAGAAGCCACCAAGTGTCTGCTAATGCCTGTTGGCTGCACACTCCATCCAGTCATTGTATGCAATGGAGTGTTAACCAACTGTTAAACACAATGGCTTTTTCAGGTAATATGTTGTGTTCATTTGAATTTCCTTCCTCTAAAATTGATGGACTTGGGCCACGTTTGTAAGGAGCTAAAATTCTTCCTGTTTTTCTGATGGTGATTTAAAAGCCTCAAAGCTGAGAGTCACGACTTTAAACCCCAATTTTCCGTGTTTCATTTCCAACCTTATGTGCTGGAGTTCAACTGAAACAATAAAAAGAATCTCACCGTCCTCCTTTCTGACTGCATTTTATTTCTGTCTACATTTACAACTATGGATTACAGAGTGAGGCTGTGATTCAGAAGATTTGTGATTGAGAAGACAAGCTTTAAGGTTTCATCGGCGAGCGTGTATAGATTGTGTTCCTACTCTGTTATTATACCTGAAGGTGGACATTTACTGTAAGTGCTGCCAGACAGTTTGACTGCTGCTTTTATTACACCCTCTCTGACTCTGTCTGAGGTGCAGCATAAACCTGTGAGAAGTAACAGTGAAGTGTAATTGTATTTCTATGTGGCTGGCTAATATGAGACTGATGTATCTCTGCCATTGTGTCAGTGTTGTGTTGTAGTTTTTCTGAGTTGTACTAGGTGAGGCTTTAAGGGTGAATTTTCTGCTTAAGGTGTTGCAGTACCTGCTGCAATGTCTTCTAAGATACATACTTAGAGAATGGCTGAATAGCATTTTCTTTATCTTTTTTTTGACAAGGAGACATACTATATGTATATGTTTGTAAGGTGAGACTTTCAGCAACATGTGCATCATGTGCTGCATTGCCATACTGTTGGTTTGCATGCATTTCGTCACCCACTTGATTTCTGGTTTCTGCATAGTCACAAAACTTGGTCCAGTACCTCAGAGTGTATAATAAAAGTCATAGAAATGACTTTAAACGCTATTTTACATGTGATTCTCAACATCTGATCAAGTGTGAAGACGTGTATGGTCAGTGTGCACACATCGTTTTCCCTCTTTTGCACTTTATCGTCACAGCTCCAGTGTAATCCATGACCACAGGCAATTTCCCATCTCATGACTTGCCACACAGCACTGACCACTGGAGCTCACATGTTTTTTAAAAAGCAGCTGAATATTGTTTATCTGATTGTAGGGGGCTGTAAACCACTGTGTGCAATTGTCATTTTCTCGTGAAAACACTACAGCAGCATTGTTTATACTCAGTGCTTTGAATTGAAATCAAATTTTCTAAACCCTGGGGTGACCTCTGGCTCACCTGGTAGAGTGTACGCCCCCTATAGGCTGAGTCCTGTATGGTGGTATAGGTTTTGCGTGTCATCCTCCCTCTCTTTCTTGCCTTTCCTGTCAGTCTACTGCTGTCCTATCAATAAAGATGCCCAAAAATGATCTTAAAAATATAATTCTGAACCCTGTGTTACATTTTTAATAGAATACTGAGAAATCCCTGTAGATTACACACTACATGTCAGCACTTTTCCCACATTGCTGGACTGCTTACATGTGCAGTGAGGTAACAAGCAGGATGAAAAATCCTATAGCAAGGCAGAAATTAATTTCCATGCACCCACCTGTCACTTAATTGCGCCTTGGTGCAATCTGATGATAAAAATCACATGTAAGTGCAGCATGGGTGCAAGTTATTTAACACCTCCTTGCAACAACAACATATATTTTTCATTTCTTTACAACTGAAAATCCCTTATTTCTTTATTTCATGGCACAAGTTTCTCTCTTGCAGTGATAACTGTTGTCTTTTGGTTTCGTTATTTTGTTATCAGTCTTAGAAAGTGGACCATTATCATAAGAAAAATACATGATTATGCACAGAGTGCGAACATTCGGGGAACAGTCTGTACTGGAACAGCACAAACACACTGTAATACGTTTATCTTTATGAACAAATAAGACTGGGCAGCAACAAAATGTTGCTTAAAGCAACATTTGTATTGTGTGCTTTGCTATCACAACAATGAAGGGAAAAGGTAGAATTGTTTTTCATGAAGTATTTACTGGCACAACACACACACGCACACACTAGATTGAGCTAAGTGCCTTGTGGATTGTACCTTGGGATTTGCGATATTTTTAATTTACAGCCTCATTCTGCAGCAAACAATGGAGTGGTCACGTGGATGGAAAGCATGACGTAATGGCTGGTTTTTCCTCAACAGATTTACACAGCATATTGACCGTTAAAGGGTGTGGGTCTCAAACTACACAAAAAAATAGAGACTCGACATTCAGTGTTCAGGTCGGGTCAATAGAGGAATAATGAGAAATAATCACAGATGCAGGAAAGTGTTGGAATTTCAAGTAGACCTGCTATGGTGCTCTCTGCAACTTGAGCCATTCCTTGTTAGGCTACTTGAGATACCGCTGAGAAGCAGAGTGGAGTCAACCAGGTTCACTGCAGTCTCTTTTCTCCGGCTATAAAAGGCTCAGCAATCCTTGTCTGTGGAGAAGAGAAAGAGCAAGAGAGAGGCAGGGAAAGAGGAAAATGAGAGATTTGTTTGGTTGGTTGATCACAGGCTGCCTCTTGGAGTAAATGTTTTCTGAAGATTAAAAGTAGCCTGGTTCACTATCTGTGACTGAAGACCCTCCATGGTAAATTTAGTACTTAGCTTTTTTTTTCTTCATCACGAGAACTAAGTGGAACCAAGTCTCTCTCCAAATAACAGCACATAAAAGTATTCTTACACAGGGCTATTTTTTCTTCTGTGCTTGTAAAAAATTAGGGAAGAACAAAACTGACAATAGCAGGATTGTGAACTCCAATATCAAAAAAAAGTACTTTTAAATGTGTGAAAATCTCTATTTTTTTATGCAATTTTTTGCAGAGTGCTCCCAAGAACTGTATATTCTCGGATACAGAACTATGTGACATTACTTGCCAGCTGCTCTCTGATAGCAAAATATCTAATTTATCTTTTTAGGTCATGAACACATGAGAGTACGTTCTGCAGAACATGATGAAGGAAAAAAGGAGTGAGGCAATACTGTACTCAGACTGGACGACTTGGTAATAGCTAGACTGAAATATCTCAACAGCTGTTTGATGGGTTGCCATGATTGTCATGAAATTTGCAGAGACATATTTGGTTGCCCAAAGGATCAGTCCCACTGATTTTGGCAATCCCTGACTTTAGTTCCAGTGCCACCATGAGGTTCACATTTGTGGTTTTGAAATGTCTCAACAGCTATTTGACGGACAGAATTATTTGTAATGATCATCATCAGAGCTGTTCCTCCCATACTGTAGGCGACGTGGGTGCCACCCTGAACCAGTGGTTCCCAACTGGTGGGTTCGCGGTCCAAAAGTGGGTCACAGGTCCATTCTGAATGGACCAGCAAGTGACTCACAAACATGTCAAGTTTGTAAAAAACACACTTTATTTTTAAGTACAGTGAATTTCCAACACAGAGCTTTTATTTTGAAGTGCTGTTTCCTGCTGTAGAGTGAGTGAATAACAAACAGCTACATCACAGAGACAGCAAACTAGCTTGATGTCGTGGCCAAACCAAAGTATGATGTTGAATGTATTAAACTGTGTGGACCGTGAACTAATGACTAAGGGGGAATCTGGACCCTGTGGCTGGATCAGTTGGGAACCACTGCCCTAGATGGGCGTATGATGGTGGCCCTATTGTGCTGCTAGCATGGCTTTAGACGTTAAGTCTTGTTTGTTCTAAGCCTCCTTCTTTAAAAAAAAAAATCATCAATATGTTGACGACTCTGCAGTCAACAGCTTACTTGCATAGTGCCATTTGGAAGCTGTGTGCATACTGTTCAATGTGGGAGGGTATAACTGATGAATCCCCCGTGCTGTTACTGAATATTGAAGAGAATTACTGTGTAATTAGAAACAGTCTACAGGTTCAGTGGAAGATCAGGTTTAGAGGCTCTCTCATAGGATGGAGACCTGAGTTATTATTATAAGGATATACAGTATGTGTACACTATGTGCGTCATGTGAAACCCTTTCTGCAGTGGATAGGAGGTTTGTTTGTACAGCTGATATTTAAGCTGATATGGGGAAGGTAAGATGTAGGGTAGAAAGATTGGGACAGTTTTTATGGTATCGGAATGTTTTTCTATCCTCAATTTAAAGTTTATTTGGAATATTACTGTCATGTTGTTTTAATACATAGATTTACTTAAAGGTATTTATTTCCTTCTGTAATCAAAGTATCATATTTCCCTGATTTCATGGATGAATAAATTAACCATGGACCATATCAGGGGCTTAACACATCCGAAACCAGATTTGTGTTTACTATTTAAGTACGCACAAAAGCCCTAACAATATTGACCTGGAAGGTAGGGGGTGAATTTGAGAGATGCCTGCTAATCCTGTCATATGATACTAATCTGACCGCAAACAGTTGGCCTCTTAAGCAGAGATGTGACATTTGTGCACTCATCATTTGCGGGTTACACCACAACTCTTTCGCTCTGTGGCTTTTACTGAACGGATTAATATTCTGTTAGTGAAAGTTGTGCAAAATGAAATCCAGGTGAAAATGATATTAAAAGAATAAGGCTGGAAATATTCGATATTTTTCTTGTTGTATAGCAATCACATGAAAAGACTAAAATAAAAAATTAATTGATCCAGGTAAAAAGTATGGTCTGAGTACCTAAAGTCTGATGTAGCTTCTTCTTAATGATAATAATAATAATAATAATAATAATAATAATAATAATTATTATTATTATTATCATCTCTATTTATAAAGCGCTTTTCAAAACAGAGTTACAAAGTGCTTTACATGTCATTCATTAAAACAGACAAGACATGAAAACAATTTTTAAAGAACTGGTAAAAACACTTAAGTGTATAAAAACAGAGGAAATAAAATACAGTTTAAATGAACTTAAAACTTAAGTAAATTCAGGAAAGGCTCTCAGATTAAAGTATGCTTTAAGAGGGGACTTAAAAGAGATCACTGACTGATTTCAATCAGGCCAAACTGATTTCCTCGGGCAGATTGTTCCAGAGCCTCAGGGCCCTGACAGCAGATGCTCTGTCCCCGTTAGTTTTCAGCCGGGCCTCTGGAGCCCACAAAAAACCTCTTCCCGAGGACCTCAAAGTACGTCCTGGCATGTACGACACAGTTCTTCTGTGCCACAGAGCTACCTTGTTGTCCAAAGACTCATTTAAACTGGTTCTTTTACTACAAAAATCTACTTTAAAGGTCCAGTGTGTAGGATATAAAGGGATATAGTGACAGAAATTAAATATAATAAGTATGTTTTTTTAGTGTATAATCACCTGGAAATAAGTATCATTGTGTTTTCATTACCTTAGAATGAGCCATGATGCACCTCCATGTTCCTACAATAGCCCAAACCCAACAAACCAAACACTGGCTCTAGCCATTGGTGCTTTTGCATTGCGTCAGCAATCATAGTTAGCAGCCCCTCTGCGACAAGCCAAACAGTGTCAGAAAAAAACACAGATTTTTAACATGAAACTGCTTTATTCTGTGTTTTTTACCTGCTTATATTACTGGGTCTGTCTGTTTTTGAGAGAAAGAGACCTCTGCAGATAAACCCGGTATAAACCTCCTGAACAATGAAAACTGAAGCAGTTTTAAGTGGGAGTTCACGCTTGGTACATGGGAGAAGATGCTCACTGCTAGATGCCACTAAATTCTACATAATGCTCCTTTAAATTGTTGTTTACCAACTACAAATACCAACAACAAAAAAATTCAAATAACACCAGATGAATGGTTCCATCATATTTCCACAGTTTACATGGTCTACAATAATGTGACATGGATCGATTGAGAACTTCTAGTCTCCAGGAGGTTTTTATTAGTATGTAGAAACAAGAGAGGCTCCGCTGGACATGCAGGGCAGCTCTGAAGCAACAGGGCACCGGAGGTATCCCACCGCCTCTCACAGACACCTAACTCAGGACAGATGAAACTCGGGTAACATCTGCTGAACAACTTTTACCAATGCAAAACAAATGGTTCTCTTTATTCATCATCATGTAATCACGTGTTGCTTACATAAAGGCTTCTATGCGCATCAGCAGCCAGCTTTACATTTTTCGGGTGTGCACATTATGCTGTTTCACTCTACATTAGCCTTTTCGCTGCAGAGGAGCTGGGTTGAGTGAACCTTGTGATGCGCTCCAACCAAATGTGGGCCTGCATGTTCGCCTTTGTTTTCCATGTGCCTGCTCTTCCATGAGCGCACCTGAGCTTTGAAGCTGCCCGTTGTGCGAAAGAGCTGTGTGTCTATGCTTGTATGTGTGTGTGTGAGAAAGAGAGGGAGAGAGGGGGCAGGGATGCGAGCACAGAGGACAAAGATAGCTTTGATCACATTGGAGTGTCACTAATGTCTTGCTCCTATCTGACAGAACATCTGAGGTACCATCACAGGTGTGGATGAGAGCGAGAGGCAAGCAGCAGAGGAAAAGCTTCAGTTTGTTGTAATTTTTTAAAGGCAATTATCTCAAGTTTGGTTATTTTGATTGTGAATTATTGATAGTTGACACCCAAGTCATCATGTTAAACATCCTGCTGTCTGCACTGATCGATCCTGACAGGCGTTTGAGGAGCTTCAGAAGGAGCGAGCGACTTGCATCAATACTAGTATGTATCATCCTTGGGCACATAGTCTGTTTTGTGTGTGCATTTTCTTTGTGGTTTTGATTTGGAACCCCACAAACATATTTTAGAAATGAGTATTTGTTTCCCTGGCTGAAGTATGGCTGCAGGATTTGAAGTTGTTCATCTGTTTTGATCCTCTTTTCGGCGTGACCTGGCCTTTCTGGAGGTCACTCCCTGCTTGCAACCTTCAGACATGTCTGCTACTCCTGACTGGCGGTATTTTATCCTTGTAGGATTATGTCTGGTGGGAATTAACCCCTTAGACCACCTACACTGCCGCAACGCCCTCCTCCACAGTCGAGCGAGAAAGACAGAGGAAGGAATCATTAGAGGAGCTAGATTGCGGGAATGTGATTACTCAGTTTGTTTGGAAAGGATAGGGTGTGTCTCTGTTTTTTCATGCCCACAATCACATGTAGTGAAACCTTGGATACTGAAAACTTTCATAATGTCATGCTGCTTCATCATTCTGTGTTTTCGCCTGTGGCCCGCTTTTAATGCTGTTTTGCTGGAAACAAGAAGTAAACTGTGAAACAATGCAAGCTGAGATTGTTGCATCCTGTGGGTGGGGTTAGGCTGAGGAAGTCATAGGAACTCAACTGAATGGCTTTTGTGGTTTCCTGTGAGGTGACTTATCAACCACAAACAGTTTCTCTGTGCTTGGAAATGCTTTCAAATAAGGACTCTCTGTTTACTTTGTTGACTACTTTTGTAATCAAAGCGACTGGCACAAACACAGAGAGGGGAAATAGTTTCGGTCATTAGTTATGCAGATAACTTTTTTAATATTCTGCTCACATATTGTGATCCAAGTGCAAGCTTCATGTAGCCTGTTTAACACCGATTTTTCCCAGTTTTTTTTTAACAGGATACAGGCTGTGGTTTTTCCCACATACTTGAGATTGTGAGGCTACAGTAGTCTTTGTGTAACAACACAACATTCACCATCATCCCACAGTGAAAGTGAGCATCCAGCATCAGCAGGGACAGCGGCGTCGCTTCTCCTTATTGTATCCCGGACTGTTTATTCTACGGGATAACAGGGGTGCACACTTTTTTAAATCGCGTTAAAAATAGATGGTAAGAAGTAAGTAGACAAATGATGAGGTAATACTACATAGTTAGGGCGTTGATGAATAAAAATACCCTTATTAGGGGAGAATTGTAGAGATAAATGGACAGTGCCCCCGTTTTTCCAGAGTCTTGCGCCCCTCTGTGCATACAATGGTCCGCTCCGCCCAGACACGACACGGCCGTTGCTCACAGAGCCGAGAGCAGGGAGAGGTTTACTCAGCCTGCCATTGCTGCACACCGTCCGAGTGATGCCTACTCTTCCCAACTTTTCATCCAGAGGTTAGCGACGAAACGTCAAAGCAAGGCGGTCTTATTTCCTCTTTTTTCCCCAACTCGAGTTTCTTCCATGACTCGGTACCTGACTGGACTAACGTTAGCGTTTCAGGCGACGAAGATAAGATAATGAACTTTGGACTTTCCACTCGGCTTTTCGTGACATGTTTCCCGTCGTCCTGGATAAAATAAAATAACAACGTAGCCCGGCGTGGCGGCAGCTGGGCGAAAATTCAACTGGAAGGGAAATACCGCTCTCACCCCGAGTGATTATCAAAACAAAGACACCAGCAACTTTTAACCTGCCACTTTTGAAGCGGAATAGGGGAGTAAAATGTCCTCTAAACCTTCAAATAAGGTGGGTAACCTGGTCGGGTAAAGTGTTGATGAGTGTTTTGTTCCAGCATTATGCTGCTGGCTTTGGGAGCTAATGTGATGAAGTGAAAGGCTAACACTGACTAAACAGGAAAAGCGGTCAGTTGTGCTGTAGCTGGGCCATATAATCTTGTTGTTAGTAGTAATATAGTATGCCTAATGGTGGTGGTGTTTGTTTGTGTGTGAGAGGGGGAGTGTGTTTGAGTGTTTTGGTCTCAGGGGTTATTTTGAAATCTACACCTAGTAACATAGCCTACAACCAGCCATGCTGTTTCTCCTGTACTAGCTTCACATTAATATGACTTTAACTGTTACTGTTGATAAGCAGTCACTGATAAAGTCACCCAGCAGTGTTCATAGGAGGTCTCAGCTCAGCTACCTGTTGATATCTATAGTCCCAGCCCTAATAGTTTATTTTTTGTAAATGAGGCAGGAAATCCTCATGGATCTAAAACTAACTGAGCCTCTGAGGCATAACTTTTGCAAAGGGATTCCCTTTTTACATGTCAGAGATCCCAAAATATATCAGACCATAAACTACATTTCGTCAAGATTGCCCTTTGAAAGCCCATTTTGAAATATTTTTGTTTTAAGTTGTGCTTTTTGTATGCTGTAGTTTATAACAGTCAAGGAAAAAGAGGCACCTGTTACTCCAAGTGTGATCTTTACTAACAGCCGTATTGTAATGACTTTAACTAAAATAACTAACACTAAATACAGTCTAAGTTATGTAGTATAAAACCTAAAAACAAGTCACCATTTTGGGTTCCCCTTTACTCACTTGTCAAGTCTTAGTTGAGGTCCCCGAAGCCCATTTTGGAGAACCACTATCTTACTATGTGTTGTCACCACTTGCAGCACTGTACCTGCTCTGTGTGACTGCTGTCCATTCATCACTTAAATGAATGGATTGATATCTGTCAATCCTTACTTACTTTGTAGAGTTTTATTATTTATCTTCAGTCATCAATGAGGCATTCCTGCAGAATTAGTTGAAAACTGGGTCAGGTCAGGTGCCGATCAACAGCAGAAAAAACCTGAACATTAATCGGTAGCTTTCATCAATAGTTGACCCCTATTTACATTCCACACATGCACTGTGTGATTAGGACGTCTTAAAAAAGTTTAGATTAGTAATAGAAAATAGTTGTGGTAAATGAAATGATCAACTTAATTAGTCTTCAAATTAGACAAAAATTATTACGCAGTGTATTCAATAGTCATTTACTATTAAGGGATTTTTTTTCTTCAGTTTGACAAGTGAGGAATGTGCTGTGTTTGTCTAACAGAGGTAGTGATATTCAGGTTTGGTCGGTTGTTCCAGTCAGACGAAACCAGCTCCGCCATGTCAGTGGGTGACGTCATGCTGTACTGTAACTGATGGCCTTGGTCACACCTTGACATAAAACTTACTACTATACTATGCTTGCACTTGGTAATGAGCCAAACATGCTTCCTGTGCTCATTTTTAATTCCAGTGTTTCCTCTTCAGTTTTCTGTCATTCTCTGTTTACTTTGAAATCTGTGTTAAAGTTTTTTATTTCAACAGGTAGGGCGAGAACTTTTGAACACAGTCATTGCTTTAAATTGAAAGTGAAACAGTTGTGAATGTATTCCTTCAGGGCAACATGAGCAATGATGGTCAGAGCCTGAGAAGAAGTGCTGAAAAGTGTCTGGATCTTGATGTAATCTTGATCTTGATCCTTCATATCAGCATGGTCACTATCCTTAGTAATTAAGACCACATTGCCTTTTGTTGCTTCAGAATATAAGCTCTCCTGCACTGTGTTTGTAAAGAATTTTGAATAAGCAGCAAGAAGTGTTAGGTTTGCATTATAGCAGATAAACAGAGGCTCCAGTAACATGATAAATGAGAACAGATATCAGTTGGATGAAACAGGAATGTAGGAGTGGAAGATGAAAATGCTGCCTGATTGTTTACGGGCAGTCTTGGCAGCTTGGTTCTGATTATTAAACAGCTTGCTTACCAGGTTTCAGACATATTGTTCAGGTGAGGGATTGATGTCTCTTCCATATACCTCAGGGTTTTCTAATGATAGGAAAGCTGTATGTCAATTACAGCCAACTTTGCATACATATATATATATATATATATATTCAGAGGTGAAAAACAGAAGCCCTGCCCTCCAAGCTAAACTCTGAGCTATTTCGCTCAATGTACATGTTCATAAAGGTTTTCTTTCATTGTTTTTTTTTCCTGAAAAGCAGAAATATGATGTAAGGATTCTTGGCCATAGTCCAAGCTAACTTATTATTGTCAGGGCTGGGCAGTATTATCTGCCAGTGGAATCATAACTTAATACTCCAATTTTAATATGTTATAGTTTTATAAAATGTTGCCAAATGTAATGATCTTGAGAACATTTTATTAAAAAGTAACCCAATATGAAATAAGTACAATTATTAAAAGTAATTTAACAGGATGTATCAGTGAGTATTTTTTTTAGCCCTCAACAACTACAGCATCAGTGAGATTTTCATCTGGATTTTCTTACATAAACAAATATCCTTAAGTTTCTCTATATTGGAAAAAAGTAGAGCAGTGTCTCCTTTAACACTCTAGACCTGGTAACTCCTGTTCAGGTGTCACTGTACTGGTTCGCAAGCAATGCAGAGACAGTAGACATGTTAAGCATCCAAAGCTGGTCCCAGTGAGACAGACCTACGTTAACAAATGTTTTTCAATTGTGTTTTCTGAGAAAGAATCTGTGACACAAGTATGACTTGCCTTCCACTGTGTTAGCCTCCCCACCACCCATTGTCCAGCTCCCACCTGATGAGTTGTGGTCAACTCCTACAAAACCAGTATGAGTCACACACCATGTGTGTGTTAATGATTAACTGTAATAAAATGTTGCGGTAATGTTTTTTCAGGAATAGAGTAACATCTGTAGGTGTGTTGACTCCATGTCTCAGAGGTCAGTAATGCTAATATTGCACAATCGTGTGTCATTAGGTTAGTGTTATGTGTCAGTATGTGTTTAGCATTCACTCCATCGTGACACCATTGGCAAAAACAAGTAGGGTGAACAGAAGGAATGCAGAAGGCCTTTAGTTTCATGTCATGACAGACCAACCGTACAAAATAACAGTTTATGTTAATTGCTGTTTAGGGGAGGATGTGTTTCTATGAAGACGGAGAGTGAAAGATCTTTCTGTTTGTGGTGCCAGAGTTCCTGCTCTGGCTCCAAGGAGAAAGAAAGGGAAAGGACAGTGTTGTTAAAGCTGGGAGAAAGAGACACAGAGACGACAGTCAGGCTGTGTTGGTAGGATGATATGATGATAGGAAGACACATAAGCAGTGGAGTAATAAAAAGTTAATTTGATTTTATCATCATGTACAGACAGAATAATAAAACTGACTTACTTAGCAATGTAATTGTATGACATCTTTACCAATTATATTTTTATTAGTCATATAAATCTGAATATGATTTATCGTTTTGCACATTATTTTTAAAACGACTCAGCTGATATATAACTAATTGAAAACCGCATTAATCCAGTGAAGAGCTGACATAAACTCTTCTTCACCACAGTAAATGCTGGCCTCATTCTTCTTTGTCTCTGGCCTTCAGCCATTCCTGTTTACTTTTGTGAATGCAACACAAAAAAAGAAACACAATTTAGAGCATCAGCAGTCCCTCCAGCCTTTAGACTTGCATTTTGAGAAGACAGACTGAAATAAGTGGAAAATGCATTTGATGAAGGAGGTTGTATTAATTAGAGTTGCACAGCGGGCCAAGAACAGCCTCTATTTTGCTTTGATGATTACACATCCCCATTTACATCAATGAGGGAGGGAAATGTAATTAGAGGACCAAGTGCTGGGGAGAGGAAGAGTCCTGGTGGTGTTTTTGTTCTGTGTCTTAGGCTCCCCGTCCTTTTGGAGAATCAGGGCTGATGTGGCAAGTGATAAACACAGGATGGAACAGCTAATGTTTGGCGTCTGTGACAAGGAGCTACACCATCAGATTATAAGGCATTTATCCAATCTTCTATTGATAGACTTCCCAAAGTGCCTACATTGTAATACATTAAATGTAACTATTAAATCTTATAAGTTCTGTTTACAAGATGTTCATGCGTGCAATGGACAGGATAGGAAGGGTTATTGATATTAAATGTCACAGGGAAGCTGTATTGAAAATGTCAAGGGGAATCCTCTAGGGCTCAGTCAAGGTCATTTTGAGAACAGCACATGGCAAAGGGCGATCAGTGCAGTCTGGGTTAGTGTAGATTGCAGCTACTGCCCAGAAGTTTGAAGATGGATAAATTGAAAACCCCAATAGTGATCAATTGCAGCTTCAGTGTAAAAATATGAGATGCAAAATGCATCTGTACTGCGCGTAGCACACTAGCTCATTGTTGCTCACACTAACAGGCAAGTCTTTGATTATAGGCCCTTGATTTTAAGTCCTCCCAGCCCTTGAGGAGAGCAGGTGTGGGCTGTCTCTGTGCGTAAAATGAAAGGGCTTCCAGTTGATCATACTAAAGACAGCAGCCGGGGGTCTGTTGGTTCAGATGGGCTTCAGTTTTTTAGCTGGTTTTTCTGCTGCTGTGACCTTTCTGGATGTTAACACAAGTATGTCATTTATTTTTTCGAAAACAAATGTTTAGGCATACGCCCACTGACCACGAGAGACTTTAACTCACACAACACAAACCGAATGAGCTTAATTGAAGTATGATTACATCCAGATGCCCAGATTGAATTTTCATTGCTGACTAGTTTTGAAAAAGAGAAGACTGTGGACTGCAATAATCCAAATTATCTCCTTGTTACTCAGGTATCACCTTCAGTCTGAGTCTAGATAAAAAAGCATTGAGAGAAAGCAGCTGTTTTGTGTTGTTTCAATGCCAGGAGACTCTGGAGTGCGGCAGTTATCAAGGACATCTGACCTGCTTATCCTTTCATCCCTGGAGGGAAATTCAGGGCAGATACACACAGCAGGAGGCAGGTGGATAGCTGAGAGAGAAAAAGAAGGAAAACAGAAAATGCCTTTTGAGGGAGGAGGTGATGTGAGGAGGGGTTATTGGAGGGGTGAAATGGAGAAAGGAAGGAGTGGGAGGGCGAGATGCACCGGCTATAATCTGAATCACATGGCAGATCTTAAAGAGGCTGCTTCTTTCTCTTATAATCACAGCATTATAGCTCTTGGACTTTTTCATGTTATAAAGCATTTTAATAACTATTTCTATTTTATTCAAAGGCAACAGCTAAATAGGGTGGAGTACATTTCCTTGCCCAGTGTGGGTCAAGGATGCTTGTGGAAAAGAGTAGCTGTAGTCTTGCAAAACAATCCACAACATTTTATTTTGCTCATTGTGGTTTGGCAACGCCATGCACAGCACATTTTAAGGGGGATGCCTCAGAGTAAGCAGTTCAATAGATGATTGACAGTTATCTGCTTTACTAAGAAATCAAGATGAGCCCCTCCTACGCTTTATTGGATGAGTGCACCACTCGCTTGGCTATCATTGGTCTCTGGCTGTGATTTTTGTGGAATAACATGGGTGTGGTTCTGAACTGTTGTTAAATTTCTTCTTAGCTTTTCACTTAAATAAGTTTCTTGAAAAAACCACACAGGATGTGGACCGTGTAGTTAAATAATAACCATCAGTCATACTTCAGTTTAGTTCTCCAATGCCTGATTCGGAGGCAGAAATTCATGCTTACATTTAATGTTTTTTTGTTGGTGATATTTTTATCTGACTGTGCTGAATCAAGTGGATGTTCCTAGACTTAGGGGGCTTTCACATCAGGGACCCAGGCCTGGATCTGAGAAAGCTTGACCCCAAAGTCCAGTTGGTGTAATTAGTGTGAGTACCGTGCTCTGTACCTGTGTCCACTCAGTTTAATACTGATGTCTCTACAGCCCGCCCTGCACAGATCCGGGTCTGGCTTCATGGCCACCTTTGACCTGAAGTTGGAGCTCTGGAGCTAGTACTCCAGCATGGTACGAATCAATCGTACCTAATATGAAAACAACCTAAATCTTACTGACCTAAACCAGCAGGGTGTTGCAGGCAGAACCAAACACACCTTAGACAGGACTCAGCATTGGTCTGCCCAGGAGGTCCATAACACACTTTTCTGTTTTGTGAGTGTCTAAGGTCTAATATCGACCTGATGATGGATTCACCCTCAGGAACACCAGCCTGGCCTTAAATGTTACCTACACTTTTGTTTGCAGAAGCATGTGGGCTTCTGAAATGAGATGATCCACCACCTTCCACTCACCTGCTGATGTTTATGATTGAGATGGATGGAAATGTCATATAACCCTGAGTCTTGGTTAGTCCCTTGTTCCTTATCAAACAGCCAGCCTATCAAAGCTAGGACACTCCAAGCCAGCCCTGCATCCTCTCTGGCAGGGCAGGGCAGGTCTCTGCAGGGATTTATCATTCCCACTGCAGGCATAGGGGATTTGACACAGGGTGTTTTGTGTGTCTGAGACAGAGAGAGAGAGCGAGAGAGACGGTGAGAGACAGAGAGAGAGATAGAGAGGGGAGGGACAAGAGTGAGTGCATGTGGCAGCCGTGGCTCAGCTGGTTAGGGAAGAGAGAAAGAGGCTGGAACAGATTCATCCCAAGGCTCTCTGCCCTACATGCCTTTACTTACACACACATACACACACTGCTGTGTGTTCATTTGCTTATCTTTGGCAGTGTTGGGAGTACAGCACTGTCTTTTCTGTCTGGGAAACAGTCATCAGCCTGTGGGAGACATTGTCCGCTGCCTTAGATGATTTAAGGCATAATCATCACTAGCAGTATCTGTGTGTAAATTTCCCAGATCTCAGGCTTCTGTCAAGGGAATTTGCTTCTCTTAGAGACCCCTTTTTACAGTTTAATTCATACGCTATCATCTTGTCTGACAATAGAAGTGTTTTTCTTGCTAAATATAAATCTTGTGCACACACATATTTTGAAAGCTGTTTCCCCCCATCTTAGACAAAACAGCACATCTTGTGATTGTGTTTTCTATAAACAACCCTGAGGTCATCCTTCTTTCCTGTCTTTTTTAGTTTAACGGCTTCCTCTTTATACGCGTCTTTCTCCACATTTTTGTCTTTGTTTCTCTCTTTTAGTGAAAAGTAAAACAGCATTTAAAAGTTACTCATTACATCAGCCTGTATAGTTGTTTTTTAAACTGTACCAAGAACTGTCATCATCTCAGCAAATCCTAAATCTGCTGTTTTGTGCTTTGAACGTTGGTTTGCTGAAGCCATCACAGTTGAAACACACAGGCTAAGTAAGTTCAAAAACTATAAGGCAGTGTGCAGAAACTCTGCTTTTTCATTTTTATGAATCTGTTCTGCTGTATCTTGCCTAAATATTGGATTGGATGTGCACTCAACAACCGTTCTGTATCATGAAATATAATCACCTGAGTAAGGCTGTAATCAACCAAAGAAATCAATTGGTCTATAGGGGAAAAAATTCCGCACATTATCTCTAGGTTAGCTAAACCAGCCAAAGTGCGCCAAGTGCTCTTTACCTTGTAGAGCTGTGTGTCCACCAAAGCGTGAGATAGAGATAAACTGCACACTGTGTCTCGGGGAGTGTCCAGCTGAGTCTGTTCTTATCACTAAGCGTTGAACAGGACTGATGAGAAAAATCTGACATAATGGACACAGTACTAACGATACTAACTTTAAGTATCTCCGTAAGGCTGCATGCGATGTCTTCTGAGATTATTAATCAATTTTTCCAATAAAAAATGAGAGTTGAAAAATGTTGGGTAACTGAGCTTGTCAGTGTCACCAGCTGTCCAATCATAGTGGAGAAGGGGCAGGACAAATACCATAAAGACCAACCGTCATGGAGGACATCTACAAGTTTTCAGCTAGGAAAGGAAATGCTTTGGTGGCCACACATTCAAATCAAAGTAACACCAGCGATTGTTCGACCAATGAGAATTTGGTCGGACAAGAACATATCAACCAACCAACACTGACCAGAAAGTGACAGCCTTAGAAAAAACATTACATTACAGGCATAACAAAATATGTTGATATTTAGGCTCATAGTGTTCCCTAATGGCTGAAGTGTCAGTAAATGAAGTATTTACATTAACTGTGTTTTATGTTACAATATTCAAATGTATCAAAACACAAGAAAAAGCAATTAATATCATAATCACAGTATTAAAAACTGTTAAATATGCAGGTGTGCCACAGCTAATAACATGACAAGTCAGGGTTGCCTGTTGTTAACACTGTCCAGCGTGGGACTTCTCAAGAGCTCAGTGGTCAGAAAAATGGTGACCTATGAGATTGTGACACAGTGAACAGAGCTCTAAGCTCTATATGGACATGACCCTGATCATTTTGCTGACTTTGATATTGCCTGTTGTGTTTCGACTATATGTGTGTTTGTTTATATAAGAATGCCAGCATGATGCCAGTTTTTCCGATTATATTAAGACTTGGGCACAGTTATTGTGACAGGCCTAGTGGTATCATCTGTTTCCAACCTCATATGTGTGATCTGGCTCTCTCACTCCTGGTTCACATGAAAACAAGACCAGAAACCGCCGGACAGCTGAGTCAGTTCTGCAGGTTATGCTCTCTCTTTCTCCCCACATCATCAGCAGGCTCACATGTCCCATTAAAATGCCTGCAACCATCTTTTGTTGTTGTTTTCATTTTGTTTGTCCTTGTACACATCTAAATTTAAGCAGATTTTAAGTAGCACTTGTGTACCCATATTGCTTGTGTGTTATATTGGGCATTGGGTGGCTCAGGGTCCCATTTAAAAAGATTTTTTAAAAAGTTTGGGACTCACTGGCTTAGGGAATCAAACATGAGTGGTTCTGCCACTGATTTAAAAAAATCACTCACAAAGATCTACACTGTCGCTCCTTTCACTCCTCCTCTCCCGTCTGAAGCATGGATCAGGAAAGTAAAAACAAAATAAGCAGGCAGCAGCTCACAGTTTCAGGTAATAGTATGACAGCGAGGGCTAGTGAGTGATGTAAGGACAGACACATTGTTATGCATCTATTTCAGCGCCAATTTGCAGATGCTTCACACCTCTGAAGTCTTCCTGTTGTGACTCAACAAACTTTTCTCTTCACAGATATCAACAAAGGAAAGCTTTGATGCAGGTTGTATTTTCTTAATACAGATCTGTTCAGCTGTCAGTCCTATTTTAAAATTTTTATCGTGGGCTTACTTGATAATAACTGAGCGCTACGAAGCTGTAGTCATAACAAACTCTGACTTGGTATCCACAGATACTGTAAAGGATGTGTTTTCCTCCTCCTCGCTAACCTTCAGTTGCCATCCTTCTAAAAACAGCGTAATGATGTTCAATCACTTACACTATGTACACTAAGATGATAAAGCTTCATTACAGATTTGTCCTTTGCACATAGTAATTAGTTCATTAGGTGCATTAGGGGCTGTAAGCTTCCTCTGTAGTAGGGGTGCTGAGTTCTTTTTTTAGATGTCATTAGAAGTCATTCATGTATTATCTCTCTGTGCTTGTGCATCTTGTTAAAGAATGCATGCACCCCCTCCCTATCTCTCATCTCTTGGGGGATTGGTAATTATGTTGCCAGTTAAGTGCTGGGAAAATGGACGCTCCAACAGTAACTCATTAATTCACTATAGATTCTGTCCCACAACATGCCTATTGTAGCAAAGTCCTCAGAAGGCTTGGGAATGCCATTGAGTGGGCTTGGCCCCTTGTTTTATTGCACCATGTGATTGTGAAGAATATGAGTTGTGGTTCAGAGTTGCGTAGTTTAAAAGATGTTGAGCAACTTGAAATTCGAAAGGTCATAATGTTTTTATTTCTATTTCGAATATTCCAACCGCCTGCGGCTCCAAGTTTGTGTTTGAACATTCAGATACTGCTCCTGTCACCACGGTCACGTGAAGGCTTTGTAGTTACATTGTGGCAGACGAGACGACTGTTTGTCCTTGCTAGTAGTAGTTCATTTTGGTCATCCTGTGTGTGCTGTGGAGACAGGCAAACATGAACAGACTGAGAGACTCCTTGCTGAATCAGCCCTTTGTTTAACGTGCATGTGTGTATGTGTGTGCTTGCTTACCCATGTTGTACAGAGGGGCCACATTCACACTGTCATGTTTTCATTTCAAAACCAAATTTTAAGGCAAAAGCAATCTCGGCACAAACAAGTATTTTAGCATTGTTTCAGAAATAATCTCCATCCATATTAACATACTGAAAACACACACCACATGACAATTAATATACACTGGGCACATGCGTGCAGATGTCAACAGGAAGCAGACTGCCTACTCTGTGTTTGGTTGCTTGGATGCAGAAAATATTAGGAAGATGACGAAAAGTAGGACCCGAGATTAATTTGCTTGAACAGACAACATGGTGGAACTGTTACTGAAAGGAAAGTGTGAGTACAAGGCGGTCAAGGTGGCGGAAAACAGATGTGGAGTAGTTTCAAAGCAAATAATAGCAGTGCCAGTAGCATCATGCATCAACAGAGGAAGCTATGGCAATGGAAATGGTACATCCAAACATGAGGATAAAATTACAAAGGTATGTAGATCTAGCCATAATGTTTTGGATTAATACCTCCTGAGTAATAAGACCCAACTGGAAGCACGTGGTTGTCTGCGTCATTGTTTCCAAAAGTTTCTGTTTCCGCACATCCAGGCTAAAATGCAACTCTATAATGCATAAATGCAACTATAATGCAGTCAGCTGCGTTTTCAAATGTCCCCATTTTAGGGGTTACAAAATACCAGATTGGTTTGGATGCTAAGCATGAACTTAGCAATAGTTATGTGTTTAAAACTAAAATTATTAGTGTGGATGTAGCCTGTGTTTCACCACTGGCAAACTCAGCCTTATTGTGAAGTGGAAAGCATCCTTTACAAACCCTAAAAATACCAATATTTCGCTTTCACAGTGCTTACTCCTTTAACCATTTGAACACTGTGCCACTTGTTTTTTGTTCTTGAACAACTTTTTATACTCCCTTTGTTTGGTAAGTTAGAAGAAAAGTTTGCATTTCTATGGGCAGCTCTATGTGGATACTAGCTGTAACTGCGCTTTTATTGTCAATTAAATGACAAGAAAAGACAGACAATGGATGTGGAGCTAACCACGGGGGCTACAGCATCAGGATGGAGGTCTACAAGGGTATAGATCTACCATCCTTTCTTTTCTTTTTTTAATGTGGCTTTATTCAGACAATATGACCTACATCTGAATAGTAGGTGATGCACAAGACTGTGGGTTAATTGTTTGATTAAACTTTTGATGAGGTGTCAGTAGTTAATGTAGCTAATCAGTTTAATTTTATGAGATTCGATTAGAGTAAATTTAGGTCAGTAAGGGATTTATAGTGATGGTAATTAGATAAATTGTGTGTGTTGTCCAGCCCCGATTGCAACCTCTAGGGTACCTAATAAAACTGATCTCTTATGACAAAATGTATCACATCATATGGCTTCTTTTAATCAGAAGTTGAACACTGCTGTGAAATTTCTGTGAAACTTTATCAGCCATATGATAATAATCACTGTAATTATCATTGCCAGACCATGAATCTTTTTACCTTGCCTTTACAGTCACTGATACAGTCACTAATACTTGCTTATTTTAGTTTTCTGATAATAAATTGACTCAGTCACATTTTTCCATCACATTTAGTTCAGTTGTTGTGTTGCTCTCTGGCCTTGTGTTCATTGTCAGTGAGACAGAAGAGGGGAAAAGGAGTCAACATGAACCAGAGAGAGATTGAGGCAGAAAGATCCAGAGAGTGAGGCGAGGAAAAGGTGAGGGAAACCGTTAGGAATGAGAAACAGGCAGAGTGAGAGTGTTGGGCCTTGTCTCCTTATCTGCACATTCCTGTAGAGTGTATGTGTGTGATGGGAGGGGTAGGGTGGGAATACTGATAGTTGTGTGTGCGGTGATTGGCTGAATCCAAAGGTTCCAGTGCTGGATCTGGTTATCTTTCTCAATGCCTTGGCTTACAGTTTGTTTCCACAGACACAAAAACAAAGTGTAGTGTTTGTGTGTGCTTGTGTGTGTGTGTTTGTACGTGCTTGTTTATGTTTTGTATGAACGTCGTCTTTAATTTTGCCACTTATTTAAGTTTAATTTTAAGTCTTTAGTTGAAAATCCTTTTTTTGTGTTAGTCACATTGTAGTCATTTTTATCCTTCATAGCTTTAGTTCAGTTGTAGTTGATGACATTCACAATGTTTAAGTACAGTTTTAGCTAACGAAAGGTATTACATTTTAGTCATTACTTTTAATCAAACTGTTTTCTCTCTTAAATTCGGTTAGGCTAATACAGGTATTGGAAATTGTAATCAAGGTTACATGTATCAAGTGTTAAAATTAAATTTAGACAGATTTTTGTACAACTACAAGTAATTCCTTCACATTTATAACCTTGCATTTCTCCAACAGAGTTGCTAACATACTTTTTTTTTCTTGCCTGTGTGTCCTTGTGTATCAGTCTGTGTTCCCTCTCTAAATTTGGAGGTTTTTGTGGGTGTGTGAATGCAGCGCAGGCTGAACTCTTCATGGGTTCTTCTGTTCCTCAGCAGCAGGTTTTAGAGTTTGAGTTGCGGGGTGGATAATTGATTGAGACCCTAAAGTTTCACTTTCACGTGCCGCTCTGTCTGTGCTCTCATTACGCTCTGTGCTCTGAGAATCAAAATGTGGTGGCAGATGTTTTAACCATGACCGCTGCCACAAATAAATGAATGTGTTGAAAACCCTGGAATTGGGCTGTCCCAAAGACCTTTTTTTATGCTCTGGAGCTTCGGTAGTAATCAACAGCCTGACAAAGCTGTGAAACAGAGATGTGAAAACAGCGTACTAGCTCCAACAAATTTAAGATTTAAGTTTTATATTTAAGAGATTCAGTGTTTCTGTTAGACAGGTTAGACACAACACCTGGAGGACTGTCTTCAAAGGTGCTTTGTCCAGTTAGTACAAGCTAACACAGCACCAGCGGCTAACTTACTCTATTGTTATACCCATTAATTACCATCAGGTTACATTAGCTGTGTGATGCTCACAGATAGCCCTGTCACTGTGTGTGTGCAGGTGGAGTCACCAGCTGTCCCCGGCACTGAGCAGAGTTCTCATGATAAAAATACAGTGAGAGAGTAAGAGAGCAGGGCAGGGGTTGAGTGAATCAATACGCTGCACTGACTCCTCTCTAAATCTGCAACATGTTAGTCTGCAGGTTTAAACTCATGTCCTCTCACAGAGTCTGTGATTACAACTGGACTTTCAGCTCTGTCAGAGAAAACTCTCAACGCTGAGTTGAGACTGTTTAGATACAACATGGCCACACTCACAGATAACTGAGCCTCTACCTGCCTCTCAAACAGAAATCATACCATAAACCTTCTGTACGGATCAGAGTGGAGTCCTGCAGGGATTAACAGATGTGAAGTCTGGCGGGTGGCGACTTAAGTTCAGTGCCTAACAAGCGGAGCTAGCTGCTAACAGCCACTGCTGCACCCAACAAGCTCCCTCCATTAAATAGCTCTGCCATCAACAGTCAGACACACAGCTCAAATTTCACGTTAACGGCCGACGCTGCTTGAGTGTTTTGACAGGCTAGCAAAACATACTGTGCCGACTGTTTACTGGCGGTTACCAGCCCGTTGACGTGTCGAGCTGATACCATTCACAGAGCATTAGAATAGTCCCGTCTCGTCAACAAAAACGAAACATTCATTGCATCACAGTTTTTATGATCAAAGATCTATCTTTAGCTCATCAACATCTCGTCCCAGTGATGGAAAAAAGAAAATTGACAGACATTTCATTAACCAAGTTAACACAGGCACATGTCTAGATACATTCCACCAGGAACAACAATGAAAAACAAAAGCGTGTAGTTTTGGCATTCAGTACTTTACCCCCTCATGTGCACTCCATCATATCAGCTCACATAAAAAAGTATAAGTGTGATAAGCCTATAAACACACTGATAACAGTGGCCGTTAGTTATATGAGTCAGGCTCTACTCATGAAGCAATTTCCTCCTACAACTTTCTAATCAACCAAGACATCAACCAAATGTGACCCCTTTTACGTTATTGAATTTGATGTGATTATTATTGTAAGAAGGCAAGTACCTATAGAACAGACATATTCGTGGATTAGACTTATATTTTTGGGTGTCAACTCCAGCCTTGGACCTTTACTACCTGCACACCCAAAAGGAGAAAAAAGGAAACTGTTCCCTTTAGCAAAATATCTTCCAGCCCTTAAATACACTCATAACTCTAGCGAGGGTGGGCCCTGAAATCCCAAGAGTGAGAAGCACTGCCAGAGAGGCTATTTGAAACTTTGAAGTTTGTGATAAATCCACAGCGTGGACTAAACCGAGGGAAAGGATTGTGGAAAAATGGAAAGTCAGACTCCCACCAGAAGTTACCACTATGTGACCTCGACACTGCCTGTCTCTCTAGGCAGAGAACAATTAGTGTGGTTGAGCTTGGAACGACTTTGCTGCTGGGTAAGCTGCACATGAGATGCTAGCCTAGCCTAACTGTGTGTGTCTGGGTCAGTGGATAGCAGAGAACAGCCCGCTGCACATCAGCTCTGTGGAGCTATACTGAAAATAATCACAGCCTGCACCTGACCCAGAGGCTCCAATGAAGCACTCACTTTATTCAAATAGAAATACATTACCTTTATGATTTACATGTGATTTCTGTGATTATCATACTTGACATTAAACATACCATTGATAGTAGTGTAATCAAGTAAAATGCTGAGTGTGTGCACCCCAAAAGGCAGCTATCATATATTAAATCAGCAGGCTCCTGAGTCAACCCTGTTCAAAACATAACTCAACAAAGCCAAGCTGTATATAGTTTCACATGTCTGGGGAACAAAATTACTTTTTCCTGGAGTTTCATGAATATTGATCAGAACACAAGTACTTTTAATTAACTAATCTCCTCATGAATAACTCCTGTGAACCAGAGATGCCCTTTTCTTGCCCAGTTTTTACTGTAATAGCTAAAGTGATGAACTGATTTGGGTCAGTAATTCTTCAAAGTTTGGATTAATTGATTGATGGAGCTCATTTAATGCAGGGGCGTTAATTTTCTAGCAAAATCTTAAAGGAATCTGTGCTAATCTTGGGAAGTATTTGCATCATAAGGAACAGCAATCAGCTGGTCTTGCATAGTTATATACCTCAGAGATAATTGGTTTGTTTTGTCTTAAATTTGTGTAGGACGATGAAACGGTAAACTGAGTTTAGAATTTTTGCACCTGTTTTACACTGCTAAAAGGTGATGGGTGGTGATTTCAGCAAGAGGTCGTCACTGGCAGATTTTATTAAATGTTCAGTAAAACATAGACACATTTATCAACAGATAAGATGGCAGGCAGCTGCAACAGACAAGCATATGTAAGAACCATGCTGACCAACCATCTAACCAACATGAGGAAACCTTGGTCGACTAAAGTTTTACCTTCTCTTCAACCAATCGACTGGGCGATGGGGAAAAAAATCTGCAAGTTTTCTCTAGATTAACATTACATTGATATTGACTGGTAGCAGTGTGTGCTGTGTGAGTGGTGCATACGCCATGCTACAGACACCAGCAGTGTGACAAGGTTGTGATTGTCTTTTATGCGCTGAGCATTCGCGTTCCATGTTTTGTTTTGCTTTTTCCTCTGGTGACCATAATCGAAAGCTTTCAATAAAATACTGTGCTCATCACTGTCACTTTACCTGCTGTCCAGTCATTGTGGAAGAAGGGCAGGACAAGTGCTAAACATCAGCAACACTGGAGGAGAAATCAAGACTGTTGGCCACACAGCCCGGCAGGTCCATCCTTTCTCCCTATGTGCTTCAGCTCTCCCTTCATCCAAAGCAAAGGCCAGAGCAAGTGCTCAACCTTCGGCCAACATTTTTACTTATGTGGATATTCTGTATCATAGCAACCACAAGCAAGCAAAGCATCTTTGATGAAAAAAATCTCAGATGAAAAAAACGCTTTGCCGCCAAAGCACTCTACTGCTCCGAGCTGGGCTTTTCATAACAGCGGCTGGCGTTTTCAGCTGGAAAAAAAAAGGCTTTGCTGGACAGACGGCCTTATGAAAGTAACACCAGGGATTGTAGGAGTCCGACCGATGAGAGTTTAGTCAGACAAGAGCATATTGACCAACAAATCAACCATACGACTAGAAGGTGTCAGCCCCTAACATCCAACTGTTTTCAGTTCTCCATCCATCCGTCCGCTCGTCCTTCTATCCATTTCACTCTGTCTGATTTCATGAGACAGCAGCAGTAGACTTCAGAGGGAAGCATGGCTCAGATTAACGTTTTAATCCAAAAGCCAGGATTATAGGTTTTGTATTTTATTCCTACCCTCACTATACTAGCAGTGACTCTGTGTCAGATAGTTTTCAGTCAGAAGTGTGTGTGTGTGTGTGTGAGTGTGTGTGTGTGCATCCTGTATATTATATTGAGGAGAGTCCTGGCGGAGGGGTTTTCAGGGAGCTGTGTGGCAGAGTAGAGCTGCTGTTTGAGACTAATTAACTCAAGCATATTTGAGCATGTCAGCACAACAGTACATCATTGCTGACTGAGGCTCTGCATCATCATCATCGTCATCTGCCTATTGGCTACTTGCCCTCATCTGCACACCCATGTGTGTGCACACACTTGCAGCCCTCTCTCGTCCCATCACAGCCACAATTAGAGGTCGACTGATAGTGGATTTTGTAAGGCTGATACAATAACGATGACACTGTCAGAGATGAACAGTCACAACCTTGCATTAAGAATGGCTACTCCTGAATGCATCTGTTTAATGCTGCAGGTGACGGCTGATACATTGCTAGGTTTACTTCCTGTGCGCTTCACGGGACAGCACAGCACACTAATCTGGAATACAGAATGTAAAGCTTACATTAGAGGCTTTAATGCATTTGCATGTGTTTGCTGATGAGTGCCTGCCCTCCAGACAGAGCATGTGCGTGTGTGTCTAATTATGTGTTGTTTGAGTGTACTGCTGCCCTGCTCTTTCCTTTGGGTCCGGTGAGAAGGCAGATACGGTTACCATGGATACAATTGCCCCAGTGATGAGGAGAGCTTTGGTACAGGGTGGTGGCTGTACAAGATGCCAGTCTAAATGTTAATTCTTATATGTTAGTCTCAACTTTTCTCTTGTCCTCTTCTCTGTTACATGCATCTCCCCAGGTTTTGTTGCAGTGTTTTGACCTTTATGGTGTTTTACAGTACACAATAATGACATGTTGACTGTTTTTATTTGTGCAATAAAGAGCTGAATTTCCACCTTTTACGAGTGAGTGTTAGTGGTTGAAGTTGTGCATGTGTGTGCTTACAGTAGTGCCTAGTAGCAATGAAGAAAAACCAGGAACAGTGTGACGTTGGTGTATTAGAATAAGAACACAATGAGGTGGATCAACCGCTTGCACTCAAGACTTTATTTAGGTTGAAAGTTGTAGGATGAGGTGAGTATACTGGGAGGAATTTTCAATAGTGCGCACAGGGATTTCTCTGGAAGCTGAAGCTATTTCCTGCAAACAGGAAGTGAGTGTTTTCCTGTGGGTGATGTGGCCGCTCTTGCTTACATCCTGCCTCAGGCTATCGGAGAAGAGCAGGCACACTGACCTAAAGCTTTGTCAGGATTTTACCTCACCCTTGTCATCATCAAGACACTTGCTGCTCTTAGCCCTATTGCTCAGTATTTCTATCTTTACCTGACAAAAACTGGGTATGAATAATCCATTGTTCTCTCTTAATGGCAGACATGTCAGTCCTCGCCCATTCTTTTATCTTTTTTCTTAACTTCCCCCACATTTTCATCCCATGTGTTTTTGTCAAAAACTGCATCTTAGACTTTGTATTTGACACGCCCACTGTGCAAGGCATTCCTGTGGTTCAGATGAAGGGGAGTTAGATGAAGGGAGGTGGTGAGTAATGGGCTCCTGGAAAACCATTTCACTGGCAAAGCACTGATAAAGAGCTTGTATTGTGCCTCCTCCAAGCCTCCTCTCAGCTCATGACATTACTCTTAAGATGACCTCATTGTCACCTGCTGCTTTGTCAGTTTCCTTTTTAAAATGATAAAGTTAATTCTATAGGATAAGAAAAAACAAGATGTAGATAGGGATGTGTTTGACTGCACGCCTCTCTGTGCTTTTATAGTGTACTCATTGCCACCAACTTGGTTATGTGAGCCAGGTCCACATGTTTGTGGCAGTTTCTGGCTGAATGCTCCCTTTTACCAAAACTTGAGTGATTCTCGTCAGCTGACTTTTTATTTGGTTGCAGAATGGATGAGCTTACAGTGAGCACACTCTTAAGACGTTGGCAGTGCGTACGCTGTTTGAGTGTTTAAATATGAACATGTCTGAGGACTGTAGAGACTGAGAGGCATGTGTGAAGACTCTCATGCTTGACTTGACCCTATTTATCATAGCTTTCTGCAGCAGGTTATTATTGTCTGTTTCATCACTCATTTTTCCAGTCCCTTCATCAGTACGCCCCAAAGAACTGGATTAGTCTCTGCCTTTGAAGAGCCTGAGTGAGCTGTTATCTTCTGTACTGGACTCTGTGTTATGGTGGGCCAGGCAGGGCCAAGCCAGGCTGGCTGTAGCTTGAACAAAGAAGCCCTGTAGTGTTAGATCATGGCTGGGGTGTGTGTGTTTGTGTGTCTGTGTGCGCGTGCATGTGTCTGTGTCTGTGTCTGTGTTTGTGTGCACGAACAAGTACACATGTGTGTGATTGGTGGCTGCTCTTTGTTTCCCAGCCCTGGGCCTTGCTGGCCAGAGCTCAAGCCTGACTAATATGGATGTATAAATACACTAGGCTGCCGTCACTTTGTGCAACATCAAGCACACCATTGTTTCACACAACTCTGTGACTTCAGAGATAAACCGCATCCTTTGTTACCGTCAGGATTTTGTATTATTTCTTTTCTCCAAAAAAAAAAAGAGACACACTTGTGTTTATGTTTGTTTTGTCCCAACATTTTCTTTGCTTCTTATCTTTGCTTTTGCATGATCTAAAATGTACCTGTAACAAAATACATGAGATAACCAAATTACCACTTGACACTGAGCCACAGCTTTTCTGCACAGAAAATTCCTCATTGTGGATTTTTGTTTTATGAAGCATGAGACTACATTGACCTCCCTCATCCACATCGCATTTGAATTAGCTGTTGAAATTCACCAGGTTAAAGTAAATTGTTTGTTTTCCTCTCATGTCTCAGTAACGCTAAGCCAACACGTGACTTGTGCTCTGTTACTGTCTGCTTTCTACCCTGCTTATACCTCACACTCAATCAGCCAGCCTGTTAATCATCACTTCACATTGCAGTGATTAATTACTGTAATAATCTCATCTGAGAGACTGAGCCGTAGTCCCAGTGGAGTAAATATTCTAAGCAGCCTGGTTCCCTCCTTAACCGTCTTGGCTGTCACCAGTTTACTTTGCATCTGTCATAAGCACTGCAGCCTGTATTATTCTTTTAAGAGGCTCTTCTTTTGTTTCAGAGCTTCTGTAGACGTGTTCATCAGTAGAGAATCTGCTTTTTTAGATGAAAACATCCTGTGAGAATAAATATCCTACCCGAGTCCTAACTGGTTTTACTGTATTTGTTTTATTTTAACTACATCGAGAGAAACCATGCAAAATTTCATTGTACCTGAGTATAATGACACTAAAGATCATTCTGATTCTGACTTCTGTCACGGGCAGGGCTCTTTCCACTTACAATCTGAACATGACTACACACACTCCTTTGCACCACTGAAATTACTAATATATGTGATCCTAAGTTGTGACTCAGATGTTAAATAGAAATTTGATTGAAGCTATGGTATAAATCATTAAGTCTCCATTTTCACTTAAAGCCCTGACAAACCTAGCTGTCAGTTGCCAGTCGGTCAAAGCTGGGCCGTCTGTTAGCATCTGTCACACTAATTTTTGCAGTGCGTCCTTTACTATTGGCCTTAGTCAGCTTTTTTTCAGCCAATTCAACACGTTGAATCAGTGTCTGAGAAGGCAGAGCACATTGATGAACAAAATCACTCTGATTGGTAGTTCAGCTCAGCGTCTGCGAAGAGAAACGAAAGCGAGGAAAGTAAACAAACGGCTTAAATGAAGAGGGAGTGAGATCAAAACAAACTTTTACATAAGGTTTCTTTAGCCATTGAGCTCTCTAGCAGATACGTTTCTTGATGGTTTGTGCCACTGTTCACTGGCCAACGTAAACAAGGTCTGTGTTGTGAATGTGCTAACTGGCTCACTAGTGTCATGACGGTCTTCCAGTGTCCCTTTTTGAATGACAAATACAGACTGCTGCCGTCTGCTGCTATGGAGAGGTATTTCCTCTCATGCAGGTGCAGAATATACGTGCTAGCTGGCCGTTGGCTGTAGTCTTCGCAGTGTGTTCATGTGTATCTTTTTGACCAAGACACAGTCGACGTGGGGTGACGCAACAGTCGGTTTTGGTGCTGTTAGTTCTCTGATGTCAGTTTGGTGTGTCAGGGCCTTTATGAGTCATACACCTGATCTGTGACCTCTTACTGGTACAAGTATGTCTACGCCTTTATGGCTCATACTCACACACTGTAAGCCCTCCCTTGCAAGGCTATTGGCAGACTGTGGGGGTGTGGATGTTTAGGACTACAATGTTCTCAAGAGTTTAGATTTGGTGGAGCAAAATATGTTTAACACAAAAGGTTCACAACTCCTCTTCACTACCTTAGCTTGCTTTGCAATAGGGACTTAGTTTAATGGTTAGCATTAGTTTGTGCATGTGTGAGAAACGGAAAGAGACAAGGGAGCAGAGAATGAAAAGGAACGTGTCATTCAACATGTCATCCTCTACAGTTTTATGTGCCGTGCCCATTGGTATTGTGTATGTATGCTGTATAAGCAGCCCACAGCCTTGCTCTCTGCTCCTCCTCCTCCTCCCTCTCCCTGCCTATCAGTGCAACCCACAGTTCAAGGACAAGGCCACCTGCCCGCCTGACCGCCTGGTCACATGACCCCAGCATGCTGTTGTTTCTCATGGTGTAGCCCCCCTTGGTCTGCCTGGACTGTTGGATGAATGAATGGATGAACGGATGGATGAATATATCACAAAACACTTAAGAGGAATGGATGTGTTTGGGAATGTGGTGGGGGGGGAGCTGTGGTTAAATGGGTCAGGTCCCTTCACACAATAGTGGCGTTACTGTGGGAGTCGTAGGGGCAGACAAGGGAGGGGGAGGAGGGGAAGGAGAGAAAGAGAGGGGGAACACCCGAACCCTTTGCGCCAATTATGGACATAAATAACATCCAAACAGAGCTGCCATGGAAATTAGGGTCAAAGGGTTAACTGTGTGTTCTAGAGGTTCAGGCTAACTGAACTGAACAGAATGAGTGGAAAAGATTGAAGCACAAACACTGGATAGGAGACCTACAGTAAGTGCAGCATTGACTGCTGCGTACAGGACCATAGGCTTATATGGCGGTGTTGGCTTTAGACAGAAAACAGACCTGTGTTAGAACACTGCAGGGGGCTATGTTGGTGGTTGTGTGTTGTTGAGGTACCAGTGAGACAATGAAATATGACCCAGGATGTCCAGTTAAGTAACATATTGATGTATTTAAAGGCTTATCAGATGTCCAAACACTGCACAACAGCTTGTAATACTCACTGACAGGAACTCTGGGAAGTTATCATGGCAGCAGCTATTTTATTTTGTGTGAAGTTTGGCATTCACGTTACAAAATAATCCACCAGGAATATGCGCTTGTATGTAGACCTGTGTGATTGGCAAAGCAGTAGAGGTTTAGCCATCATGCCACTACTTGTCATCTATTAGGTTAACCACCAACTAATTTGATAATTGATTAATTGGTTTGAGTATTTTTTTTTAAGAAAAAACTGTTCTCTTATTCCAGCCTCTTAAATGTGAATATGTTCTGATTACTTTACAGCCCTGTAAGTTCCCAGAGACCAAGATGACATATTGCTTGTTTTGTCCTATCAGCAGTCCGAAACCTAAAGATAGAAAATTACTCAAATTAATCGATAATTCAGAACAACCACTTGATTTACTTTTGAGCAAATGGTCTCTCAACTTACATACGTGTCGAGCTCAGTCTTGTCTTCTTCCCAACAAACCTATTGTATTATGTGACTGACAGTTTCTAAAAACAACAGACGCTCCCATCAGCTGGCTCTTCGTCTGTGTCCTCATCGTGTGCAGTTGGCAACATTGCAGTGTGAACCTGCTGTGTGAACTGTGTAGTTAGGTTAAGGGGAGGTGATGACAGTAATGATCATGATGATGTTGAAGATGATGGGTGAGATGGTTTGGGGATTAGGTGATGATTAAGGGGTGCGGGAGTGAAATTATCACGATGATAGGGTGGGCAGATGACATGGCGTGTTATTTTAAAAAGCTGATAATAGAAGCAGTAGTAAATAAGCACCCTGCCACGTGTGGTGGTGTTTATGTTTTTTACTTCCCCTGCCACATTGGACTGTGCTCAGCATTCTGCCACAGACAGCTGTACCATCACTCCCTGCAGGCACACACACACAGACAGACAGACAGACAGAACAGCAGTGTTGCTTCATCAGCTGGAGGGATGCACAGTAAAGATGTAATTTAAAGCTGAGGATATAGCATTCAGGGAGTTTTAAAAAACTGTTTTAAGACACAAATTGAAGAGTGTCTGTTTGACCTACTAGTAGTAACATATTCTTAGTTTCATGTAAGGATTTTTCTAGCATTTTTCATGCTTAATGTGGAGTAAATAACATTTAAAAAAAAGCCTATGCTAAAAGACAAATCATGCATAAAGAGAAACCTTTGTGATGTAACTGAATTAGAGAATGAGTGAAAGGAAAAGATGCCTGCCTAGCATCAGTTTAATCCAGTGTGGCAGGTCAGAGGAGCAGCTAAATACCGCCTTTGCTTCAGCTCTCTCGGATGACCCAGCCAGGAATAATATACGAATGTTCACTCAGTCTCCTGAACCTCAGTCAGTCTCTGCCGGCTGTTTACTCATGCTGCTGTCATTCATAATCTTTTCACATGTAGACTTTTAGGACTCCGGGACTTAGTCGTGCAAATAAGCCAATAGAGTCTACCTTGCTGGTAGCCAAACAACAACTCTGCCTTCTGAAACTGAACAGGATATGGAAGCACTAAGTGTGCATGTAGTTTTATACTGTCACTCTTATCTAAAGCTACATATAAACACTGTTTCAATTCCAGAATTTTATGAGTCAGTGACATTTTGTGTGTTATATAAGTCTGTCTTGCACGCTGGATAAACGTGCCCTCATTGAGTTAGTGCTGCACTTCCTTACAGTAACAGAAAGATTTCACAATAAATTGATAAATAACATGGGTAAAAAGTCATGTATTATATAGGCAATGATTATTGTCCTCAGTTCTAATTAGTTGAGCCATGTTCATACCTGTTTAAAAAAAGAAGTGAAGTATGCCACCTTACATATAGTTACAGTTACAAATAAAAGTTACCATCAAGTTGTCTCAAAGTCTATAAGAGTGGAGCATTACAAGCTTCACAAAGACAGTATTTGTTGCAGGATTTTGTGATAGACTGCATTTGTGTATGTACTTTATAAAGTGGCCTCAAAATACTGATCCTTTCCCTCTTGTTTCTTGTGTTGCAGAGTGCAGCGATGGAGGAAACGGTCATATGGGAACAGCACACAGTGACCCTTCACAGGGTAAGTGGTTACAACTCTTAAATCCACTCTCCCCTTTCTCTCCTCTCTTTTGTCTTTTTTCCCCCTCTCTGCCTGTCTCTGGCATCTTAATCCTGCACTATGTCTTGTGTGTTCTTCACTTTTTCCTCCCTGTCTCTTTATGCCCATCTATCTCTCTGCACTCTCTGTACTGAGAGGGCCAGCTGTAGCAGCAGGATGTGTGGTACTGAAACAATAGTCAAGGAACCCAGATGGCAGGAAACAAGGCTAAGGAAGACAGAAATCAGCATCCACATCCTTACTACTTCATTTCGCTTCCTTCCTGTTGGCAACATACTCCTCTCCTTAACACAGCTCCAGGGAAAGAGGTGGATGATGGCTTCAGTCCATGTGCATTTTATCCTGTGTGAAGTCACATGTAATTATGATAGATTGCACCGGTGCATCTAATTGATGGCCCCCCCTGGCAACATCATCAGGTTAACTGTTAAACTATTCAAAGCCATATTCCCCCAGCTGTAGCTGATATATTAATATATTCATTGTGTTGTATGCTGAATTTCTGAATGTACTTTGTTCTGAGATACTAAACTGTAGTTGGTTGATGCTGTTGTGCAGTGGGATTGTGTAGAGCACCTGTCTAGACTGGCCTGCTTGCTGTAATCTAATTAGTAGCGGCTTTATTGAGGCTGAAGGAGCGGCCCAGTGTGGCCTGCGGTTCTTTGCCTTGTGGTTCTCCTGTGTTGTTGTGGTTGTAAGATTAGCCGTTTACATCACATGGCTTGCTCCCTTGGTGCTGGCTTTTGCGTAGGCAGAAAACACAGCAGTCCTCAAAACCTCCATGGAAACCTCTTGAAAAAGTAGCAAATTAACTTGCAAATGCATAGCATTTGCTGTAAGACTGCAGTAAATATCCCAGTATGTTAAAGCCCTTGATATATATTTTTAATGAAATCACACATTCACTGATAATTAGCCTTCAGAGAGCCTATTAGTCTGTTTTTGTTTACAGCAAAGCCTGCTATAAGTTTAATGTATCTGCCATTTATGCTGTATCAGTCAGTGTGTATGTATTTCTTTGTGTATAGGCCCCGGGTTTTGGGTTTGGTATTGCCATCTCAGGTGGGCGAGACAACCCTCATTTCCAGAGTGGGGAGACGTCCATTGTGATATCTGATGTGCTGAAAGGAGGGCCTGCAGAGGGACTGCTACAGTAAGTCTTTCACTACTGCCATCAATATTTTGTGGGTTGTAGGAGCACTTTTAGTTTGACCTCAGAGTTAGATAAAGTAAGCTCCTGTTAGACATTTCCCCTGTTCCTTTTTATTGTAAATAAATTGTCTGCTATCCTAGTATGAATTGTATTGATTCACATAGATCTCTGCAGCTATTTAGACACTGTTAATGGATTTTTTTGTTTGCTTGTTTCAGAGAAAATGATCGAGTGGTGATGGTCAATGCAGTCTCTATGGACAATGTAGAGCATGCATATGCTGTGCAGCAGCTCAGAAAGAGTGGCAAAAATGCAAAGATAGTAAGTTTGACACTGAAGATGTTTACAGATCTTGATATTGTGTGACACTGTGTGAATTTCAGTGACCCCTGAGGGGAAACCACAATACTTGTCTCTTTAACACTCAACACCTCCTGTCTATTTCAAGACTATTCGTCGGAAAAGGAAAGTGCAGATCCCTGTTTCTCGGCCAGGGGACAGGGAGACGATGTCGGAGCATGAGGAAGAGGACAGTGATGAGGAGGATGGATATGATCACCATAGTGGTCGTGGTGGCCAAAGTGCCTATGGAGGAGCAAGTGGAGGCACAGGCAGGCGTCACGATCGTGAGCGTAGCAACAGCGGCAGGCGGGATCATAGTGCCTCGCGGGAAAGGAGCGTCTCACCGCGCTCTGATCGCCGATCACAAGCCTCCTCTGCGCCACCCAGGCCTGCCAAGGTCACCCTTGTTAAGTCCCGCAAAAGTGAAGGTGAGTAGCAAAATGTCCAAGCGCCTCAAGAGTTGATATGCATATCGTGGCTATAACCAACTCTGGAGTGCCTCAGTTTTACTGGTACTCACAGTAAAGGTCAATCAGGACTTTAATCTTATTTGCATAGAACCATATGATGAGTTAAATTGATGTTCCCTGCTAATATTACTTTATGTTTATTACCTCTGAAAGTAGAATATGGACTGAGGTTGGCCAGCCACATCTTTGTGAAGGACATCTCTCCTGAGAGCCTTGCTGCCAGAGATGGAAACATCCAGGAGGGAGATGTTGTCCTAAAGGTGAGAGTGTTTGGGTGACACATGGGTTTTAAAAGTGTGGAAAACACAGCCAGTAAGGAAATTTGTTGAAAAAAAGATTATTATAATAAATGTAAAAGATAGTTTTCAATAATGTCATTGATAGAATGAGTGAGGTGGGGTGAAAGAGAAGGACATATCCAGTTTTACAGAGTCTGCTGTGGTTATCTGCGAGCAGCTGAAAGTGGCTCGCAGAGTGAGGTCACAGTTCATTAGTATGCAGACTCACCAGCAGGAATACCACACATTCCACCATTCCTTTGAATTTTTATCCACTCAATCTCTGAGGAGGGAAAAATCCTCCTTCACAATGCAGAGATGCATTCAAAGTCTGATTTACTGTATCAATTGTTCTGAGGAGAGGCCGAGACATTTTCTAGTTGAAATGTGATTGCTGGACAGAGACCAATGGGAAAAAATACTTAAATAAAGATGATTAAGTTTTGCTTTATACAAAATATGTGATACAGAACAATTTTTGTGGACTCTCTGTTTCTCTGACAGAACTTGTAATCCTAATTGTATTAATTTTTAAACTTGTTTGTAGCCTCATAAACATCATTATAGTTAAAGGAATATAAATTTGTCCATCAGTTACCCGAGTTACCTTGAAGTGATAGAGAAAACTTTATTTTTCTTGCATGCCTTAACAGTGAACAGAGAATCCAGACATTCTTGATGAATTGCAGTAAAGGAGGGCAGTGTTTGACAATAGCTATGTAAAAACATCTGCTTACGATCTCTCACACAACTTATGCAGTATAATCCAAGTCTCATTTGTCTGGTTATATGATCAGTACTTCCCAAACACATGGCATTTTTGTTAAACCCATACCCTTCGGCATAAAGAGTCTTGTGCGCAGATGGGTAGCTGCCTGAACCACGTGCATTTTGAACTCTGCTTGTGAGTAGCGTTCAAATGCACACTAAAATGCATGTGTTGGGGAAGCACTGACCATAACACTGGATAAATGAGGTTTGGATTATACTGCACTAGTTGAGTGAGAGTTTGTAAAGGGATGTTTCGATATAGTTTTGCTGTTGTTAAACATCGTCACCCTTTACTGTACTTCATCCAGAATTTTCTCAGTTTTTGGATCCTTCGTTCACCTTTGAGGCATGTGTGAAAAACAAAAGTTTTCATGAGGATTTCAAGGTTACGTGGGGTGAGAAACTGATATGCAGATGACCATTGTGTGGGTAAAGTGTTCCCTTAATGTGAGGGAGAACAGTTCCTAATTTCTCTGTGCCTCATAGTGATCCTGTAGTTTTCAAAAGCATGTTGTGGGGTCTACAGAAAAGTTGTGCAGTGAAGATGACTTGTCTGCTCCGTTCTCACGCTGACCGTCTTCTTCCTCCTCCTCTGGCAGATCAATGGCACCGTTACAGAGAACCTATCACTAATAGATGCCAAGAAGCTGATTGAGAGGTCAAAGGGCAAGTTGAAGATGGTTGTGCAGAGAGATGAGCGAGCCACGCTGCTCAACATTCCCGACCTTGATGACAGCATCCCATCAGCCAATAACTCCGATAGAGATGGTGAGACAGCAGACATGAAGCAGGGCCTTGCTGGATTAAGATGCTACTTGACTGCACAAGCTGTGACTATTTTAAAAAGACAATTCTTTAATTTTTTGAAGCACTGAAAAAGAAGTTAAAATTAGATTTGTCTTGTTATTTTAACTCTGTCTGAATTAACATTATTGATTAAATGCTAATACATGTAACATTTAAATGTCACAGACATTTCAGAAATACATTCACTGACATCAGACCATTCCAATCGATCCCACGGGCGAGGTAGTCGATCACGTTCACCTGACAGGCCCGAACCATCGGACCTTCTCCGTCACTCACCTCGGCAGATCAGCAATGGCAGGTAAGTGACGCACACATGCACACGCACGCACGCACGCACACACACACACACACACACACACACACACCCACACACCCACACACACACACACATCTGACTGCAAATCTGTTGATGAGACACAGCTGTCACACATGCCACAGTCATACGTTCATACTCCCAACACTCCAACTTCATACATCATGTTCACACCCACGGGTTAGTGGGTGCTGAGTAAGAACCTTGCACCACTAATGCATAAATCAATGGGTAAAGACATTGCATGCATAAACCATCACACTCCCCACGGAGCCATCACTGAGTTCCAATAAGGCCTTGCTCTGGGAGAGGACTGGTGAAGGGAGAGGGGATTGATCCACCTCCTCCTGGTGGACTAGGGTCTTGCTTTGAAGTATGCTTGATATTTTTAACCATTTTCTGTCCAGAGAATCACCTTACCGTATAAGGTTGTCTCTGCTTTGCATCGTCTCTCACTTTAAATCTTGCAAAGCTAGGTTTGATTTATATTCAACACAGCTTTTACTCTTGTTGCCATTACTCATGCCAATGACCTGAACATTAGTGCTTGAAATAAAGTCTATATTTTATAATGCACATTCGATTAATGCATAATTAAACCATAATTCACAGCTATGTTCTGCATATACTCTGTACAGATTAAGTGCTGTTGTGTTGATTCATTTTAATGTCTCTTTGTCCTCTTTTCTTACGGCCAGTTGGAGCTTCCAGTAAGTTATGTGTCTTGTAGTTTAGAGGTTGCTTAGCTCCTTGTAGCTAATAAACACATAGATGGCAAACGAGAGCTAGAGAAAGACATGCAAGTGGCTGTAGTCTCTCTGAGGTAGTGTAGCGCTTGGGCATTGTATACTTATTAGGCAAGAACAAGATGCTGAGCTTGGTTGAATGGGAAAAGATGACTAGCTCCAGTCAATAAAACAGGACTGGGGAGTCAAACAGGCTTGGCACTTTTTGGAGCAGACCTGTATTAATTCAGTCATCGGCTGTAATGAGAAAAGACAGAGGCTATGTGGCCAGTTTGTGATCATTGTTAATGGCTGTGTTTGATACTTTGAGACGGGAGTGGGTATTGAATCAGGGGCCCCAAACCGTGCAGCCCTTAAACACTTGCTCTGGATTGAACTGTCAGTGTCTCATAACCAGACCTCCTTTTCATCATATTTGTATAGAACTTTGGTCACAGACACAGTAGGCTGTCATACTTAAACTAGGGCTGTCCCGAATACCAGATATGGGCCATCAAAGCTTCAGTGAGAATTATCTGCAATCAGTTGAAGCTTTCAATTGATGTAGCTACTTGTTAGCATGCAGATCGCACATTAGCCATAAAAGCTAGAAAGAAGAATACTTGGCAAGATGGCTAAGCTGTTTGTTGTCGATTTGTGATATGCCAGTGTCCTTTGGTATATCTGGGACTCGACTTTTTGGGAGTCATCTTCGCAAATTTAAAAGTAGTCCAAATGCTGGTCACTTGCTAGTGACTGATGTTACATCAGAGTGAGCTGAAGTGACAAAACTATCACTAAATGTAAATGTCCTCGTCTGAGAATAACTGACAATAATTAATGCTGATGCATAATAAATAATGTTGGATAACTAATCCTTAATTTAAGGGCTATTAGGGATTTTTTTGAGTAATGCATACAGTATCTTAACAGAAAAATGCAGCA
The DNA here is from genome assembly GCA_019142605.1 of Cephalopholis sonnerati. NCBI lineage: Eukaryota > Metazoa > Chordata > Actinopteri > Perciformes > Serranidae > Cephalopholis > Cephalopholis sonnerati. The sequence goes on from JAGQAX010000001.1 coordinate 29,736,700, forward strand.
TTCGAATACTTATTTGGACGTCAGTAACTATGACAGCGATCAAAACTATGAAGCATTTGAGTCAGCCCTGCTCAAAGCCAAAAAATCTGTGCTACATAACATGTTTAGATAGAAAACTAACCAGAGGTGCTATTTCATGAGATTTTCAATTGCATTGCCAATCAAATAGTGGCATTTTTCTCCAGACTTTTGTGATGTTGATGAGATGAAGGGCTGACAATGTGAGACGTGGGTACCAAACATGCTCTTCATAATAAACTCTCTTCCTCAAGAGAGAAATGTCTCACTGCATCAGGTATACAAAACCCAGCTTTAGCTTAAAAACCAGCAGCCTTTTAAAGCTATTTCTTGCTTTAATTGTTTTGCACAAACCCACACACTGAGTTGTTGTAGCTGTTAGTTTAGCTTTCCTGGCTTACTAGTTGCTTGTCAGTGTTACCGTATTACTAGATTAACCCCCCAGTGATGTCATTTCATTAGATAGTACTGTGTGTCACACTGTGGAGTAACCTTACTTGTTTCAATGCAGGATGAGGGCAGGTTCACTGTTGCACAGATTGCTTCCAATGTAAGTGAATGCATCCCACTGATAACAGGCCAGTGTGTTTGTTTTGAATGTTTATCACTGCGATACTTGTGTTGCTCTTTCCCTGATCCCTCTTTTATCTCTGTGGACCAAATTTATGCCTGTCCAGCAGTGAGAAAACAACATGTTAAGTCATTTTACTTGTGTGTACCATCGCACATTTTGTGCACATGGTTAACTAGTAAACACATTAATTGTCATAGGAGGAGTTACACCTGCTTCTCATGTGTTTGTGGTTGAAGAAGTAACGAAGAAAACAACAGTGTGACTGTAACGAGCCTGTGATGTAAGGCAATGTTTTTACTATCTCCCAGTTTAGGAGGGGGGAAATAAAGGAATTTGACATACTTCCCACAGTGCTTTGCCCCAAGCCAGATGGTTCGCTTAACCTGATTGGCTGTAGGGCTTAGAGGCATTCTATTCCCTGGGGCATGATGCTGCTGCGTGTTTTTGAATGCAGCATATCATCAGAAACGCCCTTCATGTGAGTGTCTCTTAGTGAGCATGACTATACTTTGCACATAGGCTCTCTTCAAGGAATTTTACTCCTCGTAATAAGCATCATGGTTCAACTTACAGATACATTTGTGTGAGTAGTTTTTGTTTTATTTTTGGTAATGATATGCTAATCTTAACGTTACAGTCGTTTGTTTACAAGTTTTGCTATTGCACATTTTGTTTGTTCTACAAGAGTTGTCACTAAATTGAGCCGGTATTGTTCTTAAATTATTTTGGAGCTTGTGGATGAATATGAAATTATAGACACCGGGACTGTAATGCAGTGTGGAGATTCTGGCGTGGCAGTACCATATTTTTTTGCATTGTTTTTTGATGTCTGTGCAGCCACATAGCTCCTTCTCTTTTACTTTTTCCGTCTCTCTCCTTGCTCACTCTTGCCTGTACACATACTGTAAGAATGTGTAAGCGAGGGGATTGAACAAAGGCTTCTGTCAAATGGTGTTTGTCAGCATGAAGCCGTTTTTAGCACCATTCTGCAGCAAGGAACAGCAGATTTAGGCCACAACACCCTCCCTCACTCCTCTCTTTCTTTCTGTCCCTTGCTCTGTTTGTTTGTCTCTCTCTTTCTCATTCATCTGTTTCACACACACAGACACAAACACGTACTCTTGTCTCTCTCTCTCTACCGTTACAATTCTGTTATTTATCCTCAGGCTGCAGCTCTCATTTACCCTCCTCGCTCCACAAACAAATCCCATACACATCTCTCTAATGCTGAAACTGCTGACATATAAAATTGCACAGATCAGATTCATGTGTAGAACTAAACTGTAGTGAGAGAGTGAGAGTGCTGACACAGTCGAGGCTAGGGATTCATGATTATAGCCAAAATTATAATCACATTTTTTTTTTATTTCTATTGCACTTTTGCATGTAAAGAAATCAAGCACTGCTTCACTTCCATGTGGTGCTACATTCCTTCTAGTGTACAAATCTTTGCATTAAATTAAGACTTGAAAATAAGGTTCTTCTTTACCTGAATCCAGTGCATCTCCTAGAAGCAAAATAGAAACAAAACTGTACCCAAAATTAAAACTAAAAATGAATAGTGAAATGAATGAACAGTGTTTTTTGGAAACACATCTTTGGTCAAATGGTAGGTAATTGTAGTGAGTGTTTCAGTCTTTCTTTAAGAGCTGAATGGATACATGTTTGCCACTGTGTTTTTGTTTTATTTTTTTATTTTTACAGCTGTCACGTTGTCGTGACGAGCTGTTGTGGATGTCTGAGTTGACACTAGACAAGGACCTGGGATTCAGTGAGACAATGTTAGTGATGTTATTCTTCTTGGCCTTCATGCATTCATTGTACTTCATATTATAGTGTTTTTTTAGGTGGTTTAATAAGTTAGTTGTGTTGCTTGTGGAGCAGTCACATCTCACACAGTGGATGATAAAGGTTGATGACAGATGATATTCATTTTGCCTGTCTACAGTCACAACATTTAGGAAAGTTTTTAACAGGCTGCTGGTGCAGTGTGTACGCGTAGCAGCCTGACAGCTCTTCAAAAGTGGAGGCTGGCTGTTAGTTTCGGAGGTGCTTGACTTGATATGCAGTAAAGGTTTCTATGAGCGGGGCTCTGATTTTAAGCGCTAATATTTCGTTCAATAGTCGTCATTTATTTCTAGGTAGCCTAAATAGTGATCGTGTTAAACATTAGATTGATTGTGTAGCATTATTCAAGGCCCTAGAAAAGGCCAAGCTGTGGTGGGGAAAAAAAACTGTAAATAAAGTCAGCAGCTGTGCAGCTAACAGGTTTAACCCTGAGGGTCAGTCATTGCGTGTAAATGGATGTACTTGTGAATAGATTTACATTGATGTTTTGCCATGTTTTTATTTATGGCTGACTACACTGTCCTGCACACCTTCCCTACACTGTATATTTTCGTACCGCATGAGGAAAAATGAGAGAATGGGAGAAGTTTCCTAGTCTGAGCTGGTGGCACAGCCTGCACCTTCACATTCTTCTAGAAAAGCTTCTGAATGCAGCTCAAGTACTGTGCCAGCAGGCAGTCATGTGACCACATTGGAATTCAACCATTGTTTTAAGCAGCAGAGGCCTTTCTACTCTGTTAGACATGGCCTACAAGACTCTCTCTCACATACACACACCCTCGCACACACACACACAGTTTCCTCTTGTTTATTCTATCCAGGTTAAACAGGAACTTGAACTGAAAAGTATCCTAACTCAAGAGTTTATGTTGGGAGACTTGGTTTGATTTTTCTGTCTCTGCCTGTGTGCTTTTATTGGAACGGTTATTAAGATGTGGGTTTACATTAGTTTTCCAGAGAATAACTTAATTTGGAAATAAAAAATGTCTAAACCCTGTCTGCTCCAATTGAAATTAATATCAGTTTCTGGTTGGGAATGTAATTTTGACATACTGCATAGATCACACCATTAAACTTAGAACAGGTGACGAATTTGCAGGGTCTTTTCTTTTATAAGCTTCCTAATGCTATTTCCTTTCAGGACAAAATTATATAAACACGTACAAGGTCATTCTTACACACACTGAAATCAGCAAAAATGTTTCAGTCATTTAAGGACTGCATTAATGGACACTGTCACAGCTTTAACAGTCCACCCGAACTGAATTGCCATGTGTTATTTTTGTCTATTTCAGCCATCGAAGTCGAGATGAGGAACGCGTATCCAAACCAGGGGCCATGTCCACTCCGGTCAAAAGCTCTGACGATGGTGTCTTGTCACAGGCCAGCGACCAGGCCAGCTCCAGAGATGACAAACAGTTACCTCCGCTGCCTGGTACGGAAACACTCTGCCTGTCAGCCATCAGCTCTGGGGATTAGTGTGGTTTCTCATGTTTGTCTCAGCTTTCACCACCTTCTATATTTATCCATCTCACTGTCATTAGCACAGCAGGGTTTTAGTTAGGTCTTATAGAGATGTTCACTAAGGCTCAGTCTGCATGCTGCTGTAGCTTAAACAACTCTACAAGTATTTGTTTGTCCTGTTGAGCTTTGCATTAAGAAAAATTATTAAAAAGACGAGTTTGTCAGGGGCCAGATACACCTTTACAGTAAACTTCACTGTGACTGTTAAAAGCACAGAAAAAACACAATCTAAACTGTTGTTTATTGTGTGATGTCAAATCAACACATTGTTATAAAACTTACTGTTAACTGCAAATTACATTTTCACACGTCCCCTTCAGTCTTCACAAAGAAATACTGACTTCACGTTACAATATGGGAAAAAGCAGTATGTGTCATATTACGAAACAAATACTCATCACCAAATGTGACATGCATTAAGGCTGATGCTTTCACTTTTACAATACATAATGTTAAAACTTGTGCTGTTCTGCATAGACTGGTGTACAAGTATCCTTGGTTTTACATGTATTATTCTTCTTACATTGTTTGATTTGTGGCAGAACCAAAGCCCGTTTATGCACAGCCTGGTCAGCCTGACGTGGACCTTCCTGTCAGCCCCTCTGATGCCCCAGTACCCAGCGCTGCTCATGATGACAGCATCCTCAGGTAAATGTCTAGATGCTCTCGTCCAAAGCACCTGAAGCAGGATTCATACTTTCTGTATCCGTGTGATGTACATTTTGTCATCTGCACATCTTGCGAGGGTCTGCATGGACCCTTATGTGGACGTCTGCATGCAGCCCAAAATTTGTGACCATACAAATTGTAGGTATAGTTAAAGGTGATCTTCTCCTCATCGATGTTTTTCATTTCTTGCCCTAGTTGCCCTACATTATATTTTCCTTTTTTGCATGTTTCTTGTTGTTCAGCCAAAAACAACTAACACAGTAGGTTTTTTTTTTTTTTTGGTGTTATGAGGTCGCCATTTTCTTTACTGATGTGCATGCTTCCTCTTTTTGTTCTTGTTCTTGATTTTATTGCCTTTGGCAAAGAGTGTTACAGTGCATTACCGCCACCATATTAAATTATGTGTGGATTGAGAAATGCACACACCTGGAACACTTGACCAACATGGATCCTACTTGTAGTATGAATGGAACCACGTGCGCGCAACCAGTACAGGTGCACAGCTGTTTGTGGAATGTGGAAAGTAGGTCTGAGCCTTTACAGTATTAAGTGCATTTATTCACTTTATTCTTCACTTAAAAAATTAGCTTACGTGTCGTACATGAAATTAGTTCAGCTATTCGGGCTGGATTTTGTTTTGGCTCTGTTGTTAACACCACTTTCTGCTTGCATGATAGCTGGCTGTGTTTTGTGTCTCATACGATGATTGTTTTTTTAAATCCACGATTTGCTGACCTTTTTGCTTAACTCCATCTGTCTACGTGTGCTCTCCTGCAGGCCAAGTATGAAGCTGGTCAAGTTCAAGAAGGGAGAGAGTGTCGGTCTGCGGCTAGCGGGAGGGAACGATGTGGGAATTTTTGTGGCAGGTGTTTTGGAGGACAGTCCTGCTGCCAAGGAGGGGCTGGAGGAGGGAGACCAGATTCTCAGGGTATGCTACGCTCCATCACTTACGCAACACGGCCACTGCTTGCCTTCTGCAGTAACATGTAAACGTGAAATGCAGTTATTGAAATAGTGGTGAGGGATTAAGAGAATCCTACTTTTTCACATTTTTGCTGGAGAACCGTGATTTGTTGAGCATGTACTGTATTTATTTCCTTTTCTTGTCTACATGTACATGACAGATATTTCAGGGAGGGAGAATATTGCAAAGGCAGTAGTTCAGTGGGTTGATTAGACAGATCATTTGGCAAAAAAATTAAGCTGAAATCTAATTTCACAGCTAAAGTGGACTATTTTTTGAAATTCTGTAAAAGATGTCCTCTCATTGCAGCGTCTGTCAGAGCGCTCCAAGAACAAAACTCCTCAGGCTACACTGTCATTATCAAACATGCCAGCCTGAGTTGAAAAAATGGACTGTGGTGGGGAGGAAATCTGTCACATGTAAACACAAGTTTTACAGTAATCGGGTGTATAAATGTGTTCTCTGACCAGATTTCTCCTAGTAACTTGTTAATTTTATAGCCATGTAAACACAGTGTATGTGTCACATGTAGATCTTTTCGTTAAATGCTTTGTATTTGCAGTGTGTTGTCCTCGTGTTATGCAGCTTGTAACATGATTTTAAGGTATTGTTTTTGTTCAGAGTTCATTCAGGCTTTTGTGTTTAGAAAGTATTAACTGTTCTTATTTTTTTCCGTGTCACATGTATGAAAGTGGGAAGAACATCTGGTGTTATTGTCAAAACAGTAGCTGCCCACACGAACTAATCAGTGGTGAAACTATGTGATTCCATGGCCACAATAGTTTTATTTCTGTGTAAAGAGATCTTGGGAATACATTACAATGTATCTGTCAGTCTGTGAGTCATTCTGAGTTCTGCCTCGTGTCAAAACTCCCCTTGTTTCCAATGTGAGGACACAATAGAGGTCGTTCTTGCACTCTGACCTCGGAACAGTTGACTTTCTGTCTCACTGAACACTAGAGTAACATTGTTGATGGGATGATGAAAACCCTCTTGATGTCAGTGTTGGATCCATTCTGACATGTTTATACAGCAGCCAAGCATTACATCTGCTTTGTTTAATGCTTTAACTGTGAAGTTGTATAATTGTGCTCTGCGCAGACAGTTTTTTTAATCCTCCATGACATAAACATTTATAGACTGCATTTATCTTATAGACAAATCTGTCCATTACCGTATCTCCTTCTCTTAATGAATATACTATGTCTTTTGTTCCTCCCACTCCAGCGTGTGTTCCCTCCACTGTACAAACACTCCTCAGAGACTTTCAGGACATTGTTTTCCATCTTTAGATGGTTTCCCTTTGGTCATGGTGTGCTAGTGGAGATAAAGACGTCAAGCCCTCTCCTGTTTCTGGGAAGGATAAAGGTGTCTTTCTGAGGTTCAGTGATTCAGACCATGTGTTTCTGGTTCCCCTGCTGCCCCTCAAGCAGAGTCAATAAACAGCAGTTATTGTGTTTGGGACGGAGGCTGCAGATGAGGAGGAGGCTGCTCGGTTGTGAGGGGAATACATTGCCCTGCTTCTGTTGAGGAAGAAGTTTTTCTTTCCTGCGTTACTTCTATTCTGTGGGAAATCACCAAATAAGAAGATCATATGCTAGAGTTTTTTTGTCAAAGGAAAAAGTTGTTAAAAGTTGAAAATTGGGAGGAGGGTACACTTAAGCACAGTAGCTTCCAACAATTTTTATGCATGAAACAGTGGTTATTGAAAAACTTATTAAGATAAGGAGGCCTTCAGTAACATGGCTTAAGAGTTTATAAGTTCCTGTTTTGTATGGTAGTCCAGTAATCCTTCAATGGACTGTAAGTTGATTGTTAATTGCTTCGTCTTCTGTTCTGTATCCGTAGGTGAACAATGTGGACTTTGCAAACATCATCCGGGAGGAGGCTGTGTTGTTTCTGCTGGATCTCCCAAGAGGGGAAGAAGTTACTATTTTGGCCCAGAAGAAGAAGGATGGTGAGTGATGGCAGTTGTGTAAATGCATCAGACATCAAAACCAGCACATTTAAAAGGTTGCTGTTGTCATCTCTATGTCTTTCTGCTTTTTCTTTAGTGTATCGGAGGATAGTGGAATCGGACGTGGGTGACTCCTTCTACATCCGCACACATTTTGAATATGAGAAAGAGTCACCGTACGGGCTGAGCTTTAACAAGGGTGAGGTGTTCCGTGTTGTAGACACGCTCTACAACGGCAAGCTAGGCTCCTGGCTTGCTATCCGTATTGGCAAGAACCATCAGGAAGTGGAAAGGGGCATCATCCCCAACAAGAACAGGTAAAAGAAGTTTTAGGTCACACCTTTAATACCTGTACAGCTTGTTGTGGCACTTAATGAATGGGCAGGGGTGGAGGCAAAGGAATGTAAGCATTGTGGTTGATCTGAGAGTAGGAAGAAAGGATATGAAAGCACATTTCCCTTTATTTAATCTTCTGTATTTTACACATTTATCATATTTTTTAAAGCGTATTAGTTGTGTTATAGTCCATATAAACTGGAATTTATTTAAAAGTAGGGCATATATAGTTTTTAAGGACTACTGCGTGAGGTTTGTGAGGACTCTGTGAGGCCCATGTGTCTGAGGATATGTACTGTAGCTCATGATCCAGCATCGTTTTATCTAGGCCTGTCTCTACAGCCTTCAACAGCCTCTGGCAATGTTTACACAGAGATTCCTCACTGTCCTGCTGACAGAGCAGACATAGCTTTCCACATGCTGCATGCATTTTTATCGCTTGCATTTAAGCATTGTGAAATATGTCTCCGCTTCTCTGCCAAGATAAACCTGCCTCCCTGGATATTCTTTCAAAATATAAATCCCTAAAATCTCACTCAGCATTCAATAATATTATTCTTAAAAACATGCATCAAAGGAAGAACATTATTATTTAAAGCCAGAAAGAATGAGTCTCCCCCACCCCCCCAAAGGCCCACTGCATTACTCACCTTACTGCTTACCACTGTTTGTGTTGTTTTCCAGTCGGTTGTCTGTGTAACAAATGTATTGACCCATCTGCAGTGATCTAATTACATACACTTTAGGGAACAGACAAAAAAATACAGCCTTTGTCATGTATTGTTGAAAAGTGTTCCCAGTGACTGTGTTTACATGCTGAATATTTCGTTTTTTGCCCTTATTCAGAAATGACAATATTCCTGCTCAGCTGTTTACATGGCCAGTGAAAAGGAATATTCCACCAATATAGTCCAATTTACATGCAGCCGTTCACACTCCAATTTACATGCCCTAACATGTCATGTATCTTGTCAAAATATGGAAAATTGGAACGGCTGGAGCTGCTTGTCATTTTGCATTTTTGCATCATTTTTTCAGTTTTCCACCAGACTTGTCTGACCGTGCTAACACAGCCTCCCTCTCTCATTCCTTCAACCACCTTTGTGAACATGTTGGTGTTGCAATATTTGCACACATCCAAAAAGTTGATATCCAAGTCTTTCATAATGTTTAAAAGTAGCTGTGTTTTTCCTTTTCAGCCTGAAATGTGGGCTCCTCTGTTGAGCATGCATCTCTCTCTCTCTCTCTCTCTCTCTCTCCCTCCCTCTATATATATATATATATATATATATATGTATATGTACTCTATGTGACCTGCGTCATTATCTGGGGAAACAACAATGTAAAGCAGTGAGGTTAAGAATATCAAAATGCTGACTCTGTTATTCTGTTAACAAGAGTTCACTGAAAAATCATTGGATTATGTGATACTTTAACTCCTCATAATGAACACTGAGCTATAAATTAGGTTGTATTAGCCCTTAAGGCAACATATCTAGTAGCCTAAATATAAAGCAGCTTTTAAGCATCTCGTCAGCATTTCTTTGGTCATTAATGGCAAGTGCTCTATAATGAGTTGGACAACCATTTACAATTCACTACTGTACAATGATGTTACAGTTACACTACCAGTATATTACCACTGCTGTTCCCTCCAGACATTAGTAAGCTGTCAGATGAATACCTGAACTATCTCTCAGTGCCCTTGATTGCAGTTTTGACTGAAGTCCTGACAGCTGACCTTACTCCTGCTTCTCTGTCCAGAGCTGAGCAGCTATCCAGTGTGCAGTACACCCTTCCCAAAACACCAGGAGGCGACAGAGCGGACTTTTGGAGATTCCGAGGATTGCGAAGCTCCAAGAGGAATTTGCGGAAAAGCAGGGAGGACCTGTCGGCCCAGCCAGTCCAGACCAAGTTCCCCGCCTATGAGAGGGTGGTGCTGAGGGAAGGTAAGAGTGCGCTGGTGAAGGCAGTAACAGCAATCAACTCCCACACATCTTTATAGTTAGAGTAGTGGACAGATTTCAACCTTGTAGCTAAAAGAAGCACAAGGTCCTTCACAGCACTGTTGAGTTAAAGCGAGCTGACATCTGTAGTTTCAAGCTTTTTATGCTTCTCTAAACAATGCAAAGTTATTTATGTGATTATGATATATTATAATGCGGTTGAAAATGTATGATCTGATTTAGTATTGTGTTTGTAAGTGTTAACTGTTTGTACTCTCGATGACATGGTCTTGTTCTGTACAGCTGGATTCTTGAGGCCTGTGGTTCTCTTTGGGCCGATAGCGGACGTGGCCAGAGAGAAACTGGCCAGGGAGGAGCCAGACATTTTTGAACTAGCAAGTAAGTGATAAAGTACCCGTGGCCCTCTGTTCTAATTGTCATGTTCTGTGTAGTGTCCTATTGTGGGTCTTGTAAGGATGCACTATTTTATCGGCTGGTACTCACCTTGTTGACTGCCATTGGCCTTTCAGCAAATAAGATGACATTCACTGATTACAGTAGGCGATGTTTTTCTGCTGCGTCACATTAGTTTTGCACAGGCTCAAAAGCAGGACTTGAGACTAATAATAGAAAACATGGTTAGGACAGACAGAGATTTTCCCCTGGACTCCTTTGAGACAAACAGATGCAGTAGACTCATTATTGACACGACAGGGGACGCACCTTATTTTGTCACCTGTTAATGCTACACTGGGAACAACAAATCCATGTTGAATTCGACAGGAGGAGAGATAGTTCATTTTAGCACCTGATAACATAGGTTGCCTTGAGTTACATCATAATGCGTTCAAGCTCTATTCGGGAAAAATTAGTAGGATAGGATAAATTATGACATTATCATGATGTGTACAAATGTAATCCTATAAAACTTTGTTTTTGGCAGGAAACATGAATAAACACAGCTTTTTGAAGAATTTTTTGTTTGTTTTCACAGCAGTAGAAAATATATTAGAGCGGGAATCATGATATATGTAGTTAAAAAAGCTTTTGAAACAGTTCTTTTTTTTTAAAGCTCTTATATTAAAGGTTGTTTCATACGTTTGTGTAATTGAATTTGTGCTCATTCAAAGATAGTGTAATGAAAGGCTGAAAGACTTAAAAACAGTTATTTTTCATAATGAAGATTTCATTGTTTACCTGGCAGGGAAGGGGGAATAAATTACAGCAAAAACATAATAAACATCAACAAAAATACATACATTGCAGTCGGTGCATCCCTAGTGTGTTACATTAACAGGAGACCACACTTTTAATTTACACGTCACACTCTAAGTCTGAGGGCTGTCAAAGTTCTCAGCATCTATCCAATGTTCACAGTAGCAGTCAATGTCTAATAGATGTTGAACTCACTGTTATGTCAGAAACTCTGCCACGTACCTTTCATTTCTATAATCCAAGTGGTAGCTCTACACGTCTGTGAACAGCCTCAATGAGTCTTGGAGGTCTTAAAGATATCAGTAGCTGCCTACATTTAATTTTATTGGTTAAGCAAAATTTATTCTACCAAGTTTGTCATCTCTGAACGAATTTTGGGAATTCTTTTGTTGGCGATTTGTAACAGTAAGTCTCATGACTGTCCAGTAAAAAGAGACATTGATCAGGCACTAATACGGCCTGTGACTCTCTTTTCTCTTCCTCAACATTAAATTTTGGAGCATATTTTTCTCTAAAATAGACCACTGCTGTTCGCTTCTTCAATTTTTAGTTAAAAGTTTTAGTTAAAGCTGATGCAAATAGTCATTCACTGGATGTTAATTTCTTCAAACAAAGACAGTATTCTGCTTTATTCCAGAATACTGCTGCTATTACTACTACTACTACATATTCCCAATTTATTTTAGTAGGTCAGTTTGTCAGGTTAGTCAAGTTGTTTCTGTTAGTTCCTGTTTATTCATAGCTTCTCTATCTCTTTATCTCTATTTGTTTCACTCTTGTGCGCTCCAAGCAGAGCTGCATACTCTTATTCATTTCAGTCCCCACCCGCTGCCTCTTACTTCATGAAATTGCAACCTTCTTCAATGTGTGGTTTTATTTTAACACTCAGTATTGAATTTCAATTACTTTAAGTGCACACCCACACATGCCAGTGCAACCACACACACACATATTGAGCACACAACCACATTAAGCATTTCCATTCCTTGATGTTTATTTGCGTAACTCCAGTGATGTTTGTGTAACTGTATTTTCTTTTCAGAAACACAGCAACAACAAGGAGGGGAAAGTATGTCACTTAGTGCATCAACTTTTGTTTTATTTGATTCAGTGAATGGCAGATAAACTGTAAACTGGTGTTTGGTGGCTAGCTGGCCTATAGATGTGTAAACAATGTGTGTTGGGGAATAGCACTTGATTTATGAATTTACATTTGTTGTTACAATTGGCAATAACAGTTGTTTTAGACTTTATCAGGATGATTATTAAAACGAATCACAGTAGACCTGAAACAGAAGAAATGCAATATCACACTCACACACGGCTACTTTTTGTTTTCCTGTAATTTTCTCAGTGGAAAGAAAATCTACTTTTGATATTGTACTTGATTTATTGACTGAAATTGCACTTGACACTGGTAAACAAAAACACAGTTATCAATAAAACTTAATATTAATTTTAATTTAATATTTTTTAAAAGTTCCACTGGATCACATTTTGGACATCTAAATATGCTAGTGTTTTCCATTTGACACATTTCTGCCCAAATTTAAGTCTCTAAGGAGCTGTTTTTTGTTGTGATATTGCATGTTGATCATGGAAGTGATAAGTGAACGCTGATTAATGTACAGCAATATATACAGAAGTAATTTCACAGTTAAATTCAGTGGTATTCCCCTCCTAATGGCATCATGTAGAGAGACAACAACGAGGCAGCATGTAGAGCTGTGCAGTTAATATGCCATGAAAACTGAGATGTGTGAAGTTGCTTTTCAACAAAATCACAAGGAAATGATCAAATAATGCAGAATTCACTGGGAATGTTGAAAAAGTTGACATTCATTTTTATGCTTTTTGTACTAATTTTTCCATTCTTGTTCATAAAATACTTCACCTAAAAAAACGCAGCAAATCAACACAGCATTAATCGACCAACCAGAGGATTTGCTCAGATTTTCGACAGATTTTCTATGAAGAAATGCCCATAATACCACCTTAATAATACACAGATGAAATAAACCGTCTCAGCAATCAGCTGAAAAATGAACCATCTATTTATGTGCTCATATCAATGATTGTTAGGGGTGTAACTGTTCACAAAATTCAGTTTGATTGAATACGATAGAGTGATGTCACCGTTGGGTATGTTTTTGATACAGCAAAAATCTAGAAATGCCAGAGAAATTTCTTATATATTTTTAAATGTATGAAAACTAATTTGGGCTGTTTTTTTTTTTTTTTTTTTAATTTTATTTGTAGAAACCAGGAATTATGGTTTGGCTGAAATGGGCTCATTAAAGTCCGGATAAAGCAAAGTATAGTTTATTTTTTATTTTCCAAATGTGATAGGATCGTTCAGCATATGACTTGGTTTGTAATGTTTACCAAACCGAAATCCTCGTACCAAAAGGTGAAGTACGAATGTGTGTATTGTTACACCCCTAATGACTGCATATAAAGATGGACAGCGTGTCTCCACTTCCTCCCACTGTACAAAAATGAAGCCAGAACATCCCAGATATGGCCGCCGCCATCTTGGACTGTTGATGCCATTTGGAGCCAGAGTCTGCTTTGTAGCCATCTCCGTGGTATTGAAATACAATTGGCACACACAGCTTTTACTTAAGACATCAAACCCTCCTTTTATAGCATCAAATAACTAATTAAAACCAAACTTATAAAAAAAACAACACTTGAGCATAAACCAGTGTGACAGGGACTTTATTTAATGTGTACTTTGAGTTTTTAGTTTTGCCCATGTCCCATCCATTTACATAGAGGGGGCAAGGTTTATGACCTCTACTGTAGCCAGTCACCAGGGGGCGATCAAAATATTTTGGCATCGTTTTTGGGGAGTTGTCATGTCGTCCATCTTTATATACAGTCTATGGTTCATATACTAAAATAAATCTCACGACACTGTGAGCATTCAGACACAGTATCCACACAGGTACACAGCGAAATTGTCACCAAATATTTGGATATCAGGTTCACGCACATGCTGGACCAAAAGTGTATCAGTTTGAAATTTGATCAAAATGGGTCATTTAATGGCTTACAATTCAGACTACAGTCAAACCAATGCTACTCTACAAAAGCATAAAGTGTATATTACATAAAGCTGACAGTGGTGTGTGTGCGTGTGCGTGTGTTTCTGCCTAATTTTCTATAATGCAGTGATGGTATAAAGCCTCTAAGTTTCAATGGAAAGACTTCCTTATATCAGAATTGGTCTTTTTAAATTTGATATTGACACAGACATTACAAAATCCCAACATTAAATTTTTAACATTGCTGCATACGCTTAAATCTTGACTTGCTGCATGGCTATCTGCTCTCCCTGAAATGTTTTTGGGTAGTTACATGTAAGAGCAGTGCTTTCAGATCATAGATCCTATTAGAAATTAGAAATGTTAGAAATCAAGCCTCGTCCTGTGATGTGTTTGAGTCATTACTACATCCTGGTGAGATGGCTGCCCTCCTTTGAACCTTGTGTGTCTAGGCAGGAAACCATTGCTTATCTTCATGTGAATCATAAACCCCTCTACACATCCTTGCTTAAATCCCTGAGGCTTACAATGACACTGTATTCTCGTTAATCCCAAAAATGACCCTCATGCTCTTGTATGTGCATATTTCATGTCAGTGTTTCTCACATTAACACATTTCCTGCACCATAATTTATACTGTTACATGCAGTTGCACGCACAAATGTATTAAACACTGAATTTAATTTCCCTAAACCTACCCAAAATACCTAATGAATAATTGCATGAATTGGCTGCTGTCCTCATTTTGTCTTTATTATCGAGCTGTTCTCACGAACGTACACTTGTCTTCTCCTGTACGGAGATTATTATTCTGTATTTAACAGCTCTATTTATGGGAGTCGACAACTGCACGCCACAAGGATGTCTAATTGGGGCACAGCCTGGTTTTATTGTTGTTTGTCTCTTGTGTTGATGTGATGCAGCAACTCTGTCCATTTGTCTTCCATAGAGAGTGAACCCAGGGATGCAGGAACCGACCAGAAAAGCTCCGGCATCATTCGCCTGCACACCATCAAACAGATCATTGACCGGGTGAGAAGCTAGACGTGCATACACATTTATCTATATAGACAAAACGCAGACATATGAACATCTTTTGACAGATTTGTTATGGTAATGAAAAGATGGCTGTAAGCCACGATGCTATGTACAGCTCACTGCTGCCCTCTGGTGTACTGCACTCTGGTGTACACGACACAGTATGTGAAAAAAATAATCCTTAGCTTGACTGTCAACTGTGGAAATGCTCACACTATGGAAATAAACACACTGACAAAATGTTAATGTTTTTGTTTATATTTGATTTCTGTGTATGAAGGACAAGCATGCAGTGCTGGACATCACCCCTAATGCAGTGGACCGTCTGAACTACGCCCAGTGGTATCCAATTGTGGTGTTTCTCAACCCAGACACAAAGCAGGGCGTCAAGAACATGAGGACCCGCCTCTGCCCCGAGTCCAGGAAGAGTGCCAGGAAGCTCTATGAGCGAGCCCTCAAATTAAGGAAGAACAACCACCACCTCTTCACCAGTGAGTCCAGTGGGAGGGAGGGAAGAAGGGGTAGATGCGGGGGTGGTAGAGATTTTACAGGCAGCACAGACACATTTCAAAGGCAGTTGACAATTGAGTGCCGCAGTGTTGGAGGCTGCACTTGTTGTGCCTGGCCCTGTTCTGTCAGACTCCTTACAAACGCTTGTTCAGCACTGACCGTCACACAAGAGCACCCACAGGGCCCTTTCTCAGCATGCACTCTTTCTGTCAAGTTGTGTGGTGTGACCATGCTTTAGGAGCATCTGTTGGCGATAAAGATATTAGAGAAGTCCTAGAAAGTGTTTTTCTTGGCTCTTTGAAGCTCACACCGTTTCTTCATATAATCTCCCATCCAAACAGCTATTACACATTGAGCTGCATCTGTACCTCTACGCCTCTATCTGCTTGATTTTATTTGAAAGTCATCATCAGAATCAAGCCTCATAATCATGTCCCACTGCAATTACTGTATGTAAAACTTGGAAACAGATAAAACTGGGATATTTTTATATTTAGAATCTGGCACATGGGACTAGGCGATGTGGGAAGTTACCTCCAAGCTGCCTGTTTATGTCCTTGAGACTGAGGAAAAGCATTTCCCTCATTATACATTTAAAGTATGTCTTTCTAGGCTGTTTCATTCAAAAACAAGGCACTTGCTTCTTAACTGTGATTGTGACTGCTTTTATCAGATCATGTGTTTGGCTGTGTGTGTGACAGTGTGTGACTGTGTGTATCTGTCTGTCCGCAGCTATTTTTACATACTGCAGGACCAGTCAGTCTAATATTTTGTGTGCACATGTATGACTTTATGCTCAAGGAACCCTTGTGGTTGCAGCGCTTCAAAATTGCTGAAAAACGTGTTTTTATTGACTGTTTCTTTACCGTCACTAACTGCCGACTCCTCACTACTCTTAACCGGCCGGTAGGGGCTGCAAGACTTCTAGAGATCGGCTCGGCCAAAAACAAGAAGCCTTACCTAGTCTGTTGCAAGCCACATTTTGGCCTTTGCCATGACTTAAAAACTGACATCCATAGAAAAGTTTGGTCTCATTTTGAACTGGACCATCTGCAGATTAACTCCCTACCCAATATGTTTGTTACAAGGAGAATTAGTCCTCATTTTTTTGTTATCTTAGCCGCCACATGACTGTAAGGAAGCCAGGAGAGACAATTCCACCGGCTGTAGCTCTCCAGGGTCCACCTGTGACCCAGTTTTGTTTGGCCACCACATAGGGTCATACCACACTGGGAGCGTTTCAGAAGTGGAGCGCTTTCCCTGCCTAATTTTATAGACTTGATTTGGTTTTGTTGATTTGATAATTCGTCTTTGATATTAGTGTTTCTGCTGTAAGTAAGTAAGCAGGTTACGTAGTTATATGGTTTCTTTAGTTGTCTGTTGTGACTGTGCTTACTGTTATCTCCTTCATCGTTGTGCTGTAGCCTACAGAGGAAGTTAATACAGTTAAAAGTTCAGTTATGAACAACGTGGATTTGTGGCTGTGTTTTAGAAATAGACAAGGCACATATTGTCTAGAAGAATTGTCAAGAGTGGCCATGGTTGGCCTGGGGAGCTCCCTGGCAGAGATCTGCAGTGTATTGAGTGCACTTTTCTAGTTCATTCTTTGACTCAGAAAATATGAACTCCCAACAGGAGTCCTTTACAGACACGATGCTAATCATGTTAATGTGGCAAAGCATTTATGGATTAGAGTGCATGTCCAAAAGGGACTTTAGATTTCATGGTTGTACTTAATTGCTAATTGAAAGGTTTTTGGCACTCAGTTGATTGGAGAGATGTGTTTTTTTTTTTTTTTCTTTCTGCTCTTTCCTCTCTGTGTATTCAGCGACCATTAACTTGAACAACATGAATGATGGTTGGTTTGGAGCGCTGAAAGAGATAATCCAGCAGCAGCAGAACCAGCTGGTGTGGGTTTCAGAGGGCAAAGTAAGTAAGACACATACATACACACACAAACACACACATACACACACACATACACATACACACACACACACATGTGAAGACTAGAAATGATCTCTTCTCACTTCCTCTCCCACTTTACTTTTTGTTCCCCAGGCTGACGGCGCAGCTGAGGATGACTTGGACATCCACGATGACCGCCTGTCCTACCTATCGGCGCCAGGCAGTGAGTATTCCATGTACAGCACTGACAGCCGCCACACCTCCGACTACGAGGACACGGACACAGAGGGCGGAGCCTACACTGACCAGGAGCTGGACGAAACGCTGAATGACGACGTAGGTCCACCCACGGAGCCTGCCATCACCCGCTCCTCTGAGCCTGTCCGTGAGGACCCACCTGTCATCCAGGAGCCCCCTGGCTACGCTAGCTACACTCACACAGTGCAGCCAGACCCCCTGAACCGCATCGACCCGGCTGGATTCAAGGCACCAGTGCCGCAGCAGGTAGCGTTTCTGAGAGCTGCACGTCTTCCCTGTTGTCTGGAGGACGTGGTTTGCGTTAGAAGGGTTTTCTGGAGGCGCTATTGAAGGCACTTTTTTATTTTTACAGTTAATCTGTCTATCTACTGTTACCAAACAATATCAGTGGGAAAGTGAAAACTTCTGTGGTCAGGTATTTATCGCAATATATAAATATTATATATAATATATATATATATATCTATATTTATGATATTATTTATTTTATCTATTTGCCTATATGTATTTGTTGATTGATGTTTGTGAGCGTGTTTTTTATTTTTGAAAAGGAGAAGAACTTCTACAGAAGTTTTACTGTTACTCTTGTACTCTGTATTACCACAAGCTGTCTTATTGGTGTGACTGTTGCTGATGTCACTGGGAAAAGAAACTTATGATTGATGTCTAAGTGTCTGTACCAGTACTCACCTATGTGCACTTCCTACCTTTGTTCTACCTGTGATCGAGACTGTGACAATACGACACAAGAAAGTATTATGTGCATGTTGGAAATGCCAGTGTTAAACCAGTGTACCTGTGAAATGTATTTATCAACACCCAATTGGCCGTTGTGACACCCAAATCTAACGTTTGTCGTCTCATGATGTGTTAATGAACATAAAAGGGGAAAAAAGAAACTACTGTATTGTAACCGTAGAATTAAAATCAAATTAGTGTACTCTAACAATGAAAACTTGTCCCTCTGCTAATTCCTAACTCTCACATGACATTGGTTGATCTACAGCTACTGTTAAATGTGGAGGCGGGTGATTGGCTGTTTGACTCCGTGTAAGCTGTAGGCACAAGTGAGGAGCAGACCGTTGTAGAGGGGCTGCGGAGGTAGTAGCACTTGTTAGTACTGCACCGTAGTGTCAGCGCGTGTTATTAAACATTTCTGAACCACTTCACAGAAAGCAGAGGCCGCTGCCGTCCCTAGCATCCCCCAGCAGCCTGAGCCCCTGGCTGAGACAGTGCCCCCTGCTGTCGACGTTACTGTAAAAACTGTAGGGGGTCTGAGCCCTGACGAGGCTCCTGCAGCTCCTCACAGCCAGCCAAGCCCCATCCCGGAGGCTGGCTCACTTAGGAGGCCCACCCCTGAGCTAACCCCTCAGAGCGTCACACCAGAACCTCTACAGTCTGGACTGGCCAGTTCAGAACCAAAGGTATCCATCTGACCGTCACTGGACGCTCCGTGACCCGGCTCAGCTCAGCTCGGTCTGACCCGGCTGACCTCCTGTGCTGCTGCTGCTGCCTGTCTACCTACCTACCTCCTGCTGCCACGCTTCTCTCTCTCTCCTTCCGCCCTGCATGTCTGCTGACCACAGTGCTGCCCAGAAGAGACAGAGATGTGTGTGTGTGTATGTGTGTGTGAGTTATTGTGCAAGCAAGAGCGTGAATGTGTGTGCACGTGCCAGAGTGAGAGCAAATGCTGGTAAACAACAGTGGGCTTGGAGGTGATGGCTGTGCTGATAATGCCTACATACAGAGGAGCAGCGGAAAACCTGCGGCTCTCACTGTTGCTTATCCTCTTTGCATGGCTGCAACATGTTTGCCTCGTTCTCTGTTAACCACTAGAAGTAGATTTCTTTGTGACGCATTTATCAGTGCAGACTGAATGGATTGTTTCTTTGTAAAAGTAGCCATTAATCTTCCTACCATTTTATATTTGATTTTGAAATATAGCCATGACCTAATAACTAAGATTACCTCAACAGAAATGTCCTGCAGATTTGGATGGATAATTAATGGTTACTTCTCAGTTATCGGAATTTTAAATATGTTTTTGTACAATGGTTATGTGCTTGTAATGTTTAATATTATTGTGGATGTTTAAGTTGCCATTATCTTTGCACCAAGACAGTGGGTGGCATTTTCCCTTGTGAATGTAGCAGGACAGAAACCCCAAATTATTAGCCAAATTATTGATAGACTTTCTACAAATATTTTACATTAAATGTTTGTACTCTGTTTTCACATTCTGCTACTTTGGACAAGAAAAATGCACCCCATTGTTTTGTTGTATTTTTTTTAACAACTTTGTTATTTTGTTAATTTAATTTCAGTGTTTAATTTGGAGCTGCAGTGGTGCAATGTGATGTTTTTAAGCTGCAATAAGTGTTTGGCTGTGCTGCAATTTCTATTTAATCTAGTATATTATCTGACCAGTAACCCCTCCCTCTCAGTTTCTCTATTTCAGGTCTTTCCCTTCTTGTTTCTTCTGCAATTAATTTTACGGACTTGTTTTAATATTCTCCTTTTCTCAACCTTTAACTGATTAAAATCAGTCCAGTTTTTCATATCAAATATTTTACGTCTGTGTAGTATGTCAGTGCAGTTGGTAACCCTCTTCTTTGTTGTGTATTTGTTTGGTAGATGTTTCAGAAGGATCCATACAGCACAGACAACACGGGGAGAATCAGTCACAGCATGAAGCCTGTGACTTACAACCCTCAGCAGGGATATCACCCTGACCAGCAGCCATACAGAGATTACGACCACCCACCCAGTCGGTATGATGTCAGCAGCAGCGGAGTCAGCAGCGGAGGTGGTTACCCAGAACCAAAGTACCGAAACTATGACTCTAACCCGCCCTATGAGAACAGTGTGCCTCACTACGACCAGCAACAGTGGAACCCCTACAGCCAACCACTCTCTACTGCCAACTCCCAGGGCTACGATCCCCGTTTGCCATACGGTGACGGCCCTGACTCCCAGTACACCCCTCCTCTCCGCTACGACGAGCCCCCACCTCAGCAGGGATTCGACGGACGGCCCCGCTACGGTAAGCCGACCGCTCCGGCTCCTGTCCGTTATGATGATCCTCCACCTCCTGCTCCAGGGCCTGACCTGCACTACGACCAGGATCCTCACCTGAGCACGTACCCCTCAGCAGCCCACTCCCCAGACCCTGCTGCCCAGCGGCCTGCCTATAACCAGGGACCAACACCGCAACAAAAGAGCTACAAACCTCAGCAGTATGACCCTGCTCATGTGAACTCTGAAACCAGCCCCACACCTCCTCCCAAAGCAGAGGCCCCCTCACCTGCTCCTGCAGATGCTCCAAAGCCTTTCCCTGCCAGAGAGGAGCAACAGGAGGACCCAGCCATGCGGCCACAGTCAGTCCTGACAAGGGTCAAGATGTTTGAGAACAAACGCTCTGTATCCGTGGATAGAGCCAGAGATGCAGGGGATTCATCTGGGAGCAAGGTAAACTTATTAGCTATGCAGTTATATCACATAATGCACCTTATGCAGTTAGTTATTAGAATATTTCAACCTGGACCCTGTTTCCTCACAGTTTTGTTTCTAAGTGACCAATAGGAACAACAATTTTTGAAATTGGTTTAGTATTGAGCGTGTTAGCACTGGCAAAGCAGGCTGCACCACTTGAGGCATTTGTCAGTCATTTTATATCCACTTAAAGTGCTTGTTTTTGCCACCGACAGGCTCAGATTGTTATTACCAGTCCCCAACAACTTTTGGAGTGGATCCCTACAGAGACAGACCTTTTTGTTAAAGAGTAAGATCCTTTTTTGTTTAATCAGAAACGGCCTCAAAATCGCTATCGCTAAACCCACCAGACTCCATTTAAATAAAGAGTAAGTTTAACATTTATAGAGGCAGTATCTTTTTACATTTAACTTGGTGATTTGAAGGTTTATTTCAACCAAATTTCAGTTAGTTATGGTTTAACAGGAGAGAGACAAACTAAGACCAAGACCAAGTGGATTTTACAATGATAAAATTACTGTTAATTGCTTTTATTTGTGTCTGGTGGGTTTGGCGATAGTGATTTCAGGGCTGTTTCTGGTTAAACAAAAAGGATCTTACTCTTAAACAAAAAGGAATATTTCTGGAGTGATCCTCTCCAAAAGTTGTGAGATACTTATCATAACAATCTGCGCCTGTCAGTGGCAAAAAGCAAGCACTTGGAGTGGACATAAAGTGATAGTGCCAAATGCGCAGAGTGGTGGTTACATGCAGTGGTTACATTGCAGTCTGTTTCACAGCTGCCAGCTGCAGCATTCTCTCTTATTACTAGACCAATTTCAAAAATTGTTGCTCTGATTCGTCACTTAGACACAAAAACATGGAATAATAGGGTCCAGGCTGAAAAATATGGAAGTTACCCTTTAACTTGTGCATATGCTTTTCAACGTTTTTTAGAAATAAGCACATTGTGAGTAATCATTCTGATTTTTTTTGTATTGACAAGGTTCATTGCTTTTGCTATTACAGGCAGCTGATTTACCTTTGAAAGCAGGTGGAGTAATCCCTAAAGCAAATTCTCTGAGCAACCTGGATCAAGAGAAGACGTATAGGTAAGCCTGTGCCTGTGCTCTTCTTACTGTGTAACTTGTTAGAGTAATATTCGACTAGAATTGTGTAATTAGTTGCTTTTATTTTCACATCATCAACCGGTTTGCTAAAGCATCCTCATTGTGTCATGGTAAACTTTTCTTCTCCTGTTCTGTTCTCACCATCTCTGCCTTCTTTTATCACACCAACCCAGAGCCCCAGGGCCTCAGCAGCCTCAGTCAAAGGTAGCTGATGACATTGTGCGCTCCAACCATTACGACCCTGATGAGGACGAGGACTACTACAGAAAGCAGCTTTCTTACTTTGACAGGCTCCAGACCGGTCCCAACAAACCCCAGCCACAAGCACAAACAACTAACAACTACCCCAGGTGATGCTCAGTCACATACACGTTCCCAGACATGCTGAGTATAATGTCCTTATCAAACATCTTTGTTTGTTTCCTCTTAGATTATATGGAGAATTATGTCTTTTCCAGCTTTGCTTTTAACTATCTTTAACACCCTTTATGGTTTTTATAATCAGTTTCTGGGTCATTTTTAATGTGAATCTTCAATTGGTCGTTTTGGTCTTTTGATGTAGGGCGGAGTCCGTGGAGAAGCCAAGTCCAGTGGAGAAAAAATATGAACCAGTTCCCCAGGTGACGCCTTCTCTGCCACCAGCCACGCTCCCCAAACCTGCACCTGAAGGTAAAATTTGCTGTGTTTTATCAAAGCGGGGGAAATATAGTCAGGATTTTATCTTATACAAGACTGTAATCACAGGAAAACGCACCTGCGTACTGTCTCACACTGTACTTTGTCTACTGAGACACAGCCTGTTGTGTATGCAAATATATGTAATTTCATACAAATTAAAACAAACACACAGCGTCAGATACTGTAGAGCTCACTGGCTGAATCCTTTGGCTCTTCCACAGCCAAGCCTCCTGGCCGAGACGACACTGTCCAGACCAACTTCCTGCCTCACAAGAGTTTCCCTGAGAAGTCTCCAGTTAACGGCACAAGTGAACATCCTCCAAAAACAGCTCCACCAGCAACCAGCTACAACCGCTACACACCCAAGCCCTACACAACGTCTGCCAAGCCTTTTGCTCGCATGTTTGACAGTCCTAAATTCAACCACAACCTTCTGCCCAATGACAAGCCGGATACTGCTCCAAAGGTAAGCAGCAGCCGCTGAAGAGCAGCGCTCTAAAGAAGGTCAAAAAAGTAAGTAGTAAATAGATGACATAATTTAATTGTAGCTCTCAGATTTGGTACCAAGTCAAAAATATAGGCTACACTTTTCTGTAATTCTTGGTATATTCAATCTCATACTGACCTCACTGTTCACTTCACTCACTTTTACAGTTGGTTTAAAGCATTTCACTGTGTTGATTTCACTTTTTAAAAATTCTTCTGTGCCTATAATTCTGTCACAGTTGGTAATTCCATGTTACTAAGAATAGATTAGTCTAAAATAATGTTACCAGGATCCCCTGAGATCCTTAAACAGTCTTAAAAGACACTAAAGTCATTGATGTAAAATAAGGTATTAATTGGTATTAAAATGTCTGAAATCAATCTTTAAAAAGTCACAAGTCATGATCGTGATGGTTCACATGGGGACTAAAAAACATCCTAAGCAGAGCAGAGAGTGGTTGTCCTTGCTCTGTTTCCTCCTCTGACTGTCTCTTGAATAAGACATCCAGATCCATGCAAATATCAAACATATTTTATAGTGAAAATGCTTAGTTCTCACTAACAAGCTGTTCAGTTTTTTGATTGATTGTAGGTGGTTACATAAATAACTGCAGCTCCCAGCTCTTAAGCAAAGTCTCACTGCTGCTGTCTTTACCTACAGTTTAACACTTTACCCTCTTGTATTTGGAACAGGGCCGGAGCTCCAGCCCAGTGAAGCCTCAGATTCCCCCGCAGCCCCAAAACGCAGACCATGACAGTGGCCTGGACACTTTCACGCGCACTATGGACCACCGCTCTAAACACCAGCACAACAACATCAACGCTGTGCCCAAGGCCATCCCTGTCAGGTAACAAACTCGGCCTGACTACAAACTAAATGTAAAGTTCTCTGCTGAATATGAGAGTGTGAAAGTAAAGGTGTCTGTCCTTTCAGCCCCAGTGCCCTGGATGATGATGAGGATGAAGATGAGGGCCACACTGTGGTTGCAACAGCTCGAGGTATCTTCAACAGTAACGGCGGCGTCCTGAGCTCCATCGAGACAGGTGTCAGCATAATTATCCCACAGGGTGCCATCCCTGAAGGTGTGGAGCAGGAGATCTACTTCAAGGTCTGCAGAGACAACAGCATCCTGCCGCCACTCGACAAGGAGAAAGGTAAAGGGGAAGAAGAGGCATGGGGGGGCTTTGAGTCACATCTAACTTCAGGGCTCTCAAAAGGAGCTTTAAGTGATTGAATTTGTTTATGTTTAAGTCCTTAAATATGAAAAGTTGAGCTTGAATAAGTACTTGAAAGTGTTTGAATTTACCTCTTAGTGTCTGTATGAACCCTCTAAACTATGGGATGCTTTATGAAGCCAGACTGTTAGAGTATAATTGTGCATGTTGTCCTCTTGGGAGATGTGCTGGATCTAAAGTAGGATTGTTTCCACCGTATTCCCAGTGAAACAAAGCCTACCAGCACTGTCGGGTAAAAATTGCATTCAGGACCAGCCTGTGTGTGTTTATTTATAATCGTCCTGAATTCTGTGTTTGTGTTTACAGGAGAGACTCTGCTCAGCCCTCTGGTGATGTGTGGACCTCACGGCCTCAAGTTTTTGAAGCCTGTGGAGCTGCGCTTACCTCACTGTGCGTCTATGACCCCTGATGGTTGGTCTTTTGCTCTAAAATCCTCCGACTCCTCGTCGGGTATGCTGTGCTCTCTCTGTTCTTCCGGGGTCGTTTGGGCTGGCTGTGTGACAATTTGAGGGTTGTGGGTCACTGTTTAATTATAATTATTATTATTGTTTGTAGCTTTTACCCCTGGTTTTGATTCTCTTCATTAGAAATCAATTGAGAAGAAACATTGAACAACATATTTTGGTCACTTTCACCATGTCTGAGAATCAATCTAGGGGCAAACCCTCTTTATATATACATATATATATAATTTATGGCTTTGGTTGATTCATTTTCATCATTTAGTTCACTCACCCACTCAATCTCTCATTGGCTGTATCACTGGTTTTCTGTATTTGGTGTTAAGATCAAAGTCTCTCCTCATGCTGAAATTGCAGTATTTCTCCTTTGGTTTTCACCTCTTGAGTCATTTTAACAAGCTTATCTTCTTTCATTTAACATTCACGCATCAAACACTTGGCTGTGTAACAATTTAATTTCATCAGGTAGAGGTATAATGCATGCTGCTCTGCCCTGAGTGATTTTTCTCACATAGCCACCCAAATCCTGACCTGAAGAACAGTTTGTAAAGATCTCTGCAGAAATTGGGACACTGTCAGACCCAATAATGCCTGTCTTTATCCTGCAAAAAACAAAGACACCTTGTTACCATGTTGAAATATAGCTGTCTAAATTTAGCTTCCATCTTCTTTAGTGTTCTTCTTTTTCGAGGTAGCTTTCTGGTGGCAAGAAAATGAATTTTCCTGCTAATTTGTTTTTCAGACTGGCTCCAGTTTGTTTACTAAAAAGAGTGGTTGTGAAATTGGATCTGGGGAAAAAACAGGGAAATAGAAGTAATCAAACAGATAAATAATTCACAGCTCTCAGATGTTGCGGGCGATGATTCAGGCAAATCCCTTCAGATAATTGAAACTCCATCTCAGTAAACGGTTACTTTACTGACCTAACTCGCAAAACTCTGAGATAACTCAATTCTGATATCTGATTTTGAGACGTAACTGGGCCTGATTAACAACCTTATAAAGACGTTCCTGTGAAAGTCAAAGTGAAACCACGACACAGAGTACTGTTTGTGAAGTCCATATTTATGTTTACCATTTAAAGTGATCTGCAATGTATAAATTAGAACAAAAATGAGATAGAGGGAGAAAGTTGCACAGACCGTGTTAATGGAAATCAAAACCAAGATAGGTCATCAATTAGTCTGTCAAGCTCGTGGAGAAGTTTAAGCTGAGAAAGTTAAAAAAAAAAAAAACAGAAGAAAGTATCTAATTCCTCCTTTCCCTTTTCTTAACACTGTCCCTCTCACATCTCACGTCTTCAAAAACAGTGGTAATTTTGGCAGTGGTCAGGATTAGCTGTTAATTAGCCTCATTTTAAGGATGAGACTTGAAGGGCTGAATGAGATGTGAGCTCACTCCGTTGTCCTGCTGAATTGTGGGAGGATTATCGGGCTGCCTCGTAATCCTCTTATTGTAAAGCAAGGCCACTCTCTGGCCTCCTGTCCCTCCTCTGGTTTTCTTCTCACTTTGCTTCCCTGCTTCTCCTTTTTCCCGCCTATAAAACTCTGTATCTTACCGCTGCTTTTCCACGTATACTGTGTTATTCTGCAGATCATTGTGTTAACTTACAGGCTGAAACCAGAACCGCTGTGATACAGTTAAACTCTTTAAAGGAAATACTTCTCTTTTAATGTACAACAGACTGAAATGAAAGCACTAACATGATGGACGCTGACACCAGATTGCGCAATATATCATCTTTCTGGCATTCTTCAGGGCTTGACCACCGATAATATTTATAGTTTAGTAATACCATTCAAGCTAAACTCTGCCAAGAAGGCACGAAATGAAACATTAATCTTTAAAACTTGAAATAAAGTGTCTGAGTTTTGTGGCTTTCCCCTCCTCTGCCTTTCATTTTGCGTACCTAACCAGAAGATGCTCCTCGGGTCATTATATCTCCTCCATGTCACCCAGAATTGAGCATAAGATTGACAGTTTAGGGACCGCCGGTCGATGTCAATGAAGAGGCTGTATTTATAGTGAGTGTGTACTGTATCGATGGACCTCTGCCGAGCTGGCTCCGTTTACTCTGATTGATTACTGGAACTTTCCTCTTGGCACAGACCTGTATGTTTATAATTGCAATTACACTCAGACCTCACAGTGACTGAGGTTTAATTTGCAGCCGGCAAGAGGCTTGGGACGTTCAATAAAAATATTAAATTGCTTTAGCTCGCTTTTATAGGCCACAAAACCACGTGATATTACTTAACATGGCTCAAAGACAATAGATACAATCATGCTCTACTGCAGTCTGTGCTGTTTTAAAAATGAGACTAGTAGTTCATGAGTTCATTGCTCAATAGATTTTGTGGTGTGAAGAGGAGTCAGCAAGAGTATAGTGCTTATCAAAATGCCTCAGGCATATTAGATACTGCCTCTACATGTATACAGATATTTCTGAAAACTCAAAGCCCTCCGTTTTAAAGGTTCAGTGTGTAGGATCGAGGGGGATATACTGGCAGAGATGGAATATAATAAGTATGCTTTCTTGTGTGTATAATCACCATGAGAATCAGTGTGTTTTTGTTAGCTTCCTGTAGAATGAGATATTTATATTTATGTAGGAAGCAGGTCCCCGTCCACAGACTCCGCCATGTTGCACCACCACGTTTCTTCCGTAGCTCAGAACAATTTTTTAAAGCCATTTTCATTTTTCACATCACCCACTGTAGTTAGCAGCCCCTTCACGACAAGATTTTTAAACATAAAGCTGTTGTATTCAGTGTTTTTACCAGTTTTAATCACCTGGTCCATTTGTTTTGTAGAGGAAGAGAACACTGCGGATTATTCAGCTCCCAGGAAAACCCTCCTGAACAATGAACACTTGAGGAATTCTAAATGGAAGAAGTTTCAGCTGGTTGCAATCTGCAACCGTCGCTGCTAGATGTCACTAAACCCCCCCTAAATTTTACACACTGCTCCTTTAAAAAAGAAATTCTGTTCACACAACATTTGTTATTCAAAATATCTCCATCCACTAGAACGCAAAAACCATTCCTAACGCTCGCCAGTATTAGCGGTCTACTGCTGTCTCCTCTCGCCACAAAGGTAGTAAAGACAACAGGCTAATGTTAACTTATTCAAAACACCCACTGTTGATCCTCCTTCTTTAGAAGAATGAAGGAGCTCACTCAGTTTTCCTTCTTCTCCTCATCGACAACAAGCCAACTCCGGCAAATGTCCCACCTGGGCCTGATTCAAAGCCGTTATTTCTGGTGAACTTTTAATTGTGGACGCTGAGGTAGACCAAATAACATGAGGCGCAGCCGACACCTCTGTGTAAAGTAGTTAATAGACCAAGCAGTGCTAACAATATGTAAACAAGTAACGTAAATGGTGTAGTCTGACGTTTTTATCTGAAGTAAGCTCATTACACGCAGCAACAATGGATCTACGCGAATGGGGGAAATGACTATATAAGATAACTCTCTGTTTAAAAGCCGACACACAGCAGACCGACATCAAAGAACTAGTGCCGACAAAGACCGACCATTGCATCGGCTCTTGCCGCCTACGCCTCAGTCAAGACTTGGCACCTGAACACACCGCAAAGACTACAGCCACTGGCCAACTAGCACATATGTTCTGCACCTGTGTGAGAGGACATCATTTTCATACCAGCAGGTGGCTGTATTCTGTATTCGTCATTAAAAAAGGGAAGGCCGACAGGACGGATTCAAGACGCTAGTCAGCCAGTGAGCACATTAACAACACAAGCCAGTGTTGAAAGAAAAAAGGATGTTAACGGTGTGCTAGCGAACAATAACAAACAATTATGAACCATTTATGCTAAAGATGCTAAAATAATCTTAATATCCTAATGTAACATGTCTTGACTATACTTGTTTGTTAACTTCCCTTACGTCTGTTTCTCTTCTCGTGCACGGAGCTAAAATGCTAATCAGAGTGTCTCCATCGCCAACTCAACATGCTGAATCGGCTGGAAAAAAAACTAGGGCAACAGACACTCACCAACAACCCGACTTTGACCATCACCTTTTTGTATCAGGACAATAACAGACACAGAAACAGCCTTAGAAGGCATTTTAAAAAACCTCAGTTTTAGTGACATAAAAAGCCATTTGTAGACGAGAGGCTAAAACGTAGAGGAAATTATCCGTTTAAAAACATCTGTATACGTGTAGACAGGCCCTTGACAGCTTGAATTTCACATAAAAAAAAGCATCTGTTATGACTCACTATCCCCCCATCTGTCTCTTTCCGCAGGTGACCCAAAAAGCTGGCAGAACAAGTCTCTCCCCGGAGACCCCAACTACCTGGTGGGAGCCAACTGTGTGTCGGTGCTCATTGACCACTTTTAAGGACGGACCCGCAGGTGTGATGTTACTGAATGTGGAACCGTGGGGGATCAAATGAAGAAGATGGACACACACAAACACATACATGCACACACACATACACACACACACACCGATGGATGCACTCCAGAAACACACTCACACACACGACATAATGGAGTATGAAGGATATCCAGTCAGTGCTGTTTACTGCACCCATGGATGAAGGCGAGACACTGATGATCGTTACAAGCTCTTCTTTAAACTTTTCTCCCCAATTTGAAGTTGTGATGTGAAATGAAACCATGGATGCATGCCCCATGCCACTGAGGATTGATACTTTATATAAGGCAATGTTTAATGTAATTATTTACATGAATATAGATGGATGGATGGATGGATGGCTTTTGAGGCAGCGTACATGCTTCAAAGATCTGTGTTGGTGTATTTATGCTATATATGCATACAGTATATATAGTAGTATAGAGAAAATCTACTAAAATTTTACTCGTGAGTTAAATTACAAGTCAACAAATAGTTATTTTTCAGTTCAAATGACTGAATACAAACATGTATCTCCATATTTTTTCCACACTGAGGGGATTTTAATGAAGGTTTGAGACAGATAGAGGTAAGAGTGAAGCATTGAAGGTGACAAGTATCTGTTGAAGGAGTCGGCAAAACACGAGCTGGATCTGAACCCAAGCAGCACACACTTTTCAGAGACGTTCTTCCTCCACTCCTTCCTTTATTCTTCCTTTTTCCTACAGTGATATCTTGTAGCTTAATTTCTTACAGAGTACCACGTCTCTCCT
This sequence comes from Cephalopholis sonnerati, assembly GCA_019142605.1. Lineage (NCBI taxonomy): Eukaryota > Metazoa > Chordata > Actinopteri > Perciformes > Serranidae > Cephalopholis > Cephalopholis sonnerati. Next base: position 29,767,138 of record JAGQAX010000001.1, read on the forward strand.
TCCAGCCTGAGGGAGATCTATGCATGTTCTTTACTCAGGTCCAGTAGCCTCCTCAGTTCCTTCCTCACATCTGTTTCTCTCTCCTCTCCTTCTTCTCGCTCTCTCTTCCTCTCTCTGTGCACTCTTGCACTCACACACAAATAAGCAGTGATGCCTTATCTGCAGATTATTCACTTTTCATTAAGAGAAACAAAATAAGTTATGATAAATTATGGTATAATGTCATTTGTTTTGCCATTTTTTGTGAACCCACTGTATAAATGAACTTGGGTTTAGCACACAATAACAGTTTATAAAGGATAACAAAGGTATGCTCTTCTTTTATCTGCTATGCATTACTTAAAGAAGAAAAAAAAACAGAAAAGAAGTGGCTGTAAATAAAGCTAGCATATTGCCTTGTTTCTTTTGTTTGTAAATGAACTTTTTGTATGTCTTTCTTTTTTGTATAAAACTTAGAGAAAACATGTTTTAAAAAGTGGAAGAAAGTGAACGTGGTTATCTTTATATTCTGGATATACCCTCGAGCCTTGGAACTTGTAACCTAACGATAATACATCACATCTTTTCTACCAGTATATTCACACTATGTTAGGGTCACACACAAAAAAATAAACGGTCTTTTCGTGGCTCTCTAAGGATCAGGAAAGTGCTTGGGCTAAAATACATTTAAAACATGTTCCTTTAAAAAAGGGTGTGCTCTCAAAGTGTCCCCCTCACTGATTTGTGATACTGGATGCTGTATTGTGTGCCCTTAAATGTATTTTTGTACTAATAGACGATATATGATGTATGGCACACCAGTACCATTTTATTTTTAGATATAACACGGCTTTAATTGGATATTAGCTCTTCACGTGTGGCTGACTTTTTTTCTCCTCTGCAACACAATTTTAAGTATACCACTGTATTAATAAATAAAATCATTTTTAAAGTAAACAGAGTGTGTGAGGAAGGTTTTTTTTCCATGTAAAGTCAACTGTGTTTTGTCTTTTTCTAAAATAAGGAGCTGTGGCTGTGATCGCTGATTTCTTTACTTTTCACCTGCTGATCACAACTTCTCTTTGACTTTATACTCTTATCTATCTATCTATCAATCTATCTTTGAATCTATCTACCGATCCACCTATGAATCTATCTACCGATTTATGAATCTATCTATCGATCTATCTATGAATCTATCTAACGATCTGTCTATCTATCTATCTGTCAATCAATCTATCTAAATCTATCAATCGATCTATCTATGAATCTACCTATCTATCAACCGAACTTTCTTTCTTTCTTTCTATCTATCTAACAATCGATCTATCTATGAATCTATCTAAAGATCTATCTATCTATCTAACAATCGATCTATCTATGAATCTATCTACCGATCTATTTATGAATCTATCTAAAGATCTATCTATCTATCTAACAATCGATCTATCTATGAATCTAACAATCGATCTATCTATCTATGAATCTATCTAACGATCTCTCTATGAGTCTATCTAACGATCTATCTATCAATCTATCTATGAATCTACCCATCAACCGAACTTTCTATCTATCTATCTATGAATCGATCTCTCTCTCTCTATCTATACCGATCTATCTATCTGTCTATGAATCTATCTATCTTTACCAGAGCCACCTTAAACTGCTTGTTTTGTCCCCAAAGTACAAAGATATTAAGTTTAACACAGGGTTCCCATTGGTCCTTGAAAGTCTGTCAGTTTGAGGGGAAAAATAAAGGCCTTGACAGTTTTTTGAATGAAAACATGGATCACTAATAGTTCTTTGAATGTCTGTTTCTTTGCAGATTTCACTCCTTTAACATATATATATTTTATTTAACATTGGTAAATAATAAGTCACTGTTGTCTGTGAGCTTCTGTAAAGCCTGCTAGTTTCCATAAAAAATCTCCATGTTGTAATTTATTAACCCTGAGCTGTGTCCCAAACTGTGCCATGCTGGGTCCTTGAATTCGAGGGAAATGGGCTCAGAGAGTCCTTGAAACAGCCTTGAATTTGTTTTTCAAGAAGGTGTGGGAACCCTGACAAAGAAAAAGGCTAATTCTCAAAATGAGGAGCTTAACTCTGAATTTTGGGGCATTTTGTTTGAAAACAACGATAATAAAAATGAATGCTGATTATTTTTTGTCATTTAGTCAAACAGTGAATTGGATGTGTATTTTAGCTTTATGAAATGGGCAGATTATGAGACAATGAGTCCTTGGGCACAGATATGCAGAAGGCCCCAAAGGTGATTTTTTGTCTCTTTGTGGTTAGTATGCATCTTTTAGTTTTTTTAGTTTGTAGTTGTTTTTTTTATTTAGTTTAGTTTATATAGAAGGGACAGTGCAGATTAATAGGTACACATAGTACAAAAATCCTGGAATCTGTAGTACCTTGGCCCAGATGTTACACAAGGCTACCTGAAATACAACAAAGCAAAAAATAAATACACAGATAAAATGAATAATTAGATAAAATAAAAACAAATCAAAATGAAAAAAAAGTGCATAAGGTTTAAAGACTTTTTTGAGCACATCAACAGGAACAGGACATGCAATTTAAAAACTTGAAAAGGACTCAATTTTGAAAAGCACTAGAGGCTGCTTAGTGTCTGGTCAATTTGTGTCTTTGTTGGTCATTTAGTGTCTTCTTAGTCATTTTGTGTTTGTTTTTTTTGGTCATTTTGTGTCTTACTGAGATACCTTTGTGTTTCTTTGGGGTACATATGTGTCTATTTTTTTTTATGTCTCTTGTGGTTGGTTTGTGTTGTTTTTGTTTTGTTTTTTGGGGAGGGGAGGGGGCCAATTTGTGTCTTACTGAAGTACCTTTGTGTCTCTTTGCAGTCAGTATGCATCTTTATGTTGTTTTGAGTCTCTGCGGTCATTTTGTGTCTTTGAGGGAATATTATATCTTTTTGGTTGTTTTGTGTCTCTGTAGTTTTTTAATGTCCCCTTGTGGTTGTTTTGCATGTCTTTGTGCTCATTTGGAGTCTCTTCCTAAAAATTCAGTGACGTTTAGCAGTAAAGGCCTAGGGTGGATTGATGGGTGGGGGTCGCTGACACTCTGGGCCCCTGAGCCTGTGCCAGTAATGCCCGTTCATTAATCCATCCATGTCTCTCAGTGTTATGTTTGGCTGTACATCATTTCATGATTGAACATCACAGCACCGTGGCTCTGGTGTCACAGCTAGATGGCGCAGTTGAGCTCTGAATGAGTGCTGCACAAGGTCAGAAACACAAAAGTCCTTCAGATGTGATTTTAATGTTTTTCAATATTTGTGTTGTACTGCTTTTAGTCCCTGCGGCCTGTGTGTGGTAAAAAGCATTTGATGAGGAGCAAGGAGCTAAATATGCCCCAGATAAGTGGCCTGTAATATTAATTTAAAATGCATTGTGTTTAAACTACAAGTAAAGGTTGCACAAATAAAGGAGCTGTGCAGGTTGTGGGGTATTAGAGGTTCTTCCTGACCCTAAAGATGATTAAAAAGAAAGAAAGAAGGAGCATCTGTTTCATTTCATTCTTACTCAAACCTCTGAATATATTTGAAATAAAACTTGCTGCTCACAGCTCGTGTCCACAAGTGATGGATCACAAGCCACAAAGGTCTGGAGCCACTGGGACATTGTATCATCACTAATTATATAACAATGTGCAGCCAGGCTGATTTCAAGGAGCTCTTTAGGCACAGTCCTCACCAGGTGTGTCGCATTCACTACCTGCAGCCTGCACACTGAAGGACAGATGATCCGGAGCCAGTGTTCAATGACAATGCAGTGGATGATGTCCTGATGCTGCGGCTGGAGCTGAGCTGAACCCGCACTCACTTTGTTTTATAAAAGGTAAAGCCACCTCAACTTAGAGCTCACATATCCTGGATCCTGGTGATGAAACTGTAACAACACTCAGACCGGAGCCTTTTTACGCAACACACACCGAGCACCCTCTCCTAAAAAATGATTTCTTGTTTGGCTAATCTGCCCATGGTGATCCACGTTTCCATGAAGCACTACATCACCAGCAGCCAGTAACAAATCACACGCAGGTTTTTTTCTCTGATGTTGCCTGATAGTAACGAGCCCACCTCCCCTCCTCCACTACATCGTAGTAAAACAGACACCGCGCAGCAGCTCGCCGCCATGAAGACGCGCAGAGTGGCACATCTCCAATACGCAGTGTGCATCTCCTGTCCTGGCTGTTAGATTTGCTGTCGTCTGTGAAAACCACGGCTGGTGCCTCACACCGAGGAAACGCTGCTCGCTCCAGACCTGCGGATATTTACACACCAGAAAAAAAAGAAAACCCGACTAATTCAGCGCCATTTCACCGTTTCTATCTGTTTAATCTTCAAGGAGTGCACCTTTGTGTTTCACACGCGTCTCACCCAGGGTTCATCTCTCGCTTTTTGAGTAGTTGGAGAGCCTGCAGAGGCGAACATGACAGCATGACAATGGTGCAAGGCTGCTTGACAGCAGGATGGTGCGTTTTTTTCCTTCTTTTTGCCTTTTTGCGTTTTGACTTTTGAGGAATGGGCTCTTTGCCGGAGCAGTCTGCGATAACTCCTGCGGTTTATTTTGTATATTTCGACTTGAAATTCTTCCTACTTTGCGTGTGTGTTATGGTAAACATCTGGTGCCTCGTCCAGTCCGCTCTGTTCTCACCTTTCTCCTCCCCTCCGCCGCAGCGCATCTCTAATTGGAGCGAGTATCTTAATTGATGGAGATCATCCACACCGGACACTGACCTCCAGTTACACCGTTTACCAGCTCAGCTGCAGGCGGAAACACAACGACTCTGCTCTCTGTGGATGTTTTTGTCCTTTACTGGTACTGCTGTGCTTGTCGTACCCTTCAGTGACAATGCCGGTGAACGCGCTGCCCCGCGGCGGCAGCAGCGGCATCGGCGGCCCGGGGTCCCTGAGCCCCGCGTCGCTGTCCCGCAGCCTGTCCCGGCTAAGGGAGTACAGGACCCGGACGAGGATCATGCTGGCTTTGGGGGTCTCTCAGATGGTCCTGGGGAGTCTCATCCTGGCCGTCAGCTTCGCAGCTCTGGCTCTGACCACATCACCAAGAGTCCGGCACTCGTGTCCCTTCTGGGCAGGTTTCTCTGTGAGTAACACAACACAATGCTGGGTTTATTTGGTTGCATGAATCAAGCATGATGTAAGTTTTCATCTCGCCTTTTCCTAAGAAAAAGCATGATGCTATTGAGACACTAACAGCATGCCAATATTTGCTTTTGTTTCATGTAGTGTCCATAAAATAAGGATATGTGTCACATGTCCCTACACTGGTCTCACTGCCTACTGGTTATGACACAGGACACCATAAATGATCATTGCAGACTCAGTGTTTCAGGAATATTTTAACTTGATTTAGTGATTTCAAAGAGAGCCACTTCTTTAGTCTTCATGTAGAGAGCTGACCTGATGTGTGTGTGCCATCGCCAGGGAAAAAATAAATTAGTTTTTTTGAATGAATTTGGAGCAAGTCTTAAGCAATTAGTTGTAAGGATGCAGAGCCTCTGATCACACACACACACACACACACACACACACACACACACACACACACACACACACACACACAGATACACACATGCACAGATACAGTCAAGGAGGATGATATTTTAAGTGCTATACAGTGCTCCCTCCTCCTCCTCCGTGTACAGTGGGATATGTTTGAGATGTTGTGTTTTTCCTTCTTCATGTGAAATTTTCATGGAGGTTTCCGTAAATATTTATGAATGCACACTTCCCTGATTTCCTGCCAGCGACCCGGAGCAGGGCTGCTCCATTAATTATAGAGGCAGCGGGGCAGAGTGCAGGGGTAAGGGGAGGTCTGTGGCACAAGGGCCATCTGTGTTTGTGTGTGCCTGTACATCTATCTTTGCAAGAACCGATTTGAGGACGTTTTTGGAAAGTCTGTGGGTCCTTATTGTCGGACAGATCTTCAGAGGCCTGTTTCAGGTCAGATTTAGGGTTAGCGTAAGAAGCATTGCATCGGTGAGGGTGCTCACAAGTATAGCAGCACGGGGCTGCAATATAAAGAGTCAATGGATAGATGTTCATGTATGAGAGAGAGAAATGAGGGGGAGAGAGCGAACATGTGTTGCTGCGTGTATGTGTGGGAGTGTATAGTTACAGGAGAGGAACCACAGGGGTCAGAGAGCAAAGGTCAGTGCACATTCTTCATCGGTGCCTCGGGGCTGATTTGAGGTCTGGCAGCCTGTTGTGCTGCATCTTACCTCCTGTTGTCTTTGTTCACCTAAACCTGATGCACCTTTGTGCCCTTAGTTAGGTTATTTATTGCGTCGTGCACAAGTTCCTCGCCCACAGGCTTATAAAACACAATAACATCACTGCAACTATATCTTACAGAAATACACGCACATTAATTTGTGTGATATCTGATGAATTGGATTATTGGAACACAAACAAGGTTGGTTGTCTTCAGTGGTTCCCAACTGGCAGGTCGCGGCCCAAAAGTTGGTCACAGGCCCAATCTGAATGGACTGCAAGTGACTCGCAAACGTGTCGATTGTGTGAAAACCCCCCCTTTATTTTTAAATACAGTGAATTTCCAGCACTGAGCTTTTATTTTGAAGTGCTGTTTCCTGCTATAGAGTGACTGAATAATGGACAGCTACTTAACAGAGAGAGCAAACTAGCTCAGCGACATGGCCAAACACAAGTATGACGCTGAGTGTATTAACCTATGACAAGTAAAGTTACGTAGGCTAGGTTTAGGAAATGAAAAAAGGTGACAACGGACCTTAAAATAACTCAAAGTTCACTTCGTTTCACATGGTTCCAAACACAGATCTCGTGGGGGAAAGTCCTTCGTTTTGTGACACATCCACTGCCCCAACCTTCGTCTTTACTGGCTGCAACCACGTGATAAGTACGGTAATCATGTGGTTGCAGCCTTCCCAAATCTGTGGCTTATACACAAGTTACTGGTTCATGATTACATGGGACTTACATGAATTTTGTTGCATTATTTGTCATAGGTAAACGTACGAATAGTGCATGAGAACAGCCTGCTGACACGTACTGCTACATTGCAAACAGAGAAAAATGAAAAATGTTTCCTTCTTAAACACATCTCCAGTTTTGTAGAAAACTCATCAGAGATGAAGTATGTTTTACTAAAAAGCATAGTGCTTAAATTTTAATTTTATGAGCAATAAAACATGAAATGAACTTCATCTTCAGCCTCATTTAAATCTCATAACAAACAAAGTGTTTTATCTTCAGGGAGACCATTAACCTGCCTGTTGTTACAGCTGATGGTGATGCTCATAACTCTACACAAACAGATCCCTGACTTAAACTCTTTGTTAAATTCTGCTTCACATAAAACTGTTGTTTTTCATAAGACAATATGTTTTTACTTAAGGCTTGTACCAAACCCCAACAGACACTGTAAGATAGGAAATAAATGAATCCCAAGTTTCACCTCCCTGATGAGGCGGTGTCAGTACAAAATGTCCCAGTTAGTGATATGTAGAAGTTGGTTGAGATGAATTCTTATCGTGAGGCACTTCAGGGGAAGACTGAGTGAGGCAAAGGTAATATAAGGTTTAGTACTGTAACTTAAAGTGAGTCACTGAGGACAAATAAGTGAAGACGAGGACCACACTCTAATTTAAAGGTCCAGTGTGTAGGATTAGGGGACATATTGGTAGAAATAGAACATAATGTTATAAGTATGTTTTCTTTAGTCCATGATTACCTGAAAATAAAAGTCGTTGTTCTTAGTACCTTAGCATGAGCCGTTTATATCTACATAGGAAGCAGGACCTCATCTACAGAGATCGTCATGTTGCACTGCCATGTTTCTACAGTAGCCCAGAGAGGACAAACCAAACACTTGCTGTAGATAGGGCCATTCACGTTTCCGTGTCAGTGACCATAGTTAGCAGTCCTACCCTGATAAGCAGTGTTCAAAAAACACTGTTTATTCAGTGTTTTTATTGGTTTAAATCACCAGGGGTCTCATTTAGAAACATTGTGTACACACACCAAACGAGGCCTGAAGGAGGCGTACGCCACCTCCCACGCAAAAGTTGTGATCTGTAAAAACAAACTTGATGGGGGAAGCTTTGACCCATGCTTATGAACATTTTGGAGACAGGAAATTGGCAGCGCAGATGGTGAGGTGATAGCCTGGTTGCAGAATTTCTTTAATTTTTTTGGGTGCACGCCATTTTCAGCTTTTGTCTGTACGTGCATTTTTAGTATGGATCCTATGCATTGTTTTATAAATGAGACCCCTGGTCTGTTTGTTTTGGGGAAGAAGAGACCTCTTAAGATATTTTGGCTCCCGGCTAAAACATCCTGAATGTCTGGATCAGAAAAAAATGGAAAAACATCAGCATGTGCTGGGCTAGCAGCCTTTCCCTAACATGCCAAACACCATCAGAGACACGCTGATTTATAATATGAAAATGCTTATTGAGTGATTTTACCGATTCAAATCAACTGGTCGTTTTGTTTTGAAGAGGAAGAGACCTCTGTGGATAATTCAGCTCCAGGTAAAAACCTCCTGAACAATAAACGCAGAAGGAGTTCTAACCAGGAGAAGTCTCAGCTGGTTGCAGTCTGCTAGATGCCACTACATCTCCCTAAATCTTACACAATTAACCTTTAAGTTTTTAATATTGCCACACAGGCTTTTCAAGCACAACGCCCTTCTTCAGCATGTTTTCTAGCAGTGTCACAAACAATATACATAGTTGGGGTTAATTATAGCTGACCGCAGCCAGCACAATCAGAACAGTGAAAACAAATAGCCCGCAGAAAGACCCATCAGCCTCAGCGGTGCCAAGAGCCAGATAATGTGGCTGAGATCAGCCTCTCTGTATCTGGAGACACCGGTGCTGCAAGTGATTTCAAGCAGTCAGACAGTGGGAGTTACTCTTTAAGTTGAAAGCTCTAAACTGATGAAAACACTGAGTTTAAAATCTTATGTAAAAACGTGGGCTAGAAAAAGATGTTCTCAGCACTCATTTCATTTGATCTTAAACATCAAGTCCTAATAGCAGCAGCTGCTGTTATTGGGAAGTGTAAGTGTATTTTGTCTGGGTAAATAAGACAGATCAACAGCATCTCAATTAGGTGTTATGGGATGCTTTTTGCAGCTCTTCTCTTTGATTTAGTCTAATAAGACGAGTGTATTTGCATACAAAAGCTTGTCTTATGTGGCTTTAAGACGTGACAGAGCTAATCTATTTGATTATTTTAGTGAAAGAAAGAGCTCTTTCTCTCTGACTCTGTGTGTGTGTGAGTGTGGTTCATAAGGAGGACGTTATCTTGAGTATCTGTTAGAGATGCTTTGGTGCAGTGTGTCCATTTTCAAGTGTCCCCGTCACCAGGAGGAAACAAGCTCCTCGACAACCTGATTCTTTTCGTATGTAAATGTAGTTTAGCGTTGAACCATGACGCCTTTTTGTTGAGCTTCCTGCCATATTGGTGAACTGAGCTAATGAGGGAAGCGACAACAAATCCGACAAATCCTCAACCTATCTGCACTTGTGTGTGTGTGTATACGTGTGTGTGTGTTTGTGTACTGTGTAGGTGTGTGTGTGGTCACTGTGGGACGTCATTAAGGTTCTCTGTGTGATGACTGGCATTGTGGGATTTCATCACGGTCACAGCAAGAGAAGGCGTAATCTTTACTTCCTACACAGAGCAATCACTGTAGAGCCCACACACATGCACACACACACACACACACACACACACACACACACACACACACACACACACACACACACACACACACACACACACATGCATGCACATATCTCACCTCAGTGTTGTGCATATCTGTGTCTCCCTCATTCTGTTATTCCACACTCTGGACAAAAACGTGTGTTACAGCTTTGACGTTAAGAGTTGTGTGTTTGACAGCATAATATCTTTCTCTCTCTCGCACACACACTCACACATACACACACACACACACACACACACACACACTTGCCTGGCCAACAGAGACTAATCCTACAAATATCTTGCTCTTTCTTGCACCCAACCCTGGGCCTGTAATCATCCCACACCCCTGATGTAACTCAGCTCGGCAGACAAGCAGCCAGCCGCAGTCACTTCCTGTTGATCTCATCGCTGGTGACAAAAAATGACGCAGAGCTCAAACATCGAGAGGTGCAGACTCCGAGGCTGCAGAGGCCCTCCATGCAGTCGTCTCCGCTCTGCTTCGTTCGGCAACACCACCAGCAGGTTTACCTGTTGGCGGTGAATCACGCCGCCCTGCCGGGTTTGGCCAATAAATGAGGCGACGTGGCCGAGCCAGCCAGAGGGCCTCTGCAGCTGTCAGCAGCTGACATGCAGAACAAATTACCGCTCACCTCGCATCTCCACGAATTAAAGCTCGGAGCTGATCCAAGTGTTCAAACACACATACATGGATACACAAACCGCCTCTCTCTTCCCTTTCTCATTTCCTGTCACGGAGAATAAAGACACTTTAGACAAAATATGTGAATATGTAAATCCATCAGAAAGAGTTACTGCAGGCATCATTTACAAATTCACATTAGATTTTGATGCTTTCTGTCTCTTTCTCTCTGTACCACTCTCCTCTCCTCTCCTCTCCTCTCCTCTCCTGAGAAGGATTTACTGCTCTTCTTTTTCCCTCCCCCGCCCGCCTGGTTGCGCGGAAGAAGATGAATGTTGATTTTGTGTACAGCCGCTCTAAAAGTAACACTCCAACATCCCAAATCTACAGACTGCGCCGTAACAAAGATGGCTTAAGATGGTATTCTTGGTATTTGTTGTGAGGCAGCTCTCTCTGCCACATTTCCAGCTCCAACCGTCAGCAAATTCTGCACTAATCTGCCCGAGTGCGTGTTTGAGTTTGAATAGAAGGCTTCAAAGTGTTTTGTAGGGGGTTGTTGTGTTGTGGGGGCATATTGGGAGGCTCTGAGTGTCTTTGTTGGCGTGTTTGTGTGTATGCTGAAGGGGGTCAAAGGTCCACGTTGGAGTGAAGTTAACAACAGCTTAATTTTTAGCAACAACTGAGGGATGGTGATGTCGGTCTGTTGGTTAGTCGAGTCTTTACTTTGCTCCAGACCAAAATATTTCAACAACCACTGGATGGATTTTTATTACCATGAAATGTTGTACAAAAATGAATGTTCCCCAGAGGATGAATGCTACTGACTCCTGTTCCAGGTGCCAGAGATTTCCTTTATCCTGTGAAACATCTCAACATCTGCTGGGTGAACTGACACAAGGTTTTGTACATTTACTGTTCCCCAACGATGTTTAGTTTTGGTTTATGAGAAAGTACTTGCAAAACTAATCATCAACTGTACTTTGTGTTCACTCTGAATTAGTGTAACTAAGATGGTGGACATTACAATAAAGATGGTAAACATTGCCACTGTGAGCATTCAGGCGGTTATATCCATGTCTGAAAAGTGAAGCCAATGTGATAGCGCCTTAAATCTACCATCTCTCTATGAATGAGACAGCAGGGAGCAACTCCACTGGTTGCAAAAATAAGTCTGATTGTATAAAAGTCTCTGAGAAAATGACCCTTCCTGTCACTCAATTTATTACCTCAGTAAACATTTTCCTAATGAGTTTATGGCCTCAATTGCTACTTCTTCAAAGTCTTCTTCAATACAGCATGAAGTTAATTTTGTAAGTTATGGTCCGAGTTAGTGTAAAATAGATGATAAAGCAGGGTAAGCTTCACTGCAGTCATACTCAGCTTGTGGCGTTTGGGTCAAATCTGGCCTGCAATGAAGTGCAAGCTCCATTCTACCCTCACTTGTGAACAAGACCCGAGATGCTTAAACTCTCTCACTTGAGGCAGTAACTCTCTCCCAATCCGGAGAGGGCAATCCAGAACCATGGCCTTGGATTTGAAGGTGCTGGTTCTTATCCTGACCGCTTCACACTTGACTGCAAACCACCTCAGTACATGCTTGAGGTGATAGTGTGGTGAAGCTAACAGAGCCACATCATCTGCAAAAGGCAGAGATGCAGTTCTAAGGTCACCAAACCGGACCCCTTCTTCCCCCCATCTGTGCCTTCAGATCTCAGTCTTGTTTACAAGTGAGGGTAGAATGGAGCGAGAGATGGATTGGCAGTTTGGTGCGGTGTCTGCAGTGATGCGGGCGCAGTGCCAGACCATTGTGGTGCAGACAGAGCCGAGCCGGAAGGCAAAGCTTTTGATTTGCTGGTCCATCTACGTCCCAATCCTCACCCATGGTCATGAGCTCTGGGTAATGTGCGAAAGAATGAGGTTGAAATGAGTTTTCTCTGTGAGGGTGGTCGGGCTCAGGTGAGGAGCACAGACATCCAGAGAGAGCTCGGAGTAGTGCCGCTGCTCCTTCATATTGAAAAGGGTGAGTTGAGGTGGTTTGGGCATCTGATCAGGATGCCTCCTGGGCGCCTGCCGCTGGAGGTGTTCAGCGCACGTCCCACTGGTAGGAGGCTCCGGGGCAGACCCAAAACACCCTGGAGGGATTACATATCTCATCTGACCTGGGAACACCTTGGGGTCCACCAGGAGGAGCTGGAAAGCGTTGCTGGGGAGAGGGATGTTCGGAATGCTTTGCTAGGCCTGCTGCCCCCACGACCTCGGATAAGCAGCTGAAAATGGATGGATGTGATTGTCTTAGCATGCTTTCGTTAGCATTTGCTCAAAGCACTGCTGTGCCTACGTACATGGCTGTAGGCACCTGTTTTTGGGGCTTGAAGTTTGGCTGTCAGTTATAAAAACAGAATCAGGTTTTCTCACTGACCTTGTGTGTTTTGTGTTGTCTTGAGATCGCAAGGCCAGGAAAATAAAATGTTGTGGTACCAGGCCTCTCGTAGGAAATTATAAAGTCTTGTCTGATCTGGTTGTTGCAGGAAAATCTTGTTTGCAGTATTCCATGTTTAGATGTTGCACCTTTTTGTCTTGAGTGGTCTCAGTGAGGAATAGAGAGCAGCAGTTCTGCTAGTAGACGAAATGTTTAATTTGATTGTTTAGTTGCTGGGTTCTGCTTTTTCTGCAGCAAGGGAGTGTGAATCATCATTAATTAACTGGCTTATTAGGCCTCGCTCGTATCCTGGCAACAGGTCTTAAGACACAAACACACAGACACACATGTGTACACTCACACATACTCATACTTCAAAGTGTAGTCTGCAGTGTTGGTTGAAAATCTTCATCATTTTGATGAGCAGACTCGAAGTGTTGAAAATGAATAAAGTAAATTGAGATGTGGTTGTTGTCAGGAATACTGAGACACTATTTATCATTTTTATTTTTTAGCTTTTGGTGTCAGACTCCAAACATCAAAGTGAACACAGAGAAGTGTTAAGATGCTTTCAATCAGTCGCTGTTCTCTGCCTTCAAAGTGAATATCAATACTTCCACCACAGTGTCAAACAAGTGGGAAGCTTTTCATAGGATTTTTTTTTTTTACGATTTAAAAAAAAAAAAGATTGATACGAGTCATAGTTTAAGGTCCAATGAAACTCCTAATAATGTTCTTTAGAGTTCATTTTCCTATTTTACTGTGTGTTTACTTGTTGAGTCACTGGGTTTGGATGCAGAGAACTGGGAAACTGAAACATGAATAAATAGATTCAGGAAGGTACAGTACAGGTAGTTTCACTGACAAGTTTTAGCACATGGCGATTAAAAGAGAAGCTGCCATAATTAACGATTTTATTATTCAGCATGTGTGTGTAAAAAGCTACTACATTTATTATTCAACACAGCTTTATTTAGGTGGAATATTTATTAGGATGCAGGAAGCCATTAAAGGATCAGTTCACCCAAAACTGTCACCTAATATTTGTTTAATACCTAGTCACGTAGATAGTAGTTTGGGTTTCATTTGCTTAATGTTTTGAGATTTATTCAAGATTCAAAGTGTTAATTGTCATATGGACAGTGAGGAAACACGTTTCCCTGTACAATTAGATTCTTCCTTGGCTGACTGCAATGAATGCCAGAAATATAAACTAAACTAAAAATATCAACTAAATCCACACTCAATTACAAATAAATAAAAAAGTAAAAAATATAGATAAAAAATATAAAACTGAGATTTGTGCCACACTCATTACATTTAATTTTATTGTCGAGGCTACAGCTAACCATTATTTTGATAATCTGTACATTGTTTTCTCAATTAATTGTTAATTAAATTGTCAGAAAATAGTGAAACAGTAATTCCCCAGAGCCCAAGGTGACGTCTACAAATGTTTTTTTTTGTCTAACCAACAGTCTGAAAATCCAAAGCTGTTTAGATGATCATGTATGACAAAGAAAAGTGTAATTTTTTTTACAGTTAAGAAGCATGAAACCAGGCAAATGTTTGGCATTTTTTGCTTAAAAAAATATTAAAATAATTATTCAATTATCAAAATAGCTGCCAGTTCATTACATGTCAAGTGACTAAACAATTAATCAACTAATCTTTAGGCCTGTTGCAATAACTGCTTTTGATGGACGACATATTGTCCCGGAAATAATTGTGACAAACAATATTATTGTCATTTTGGCTCGTTGCCAGCGGTTGGCAAGCTAATGGCAACCAGGACTATGATTCTTCTGCTCCAAAAGTGCAGCTGCAAGCTACCAGTAAACTACGCTGTGTCGTCTTTAAAGTGTTTTATATTCTTTGGACTAGTGCAAATGGGCGAACTTGCAAACTTGCTTACAATGGTCGGGAAAACCCTGCTGTGTATCCTGGCATCAAGTCGGCTAAAATGTTGGTGACTTTCTCATGTTAGCAAATGCATGTAAAACACAACAAGCAATTTGGAGGTCAGCGAACTGATTGAGGTCATGACCATATATGCTATGATGAGGTGATAGTGTAATTATCGTAACAGGTTTACTAATTGTTGTTTTACTTGATGGCACTCCCAGCACTGAAATGTGACATTTAAAGGAGCAGTGTGTAAGATTTAGGGGGGTGAAGATTGAGGATTGCAACCAGCTGAAACTTCTCTCATGTGCTAAGCTTGATCTCCCAGGTAGAATTTCTTCAGTGTTCATCGTTCAGGGAGGTTTTTACCAGGAGCTGAATTATTCGCAGAGGTCTCCTCTTCTTCAAAACAAACAAACCAGATGATTGAACCAGTACCAAAACAGTTTCATGTAACAAAATCAGTGTTTTTACGACACTCTAATCATGGAAGGGCTGATAACTACGTTGGCTGACGTGGAAACGTGAATGGTCCTATCTAGAGCCAGTGTTTAGTTTGTCTGTTCTGGCTACTAGAAATATGGCAGTCTAACATGACAGACTCCAGGGACGAGGACCATGTCCCAGTGTAGATATAAACACCTCATTCTAACATAACGAAAACACAATGATTCTCTTATACGCTAAAGAAAACTTAACTTAAGAATACCTATTATAATATATTCATTGATTCATTCAACCACTCATGCTCACATTCACACCTACGGACAATTTAGAGTCACCAGTTAACCTGCATGTCTTTGGACTGTGGGAGGAAGCTGGAGTACCCGGAGAAAGTCCACGCTGACACGGGGAGAACATGCAAACTCTGCACAGAAGGGCTCCCGCACCCCAAGGCTTGAACCAGGAAACGTCTTGCTGTGAGGCGACAATGCTAACCACTGCATCACCATTACAATATATTCTGTTTCTGCTAATATATCCCCCTAAATCCTACACACTGGACCTTTAAACCAATTATAAAGCAACACATCTTTCCTGTAACAATGCCCTGGTTACTAAGGACAATTGAAAGAGCGCACTGTCGACAGTGCGTCTTCACTACCTGCATTACTAGATTTAAAAAAAAAGGTGCTTGTGTTGTTTAAATTTACTTATTTAGGTGAACTGATCCTTTAGAGGTGAAGTTCAGAGGAAATCCTCCTCCTACATGACACCCAGTGAAGAAGAGAGCTTGTTTTTGTGATGTCGTATTTAAGTCACAATATGTGATGGCATCATGGGTTTCACAGCATCTTACGATTTGATGGCCGTCGAGTTGCGAACAGTGTGACAAAAGCATAATGCTATCATTCAGGGACTCAACACAAAGCTCCACTGGGCTGTTTGTTGTTTTGATGCAGCCTTTTACTTCCCAGCTGTCAATAGAGGCCGTGGCTCCTCAGCTGCTTTACTCATCTTGTCAGTTTAGATTAAATGGAGAGTGTGGTCAGCACACATGCTCTCAGGCCAGACCACTCACGGCCGGACCGGCCTGTCTTAAATCTCATATTGATCAACTAATTAGATGGATTCCATCAATCATCACGCTGCTGTGTACCTTCATTTTACTTGGTGGGTTTTTTTTAACATCTCTGCAGTGACCTCACTCTTGTGTGTAGAACGGGCATGTGGCGTGATGATGTCATGTAGTTTTAGCGCTCAGTCCGTGCCGAGGTGTCGCCGAACAGTTGTAATTCACTTTCCTGCTGCACCTTTTCCATAATAAGTAAGTAGGCACTCAGCCTGCTGCTACTCATTACTCTGAGGACCCTCCAGTGCATCCTGCCCCCACTCCAGTGCTACCAGTAAGCACCATAATGGTGGAGAGAACAGTTTGTCCTTGCTCCCTCTTCAACACACACACACGCACACACTGTTTGAGAGCGGCTCTAATATTTCAAGTTGTCAACTTCACTTAATTCCCTGTCTCGGTGTGCTTTGCCGTTACGAGCTGGAGACGCAGCCAGACTTTCTGCCTCATCTCGTTCCTCCACTTGTGCTCTGATATTTTTGGGGTTTTTTTATGATACGTGTTCAACACCGAGTACAGGATGATCTGAGCTTCTTCAGGATGTGTCATGTTAAAAGATTCAATTCCCTTTGTTATATGACGTCCCCTCTTTTTTTTCCCCTCTCCTCGCCGCATATTACCTAATGAAGCAAAGAACCAGCCTAGCTGAAAACCTGGCATTGCACTACGCCTGGTTGGCAAAGCAGTCATCGGTAAAATGCAAAGAAAAAGAAGAATGTCTGGGTTGTATTTCTTTGGAAGATCTGCAGTGACACAGCGGGGTTCTGACTCAGAGGGCTCGGGAGGAAAAATATGCATGGTCATTGAAAGAAGTTGAACTTCACTTAACTCCTGCAGTGTACTGTGCACATTCCTCTTAGATGAGTTTGTAATGTGAACAGTGTAGATCTGTTGTTGTCTTGTGATTGAGATAGGTTGATAGATATGCATGTTGTCTGAGACAGAGGCAAAAATTAGGGCTGCAGCTTATAATTACTTTCATTATTGTTAATTCTGCTGATTGTTTTCTCAATTAATTGTTCATCTCAGTGTGTGAGAGCATTAAGTGACATCGTTAAATAACTTGTTTTGTCTGAACAATAGTCCAAAAACCCAAAATATTCAGTTTACTATATTGTTTAGACTAAAGATGTGGTCAAATAGTTAAAAAAAATGACCTCCTATGTCTTTCCTAAACATTCTTTCTCACTGAAAAACGTCATGAGGTCAAGGAAGGAGTTTTCATGAGGAAAAAAGGAGCACTGTGCTAACAGAATCCAGCTACACCATGGATAAGGTGTAAGATTGAACGACTGTTGCAGCTCAGCTGAAATGATTGTCTCCATGATGACTTCAGTGTTGCAAAATCCCATCTCAAAGCTGGATATAGCCTGGATGATCTCATCTTCTCATCAGTACCGTGTTTTTGTCTTGGTCATCAGTTTCACCTGTGCTTTTCCTACTGCGACAAGTCCAAATGTCTGATGTGAAAGAGTTTATCGTGGTGGAGTTGTTCCGATACTGATGCCAGTATCTGAAGTGCTTGTGATACTGCCTAAAATGCTGGATTGGATATCAGCAAGTAAGCAAGTCTGTGCACCCATCCAATGCCATGTAATTTATTAGTAAACTTTAAAGTAGTTTCATACCCGGTCAGACAACAGTTTCCCAGAAATCAATTCTCTCTCTCTTAAAAATTGTAGCTTACACAGCGAGGTGCACTGTGCAGCCACTGTGAGCTCCTGTTTTAAAGCGTGTGAGTAATTGATTTCAGGTAAATACTGTAACATTAGCCATAGTAGTTATAACAATGATAGCAATAATTTCACATCCATACAGTGTGCGTATACAGCTGTTTATTTATTCTCTGTATGGCCAACATGCAGGGTCAGTAGGGGTGGGACTCACCAGAGAATCCACGATACGATATTATCACGATACTTATGTCATGATACAATATTATTGTGATTTCAAATGTGTTGTTATATGCTGAGTATTGCAATAAAATATATTGTAGTGTCCCCAAAGGAAAATTTGTCAACATCTGTTTTATCTAATAAGATAAAAGTTTTCAGTCTGTTCATCTCACTTTAGCCATTTTTTTCAAGCAGAAAAATGTATGTAGTGGACTGAAAAAGCAATTGATGATGTTATACTAGTGGGCTACCTTAAGGTTCATTTGTATTTCTAAATTATATGATAAAAAAATCGATAACTGGCACTGTCTGACGATACAATATCACAGCACAAAAATATCGCGATACTATGCTGTATTCAGTTTAGTGGAAACATGAATCCTCCAGTGTTCAAACACTGAGACTAGACTGTTCAGTGACTGGAGACGTCTTGTGTCCACTTGTTAAACTTAGGGAAATGAAAGATATTTGTACATTCATAAATGTTTGATTTCTTCAATAAGACAGATGGAGTTGATGTAAAAGAAATATTTAACGAGTTAATTGAACTTCTTTGTGAAAAAGACAGAAATTATAATTCCTATCAGATTGTTTTCATATATCTTAAAGCACGTCTGAAGGGGATCTCACAATGATCAAACACATATCTGTGCTTGCACATGTGTGCGCACACGTTGCATCTCTGCCCGCCCGCCTCTTTGTATTCACACTTTCATGCGCACACACACACACACACCCAAATGTGCGCACATAAAACACAAGCAGCCTCCATTATGCATCATTTTGATCTTTGAAGAGTGAAGCTGGTTGATGTGCGATGAAAGATGTTGTTTTGTTTTTCTGAATGTTTTCAGACCTGAACTGACCCTGCAAATACATGTGGGAGGAGACAGAGACAGACAGAGAGAGAGGGGGGGGGGCAGGGTCATGTTTATGCGGGGTCATGTGTTTGGGGAAATCGTTTCATGTTTTGAATGCATGATATTTGTATGTCACATCTCAGATCTCTGTCATAAATCCTCCTTTTCTTTCCTCTGCCTGCGCTTGTTTGTAGTGTGTCTGTGTGTTGGTGTGACCCGCAGCCCGGGACGTGTCTGACAGAATGCTTGATGCTGCATTTCTTTACAAACAGCCTCGACCCGGCCGCCAGCAGGTCTGCCTGCAGACTGTTGAATAGAAAAGGCCAACAAGGTTGAACTGAGCTGGCGGGGATGGGAGGGAAACCAGAGCAGAGACAACAGAAGACGACCAGAGGCAACCAAATGTCTGTCCCGATGTTCAGTTATGCTTTAGCTCAGGGTGTTGCGTCGAGGAAAACACTCACAGGTGGTGCGACTATACAACACCTGTGTTTACAGTTATTCAGCCGGTGTGTTCATGTCGAATCCGACAGGAAGAGGAAGCTTTACGAAGCAAGCGCGTCTTTTATTTGGACTGAATGGAAAGTTTTAGTCTCCAGTGATGTGACAGACATCCATTTCCTCCTCCTGGCTTTGACCTGGTGTTTACAGAGTTTTCATTTAATAAAGAGCTTTTCAGTGGCGTGCCGCAACAGGCCATCATCAGTGTGGAGGTCTGATATCAGCGCTCACAGCAGACAGACAGACAGTGCTTTGACTTCTATCCTCTACCTGCTATAGTGTCATAACTTCCTCCTGCTGTAACAAAGCTGACGGTCGTCCCTCCCTGCTGCTTTCTATAGCCGATCAATGGGAAAGCCTGCTGACTGGAGCCTCCCTTTGTTCTATGATTAGCAGCTGTGTTGTGCTGGATGGTGCTTTTATGTGTGTACACATGTGGGAGAGCAGGTCGGGGGCGTGTGTGTGCCTGTGCCTGTTTATTTGTGTATCTGGAGCCAAAGTAGATATAAAAGTTGGCTGTATACCTTCGACAGTTGATCAGCAAAGTGGTTATCCGTGTGAATCGGGACTCAGGCTACAGGCTGCTGGTATATAGCTCTTTAACAGAAAGCAGGGGAAGACGTGAGAGCACATAACAATATTTCTTTTATATTTTTCTTTTATCTTTGTTTGTCTCTGGCTCCCACAGAAAGTAGCCGACCACTGCGCTGAAAGCTGTTTTAGGAGGTTAATCAGGCGGTGAGGAAGATAAATCAAGAGCCTAAAGACAAATCTGAGAGGCGTTTTCAGGCTCTTACATAAACACTGTTTACAAGAACTTTTAGTCTGAGCACACAAAAAATAAAAGCAATAAAGAGCCAAAGTGAGACGGTAACTTCTGAGTTCTTCTCCAAAAGAAAGAAAATCATGTTGATTTGTAAAAATGACTATAAAGAAATGCAGCCCTACAGAATAACCTTGCTCTGTAATGTATGCCTGTCTAGACAGGGACGCTGAATGTTTTCAGAGGATGAAATAATATTTGTTTGATATTTCTATTTACCTTTAACGAAGACAATTTTCCATCAAGCTGCAAAACCGTCGCCGGTTAAACGTCCCCATTTTAACAGACTTTGAGTGGCTGTCACTGTGAGAATGGACTTGTTCATCTTCCTACATAATTGGAACAATAACAGGATGGAGAGAGACAATTGAGCATAGCATTAGTTCAGGCAGGACAAGCTCAGCTCACATCCCAGCTGCATCAGCTGATCTCAAACAGCCAATCAACTGATGGAGCAGCTGAATGATGAAGGGAGTCAGCTGATAGATCACATGATTCCTTTCTATGCAACCAATTGGTGAATCTCACTCAGGGCGCTCTATTTAAACTGCTCTGGCCTGCCTACTGTTGCTGCTTCCTCTGCAAGCTGCTTTGCAACCCGCCTCCACCCCAGCTCCTCCTTTTCACGTTGTGTCTGACTTATCAGTGTCATTTCTGTTTGTCATTGATGCTGCTCTGTTCTGTTCCTGGGGGGTCTTTGCTGCTGCTCTCCCTGCCTTAGGCTCTCCATGTAGGCACATGGAAGGGCAGAGAGGTGTGCTCTCCCTGCCTTAGGCTGTCTGCATAGGACCGAGGAAAGGCAGAGAGGTCCCAGAACACAGCGATACTGCCAAATATGTATAATACTGCAAATGGAAATAAAGTTGTTTTTGACTAAAGTGGTCCTGGGTGAAAGAGTTTTTAGACAGCAGGGAGAACAGTTGAAAAACAAAGCAAGGGTATGCACGGTGGTGTCGTGGAGGGTTTGCACATGTATGCAGGGTATACTTACCTGTTTTTGTGGCCATTTACAGTTTACCTACCTGTTAGCCAAGAAACCATTGGAATGTATGGAATTGTACACCCACTTCTTTTTCTGTAACCTACCTATCTACCTAAACTCAAAGCCTGTTTAAACACAAGTGAACAGCCGCATCAAATTGCCGTTTACACCTGTGTCTATTATGTGTTGTCTGCTGACCACTTGTGTTCAGGTGTTCCTTACTGCCTACGTCATTTACGCTTGAAGGGCCCCTGCTCACACTTATTACATCTAGGGCTGCAACTAACGATTATTTTCATTGTCGACTAATCTGTCGATTATTTCTTCGATTAGTCGACTAGTCATTTTATCGAAAAACATGTTAAAATTGTGAAAAATGTCAGTCTGTCTCTCCCAAACCCCAAAATTATGTCATCTAATGTCTTGTTTCGTACTCACGCCAAAGAGTTTTAGTTCACCGTCATGGGAGAGTGTGTAAAGCTGCCAATATTTGAACGTAAGAAGCTGCAATAAGAGTATTTTGGGGTACTTTTATAGTACTTTTCTATGAAAAATGACTCAAACCGATTAGTCGACTACTAAAATAGTCATTGATTATTTTAGTAGTCGATTAGTCATCGATTAGTCGACTAATCGTTGCAGCCCTAATTACATCCACACTCGGTGGTGACGGATTGTCCACTAATTGGAAGATTGGCGGTTAACGGGCAAGATACTGAACCCCAAATTGCTCCCAATGGCTGTGCCATCGATGTTTAAATGCCCAAAAAAGGTGGTACCTTGTATAGTAGCCTCAGCCATCAGTGTGTGAATGTGTGTGTGAATGGGTTAATGTGACTTGCAGTGTAAAGGCGCTTTACGTCAGCCACCATGTCATGCAACCTAGACTAGGGCTGGGCAATATGAAAATATTATATTGTTATCGAGATATGAGACTATATATTGTCTTAGATTTTGGATATTGTGATATGCCAAAAAATTTGTTTTTCCCTGGTTTTAAAGGCTGCATAGAGTAAATCTGTATAAATGTATCAACTTACCAGACTTTTCTGTTTGTTTTTAATGCTTTCTTTAACCCACTTAGTTGTTATATCTACATTATTAATGATTATTGATCAAATTTCTCATTGTGTTTAATATTTTCTGAAAAACAAAAAAACAAAGGAAAACAAAACAATAGTCATCCCTACAGCTTTGTCGTGTCAGAGTGGGTATTTGGTCAGAAATATTGTTATGTTTGTTTTTATTTCCCAGTCGTAGCATTGATGAAGTGTTCTTGAGGAGATTTAAAAATATCGATATATATCGTGTATTGAGATATAGCCCAAAAATATTGCAACATAATTTTCAAGACATTTTGCCCAGCCCTAACCTAGGCTGTATAAACCACTGAAGCCTTAAACACCTGGAACACCTGGCAATTTTTCAGGAAGTACAATTTAAAAAAAAAAAAAAAACCTTAAAGAGACATTTCTATGAATTAGAGAAGCTGGGGGAATGGCTAGTTTAAGATTTTGTCTCTCTATATCATCTGAAATGCAGTGAGAATACCACAGTTTAAGAAAAATACACAGGTTTCCAGGTGGACACGGGTAACAAGGATAAAATCTGTCTTGTTGACAGTGAACCGTGAGGATAAAGTCTGTGGGTCGGAGGTCAAACCTTTAACAGCAGTTAATGACATACAAAAGGTCACAAGATCAGAAAACACACACACAGGAGCACACGTACACACAATTGTTCATCGTCTAGCGGTGATCAGATTTGTCACCTGTAATGTAGTCGCCATTGTCTCCTGGTCGAGAGCAGCAGCATAATCTTAAAGTCATTTTTCACTGATAATGGCCTGAATGAGGCATTTCCTTTCAGTTTCCTGCTCCTCATGTTGTTTCATCAATACAGATGGGACTGGCAACAGGGAGACAGGCCAAATGGTTAATCTCTGGACGTTTTCCAAGGACTTTGTGTGTATATGCATGTCCCCCCATTTGTGTGTATGAGTGTGAGAGACGGAGAAGGAGAGAGCAGAGTACAGGACTGATTGATCTGACAGTCTAACACATCTGCCTTTTAGAGGAGCCTCAGTGGGAGTTTAATAAGTGCAAAAACCTCCAGAAAAGACAGGAGGGGATCTTACTCCTTCTCCCTCTGCAGCTGAGGTTCATCTGTACCAATATTGTCTCTGTGTTAGCGCTCTTTCTGTGCACACCTCAGTTGTGTTTTTTCTCGATAATCATTACATAATCAACAGTGATTGCATTACTGTCTTTTCAGATTAAAAAGTGCATCTGTATCCCGTCATTAGGTGCTATGTTTTGTACCTTTTGATGTGTATTTTCTCTGCTGTGGTGCACTGCAGTGACATCGCAGATTTGTAGGAGAGAAAAATCCGATTTCCTCACGGTTTCTTGCTTAAGGGAACAGTCCTAATCGCTCATTTATTTTCAGACTGTCCTGGGGCTGGAGTGGATTGTGGGAGTTGCTGTTTTTTTCCTCTCTTAATTCACAAGTTGGTTTTTCTTTCTTTTCTCACTGTTTGGGTTTTTAGAAATATGTTTTATAAAAGAAAAGAAAAGGAGCAGAAACTAAGAGGGACATTGCTGCTGATTTTGAGCCAGCGCTGCAGGGGATGATGGGGAATCTGTGGGTGTTTGCTCAGCATGAAGGAGGCCAGCCGCCCCCCGGGCCATCAGCTCCTCCCTCAGGTTGATATTTCAGCTCCCTCTTCCTCCTCACCAGCTCAGAGTGTTTCTTTTGGCACCGCTTCAGTTTGGTTAGCATGCCTCATCCCCCCACCCACCCTCTCATAATCGACACTCTTTTTGATCCGACTCGCTGCCTGTTTCTGTCCCTGGAGGTTACATCTCTGTGGGATCCATGTTTCAGCTGTGGCTCCAGGAGAGTGAGCACCTCTGGGATTGCACTTTCAGGTTTCAGGAGTGTGCACACGTCCGTCATAGAAATGTGTTTCTTTTAGTTAGACCCTCTCTCCGTAATAGGTGAAATGTAGGATCCATTTCAGCTTAAAACATTATATATATCTATATAGAAATATTGTGTGCGTGTTATTTAAAGGTCCAGTGTGTAGGATTTAGTGCGATGTATTGGCAGAAATGGATTATAATATAGCAAGTATGTTTTCTTTAGTGTATTTAGTAGTGTTTTTGTTACCTTAGAATGAGCCGTTTGTATCTACACATGGACATGGTCCTCATCCATGGAGTCCGCCATGTTGTGCTGTCATGTTTCAACAGTAGCCCAGAACAGACAAACCAGACACTGGCTCTAGATAGGGCCAGTAAATGAGAAACTACTTCAGTGTTTCTCACAGTTTAAATCAGCTGGTCCATTTGTTTTGGAGAGGAGAAGACCTCTGCAGATAATCCTGAACAATAAACACTGAAGGAATTCTAACCAGAAGTTTCAGCTGGGTCCAGACTGCAGTGCTCAAAATCCTGCACACTGCTCCTTTAATTTCTTTCCCAAAAGTGCACATCTGTGAGCAAGTTCTGATTTTCTGTTCCATTATTTCCCCTTGCTGTACTGCCATGTTCCATTTTCATATTTCTGGTATTATTTTGTAGGAAAACACAAAAAGCCACTTCAGCAAAACATTAAACTTTATTAGCTCCTGATTCAGCGCCGGTCTCCATCACTGCCACAGCACTGCAGTGCAAAGCCTAAAAATATGCTCTATATAAGCTTTTTTTGTACTGATCAATACCCCCAAATGTGCTTAGTAAGGGAGGACCAGAGCCAGGCAGCCCTCTGCATGAAAACTGTGTGGGTGTGCATATGTGTGTGTTTTAGGGCTGAAAAGATAAGCTGATCTACAGAGAACTGATCAGCAACTATTTGGACTACTGTGATGATTTGCTATTTTTCCTCTGTTCTGCATCATTGTAACTGAGTATCTTGGTTTTCAACTGTTTGTCTGACAAAACATGTAATTTAAAGACTCCATATTGAGCTCTGAGAAATGGTGATGATTATTCTTTCACCTTTCTTTGTACGTTAAACTGTTTATTGAGGATACAATCAGTGGATTAGCAATAATCAAAAGTGTGTTTATGTAACAGAGTAGAAGGAGAGGGCAAATGTTTAATAATGAACACAAAATATCCCAAAGTGCTGTGCTGATCAGGCCCACAGGAAGTGCGCCAGGCTTTGAAGCCAATTTTCATAGTGGCCAAACAGTGTAATTACACCATCACAAGATGCCCTGCGACCCATTGACTCAGTATATACAATTTTTTTAGCATCACAGCTCCCATGTAATGACTTGTTTCACTATCAGGATTTCAGTTCAGTCAGATAACATTTATAAAGTCTAGAAGAGCCACACGATGAAATCATTTTATCCCCATTCAAGTTAGCAGAGCGCTAAACTGGAAGTAGCCGGCTTGGCAAGCAGAGGTCTCTCGTATGCTTGCTGTGTGGGCCACACAGTGTGGAGGCAGTGCCGAACATTCAGGTAATTTATATGCAGCAGTTGAACCATTTTGGCTTCATCCTACCACTGTGCAACTTTCATAGAAATAAACGGGGCGCTGCCTCTAAAGCTGTATCCAGCACCCTTTTTTTGGCCGTGCCAAGTAAAGCCATGCCGCACCGATTTGCGTTTCTATTGTCAGTTTAGACGCGCTATGCACTGCTAAGCTGCGTTGGAGTAGGTCCAAAAGCCGGGCCACCCGCCCTCAAGCTGGTAGCGGGGACGTCTCGCTGACAGCAGCCAGCACCGGACCATCCCTGTTTCTCCCCCTTAAACAAGGGTTTGTGTTTGTGTATTTCCTTAGTTTGCTGCTTCACAATAAAAGCTTATACATAACAAATAAACTGGGGACTTTTATTGTGAAGAGTCTACAGGACATCAAATGTGTTTGTCATTGAATTAGCCAAACTTTGTCAGCGTTCTTCAATAAAGACAAGTCTAATATAGCAGGGAGGAGAGTCAAAGGAGAAACAGCCACAGTGAGACGTTGATGACGAGCTGCAGACAGCAGGCTCTTACTGCACCTCTGCAAACAGCTCACCTCCAACAGGTTAACTTCTTCTACCTGCCCTGCAGTGGAAAAACACATGCAGCAAAAATAACAGGGAACTTAAGCCGTGGATCAGCACTCTGCTTTTAAACGTCATCACTTAAGACAAATCATCATCAGTTCAAGACACGCCTTCAAGAAGGTAGCCCTGCTGTAATGGGAATACAAATCCCTGCAGTGCTGGGCTGACGGCCAAAACTAAACCAAGCCAAGCCAGCCATCCCTGTTGAAAAGGGTGGTCTTTACACGTCCACGGTGCTGATGCAAAGTTTGGAAATTAATCTGTTAGAATGTCAGCTGAAATAAATTGAGCCAAAAAAAGTGATATTGTGACATTGTTCGACTGTGAACATGTTCACTCCTTTCAATTTCTCTTCTGCGGTGTGACTTTCATAAAGGAAGTTGTGGAGATGAAATCGGACAGTTTTTCAGCTTGCAGGATATTTAGGTGTCATGGAAACAGCTGACAATGAAACTGCCTTTTCAGCAAAGAAAAGGTTTGTGATTCCTTTCCAATTACTGGAGATAGCGATCACATAACTGAGCATTTTTACTGCAGCAGAAAATAACAGCCACTGATAATCAGCAACAGAATTAAGACAGACGAGAGCCAAACACAGAAAATCACTTGTTGCATATGTGGAGCCAGTCCTCCGCAAAATACATCCTTTGATCCAGGATGGAAACGGAAGCATCTCGATGTGACATTCAATCTAGAGCTGTGAAAAAAGAAGTAGTATTCTTATTTAATATCGACTCTGATTAGGACCTCGTCAAGGTTGGTTACTATGGCAGCCAGAGACAGTTACTATGGCTTGTTACCACTCAGCATCATTTGAGGGAGGTGAGGGACGCAGCCGGGGTGGGGGAGTGTCTTTCTCTCTGTCGCCTGCTGGAGCGAGCTTTAAGGGGAAGAAGAAGCAATTGTAAGAAAGAGAAAGAGCTTGTAGCACACGAGGATCAGAGTGTCGAGAGGCTCGTCATGGGTGAGATGACAGACAGGCTGCGAGAGAGAGAACAAGAAATATGAAAGCAGAGGAACAACAAAGGCTTCAGAAGAGTGACTTCTATTAGCGGAACGAGGAGGGAGAGTGAAATGTTTTGGTTGAAGTCAATTACAGCTGCGGTTGTGTGGAGTAATGAGTCTGGCCGTGTCTCATGCCTCTGTATCCCTCTCATTAGCGGGCACTGGAGGACAAAAACAGTGTTTTGACAACTCTAGTTTAAACGTGTGTTTGTGTGCAACAGCTCACACAGGCTTCTCCTGTACTTTGTGCAGAACCTGGACGGCAGTTAGGCCGGACAGGATAATAAGTGTGAGGCCATGTCTGCATTCTGCACCATCTTTGGAGCTGCTGTTTGTTTCTATGACTCACTCTGTTTCTCCCAGTTCCCAGTCTTCTATCAGTTTTTTTTTTTCTGCTCATGTTCCTCCTATTCAGCTTATTCACCATCGTCGTTAGGGAGGGACTTGTTGGTTGCCCCCAGCAACATGATCAGACATTTTGTTAGAAGTGAGACACTGCATTGAAAAAAAAAAAAAGCCCTTCTAGGAATTACGTCCACATCGGATGTTTCTGCTGTGCATGATTTACATTCAAAGTCACTGTTGAGTGCCAGCGCAGGAAGTAGCGATGCTACTGTCAATTTAGTGGTGAATAACAAAGGGGAATGAGTCATGTTTTCACGCCTGAGACTGAGGGTTGCATCCTTTGTCAGACCAGCCACTGAGGGGTTTTTATATTTTCAACCAGAGCAACAATCTCTACATTCTGGATTGCATATTTTTTTTTCTATTTACTATCGGTACTGCAGCTGCCTCGACAAAACACTGTACTCACTGTTGCATTGAGTATGTAGTCAAGTACTTCTTTGTCACACCATTGCGCCTTGAACTTTGACCTTCTTGCTCATATAGTGTGTAGTGTGAAATTTGAAGTGAAAAGAAGAAGCTCCTGGAACGATTGGAACGCAGGAGATCTTAACGCTTAACCTTACCTTGGAAATACAACAACAGGCATTCACATGGCTCTACACAGTATAGAGTCCAACCTGTAGTATTATATTCATGACAGTAACATTGCTCTGTCATTGACATTTTCATATTTAAGCTATTTTGTTGTTGGTAGTCCTCATGATTATTTTGTTCACTTAAACAGTCCCTATCCATATTATTACCTCATGGACTGGTCACTTGAATGCGCAGTCATACATCTCTGTCTTCTGTCAGCTGTCAATAAGGTGTCATCTGTTGATGTGACACATCATCCACCGTGCAGAGGATTGTGGGTCAGAATAGCCAGGAAAGCATGC
Organism: Cephalopholis sonnerati; assembly: GCA_019142605.1. Taxonomy (NCBI): domain Eukaryota; kingdom Metazoa; phylum Chordata; class Actinopteri; order Perciformes; family Serranidae; genus Cephalopholis; species Cephalopholis sonnerati. The sequence continues at coordinate 29,795,809 of JAGQAX010000001.1, forward strand.
TGGCTTGCATACGGACCAGATTTTTGGCGTACTATATTTGACATACTATGTATGGGAACATACAAAATCTTGTTCTGGCATACTAAATAGTCTGGTAGTATGAGTATTAAAGCACACAGAGTCTTCCTCTAACTTATGATGGCCCTGACAGCTCAGCACAGCGCCACTTTGGAAACCACAAGAAGAAAGCATCTTCACCAAATTAACAACCTGTGAGCAGCATTTAAAAAATGCTGCGAAGTGAGAGAACACAACCAAATATAGAAACTCTCTGCAAACACAGAAACACCTCAAGTCGCTCAGAAGAGAACGGGAACGGATCACGCTCACCTGCGCCGTGCAAAGCTCTGTTGTTTAGGAATTAATTTCTGTTGTGTTCTGTGTAACTTGCAGCATTTTTGTATTTTTTTGTGTTTTCTGTTGCCAAATTGATTTAGGTGTTTTCTTCATTTGCATGTATTGAGCTCTCTGAGCCACTGTACTAAAGTTAACTTGAGTAGGGTAAAGGAAACGTGGAGACCATCTAGGGTTTAATGGATCTTATTTGTGATTTTTCTGATGCTGGAAAGACTGTCAGTATTCAGGTTAGAGAGGTGACAGGTAAGACATGAAATGCAGGTGATGCTCACTGAGCAAACACGTCAGTCGCATCTAAAATACAATAAAGTCATATCCTGCTTTGTGTCTGGCTGTATGGGAAAAGTTCCCTTGCATTTTTCATTTGTTCAACAAAACTCAATGAGTAACAAACGCGACACAGGATGTTTTATATAATTTCAATAAAACAAAAAAATGTGTGTCTGATATCGTTAATGTCTGATAAGAATTAAATCAGTTAACATGGAGGCCGTGAAATCGTGTTCAGCTTCCAAAGCGGAGCATGACAGAACAAGTTTGAGAACCACTGCCTCGGCTGCACTGAAGTTGTCATTAACAGATAATACTGGAATAATGAGATAAAAACATTCTGTGGTTTTGCAGAATGGTCCGACATTAACGTTGCGCTGGGTGAGTGGGTGGATCCGAACACATGAAAGGAGACCTCAGAGCGTATTTGATGAGTCTGTATATGTGGGGATGATGCAGCCTGCGTCTTTGAACAGCTGGAGTCATGAAACAACAGAGAACCTGTGGGCTTCAAACATGGAGGGGCAGCGGGCCTTTGAAACATGACAAGTGAGGATCTGATCAAAATGTCACACTGTCAGAAAAAGGCAGAGTTGAACCTTTGAGTATGAAAGCATGTTGCTGCTGCAGAGGCAGTACCATACTGTTCCTGCAAATGTCCCTAGAAACTATAATGTAATAATTAAGCTTCAAATTAGAGAAAATTTGCCTTGTTTCTTTTTGCATTGTCATCTTTGATGGAGTTTGGAGTGATCACTTCTGTCTGCACTGCAGTCCTTGTTGCTGCAAACTCCCACCACTCTTGTCTTGGGGAGGGTGTAGACAGAAGCAGACAGAGCAGACAGACCAGCCAGAACAAGTCGCTTGTGCTGCAACACGGACTTCACCAGCGAACAAGAGTAATTGTGTTTGATGAGGCTGGAAGCTCCACTGCTGGGGATTGAACCCTGGTCTCTGCAGTGTTGCACCACCCAGGCCCATCAATCAGCGAGCTACCTTTTAGTATCTGAACTCTTTTTGTTCAGGCTGAACTGCTCCAAATTTGTACCTTTTTTAAGATGGATGAAAATCTACATCCTGTATATGTGGGCCCATAGAAAATCTGTTATGTTGTATTTATGTAAAATAAACTTCTCAGTACATTATAGATGTAATATTTATGACTTTTATTCAAATATCCAAAATTTTAAGCTTAATATAATAATGCAGCTTCCACAGCTCAGTCGCCAGAGGACAATGTTTGCATCATACATTTCTGCAAACTATAAGTGAATAACATTTGCGGGTTTCATACATATCATATCAAAGTTTCTAAAATGATGTAATATATAAGCTGACTTTTGTCATCATGCGGTGGAGGGGATGGCGGATGGTGTGTCACTTAGGCAAAACGCCTGGCAAGCTGCAGACCACTTTCAAAACCAACAACTTCTAGCAGCACATCATGGCATTTCCCAGTTCAATCAGGAGAGACTCGTTCTGAGAGAAAAGAATATTTATTTACACGTGCACTTAAGTATGATAAATGTGAAAGTCTTTGGCAGTTAGACCCCATCGTGATGATCTATTCAAAGACAGGGGTAAAGACGTAGCAGATTAGGGATCCCCCGCCCTGTGGAGTAGAGACGCTGGTGGTGATGAAATGAAGAGAGAGCTGAGGATCTGGATGTGAAGAGGAGTGGGCTTTTAATAAGCTCGCCCTGGGCTCTGGATAAAGTGACTGGAGGTGAATGGGTTAGAGGTGGGTGTGACGATTCTACCCAAAATGACAGCTGACAGGAGCAGAGAGGAGAACAGATTTAAAGTTTGGCAGCAGCAACATGAATGACTGAGAGAGATCGTGGCAAAGTTTGGCTAAACGGGAGAGGGAACACCCAGAGTCAGCTGATTGGTGGAAGCAGTGGGATAGAGAGAGAATAGTGAATGGATATAGTATAAAGAAAGTCTTCCTGATTGAACTTAAGCTGAGCTACATTGCTCCCAGCAGAGTTTATGCCACTGAAACTGGGTGTTTTCACTGACTCGTCCCTGCTTTTTCAGCTGCTTTTGTGTCACCAAATGTGGGTGTTTTAAGCCAAAACATGATCTTTTCCTCACCATAATCAAATGATTTTTGTGCCTAAAACTAACCACACGTTCACCACAGCCTTGTTGAGAAATGTATAGTTCCAGCATATAGCATATCCACAAAATAATGTACAAATGTGTCATATGTGGTAGGGCTGGGTTAAACTAATCAATTTATCTGATTCAAATCAATCTTAATTTTAATGACCTGATATTGATTCATAAAATCCAAGATTGATTTTTTAATATACGCCTTTTCCCACAGATGTATAAAACTTTAACCCCATTAATCTCGCCAGAGGTAAACGGGTCCCGGCGCTAAATTGTTAACGACCGTAGTATTGAAAAGATTCGATGTTACTGGCTCTTTTATCTGTAACTGTTAGCTTACTGTTTTTATGTTTTGGTGTCATTTATTATTATGCTGCAGAGGCCTCTCCTCCTGCCGTCTGTGCGTTGGGGCTGCCACGCCTCTTTTACACACACACAAACATACATTTAGCTATAAAATATTCTGTTTTGTAAAATATTCTGTTTTATTCCATTTTTTTAATTATTTTTTTTCAGTAATTCCTTGTGAAATTTACAATATCAGTTCTCTGAGAATCTCACACATTCTAGCAAAAAGTTTATATTGTAACTAATACACTTTGCTTTCCTGCAGTATTGGCAGGATGGGAACAACAAAAAAAAACTCCCATTAGTTCACCCTCGAAGTGTTCACATTGTTCCAAGATGGTTACCAGCGCTGCTATATAAGTCTCACCCTTTAGATAGCCTTAATTAGTTACATCTGCTGTGTAATGTTTGTGTAGCAGTTTGATAACAAGAGACACCAGATACAAACTGCACCGCTCCTTTTAAATTAGATAAATTGATTGTAATTGTGTTAATATTGGATTTTATTTAGATGTAACTGCCAGTGACGGTGGTTTATTGACACTTGATGTGAACATGGATGCTTGTAATTGTGGTCTGAACAATATGACGCAAGTAAATTTAGCATAAGAGCTTAGAGTCTGTATACCTCACCTTCCCCTACTCCTGTTGCAGAGAACAGGAGGGGATGAGCTAAAGTGTGTTTAATTAGGGCTCTGTCTGTCTGCACAGCCCTGCAGTGTTCCTGCTTCCTCCAAAAGGACAAATTACACAACAAAACTTGCAGCAGGAGCAATTGTGTGTGTCTCTGCTCTGGAGCTCTACTCAGTCCCACCCGATAAATACCACAGATCTTATTGTCTCCGCATTGTGTGTTTAAACATCTTGTCTGCGTCTCAGGGGTGTTTGGCAGGTGGTTACTGATTTACTGTGTTTACAGATGTTTGTGCCCGCCATGTCAATTCTTCTTTTCTTCTCTCTGGGATCATAAAAGTTATACAGTGTATTTTTTTATTATTAGAAGAAGAAAAAGATGGCGAGTAACACTGATGGACAGGCTGTGCTGACCCTGGAGACATGACAGGCCTGCAGCCTTTGCCCGAACAGTTTATATCACTTATCTGCGCTTTTTTTCTGCGTAGTCTGAGGAGACATGTCGCACTTCTGGAAGAACTTTAAATACATTCATACACATCCTGCTCTGGTTTTTACATTTGCAGATGAAATAAGGAGCAAAAATGAAACAGTGTTTCACCTCTGGCAACATCCTGTTGATGCTCTGCTCCTTTTTAGTACACTTGATAGTCACATGCATCGTAGATACAACTCATAAAAAGTGCCGCTGATTTTTATTTGAGAGGAGCAAATGTGTGTTAATGTGTGAGATGAACAGTGTAAGATGTGTTGACAGGGCTCCCATTATTAGCAGCCTCCCCTCGCAGTGTGTGTCTGGCTCTTACGCTCCCTGCTGTGTCACAGTCCAAGGTCAGCTGATATTTGTATCCACACACAAACACCACAGCAGGTTTTTTATTTCTAAATTCCCAATTTGCTCTCTGTTTCTCTCGGGCAACATTTTTGAAATTTGCTCTCCAGTGAGCAACAAGACTATTTTTCTCTTTCTACGCAGCCTCAGTGTGAGGGGTGTAAATGAAGAGCAGCAGGTCTCAAACACGACTGCTCAATGCATCGATTCTCTTCATGTGGCATTGACTTGTGTTTCATCCAAGGCTGCGCTTTGGTTTCAGAGGAGCTACCCCCCTCCTCAGGTTTAATTGAGTTTAGCGGTGAGGAGGTGCTCCCATGTGATTTCAGTCTGTGGTGCTTGTGTTGGGGAATAAAAAAATCAAGGTGAAGAATATTTGAGTAGTGCACTGCATACTCAAAATGACTCTGGGGCTTGTTGTGGTAACACTGGAGTTTCCCTCACAGGCAGACAGAGGCTGGAAAAAATCAGCATTTCTAAGAAAGAAAGAAAAATGGAGATTCATGTAAGTTTTTTTTTAAAGGTTTGTAAAGTTAGAAATATTTCCATCTGTTTGAGTAAAGAAAGAAAATATAAAATATACTTTAAACCCTCTTCACCATAGACAACAAACTTTTAAACTAAAGCAACACTTTGACACTGAACCATGCTTATTTGCTTTCTGTCAGAGCGTTAGATGAGATGATCGATTCCACGCCCGTATTCGTCCATTCAATATGAAGCTTCAGTATTCAATTCACTTAGCTTAAATAACTAGTCTTGCTGTGTTGGGGCAATAAAAATGGCCTACTAGACATGATAAAAACTAAAGAACAAAATAAGTGCAGATACTCCTTTTGGTTCTGGAGGTAGCTGAAATATTGTGATGTTATTTTAGTGCCATATTGCCCATCCCTAAAATGCAGGCAGGTGAGAGCAGGAACAGGTGAGCATCATGTAGTTCCCCCAGTGCCACTTGGGTAATGCATTTGATTTAAGGTCATTATGAATCTCCCAGAGAGCCTGATATGAAGAGGGCAAAAAAAAGTACTGGCAGTTTGTGAGAAGTCCTAGTGCGCAAGAAAAAGTGCTAGTGAGCAGGCTACCAGCCCACTTGGACTGCCCACCAACACCTCTGAACCCCTATCACATTTGTTTAACCAGTACAAGAACCAAAGCGTAAAAACTTTATAAAGTCAACGTTTTTATGGACGTTATGTGCCAGACTATTTCTTGGAGGGGAGCAGTAAATTCCTGGAGTCTGTGCTGCGAGAAATAGTTTACCACATCTTAAACAGTTGTCATGTCATGAACCTTAAATATGAAGAGGCTCAGGAAGAGATCTTTACAGCCCTTGTGTGAGCATTTATTGAAGCACAATGTGCAGCAGAGTGACAGATGTAACAGCAACCCAACATCTTCTGCTCGTCTTCGGCTTCTCCTTCTTTGTTGTGCAGCAGTTGGCATCCTTTAAGTTGCATTACTGCCTCTTTCTGGTCTCATCCGACCACTGCTGTCCGAACCTTCTACAGTATTCTGATAAGTCCTGTTGCTTTCAGAAACCTAAATATCACCGTAATCCTGGCCTCCCTTTGTCCTACCCTCTGTAGTCCTGTCATCATCACCTTCCTTCCTTTCTCATATTTCCTGCAAGAATTAAGAATATGCTCCACTGACTCCTTTATTCTAAATGTCTACAATAACCTGTCTGATGTTTCCCTAATACTAAAAAGTATACTATTTAAGTTGCTGCAACCCAACACCTTGCTCAACTTCTCCATAAACACCCTCCCACTGAGTAATAAGGCTGGACTAAACCATTAATGAGAAGAAGGCACTACAAACATTTTGATTTAGATATCATTTAGCTGCTTTAATATATTCACATTATATAATTTGCTCTTTGTATAAATGAGCCTTAAGTACTAGTGCAATGTGCTGCTTCTGCAGACCCATCTTACAAAAGATATCGAGACAGCCCCCCTGCTGCTTCACAAACATGGAGCAGCAAGGGAGTATAAATAGGTTTGGATTCCTCAGCAGACTCTTTAACTTCAGGAAAAAGACACAGGTGAGCAGCCGTGGTAAGATTAACGTTATTTAAAATGTGTTAGTATTGCTTAGCGTGCCATGAAACAACAGGCAGCCATGCTTTGTGTAGGACTGACTTTCATGGCTGCCAAGAACCAATGATTTCCCATGTTGGACAAACATTAATACACACATAGCATGACATACAAGATTATTAGATGAAGTATGAGTAGGCTAGGAGTACACCATGGTTTGTACTGGGTAAACAAACGCTATACAACATGTTAGTTAGTGAGCTTTACATGTGCTTGTGGGTGGATTTTCTCGGCTAGCTGTTTCCAGTCTCTGTGCTAACTCAGCTAACTGGCTGTTTAGTATCCGTCTTCTCATCTAACTCTCTGCCAGAAAGTGAATAAGCATATTTCCCAAAACTATTCCTTTAAGGCTCTCACACTGCACACATTTGAGTTTGTCAGCTTATCTGAATTTCACAGATGGTTTGAAGTTTTTCTGCAGAGTGACGGCCGCGCTGACATCAGACAAGGTCACACCCACTGCTGCGGTGGGGGTGTTCACCATTTGGATTACAGGGATAATCCTTTTATTATTTGACAATACGTTACCTGAATCTTGTCTGACCTCTACAGTGATGTGATGTGATGTGATTGTGTATCCAGGGTGCAGTGCAGAATTTATGTGTGTGTGTGTGTGCGCGCTTCACACAGAGATGATGGTTTTTGCCGTACGTTTCTCCGCATTTGAGTTATTGCCTAAACTAAGACACGGTTATATGATCTTTGCCTGTGATTTGATCAATAGACAAAATTACCGCAGCCTCCCAAAAGGCCAATATTGTTGTGTGGTAATGGAAATGCACTGCCACATGAGCAATGCTTTCTCCCAAAGTAATCCACATTGATTTGTGGGGCCACTTTGATAAATTGAGGGGGTTTTAGGTTTCGTGTTGGTCCACTGCACATCATTCAGTTCTCTCTGAGTTGTGTGAGTGGGTGTTTGAATTGATGCCTATGGATCAGTCTACAATACTAACCCCCTCTGAAGTCCTGTGGAAAATTACCCAGATCATCAAAAAGATTTAACATTTTTCAGCTTTTGTATTTTAAAACTTTGGACCACCCCAAAAAAAAAAAAAAGAGAGGACGTCTTCACGTAGAGGATACTTGACTGTTAACCAATTATTTTCATATGCTAGTGATTACTGTGTGGGTGAAAAGCCCTATTAATATTTATGAAAGTGTGGGGGTTCATTTCTGCATTCACTTGACAGTTAGCAACATGGCGTTCATAATTCAAAACAGCAGGAGTACAAAAAAATGTCTTCTTTGTACTTTGTGCAGCGATTCAGTCGGAGCTCCTGTAGGTGGGATATATTTTATCATCAGCGTTGCTGCAGCCAGCTGCTTTTTGTTTCCATTAGCAGGGAGGTGTTGAAGAGATTAAAAAACTCTTGATTTCAGAGTATGTGTGCAAGTCAGCTGACATTTACCTTATGCATTCAGTAACGCTTTATTCAGGTGTGTTGCAGACAACATTGTGGTGGGACAAGAATTAATTGGGGCAGAAATGCCCTTGAAAGTTAATCACACAGCCGTGAAATTAAAAATGAGGGGGCCAAACAAAGCACAACTGCACAGAGCCAGCAGTAAAACACAATGCTGACTCCGCACAAAGCACAGCACTGCATCAACGACAAACAAAACAACTAATCTACTAAATGTACTAAAACCTTCAGAGGTGGAAGGTGGCCGGTGTGGGACAGAGACGGGGGAAAGCAAAATCATCCTTTTACGTCAGGGGTAGCTGTAAATAGTCAGTGCTGCCTCCTTGAAAATACATCGATACACAACTGATTTCAAACAGCAAATACGTTTTGAGGGAAAAGTAAATTATTCATACATTCATCATCTGTATCCGCTTATCCTGTTGGGGGTCGTGGGGGGGGGCTGGAGCCTATCCCAGCTGACACTGGGTGAGAGGCAGGGTACACCCTGGACAGGTCGCCAGACTTCGCTCCATGATGAAAACATTGTCTCTAAACATAATCCAGACAGCGATTACTTTGCCTCAACAACTTAATAAGAAAGCAGTTTAGTGACATGGCGGCATGGTGGCAGAGTGGTTAGCATTGTCACCTCGAAGCAAGAGGGCTCCCAGTTTGAACACAGGGTGTGGTGGAGGAACATGTTCTCCCCGTGTCAGCGTGGTCTTTCTCCGGGTGCTTCCTCCCACAGTCCAAAGACATGCAGGATAATTGGTGACTCTAAATTGGTCGGAAGTGTGAATGTGAGTGTGAATGGTCGTCTGTCTCTATGTGTCAGCCCTGTGATAGTCTGGCGACCTGTCCAGGGTGTACCCTCTCTCCCAGTGTCAGCTGGGATAGGCTCCAGCCCCCAGTGACCCCCAACAGGATAAGCGGTTACAGAAAATGAATGAATTTCTAGGAGACAGGGTTGAAACCGTAGACTGTATAAAATAATGGACATAGCCACTGTGATGTTACTGATTGATTTGTGGACTCCCATTTCGAAGCCTCAAGTTCAACATTCAGCTGTCGCCATCTTGGTTTTTTGAAACCAGAATTGACCATATTCATGGAGGAGCGAGGGGTGGATCTGACTGATAGGTTGTAGCAACGCCTCTCTGACAGCCTGTCACTCAAGCGGCCCACCCTTAATTATGCACAACTTTAAGCCCTAATAAAATGTAAACGAGTGAGTCATATAAAAATTCACTCCTAAACAGCTGTCATGAATGTCTAAATGAGCTGTAGAGACCAAAACTGTCTTTGTACCAGGCTGAAAACATGTTTATTTCTACTGTAAAGGCAGACATGTCAGCATGGAGGTCTGTGGGGACTGACTCGTTTTTGGAATCAGCCTTTTGGCACTTCATGTTAGCTTCATTTTTCAGCCCCTGAGGTTGCCATTTGGTTAAAATAATAAAGGAAAATAAGAAGGCTTAAGATTACAACCTGCAAATAAAAGTGTATATATATGTATTTACCATTAGGTGCAAGGGAAAAAGTATAATCAGTAAGGAAAGAGAAAAAAATTTTACACTACTGTACACTGTGATTACAGTGAAAAGAAAACAATCTTATTTAACAGCCCACATAACCAGGACTTAATAACTGAGCGAATATTTTTTATTCAAGCATCCCCTGCACTTACATATCATACCCAGTAAGTATTTCATTGACACTCTATATACTGAATAATTACACTTCAGTTTAAAGGCCGTAACTTGAAGTTTTACTAGTAAAACAAATGTCAGCAGTACAAATGGAGAGTTTGCCAAAATGCTTTTTTATTTCCTACATCTCTATAAAAACTGCCCCTGAGAAGAAACCATAAATCACATTGCTTGGCGAAGGATTTTTGCCCTCGGGGCGTTCTCAAAGCAATATGATGTAGCAGATGTTTTAAGGAATGTATTTCTTTGTAAAAGTGGGACCTTAGGAAGGTAAAACATAAATGATTCCAGTTATTCTCAGAGGACATTTGACGCAAACACACTCACACCTAAACATCCCAGTAGATTAAATACAGAAATAATTAAGAGGCAGTGAGGTTAAACTCTGGTTTCAGCTGCACTCTTTGTTTTATTTCCAAGCTTTCTTTAGAGGTGTGTGTAACCCCGCATAATCACATATGAAGTGTAATTAGTGTTGCTGTGTGATAATTGCACTTGGCCACACTGGTAATCTTCGGCGAGTTGGGAGTTAGCGCGGCTCATATGTTTTGCTTGCCTTGATGAAATGATGAATGTGCTGTGTGGACAACTGCGGTCACATGATGCTGAGTGTGTTCATTAGCGTGATGCTTTTCTTGGGCGTTGTTGCACAATTATCCTGTTAGTGAGCCGGGGAAACATTTCACATCCCCCTCAGTCAGAGCTGGGCAGCAGAACTGTGCTATCGTTTAGATTACATTCTGTTGTGTCTGTCTGTGTCGACAAAAACGAGACATTTGTTGGATTCTTGGAAAGAGTGCAGGGTTCGCTCAGAATAACTGCATGACTCTGTACAATGTGTGTGTGTGTGTTTTATGAGCAAACTAAATTGGGTTCAATTAGATGACAGCACTTCCACATGAAGATCTGGAGCCTACAGATCATCTCAGTTTATGGTTTGGCATTTCCCACTTGAGGGCAAAACCAGAAACCAAACTCAACATCCTCCCTGACTTTACAGTAACAGGTTTAAATCATGTTGAGTTCAGGGCTGTTCTCACCACTGTAAATATACTGTATGTAGGCAGTGTGCTCCATGGTGGTAGCTCTTTGTTCTCCAGTTGTCTGTTATTAATCTGAAAGTTGTTGCTGTTGGACTGTCTTCTCAAAGATGCTGATTATAAAGGATTGTCTTTACTGATATGGTTGATGAAGCATTTTTCCTTTTAAAATAACCTGTAGGTTTGTGCCCGACTCAAAATTGTGTCAGTTGAATCAGATACAGCTGTTTAATAAGACTGTTCAACGATTTGTAATTTTTTTTTCTATATAAAGTTTTTAAGTTTGGATGAGCTCAGTGGGACGTTGAGTGTGGCACTGGAAATGTGCAACATTTTTTGCTAACACTAGATATCAAACAAAAGCCAGAGACTGTGTCGTATTGAGTATCTGTGAGCTGTAAATTCACCACTTCCATGCAGAAGAGAGAAGGTAATGTTATGTCGGAGACTTACAGTGGAAAGTTTCTCCTCCTGTGTGCCAAAGAGTAGCGTGAAGGTCAAGAGCGCTCACTCCGCAGTAAAAACTAGGGACCAAAACATCCACAGAAGCACACTGACTGAGGGGTCTCTGACCGACGATTCAAATCTCAGACTTTCAAGGGTCAGGCCCTACTACCTGTGTAAAGTAAATAAATAAATGAAATTAGTGGCATGTGGCTGCTTCTTGACTTGTCATCAAAGTCAAACATGGTCAACACTGAAGGCTACTGTGCTAGTCAACAACGTCATATTTTGTCTTTAATGATGATAAAAGTGAGGAGCAAAAAGTGAAGACTACGTTTACATGCACACTAATGTGCCACTATGAACCAGAATATGGTGGTCATGTACTGTACACAGCATATTCCATTGGGATATTCTGAATTAGGCCTCTTTCCAAATTTAGTCTTTTTTGATTAAGACGTGGTGTATATACGATTCTGATTTCCGGTTGGGTTTTTACGACAGTTTGCGACACACAGCCTCTTGTCTGTTTACAGTCAGGTCTGTGTGTTGTCATGGACGTGTTGTGCACAAACCAACTCGCCAACAGTTTGTGAGGCTGGGGTAAAGATGCATGCCCAAAAGACAAGCCCACATTTCTGAGAGAAAGGACAAACACAGTGACTTCTAAACATCACTAAAGTCTTAGATATCGATAGGTTTTTGGATATGTGCAAATATCACAATGCTGAACTTTACAAGGAGATGGCTGAAGGCTGTGTTCGCTCGGGCTAACAAGTCTGCCACCAATCAAAAACTCCTATTTTGAGGTGAAGGAGCAAAATGGCACAAGCAGCTCTAGCCGTTCCACTTTTCCACATTTTGATGTGATATATGTTCAGGCACCTTTATCGGACTATACACGGCTGCATGTAAACAGGTATATTAGGAGAATATAGCTGAAATACAAGGGGAGTATATGTAGCCCACGTACTTCTTCACTGTGATATTAGGCAAGAAAGAAAGGCAGAGGTCAAGACAACATCATCATGTATGCAAAGCTCCTCCCCCGTCTATGCACCAAATAGGCATTAAAAATGTTTCCAAGCAGGCATAAAAACAATTAGAAATTTTTTCTTTCTACAGTTTCCATTTAGGTTTTGCTAAATATACAGATTTAACAACCTACAGCCATTGCACAAACGTGGCTAAACAACAGGGCATACATGAGACACTGAGTAACACATGGAGACTAGTTTAAAAGGTTTCTATGAATGTTTTCACGCTGTGACTGACATGAATTTAAGCTGACCACAGCTCGGATGTCGCCCATGAGGGAGGACACCATAAAGTTTTTACATCCAGCTTTCATGCCTGCAGGGGGTGAGCGTTTGATACTCAAAATATAGTGGAGCTTTAAATCTCTCGCTTTATTCCTGGAGAGGAGGTTGTACAGTAAAGTCCTTGTGGGTGCTGCCGCCTGTCTCTTCCACTCTCTTCAAACCTTGTGTAAGGTTGTTTCATGAACTGCTCTCACCCCAGGCCGCAGCGGCCGGCTGATATGTAAGTGAGAACATTACCCAGTGGCAGGCTTGCATGGGGGGAGACAAGACTTCAGAGGAAATATTTAAACAACCGTGAAATCTCTGTTTTATAAAGAAGGAAAATAAAACAGTAGCAGGCTCAGATACTGCAGAGGAAGAATTACTAGGGAGATAGATGGTGACACCTATGATGTATTCTCAGGCCCAATCCCAGATCACCTCTTGCCCTTACCACTTAGCCCTCACCCCTCCGTTTTCTGCATTTATGTCTAGGGTTTGGGAGTTCTGATTCTTGTTGGGGTAAAGGGATTGAGAAAAGTTTAAACACAGGTTTTCAGAGGCAAACTTCAGGCTGAGTGTGCAGCTGAGTGTTCTGAGTCATCAGCAAGACGGCTACACGAGCAACAAAAGAAACCAACAAATGTATTTTCTTTGTTACTAAAGATTTAAAATGACAACCATTGTATTGTCTTAGTTTAACGTCATTTTTTCTTTAGAAGTAGCACAGCAAAAGAAATTGTTAATATGCCGATGTGTCTGCAGCTAACTAGCTAGCTAACTAATGTTACATTATAATTGCTGATTTGTGCATGACATATGTCGCATTACCACCATTTGATGGCACATACTGCCTGAAATTTAACTAATGTCCAGCAGCAAAGTTGCCGCACTTTTTACCACTCCTCTTCATTGCAGACTGGTAGGGTAGGAGCAGGGATTGTTAACCTTAACCTAGAGAGCGACCCTAGTGGCCTGGTAATGAAGCGGTGCTCTTTTTTATTTGATGACTTGTTTGATCGATTGATGGCGTGAAACTAAAGTAGTGAACAAATCGTGAGTGTCCTGACCATAGACTGTATATAAAGATGGACGACACATTTTCTCTTCCTCTTACTGTATAAAAATGAAGCCAAAATATCCCACATACGGCCGCTGCCATCTTGTGCTGTTGACATCATTTGAAGCTAGAGTCTGCGCAGTAGCGATCTCAGCGACATCGAGTTTCCACTCTTTTACCCATCTGACCAATGGTATGTAGTGCTACTGATTGCTGTCAGTCATGACATTACACCCCCTTTTAATGGCATCGAATAACGAATTGAAATTAAACTTATCAGAAAAACACTTGAACACATGACAGCGTGATAAGAACTACCCAAAGTGACAGACACCATTCTTGGAAAAAATGTAATTGACATGTACTTTGAGTTTTTAGTTTGGCCCATGTCCCATCTGCTATCATCGAGGGGGCGGGGTTTATGACCTGTACTGCAGCCAGCCACCAGGGGGCGATCAAGACATTTCGGCTTCACTTTTAGGTAGCTGTCATGTCGTCCATGTTTAACAGTCAGCATACAGTCTATGCTCCTGACAACCACCAAGGATGCTTGTCAAGGATGCAAGAGAAATCACCACAACGGAAGGCAGCATAGTCGCAATGTCCAGCAACACTTGCGCGTCTGTTTAAGTAAACGCCAGCATCGCTGACTACTGATGACATATCAGATGGGGTGTACCATTTCAGAGGAGAAGATATCAATCACTAGCCTTTGCAACTCTGTTCCCAGGGGCAAAGGGGCACTCCGCCTTACTTAGGCTGATTTTCCTTTAATGAAGTGTAACCATCACGCCACACATGTGTACTCATAAAGGCCTGATTAACTGATTAAAGCGCAGCCACAGTGGCAGTAAAGCCTCTAGCTTTAATCATGGTTATACAAACCAACAGACGCCAGCTGCCTGCGTTCAGTCCAGTCATCACTATTTAAATGTGTTTACTCTGTTGTGGGAATATTGCGCCCAGAAATAAAAGCATCTGAAGTCCTTTAAGTGTCACCCAAATTAATTTCTATTTCAAATTATGGCTGGTGACACTCAGACAAGAAAACCTGGTTCAGTGGGCTTCAGACAAGTCATGGAGAGCACATCTCTGTGTTTCGGGGAGATCTGTCATCATCATTAGAAGGCTCTGAATGAAGCCTGTGGCCGTAATCATTCGCAGAGGCCTTTCTCAGCGCTAATTGCTTCTTGACTTGAAAGTGTCGCTCAGCCGCCTCTCTGTGAATGACAGTTTGGTGTTTGTCTTAGTTTGTTCTAATGACTTGCAGAGTTTTGTGCCCGCGGAGACATCAAGCTTTTCCACCAGCACTGAGAATAGAAGTTAAGTGTCTGATGAGATGGTCTCATTAGGGGATAAAGAATTTGTAGCAGATGGAAAACTCTGTCAGATCTTATGGAGCGCAGTTTGGACTGAGCGTTGTCTGTTTGAATTCATGTTTTTAACATCTGGGAGTATATATATGTGATTATTTTGACTATTAAAAATTAGGTTGACAAAACTGCTTATTAAAAAACTGTACTTGAAAGTCACATTTTAAGAATACAGTTTGCATCGCAAACAGCCTGAATTTAACTGTGCATAAAGAAAAATAAGAAAAGTAACTGAGTGGCTGATCATGCACAAAATCCCCTCTGACACTGGAAGTATTACTGTAACCTGCAGTAAACAGTCGTTCTGCAGCAGAAACACTTGTGGGTAAGATAAAATCCAGGTGAAGATTTGTTTCCAATCGATCCTTTCCTTTTAACAATTTCAAAGATTTATTTATTTTTATTTTTTTTGTGGTGAAAATCATTAACTCCCTTGAACTCCTCGCCTGAGTCAGTATCCTCTTTTAAATCCCACACAGTCAAAATAAAGAGAGTATTTTCTGAGGTCTAATTCTGTCTCCCTGTGTTAATTGCTCAGTGATCTCTCTTTGTATATCAAATCTGTATCCGACTGCAGTTCTCCGTCGGGTCTCGTGGGTCATAGTAGCTAGCAGAGTGATAGTGTGTGTTTGGATCTTAGTCAGCAAAAACTTTTGTTTACATTTCAAAAGAATATGAGGTCTAATCTCTTTTATTTCTCCTGATCTAACAAAGCCGGTGAAAGGCCGTCCTACAGTATATGACTAAAAGTTTTCGTATGATTATATTAAAAAACTTAACTAAAAGTTTAGCTTTGATTAGATTGAGTCCTAGATTTACAAAGAAGTGCAGCTGGGAAAGAACTTCTTGATCGAGTGCTGCAGGAATAAGTCCTAAAACACAGAAATTAGTTATTATTTTTGCACCTCCGGGCCCCTTGTCTCAAAGTTAATGGTTTTTTTTTTTAATGTGTTTTTGGTTAGATGTCTGAAATAAGGTCTGTAGATAACACAAGACATTTACACATTTTGTTCTGCGTCATAAAATATTAGGGCTGCCCCCAACTAAAAATATTCTAGTCGACCAATAGTCATCATTTAGGGTCATTAGTCGACTAGTCGCCCGCATGTTTACAATATTAATTTAATTATTAAATGATATATTTTGGGCGGGGCAACACAATGGTTTGAGTTGAAGGTGTGAGAAAGAATAGTATCAGTAACATTGTTAACACTGTGCTACATTATAGAGAAATACAAACCGTACTAATGAACCTTCATTAATATAGGCCTATATTTTATCTACAAGTGCACGTCACACACTGAGCGAGCCGCCTGTTAATGACGCTGTCAGCAAAGCAGTAATGATTGTGCTAAGTGGCTAATGGGCATGTAGCTACTTCCATGTTTCAGATGATACGTCATGTTTGTAGTCGGCAAATGAAGATGAGTTTACATATCACCTTGGGTTGGTCCTTCACCTTCTCAAAATGATCCCACACTTTGGATTTCCTGCCCGACATGTTATTAACTAGCCTGTGGAATAACCGCAGGTATCAGCCCTGTAAATTAGAGGCTGTACACATGCTGCATCTTTCACCGCTGGAAAACGTGAGGTCGGGCGCTAGGCACTACTCTTGTGTCTTTTCTGTGCTAAGCAACCTTAACAATCATCGTATAGCCTATTTACCTGAAATCCTGAGTGCAGAGCTGTTTTTTGTTTTTTTCATAGCCTGACATTAGCTTTTTACTTCTGGCGATTGCATTTATGCTTAAAAGATATTAGTGTTGTTCATTTGTGAAGATTTTCTTGCTGAGCAAAAGGTGTAAGTATCATGAACACTTGTTTGCCACAGAGCTTATTTTCTGCCATAATCCTTTTTTTTTTTTTTTGTTCAGGGAACCAGGGCAATGCTAACTTCCAGGCTGTGCCACCCTGTACACAACAACTGTAGTTTGAAATATGTAGAAAAAGATTCTGGTCAGATTTGAGCCAAACTGATGTAGATGAGAAGATACGATCACACACCCACCAAACCACAACTCAACACACACACACACTTTCTCTCCTTTCAAATCTGGTTGGCTGCAGGGTGAGATTATCCTGTCAGCACAGGACTAAAAGCCTGATTCAGCTCTTGGTGTCACTGCAGTCGTATCCAGGATGGATGCATGGCTGGCTCACTGCTGCGCACTGCTGAAAGCCGCAGCCCTTTACTCCTGAATTATGACCGCTGAGGCTCAAAAAGTCCCCATCCAGAACTTTGAGCAGAAGTTTAAGGTTGTAGTTTGGTGTCACATTCAGGTGACACATTCTGTCTTTCTGTCTCTTGCTTACACCCACGCGCTCGCACAAACACACACATACCTGCTACAGTGAGTGAGTGGTGACTGACACAGCCTGCGTGACCCCGGCGTGTCAGGGCATTTCTAACAGCAACTGTCACAACAACTTGACTTCAAGAAAAGTAAATAAGAGGAAAGCTCCTGCATCATATAGCAGCCTAATACTCGTGCATTTAAAGCATGCACACCTTTATGTGACCCTTGGGAGATATTTTTAGCGGCTTTCAGAAATGTAGCATGAATGAAAACCTGTCAGTCTCAAAACTGGCACTCAAAGTGAAGTATAGATTACCAACCTCTTTGTGCAGCTGAGCAGTGCACCGTACCATCAGGAGGGAAATTGGAGATATTGTCATCTGTCTATCATTCAAAGGCATTTTGTAGTGAAGTCTCTACACCATCTCTTTGTAAATTTGTGGTGTCTTCTAGTTAATTTTCTCTGCTGTGAGGATTTAACAACCACACGTAATGCAGATTCTGTCATGCGTTGATTTTCATTCCGGCGATGCAGCCAGTAGGGTCTCGCAGTGCAAACATATCTGGATAATTGAAGGGAAGACATTGATGTTTTTGTTTTTTTTTTCCATATTCCATATTCATTTGTTGCAGCATCAAAGAAGCTGTTGTGAAATGAGAAGTGGCAGCCCATGTGTAACCGTGTGTTTGTGCTCACGCATGTGTGACGGGCCTGTGCGCGGGATACAGAGAGTCTGATGGTGATCTAAATCAGGAGGAGAAGCCAGAGAGTCACCGAGCAGCCTCGCCTCTCTCTCTCTCTCTGTCTTTTGTCTCTCTTTTCTTTCTCTCAGCTCGCTCACAACAACCAATCAGATCTGCTGTGTTCTCACGATGCTTGTGATGCACAGAAACAGGTCAAGGGTTTTTCCATCCTCACCAGGCGCTCCTTTCTCGCTTCAGTCACTTTGTCTGAAATGAAGGTTTTTGCTGGGAGAACGCCGGGAGAATGACCAAACAGGGAAGCGCTAAGAGTCTCACCTCACAAAGCAAGGTGTCGTGTTCATCTTAGGCTCGTGGTATTCTTGCTTTTAATGTTGTGTACGCATAGACAAGTGGCTGCAACACCATTGGTCATGTTTACATACACCTCTGTGTACTTGTGTGTGTGTGTGTGTACATGGAAGGTGAATACACTTGCAGCAGATTCATCCTTGGTTGACACTGGAATATTTCTCTTAAGAACTTCAATTTTGCACAGTATAAACCTGACAAGGTCACTATATTGTTGATGCAACATAAATATGTTTTTCCTCTAAAAATGTCCCATGATGGTAGAGTTTATAGGCACCATTTTATCACAACGTTTCTTCTTGGAGTTGAGCTGGAGCCCTTTGTTGCATGTCTTCCCCTCTCTCTCCTTTTTTGTGACAGCTTCCCATTGTTTATCTAATAAATGCAAAAAAAAAAAAAAAGGACACCAAGACACGTGGAGTAGCATATCAGAGGCTTTACCCCTGCTTCACCCCGACTTATATTTACACCCTGTCTACACAGGCTGTGTAGCAAAAGCGGCATGTCAGCAAAGCAGCAGCAGCTTCAGTCCTCCATCAGTGTCTCCACAGAAGTCGTAATCACTGCAAAGTTACACACATAAAACAGAAGAAAATAAACCTGAAGACAGCTGTATTGATGGAAATGGGAGTGTCTGTCCCTGTTGTGTGAGATGAACAACTGAGAAACGTAAAAACGTGCTGTGTAGACGAGGTGGATGACTGTGATGATGGCGTAGTTTCAGGATGCAGGTATGATATCTCTCCAGCCTGGCGAAGTATCAACCATGCACTTGGGCTGATCCATTTGTCCCTTTACATTGACGCTGACGTGCATCCTTATGAATTTAATGTATTAATATATTATACATCATGACACTAAGGCTGTATGACTCCATCTTAGGTAGAAAGCAGCAAGCACATGTGTATTTCAACCCGGAACTCATCCTTTACTAACCAAACAAAACAGCTACATTCACAGTAAATGCATCTATCTTTCTAAGTTGTGTAGTGGCATTATCCACTTCCTGTCTTGTCACAAAGGCTGCAGCGCACCACTGCTGATAACTACAACATATTTCCTCCCCTCTGGTATGTTATTGTTCAGCTGTGATTCCCATACGTTCCCGTCTTGATTCATGGATTCAGCAGAGGTTCTACAGACCACCTTGAGTGAGAGGAGAGGAGCAAAGGGTGGCTGAGATGCCACGCCCCCAGGCGGCAGCAGCAGCCAACCTGCTGTTGTTCCACTGTTTCCATGGCGACGGCAGCGAGGTGCTGCTTGAGCTCCAAAGCGAAGTGATGATATACAAGATGGGGGGAGGGGGTTAGAGAAGGAGGAGCAGGTGGGTGGGTGGAGAGAGAAGGGAATACTGTAGGAAACGGATGTTCGGGGGAAGAAAACTGCTGCTGTTGTTGAAACAGCGGGAACACGAGGAGGCCAAACGCTCACGTCTGTAAGCTTTGTCAGCATGAGCTTCAGTTAGACAGGCTGCAGTGCAGAGACTGTACAGCAGCGTCAAATATCTCCTGATCCCTCCAGCGTGGTTCACATGCTCTCTCTCTCTAAGACTCACACTTACTGGGATGGCACGGGACGCATATTATATGTTTACACATGAACACAGGCACTTAGAGACACAGTTTCATTCATGACCAGCAGAGGTTTCTTGAAGGTTACTTGAAGCCAAAATTGTCACACAAGCGTTAGGAGTTCAGCTCCCCTGATGCTACAGCTCACCTTCATTTGTCTTTCATTTGGGGACATCTATATCCACACACACGCACACACATACACACACAGAGGGAGAGAAAGAGAAATGTACTTCAAGGTGAAACACAAGGTGATTTTTCATATTATTTTCATATATCCACATTTATAGCTTCATCCCTTTTCCTCCCGTGAACTTGTCTCTTGTCTGCATTGATATCAGAATATCATCAGATTTTAAATGTGTAGACTCTGATGCATCCTCAGTCACTGTCGACGTCTGTGGAAATCCAAACAGCCTTTTTTGCTCAAAAGCCAAACTATTCTTAACTAATACCATTCATTCTGAAAATACAAAGTGCCGTGTTCTCCGGTTTCTATGAGACACACTTGTGTACGAGGGTATAGGGGCATTTATAGCATAAATTTCTTAGGTGCTCACATAAATGAATCCAAGCAGCAGTGCAGGATTCAGCAGGGAGAGCAATAACATAAATCCCTTAAGTGTTACAAAGAGTAGAACCCAACGGATACACATCAGAGAGATGCATGAAATTCACAAGGCATGAAATGGTACCACCAAGTGTAATGTACTACACATTACTACACTTGGATATACCAGAACAGAACAGACTAGAACAGGAGACAGGCGGACATAAGTATTGGACAAATTGAAACGATTCATCATCCAGGGAATATAAATGTGTGTACAAAATTTCCTGGCAATCCATGTGATAGCTATTGACATATTTTAGTCAGGATCAAAGTGTTGGGCCGAGAGACCAACTGACAGACTGACTTCAAATCCAATCTAATCACCAGAAAAAATGTTCACATTGTACGTTTCTTCAGACTACTGATACTTTCGGTTCAGTTTAGGCACAAAAACCACTTGGTTATGGTTAGAAAAAGATCAGGGTTTGGTTCAAAACACTCATGTTTGGTGGCTCAAAAGCTGCTGTAAAAACAGGGATGTGTCTGTGAACAAAGACCAGGTTCTGTGCCACAAATGCTGCTGGGAAATGCTGCATTTAAAAACACCCAGGTTTGGTAAAAAAGCACTAGGGGTGTAAATCACCGGTTTAATCATGATACAATATCATATCGATTCTTTGGACAATACAATATTTGCCGGGGACAGTAGATACAATTTTACTATGATACAGTTTCGATGCGATATGATTCAGAGGCGTGCGATCGATATGAGACGATATTATCTGCCCATTTAACACAGTCAGTTACAGAGGAAGCTGCCATCTTTCTTTTTTGCTTTTGGCCATAAAAGAAAACACATGAATTATATAAATAGCTGTAGCAGCTTAAGAACAGTAAAGTTGACTTAATACTGACTCACATTACACAGCACATGGAATACGTTAGCCTTCAGGGTTGTCTGCCAGAAAGCCCTTTCTGGAAGAAATGTTTTCATTTCAGCCCCAACCAACATCCATTTCATAAATCTTAAGGTCTATCTGGCTCAACACCCTGAAAGCAAACTTCTCCCAACAGCCATAAAACATGAATTAATAACATCATTTAATAATATCTATCAAGGTTCATAGTCATGTTATTTGTTTTTGCTCGTCACCCATTATTAGCTCAAGCATGTTTACACTGCATAAATTAGCCTAGCGGCTAGCAGACTTTATAACTTAACAAATAGCATGTATTATTTGTACTTTTTTGGCATGTGCTCTGTCTGTTGACCCCATGTCTCTTGGCTGTTTGTCACCAGCCTGCCGCTGTTTGACAGTGACAAACGATGACAATAATAGCATATCCTAAAGATGACAATATTCATCAGTGTTTTCACTTTGCATCAATGATACTGGATCGTTAATCATTAAACCGATCTATTGATCCAGATTGATGGCTTGTTACACTCCTAAAAAAACACCCACCAACACTAATGGAAACATCGTGTAAGGTCACCTAAAAACAGCCAGTCTCATTTGTTGGTCTGCAGCTCGGCTGGCGTGTCGCCTAGGTGACACCATCCACCATCCCCTCCACCTCTCGATGACAAAGTCAGCTTATAGGTTATGTCACTTTAGAAATGTTGATGTAATATTTCCAAAATGCGCAAATGTAGCATATACGTTGTTTGCAGAAACACACAATGTGAAATTTTTCTTCTGGCGGCTGGGCTGCAACATGAACAATAAACCTGGTTGATGTTTTAAGGTGATTATCAGACAGATGTTACTGTGATGCTTCATTTTTTGGAAAGAAATCTGAAACTAAAAACGAAGCTGTCTAACCAGCAGGTAAATTGTTCGAATAATATTGCGCACTCACGTGTAGCAAACTCTTAGAAGACAGCTCCCTTATAGACGTCCATTTAATCAGCAGCTCTTCATTTCATAAAAGGCCTGGATGGCGAGTTTCCCCTGACATATTCTGTTCAGCCTTATTCTGCAGATTTAACACATGCCTGCACTTGCAGGCAGAAACACACACAGACACTCACACACACAGCTGTGCACACGCTTTCACACATGCACTCTGTGTCAGATTACTCCGTGCTAAAAGGCTGCAGAGCAGGAAAAGCTCCGAGAGAGACGGTTGACTCTGTGGAAAGACTTTCTTCTCTTGACCAACATCAAGCAAAAGTGAAAGGAAATAAAAGAGGCTTTCACTTTCTCTTGAAATAGAACAGCAGGAGAGGAGCCGACTGAGAGGCAGTTTGTGCAGCATGTGTGTGAATCAGTGTGTGTGTGCGTGTGTCGGAGGGGTTTGCTTATTTTGGCTCCAGTATTAAGTTTTACCATGTATGACACTGGTTTCTACAGTACGAGTGTGTAGCGTATTTGTCAGTGTGTGTGTGTGTGTGTGTGATGTGGGGGATTCGTGAGCAGTCGGTCCATGAGCCTGTCTGAACCAGCGAGGGTCCCTGCCCCTCTCAGTGCAGCAGCTGATGGGAAATCATTATGGATCCTGGCAAATGGCCAGTTCGCGGTTACCAGGGCAACCGCACTGGCTCCATCCATCTTGGCAATGATGATGTTTGAGAAACGGCCTGCTTTCTAAACCCTCACTCTCAGTAATGGCTTCTGTGATTGGCGCCGTGCATAAATGAATAAGAATAGGTCAAGACTGTGATTTAGGTGGAATCCATTGCTGCTTCAGCGCCCGCGTGTCTTTCTCTCTAATCAGTAGTATGGAGTCACAAACACCTCCGCTGTCATCTGGTTATTACGGAAGTCTTCACTTTGGATATAAGGAGGAAGAGGTTGTTTATTCACTCCCCCTGGAAATTGATTTTTCCGAAGAAGCAACACATAATAACACATATAAAAATAATTTAAACAAGAAAGTATAGCATAGAAACAATAATAGAGTAGAAATGTATTTTCATCAAAGGCTTCCTTATCGTTATTTTGCTATTTTGGTTTATTCAGTACACATCTACTGCATGACTTGACTTCTGGAAGAGGAGCTCATTCTCTGTTGCTCTTGCTGAGGCTTCTACCATTTCATTTGTCGCAGTTGCTTATCTGAATCGAGGATGTAAACATAGAGGGTGTCGCATGAAGTCCAGATTGAAAAGCTCCTTGAGAAACAACTTGTGATTTGTGAGGCTTTATAAATAAAATTGATTTAACTTAACTTGACACAGCGGTTAGGCCTCAGCATCAGAAGTAATTCCACTTGATTTTAACTGCACATAGAGCGAGTGACCAAAAATGTGAAAACAAAAACACCTGCATGATGTAATTCAATGTAATACAGCAGCTCCGCGTTAGATGTTTTTTTCTACAAGTACTAGTTTTGCTGTTTTTATTGTTTTTATTTGTATGTATTTATACTGACATTCTGTGTCTTGCCTTTTGCATTTTTTGTCTTCTTCTTTTAATGTAATCCCAACTTAACCTTGGTTTTGTCTCGCTTATATATTGATGGGACTGGCTCTCTGTTGCTTTATCGCCTTCTGAGTATCCCGTCTCTGCTTTTGCTTTTTTTTGTCAAAGCACTTTGTTTTTCAAACATGCTTTATAAATAAACCTAATATTAATATTATCATTAATACAATATTTAATAAATACAACACAAACTGTGACCTCAGAGCTCAAACAATGCCTCTTTAACACAATTTGAACAACAAGTTAAAGGTACAGTGTAGCCCCTTTTACAACAGCACAGACACAGGTTGGTTCTCTCAAACAGGCGTTTATTTGGGCATTTCTCTCTCTGGAGCATCTCCTTGTCGCACCGCTCAAACTGTTTTCAAGAATAAACATAACAGAGAATGCACCAATACAGTGTACAGAGTGTAACATGAGAGAAAAGAAAACAAAATGGCGGTCAGTGTGATCATAAGAAACAAAGCGAAATAAAATACCCCGTTGGCTGCTTGTCATGAAGAGTTTCCCAAAGCTCTTAACGTCATTTAGACGTCTCTTTTACCGTATTTCAGACTATGAGCTTCAGCCTCAGACATTAACAAAACAAAAATTCCAGCCTAGCAAGACATTCTCAACACTGCGCTGTACACAGTCACACAGCAAATTCTGCCATAGCGGCACACTTGACAGTAAACATTAGTTTCGCTACAGAAACACAGATAAGTAAACAATGACCCAAAGCCTTAGTAGCTTCAACCCTTGTAATCATGTTCATTTTAGCTTTAATACATCAGCTCAATCACATGAGATTTACATTTTAACCTTAATGAACCAAATTATTTATCCAGGTATTTATGAAATTATGAACATGGTTATGCATCGTGCACATTTTTAATAGCACTTACATACAGTATGCAGGAATTGCTGGTGACTGTTTGCTCCTTAATACACTCACAACTAATATTGTAAGACCATTGCATTTGTTGTAATGGAAAAGCCAGTGCTTCAGTAAGCTAACTAAGCTCACCGTCACCACCTACCTGTCCAACAGCAAACAGGCCACCTCTGTGTTGCTCTTCATCCTCATCCTCTTCACCACCACTACCACTGAAAGTGAAAGTAGTGCGTGCTGCTACTACCTGGCTGCTACAGTTAAAAGTCCCAACTTCACTTGCGTGCTTTTGTCTGCTGGAGGCTACATGTCCACAGCCCGAAGGTTGCAGCCTAAAAATGTACTGAACGCAACAAATAAGAAGAAAATAAGAAAATACAGACAGGCAGTAGAGTCTCTGCAGATAAATACACAGCCGCACACTTGTATTGAGTCGTGATGATTGAGAGGGATTACTTTCTGGGAACAGTTTTAATTTTGTTTGACTGACATGAGAGACTCATTTCTACCATAGATACAAAAGGTTATTACAGTTTTTACCATGTACTGTAAAGTTCAGCCAACATTTAAAAATCCTAAGCACATAAAATCATCTAGTACCTGCACAGGATGGTCTTGAACCAAAATAGGACGACAGGAATTAAATATTGAGTGCTAATAACTAGCTCCTTTGTCTCACTTTCGTTAATCATCAAATCTGTCCTTAAAGCAGGCGGAAAGCTCTGAAATATGATGAAAATACTTCCATTCACTGTTATCATCTCCTTTCTACAGTAAGTCAATGAGTGCTGTATTGTTGGCGTACTGAATCTGTTGGGCTGAATTATCTGTATATCATTTGTGTGTAGAGAAACAAACACACCCTGTGGTCGACATGTGAGCAGCCCACAACATCAGCAAGTTATTTATTACATGAGAAAACTGAAAACGGGAACAAAAAAGACAAAATAATCAGTTTCTGGCAAATAAGTCAGCGGTTTGGACATGTCATCAACATACTTGCCAACCTTGAGACCTTAAAAAATAGAAAGGATTTTGAAACTAAAGCGTAAGGGTCCTTCCCCAGAAAAGTTTCAGAGACTTAGTTTCCTGCATTTTCCTGCACATGTGGCTTTTAAAGAACCACCACATCGCTGGTGATTGTGACAGAAGACAATGAATATAAAGGGAAACTTCACAGATGAACCAGCTGTGTGGCATCGCAGTGTGTGCAGATGAACGGTGTTTAGCTTCACCCCTGCGCCACTGCCAGCACCTGGACCTCTGCCTGCTGCTGGACGGGCAGGGATCTCTGGGGGAAGTCAAACAACGTACATCTACGCACAATGTGATGACACACAGCTGGTTGAATATCAGCAAAGTTTCCCTGCTTCCCTTCACTGGTTCCTGTACAGCAGGGTCGGTCTTTGTTTCACTGTTATAATCATTACAAAGCAAAAGCAGCATGTGTATACATTCAGTAGGCTATATCTTCAGTAGCTAGCTAGCTAACCCTACACTTTTCAGGGTTTGATTTTGGTTTTGGAACAGGGAAGAAACGTATATCTTTTTCCAGCCTCTCCAGGTAACGAGTATCATTAATACACGACGTGCCCCAGGCACAACATTTAGCTCCAAATCCACAAAACCAGCCTGAAAATGAAGGAAATCTGAAACGATTGCATTAGAGTCAATGGAGCTAAGCTGTGTTGCTACCTTAGCCCGATGCTACATTATGATTGGCCAGTCTGCGGCCAGGGGCGGGACTTAGCAAAGGGTCAATGACCTAAATGTAACCTACAGACACGCTGAATGTTTGAAAGAGAGAAAATCATTTTTACAGGCCAAATGGGGAAGTAGCTATTCATCATGAAGAAACTAACCACTGTTTTTCATGGTCCGTGTCACACATTTCCTCCAAATTAACTGAACCTTTACCAAATAGAAAAACAGACCTGAAGTCTTTTCTCTAATCAGTATCAATGTCAGTTTAATAACAGGGCAGAGCAGAGAAGCCCAGATGTCTCTTCCTTCCAGAGGCTCCTCCTGGGGGTTTCCTAAGAGCTCACCAGGTCAGCTGAGAGTTAAAAAAAAAAGCCTCCACTGTGTCCTGAATCTGCCCCGGGGTCTCCTCTCAGTCTGCGGCGCCTGGGTCACATTCAGGGAGTGGTGTCCAGGAGGCAGCCCTAACAATTGTCTCCACCACCTCCACTGACTCCTCTCAGAGTTAATGAGAAATGTGTTGATATCAAGGTTCTTCCAAATCACTGAGCTCCTGACTCTAAACTGAGACCAGACATAAACTCAGCTGCTTGTATCTTCACTTTCATTCTCTCAGTCAGCACTCTAAATCTGCGGGGTAGTACACAGATTGAACAAGACAGTGAGAGCTTTGTTTTACAGCTCAGTGTGTTGTTGTTGTTGTTGTGTGTGTGTGTGTGTGTGTGTGTGTGTGTGTGTGTGTGTGTGTGTGTGTGTGTGGCTGGAATTTGCTGTGGCAGCTACACAGCCTCATCACTTACTCTCTCATCCAGGGATCCAGCAGGGCTCACGTGTCTTTTCTCTCTGTCATAAAGCAGTTTGAGCTCAAACCTTTTCACACTTACTTTGCATAAAGGCAATGATCTGTGAGAGGAAATTTGAAGTTGTTGTATTTTTAAATGTTTGCTTTGTGGGGGGCTTCAAATGACATGTCACCTCCGGGTTTGTGTGTATATATAGGTGTGTGTGTGTGTGTGTGTGTAGGTGTTAGCCGTCTCTGTCAGAGTATCACAGTAATGCATTCTTTAATGGCTGTGACTCTGGCTCCTCTGATCCAGTCCTGCAAAAAGCAAAAGCCTCTCATTTCTCTCTATTCCATTTACACTTGTTAGTGCTCTGTGTGTATGGACCAGTTTATTGGGGATGGCCTGTGCAACCTGTTCTCATTGCCAGGTCTTCGAATACTGACGCTTTGTCACGCCCCTCGCCGTGTGGTAGTGACACACAGCGCAACCTTAAGCCTATCTATGTGACGCACATCTGAAACACTTTGTACTTGGTCAGGTTTAGAAAAAGATCATGTTTTAAATTAAAATAAGTACATTTGTAACATGAGTGACGTCAGTGTGCAACAACCGTACATAAGTATATTGCGTAAAGTAACGTTAAAACAACCTTGACTTTTGGTTTCACACAGGACAGTCTCATGGATGAAAGTCTGGTTTTGTTTCACCCATTCAACTTCCCTCCCTCCCTTTGCAGACTTTCTCACTCTTTGTGCTATGTCGGTTGCTCTTAGCATTCGATATTGCTGCAGCTGGGTTTATATTGTGGTTAGCTTGAAGCCTGGTGCGTCTCATAGAGATGTTAAAGGGTGCGTTTGGTGTTTATATCGCACGCAGAGGGGAGTGACAAAGTGGTGGTATTTAAAACCCATTGAAATCTGGCGCTTGGGTAGTGATTGTTGGTTTCAGACACCAAGGAAAAAAGCCGTCCTTTAACCTCAGCATGATACGCGGCCTGTTGGCGTCATAGTTTAAGGGCAGCAGAGGGAAATGAGGCGAGACCAGAATGAAAGTTAAGGCGGCGAAAGTCCGAATAGGGTGGGTGAGAGGGGTGGTGAATGGGTCCAACAAACACAGGCTTTCACCTGTTCACATCCCGTAAGATTATAAAGCCAAACCGTATTCTTTTTTCCTAAACCTAACCTCGTGCTTTTGTTGCCTAAACCCAACCATGTGCGTTGTTGGAAGAAAAAAAACATCAATTCATGGTGTTGTACCGACGTAGTGTGTTTATTTTGAAAGGGCTGTATGTAAACAGTAATTTTCCTGTGAAAACAGAAGTGTATTTTGAAAGAAGACAACGCATGTAACAGGCAGAACTTGACACGGCATCCCCGAATGTCAACAACCAACGCACCCAGGGTACCTTGCATGTCGTATCTGGATGTGGAGAGTCCATGACCAAACACTGATGTGTGACGAGGTCGGAGTGAGAATATGTTGGGGAATGAGAATGGGCCAGGTATGTTCAACTGGGGATAAAAGATGCATCCTCAGTTTAGAAAAGCGGAGTTTTGGGTCAGGTTGTGGTCAAAGTTGGG
The DNA here is from genome assembly GCA_019142605.1 of Cephalopholis sonnerati. Classification (NCBI taxonomy): domain Eukaryota; kingdom Metazoa; phylum Chordata; class Actinopteri; order Perciformes; family Serranidae; genus Cephalopholis; species Cephalopholis sonnerati. Next base: position 29,824,653 of record JAGQAX010000001.1, read on the forward strand.
GTAAGTCGTCCAAAAATTAACACAAGTTGATGTTATTGCCCCAAACGCGCAATTAAATACGTGTGTGTTCATCATAGAAACACAGAGTACGTCCCCATGGTTCCATATTAGTCCAAAAGAGTTGCTGTTTTAAAATCTAATTTGTTTTTTATGCTCACTTTATCAAATCCTCTGTCATTTCTAAGTTGTCACCCACCATCTGCATGTCACTTAAGCTGATACGCTTAATGATCTGAACATCCTGCTCTGCTGACTAACTGCCATCAAAGATTAGATGTCTTTAAATGTTATCCAACTCTGAAATTAAGACTCTGGTTGTTGTTCCTGAACAAATTTCTAACACAGATCCCTTCTTAGCCCTTGGCTGTTAACATGAAATCTTACGCTTGGAAATATTTACAAAGTTAGTTCAAGGTTTCCTAAAAATATACCCGATCCAAAAACCTTAATTTCATCCAGTTTTGTTTAGTGCCTTTCCATATTTCCATGTTTTATTATTTGGCAACTTAAAAACTCCAATTCATTTTGAATACTACATGCAGAGAGCGTTTCACCTCAGTTATGAACTTGTTTACACTGTACAGATTTCATTTGAATAGCCTTTATTAACAGTTTGCAGCATCGTTTGACCCCATATACTTTACTGCATCAACACTTCTCACAGCGACTGACTAAAAGCTGTTCTGTGGTTCAGGCTCAAAACACTTTATGAAAGTGCCTATAGCTTATTATCAGGGTCAGTGCCACTTTGTAAACACCCTTTTTGCGCAGACTTTTAATTTCATAATTTGTTTCCCAGCTACACCTGTTTCTGTTTTTCTTTCATTCTTACCGAGCTTTATAATCGCTCAGTCTAGTTTCTAAATTACGATAAAATACCTGAAAAAAAACTGAAAAACACTCCAGTATTTTGTCAGTATGTTAGTGGGTGTACGCTGCTCAGGTTTCAGTGACTAATGCTGCTAAGTATTTCGTTTTAATCCTGTTCTGTGAGCATCCGAGGGGAAAAGCCTCCAGTGACTGACAACCAGCAAAGCTATCACATGGTACCTGCTCTCACATCATTTCTTTCCTCAAACCACGCACACACAAAGACACACGGGTCCACACAAGCAGTCCTTCACACATGTATACATGAGCGCACAGACATGTGTTGCACAGTGGAGGGACAGGAAAGATGGCATGGGGGAAAGTCAGGGAGAGAAGGAGTCTCCCCACATTTCAGTTACATTCAGTCTCTGCTGCCGTGGTGATCACTCAACCATCAGTGTGCGTGCGTTGTATGTTTGATTTCACTCTTGATACATACAAAATATGACACGGCTGAAGCAAAGGTGCGCTTTAATGTTAAATTTGCTTTCTCTGCTCTTACACACTGAGTCAACAGTCGGCGGTTGGTCAATGTTGGGCCGTTGGTGAGCGTCTGACGCCCTAGTTTCATGGTGTGAGCGGGCACAACCCATCTGTTAGGACAGTCCAGGTCAATGCACGAGAAGAGAAACAGAAGTGAGGAAAGCAAATGGCCGAAGTCAAGAGGGTGTGATATTATTTTTTAGCCATTGAGCTCTTTAGCAGAAACAGTTCGTAGCTGTTTGTGTTATTGTTCGCTAGCACACTATATTCATCGTCCTTTCAGCATCAGGTTGTGATGGAGATTTGCCAGGTGGCTAACTAGAGTCTTGAGTTTGTCCTATCTTTCCAGTTTTTCTTTCTGAATGATGAACACAGGCGCAGAACGCCAGAACCTGCGCCAAATACATCACAGAACATTATTTAGTGTTTTCAGAAGCTTTTATGGACCATTAATGGCAAATAAAACATACTTCTAGCCATAAAAAGTAAAGTATTTTGGGCGGAGCTTAGCCTGAAGTCAACCTACCATGAGTCAAAAGACAGCAGACTGTAACAGAGTGTGGGGGCACATCTGTGAAGGCTGCATCGGCTCGTCAGTCTGGCATTCAAGTACACACACAAAAAAAAGAATCTAACAACAAAATAAGACTGTAAATAACATAATAATGAAACCAACTTATTAACTCTGTTACATTGTCTGTAGCCTTTGTGCTGTGTTCATGTGTAACTTTTTGGCAGAGACACAGGTGACGTAAGGGGATGCAACAGTCGCCACTTTGTCGCCACTACTTCTTTCATGTTGGTTAAGTGTGTCTGGGCTTCACTCACAAAAGAATACACATTATCTGCACCATACTTCCACATCAGCGTGATAAAAAACATGATATGTAAAAGAAAAAAAAAAAAACACAATGAAATACAGAGATGTTGTGGACTAGAAATGATAATTTTGGGTTTGACACACACCCCTTCAGATATAACTGCTTAGATTTTTATACTTGATTATACAAAACCAAAATGTTGTGTATGTAAAGTAAAATCACCTTCCTCCACTTCATCACACCAACCCAGAACTGAATATTGTAAACACCAAATACACAAACTTGTTTGCAACCTAAGGGACGCCATGCATCACTCCCTTACAGTCACTGGCCCGTGGAGCTTTTCCATTCCTAGAATGAATAACATAAGTCGAGCTACCTCAGATTGCATAATTATGGAAATCTCTGCTGAGACTGAAATAGTTGGATAAGAAACCAGGAGCTGCATTATGGCAGGAGCTCAGTTCAACCTTGATTGTGCACGGTGCAGTGCATTTGCTCTCTGCTGCCAGGAACGCCACCAGAGAGAGAGAGAGAGGCTTGTAATGGTGACACTCTGGACATCTCTGGACTCCTTGTCGCAGTGCACGGAGACAGCGAATGTTACCTGCAGTAACACGGGAGCAACAGAAACCTCTGCGTCCTGCTGCCTGCTGCAGTTTATACCTGTACTTGGACAGCCACATTTCAACTTTGTGGCTGTTTCTCACTTGTTTTCAACAGCTGTGCAAAATGGTGTCCTCATTTTTTATCTACTGTGCATTTCCTAGAAAGCGTCTATTGGCAAAAGGGAAACTGGAGCATTTCTTCGCAGTCTTCACAGACTGGAGAAGTGACCGAACAAAAAGAACAAAGTAATTAAAATTAGTTCTTTGGCAAAAATAGACCAGCTTATAAAGAAAGTGAAATACTGTAATAAGAGACAGCAGACATTGGCACACCAGCTAGAATGGCTGCACATTGTCTCTGGCAGTCGCAGTGGAGCCTGACAGCAACATAATTGCACCCAGTGGACATTACAGGCTTTATTCTGGTGATATCTAGGCATTACTGTGGATTTGACTGCAACTGGAAACATATGAAAAGTCAAAGATTTCACAGTAACAAATTGAGATGAACAAACATCAGGGTGTCATGATATACAGGTATGGTCAATATCTGTGATATTTAAAAATTAAATCCCGAAACCATGTTAATAATACACTTATGATAATATTGTGTAAACAGTCCAGCTCCTCTTAAATTATATCTGCTTCTTTCTGTTCTTGATTTGTTTCCCTCCCCCAGTGCCATCTGGTCGCCTTTTCACTATCAATTAAGTGTAATTGCTGTTTTTGTGTGCTTTTGTTACAGACTCTCTCTCTGTCTCCCTACACTGGTGTTAAGTGTAATTCCTTTGCCAGAAAAGAGACAATAAGGCGCAGTAAACAAAGTTAAAGGTTCAGTGTGAAAGATTTAGGGAGATACAGTGACATATAGAGGTGAGGATTGCACATTGCAACCAACTTCAATCTTTCTGAACTATCTGCAGAGGTCTCTTCCTCTCAAAAACAAATGGACCAGGTGATTTAAACTGGTAAAAACACTGAATTAAGTAGCTTCACGTTAAAAAAAAAAAGTGTTTTTCCGACACTGCTTGTCGCGGAGGGGCAGCTAACTACAGCGGCTGACGTGAAAATGCTAATGCTAAATGCTAATCTAGAGCCAGTGTTTGGTTTGTCCAGTCTGGGCTACTGTAGAAACATGGCAGTGCAACATGGCGATCTCTGTAGACAAGGACCTGCTGCCTATCTAGATATAAACGGCTCATTCTGAGGTAACAAAAACACAACATTTTTTATTTTCAGGTGATTGAACACTAAAGAAAACATACTTATTATATTCCATTTCTGCCAATATATTCCCCTAAATCCTGCACACTGGAGCTTAAAACGTGAATTTGACTGACAGCATTATTATAACTCTACAGATATTGTGATAATTTTATCGTAACTTTTTGGCCATAATAATCATGTCATGAAAATCAGCCCTAAAGACCAAAGATTCACGACGAGACGAGTTTAAACGGGCAGCTACATGCAATGCACTGTTCTGCAACGTTCTAAAAACCTGCCAGTTCACAGCGATGCAACTAGATGAGACTGTGTATCATCTCTGTGCAACAACTCTCTGTACTTCTGTTCTGTTTCCCAGCTTTTCAGGCCTCTTTCATGGCTAAATATAATTTGTAGCTTCTTAAAATATGACTGAGGATAGTGAGATACTGGCTACAGTTGCATTTGTAGTGATGAAACGGGCGAAAAAACATATACAAAACGAGCATCAGATGGACTATATTCATAACAAATACGCCACAATAATATAAAAAACAGTGCCTATTAATTGGTCAGTGAGAATGTATGTGTCGGGGGGGCAATAAGCACATGCAGCGAGCAGCAGCAGCGACCCACCGTCCAACACCAGCACACCATGAGAGTAGAAACAGAGGGCTCAGCGGGTACAGAGCACCTGCCAGTGGACTTCACTACAAGCCCATTGGTGTAGAAACAGGTGACGTGCTTTACACTCTAAAACCAGCCACCAGCGATTTGACCAGTGGAGTTGCAGCTGACGCTATCAGCTGGCTTGAGTTGAGCTCAGACCGGCTAGTTCACACTGCTGCAACTTTTCTCTGCAACGTTCTAAAACAGTTTTGTCTTGCCGCAGATCTTTGGTCTGAACTGGGCTTAAATGAAAGCACAAATGATCCTAGCCTTCAATCTAAAATCAGGAACGCAGGAACTTATCTTATTCTTATCTAAGTATAATCATTAAATCTCAGAACAAGACCCAAACACTTCACTTGTTTGGCTTTAATATGTTTTTAATCGTTTTTAGATGATGATGGAATTTGATGGCACTGAGGCCTAATTGGACAACACAGAAAGCACCAGCCTTACCATTTCTAATCCAGGTGTGTGTGTGTGTGTGTGTGTGTGTGTGTGGGTGCGCGTGCGTGCATGTGTGTCACAAATGAAATATTGACATCCCATTCGGCAGATCCTGTCGGTATCAAGGTGAGTGAAGAAGTGGAAGATTGACTAGAGAGTGGAACAAGATGGAGAGGGAAATAGAAATAAGAAGCCTGGATAGAGAGTAGTTAAAGCGAGTGTGTAAGTGCAGACATATACTGTGATTGTGTGGGTGCAGAGCAGGAGCAAGAAATACAGAGATGGAGTGTGATACAGGGAGAAATTGGAAAGGGAACGATGGCAAAACTGGAGGAGAGAAAGAGCAGATATCAAGAAAAGTGAAGGCAGGGAAGGAGAGCAAGATGAGGGGAAATGGGGAGAGCATGTTGGTGTTTAATGGAGGGTGAAGAAGGGTGAAAGGCACAGAGAGAGACCATGGAGAAATAGAGCGCTGGAGGCTATGAGTACCCTTTGTTCACACACATTGCGATGATTCGCAAATTCACACCTACAGTAGCAGGCACTGTAAAAATGCAATACCACGCCCAGAGTGAGGCGTGCTGAGAAAATCAATAGGTTGTTTTCTCAAATCTAAATTTAATTAAATCAGGCATCTCGTTTAAAAAACATCTGCTGTTTAGTGTGACATCGTTACGAAAAAACAAACAGTTTAAATCAAACGGACAGCTCAATAACAGAATGGGAGAAGTAAGTATTAGAGGGAACCGCAGACTTCACAACAAGATGGGCCCAGATAGCCTGAATTGTTTCATTTCAGCCGACGCATCAGACTGCAGGGTAACTGGTTCCAGGTAGATGGAGCACAAAATCTAAAAGAAAATCAGCGCTAATGGAAAAACCTGCAGCACCAATAAGTCCTGAGAGACAGTCTGATGAAGTCACCATGGTAGTAACACAAGAAGTCCACCAAATTAAACTACAAAATACGTTTTGTCCCTGCCCTCTAGATCGACACACCGAAGCGCTTTCTGATCCGACGCCCAGAGTATCATTTGTCTCTGCCTCCAAACACAGCCACAAATCCATTCCATTTTCTGGAACCGCTTACCCTCTTAAGGGTGGGTGGGTGAGGGGGCCTGAAGCCCAGCGGACAATGGGCAAGAGTCGGGGTACACTTTGAACAGGTTACCAGACTATCACAGGGCTGACACATAAAGACAGACTATCACTCACCTTCATTCACACCTACAGGCAATTTTCTAACCTGCATGTCTTTGGACTGTGGGAGGAAGCTGGAGAAACCACAGGAAACTCATGCTGACACAGGGAGAACATGCAAACTCCACACAGAGGGGCCCCAGCCAGCCGGAAGGTTCGAAACCTCAACCCTCCTGCTGTGATGTGACAGTGCTAACCACTGCATCACGGTGCCATCTCTGTCACAAATCACTGCTGAAAATTAAATTAAGCATAGTGTTAGTTCAGGCAGGACACGATGTCAAGCTCAGCTCACATCCCAGCTACATCAGCTGATCTCAAACAGCCAATCAACTGATGGAGCAGCTGACTGATGGAGGGCAGTCAGCTGATAGATCACATGATTCCTTTCTATGCAACCAATTGGGGAATCTCATTCAGGGCCTGCCTACTGCTGCTTCCTCTGCAAGCTGCTTTGCAACCTCCACCCCAGCTCCTCCTTTTCATGCTGTGTCTGACTTATCAGTGTCATTTCTGTTTGTCATTGACGCTGCTCTGTTCTGTTCTCGGGGGTCGTTGCTGCTGCTCTCCCTGCCTTAGGCTTTCCATGTAGGCGCATGGAAGGGCAGGAAGGCTTGCTCTCTCTGGCTCAGGCTTTCCTGTTTGCACATGGAATGGCAGAGAGGTGTGCTCTCTCTGCCTTGGGCTTTCCACATAGGCATGTGAAAGAGGTTTTCTGCATTGACCTGAGGAAAGGTGGAGATGCCCCAGAACAGAGACATACCGCCAAATATAATACTGCAAATGGAAATAAAGTTGTCTTTGCCAAAGTGGTCCTGACTGAAATCAGTTTTATGACAACACTCTGGCCAAGTTTTGCTTAAGGAAAGCATCATGTTTTGGGTTAAAGTAAGTACTTAGTTAATGTTGGAAATGACCCTTTTGTTAAGATCAGGGGGGTTTTGTTGTCATGGTAACAATTATAACCTCTTGGCTTATGTTAGGGGATGACTGTTGTCATGGTCAAAGGAAACCCACACTGGTCACAAGCATGTCATTTTTCCTAGGTCGACACTCTTCGTTTTCTACTAACAGAACTTACTGTGTATTAGTTGCTCTTACAGTATCCTTTTAGTATTGTTTTGTCCTTATAGTTTGAGTATTCTCATAATAAACTTTCAGCCTAGTATGCGCAGGAACAAGCTGCAGTCCACTTTGGCTCTTTATATTATTATGCGGTTTAGGAAATGAATAGATGGATGGAAAATCTGCCTTAAAGCTCATAGAATGCAGGTATAATTCACAGCTGCTGTCACAATTGTCAGTCAATGACATATTTTATGTTTTATTACTCATATCCTTTACTTTGCTTTCCATAAGAGCACAAAGCTTTGATGTTCCCACTGCATGCTGTCTGTGATAATTGATACATTATACTATTATATGAACTCATGAATGTGGTTATATAAAAAATGTCTTGCAAAACTCAACAGTAATTCACCATCTTTAAAACACTGGCTGTAATTTCTCACAGTGCAACTTAATTTACTGAGGACATCTATAAAACTGAAAAACCTTGGGGTTTTTTGGAGCCAGAGGTGACCATTTTTGGATGAGAGGCTGGAGCTGTGGTGGAGCGAGGGGTGGATCTGACTCATAGACTGTGGTGACGCCTCGCAGACAGCCCGTCACTCTAAGTCGCTACGCCCTTAAATATGCGTAACTTTAAGCCTTAATAAAAATGGAATAAGTAAACAAGTGAGTTATATAAAAATTCACCACCGTACAGTTGTCATGAAGGGGGAAATGAACTATAAAGACAAAAGCCGGTTTTGTACCAGTCTGTGAATATGTTTATGTCTGCTGTTAAGTTGGGCATTTTAACATGAGTGTCTATGGGCACTGACTGGCCTCTGGAGCCAGCCTCAAGGGCCATTCAAGGAACTGCAGTATCTTGGCACTTCTACCTGGTTTCATTTTTTAGCCTGGAGCTTGCAGCATACCTGTGTGTTTAGTTATAAGCCCATGCTATCTAAGATAATTAACATCCGTAGCTGAATTTCAAGTAAACAACATGACACCAGGTTACAGAATATGTTAACAAAGTGAAGTTGGAGACTCACATTCCTCTGAGGGTTTGACTTACTGATATAATAATAATGTTTCTGACAGTTTTAATTAGTGTAGCGTGCAGTATGTGTCTGTGTGAGATGGTTGCTTTGTGTGACTGCGACGTCTTGTTGGGATGTTTTACATTTATGTAGATGGTTTTCAGGTCTGTCTTGTGATAGAAATAATAATCTGAGTGAGACTTCCTAAATAAATAAAGCCTCCTGTAACAAATCACAAGGGAGGTGATTCCTAAAATCATTTGTCGTTCACCAGTCCAAACTGTGGCTCAAGTATTAGTCTGAGCTGTCAGATGACATCTGTTGGTTGTTACAGAGGTAAATAAATAAACAAACGCAGGGACCAAACAGTCTACTTTCAGCAGCCTTTATAATTCTTTTCGGTCGCAGCAGTCAAATTAAATGAGAAGTATATGCAGAGTTTTCTGGGTGGTGGATCAGGTTGAGTGAGGAGTGAATCACACTTGTTAGAAGCTGGGAACACATTAGAATAGCTTTTAAAAGCCTAACCAACTGTGAAAAGATGTGGCATCACACTTACGCACATTACAGTCCTCGGAAAGCTCACTGCGTTCGGTTTTCTGTAACCACATCAAACTACAGGATTGTGTCGTTCATTTGTTCCCAGCTAAAGGGAAAAGACTCTGTGGAAGAGTGAGCCTGTGAATACATGATGAGCACTTGACAAAGAAATCCACATTGAAACATCGGTGACAAATCTGATGGCAGATGGGCGCAGAATTGCCAAACAAGAGCGACAGCTCCCACCTGATCTGTGTATTACTCAACCCATCATGCAGATGATCTTTCCAATCAGAGTGTATTTGCCAGAGAAACCACAGAAGTGAATCCCATATTGAAAGTCTGTTTTTGTGTGTCAGAGGACGAGTGACTGAAAAGACTTTAAAAGATGCAATTTTAATTGCTGTGTGTTTTCCTGTTGTGGCTGTGAATAACATGGGACAATTTTGGTTCATTACAGCTTTAATTATTTTTATACTTTGGCCGTCAATTTAGTTGGTATTGTTAATATTGGACTTTCTTATAGACAAGCCAAAAGACAAATGAGATATGCAAACCACTTAATTTGGTCTCTTAAAATGGCACAAAAGCTTACTATGTTCCCTTTTCCTGTAGATTATGTTAATAGAACATTTTATTTTCATCACAGTGAAAAACAAAGTAAGAAGTAAGTTCCCTGTAATGAGACAGTTTTGGTCTAAGATGTACAAAACACCGGATTATTTAACATAAAAAACACCTTTCCTATTTAATACGTTAATTTTAGAAAAGCTGACTTTCAACCTGGACATTTTAATGAGAGAAGAATGGACAGATATGGTTAATGAAATATACATAATGGAAAAAAAATCACCTCCTCACTTCACCCACGAATGAATAGATTTATGAAGTTATGGTCAAACTGGATCCCATATGTGCGACAGTCACAGCCATATTTTTTAGAACTGACAAATTAATAGATCCCTTAAAGCATTCCTGGTCACCTAACTGACTTAGAAATAATGTACTGGAATGTCTCCCAATTTGATAATGTATACATGTGTTACACATCCCCTTTTCACAGCTACAGAAAACTTAATAGGGTATACACTGTTTAAAAAAGAATAATGAGAAAAGAAGGTCTTAAACCCTCAATACTCTTTGTATCTGCAAGTATATACAAGCAAGGTATATTTATAAGTATACTGTATTCTGTTTTTGGTAATTGGTTGCCTGCTTGTAATTAACCTAACTATTTGAGATGGAATCTTATGTTTTGATATGAAGTACGCAATGTTTGATTCAGACCCTCTAATCTTACTTGAGGTTGGTGCTTATACAGCATGTTTTTGGAGTCTCTTTTATTGTTGGTTGCCCAGCAGCGTCTCTGGGTGCTGCTGGTATTCATGATTATTAAGATAATGAAAATTCCCCATATTCAACTTTGTGTTTGTTTTGTTTTTTTATCGCAATCAGCGATCAAATTTGTATTGTCCCATTCCTAGTTTGATAATCCTTTTACAGTTTGCCTTTGTTTACTCTTACAAAAAAGCTAGTTTAGGCGAAAAGGGGTTTGCATTCTTTTCAGTAGTTCAACTCTTCATCAGAGAAAACAAGTCTAAAAACAGAGGCAAGCTAGCAGCTGTGAGAGGCTGCAAATGTTAAGCAGGTGTAATGTTTACTATGTTCACCATTGTAGTTTATCATGTTAGCCTGCTAACATGTGCTAATTAGCATTAAGACAAAGGTAAGCTAAACCAAAGTATCAGAAAAACTGAAATTTTGACCAAATGGTGGTGCTGTATAGCCCCTTTCCCACTGCATAAAAACCCACTAAACCCCGCTAACATCTGGCTTTTTTATTCAATGGGAAAAGTTTTAATTGGCATTCACACACAGGTCAAATGACTCTGCAGTAGTCACAGGTATTCATCAGAATAATACTCGATCGGCATTGAGGGGAACACAACACCAAGTTGAACACACTAATTTTAGCGCCTTTGTGAGATGCAATGACGCGCCACTACAAAATACCATCCGTCTCCAGCCCAAGCAGCGCTCAAGCATCAGTACCTATTAGTCTGCACCTGAGTTTGAAAGAGAGATTGAATAAGTAAGCGATACATAAAAAGTAACCACCATAAACTTTCGTAGACCTCCATGCCCCTTTCTACTGTTTACTTGTTCTCCTGCCTGTCCGTGACGTTGAATGTGACACACACAGAAAGGCATACTCGTCTGCTGCAGAGCCGTGTACAAAGCGCTGATCTATAGGAGTCTATAGCCTATTTTTAGCAGGTTTACCTGTGTTTAAAAAAACCTGCATACACAGGCTAATTTTGATGGAAAAGGGGTATATGAAAAGTCAAGGAATCACAATGTCAGTAGCTTTCATTCTTTGGGGACAATGAACACCTGCACGAAGTTTCATGGCCACTGATCTAATAGTTGTTGAGATATTTCAGACCAAAGTGGCTGACAGATTGACATCACCATCCCTGGAGCCAAGCTGCTGGCATAGCTAAAATGGACAAAGGCATGCAGGAAATATATATATAGTCAACTAAGAGTAGGTGTTCATTTGTCATTAAAAAATGGGTTGATTTCATAACTATGAATACAAGGTGGGAGTTGCCTTCGCCAATGTCCAAGTGCCAACACTAACAAAATCACTCATCAGTATTACAAAAGATTTAAACCCTGTAAGATCATCAGACTGCTCCTGTTTCTTGCACCATCAAGCGTCTTGTTATTTATCACCTCATTTCCCAAATCCCAGCAATTCTCTCGGTGATTCCAGTGTTGTTATTATAAATAGGACTTTATCTTTAGCACGTCTTTGTTTACACAGATTTGTCAGTATCAATCACCTCTTATAGCATCTGTTTTGGGTCTTGTCTCCCAGGTGCTGCTCTCTGGACTGATCGGAGTGGTGTCATGGAAGAGGCCGCTCTCTCTTGTGGTGAGTGTCCTCTGAACGCCCACACTCAGCTGCTAATCTGACAACTCTGAACAAAGCACTAATACCCAAGAGGGAGATGTGACGTTGCATGAGACACATACTGAAACAGATGCTTTGTTTCTTTCCTGACAGGATCAGCACACGTAGATATGTATACACACGAGAATACAAATCATGACGAAGCATAAGACATCATTAACTGCTGTGTTTGATTACCTGAGGTACTCTGGTGAACAACATGCAAATCAATCACTAATCACTGACCAATTAAAACCTATCATTGATTTTTAATCTACGCAGTATTGCTTAACCTATAAAAAGACCTCAAGCTGACATCTCAGTTTATTGACACAGTGTGACAGAGTGCTGAAAAGTCCACACCTTGTTGCTGCTCACACTTGTGGTTTAGCGGCCGTGGAAACTGTAACTGTGAACGCAGTTTCAACTTTGGGGCATGTTCAGGTTGTGTTAAAATCCCTGGATCACAGCTCCAGTGTTGTATGTTTTTACAGCCACTGGACTGGAAACGTCTCTGCTTGCACAGATAAAAAATCATTGAACTGTGTTACTTATTCAGAACAGCATAGCTTTAGCTTACTATTTGCATCTGACTTGGACATCTGATGTTACATCACTTTTTTTTGCATTATCCTGGGTGCAAACAAGAAAAAAGCTGGCACTAATTTGTAAGCAATAGCATTCAATGTCAGTCATTAATTTGGTACTAAATCTCCTTCCTGTGTGATTTCTCTGATGTTTCTCCTCTGGTTTCCGTTTCATGTCTTATTTCCAATATAACACTTTAACTAAATTTGAATTGTTGACCTTTTGCATCTTAAATCTTCCATATACTAGTATACTGTGTCCTTTTATAAGGACATCATATTTTGGGTTTACTTGACTGTATGCTTCATTCTACTTAACTTAAACCTGTTGTCCTCATTCATGGACACTCTTTGTGCCATCTAGTGGTAGTCAGAGCACAATACACTAATCCATGTAAAAACAAGATGGCAGCCATCTCTGCCAAGTCATTCTGCAGCTGATCCCGACACAAAAGTGGACGTGTTCCAAAACCTGATCACATTTTATGAATGAAACTTGTTTATTTATGATGAATAAAGTTTGTAGTTTGATATGACAACAAATTTGATCAATTTTAGCAACAGTAACAGGCGAAGACGCTGTTAATTAGGAAGTACTCGTTTGAAGACATTGGGACTTCATTGTTGTCTCGTTTGAGGACATTAAGACTTATCTATCGCTGACAATGTTGAGTTTTTTATACATGTTGGGTCCTGCTGGTCCCAAATAGCTTGGACAAATTAAAAATGCATACCAAACCAAAGTTCGGGTCTCAGGAGGATATATGTGGCCTATCTGCTAGGGAGGCTTTAAGCTAGTTAATATTAAGATTTTAGTCCTTGTCTTTGTGGATTACACTGCAGCTCTAACTAACCAAAGCACCATTAAGCACCAGCAACTCATGAATGAAGCAAAACACAGACAAATAAGAGAAAAATACCCAAAAGGAAACAACTGAAATTTGACCTGTGATCCATCTGCAACCCACTTAGCTTGTGGATTTCCCTTTATTTTGTCCCTATTTATACATTTATATTATAAATACTTTAGCATTCTTAAGTGTAATTCTTGTTAGTTGTATAAATGCAGGCTGGGGGCCCTTATTTTTCAAACCTCTAAGAATTGCACTGAAGAATTCTCTAAAGAACTAATTTAGGGGTAAAAACCTTTTTCGCTGAGTGTGAGCAATAAGCCACATTTATTAAGCTCCTCACTCATATTTACAGCAAAGTGCAGGAACAACTCTCAAGTGATCACATGATTAATCACATGCATGCTCTTAGTAAGAATAGTCAATCAGGGACAAGGATTTACTCTGCGCCTGCCATATGTTCTTTTTTTTTCAAGCTCAGTTTATGGTCCTTAAGGTATCCAGTGTCAATTAACATGTCAAATTAACAAAAACCCATTAAGTCAATCTTAAATTCATATATGTATAATGTATAAATATATGCATTGGGATTTTTTCCTGCTCCAGTTTTGAGAAATTGTGCAGCTGCTTTAAATCATTTTGCAGTAATAAGGAGAATTAAGTATCACATTGACAGTTTAGACAGTGGAGCTACATGGAAAGTGTCTGCTCTTGTTGTTTGCAGCCCAAATTAAAAAAAAAAAGTAGCAATAAAAAAGCTGTGTAACATCCTATCAAATGTTCAAATCAAATGCAAATAATAGGCTGTTCTGAATCATACATATTGCTTCAGCTAATGTATTATTCATCAGACATGTCTCAGAGGCTGTCTACACTGCAGACATCTAGCATCTTAACTCACTTAACAGACCTCTGTTAATATATGAGCATTTTTTGATTGTAATAAATTGGATTAAGGGTTTTATTCGTAAACGTGTAAGCAGTAAAAGTGAGGGATTTTACTTTTAATAAATAAGTATTTTAATAAATACAGGCCCTGATCTTGCGCTGTTGTTTTGCATCTGAATGGTGAAGTGTTTCTCTCCTTCCCAAGACTTCTGGGGAGTCATTTCTCTGCCTTAAAACCTGTAATTGACCGTCATGTAGTGCATGCTGTAGCCCACACTCCCCTTACCTGTGTGTGTGTGTGTGTGATACGTTGCGTAACATATAGCATTTTTCCCCATTCTTTGAACTGCGAGAAGACATACACGTGCTATGATTTATTTGTGACCGAGCATGATCTCCCTCTGACTTTATCTTTCAGTCTTTTTGTCCATTAAAGATCAAGATCGGGGTACAGCACAAATAAGCCCCTGCCCGATTCTATTTCATGCTCTCTTAATGCCATAAATAATCTCATCTCATTTCTGCTGCTTCACCACATCATGGTTATATCACTTGTCTCGCTCCCTTTGGTTTTATCACCTTTCTTTCCTACCACACATATATCTGCATCCTCTCCTATTCCCCTTCCCCCGTCCTGCCTTTGCCTTTGTGTAATGTTAGACCAGAGGAAGAGATCTGAATCATCTCTGCTCTTGTGGATCAAAGGAAATATCCCATCACTGGAGGTGTGAGGAGATATTGGTCACACGTGGTGCACTGTAAAAGAGTTAAATCCTCTTACCTCTCTTTCCTTAAAAAGCACGACTAATTCAGCAGAATAGTCTGTGCCTGCGACAGCACAGAGATGTCAGTCTGTGGCCACTGCCGCCTGCCTGTAGAGGACTGAAAGGTAATATCTGGTGTTTGTGACTGTAGCATGTTTAGCCCTGACAGTCAAGCTTCTCCATTTCTGGCCTCGACCCAGCGCTGACTGGCAGGTGACTAATACACCGGCTGGACGCTTTCAGGCCTGGCAAAGCTGCACCAACCCATCTGCCAACTGTGGGTGGGCGTGCTCTGCATCGTGATTCGTAATAACTGGAGCTTCTCCAAAGCGTTTGTTGAGGACTTGGTTTTCCTTGCTGACTTATTTGAGGTCTCTTAAATGATAAAACAAGGTCCAGGGGCTAAGATTAGGATTTGAATCTGCTAACCAAATTTAGAGCTGAAAAGATTAGTTAAATACTCAATTAGTCAGTTGACAGATGATTAATCTGCAACTATTTTTATAATGCATTAGTTGTTTAAATCATGTATTCAGCAGAAATGCCAAATATTTGATGCTTCCAGTTTCTTCAGTGCGTGGATGGGCCTTTTTTATTTTATGGCACTGTAAATCTTTGATTTTGGGCAGTCGGCTGTCCATAAACACTCTAATTAAAGACATCACTTAAAGGAATAGTTTGACATTTTTATGTCATTATATCATATAGGATGTTTATATCTGTCTGTTAAATATACAGCTGGAGCTAGCAACCAGTTAGCTACACTTAGCTCACAGCCTGGAAGCAGCTAACCTGTTTCTATCCAAGGGTAAAAAAAAAAAATCAGCCTTCCAGTCCAATTAAAACTCACTAATTGACATGTTTTGTCTTGTTTGTTTACGTGTAATTGTAAAAACAACACATTGTGAGGGTCATTAGTCGTACTATTTCTTGGCCTGGTGCTTTGATTTCCTGGTGTCACTACTAGTTGCTCGGCAACCATATGGTGATAACAAGACTCCAGTCTCTATGCTAGGCTAAGCTAACCTGCTGACTGCTTCCTCTCATGTACCTAGAAAACCAGCAGCAACAAAGTAAATACATATGTTTCTGTTGTGTCATCGTGATGTTTATGTTTATTAGGGTGGGTCGTGGTTCAAATGTGGGTTGCAGGTCTATTCTGAATGGACCACAAGTGACTCGCAAACATGTCAAGGTTGTAAAAACACTTCTTATTTTGCAGTACAGTGAATTTCAGGCACAGGACTTTTATTCTGAAGTGCCGTTTCCTGCTGTAGAGTGAGTGACTAACAGACAGCTACTTGACAGAGACGGCAAACTAGCTCAACGACATGGCCAAACCCGTGTATGATGCTGAATATATTAAACTGTGTGGACCTTGACCTAATGAGTAAGGAGAAATCTGGACCCCAAGGCAGGACCAGTTGGGAACCACTGATCGACATGATATGAAATGGCACTGAGCAATTGCTGCCTCAGTTGTCACACTTTTAGCAACCTAAAAAAAAGGCCCACCTAAAAAAATCACCGCTTTACCTTGCTGTCCGACCGCTCTTTCTGACGGGGAACTGAGGCCACTATCTAAAGGCCACCAGACTCCATAAATAAAAACGATTCTACTTTGCAGAACATGGGGATTGCTGGTCTGCCATTGCCTCGATCAGTTAGTTTGTAATGTAATTCATTAAATACATTCCAAATATAGAGTACACTTAAACGGATATTGATTTTTTTTTAGGTGGCTAAAATACATTTTGCTGCGGCCCCTGTCCACAGCAGTACATTGCTTTGCTTCTGTGCGAGTAGATTTGGTTTATCAAAGACACAAGCAAGGGCAGCACAGTGGTGCAGTGGTTAGCATTGTCACCGCGCAGCAAGAGGGTTCCTAGTTTGAGGTTGGGGTGGGGGAGCCCTTCTGTGCAGAGTTTACTTGTTCTTCCCATGTCTGCGTGGGTTTTCTCCAGACTCCAGGTGCTCCAGCTTCCTCCCACAGTCCAAAGACATGCAGGTTAATTGGTGCCTGTAGGTGTGAATGTGAGCGTGAATGGTTGTCTGTCCATGTGTGAGCCCTGTGATAGTCTGGGGGCCTTTCCAGGATGTACCACGTCTCTCGCCCAGTGTCAGCTGGTAGAGGCTCCAGCCCCCCCACGACCCCAAACAGGATAAGCAGTTACAGAAAATGAATGAATGCATTAACAAGCAAAGAAACACAGTACATGAAATAAGGACAGCAGAAACTTCAGACAGGTCGGACCACTGTGTTTCACTATACATCTTCTAAAAGTTACAGCTATGACTGAAAATGACAGCAGAAACAAGTGTGCTGATTTCACGTATCTCCCCAATTAAAATCAATTGCCACTTGTCTACCTGGAAGGAATTGTTTTTAGAGCGACGTCACAATGATTCAGTCTACTGATTAATCAAATAATGGAAATAATTATTAGTGCAACCTTGAAGCAACGTATTCATATAAATTGTTTCTTGTAATAATAATGATTTTTCATTATTTTGAGATATTCAGAGACATTTGCATCACTCTGAGATCTTTGCATCTACAGTATGCTGAAGTATTAGAGAGACAGATATGAGTTATAAATAGAAAAGCCGAGACAGGCTTTGGTTCTGACACATTGCAGTCAAGTCTGCGTATGACACTCGCATTCAAACATCCAGTCTCCAACCATCCAAACATTGCATTCAGAGCGAAAAAAAAAACAAGTGCACTATTGTGGGGAGAGAAGATGTGCTGAATATGAAATTCAGTCTACCCCCAAACTTTCCTTGTAAACTCCACATCAAAGACATATTGATATATTGTGCTCAGCGGAGGGAGAAAACACACTGTGTCCATGTTTGAAGGAAATCCTCCTCTACCACCTTATCTGAAAAAGCTAATAAACATTGTAGTTTTCTATCCAGTCAAGTCTGCTGCATTAATGCCGTGGCAGATTTACTTCGTATCACTCGCAGGCAGGGGAAAGACAAGACTACCTGCAGTCTTCTGCTGTTTGTGACTGTGATGGATTATGTGTTTAGAGAGAGACAGAAAGACAGAGAGAGAGTTAGAGGGCATTAAGTCCTTGTTTGCCCTGTCGGGAAACAAGACGGAGATAGTCTGCAGTGTAGAGTATTTGTCTCGGGAAGCCTCAACTGCTGTCGTTTTGTTGGTGTTATTTGTTTAAAGTATAAGCAGGTAGGCTGAAGTACACACAACTCTTACCTCTAAATACTTCTATATTTGATGTATAGTCAGCTCCATTTTCAATCTGTTATTCCAATGCAGCACTTTGAAGAAAATGTTTGTGATGTACATTTCGGCAAACCAACATATGAATCAGTGGTTCCCAACTGGTGGGTCATGGAGACATTCTGAATTGACCGCTAGTGACTCACAAATGTCTCAAGTTTGTGAAAAACACACTTTATTTTTGAGTACAGTGGATTTACAGCCCAGAGCTTTTATTTTGAAGTGCCGTTCCCTGCTGTAAAGTGAGTGACTAATGGACATCTACTTGACAGAGACAGCAAACTAGCGCGAGCACATGGCCAAATGCAAGTCTGACCCTGGACTGTATTAAAATGTGTGGACCTTGACCTAATGACTAAGGAGAAATCTGGACCCCATGACTGGACCAGTTGGGAGACACTGATATAAACTGACTGTCATGGGGAGGTGGAGGGGATTGTGGGTGGTGTGTCACCTCGGTGAAATGCCTGCCAAGCTGCAGACCACTGTTCAAAACCAGCAAACAACAGCTTTGGTTGTTTCTTTGCAACCCCTCATGGCGTCCATACCAGCTTTTACCCATGGAACCTGGGTGGTTTTCATCGACGTATCGCAGCCATTCCTAGTGGCTTTTTTTTTTTTTTTAACAACGCATTGCAGCGTTTCCCAGCAGTGTTTGAGCCACGGAACATGGGTGTGATCTTGATAATGATCTTTTTTGTTTAGCCAAAACCACGTGTTGTTCTTGCCTTAACCTGACAAGATTTCACCACAGTGTTGCTGAGAAACATAAAGTTTCAACACATCTGCTACAAACGAATGCACTTGGTTATAGCACTGTGTAGTAAGTTGTAAAAAGTCAGGTGCTCTTTGAGGATGGGGCACATAGTCACATAAAGATAAAAACAACAACTGGCCAGCTCACTCTGTGTAAAAGTCCGTGGTTTAGGCAGGCAGTCCAAAAATGAATCTGAGGCACTCTGACTGTAGTTAAAAATCCTTTATTACCAACGCAGTTCAAGAAGAGAGTCTTCATCAGGGGGATGATGTACACCCTGATGAAGACTCCAGTCAAAATGCGCTGGTTTATCCATGTATTAATAAAGGGTTTTTAACTACAGAGTGCCTTGGATACATTTTTGGACTGCCTGCCTGAACCATGGACAAAGTGTTACTTATCCGTAGTTTGCAGAGTCATATAATGCTGGCCATTTGACTGACCAAACAATCGTCTTCTTGACATGCACTACTTTTCTACAATGTGTTTTCTCTCATGCCGAGAGTTACGCGAAAAGATCGATAGAGCCGGGAGGCAGTTAGCTTAGCTTAGCATTAAGACTGAGCACGGGGAAGCAGCTAGCCTGCTTCTGTCCACAGCACCTCTAAATGAACTTGTAATTTGTTACCATTTAATTTCATTTATTTGACTCACAACCATATCACGTGGTACGGAGTACAAACATTACATACAATAACAAAACAATGACACACAGCATGGCTAAAATACAACAAATGTTACTAAAACAAAGGAAGGACATTCTTCAAAAAAGCACCTAGTTTACAAATTTATTTTTGGGCTTTCTGATTGTAATAACGAAATTAATTGAAACATGGATGATTTAAATAATACTTTGGCAAATACCTTTCTCTGTAAGTCAGTAAGCTGACATTCTGACATTCAAACAAAACATACTCATGTCCCACATGATTATCATCACAGAGGCTGCAGATCCTCTGGTTTCTGTCCAGCCCTTTATATCCTCCAGTGACTTTAGGAATTCTGGTGTTGTTAACTCTAAAATTACAAATAGCCTGTCTGTACTTTTGATTTTCATGCAACAGATACTTCTCCAGTTTAAAATCTTGTTTAATTTTGACATATATATCACATGATGTCATACTTCTGTCATATTAAACTGGCCTCTGTCATGTTGTTACACTTTTCTGTGAGCCAGAGGTAAGACAAGCCACAATCATCCAGTATCTGCTTAACTTGCAGGACCCATGGTGACACATATACATTTGTATTTTGCAGGCTGAGCAAATAGTTGTGTATTTTTCGACTGAGTTTAGTTTCTTCACCCTCTATCAAACTCCCCCAGGCTTTAATCTCATTTGTTAAATCCATACACATACACAAATGTTAAAACAGGTTATCATTTTTAGATATGTGTAACTGTTTTTTAGGGAACAGCAGCCAGGTTCCTTCACTTCCTGGAATCTCTGCTGGTTAAGTGGCAACCTCATGGTGATCATAAGACCAGAGCTGCAACTGAAATCAGTCCCTCGTTCACTTTCTTATGACTTCCTGCGTGACGAACACTCAGTAGTTTAATTCATAGTCAGCAGTATTATGAATTGAGATATTAGACACATGAATCGTCATCAGTTTCACAACTGTAACTTTTGCATCTATGAAAGTAAAAACATTTTACGATCACATTAAATGCCAGAGGGTAAATGCAGTGCACTCGTAAACAGAACTCTCAAACACAACATGTTGTAGCTCAAGTTAATGCACAGGCATGAGGCTGTTATCGATCTTTCTAACTCTCAGCAGATTTCCCACATGTTGAACTTTACCCTTCAGGGTATGCATATATCTGTGTAGCTGTTTCATTCATAAGATTTAAGTGATGTTTATACTGCACTAACCTGATACCTCTCTGGACTGAAGGGTAGCATGGGGAGATTTAAATAATGGAGAGGCACAGCAGTCTCGAGGTGAAACGGTCACTGCACTTTTGAGGTGTCAGGCGGTGAGAGACTAACATGTGCAGCCACTTCACATTCGTGTTTCCACAGGGATGTGAGTGCAAGTCGTCCTTTAGTGTTGGAGCAGGGCGGTGTAGCTGAACCATGTTCTGAATGTCACACAGTGCTTCTCTGCAGCACTGACTCTGTTTGCATGGACTGCGAGTGTTGAGCTTATTCTAAACAGGACAGGGTTTTCGATAAAGCTGTACCAATGACCAGCGTTAATATATTCCTGTTTAAAGGACAAGAGAAATTAACGATTTAAGTCGCTTTTGTTTTCTGTTACATGTGCTTATGTGGTTTACTTTTTATGTCTGCCAGGCGAAAGCCTTGAGGGGATCATGTGTTTGGTGGTGTGTGTGCATGATTGAGTGGGTGTGTTTCTGAGTTTGTGTATCTGTGTGTCTGCAGCTAATCTCGCCTAATACTGTGCGCACATGTATGACTGTATGCTCAAGGACCTTTCATGGTTGCAGTGATTCATAATTTTTTAAAAACCTGTTTTATTGCCTGTTTTATATTTTATACTTATTGACTTCCTCCTCTTTACAGGCCGGTCAGGGCTACAAGTTTTCTGAAGATTAGCTCGGCAAAAAACAAGCTTTACAGTGTGTTGCACGCCATATTTTGGCCTTCGCCGTGGCTCAGAAACTGACATTCATAGAAAAGTTTGGTCTCATTTTAAACTGCAGCATCTGTAGATATATTCCATACCTGATATGTTAGGATCCACTAAAGTTAGGCACAATATGAGATTTATAAATCTTCATTTTCATGATGTCACCACCATATTGACTGTAAGGAAGCCATGAGGAGCAAGTCTACTGGACTCAGCTCTAAGCAGTCCGACTGTGACCTGGTTTTGTTCAGTCCTCTGCACGGTGTCATACCACACCAAAAGCAAAGTGTTTTGCCTATCCGATTTTGTAGACTTGCAGATTTTGTTGATTTGGTCATTTTGCCGTCACAGGGTTGGGAACCCCCAATGGATGTGTAAAATAGTTATTGATAGTTAGGTCTATTAAAATGTTACTAGAATTGTGTAGGTTAACTTGCAGACTTTGCGAGCGTGTTCCTGGGAACGTCTGCAAGTTAGCATTGTCGCTTCACAACAAGAGGGTACCCAGGGTTAGGAAGAAGGGATGGGGGAGCCCCTTTGTATGGAGGTTGCATGTTCTCCCTGTGTCAGCGTGGGTTATCTCTGGGTACTCCACAATCCAAAGACATGCATGTCACGTTAATTGGTGACTCTAAATTGTCCGTAGGTATGAATGTGAGTGTGAATGGTTGTCTGTCTCTATGTGTCAGCCCTGTGATAGTCTGGCGACCTGTCCAGGGTGTACCTCGTCTCTCACCCAGTGTCTGCTGGGATAGGCTCCAGCCTCCCTGTGACCCCTAACAGGCTAAGTGGTTACCAAAAATGAATGAATGAATGGTCATTTCTCTTGATATTAGTGCTTCTACCATAAGTTAGTATTTAAATTGTTTCTGTCATTTTAAAGTTTATTGTTGTTATATCCGTCTTTTTTTTTTTTTTTTTTTTTGCTTTAGCCTACAGACAAAGTTAATACCATTAAAATTCCAGTCATGAACGATATGGATCAAAGGTTTTTGAATGTGCTTTATTTATTAATAAAAATATGTTCATCCTCATAATTATATTGTATCTTGTATAAACGTACTGTGGCTCGTTTGCTGGATTTACAAGAATCGTCTGGAGTGGCTGCGATCAGCTTGGGCAGCTAGAACGTGGCCGTCTAGCGGAGATTTGCACTCTACTGAGTGTACTTACCTAATTTAAAAACACATTTTTTGATGCAGATTTTTGCCAGACTGGCAGTATGGCTGCATGGCTGTATGTTGGTCAATCCACCACTTTGGTCCAGGCTGAAATATCTCTGCAACTATTGCATGGTTTGCAGTGACATTTGGTACAGACATCCATGGTTTGCAGAGCTCATAGTGAGAGTGTTAGTATGCTCATGTTAGCATTTTGCTGATTTTGCGCTCATTAATAATATTGTCTTGATCAGGTTACTGTTGTGTTGCAATATGACAGACTATGTAGATGTATCAGTTGCTGAAGGCCAACCCAGCAGCTGGTAAGACCTTGTGCAACAGAGGAAATATACTCTCTATAACCTTCTAGAGGCATTTCATTTTGCTTTGCATTACTGTCAGAAGATGAATTCAAGTTCATGCCTGCTCTTGCCTTCGACTATAATGCATTAATCAGCTGAGCTACAAAGGTTTATTTCGAAGCCAGCGAGTGCTCGACCTATATGGTACGCCCCGAGAATATTAAAGCTTCATCTCTGCTGGGGGAATCTCCTCTCAGTGCTGGCCTCTTTTTCTCACTTTTTTCAGTGGAAATGAGACAATGGTGTACGCTCCCAAAAGAGGTTCAAGCTAAGCATGTTTTCAGCTCCCATAACACCACAGGCTCCTTTAATTATGGCCATGGCCATGACCAGCACTTCTTGAACAGAGGACTGCTAGTTGATACAAGTCCAGTTGTCAGAGAGGGCAAATGTTTCATCACCTCGGTACGGTGTGAATCTTCGAGTGACAGGTTGGACCTGGAGCATGTTTCCGGCCTGATCCGAGGGATATGCTCATGCCTCTGCTGCCTGCTCCAACAGGCCTCAACGCTAAAACAATCGTTCATGTTCGATCAGCAAAGATTAGAGGCTGTCATCATGTTCTGTCACCCCCATATGTCTGACGCTATTTATCAATGTCATCTGCTAATGTACGCCTACTGGGTACATAAACACACACAAGCAGTACATACAGGCCCATAGCTACCAGTGAGGACATCAAAGTCATGTCCTCTGTATTTTTGGGAGTTTTATGAGGGGTTACTTTCTACAGTTACAAACAGTTGTTGGATATTTTACAGTATAACTGATATAACAATATCTTACACTCTTTTTTTAATCAATCAGTATTAAAACTGCATCTAAACTTTTGTGTACATAAGCACAATTATTGTACATTTAATCACTACAAAGGCAAAAAATCAATATACACATGTCCCACCATTCTAACATCTCTCCAATCTTCTACAGTTGTTTGCCGAAATATGGTATTTTTAAGAACATATTTCCTCTGAGCATGCAGACACAAGGTATTTTCGCTTGGAAAAGTGTTGCCACCCTAACACTGCTGCAGCATTTGTCAGACAACAGCTCGTATAGTCACCAAGGCAACCCTGAGGCAAAGAGTTATGCACACAGGGAAACAGTTTTGCTTCAAGTGTGAAGCATCCCAAAATAGTGCCTGGATCTTACAGTGGAACTCACAGCTTGAGAAAGAAACATGGGGAGATATAGGACGCATTGATCAGCCCCTTTTTAATGACAAACAAGATGATTTATAACAGCAGGTTTCTTCAGCATAAACCAGCGATGGAATGTAAGTACTTAAGCACCATGTACTAAAATACAAATCTGAGCTACACCCTGTATCGCTGGAGATTAGTTATCTGTCATCCAGGCATTTGAATTCTTCACACCTGAAAAGCAGAGTGATGCGTATAGTTAAAAGTCACAGTCATGTTATACTTTATATCAGCACTCATGGAGTGCCTCTTGTCCAATCAAATTACTTGACGGGAGTAAAGTTGGAAGTTGAATAAAGAATAAAGTTCTGCGTCAGGAGGGAGGGTGTGGTAGTGCATGGGTCAAACAAACACAGAACTTTCCCCCAGGAGAGTCTTCATGTTCAGTGTGAAGCCAACTTTGAGTTATTTTAAGGTACGCTGTCATGTTACGTTAAGTATGCGACATAAGGACACCAAACCATGTTTCTTTCTCTCAACCTAATCTACATAGCTTTATTTTCCTAAACCTAACCCACATAACTTTATGTTAAGTACATTACTTTACAATAAGTACACAACCTGACAATGCCAAACCATGATGCTTTTCATAAACCTAACCTACGTAACTTTACGTTAAGTACATAACGAAAAACCATGATAATTCTTTTCCTAAATGTAACATACGTAACTTTACTTTACTAAACTTAACCTACGTAACTTTATGTTAAGTACCAAACGCAATGACAAACATTAACTGTGATACTTTTCCTACACCTAACCTATGTAACTTTCCATCAAGTACATAGTGCAACGATGTCAAACCATGATTCTTCTCCTAAACCTAATCTACGTAACTTTACTTTCCAAAACCTAACCCACGTAGCTTTACATTAAGTACGATACCTGACGACACCCAACTATGATTGTTTTTGTAAACCTACCTTATGTATTTTTACTTTCCTAAACTCTACCTACGTAACTTTACGTTAAGTACATAACGCAATGGCAAACCCACAATTCTTTTTCTAAACCTAAACTACGTAACTTTACTTTCCCAAACCTAACCTATGTAACTTTATGTTAACTAGGTGACTTTACTTAGCTAAACGTAAACCACATAACTTTACTTTCCTACACCTAAACTACATAACTTTTCTTTCCCAAACCTTTGTAGCTTTACATTTAGCACATAAAGCAACGGAAAACCATAATTCTTTTCCTAAACCTAACATACGTAACTTTACGTTAACTACGTAACTTTATGTCAAGTATGTAATGTGGTGATACCCAAGCATGTTTTTTTACCTAAACATAACCTATTAACTTTTCCTTCTTAAACAAAACCCATTTAACTTTACATTTTGCACATAATTTTATGTTAGGAAGTGTAATTTGACAACACCCAGCCACGATTCTTTTCCTAAACCTAAGTCTTAAATGGTAGGGGTGCTAATATGTTGAGCGCTAATTCATTAGATGTCATATGAACTATTGTATGAGGATACATTAAAACATTTGCATAACCTACCTCATGGTGTTTTATACTTGTTGGTTTGGGAGCTTTCTTGAAAATAAAGAAACAAATAGATTGAATTTAAAAAAAATGGCACCAAAAGAGAGGGATATTTATTATCTGTTGTGGAATAAATGCTGGAAGATTGTGGATATAAGTGTCTGGCTGTGGAGAAATATTAGTCCTGTGTGTGAGGAGTGCCAGCACGTGCTGGCCTTCCTCGTTGAACTTCCACCACAGCTTAATTTGACAAATGTGTGTGTGCCTGTTTATCTTAGATCAGATACACAAGGAGTGTGTGTGATTTACTCGACCATTTCAGTGACATGTGGATGGCTAAAGATTTCCTGGGGATAAATCTGAGTCCAGGGCACATCTGTTCAGCACTCCACACTGCTGCCTACTTATAACACACACACACAGTCACACACACAGCTTGTGCCCGCTGCATGGTCAAGAGGGCAGCAGCATCCTCTTTTTTTTAACAACCAAGACACACATACATGCTCCCCACATCTCTACATATCTAGCTAACGATGCACACAAATCACTGACAGCACATACACATGATAACAGTAGACTTTCCATTACCATCACATAACTACAGTACAGGGCCTGCAGGACATCGGTGAAAGGGTTTATGAGGTGCTCTCTGTGACAGCCTGTGACCCTGACAGGCCATAAATATTACTGCAGCTGATGAAAGAGGGAGGAGGAGAGAGAGAGAGATGGCACGCTGAGTGATTGCGACAAGGAAACAGATATGTATGCGTGTGGAATAAAGATTTATAGACAGACACCACAACAACAAAAAATCAAAGCGTCACAGTTTGTGAGTGCCATTTTTTATCATTCAATTAATTAAATGATTAAAAGACTGTCCATCAGACCAGTAAAGGCGGAGACGGTGGCTGTGTCCAACCCAGTTTCACCCTCCAATAGTCGAGCATTTTTCATACAGACAAATGGACAAATTAATCCAGTAATTAGGAGAGAAAGTAGTCCATTAGCAGCCTCTGTTCCTGGCTCCAGCAGAGGTTTGTGTGTGGTTTTTTCTGAGCTATAAGTGGTTTAACTTATTGCTTTGGACCCCTGGTTTTTGGCCCCAGACGGACAATGTTGGACTCCTTCTTAATCCTAAATTATTATGATGTCTTCCTCCCTTTTCTGTTGGCTACTTCCATGAAAGCACAGTCAGTTTAATCTTTCGTGACTTCTTCAGATCTCATTGAAACAAATTTACAACTGAGGGACGTGGCGATTGATGCAAACAGATAGAAGTTAGACTCTTGTACTTGAATGTTTATGAACATAAACAGGAGATGTTCTCTGGTTTACAGTGCACACCCACCACTATCATGCCCTCTGAGGCTAGTATTAAATCTTTAATTCATGAATAGCTTATGAGAAACAGAAGCACAATGATGAGAAACAGCAGGCTTTTAGTCTTCAGCGGTTTGGTTGTCTTTTGATCATAAATGATCCCACAGCGGATTATTTATAGCACCGATGTTCGTAGTATGCTGTAAATATAAATGCAGATGTGGGTGGCAGCAGGGCTGTATGGCTGCGCACATGTGTGAAAATTAGTTTGCGGCAGTATTTGTATTTTCTGCACGCATGGAAGCCAGGACATCATGAAAAGATGATCATCATTGTGGTTCTGTATTTTTTCTCTGAGCGTAAAGCAAACAAGTACTAATACAGAAATGTTCTACAGCATTAGCAAATATCAGCTTGAAGAAAATGTTATTGGTGGCTAAAATTGAGAGGCAGCTTTTGTCTGCCTCTGTCTGCAACTATTCTTTAAAAAATGACGGTGAATGTGGAGTGGTAAATCTGCCACTGTGTAAACTGCGTGTATTTTTGGAGAAACTGAAGCACAAGCAGTCCTGCCCTGGCCAGTGATTGCATCGCTGCATAAAGTGGGTGTGAGGATAACCATTAAAATGGTGAGCTAACAGAGTGACAGACCATTGTGTCCCAAAATCATTACTGCAGGTGAATCCAACTCCAACCAGCCACAGGGTAAATTCATACACATTGTGTCACTTACCCGCCAAAACATGTCATGGGCTCCTAAAACATCCAGTTTGTTAAACACACTCACACAGAGGAATTTATTAGCCCAATAGAACTGATGAATAAAAAAATGAAAAGACATTTTTTCTGCGCATTGTTATTCGACTCAGTCTAGAATATAACTCCTCCAAATTTTTAAATGCCACAAGCGCACACACAAAATGATGCTTGTGCTCTTCTGTCAGCTATTGTTAGGCAGCACAAATAGGCTCCACTCTCCTCTCCCTCCTGTCACGCTGGTGCCAATCTCTTTCTATAGCAAACGGTTAGAACTGTGTGTGACATTGCAGCGATTGTGTTTTGGGCAAATAGAGGCATTAGAGGCAGGGTCCACCAGTTTATTTTCCACAGTTGACTGAACAACTAGTGCTCTGTGGTCACTTGTCAGGGACTCGAGACGTAATTGTGGTTTGCCGACGATCATGTCAGCTATATTTCACAGCTGAGTGAGTTGATACTGCGGCAAGACTACAGCCGCTGCTTTACAGCTCTGGCAGGCCTGACTTTTACAGTAGCTGCCGGAGACTCACCCGGGATTTGGCGGTTGGGTACGGGGTACCACTTTTCACACTGTGACCTTTGATGTCAGGAGGAAGCTCGTGCATGAAGTGAGGGTTGGGACGGTATATCATACAACTATATATCTCTGTTATATTACCAGCAGTGTGCATATCACAGTTACTGTCTTCAGGCGCAGACACTGACATCAAAGAACTAGTGGCGATGAAGACTGACTGTTGCGTCACCTCACATCGCCTGTGTCTTGGCCAAAAAGTTGCACTGAACACACCGCAAAGACTTCAGCTGTTGCAACTAGCACGTACATTATGTGCCTGCATGAGAGGAGATAACTCTCCATACCAGCAGGCGGCAGTAGTCTGTATTTGTTATTAAAAAAGGGAAAACCAACAGGATGGATTGAAGACGCTAGTCAACCAGTTAGCACATGAACAGCACAACCCAATGTCCATAACCTCCATCCATTTTCATCCTCTTATCCTGGGCCAGGTTGTGGGGGCAGCAGGCCAAGCAAAGCACCTCAAATGTCCCTCTCCCCAGCGATGCTTTCCAACTCCTCCTGAGGGGACCCCAAGGAGTTCCCAGGCCAGATGAGATATGTAATCTCTC
The DNA here is from genome assembly GCA_019142605.1 of Cephalopholis sonnerati. Classification (NCBI taxonomy): domain Eukaryota; kingdom Metazoa; phylum Chordata; class Actinopteri; order Perciformes; family Serranidae; genus Cephalopholis; species Cephalopholis sonnerati. The sequence continues at coordinate 29,853,670 of JAGQAX010000001.1, forward strand.
CAGTGTATTCTGGACCTGCCTTGGAGCCTCCTACCATTGGCACATGTCTAGAACACTCCTAACATGATGCCCAGGAGGCATCTTGATCAGATGCCCATACCATCTCAAGTGACCCCTTTTGATGCAAAGGAGCAGCGGCTCTACTCTGAGCTCTCTCCGAATGTCTGAGTCCCTCACCCTATCTCTAAGGAGGGAAAACTAATTTCGGCCGCTTGTATCCATGATCTCGTTCTTTCGGTCACTACCCAGAGCTCATGACCATAGGTGAGGGTTGGGACGTAGATGGACCAGTAAATCGAAAGCTTCGCCTTCTGGCTCAGCTCCCTCTTCACCACAACGATCTGGCACAGCGCCCACTCACTGCAGAAGCCACACCAAATGGAAGATCCACTTGTGAACTAAACCCCGAGATACTTGAAGTCCCTCGCTTGGGGCAGTAACTCTCTCCCAACCCAGAGGGGGCAATCCACCAGTTACCAGCAGAGAACCATGACCTCAGATTTGAAGGTGCTGACTCTCATTCTGACCACTTCACACTCAAACTGCCCCAGTGCATGCTGGAGGTCACGGTGTGAAGAAGCCAACAGAACCACATCATCTGCAAAAAGCAGAGGTGCAGTTCTGAGGTCCCAAACCAGACCCCTTCCTCCCCCCGGCTGCGCCTCGAGATCTTAGCTGTTGACAACAACCTAATGTTGAAAGAACAAATGATATTTGCCATGTGCTGACGAACAATGACACAAACAGTTATGAATAGTTTCTGCTAAGAGCTTAAAAATGATGTTACCTAATATAACTAGTTTGTTTCAATCTCATTCCCTCTTGACTTTAGCCGTTTGTTTGCTTTCTTTATTTCCCTTTCTCTTCTCATGCACTGAGCTGAACTGCCAGTTATTTCACTAACCGATGGGCATCGTTGGCTACGATGCAGATTCAACTCGCTCATTTTGCCAGAAAGAGCTGACAAGGGCCAACCAGTGCCATCGGAGCGGGACACAAAGGCAGCAGATGCTCATTGATGGCCCAATGTTGACCAATGGCCAACTATCGCCTTGGTGTGTCAGGGCCCTATAATTGAGTATTCAGAGCACTGAAGTTACACTCGAATCAGCAGACTGCCATCACCTGCTCCAATCATGCTTCACAATCTTTGGCTCAGTAATCAGCTGTTGGGTTATCAGTTCACAAGTAACATCCAATCATATTAACACAATATGGACATTGTAACAGCACACTTTTTGTTGGGCTTTTTGTCATTTCTCTAGTGCCTCCTGTTCTCCTCTGTCCTCCTGCCTGTAAGAGGTAAATGAATCTTAGCACTCCGTCTTGAAGGATGTGTCTCAATTCGTAAAATGCATCTCAAGGAGAAATAAGGTTTCCCAAAAGGATTATGAGTGAGGACACACAGGTGTGACCCTTGTGGAAGTATTTTTGGCACCCATGATGTATAAAAGCGGCGTGACCAGTGTGACACTGCTGATGATGCAGCTGTGTCACACACCAAATTTAAAAAGATAGGATGTCTCATTTTGTTAAATGCCCGTTGCCTGAACTTCTATTTCCTTGTGTCTTTTCCTCACCCCCTTCGCTTACAAATCATGTGGGAGGGACCAAGATGCGAAGAGAGGAGGCGAGGAAAAACCTGCTATTACCCTGCTGATAACTTTATACAAGATGCTTGTATTTGTATTAAAGGGGGATTTAAAAAAGGAGTACCCACTGCTGCTTAAGTTCTTTGGGAGCTCACTTAAAGACCAGAGTCTTTGCTGTCAAATAAGTAACTCCATTTTTGGATGTAATAGTTACAGAGATCATTTTGTATATTGTGACACTTTTGAAATTCAATTTTTATGCTGGAACAGTCCTATGAAACACAGCTGCAAGGGATTCGGCTGTCCTGAGATTGTTTTCCCTTTGAGGTTGAGAAGGTTAAATGAGAAGACCGGAGAGAGGCCATGTTTGCTATATTGACTGAACTGTGTGCACATGTCTTTGCTCATAAATGTGTGCATGCATGATTTATAGCTGCACGTCTTGTTGTGTATGTACAGCATTGATGGCTGAGTCAGTGTTTGAAAGCACCAGGCTCCATTATACTGCAGTTCCAGCAGGCCAGACTCAGAGGAACAGAGCGTTGCATATCTCTCAAGGTAGACACAGAAATGAAGTAACAAACTACAGTGCACCAGCTGCTGCTTCTCCGGGAGGGCGGCTATGATTAGCAACATCGATTTTCACTGCCTCTTTATCATTGACAGGAGAAAATGAAAGCTGAAAGTGTGAATAAATATTAGAGCTGAAGTTTGTTTTTATCTGCTGTGAATTGATTGTTCGTGATGTATAAAGAGGCGTTCCCGTGAGACTGGTAAGAGTAAAGTAGTCCAGCAAAGCTACAAACAATCCTGAAGCCCCTGATCCCTTTGACAAGTTAAGGTGTGCACGGATATCACAGCAACTCATAAAGATCTCCCAGAGCGGGGGATGCAATGTTTATCATTATAAACTATAACTTAAGAGGTTTACTCACTCAATTTAAGTCCGAATAGACACCACATATTATCTTAAAACATCCATGAGTAGGGTTTTGCATCATGTATTTGTTGGGTCTGTGCAGGCGTTACATTTCATACGTGGTTCTCACGAAGATTAATTACGTTTTTTTAGAACAACTGAAACATGAAATGCCTCCTTATGGGTCGAGGAACATAGTATTGATTTCACAGCTATGTTATGCCAACGATATACCATCTAATGTAGCCACACTGAAAACTGAAACATCAGCAGATGAATATTAGTGCCTTAAAGGGATACTTTGCAGGATTTTCTTAAAAAAAAAAAGAAACATGCACAGACTCATACAGAAGTAATCCCCCTCAATCATCATTTATGACCCACTAGAAGTGTGTGACGGTGTACTTATCTGCAGAGACTCTGCCCTTTGCCTGTATTTTCTTTTTTTCTTCTCATATATGTGGTCAGGACATTCCAGGGCTGCAGTCTTTGGGCAGTGGTGTGTATCCCAGCATGTAGGCGAGGTCAGGACTTTATAAAAATGTAGCAACCAGGTGCCAGACCATAAGCAGCAGGCATCTAAGAGGGAGCTATAGAAATCATAAGCACAGTTCCGTTAAAACCACAAATATAGAGAGGCGAAACGGAGCGACGAACGAGTGGAGTAAATCTGTTGTTGCTCTCACTTTAACTGGCGATACTGTTTATAAACTATAAACAAAAATTCCTCTATATTATACCTTTAAGCGGAGTTCAAGAATTAGATGTTTCTCTGTATATTGTGTTTTGTTTTTGTTTTAGTTTTTATATTTATTTTTAATGATAATACATTCTTAACAGGCTGCTTTTTTGACAAATTCACTGTTTTCTCCTCCCTGACCTTTTGCCATTGTTCTATTAGCTCTTTGGTTGTTTTAACCGCATCATTTAATAATGCATAACGAGGATGTTTAGCCAACCCGGTCTCACTCCAAAGTCGTCGAAATCTGGCTCTTGGTCAGTGATGTGCGGTGTCAGACACTGACGAAAAAAGCTGTCCTTTAACATTGGCATGATACATGGCCGGATGCTGTTATAGTTTAAAGGTACTCGGCAGCATCAGGGGGCAATGTGGAGGGACAAGGACGAAAGTTAGGGCGGCAAAAGTCCAAGTAGGGCGGATGGGAGTGGTGCTGAATGGGTCCAACAAACACTGACTTTCATCTGGGACAGCGGTGCTCACGTCCCAGAAGATTGTAAAGCCAAACGCTGCTCTTTTTTCCAAAACCCAACCTCATGCTTTTGTTGCCTAAAGCCAACCATGTGCATTAGTTGTTGGAGGAAAAATAACCAAGCCAATTCACGTTGTTGTTCTGAAATAGTGCATTTTTTCTGAAAGAGACTGTATGTAAACAGTAAATTTCATCAGTAACAGTAAATTTTAAAACGGAAGTGTATTTTAAAAGAAGACAATCCATGTAACAGGCATAACTTAACACGGCATCCCATAACGTCAACAATGAACATACCCAGGGTACCTTTCACGTCATATCTGGACGGGGAAAGTCCATGACCAAATGTCAATATGTGACGAGGTCGGACTGAGAGTGTGTTAGTTTAGCAGAGAGTGATGGCTTTGTGAATATAGCTTGTGTTCAGGTCTTCACCGTGCCGTTATCCTGTAAGATTTTTTTTTAAGTCTGTATCTTAAATAATAATCTAAACTTTAAAAATAACATTTAACTTAGTTTTCTGCACAGAATGGAATGAAATGCTGAGATATAGGCTTACTATATATATTTAAAAAAAAGTTTTCTTACATCCTGCATGCAGGGCAAACATGAAATAAAGAAGCCTCCCCCATAAAGCTTTGGAGACCCTTAGTGGGGCTCAGGACCCCTACCCAACAGCCAAGGGCATCACCCATCTCCATTTTTAAAAAGTTATTATTATGTATTTTTATTTTTAAAAATCTGCAGTCGGAGTACCATCTCAAGTTCTGGCACCGCAGTTCACCTTCATCAGTGAGTGATTATCACAGTCAGAACAGAACAAGCTTTGATGGGAATCATGGAGTGAAGTGTTTTTTAGAGAGCATTAGAGTAAGAGGAAATGAAAAGGCAAAAACCATCTGGAGAGTAGTACCCCAAAAAAGTGTTTACTCATGTTGCTTTCTTAATGGCTCTTGTTCATGTTTGTAATAATTTCAATGTTTTTTTTTTTTTTGTTATTTTGTGGGAGTGGGACAGCAGGTACTCGCCTAGGGCGCAGAATGTGCATGGTCTGGCACTGCTAGCCGCAGCGTCTCCAAGACTTAAACCACTTCAACCGCATATTGTTCACCATGTCTAACATATGAAACACAAGGGCAAAATCAAATCCTCACCCCAAAGCAACAAAAGGAAAGCAGTAACAAAATGGCAATTCAGTTGGAAACAGATTTTGCTTTTTAATTTTGGTTTAATTAAAGCAAAATTAAAAAACACTCGGGAGGGTGAAACAGGTTCAGCTCATTTCCTTCATATTTATTCTCTTGAAGTCCTTGACTGTGCTGACAGCAGGAGCAAAAATCCGTAGAATTCACTTATTAGGCGAGCACACATGTTCCTCTGCTTACTTTCTTTTTCTTTTTATTAATGATGATGATTTATTTAATCACTGGCAACAGTCCAGCAACAGTTTTTCTGATACTGTTCACCAGTTTGTACTGGGGAGCATCAGTGGAGCTCTATTAATTCAAGCCACTGCCGTCTGCCGTCCTGTGTAATTAGAGAGCTGTGAAGAGACTCTGTTGTAGCTCCAGGCTCTGGGTTTTTATTACAACTGTAAGTGCACATGTAGAACCACAAATGCACAACACACACAGACTTAAAACCAGCGCCCAAATACACACTCCATGATGCGCAGATGACTGACACACTCAATTTCAGACTGGCCTGTGTGTTTGCATTTTGTGTGTGTGTCTGCCGCTTCCTTAGAGGCCTGTTATTCTCTGACTTGACCCAGATGGAGAGGCTTTTGTGGGAGATATAGCCTACTGCCAACTGAGATGGGCCCCGCAGGACCACCTGTCAGGAGCTGCTAAAGGAAAACAGAGAGACAGGAAGTGTGTGTGTGTCAGACAGACAGACGAGGAGAGATGAAAACAAAAGTGCATACGTGTGCGAATGTGTGAGCTGAGGACGACTCAGTGGAAGGTGGTATTCGGGGGGTGGAGAGACGATGTACAAAGAACAAATGTGCAGGGAACGTTGCACGACTTCAAACAGACGCAAAGCACTCAAAATAGCTTTGGGAGGGGATTACTCCCATTCACATGTTCTCTTTAGGATTTTATGATTTTATGATGAGATTTTCTTTTTTGTTCTTTCGAGTTATTTTACTGAGCTGGCAGGGGACCAGGAGGAGGAGAAGCCCTGAAATGAGAGCTAGCCTGAGGTGCTATATTATGAAATTTCATCTTTTATACTCAGAAATGGGCACACAAACAGGGAAAGCTCATTGGTATCCCAGCACACCTGTAGATAGAAGCTTGCTTCTTTGGTTTAAAGTACACAGTTCAATTGAATTGACGTAGAAACATACAGTGATAAAGGAGCTATCCCCAGCCAGATTTACTGTACATCCAAATGTACTACAAACTGAAAGAAAGTAACTGTAGAAGTGCCAGTAAAAACTCTGAATGGTAGGAAAATATTGAAACGGCATGATGGACATATGGCATTTACGTTTGTTTCATGTATTCGTTTGCGTAAAGTTATATTCTCTTCATCACTCCACACAGATCTGATGTTTTGTTTTCATCTGACGCCATTTTTTTGCTCTCTTCAGTGGAAGTGAAGTTTCAGTGGATGTTTAAGTCACATGCTTCCTGTAGGTAATTAAAAAAGTGTTTCACTGCTGAATTAAATTAAATTAAATTTTGTTAAAAAGCCCAATAAAGCCCAATATCACATATCACAATTTGCCTCAGAGGGCTTTACAGCATATGACATCCCTCTGTCCTTGTTTTAAGGAAAAAAACCCTGAAAAAAACCCTTAAATGGGGGGAAAAAAGGTAGAAACCTCAGGAAGAGCAACTGAGGAGGGATCCCTCCTCCAGGATGGACAGATGTGTCATAAATGTTGTGTAAACAGATCAACATAATAAATTTACAGTAATCCATCTGACAAAATGATACAAAAAGAGAAGGAGAGACAGAGAGAGATGCAGGGCAAACAGTAATGACAACAGCTACAATAACATTAATTTTAGTAATACTGTTACAATAATGATAACAGTATTTTGGTAGCATATATGTTGTAAGTATATATCTGATATATGATAGTATATGTATGTGACAGTAATAATCATGTGTATAACTATAGTAGAAGTATGACTAATAATAATAGCAGCAGTGCTGAAAAGATTTTTATAAAAACCAGGCTGTCTCTGCAGTAGAAAGATGCAAATACTCCTGAAATTGTTGCTACAGGACCAGAGAAAACAGAGGGAAAAGGGCTGAAGTATTTGCTTTTGCTCAAGAGGTTGAAAACCTACAACTACCAGAATGCACTGCGCCACACCAGACTAATAAACACTCCTGCTAAATGCAGCATTGTGGGACACAGGAAACAAAATGGCAGCCGACTGGTGACAGACAATCTCGAATTGCAATAAATGGTGAGCTAAAATATTTCTGAAAACATTTTAGGCAAGAAGAAGCCAATGCAGTGACAGAATCTTTGTTTGTATTTGATCAGCACTGCTTAGTTTTACAGTTTGAGCTCAGTTTTTTCAGCCTGTTTCTACAACACAGGAAACAATATGGTGCCCACTTTCTCTTCACAAATTCTTATATTACAAGAAAAGACGTGTGCTAAAATGTGAAACTGGGGACATAATTTTATCAGCATTGCCAAGTTTGATCAGTATTTGGTCTGAGTTTGAGAGACAGAGAGGCAGGTCTCTCTCTCAATCTGCTTCTATACTTCGTGATGGCGAGCATATAAAAATGCGCAGGTACAATCTGTAATGTGTGCAACAGTCCCAGAGCGAGTGAAACACACCATCCAGCTGATTTTAGACGGGAGATGAGCAGCAAGATTTGGGCACTAGGAAAGTTTATCACAGTTCATTTACACATATTGCCCTAATTTTTATGATACAAAACTGTTTTAACATCAGCAAAGTGTCGTTTTAATTCGCTAAGTCTGTGTCTATTGCACCTTGTCACGTTTTGCTTTTATTAATACACTGTTCTAGAGTTTTAGTCTTCAGCCAAGCATGAAAAGTTTTTGTGCAAAGTTGAATCTAGATAGCAGTCACAGCTGTGAGAGTGAGAGTGAAGGTGCTGCATCTGCAGCGACAGTGAATGTGTGACATAGAAAAAGAAGAGTGACAAGTGTTGTCGCAATACTGGAACATCTAACAACATGACAACAACTTCTTTTTTTGGTTTGTAGCAGAGAACAGCGTAACGACTATAATGAACATTAACAATAAGAGAGAGTGGCGCTAATGTGTCGATGAGTTGAAACTGTTTTAAATATTCAGGATCAACATGTATCAGTACATTGATATTGCTGACAACACTACCAGTGACAGATGCATAATTCTTTCAGCCTGTAGATTGTTTATTGAAATAATTACTAGCCTTCATTTTCAGTATTTTCTTACACAATTTAATAAATCCAATATTTTAATTATAACCATCAAAAAACAGAAAAACATTGTATGTAGTGTATTTAACCAGCATCACTGTGAAATTAGTGACTGTGGTAAAGACCTCACACTCACCTTCCTCCACATAAAGCTGCTATTTCACCCAAGTTTCACCAGCAAGCTCAACCAGAACTGTGTAATTGGTGTTTGGGGCATCCGGCCATGTATCCCCGCTCCTGTCACATTGTAAACGGTTTAGGAGAAATAAACAGTGAACACATAAGAAGAAGATTCATGCCATGAGATAGTGGCACAGCTGTGATGTGGCCGTAGGCACGGGGACAAAGGCAGAGACAGAAGCTTTGGGTTTGTTTTGATAAATTTTCTTTGGTCCTTTGCCAAGAAGAAATATTTCCCCGTTGCTAAGCAACATCCTTTTTCCATCTTTCCAGCATCCTTTGTTAAATACTAAAGTTCATTTTGGCTCGGTGTAGATGTTTATTTGAATGTGTTCAAGTTCATCTAACTCCAACTGTGACTCAACTGTGTTTCTGGTGACAGAAACATTAGACGTCAGAGACACATTTATTCATCAGTTGTCGTAACAGTACCAGAAAATCTAAATTCAGATTCAATCTCATGTTGTCTGCAGACTAATAATCCACTTTGGCTGTTTCTTTGTTGCAGTGAAAGCTGATTAGCGAACGCAGGTTCTATGAATTTGGTTAATTAAGTGTAGAAAAAAGCTAAGAGACCTTGCTCAAGTAGTCAGGTACAAGGATTCTTTAATTATAAGCTCTAATAGAGTGTTTCCCATCCAATCACAATGCGGGATCAGCGGTAAATAATGTATAATTAACCATAAACAGCAGCTGCTAATGTGAGCTGTGTTAACCTGGTGCACAGAGCTGAAGTGTCTTGCTCAGGGACACTCAAGCAGGGTGGATGTCTGCCAACGTGGAGGCTTCACCCTGAGTCCTCCTGTTGAAGAGTGGCCTCTCTAAAGCCACCTCGCTGCCAGCCTGAATAAAGAGTGTGTGTTATTCCTTTATACACCAGGCGAGCTGAAAGAAAGAGTACAAGGGTGTGTGTGTGCTTCAGGAGTGTTTTCTCCTTGGTCTGGCCACAGTTTGCCTGTCACCTCTGGTCAGTTTGCATTAGTACTGCCACTCTGCGTCTCCCACTGCTCCTCAGATCACCTCCTCTCCTCTCCGCTCACATACTGTGTATTGTATCTGCCAAGAAGGCTTTCAAGTGAGAGTCGGAGCCAGAGCATTTTTACTCTACTAACCAACTTCTCTCTTAAAAGCTAAAAGAAGGAAGAATCATGTGATTAAATAAGCTTCTTTGTGATTCCCAGCTTGGGGAGTTTTCTCACATCAACCCCCCCAGTAGTTTAACTGTAGTGTGTGAACTGACTAAGCTAAGTGCCGCAGCCTCGGGCGCTGTGGTGCTACTTTGCTGCATCATTACAATACCTCTGTAATTTTGTGTTTTGCCCCTGTTCTCTAAGCATGACATTCAGAAGGTGCTGCTGGAATTTCTAAATTGTTTTACCATTTCATTGTTCTTTCCTGCTGCAGTCGCAACTTTTGTTGTTCATATTGGACGCCGCTGTTCGTTTCCAGCCGGCCTCAAAGCTGCAGTTGGTAACTTTTATAAAAATAACTCTCACTTTTCGCTGGCACTGCCACAGTATCCACACGATATTACATGTGACAGATAGGCTGTGAAAAAAATCATGCTGCTCTTCTTGCTTGTAATGGCATTTTCTAGAATCTACCACAGCTGAGGGAAAACAGCCAATCAGAGCTGGAGTCTCTAACACAGCTGTCAATCACTGCTCATGAACTGTGGTCAAACCAGGCAGCTCTGATCAAATATAAATCTAAAATTAAATATAAATATATATAAAATTCTGTTAGGCCTGTTACATTGCCTGTTTCTCACCTCAGATGTTTTCAGAAACATATTTTAGTGTACTGTTTAGCTGTAAAATGAGAAATTTCGCTCAGCTGTTTCCAACATGGTGGCTGGGTCACAGTTGCAGTTTCATTCACGTTGTCTTAAAATTGACAGATTTGTGGCATTTTTGCTGTGCACAGTAGGGTTGGGCCGGTGTAAAATCTTTCAAACCAGTTATTAACCAGTATATTAAGCCAAACATCTAATTGACCGGTATACCGAATTTTACAAGGTCTCACACTTGACACAGCTCCTGAGTGAAACATAATGACATCGCGTCCCAATAGGCAACAAGCATCTGACCCCAGCCAACATTTGTATGTGGGGCCCATGAGGATAGTAAACAGGCTAAAAAGTAGGCCCTATATGGGATTGTTTAAGGGTTACATATGGGCCCCTTGCCAACTGCCTATATATGTATGGGTTTACCCAGGTGGGCCCCAGATAAGATGCTCATTTTGGGCCCATACCCACTTGGTACCCAGGTAGCCGTAGCATAACCATGTGGTGCCTGCTTGGGTAAAGCCATCGATTTGGGCAGTACGCATTGGGGCCAATATGGAACCCATGGACAATCCCATATAGGGCCCAATTTCAGCTCCTTTACTACCCACATTGGCCCCACACACAAATGCTGGCTGGGACTATTGCCTTGTATTGCATTACAACACAGGTCTCCCTCAATTATGCACTTCTGTTACTTAATGTAAACAAACCACATAGCTATCAGCTGTGATCATTCTAGAGACATAGCCAATAAAAAGACGGGTGAGTAGTCCATTTGCTATCTTCCTACATTTGTAAAGTTGCTTTTTTAAACAGAAAACACACGTTTTATATTGTGATATTTACTGAAAATGACACACTATACAGCTAACAGCAAGCAGGTTGATATTAGTGATGGTCATCTACCAGAAACTTTCAGCTCCCTGGTGATCTCCCTCCCGCCATCTGCCACTGTATTTAGTTTTTCTCACCAGATTAAGGAGGAAGCATATAGATAAGTCCTGATTTCAACTTTATGAATCAGCCATTCCTTGTCCACTGCGGCACTTTCAAAGCGAGCAACAGGCATAAAGAGAAACCTCATGTTCCTGTGCTTGACTCACAACCTGTCAGACACTTGTGGCTCTGTTAGTCTGTTTATAAACAAACATAATCATATGTTAATTGCATTATTCTATTGCTATAACGTCATCAGCACAGGTTATTGATGCAGGCTACTTGTTAGTTTGCCAGAACGTGTTATAATGACAAATGGCAGTTCATTTGGTTTGCATGAAATCTAATCGGTTTAAGATTGTACACTTTGAAACAAGTCAAATGCAATTATCATTTTTTACGTCTGTACACCCTGCCTTCACTGAGGCTCAGTAAAATCTATGGCCACTTCCTGTTCAGCATCACATTTCCCAGTAGTGAGGCTAATATTTATATATATTTAAATTCTTGTAGATTAGTGTGTAGGTTTCACTGCAGGGGGGGACACTGCAGGGTACAACTTCAAACCAGTCCCCGAACCCTCCCACCTTCTCTGTGAATTTTCCTGAGACACAAGAGGAAAAACGCCATGTTTTCTTTTCTAATCAGAGCATATGGAGATGTGTATATTATAACTCCAAATGACAACAGAAAACATGTTTCTTGTGTTTGAAACCTTGGACTACACACACAGAAAGCTATGTAGGCCCAATGAATGCAACTAAATTACAAATACACTTACCGCCATGATGTAATCACACACATAGACTTACTTGACTACCTATTTCGGGGGGTTAATGATTAAGTGCATCTCATTACTGCCAACGCCTTCCCTAAACCTACTGTAAATCTCTCCTTTAAAGGTTCAGTGTGCAGTTATGGAGAGAGATCGTCGACCTTTGGTTGGTAGTTGGACGGAACTTAAAACCCAAAGCGTTGGTATTTGACGACCCTGGAAGAAGACTCGATAATCTGATTACGCGTACTGAACCTTTAGTTATGTTTTGTCTGTTTTATCATGCATCATCAAGTCAGGCTGTTGAAACTCATTTTTCTTCTTCTGCACTGACGCTGATGGAAGTGAATTGAATATGAATAAAAGGAAACAATATGCGATGTGGTTTGCTCCACACCATGAAAAACACTGATGATCCACTCTGCTGTTTCCCACAGACTAAAAGATGTCTCCCTTGAGGCAATTTGGGAAGCTTTTTGAATCCTGCTGTCTCCTGTTTTCTCTTGATTCCTCTCCCTTGCATTTATATCACATCGCTTCCCTCAGCATATAAAAGCACACACCTATTGTAACCATCTTTGATTCTCCATTTTTTATCTCACACACACTCTTATTATGTGTAAAATGACAGGAAGTGACAGGTAAGGGATCGGACAAAGGGATGAGCGGAGAGTGAGAGAAAGCTGGGTAGAATGTGAAAGAGAGCGGTTGGCTCGGTGAACAGGAACCTTTCGGCTCGAGATAATGCCCTATGAATGATGTCCTCCCCTAAGGCCCCAAGAAGCAGGAAGTGTGGCTCCATATTAATTAGAATATGAATTAGATAGACCCCGTTATCTGATGGCTCATAGGAGCAAGAGCAGCATGATCCAGGCAGCAGCAGCATTAGAGGTGTTTGAACAAATAGTAACAGCGCAGGTCACATTGCTCTCCTGCAGTCATTATGACCACTTACAGCCTCAAATAAAAAGCAAAAGGACTGTTTAATAATTATTTATTGGTCCATTACACTTTTTTAAAACATACAAATATAGCTTCATCATATTTACATGGAAAAACACAAAAACACAACAGAAATATATTGCTTAAGACTTCAATATAAAACCTGTATCTCAGTGCGATACTGATCGCCCACTCATAACAAAATTGACAAGTTCAGTTTTATTGGAAAACGTTCAAAACAGTGTGCGAAATACAGGGTCTCAGGAGGTCTCTTGCCCTTTAATTAATATTGAGCAGTCCTCGAAACTTTATTTGCATGTTAAAATGTCGAAAAATGAGGAGCAGCACAAGAAATGCCACTGACAGGGAGGAGGCGACTAATGTACATCTTACTGCTGCTGCAGCTGCTGGCATAGATATAACACTGGCTCTGTAATATATTTTACCACCTTTCTTTAAAAGTCTATAACTAAACATGACTCTCACCCCTCTAGCAGCTCTGTGAAGGGCTGCCCCAGACTAAGAATTTTCCCAGTTGACCAATAGTCGTCATTTAGGGCCATTAGTCGACTAGTCGCCCGCATGTTTACGATATTAATGTAATCATGAAATGATATATTTTGGGCGGGGCAACACATTTAATGCATGTATAGTTCCTGTTTGTGAGTGTGAGCGTATTTCAGGCCTGTGTGTATATGTCAAGACTGAAAAAATTCTCCTTGGAGTTTAATAAAGTGTATCTTCTTACGTTTTTAAACCCAGTAAGACTTGTCTAAGTAGGCTAATTGGATATGAGATACACACAGCATTGTAGACTAGACATTGTCATACATGCACACATACTTGCATTTTTTACCGTCATAGTACGTCATATATTGTATATCCCAGTGAAATGCCAGCAAGGTATTAAAAATGCTGCCCAGGCCTACTATATACTAACTATAGTGCATTAGTTTAAGGTATAAGTACATGCAGTGAATAAGAGCAGCCTGAGCTACTTGGATCTATACAGCTTATGTAGGCCTGCTGTGATAGGTTGTTAGAGTTTCTGACATTTTCCAAGACGAACCTCAAGGTATGAATTGAATGTGACAGTTTGTTTCACATGTCTTGTGTGTAATGTAACATATTTGACAGTGTTTTACATCCTATTACTCATTTATGGAGACGTCATCCTTGATTTTCAATGAACCGCCTCGAGCAGGCAGCATCTTTTACAAAGTTCCTGCTGTACTTCTGTGTGGTGTGAGAGTCTGCTGGGACCAGGTTCATTATAGGCCTGTCTCATTACAGCAGCCCCCCCACCACGAGCCTGGAGGGGAGCAGAGATGCAGAGCCTCCTTGTTTTAGCCCTTTAGAGGTCAGTGGTTGATTAAAATGTTGAGAAGTGGAGGTTAATCAGCCACTGACCCTCGGGGTGATGCTGTCTTTCATGGTCTGTTTTAATCAATAAGTGTGAGCACTGGCACAGATGAACTCCTCTGCCTCCTTATTCGGAGCACCCCTACTTCCCTTATACTGCCAAGTACCTGCCTGTCTCATTACCTATTATCTGTCCTCTCCTCGTGTCGATGTTTGGAGATAGAGGGCCATCCTCGTGGCGTGAATTCATATTATTAAAAAGGCTGAAAGGTTAAATTCAAAAAGTATTCCTTCTCGTAAGGTGCAGTTCAGCGTGCTTGATGCTGGTTTCACGGCTCATCTGCCAATAAAAGGTGTTGGACTGCAACTTCCACATGATGTCTGTAACCACAGGAACTAATCCATCACATCCTGTGGAGATGCAGTCTGACATGCTGTCAACATGACTGCACATCAAAGCCAACAAAGTCAAGAGGCAAGGTGTTTTTTTTTTAACTCCTACAGTCAACAACTACAGAAATAGAAACAGATCTCTTTCTTGACCACCTAGAACAATTGGATAGAGCCAGCAGGAGAAGCTACTTTTAAGGCTGTGATAACATCTTATGGTGCATATGTGCATGAGTCCTCCATCTTACTTTCATTATCTTACTGTGAAGATATTTGGTGTGTATGACCCCCGCAGACACAGTGTTCTGTTTGATGGGGAATATATCAATTTATGGAAACAAGGTGCTTTTAACATGCTTCTTCTCAGTGCATTTAATCTCAGTGTGATGCTTCTGTGGTGCAGTGACAGCCTTGCCTCCTAGAAATTACATTTTTATACAAATAATCTGAAACAGTGAGTATGTTTTGTGTTTTTTTTTATGTAATGCAGAGCAAATTTTGTTTTCTATTAAAGGTCCAGTTTGCAAGTTTTAGGGGCATCTATTGGCAGAAATTGAACATAATATTCAGAACTATGTTGTAATTGATTTATAATCACCTGAAAATGAGAATAACTGTGTTTTTGTCACCTTAAAATGAGTCGTTTACATCTGCATAAGGAGTCCATGTCTATGTTGTTCTACAGTAGCCCAGAATGGACAAATCAAAACTTGATCTAGTTAGGGCTGTTTATGTTTTTGCATCACACGCCATAGCTCTCCAACCTTTGAGGGTCTAGCATGTAGGATTTAGTGGCATTTAGCGGTGAGCTTGCAGAACTGAAACTTCTCCCATGTGCTAAGTTTGTAGGAGAACTACGGTGGACAACCCAAAAACACAAGTGCCCCTATCCAAAGCCAGAGTTTGATTTGTCTGTTCAGGGCTACTGTAGAACAACATGGTGGACTCTGTAGAAGAAGACCCACTCGGTATGTAAATGCGAATGACTCATTCTAAACGCCAAAACATACCGGCCACCCCACGGCACTTTACGCCACTGTCTGTATTTCCAGCCTCGCCACCCCAGAATTAAATGCATTTTCCCTCCCCTCACTCTCTGCTTGTACATACCAGCTTCCGTAGCAGCTCTTTTTCTGTGCTCCTATAGCAGCTTGACTCCTCTTCTCACCGTTGACACTTAAAGAGAACTCTGTTGCTGTCTCCTGTATGTGACAGAGAATAGATGAGGAGAGACTCGTTGTTGAGGTTGAGGTCGATAAATATCCCTTGCTAAATGACCCACAATCCCGTCAATACAAAGACAATGACCAAAAAGATATTGTCTGCTCTGGGGATCGACTCTTCAGGTGAGAAACCAAGTTTGATTGGGGGTTCTCCACACATGATTTTAAGCTGATGCAGAGAGAGAGGAAGTACAGATATATCAGTAACAGTAGTAGTAACGTTGCATGGTTGTCTGTTGATGAGCTGCAGCACGAAGCGTCCAGTGTGTGCTAGGGGCAGCACTTGATGCGCAGCACATGATGTGCCTAGCCACAGCGCCAATGTGTTTCAGCCTAAGGTAACAAAAACACAATGATTCTTATTTTCAGGTGAGTATACACAAATGAAAATGGATTATGGATATTATATTCCATTCCTGCCAATAGATACCTCTAAACCCTGAACACTGGACCTTTAAATAATGATGAAATATTGCAAATTAACATACCTGGAAAGTTGCAAAAATGTTGATACTAAAATGTTCACTGACAACTTGTCTTTGCAATACAGTATCCACTAGTAGTTACTACAGCGTTATTTGGACACAAACCCTGGATTCTACCTTCAAAGTCCTGCACTTTGAATGTCCGCTATCCCTGCCCATTACCTCTCTGTGATTCCAGCACAGTATCTAAATGTAATGTTTCATTAACTCACAGAAACATTGTCTCTGAGCATAACCCAGACAGTGTTTATGATTACAGTACAACATAATTATGAAAGCAATGTAGTAATATACCAACATAACTTCTAGGAGACAGGGTTGGCTCTGTAAACAACACAAAGTGCTGAGAATATTCAAATTTCTATGCTGTTTTGAGTCAATTTGGTTTTCTGCTCGCTGAACTTGCTGCTAAAACCTCAGATTCCCGTCAGTGGTTTTGTCAGGTTTTCTGCATATGTGTGCCCAGGTATCTCTAAGCACATATACTTACATAAAGGGGGGTTTAAAGTGATGTGTGCTCCTGTGATGAAGCTATTCCCCAGCTGGATTAGGGGTCTGTGGAAGTCGTTACGTCTGGTTTAGTGTGACGTCCCCTGGGTTCTGCTGCTGAGAGTTAGTATCAACACCTCCACTGTTTATTTCGACCGGCACCGAACTCGGGGTCGCTCAACTCCTATCACAACTAATCCTGGTGATGTGGTCACACATGCATATTAGAACACACGCCACGGCCCTCTGTGGGAGGAAGGAGCAGAGAGGTAGAAAGTGGCGGAGGGAACCAATGAGAACCAGCTGTTGCAGCCCTGATCTGCTTTCTCTTGTGTGTTTATAAAGTCAGCAGGGCGCACACCAGCTGAAACACATTGTTTTCTTTACTGATTGTGGTTTAGCTCCCACACTGTGTGTTTTTTTTAACATATTTTTTACGTTACTTTAAGATCATGTTTAGTCCCTACGAGCAATACATGACAGTGTTTATTCTTGATCAATATTCAGTAGTGGTCTCCTCTTGTCCTTTAAGTGTCTTTTGTTCACAGATGTGTCTGAGCTCTGCAGGGCCTGAGGATTGATATACAGTGTCAGAGGGAAACTGAATCAGAGGGCTTGTGATCTCCTGAGCCGGAGCAAAAACAAAACAACATTGCCTCCAACTCTCATGGCTCAGGGATAATTTAAAATAAATAGCGCTGTGTCGCAGTGCTGCTGCAGACTAAATACTAATTTGTGCTGCAGTCAAAGGACGCTAACACTGTCTCAGATTCTCCTTTTGTACAATTCCCATCTGATCAAAACTGCCCAATCTTTAATTATCTTGCTGTGAGGCACCTCAACAGGGTTAAGCCCCACATGCACATCATTATTGTATATCTCTTTTAAAGAGGCTGATTTGAATGTTGTTGTATCCCAAAGTGCGGTCACTGTTTGCTGCTCTACACTATGAGCTCATATCTCATTGTCATACCACATTAGCATTATCTGCTGCTGTGGTTGTAGAGGGGCCGGTGTTGCGACAGTTATTCAGCCACACCGGTCTGCACCGGCCTGACAACAGATATGGCAGAGAAGAAACAAAAAAAGTGCTTGACCCCATTATTGATCGATCTGCAGATTATTTTCTGGATTAGCTGGAATCTGTCTATTTCACTGTGAATTTACTAACCCTTTTTCATTTATAGTAACATAACTTTGTTTATATTACAGTTGAAAGTGTTGATGTGGGGCTTTTACAAGGTATCTCATTTATGTCATAATTATGTAGAAAGGAAATTTAAAACTATGAATTATTAATATTTCAGTGTTTACACAGTTTACACACACAGAGTTTGAATAAAAAAGGCACAAAAACCAATTGAAATAAAATCACTTTACATATAAACAGACTGTATTGCTTTGTAACCAAATTGTTCATTTAAACAGTGTGAATATTACTTTGGTTTTGAATAACATATCAATTATGAGGGAGTCACCACTTTTTTTTTCGTCTCTCTTGTCCACCATGCTTGCAAATCTGAATGAATTATTCTTTGGTGTTCATGTTTTCACTAAAATGAACTAAACAGTTGAATTGTAGAGACTCTTACCAAGCTAACAAAGTGTGTAGCATGTCCATACTGACAAAGTTTAGAAATTAATATTTGTATGCATGATCGAAGCTGCTAACTAACTTTAGCACCGGTGGGAAGCAAACAAACGGTTTTATACATCCAAAGACGTTCTATGAAAATGAACTACATGGCACCCAGACCAGGAGTGTAACTGAGGCAAGCGTTTATTTGTCAAAATGTGTAGCTACACTTGGCTAGTAAAAGGGACTGGGCATTTCATTGGGACTAGGCTTTTATTTAAAGTTTTAAAATGGTTTAATTTCTTACATTTTTCTGCTGTATTTTTATTATTACTAAAGATTTGTACATTTTATAAGCACTTGTATCACTTCACCTTTCATTTTGGGTGCCTGTCAACTTTATATTTGTTGACAAAGCGATAAGTCACACTTGAGTTTGTGCTGAAACAAGGATACCATGCATGTGTCATGACATCACTTTGAAAGGTGCCAAACATAGACAAAAATGAATGTATAGGAAAAATAACTCAAAATAAACCTGGAGTCCAGGAGGCCAAAATGTCAGATAATATCAAATTCCTTGTTTTTTTGAAGCCAGCGGTCCAAAACGGGGGCTTTGGAAATCCTCTGCCAGATAATTTTGAGCATCAAACACTTCTGGTGAATTTATATGCTCCATTTTGTGCCTTTTTTGCATCAATTTATGGTGCACATGTTTTAATTTTGTCAAAATAAAAGTCCTCAATAAAAGGCGGCACAGTGGTGCAGCGGTCAGGATTGTCGCCTCACAGCAAGAGGGTTCCTGGTTCAAACCTGGGGTGGGGGAGCCCTTCTGTGCAGAGTTTGCATGTTCTCCTCATGTCAGCGTGGGTTTTCTCAGAGTACTCCAGCTTCCTCCCACAGTCCAAAGACATGCAGGTTAACTGGTGACTCTAAATTGTCTGTAGGTGTGAATGTGAGCGTGAATGGTTGTCTGTCTCTATGTGTCAGCCCTGTGATAGTCTGGTGACCTGTCCAGGACGTACTCCAGGACGGGCTCCAGCCCCCCGTGACCCTAAACAGGATAAGCAGTTACAGAAAAATGAATGAATGAAAAGTCCTTTGCTACCTTTTCTTTTGGGGGAGACAAACCTAAGCCCCGATGTGTTTTACAATAATGGAAAACAGGGAAAAGGCAGCAAATCCCCAGCTCTCAGTCCAGAGAGTATTTGCATTTCTGCTTCAAAAACAACTTAATAAAGGAATTGATTTTTAAAATAGCTGCCAGTTAATTTTCCATTGATAGACTAATCAACCAGCAATCCGCTGTAGAGCTGAAAACCTTTTCTTCTATTAAGTTAATTAGGAACCTTATTGTTCAAATTGTTTTTGCATTACCACTCAGGATTAAAGACAATAAAAGTGATTAAACAGCAGCATCGACAAACAATACAGCCCTGAATCACAGGTTTGTCCTGATATTAGGAGGTAGGCATTGTGGCATCAACATTAAGTTCACCAATAGGTTTCCTGCAGTTGTCAGGCATGTTAGATATGTGGCGTATGCACTTATGAAGCTGTGAGGATGGTGAGAAAGAGGTATACTCTTAAGCTTTGATAGTGTTGGAATTTCATCACCTGCCTTCATGAATCAACACACATGTGAAGGCTGTTTTTATACATCTGTGTTTTACTCTTAAAGTAAACATGCACTTTGCACATTATGAGATTTGCACCAGGTATGTGTTTTTATAGTAAAGCACATGGCTAATCTGTGCAATCCACACCTGCATGTAAACATATATGAAATGTGTATAATGTCTCGTTACAGCTTATCTACATGGCAGGGTTTTTTTTGCATATGTGTGTGCAAGCTTCAGGGCATATACTCCTAATAAAATATTCATTCATTGCTGCTTAAAATACTGCTGAAATTGTCAGTTGATGATATACGAGCCCCCACTGTCCTCTGTTCTTACTTCCATTAAATATCTTTCTTATTTCTTATTAGTTGGCTTTTAATGAAACATTGAAAGCCTATTACTGTTTGCTGCATCAGTCCAGTTCCCCCGCTGAGATGCTTATCTTATCTCTGATTCATGCTTCTTCAAATAAACAAAGGTGATGAATGAGCTTGGGTTTTTGTTGGTGTTGGTGGCGGCGGCACAGATGGATGGAGAGAGCTGCACAATAGAAGGACAAGATGTGTCTGAAGTACAGCCAGGCATCTATTTTTGCCCCAGACTTGTGATTAGGACACATGCATTGACGGTAAAGTGTAAATACAGATGTTTAGAGTGTTAATTGTTAAATTGACATTGTTTGTTTTGCCATTAAAACTCTGCTCTCCCATAAGAACAACATTCTGGATATCTCTGGCAGGCAGTTAGATTAGAAGACTGACACCTCTCTCATGTTTGTCTGTTACATAAATATAAGGCTACAGCAAGCAGATGGTTAACTTAGCTTCAAACAATCACTGGCAACAGGGAAACAGCCACTTCAGCTCTGTCCAAAGGTAACAAAATGCACCTCTAAAGCTCACTAATTGAAATGTTATCTCTTGTTTGTTCAATCTGTAGAAATGCCCAAATGTAAAAACTGCAATTCACCTGATGACCTCATATTTAACAGATAAAGTGGTATTAATCGTGTTATATAACTCTCTGCCAGAGAGAGAATAAGCGTATTCCGCAAAATGTTTAACATTTGGCCTTTTAAATAAACAGAGTTTCTGTTTACACTCAGTGTTACCAAAAACTCATTATCCTTGAGGTCTAGCAAATGTATTGAATGCAATTACTTTCTAATGAAACATTTACACAGCTGATTTTTTTTAGGTATTTTAAATTCTGCATTGTGCACATCCATTATTACTGACTCAACCCAGTCACCAGGAAAAATGTTGGCATTGTACGTTTCTGCAAACCACAAATATATATATATATCGTTCAAACTTAAGTTTCAACAACGCTGTGGTGAAAGTATGGTCAGGTTTAGGCACAAAAAAGCACTTGGATATGCTTAGGACAAGATTGTGTTTTGGGTTAAAATACCCCATTTTGGGGGGCACAGTCCCAGCTGGAAGAGCAGCAATGTCTCAGTTAAAAACAATGGCTTTTCGTGGCAATATCCCCACCGACAAGTTGCAACAAATCACCCACGACTGCAACCTATAAAGCCGCTGCAAACACAGCAATGACGTGGAATGAAAAATAATGGATGTAGCCACAGTGACGTCACCCATTTGTTTGTAGAGAATTTGGCATTCTGGCCTTTGCATGCTTGGATATCTGGAGCCAGGCATGCAAATTTCTGGACGAGAGGGTGGAGCTGTGGAGGGGCAAGGGGGAGACAGAGGACACTACGCATGCCCACCTACACCGGCAGCCTGACTGAACGCTGCACCAGGTTTTGCTGTGATAAATCGCCGCTTACAAAGTTAGCTTTCATAATTCGAGGTTACCTTTAGAGATATATATTAAAATAATCTTACTCATGTTATACTACGTGCATACATGTCCACATTTGGCAAATAGTACATATAAGAGGAGGAACGTAAACCTTGTAACCTTATTGTAGCTGAAGTTAACGTTATTGTGTGTAAGTTAATGTTTAAGTGTGTGGTGTGTGGTTAGCATAACTGCAATAATGTGGTGGTGGACACGTTAGGAGTCTTGGTGTGCTGTTGGTTTAAAAGCCAGCAGATTAAATTTAGCTTATTTTTTCAAGATACGCCACAAATAAACTGTTATTGATACATGTGTAGCAGTCTAAAACACAACTGGTCTGCAACTTGGCAGCCATCTTATGACACATCATCCACCTCCCAATGACAAAATTAGTTCATATATTGCATCATTTAGAAATGTTAATTTGATACAAAGGAAACATGGAAATATAACATGTTCGTGGTTTGTAGAAACATATAATACCACCATTTTCATATTGCGACTGGGCTGACTAGTTCGCACTAGTCACTCTTCTTCGCTGCTTTTGTTGACACATTGCTGCGTTTCTTGGCACATTACCACCACCTGTGGATCAGAGGAATAATGTGATTGTGCTTGTGTATCCCTGTGCATGAGAACAAACACACAAAAAAGGGACCAAGTCATAAAATTGCTCTTTAGTGCTACTAGTGGTCAAAAACTCCACAGGGCGTCTTTAAGATTATATCTCTTTAGCTGCAGCCTTCCTAACGACACCTCTCCAGTGCACAAGAACAAAACTCTCACCAGTCTGTGCTTTCACTGCATACTGTATGTGGTCTGTTTGAAACCTCATCCATTTCCTCTGCAGTTTGAAGAACTACTGCAGCTTGATGAATGATAGTAAGAGGCAAACTAAAGCCAAATGATTTTCACCTCACTGACAGTTATGGAGAATTACAGTGATACTCCTGAACCTTGGGTCTCATATCGTAATCTATGAGTGTGTGTCATGGAGATGAATGGTGATTATATTGTGGTGTATTGTCCTCCGCAGTGAGCGCTAAACGATGTGATGATGACACGCGGCGTAAATCTGCCTCAGCTGTTACTGCGACCGAGTGGCGCGTGCGTAGCTAACCGCGTGTGTGTTTACCTGTTTGACATGCAGAGGGCAGCGCTGCAGTAATTAATGACTAGCTGCTAAACGGTGCTATGTGATCCTACATGGTAATGAGAAGGCATCGGTGTGGGTCCAGGCGTGACAATCAGCTCAGCAGAGAGAAACCGTGGGGGACACACAGGTGACACTGGGGTCACACAGGCCTGGAGACGACTGTCTGGATATCAAAAGGATTACTTGTGGGACTTTTTCGCCATTGTTCCATAAAACCATAACTCTGCCAGCATGTATGTCTGAATCAGCATGGCGGCATCGTCTTTGTTGTTTCATGGTTGTTTGCTTTTGTAGCTGCAGATTACAATAAAGAGTAATTGGAAGATCTGACTCAGATTTCTATGACAATTATGCAAATGCACACAACAAAAAATTAAATATCCTTTAAAGCGGTGAGATATCATTGCAGCGCACTCCAGCAGTCACTGGAGCTTTGATAAAGAGAGATTGTTTTCTCCTCAGTTGGAGTTGCAGCTGGTTATTGTTTGAGGCGCAGCGTTTTATCTGGCTCGCCTGGCAACAATGCAAATCCGGAGAGGTTTCATTAAAATACAACTTATGGCCTTTGTGTCAGAGCGAGAGCTTTTACTGTCACCGGTTTGTGCATTACAGTATCGGCGTTGTGATAGCTATTGTCATGGCACCATTTAAGTTAAATGCTCCTGCACTCCCATGTGAACTAATGACGATGCTCTCTGCTGAAAAAGTTATTACTGTCACACTAAGTAATCAATATGAGCCAGCCTGGATGTTATGACAAAAGTCTGCCTCTCTCTGGATATTACAGAACCAGCGGATACAGTATTCCTCTGCAACTTATTTTCACATCGCAGAGCACTCAGCTTTGCTTGTTGCATCCTGCATGAAAAGAAATAAACCCAAGTTGGCAGCAGAAACTTGTCTGATGATTTTAAAGTGCAAAGACAGCCTTGCATTAGTGATATTCCTGCTTTTCACAAATCTCCGTTAGGGAGCTTCAAAAACACTCATCACTATGAATGAAGAGATACTCCGTATTAATTTATATGGTCCATCTCTGTTTTGCCACAGTGGTAGACAGATCCCATCAGTCTGTGTGAAAAACATCAGCACTTCCAAACTTTATCAAAGTGTGCAGAAAATCGGTCGTGTCTATCACTTAGAGCAGCATCGATAAAATGAAATTAGTGTTCTGTCAAGGTGACGGTGCACCGTATTCCCCACAAGCCCCTATGATTCAATTTTCATATGCAAATTAAATTTACTTGACAGAACATCTGATTCAGTCATGTTGATATGTGAAGTGATTCAGTAACGTTGGTAATATACTGCCTATATGTGGCTCAATCAGTCAGCATTTGATCCACTGTTTAGCTTTACATTTATGTATGTGCGTGCTAGGATGTATCTTTAATGCTCATGATGTTGCAAGTAAGTATCCCCAAAGTGAAAGTGAGCGATGCAATTTCCCCCTTCATACTCAATAATGAGCTTACTAAAATAGCTTTGGGAACGCTGGACAAATCCACACAGAAGGTCGTCAGTCAATATCAACAGTATAATTTATGACAGTACACTTCGCACATTTCTCAGTTTTCATTTTGTTTTAATTTTAAATTGTTATATGTTTGCTTTGTATCTGCAACTGCGTTGTCTGTGCCGCTGCCTGTCTTGGCCAGGACACTCTTGAACAAGAGATTTTTAACTCAATGAGTCTTTTACTCCTGGTTTTATTAAAGGTTTAATGAAATCAGATAAAAAGTTCAAGCAAGCACTGCTCTTTGCTGGTCTGTTTGAATTTTGCTTGTTAGTTTGATAAAGGTTATTTTATATACACGGAGCCCAGGAGGTAATCTGGACAATCGTATCATTGTACCAGTCTCTATTGCAGTCTCGTTTTATGATTCAGTTTGAGAAAACTGGTGAATATTATGGAATATCTTGCCAGATAATGCTTGCCACATCGTCCTATTTCTGGATAATGTGTTTCAAAATGTCCTCCATCAATGGTCACTTGGTGCCAAAAAGAATTCCTCAGGTTTTTGGGCTTGTAGTTTATATAAAGAAACATTGATGGCACACAAGAAACTTGGTGGTTCATGGATATATATGTTTAAGATGTTTATTTATATTTATTTATAGCAGATAATGTGTGTATCAAAATGTCTGGCTTGGCCAAGTTGTGTCATGTGACCTGCAGTTTTGATTGTGGCCACTATGCAATACCTCTGCAGGCTTGAGCGCATTCTCATATAGCTGATCAACCAGAGAACCAGACATTCAGATGAAACGCTAATAGCTTCTTTACATGTGACGTCATACATCGGTGCTCTGTCCAGATGGAGGCAACTGGAGGCAAAAACTAATAATACCGCACAGATGCTTATGATTTGAGTTGTTTGTGACTGTTCCAATCGATCAAGTTAGGGGAAAAAAGGCCACTTGATGTACACAGAGAAGAAAAAGAAAAACTCTTCAAGAAACAGCAGCAGATGTCGAAACCAAAACCAAAAACCTCTGTCTTCACTCTGTGTAAACGTTAAAGCGTTGTGTTAAACATGCCTTGAGTTGGATGCAATTACTGTGTGCTGTAAAAACACAACTTCTCCGTGTTTTTAGCCACAACCTATAGCTTTAATAGTTTCACCAGACCTCTGGGAATGGCTGAGCTAGTAGGTAGAAAATAGTAGCTAAAGTTAGCTAACGTTAGCCTGAAAGTGGTGCATCAGAAAAATGAAGCCAACGCGAGCTTGCCAAAACCTGCAGTTCTTTGAACGGCCACTTGAGGCTGGCTCCAGATGCCAGTCAGTCCCCAAAGACCCCCATTTCAAAATACCAACTTTACAGCAGAAATTAAAATGTTTACAGCCTGGTACAAAAAACGGTTTTGGTCTCTATAACTAATTTCCCACTTCATGACAACTGTATGGAGGATGAATTTTTATATAACTCACCTATTTACATTTTATTAAGGCTTAAAC
Organism: Cephalopholis sonnerati; assembly: GCA_019142605.1. Lineage (NCBI taxonomy): Eukaryota > Metazoa > Chordata > Actinopteri > Perciformes > Serranidae > Cephalopholis > Cephalopholis sonnerati. Next base: position 29,879,500 of record JAGQAX010000001.1, read on the forward strand.
TTACGCATACTCAAGCGCAGGCCTCTTTGAGAGAGAGGCTTTCTGCCATTAGTGTCCTCACCTCATCAGTCAGATCCAGCCCCTCGCTCCTCCACAGCACCTGCCTCTTGTCCAAATATGGTCACCTCTCGCTCCAAAAAACTAAGATGGTGACGGATTAAGTGCTGAACTTGAGGCCCAAAATGGGAGACCACATACCAATGGGTGATGTCATGGTGGCTACCTCCATTATTGTTGGTCTGTGGTTGAAATATAAACGACAGTTGTAGACGGAACCGCACATGAAAGCGTTATAGCCCACTAGACTCCTGCACACTTTCATCAGCTAGCTGTGTAACATTAGTATTGTTAGGAGGAATTAATGATAATTTGTGACGATAATTGTTCCACGCTGCACAAATCATTTAAGTTCCTCCGATTTTTACATTTTGCTTCTCTCTTCTTCTGATTTCATCTACAGATGCTCCTCCACGTTTTATTGAACTGCTCTGAAGGAAACATTTTGATGCTTTACATAATCCTTTACGTAGGTGCAATGTGTTAAATATCACAGGTTTGGCCCGTATGCCTCTCTTCTGTTACCATTTCCTTTGTGTTGTTTTTCTGCACTGAATGTGTTCTAATGTGAAATTGTTTTTATGTGAAAGTGCTCATGCTGCTGCATTGAGCAGGACTTCCTGGAAGAAGAGATCTTGTATCTGAGTGGAACCTTTCTGACTAAATAAAGGATAAATAAATAAATAAAAATAAATAAAGCTTGCCCATCAGCCTCTCAATCTTTCAATTTTCTGCCATGGTGAAAAGCACTTAAATTTATCGCTCCATCTGTTTATTACATGCCACCTCCACTTCCTTCCCTTCTCCGCCCCCTGGTCCTCCTCTCCTCCTCTCCATCTGTGTATGTGTGTTCTCAATAACCTTTAAAGCCGTCAAACTCCTCCTGCAAGTGCCCTTTATGTCCTCCACCAACACCGTTCCAGGGTTTTCTCTTTGTAAAAGCAAAATAGGCTATGATTGTGATTTTTAATTAAATTCATCAATTATGAGCTTGTGAACCTCAGACGTCTCGTCCCCACAAAACCCAGAGTTGTAAAGTCTGTTCAGAAAATGATAGTGCCGTGTTTGCAGTTTCCTGGACAGAGAGAGCTGGTTGTCTGTTGCCAGTTTTAAAACTCTTTCCGTTACGCTTGACCTGTGATTTAAAGTACAAGAAATGGTAGCCATATTTCTGCTAAGGGGATTGATATCCACGGGGCTGTCAGCCAGGAAATAAAAAGAAGCCTTTACCCTGAAGAAAAAGGGGCCAAGGAGACCTTTGGTGTGAAAGTACATTAGGCCTAAACTGCCAGCGCTATCTGCTTGTAGCATAGAGAAATATTAGCTCTGTTCAGACTGGTGTTAGTGTGTGTGTGCATGTGTGTCTGTTTGATAGCGACTGAAAGACATTAGCTGTAACACAACCGTTCAGGTGTCTAGGAAGACAGAAATAGCTCGCTGTGGGTCGAGAATTTCCATCTGACAATAAGTTGTTTATGTCATCACGTAAAAAGCTTTTCTGTGATTATGATTCCTCTCGCCGTCAGACTGGAGTTCTGTGGAGGAACAGGTTATTGATTTCTCTTGACATCAGTGCTAATTTCCTCTTTGGTGATCTGTTGAAGTCACTGTGAGTGACGAGCGACTGGAGAAGTGCGCTGCGCCTCTTGTATTACAGCTGCTTTCAAACACGGTATCAGAAAGATGTGAATGTCGAAGCAGCAGCTTTCTGACGTGATGTCGTTCTTTTTTTCCCTCCGTTTCTTTCTCTGTCACAGATCACATTCTTCATGCTGCTGTCAGCTGTGTGTGTGATGCTAAACCTGGCGGGCTCCATCCTCTCCTGCCAGAACGCTCAGCTGGTCAACTCTCTGGAGGACTGTCAGCTGGTGAGACCAACTGGACATTAACCCGTGCACTCTACAACTTTATACACCACACTCAGAAAAGTGCGGACGAAAAGATGTCCATGTTAATGAGTCATTTAATCAGGCTGTCAGTTTGTGAGGCTTCAAAACGTTGATACCATCTATATATATACCAATCAGCCACAGCATAAAAACCACTGACAGCTGAAGTGAATAACATCGATCATCCTCTTACAGCGCAATGTTCTGCTGGGAAACCTTGGGTCCTGACATTCATGCGGATGTCTCCTGACATGCACCACCCACTCAAACACTGTAACAGACCACGTACCCCCTCTCAGTCCAATCAGCACTTCCTGATGGCAGGAAAATACACCATGCCACACCAAAAAAACAGTTCAGGAATGGCCCAAGTTACATGACAAAGAGCTCAAGGCATCAACGTGGCCTCCAAATTTCCTACTTCCCAATCTGATTTAGCATCGGTGGGACATGTTGGTACCCCACTTCACAACTCACAGGACTCAAAGGATCCAACGCCCTGGTGCCAGACACCACAGTACACCCCCAGAGGTCCTGTGTCCTTGCCTTCACAGGTCAGATGCCTCACTTTGCATTGCCACTGCCATCAGGGAGTGCCGTCGCCTTGAGAGGGTGTGCTTGGTCTGTAATATTGTTTAGCTGGGTGGTGCCTTAATGTGGAATCCACATGAATGCCAAGACTTTTTAAGTGTAACAAGGCGATCAGTGTTTTTCAGCTTACCTGTTTGTGGCTTTAATGTTGTGGCCGATCGATGTAAATTGTGTGATGATGCAATATGCACCAAAAATCACACCCTTGTTCTCAGCAATAGAAATCACACAATAATAGATGGAAACTTGCTCTTTTCAGTGCTACCAGTATCTCAGACTTGACTTTACACGGTGTAGATTTGCCTAAATGTTAAGAAATAAAGGCTTAGAAGATAAAGTAGATTTACTGAGGCTCAGGGTGCTCCATCAACAGTGGCACCCCCAGAGATATTTCAAAGTAAAAAATGAAAATCTTGGGTGGCAGACCAAAACCAAAAGCCTTAACTGAATTTCAGGAATTCTTCTATGCTGTTGAATTTTAAAGGCTAGTTGCAAATTATGTCAATATGAGAGTCAAAGAATCGCACACTGATATACTTTGGTTTCTTATTTTACAGCTAATGTTGCTATGTGATAGAGTAATACTGGTACAGTTAACACTTTGAGTTCCACAACAATCCTGTGTTATGCATTTATACATGTGTTAGGCAATTCATTGTTCCTCACATAGGCTGGTTGTCCTTTTTCTTAAAATACACAGCTTTAATTTGAAGGTGTTCATTGATTGTAAGGAACAAAACATTTATCAGGAGCAAGGGTTGTCAAGTTTAGGAGAGACTCATGGGTTCCCAGAAGCCATTTTCATTTAGATATCTTGAAGTTAGAGTTAAAGAGACCTATTTTAAATGGCTGGACCAGAAGTGTCCTTGCAAAATTTAGCTTAAAGGCGTTTTTCCCAACAAGGTATGCTGGCATGATAGGTACCAATGGATGGCTTATGTTGTCTAGTTTCATATGAGAACATGCACTTTTGCACTAGCTTAAAAAATGAGTGTCCCACAGCCTCTCAAAGACAGTAATACCAGCCTCCAATTATTTTTGCCAGGGTGGGTCAGCGATTGTATCAGAGATGCACCCCCCCCCCGACCTACCTTGAGGGAACCACTGTCTATCAATATGATTTTTATATACCTGGAACACTGGCACACTCTCTTATAGATCCATTCATATATAAATATTTGCTGTACGTTGAAAAGCTATGGATATAAAACCCAAAACACCTGCAACAAAACTATTTCAAATCGCGTAATTTGCGTCACTGACATGCCAAATGATGGTGTTTCTGAGCACCCTAACATACTCTACAAAATAACAACACATGGTATGGATCAAATAACAGACACATCGCCCTGAATACACAGTGACTATGCCATAAACCTGTAAATAAAGGCCCAAGATTGGTGCACGACTTGAATTTTGTTGTTTTGAGTAATAAGCATGTGTTTATTGTCGCCTGCATGTGAGTCCGCATTTAAATTTATAACTGTCGACACATGGCAGGCTGACAGGCGGCACTTCTGCTCCGAGCAGGCTGCAGAACTGAGTCAACATCAAAAGTGAACTGAACTATTTGTCTGTTAGTGACTAATGGCTGGTGATTATCACATCCATCTTTGCCAGAATCGAAAATAGCTAAAACACAGATAAACAACTTTTGAAAGCACTGCAGCCATTTAGTATTGCACCGCCATAAAGTTTGGAGACTCAAAAGAGACAGCTTAAAAAAAAAGGGCTCAATATCAAAGCAGCAGAGACTGAGAAAGCCTGACTCATACAGCACAGATAGATACATAAGAGAGGCCAGCATACTCCATCAGGAGGGCTTGTTTGATGGACAAATAGCTTTCCCCCACCCTTAAAGTGCGGTAGTTTGGAGCAAATACACACACTTTTCTCCTTTCTTTTCTAGCACAACACAATCCTTAGTTTAGAGTAGGCCTATTTTTTAAGTTGATTTGCTTCAGTTTCAGGTAATAAAACCTGAGACCTTTACATAAGGTTTAACCTCTCTCAACTTCCCCACAGTGTACCTCTGGGAAACATTTGAATCTTTGAATAATGGTGGACAATGCTGCCATGTTTTTTTAAGGATAAATTCATCATGAATGGCATCCTGTCACACCTCCAGTGCCAAGCACTAATGTGTGGATGACATGTTAGTCCTTGTATTCTCCAAAAACACTGGATCCTTCATTTCTGATAATGCAGCCAAAGCTCCTTATTGTCAGACCATCTGTTTCCTTGTAATGCCCCTGTATTTCAAACTCCATAACCCTAATTTTACACACAGGTCTTATGTTACAGATTTCTTATTTTAACACCTACCCCTCATTTTGAGTGCCCGCCTGTTTGCCACTTGGAACAGAGTTACAAAGGATGGTTGAAAATCCCCTGATACGTTGTCAGTCGTCATTGTCACTGATAGTGTTTAAGTAAACAGACACAACTATGCCAATAATGGTGTTCTCACAATTAGATTTTTCCATTTATCTGATGCAGATAGAAAAGCGATTTGTTCATAACTGCAGTTTCACGCAAAAAAAAAACAGCCGTTTACAACCCATGCTCCTACATACCCTGCTAGTGTGCACTGACAGTAGAGGAGGCGTAACGAGCAACTTCACTGCTGGACTTTAGTTAAATTTGAGGCGTCTTATGCCATCAAAGGGGCAGAATGCAATGTGGAAAAATGTCAAAATGCGTGACTGTCGTGCATAAACTAGCAATTAGTGGAGGTTTTTTGCTACGCTTGGCAACAAGACTATATACCTCGCCATGACAAACTATGGTAATGATCATTTTAAAATCTTTATTAACGAAGAAAATACATTGGTAGGATTCTTTTGTTGCTCGCACAGTCGTCTTGCTGCAGATTTCTCATGACTGTCATTTCAAAGTGTGCCTCTGATAAACCACAATGTAGAGAACCATGTACTCCTTACACAAAATGGAGGACTAACAGCACAGTTCTTGGGGACAGGGTAGGTGTAGTGTAGTGGGAGCCTTAGTCTCTGGGCCAAAGTAAAGATAATAATAATAACAATAATAATAATAATAATAGATTTTATTTAAAAGGCATCTTTCAAAACACCCAAGGTCACCTTACAGAGAATAAATTAACATACAAAACAGGAGACATGAATTGTGCACACACATAATGTCGTTGTGATAAAATCAGTAAGACTGTTAAGGGGGAGGGAGCTCAAAGCCCTGGCACCCATGGTGCTGAGGCGTAAGGTGGGAATGGTTAGGAGACCAACAGAAGAAGAGTGCAGGGTGTGGGAGGGGGTGTACTCCTGGAGAAGGTCAGAGATGTAAGTGGGAGCAAGGTTTTGGGGGGCTTTGAAGGTGAGCAAAAGGTTTTGTAGTCAATTCAGGTACTGAACAGGGAGCCAGTGTGGTTGGATGAGAATGGGGGTGATGTGGTCAGATGATTTGGTGCAGGTGATGACCCGGGCAGCAGAGTTTTGAATGAAGATAACCCCTGGTGACATCACTAGGGTTGTTTTCTCAGATGTGATAAGGTTCCTCCAGACATTACACAACTGTTTTACACAGGCTGAGCAGACTCTGTGAAGTTGTTGGAATTGCCCTTTAATTGGAGGTTAAAGGGGAACAACATCAAAATTAAGAATTCTAATATGTTATTTCCATGGCCAAGGAAAGTTCAATTAATATCTGTAAACATGAGCTACTCTCTCTCAAAGCCAGAAACCAGAGAAGTAAGTCTCAAACTTGTGATGTCATAGGGTATAAAGTCTGGAGCTGCTCCATAGACAATGAATGTGAATGTTGTGGACCCTGCAGGATATTTGTTTTCCTTTTTATATCCAAATGAGCTTTATTCTATTGTAGTGTGTAGTGAACACTACCCTGGGTGCTTTCACTGTCATCTATAACGTCTGTCACCGTTCATCGTCTGTGGAGCAGCTCTAGACTTTATACCCTAGTTTGAGTTTTAGTGATCAAGCTTTTGTTTTGAGTTGTTCATGCTTACAAATATTTTTGGACTGTTTGACGTGTGAAATTTGAAAATGGGTGTAGTTCCCCTTTAATATTTGAAAAGATGTTTTCCACCAGAAAGAAACATGCTCTCTACACCCTGGCGTCTCCAACAGCGGTGTTAACACATGGAAAACAGCAGAGCGCACATCAAAATAAGTGTATTAAGCTCTTCCTCCTTGCAGCTGGTGATCAAAAGTAGTTGGACACAGAACACTCAGTCTTCACATTTTCATAATGAGATGCTAAGCTGATTTTTTAAGCTGAATTTATAGCGCCAGGGTCTCCTATCTTTCTCATGACTGAAGAAGCCCCTTGTGATTCATCCAGCAACCAACCCACTAACCCAACCGCTTCCACTTCAGAAGCAGCTTTTCTCCTTACAAAAGTGGGACCAGCCGAGTAGACCTAACTTCACTGCTTTATGTGGCTCCCCAGAGACCCTCCCCCTGTCGTGACTGAAATGCTAACGTTCCTCATCTCCTCTCCCCAATGTAATTAACCCATACTTGTTGGGTTCATGTCCTGCTTTCTCTCAATCTGGGACACATAGCAGAGGTATGCTCTACCTCCATCCCTCCCTGGGTAGCTACACATATTTCACAGCCTCTCTTCTTTTGTTGTACACTTCTGATCGGCCATGTGCAGCACGGTCACAATAAATTCTGTACATATGTTAAGTCTATCTTTTTGACTGTTCTCTCCTAAAAATATGCTCCACGTCGAGTGTATCCTCCACCAAATGAAATTTAAAAACAATACATCAGAACACCAAGCTCAGGTCTGATCAGTGCATCTGTCTCCGTGTGTGTGCGTTTGTGTGTGTCTGTGTGTGTGTTTTTGTGTATGTGGCGTGCATGCATGAGTGTGGATGTGTGTTCTCCCCTCCTCCCCCCCAGCTCAAGTTTGACAGCGATGGAGTGTGTGTGTGCTGCGAGCTGCAGCAGCAGAGTTCCAGCTGCAACAACCTGGGAGAGACGCTGAAACTGAATCCACTGAGGGACTGCAACACCATACGCCTACGACTCAAGGTGGGCAGGAGCCGGCATGTGTTTGTGTTGTGGTGATGGTGAGAGCTGATGATGTTTTCATGTGTGACAGACACATTATATATAAGTCAGACTGTGTTCAGACCTGCAGGTAAGTTGAGGTAATTTGTAAAATCGAGTTTTTAATACTGTTATTTGCAACTAATGCATCTGTGCTGGTGGTTATAGTAAGGACGCAGTGTGCTTCATGCACTGTTTGGGTTCTTCTAGTTCAAAGAAACAGTGCCGATGTATCCTCTTGCTTTTTACATCACAGCAAGTTTTCATCGCTGCATGATATTTTCTTTTGCATCATCGAGGATGGTTGATGTTGATTCATGCAGCCTTTGGCTTTAACCAAACTCTGTTATGTCACAACTGCAAGTGGCTGTTTGAAATCCAGACTGAGAGACATCTCTAGGAAATCAGTTTTATTCAAACAGCACACCACATTGTGTAAATCTAATCTGCAAGATTAAATTTCATGTATTTATTTATTTACCTTTTTTTTTTTTTGCAAGTCTATACGTGTGGAAACAAATGCTTTAAACTACTTAATTTCTTTGTTACCATTCACAATTTACTTCTCTATTTTCTGGCGTTGCTCTAGGGATGGCGGTGTTAGTCAGCTGAAATTTTGCACAGACATTCAAAGTCCTGAGACGATGAAGTTTGACCTGTGACTTGTGTTTTTGTGTCAAATATCTATTGGGTGGATTGCTGTAAAATTTGTTCAGATATTCATGTTCCCTTAAGGACGAATTTCATCCAATCATGAGGTCAATTTTTTGGTTAAATACCTGCAAAACATCACATTTACTCAAGCCTCAGCTGTACCATGTGTTTAGCTACCAAATTAGAAGTTATTGTTTGTCATATACGCAACAATTACAGAGAAGTAGTCATTGGAAAGGAAATCTTAGATCTCAGGCTCCCTCCAACAGTGCTCAGTAGTTATGTATAACCAGTGTTGGGGGTAACATGTTATAGTGATATAGTATGTTTTAGCAGTAACAAAGTAATATAAGGCGTTATATAAGCAACTGGATTTCGAGTAATAGTATTACATTTAAAGTGTCACGTAACACATTACAACCCAAAATAAATTGTTTTCATTTTTCATTCATCCACACCGTACCACTTCTGCCAGTGTGCCACCAGAACAAATATCCCCTGAAGGTTGTTGTGTGTTGTCATGTCATTGTGCCATGAGTGCCACCAGTAATAATATTACCCAAAATTCTGTTGGTAGCGTGTTATATTACTTTGTTACTGCTAAAACATAATATATAAATGTAACGCGTTACTTTCGTAACGTGTTAGCCCCAGCACTGTGAGAGTAACTTTCCCAACACTGTGTATAAAAGAAAGTCATGAAAGTAAAACAATATGAATCCCAATTTGTATGAGACTAGCACTACATTGGCACCAGTAATTTGTACTGATTGCAGAGGTCATCTGTGATTCTAATTCTGTGCAAATCTGTCTCGTCTGTAATTTGTCAAGCAAATATTCTGCTGCAAATCATATTTTACATGATAATATTAGTCCTGTGGAAGGTGCCATCTCTGTGATTTGGGGTCATATTAATCTTTACGCAGAGCCTTGACATCATATCTGGGGGATAATGTCAGTAAATTCAAGTTGAATACAGGCTTCGCTTATCTCATGCGACTGAGCTGCATGAAACACAGACGTGGCGGTGTAAATTCTAAATCACATAGTAATTGGATGGTAAATGGATAAATGGCCTTTCTAGTCACCACTCAAAGCACTTTTACACTACTTGTCACTTTCACCCGTTCACTGGTGGCTGAGGCTACCGTACAAGGTGCTGTCTGCTACTCAGTTCAACACTCACTCACACTCACACACTGATAGCACAGCCACCGGGAGCAATTTGGGGTTCAGTATCTTGCCTGGGGATACTTCAACATACAGACTGGAGGAGCTGGGGATTAAACTGCCGGTCTTCCGATGAGTGACAGCCTGCTCTATCTCCTGAAATATAACATATAAAAAGGAATGAAACAGTGCAGAACTTAAAATATAGGGATGAAATATAACATATATACAATAAAATTAAATAAAATTGCAAATGTTAGCATGCTAACACACTAACAAAGGTTAACAAGGTAAACATACCTGCTGCTAACATGATGCTGACATATAGCATTTATCTTAAAGCACTGCCACACAGTGCTGCTAACATGGCTGCAGACTCTACCAGAGCACTCTTGTTATATCTCTTATCAGAATGATGTCATCGACTTGAGTAAAAGTCAGTAGTCATTCAAAATAATTGTCTTTCAATTGCTAAAATCATTGAGTCTAAACTGATGTCTCCAAGTTTCCTCTCTCACTGTGTAGCGTATCCCATGTGAGAACAGCCGAACAACGTAAAATAAAAAGCACTGAAAGCGCTCAGTCTCAGATTAATTGGGCAGGAAGTGGAGAATGGCAACAGCATTTGTCTTTCCCCAAGAGGCAGACCTCTTAGTATGCAGTGTGTATCCGGCCTGGGCTGGCTGTAGTTTGCGAGTGCATGATCTCGGTAGATTATCTTGACTCAGAGTGTCTGCAGGAATGATATACAGTATGTGCTACTGTGCCTTTATTGGATAACGACAATCATATCCATTCATTTTATGACCCTGATTGATTATAAAACATTGATAACCAAATAAAAGACTTCATAGGATGAAGCATGCTTATGAAAAGAGGAAAGATCAAGCACATTTGTCATTTTGATCATAGCTCATTAAAACAGATATGGGAATTGGTGCCGTAAACCTTTATTAAGTGCCAAAGTGGTCAGATGTGTTGAATTATGTCTAAGACGAAGCTGTCATAGCCCAGTCCCAAGAGTCCTCGGCCATTTCAGATAGGCTGTTAGGCTGTCGCTGATCCTAATGAACTCATGATGCAGCTGCCATATAGTTCCCTCGTCACTAAATTACATAGCATATCCGGAGTACAGGATTATCACAGCAGGTAGACTGAGTATTACACCACCCGCAGCTCTTCTTTGTTTTAAAGTTTTGTTTTTAAAAAGCACTAAGCACTATGCGTGTCGCCGCTAAAATGTGCCATTCACTCTTGTAGACACATTTCATTTCCATCCCATTTTTTTTTACTTACACTGCCTGGGGCCGTAAATCATCAGTGGGAGGGAGTATTGAGATAATTTGTGATTTCCTGTGAGGGGGCGGATGTGTAACCTTGCCGTGTAACTCACTAACCTGTTTGGCTCAAGGCAAGGTGTCTTCCAGAGGTTAAATGTCTGGTGAGCAGGGATGTTAAACACCTTCTTTAGAGGTGTTATTACGTTTCTTTGCCTGGCAGAATTTATTATGTCATTATGTACATTGTGGTCACAAGGGAAATCACAGAAATGCACCGTCTCACATCTGCTCAGCAGATGCATTATCATAACAAAAAGTAGCTCAAATGAAGCTGTCATGAATATTTCTTGTCTTACTCCATGTGTGCAGGTCGACTTGGGAAAGCTGCATTTACTGTAATAAACCATCACTCCCTCTCTGCAGGGATACACATTGTACAAACCTCTTCCCAAGTGCTTCGCTATTAGTTGCCTGTTGCCTGTAGTTTTTGTGATGTGTGTGGCGCTGTCTGCTCCGCTTGTCCCAAATCAGCGATTGATTTTGTTGAATCTGCGAGAGAAAACTATCCTACTGGTAATTTACCCACGAGGATCAGTTATTTCGCCCATTCATCGCATTTTCTGCTTATTTTTTTTCCTCTGCCTCATCGTCTTCAAGTAGTGAGACCACATACTGACAACATCCATCCACAGCAGTGCAAAGCCATATTTGGTTTTGAGTACTCTGCCAGGTGTTTATATGTTTGTGACAGATTTTGCCACTGCAATAACGTCACAACTGTGCCAGAGGCAGTCATGAAACTTTACAGGTGTGTGTTGAGATCAAAATGAAGGCTGAGTTTGGAGATGTATGTGGTCTGAGCACGGGAAGGGGCTGCTGGCAGTAGGCAATTTGAGGCTGGATCTCCATCTCCCAGGTCTGGACCCATGTCTTATCTGGACTCAGACCTATCCATAAGTTACTGAGAATTATTATATTTTGACAGAACATTTCTATTTCACCAGTGCAGCATTGTAGTACTGGTTTAGCAGACTGGGAAACGTACACATGAGTTGCATATCTCACATGATGTTATTAAGCCATTCAAATCTGTGCATTGCAGCTTGAGTGGGTGAGGTACACACACACAGGAGACAGACGAGAGGCAACAGTCTGAGAATAAGAGAATCAGAAAAATGTAATTTAACATGGCGTGTTCTGAAGAGAGAAAAGCAGATGGTGAAAACAGATCTTTTAATCAAGAAAGGACAGACTCTTACATGTTTATTCTTCCCACGGGCAGTTCAAAACCAGTATGTCTCATTATATGTTCTGAGACTGTGGCGATTATTGTAAGTGGCAATGTGAAGCACCACTACAAGACAAAGCACAGAGCATCTTTCAAGCAAACATACCCCCTCACACTCAGGGTACAGAGACTTTACGTGGCACTGAATCCTTGAATCATAATGCAAGTTGTGTAGTTCAGATCACAATGAAGGCCAAGTTCAAAAATGGGTGTGGTCCGAGCAAGGGCGCCGGAAGTTGGGGGTAGAAAGTCGGAAAGGGGCCACCCCCCACTTTACGCCCCTGGTTCACATTCATTTTAATGCAGGATTTATACTTCTGTGTCAAATCGACGCCGTAGCCTGACGTGCACCTCACCAGAAATGTCACTACATGTCGCAGCAATGCAGACCTCCTGGCTATTTCTGCAAGCTGAAACCACTTCCCTCAGTGAAAACAAATCTTTTATTTACTTTAATTTCACAAAAATAGCATTTTAAGTCGTCTATGTGATTTATTCTGGCTTCAAATGAGTAGAGAAAATCTCCCCTTGTCGCTAGGCTAGTATTTGCAATGTAGAATGCCATAGGCTTGTGCTAATAACGTTAGCATGTTGTATTTGTTTGGAAAACGTGTTTAGTATGACAGTTGTAGCAGCTAGGCTAATTTATACAATGTAAAATGTCATAGGCTTGTAGGCCATGTGCGTAGGCTACGGCGTGGGCTCTACATAGCGCTGACGCACAAGTATCGTGGAGTGATCCCATTGCATGACGGTCTTTAGTTTAATAGTGCAGCACATTGCACATTCTGTGTGACAGCATGATAAAACCCCGACATGATTTCCATGTTTGTTTGTTATATTATGGTTAGAGTTAGTTCCTGTATTTTCTCTCTTGCAATTCAGCAGCCAGCTGGTGATCAGCTGTTAGTCTTTGTAGTGTATTCAAAGCTCTTAACATAAGACTTTAGGTGATGTGAGGATCATCAAGCTGTCTTTGTTGGCACTAGTTGTGAGGCCGGATGGTGTGTCAGAGCCCTGTAGGACTGATTAAGCTGTGTACCTTTGTCAAAAGGGATGGATATCAACTTTTGAGGGAGTATTAGCCTTCAATAAAGACTTTCAGGCATAAATCCGGAGGATAAATCTGGATTTCTTTTGATTAGGATGAGCTGTTTTCCACCTGTTAATGTAGGAGGATAGACAGGGCGCGATTCACTTGGACTGCAGAGCAGAATCTCTCCAGCTCCAGGCTGTAAGAGACAAGAAAAAGGATCATTTTTGCATGTTCTATGTTTGGACCATTCAAGCTCTGTACCTCTGAGATGAGCTTGTATGGAAGGTCAAGACTCTAGGTATTAGAAAAGCTTTTTCCTTTACTACAGAGTCTGTGCATTTAGTACTTTATGAGAAGTGGCATCACAGAGCTACAACATCTGCTGCTTCCTGTCATTGGAGGTTAGAAAATCTCTGAAGGGTTTTGCCAACAGTCTGGACTGACCTCCCTGAAAGTGCTGCAGGGCTTCTTGAGGGAAGTGCTGGGTTTTCTGCCAGATGCTGTAAAGAGCTGCTTGGGGATGCTAAAGACAGCGGAGGTCAGCGGAGACTATCAGCAGAAACTCGATGTTGGCTGGAGAAAGGCAGGGTGCTGCCCTTTGCTACTGTGAGCCTGTCATACTTTAGAAAGAAGCAGCTCGTGGAGGCGTGTGTAGTTTGTGTCTGGTCAAGACGTTCACGGTTCAAGAGACAACAGTTGAGTATCAGTGATGTGAAAACCCAATTAAGCCCCCTGTACGGCTCAGAGTGCTATACAATCTGTCACTATAGTGGTCAGACGAGGCAGCAGGTGTCACTTCCCAGGTGCCACTCATGTGTGGAGGCAGTAATAGTTGTCTTGAATACAGGTCTCATGGGATCGAATGACCACATGAGCACTTCTTCATGTTTTAGCTCCTTCAAATCACAAGTTTGACATAAATGTCGACAGTTTTTCAAAGCAGAACATGGAGGTTTAGTCTGGGGCAGAAAGCTTCCCATTCACTTTACTATGGTATAAAAATCGACTTTAAGGGGCCCTGAGACTTGTTTGGGTAATTCATTACAGCGAACTGCTTTTATTGAACATCACAGCTCTTTTATTCTTGTCTATGTCTTTTCTTGTCCGTCTATGATGGCTTTATTTTCTTACATGGGTTTAAAGTTTCTACAAATTAAGTTTCAAAATGCAATGAAATGAATTCAAGCCTACAGCTACGAAATTAAAGATGCGTCAGAACTCTTCTCCAACATGTTATCACACATTTTGCCTTTAGCACAAAACAGTACAATAAAAAATACAATATTTAATATGAAAAAAGGGTTGAGTCTTCACTTTCATTCATGCCAGCCTTCACACCTACTGACATTCAAAACTCTAAAGCAAGAGGGTCAAACTCATTTAGTACACGGGCCGCATACAGCCCAACTTAATCTCAAGTGGGCCAGACAATTAAAACCATTGCATAATAACCTGTAAATAACAATACCTCCAAATTTCTGACTTTCTGTTAGTGTAAAGAAGACAAGTACATTTTAAAAATGTTTGTCCATTTAGAAAACAGGTGACAACTGAGATGCTTTTAAGAAAATAAGTGCAATTTCAAGAATATGTCTCAGTTTTTCCACATTCAGTCAGTCTATTACTGCTGCTGTCATTACAAATGCATTTTACTGTTTCCACTCTTAATGCTGGCATCACCACACTAAACTAAAGTGAAAGCTACTGAGAAAGCAGGTTATGGTTTCCCCTGCCTTACAACTGAGTTACAAATCAAAAGTTCAATCAGGACCACTTTAGTCAAAGAAAACTTTAATTACGTTTGCAGTGTTATATTTGGCGGTATGGCTCTGTTCTGGGGTCTCTCTGCCTTTCCTCAGGCCTACACAGAAAGCCTCTTCCACGTGCCTACATGGAAAGCTTAAGGCGGAGAGAGCACACCTCTCTGCCCTTCCACGTGCAAATGAGGAAAGCCTGAGGCAGAGACACGAACCTCCCTGCCCTTCCATGCGCCTACATGGCAAGCCCAAGGCAGGGAGAGCAGCAGCAAAGACCCCCCCAGGAACAGAACAGAGCAGCATCAATGACAAACACAAATGACACTGATAAGTCAGACACAGCATGAAAAGGAGGACACAATGTTCAGTATCTTTAAACATGACCAGATAAGTATTCCAGAACTGTATTCTGGTCGTGGTGGAAAACCCTTTGAAACATCATTTACTTGCTCGGTTTTAACTTGCTCATAAAAACCTTTGAGCCTTCACAAGTGCATCAGTATTAGGTGTGCAAAGTCATCCAGTTAGCCAGATGTTTGACACTCCTGCTCTAAAACACCACAACATACTTTGGGAAAGGGTTAGCAGTAATGTAAAGTGAATATAATTTGGAGTAATTGGAGCAAAATATGCAAAAAAAAAAAAAACAGTGATATCAACCTTTAACGCTGCACCACTTGGAAATTTTACATCACTTAGCTCTGCTCTTTAATCTGCCAAACATCAAACTACTGTAATTCTCACTAAACTAAAAGCCGTTAAAATCTCTAATGACTGGTTGTAATTTTCCACGTTTAAAATGTCAGGCAGACTTGTGCTCCAGCCTCAAGTTCTCCAGACTTCTCTCCAACATATCTGAAGAATATTAAGTTTTGCAATCACCCAGAAGATTCACAGTCAAATCAGAGTTTGGATTTTAAATAGGTCTCAGTGTACCTGGGTCAAACACTGCATGTAAAAGGGAGCGATTAAATTCTTTGCACAGCATCCCCTGTTGTCGCTCGGTTGAATGTTGTGTTCAGTATTTTTGTATTTATGTGTATGTATGAGAAACGGTGTACATCGTGGGACACAAGACACATTTCATAAAGTATTCTGATAATAAAGTCAAATCAAATCAATCCAAACGTGTTAAGGCAAACACGTATCAGTTGCTTTTTATAATTGGCACCGCACAACGTCAACTTCTCTGGTTCCAACTGGCATCATCTCTGCTTTAACATCCAGCTCACACAGACTTGATCTTTGGCAACTAGTTACTGGATATCAAACATGTTTGAAAAACAGTTGCAGGGCTGGCGGCTGATCCATTTTATATCACAAACTTCAAAGGGAGAGGAAGTGAGTAATAGGATCTGGTTGGCGAAAAGTAGTCTCCTTTAAAAAGTCAGGGTAGCTGCAACCAAACAACAAACCTGGTAGATCTCAGCGGGGGAGTCGGCTGTCCTCTCCGCATATTATCAGCAGCCTTATACATGTGGGGGTTTTTGTAATGTCACTGGTAATTACGTGCCTCCTGAATCTGGTGAATAATCTGTGCGACAGGCTGGAAAACACTTTGTGTGGTGACTGGGGAGTTTCATTCATGAGCCTGTGTCCACAAAGAATAAAAAGCTGTAGTGAGGTTTTAATTCCAGTGCTGGAAGTCTCTCCTGTTCTTGTCTTTAAAGGTCCTATAACATTCAGCTTCATACTTGAATTTGGAGTTTCTATTAGAACATCTTAGTGTGTTTTAATGTTCAAAAAACACATTATTTATCTCGTACTGTCTGCTTGAATATACCTGTTTTCACCCTCTGTCTTTAACGCTCCATTTTAGCACCCATCTCCTTAAAGCTCCCTGCCGAAAAAGCCCATTCTGCTCTGATTGGTTTGTGTTTCCGCGTCTTCCACATCTGTGTGCTCGGTGTCTCTGCACTGTGACTGCAGCCAAGGATGACTGAAACGACACTGTAGCGGCTCATTCTAACTTTATATAGTATAAATGTGACACCACAATGTCACAGAAGTCCAGACACTCAAAAGTTTCTGAATACAGACTGCGTGCATTTCACTGTGAATTGAGAGTTTTGATAGTTCCACAGACTTTATATAGCAAAGTACATGGAAATCTAACTTTTTACAATATGGGACCCTTAGGGAATGATAAATTTATATACACTCACCGGCCACTTTATTAGGTACACCTTGCTAGTGCTAGGTTGGACCCCCTTTTGCCTTCAGAGCTACCGAGATTCTTTGTGGCATAGATTCAACAAGGTATTGGAAACATTCCTCAGAGATTTTGGTCCATATTGACATGATAGCATCACACAGTTGCTGCAGATTTGTTGGCTGCACATCCATGATGCAAATCTCCCGTTCCACCACATCCCAAAGGTGCTCTATTGGATTGAGATCTGGTGACTGTGGAGGCCATTGGAGTACAGTGGACTCATTGTCATGTTCAAGAAACCAGTTTGAGATGATTTGAGCTTTGTGACATGGCATTACACCACCACCAGCCGGAACCGTTAATACAGGGCAGGATGGATCCATGCTTTCATGTTTACGCCAAATTCTGAGCCTACCATCTGAATTTTGCAGCAGAAATTGAGACTCATCAGACCAGGCAACATTTTTCCAATCTTCAATTGTCCAATTTTCGTGAGCCTGTGTGAACTGTAGCCCCAGTTTCCTGTTGTTAGCTGACAGGAGTGGCATCTGGTGTGGTCTTCTGCTGCTGTAGCCCATCTGCTTCAAGGTTCAACATGCTGTTCATTCAGAGATGGTCTTCTGCATACCTTGGTTGTAACAAGTAGTTATTTGAGTTACTGTTGCCTTTCTATCATCTTGAATCATTCTGACCATTCTCCTCTGACCTCTGGCATCAACAAGGCATTTTCACCCAGAGAACTGCCGCTCACTGGATATTTTCTCTTTGTCGGACCATCCTCTGTAAACCCTAGAGATGGTTGTGCTTGAAAATCCCAGTAGATCAGCAGTTTCTGAAACACTCAGACCAGCCCGTCTGACACCACCAATCACGCCACGGTTGAAGTCACTTAAATCGCGTTTAGCTATTTGCGTTAAGGAGCAGTTGAGCAAGTGTACCTAATAAAGTGGCCGCTAAGTGTATATAGTTAGCCTATATATAAATGTTTGCGGCAGCTGTGTTCAATATTGACTGTTTTTATTTATCATTGAATGTACCTGTAAGGTGTGCCAGCTCTGTGATATCACTGTGGGTTTTTTCATCTGTTTGAGTGAACAGTACGTTTGTGGTTGCAGATACATGAGACAGAGCATTTGATTCACTTTCTCTAGTTTTTAGATATTTAAATGGAAACATCCAAAGTCCCTGCCACACACTCACCCCTTTTTCTGCCTTCTCTCCTCCTCCTCCCTCTCATCTTTTGACAGTCTAACAATAATCCCGATAATACTATTACCATAGCGATTGTGTAAGTGAATTCATTGTGACAGATGAACTCTGTGAACTTTACAAAGAGGCATATAGTTTGTGACTCTATTCAAACATCTGAAAGAACTGCAGATAATATAGACCTATTTTATTCATTTATATAAATGATATTCAGTTTTTCTCATTGTGAAGCAGCTATACAAGCTGCTGTTATCCTCTCTCCTCTCAACATGCTCAGTGTCAGGGATACTTAACTCGCTTTGCTACTTTTGGAAAATGACAAGAGACCAGGGGCCAGATAATAAACATTAATAATTAACATTTAAATTAAAAGCTTAGACATTTGTTGGGGGGTCCAGGGGATCCTACCTTTGCAGCCTGGTCTCACTTCCAGGGCATAAAAATACGCTGGTTCAGGCAGCATTTTGTGTCTGTGTGAGACTCACGGGGCTCTCCACCAACTCCAATGTAAACCCATCAGCTTCATTATTAGAGACTCAGAGTAACAGACATGATTTAAAGACCATGAAAGTCCTCTAAGGTAGGCGGGACGGAGGTGTATGGGTCCAAACACCAGATTTTAATGCGGGAGTCTAGTGTTCAAGACCAACAAACAGCAACATTGGTTGCAGTTGTTGCAAAGCCAGGTGTTTTTACCAACATCTGCAATAGGGCTGCCCCCGACTAAGAATTTTTCTAGTCGACCAATAGTCGTTATTTAGGGCCATTAGTCGACTAGTCGCCCGCATGTTTACGATATTAATGTAATCATTAAATGATATATTTTTGGCGGGGCCACACAATGGTTTGAGTCCAAGGTGTGAGAAAGAATAGTATCAGTAAAATTGTTAACACTGTGCTACATTACAGAGAAATACAAAACCGTACTAATGAACCTTCATTAATATAGGCCTATATTTTATCTACAAGTGCACGTCACACACTGAGCGAGCCGCCTGTTAATGACGCTGTGGGCTAATGGGCATGTAGCTACTTCCATGTTTCAGATGATACGTCATGTTTGTAGTCGACCAATGAAGATGAGTTTACATATCACCTTGGGTTGGTCCTTCACCTTCTCAAAATGATCCCACACTTTGGATTTCCTGTCCGACATGTTATTAACTAGCCTGTGTAATAACCTCAGGTACCAGCCCTGTAAATTAACCTGACTCCTGTCTGACTGCTGAGCGTGGCCTCTTCCTGTGTCTGTCCTTTCAAATTAAATTTCCACATAGTTCAGTCATATAGGTTTTGATTTATTGTGACAAGGCGCAGCTCCATAGAGTTGCATGTTTGTTTGTTTATTGCGGCTAAGCGACCATTGAAATCTTGCTGACTAATTACCTTTCTGGTCGACTAACGTTTGGTCGACTATCAGGGGGCAGCCGTAATCTGCAATCTTTTCATAACTAAGACCAAGTAGTTTTGTTGCCAAAACCTAACTGCACACCCCGTCTTACTGCCGACCCCTTATACGTCAAGATACAAAGCAAAAGGCTGCGCCCAGCGTCATTTCGGAAACGCCTGGGGTGTCTGCCAAAGCAGAGTATGACAAGTAGGGATGAGAATAAACAATCTCTATTCTGATGTTTTTTGTGCAATCTGGCACTTTATTTACATTCAAAGTTTTAAAAAAAGCCCCACTGTGAATCAGTTTATTTTCATTGTCTACCAGAAAATGGTTGGCAGCCAACCTGGCACCCTATTGCGGACTGCGGGCCGTAAGTTGAATCTAACTGCTCTGTGTGCTAAACAGTTGCTATTCCCAATTACCATGCAGGTGGTATAGCTGCCCCTGTGCTCTCCTTCAGGAAATTAATTCACACAGTACAGTTATTATTGGTTCATTTGTTAGAATGTACAAAACTCGATATGGTTTAAAAATGGAGCCACTTAAAGATGATTATTTTCTACCTTTTGGAAGAACAGCACAAACGGCAGCGTAATGGGACTGCAGTCATGAGTCTTTTCTCTGATTCAGGGATGCTGGGCTAGTATTTCACCAGCATGCACATTTATTTTTGCTGACAGATTCAAGTTTGTCCCCTTGCCGTTCGCTGCATTGCCAGTGTGAATGTGTATATGCCGGTGCTTAACCTTGGATGTTTATGAGGTTGTTTATTGAATTTGTTTGCGAGGCCTCCATGTGCACAGACATCATAATTCTTTTTATCAGTCTTTAACCTTTTACATTTTATCAGTGCAGATTGGACTCTTCCTCACGCTGTGTGGATGTCTTACTAAACCAGATGTTTGTGGAAATGTTCTCTCACCGCAGCACCGCCCCGCTGTGCTTTCTAAACTTGGTTACCTTACTGGTGACGTCAAAGCTGTTTGTGTCACCTTCAGTTCTATCTGCCTCTTCTCCTTTTGTTCCACATTCGCCTCTTTCTGTTCTCATATTGCTCGTCGTTTAACGTTCATAATGTTGACTGTCTTCTCCTCCTCTCCTCACCTTCTCTCCTGCACCCTTGTGTCTTATTTTTCACACCCTTCCTCCTCTCTTCTTGTTCCTCTAACAGTCTCCTCCTCTCCTCCCTCCTTCTCCTGTAGGAGCTGCTGTTCAGCGTATGTGCCCTTAACGTCATCTCCACCATCGTGTGTGCTCTAGCCACTGCCATGTGCTGTATGCAGATGGTCTCGACTGATGTGCTGCAGATGGTGAGTGTACAAGGAAGCACAGACAACAACAATAGCCACCCTGCTGAATTCAAAATCATTTTTTGGTCTGAAGATCACTATCATCCTTTATCGGTTAGATAAACACGTGCGGCTCAGGAATGATGGTGCCAACCTTTATCCATTTTTAAGATAGTGGAGAGTAATGTTTGACTGTTTGGTTGAATCACGCTGCTTGGTAAATACAAGTCAATGTAAACACACACAGTGAAGGTCGATTGCCACAGGACCTCTCTCGGCGTCCTGCATCTCAAAAATGTGTTGGGTTTGAAGAAAACAGCTTAACATCTCCCAGGATTTTTCTCCTCAAAGGTACACCGTCCTCAGTGTGACCCTCTTTTGTCATTTTATGTGGAACAATGAAACTATTACCAACAGCTAAATGCCTTCAGTCATGAGGGAAATTAGCATGGCCAAGCTCCCTTTGTGTTTCACACCAACAATGGTTATTTCATGCCTCTAAACACATCAGCAGCTGGAAAGGTAGAGCAACGCTGCCAAGTCGCCATATGAAATAGCTTTGCAGTAATATTTGATTCAACCTCTTACACATTTTATGAACTATGCTGTAAATTTTGTGCGTGCTGTAACGAGTCTGGATATTAAAACTGGTGCTCTGGGCTGGATGTGAAGCTTGGTTTGATAACAGGTTGATGTAGCTGGAATCAGCAGTAATCTCAGCTATATAGTAGCTAGTGAAATAAATGAGGTTTAACTCAGAGCACAAAGAGCAGGCATTACATTAGTTTCATCTCCATGCGAGTCACAAGTCAGCAAAGATCCACGTGTAAATCAGATGTACTTTACTCATTCTTTATATGAACAATGGGTCAAATGACTAATGACTGTGTGAAGGGGTTGCCTGTGGTTATGAACCTACAGTGAGAGAACTGACCCGACTGCAGTTCGTCTCAGTTCTATGGAGCTTCTTTTTTTTTTAACATCTTTTAAGCTCATCATTTTGGTTTTCCAGATCATAACTTTGGTTCACTCTCACAGCTCTCAGCAGGTTTCCAGCAGACACAGCAGGCAGCTGTTGTCAGTAAAAAATATCCAATAAAGCTGCTGCAGAAGACAAAGTTAGTGAGTAGCTGGTGAACATAGTGGAGCATTTAGCAGCTATAGAGTCAGCTCTTTCTCCTTAGGAGTCAGTGGAGACCAAAACAGAGCTAAAAAGACAATGAATATAGGGTTTGTATGATATCTAACAAATTAGCGCCCCACAAATAGCATTTTCATGTTAAAGTAAAGTTGCACAACACAAAGTTGCTTATATTAGGTTTAGGCAGGTAAAGGTAAGTAGGTCAGTTTAGGAAAAGAAACATGGTCGGGCGTTGTCACGTTACTTGCTTAACCTTGTGAGACCCTAACTTTTTTTGGTATGTATTTTTTATTTATCCTAGCAATTTAGGATCAATAGGACCTGGTAAGTAAACAAAACTAAACACTGTTAATGATAATTAAGTCCTAATGTCCTCAAACAAGACAATAATAAAGTTCTAATGTCGT
This sequence comes from Cephalopholis sonnerati, assembly GCA_019142605.1. NCBI lineage: Eukaryota > Metazoa > Chordata > Actinopteri > Perciformes > Serranidae > Cephalopholis > Cephalopholis sonnerati. The sequence goes on from JAGQAX010000001.1 coordinate 29,901,867, forward strand.
CAAACGACAAAATAATGAAGTCCCAATGTCTTCAAATGAGTACTTTCTAATTAACAGTATGACATATCATACTACTAATGTTCCTGATCATAAATAAACCTGTTTCAACAATTAAATTTGATAAGGTTTTGGACCTTGTCCACTTTTATTTATTTATTTATCAGGGACAGTGCACAGCTACTTAGCTGCACCAGAGTTAGCTATAAGCTAATTTTCATTTGTAGTCCGTAGACAGGAAACTGAGAATAATTTCTCTGCTAAAGACTTTTGTGTTGAGGTCGGCTGCAGACTGACTCGGCAGAGATGGCCGCCATCTTGTCTTATTACCACTAGATGGCACAAAAAAAGTGTCCACAAATGAGGACGCAGTTAGGCAGAATGAAGTATATGGTCCAGTAAACCCAAAATGTGATGTCCTCATATGAGGACACAGGGTCTCAGGAGGTGTAAAGTTACGTACATTAGGTTCAGGAAGAAAACATGGTGATGGGGTACCTTAAAATAAATCAAAGTTAGCTTGGTTTCACATGAGACACTAACACGGGTGTCCTCGGGGATAATCCTGTGTTTTTTGACCCACCCACCACCCCAACCTGCCTTCTGATGCGGAGTTTTACTCTTTATACTATTTCCTTCTTTATTCCCATCAGCAAATTGGTCATGTGGTCACAGCCTTCTCGATTACATGGGTTACATACTCATTCTGGTGCATTACTTTTCATAGGTATACGTACAAACAGTGCATGAGAACAACCTGCAGAGTTACTGTCACCAGGTTGCCAGAAACACGACTCCAAATGAATAATAATGTTTGTCAGTGTCTGCAGGATGTGTAAATAGGCAACTGTTTTCAAAGTGATTATATGTCTTTGTTTTGTTTACATCCTGTTTCCACTGCCTCCACAAAAAACCTGTACATGTAAGTCTTATATATCTGTGACTGTTTAAGAAGAGACAGACAGGCGATAAAAATACATTCATCTGAAGCTGTTTGATTAAACAGCAATTAAAAATGGGACTGAAACATCATTCTCACGTTGACATAAGGACATAATTCCCAGTGGTCCCTGCTTCAGTGGCCCAATTTCAGATGATCAAAGCTGTGGACACATTGTTCTCAAAGCATCTTACTGTCAAGACCTGTGGAGACCTGTAGATATAAACGCATTAGGGGCTGTTCTTTGTTTTTGTTTGTTTAATTTTAGGCCTATCTGTAATTACATATGTCGAGCAGACACAACATAAAGATATGAACATAGAAAAACCTCTATAAAGTGAAGTGGCTGAACATGTTGGCATCTAATTATTGATTTACAGAGAGAAAAGGCAAAGCGAGTTTATATGTATAGAGTCGTTCTACATCAAGGCTTATCCAAAGTCTTTACATAAGACAGAGAGACATTAAACAGAAACACGAGGCAATGTAAAAAGACACACATAAAAAAGACTTTTAAACAAAACAGAATAGAAGATGAAAACAAGCTAAAATAGAGTAAAACAAATCAAACAGTAGAAGAAGTAACAGATAAAGACGAAAGCATTGTGTCTTATCTCTCGCAGAGCTTCCAAGAGTGGCCTCGTTTTCCCATTTACCACAAGAGGTGTTAACCTTTTATTTCGCTCAGTAAATTTAGCCAAGTCAATAGCAGCGGTGGCAGCCTGAAGATTAGAAAAGCAGGCTGGCTGTGACTGGAAAGTTGTCCCACTTAGAAACGTCTGAGTGAGGAAAGTAAATGAGCAGCACCTTCAGAGCTGCTGTTGAGTTACCTCTGAGCAAGGCACTCGACTCGCAGATGCTGCAGTGACACTTGCTCAATGACCAACAAGCACAGATGGGAATAACTGTTTGTAATAAGGAGAGGTGCTGTGGAAAGGCACATTTGCTCAGTCATGCCTCGCTGGATGAATAATGGTGTAAAATAATGAATAAACAACTAAGAGCGCGGTGTAATAAAAGGCTGATAATGGTTGTTTTTATGCTGTGTTTCAGTTTATGCCGCACAGAGCGCGAGCTCTAAACGCTGACTGTATGACCCCCCATGGAACCATCCTCCACCAAACACTGGACTTTGATGAGTTTATTCCTCCCATTCCCCCTCCGCCGTACTACCCCCCAGAGTACACCTGCACCCCCTCAATGGATGGACAGAGGTGAGACGAATAATTCTACTCATCATCATCACTTCTAACACAGAGTGCTCGGTGTTCCCCAAACTCTGGTACCAGTGTAGCACTTTCAGGGAGCGCACAATAAAAATTGTAATTTGCTATTTCACTAACAAATAGTCCAAAGTTTACAAGACACTGTAATTATACACAATAGTCCACTCGTAAATCAGAGCCCCCTTTCAAATCGTATAAATGCTTTGCAGCCCAGAATACTCTGGCAACCCTCCAGCTCTTAAACTGTTACATTTTCAATGACACTTGACACTGTTTCATTCATTTCCCTTAGTTAGTGGGAAACTTGCTGCTTATTATAGCACAATACAAAACAATACTATTCAGCTCTGTTGTCCACTGTGGTGGAAGTGAACACATTAGTGACATCATGCAAAGCATTTTTAATCTATGTGCACAGCCAAACAACCAGTTGATGATAATTTATATGCAAAGTGCAGGGCAATCCAGAAAATCATAATATTTATTATATTAAGTGAAACAATAACTACAGGTTAATTGCAGTGAGTGCACGTTACTGATTGCAGGGGGAATACATGTGTTAATATTATTATTATTATTATTTTGCCATAGGAAACATAAAGCACCCCCAGAGCGCAGGGATTCAAATTGGGTACCAAGGCGCTGCACGTTCTCAGTTTTTATTAAATAGATTTTTGGAACTAATTATTACAAAATCCAATGTTCATTGCTCTAGGGACCTATCTCAAAATGTTCTGAAGTATGTATTGAAACTTGAGTTCTGCTGGTTCTGCCCTCTTTTTGATTTGCATTCATATCTGCAAGAGGAATGTGTGAGAACAGTCAGATCTAAAAACCTGAATTTCTTAAAGTTTCCAGTTTTACACATATTCAAAATTCCTCTTGATTCATCTTTGAGTGTCTATGACTGCTCCTTCATAGACGCCTGACATTAGTCAGATACTGAAGGTGTATATGTGATAATTTGAAGAAGAAGTTATCAGAAAAATGTATCTCAGGGCTGATTGGTCAGGGACTGGAGGGAAGTTTTTAATGACACAGACTAAAGCCCCCTAAGAGGACACACAACAAAGAAAAGAGACAAGACGTTTACTTTGGGTGAAGCTGGAGGGATGAGGTTCATTACATCTTGTGTATGGAAGCAAATTAGAGACATGGGTATTTGAATTTTGCATTGAAATCATTTATTTTAAAGCTGTATAAATGTATGTGTTCTGAAGTAACCTCTTTGAATTTAAAACATAATATTTCTTGATCTTGATTTGAAGTTTTAAATGCTGAAAATTATTTAGTTCAACATCAACGAATAAGAAAAATTCAAGTTTCATTTAAATTTGATTGGTTAAATATTTTGATCTTGAGCAATCGAATTTAACTGATGTTGCTTTATGAATTTTTCTCAACTTAAATTTTTACATCTCATTCGAATTTAAGCATCCTGAATCAATTTGTCAAAATTATGAAACTTGAATTTTTGGATTTGAATTTGTTAACACTAAAAAAAAATTTAACTTAGCTTTTGGTAGAGCAAATGAGGACATTTCTTATTATAGTTTCAAAGAGGTTCAGAACAAATAAATTCAGATACATGGTTTTAGAGGTAAAAAATTTAATGTAATAAATTTAGCAGTGGCGGCACGGTTGTGCAGTGGTTAGCATTGTGGCCTCACAGCAAGACGGTATGTCTTGCATGTTTTCCCCGTGTCAGTGTGGGTTTTCTGTGGGTACTCTGGCTTCCTCCCACAGTCCAAAGACTGACTCCAAATTGCCCGTAGGTGTGAATGGTTGTCTGTCTCTATGTGTCAGCCTTGTGATAGTCTGGCAACCTGTCCAGGGTGTACCCCGCCTCTCACCCAGTGACAGCTGGGATAGGCTCAAATATTATGTATTCAGTGGCTGTTAAAATTCAAATATGCACGTCTCTTATTTGCTTCCATACCTGCGGACAGTAACTGTCAGTTAAGCTAATTTATCAGGTTAAAAACTGCGTTTTTATTTAATGCAGACGACCCTGGAATGTCCTATGAGATGGTGACTGTAGTTTGCAGATGCCAAAAGCAACATTTGCATCCAAAGCCAAATCCCAATCTATCACATTAAGCAGTGGTGGCATGTGTCTATTCACTGTCTGACTGTGACCATCACATGTGGTATTATCATCCATGGTCAGCTCTGAGCATTTCCCTCCGCTAAGCAGCTGCGACATCCGTGATTCTCAGCTGTTGTGAAAGATCAGTCGTCCCCTCCCTCATCCCTCCCTTCATTTTCTCTCAGTCTTGCCAGAGAGGGTGCTGCCGATGTAGCCATTTGGCAGGAAGCCACATCTGTTTGTCAATTACGCCATAAATATAAACAAGGCAGAGGAAGCATTTATGGTGTCCCTGCCCAGGGGCCAGGGATGTGTCATGACATCATCATGCCTGGGATGATTGGTGGAAACTCTCAGGTTGTATTTCATGCTCTGCCACTTTAGAGGAGAATGGGGTTGTAATTAAAAGATATGACTGCACGCATGGCTGCTTATTCTTAATTGGCACCACATGAAACGGTGGTGGCGCACATTGAATAATACTATACCCACATATATCGTCTGGATATTAGGGCCGGGGACAAGAGGATATTTTTCATCCTTTCTTTCTTAATGTTTTTAATAGACAATACACTGTATTTTTCACTCGGATAGGATGGATATGCGCTCTGTCTGTGCCAGTTTCCTCAATACAGCACAGTGTGACTGGCTCAGTGGTCTCTCCACTCTTTACATTACTTTTATTTATAATGACTTTGATTGTTTGTTTTACTGTCTGGTTGAATCTCTGCTGTTATGCCCCTGACAGAGGCCTGCACCTGGACTTTCCCCATTCTCCCTTCAGTGCTATCTACGGGGTGCCGATCAACAGCCCAGGGACTCTGTATCCAACTGATCTGCCTCCTCCGTATGAGTCTGTGGTGGGGCAGACCCCTGCCAGCCAGGTGAGAAGGACCAGCAGGCTCTGCTGTTAAAACAACACTGTCTCCAGAAGCCGTCTGTGTAGGAAGCTGGGCCCAGGCCATAATGTATTTGTTTCCAAAGAGAGCAGGCCAATCTATAAATCTGTTACCTTCTTTAATCTGAAACATAAATACATTTTACATATGTGCAATAGCAGTAACAAAACTACAGCCATGCTAGCAGCTCTGTAGGCTGCAGTTTGGATATCAATCAGACCTCCAGGAAGTGCTCTGGACTTTGAAACCAATTACAAACAGTGGCCACACCGTTAAACTAAAACTCCCCAGCCAACATACATATGTGGGCCTCACATGGATTATGCTGGGGCTACTTGGGTACCAAGTGGGTATGGGCTCCCCATGTCGGCTCCTCATGTGGGTCCCAGTTGGGGCCTTAATGGGAAATGTGTGCATGGGCTCAGGATGGGCAACACGAATGGGGCCCACTGGGTATACCAAGTGGGATAGACATGTCCAAACACATCAATCCCATATATTATTCATGATCATAAGTCTGTCATGTGTCGCTACTGTTCCAAAAACAGACTCATATTGGGGGAGTGACGTCTTTTTTGAGCATCACAACCCCCCCAACATGTCTTATTTCACTGTTGGGACGTGATCCATTTGGTCCGTAAACATTTTGAAAGTCTAGAATGGCCGCAAGATTACATTATCTTATCCCCATTTATGTTAGCAGACAGCTAAACTGGATGTATCTGGCTTGGCCGGCAGAGGTTAGCTGCTCGGTGTGCTTGCTGTGTGGGCCCAGTGACGCGAAAGATCCGGGTAATTTTACACCTGGGAAAATGAACTTTTTTGGCTTCATGTGCCACTGAGCAATGTTCATAGAAATCAATGCCGTGTTCAGCTCTCTTCATACATCCCTGATATCAGTGCTTTGAGCTTAATGCTAACTTTAGCATGCTAACATACTGATGTTTAGCAGGTAGCCTGTGATGTTTACTATCTTAGCTCAGCGTGTTAGCATGCTAACATTTGTTATTAGATGACATTTTGTAAACACACAGTGCAGCTGACACTGATAAGAATATTTTATGTACGTACTGGACAATCTGAAATACTGACCTGACGATGGTGCGAGAGATGAAAAGTCAGAGGATCGCAGAAGTTATTAGAGTTCATCCCTAGGGGAATCATAAATGTGTGTACCAAATGTCATGACAATCTATCCATAGCTGTCAAGACCAAAGCCTTAAATGTCAGCCTCAAGTCAGGAGATCAAAGTCATTAGGAGTCATTGTCTGGGGAACATGAATGTCTGAACCAAATTCCACGGTAGTCTAGACTGGTGATTGATATTTCCGTCTGGACCGAAGTGGTGGAGCAAGCAGCAGACGAACATTTCCATCCATAGAGCCAGCAGCACACCTGCTTAACACCGTGTTTTTCCAAGATTAAAAAGAATTTTATTTTATATATACGTTATGGCATCTGTTATTTGAAAGTAGAAGCACATCGGACAGAGAGAGAGAAGGAGGTGCAGCGTGTATCAAGATCCTTGGCTGGAACTGAACCTGAAATGCATAAAGATTAGGTATTTGGTTAAAAATTGAAACCTTTTAAATTTTGATGAGATAGCCCTCAAAACAAGGAGAATTCAAGGTTAAGCCTGGGTTATTTTAAAGTCTGAAATGTGAATAATATGACATTGTAGTCCAGGTCTGAGTATAAAACTTAATTTAACCAACCTAACCAGCTCGTCAATGTTGTTCTCTAAATCAAATACACATCACCACTGTGTATATCTTTTGTGATTTTGCCTGTCAGTTTGATCTGAGTATTTATATGCTGTTTCAGATTTACTGAGGCATTCTCCCAGGACTGTCATGTTGAACTGATCAGAGCTTTTTTTCAGGCTGAGGCTTCGCTGCTTCTCATTGTTCACAGCTAAAAATAACTGTCCAATGTGCAAGCAAATCCTTTTATCTTCCATTATATTCTCAACACCATTTAACACCTTAGGCTTTCAATCCCTTATATCCACTATACACGTTAAATCCATAGTTCTCTTCACAGTGTCCTTCAAACAGACATCAGCAGAAGGTTTTCACACCTGCATTAAATTAGCAGCTGCTGCTGTAAATAACTAATGGGAGCGAGCAGTGATCGATCGATTGTGTGCGAGAACTGTCGGCGAGCAGGAGACACTCAGCTGATGATCTGAGGCTATGATGTGCACGTATATGAACATATATGTGTCATATACTGTACCTTTAAATGCACATTAGTGAATCTAATTAAAGTGTCTTTTTCAACTCTTCATGATACAGTAGATTCCTTCAAAGTGAGACGTCTCTTGTCAGTGTGCTGTGGTGTTATAGAGCCCTCTAGTGGTGGGAAGAGTTAGGTGCCACACTGCTGCTTTTATTCAGTGCACACAGTACATGCAAAATATCCAGCTCAATTCATTGTATGCAAACTATGTTGGTATGTTCTCATCACTAATACTTTCCCCTTCACAGGTCACCACCAGCATAGAGCAGCAGGCCACTGAATCCAGTCTGTGTGAGAGAAACACGACTGCAGGACTCAGCACTCAGGGTACAGACAGTCAACATTACAGATGATTGTCAAATGTCTTTGTCTGCTGGTAGTCATGGTGATTATTCTTTTTGCCCTGTTTTCAGCCTCGGTGGACAGTGCGTCACTGATGGTGTCAGAGGTGGCAGATCAGGACCAGACTTGCTCCTCAGAGGACTTGTGCTCCCTGGAGGTGCAGGGCTCTGACTCCTCTCCCTATGGCACACCCCACACCGCCCCCATTGACGGAAGCTGCACCAGCCTGGAACTTTGTACCCGTGACCCCCGTTGCCATCGCGGCCAAGCCAATTCTGACGCTCGCCCCAGTGATACAGGTTACAGCGAGTCCTCGCACACCCAGGAGTCTCTGGAGCGCTCTCCGGACTGGTCTTCAGAAAACTATAGCAACCTGGACCAGGAGGATTCCACAGACAGCACACATCCATGTGAGGAACTCAGGGCTTCAATGCACATATGTGACGAGCTTGCATCAGCCAAACATTTACCAGAGGAGCCACCTAAAGCGTCAACACACTCCCTAATTAAGGCACGAATGATGAGCCGGAAGCTTACGCTCCCCGTCACCATCCCCCCGCCACCTCAGCCTTGCTCCCCCACTTCCGTGGCCTCTTCTGGTGGGACTTCAGCCATCAGTCCTATGGCTCCTTCTCCTTCCCCTTCCCCTCCTAGCAGGCCACGCGGCCCCAGGCTGTGTTTCAGTGTTTGGTCACCCTCCTCCACATCACAACCCCCCTCTACCTCAGCCCAGAGTGGCTACTCGCCCTCAGAGAGGCCTCGAGTGCTCCGCGCAGCCAGGAGGTACCGCAAACTGGCACGCATAGTCCGTTCCACCAGTGACCCTATCTCCTGCTCCTCTACAACAGGAAGTGAGTACAGCAACGATGTCACACAAGACTAATACTACAGTGATCAGTCTTTAGATCTTCAAGATCCAAGGTGTATGATGTAGGGGGATATTTTGGCAGAAACTGAATATTATGTAGGTATGATGTCTCTTGTGTATAATCACCTGAAAATAAGAAACGCTGTGTTTTCGTTACCTTAGAATAAGCAGAATATCTACTTACGGAGCGGGTCCTCATCAGCGGAGATCTCCATTTTGCACCGCCATGTTTCTACAGTAGCCCAGAATGGACAAACCAAATACTGGCTCTAGATTAGGCTGTGCGCGTTTTCATGTTAGCCACCAAGGAGGGCAGCCTCTCTACGACTAGAGCGTCTGAAAAACAAAGATTTTTTGGCATGAAACTGCTTTATTCAGGGTTTTTGGAGGTTTAAATCACAGGGTCCACATGTTTTGGAGAGGAAGAGACCTCTGCGGATAATTCGGCTCTTGGTAAAAACATCTTGAATGTCTGGATTTAAGTTAACAGAGAAAAACGGTAATAACATTAGCAGGTGCTGGGCTAGTGGACCGTCTCAGACATGCCAAACAACATTGGAAAAACACTGATTTATAACGTGAAACTGCTTTATTCAGTGCTGTTAGCGGTTTTAATCACCTTGTCCTTTTGTTTTGGAGAGAAAGAGACCTCTGTGGATGATTCGGCTCGCTGTAAAAACCTCTTCAATGTCTGGATTTTAAATCATCAGAGAAAAACAAAGAGAGCACATATTAGCAGGTGCTGGGCTAGCGGGCTGTCCCGACATGCCAAACAGCATCGGAAAAACACTGATTTTAAACATGAAGCTGCTTTTTATAGCGCTGTTACCGATGTTAATCACCTTGACCGTTTGTTCTGGAGAGGAAAACTTCTCTGCAGATAATTTGGCTCCTGGTAAAAACCTCCTTAACACTGAAACACTGACGGTTGCAATCTGAAATCATCAGTGCTAGATACCACTGAATCCTTCTAAATCTTACACACTGTCTCTTTAAGTGATTAGTCAACTAGTCCATCATTTTTGAGTCATTTTTAATGCAAAAGAGTCCAAACTCACATTGATCCCAGATTCTCTAATGTGAGCATGTGCTGCTTTTTTCCGTTTAATAGCATTCTCAACTGACTGTCAGCGGGTTTTGACAAGATATTTGAAGACATCGCCTCGAACTTAACATTTTATAGACTAAACAAATAATACATCAAACAAGAAAATCATCGTCAGATTAATTTATAATGAAGCTAAACATCAGTGGCAGCCTTGCAGCCTCTCGTTGTCACTGAGCAGTGGTGACTTACTAACCAGCGACAGCTTGTGCCTGCTTTATTGTGTCCACACTCAGTTTCTTGTCTCCCTCTGCAGGAGAAAATTGTGGCTGCGCCTCTGCAAATAACCCTGCTGCTGAAGATTCAACTCATGCATCACCCGAGCAAGGTACCATCATAGCAACTGTGAATTCGTGTAATGGTGGGAGCCGTGGGACGATTGCTAATAAACAGCATTCACATGCTTTTTTGTGAAACACAGAGGCAGTGTGGAGAGCTAATTGAACATCACTAATATCATCACTGTCAAATGAAAACCATGTTGTATCTCCAAATTTGATGATTTTAAATGTCTCGATGAACTAAAGGATTAAATATTCCTTAAATAAACCATTTAAAACCTCATTGTGCCCATTATCTTAAGAAGGCATTGTCGCAAAGCTGGAAACTAAAAAAATCTTTAATTAATTATAACTGAGCTGATAATGAGATTGTGTTACACCAGCGACACAAAACTGTGACTCCACTTCACCCAGAGCCCTAACTCCACAGGTATTAGCCCTGATTTTAAGAATTATATATGATTTAATTTGTTTCTGTCTGTTTTCATCTTCAGAGCCAACAGACGTTACAACGGGCGTAGTCGGAGCTAAACCCAGTCACATAAGTGTCAAGAAGCCGCAAAAGGAGGGCAGGAAAGTTGACATCCACCTTAAACCCCGCGCCCTGCACTCGCACTCCGCCCACGAGCGCCCACACTCCCTGGCTGACTTTAAGATGTACAAAGACACCAAAGTACTGGTGGCAAAGTTCCTGGAGCATTCGAGCTGCAGTCTACCTCCTGAAGTCCAGCAGGTTGTCAACAACATCAAGTGTGTCATTAAGTCGGATGAGAAACACATGGAGGAGGCCATTTTTAGTGCCAATGTCATAGACCAGGTAACCAGACAGTGTGTGCAGTGTGTAATGGTTTTATGGTGAGCATCAGCATTCAAGACTATAAGTATCAGCCTAGCAGCCCAATGAGAGAGTAATGCTCATTACATACCAGGAAACAGACATGTTATGGATGAAGGTGGATGATTTAATCACAGGGTTGTTATGTAAAAACAATCTGTGTGTCTCTCTTTGACTCTTGGCTGTTTTTTGCTGCACAGGTGATGACCCAGCGCATCATTGGCAGTCCCAGAAAGCGCGGTCACGAGGATCTTCACCTTCAGAGCTGCGGTGCTTTGAGCTCGTCCCCTTCCATGCGCCGTCCAAAACACCTCCCACAAACAACCAGCGCCTCCACCAACCCACTGGACTCCCCCTCCTCTGAACAAAGCCTTGAGTGCAAAGAAACTATTCTCTGACCACTCTCCCAACAAGGACTCGGGTCAACGCTCTGAGGCCATTTCAGGGTGCTGGTGTTGTAGCCACGCTGTGCTGTGCAGCAGGTGTCTGTAGAGCAATGAATAACTCTTCAAGCACTGAAGGATGGTTTATTTTCACAGTGTGACTGCAGCACAGGCGAACTGAAATGGTCTCATACTGTATCTCCTAGTGCCCTGTGAGACCGTGCCAAGTCATCAGCAGAAATGGTAGCAAACTCAGACTGAGCCTGCCAGTGTCTGTAGTGGCTTCTTTCTCATCAGAAAAACAAAAGAATGTTTCTCCCTCAGGGGACCTTTTCTACTGAGTTTCATCTCTTAAAAAAAAAAGAAACAAACAAACAGCTGGTAAGTTTGGATCTGTGACTCAAAGACAAAGGAAATCGTGTTATCAGTATTCCTCTTGTCCTCATAAGACACCGAAAGAAATATGTTTGTACTAAACTGTGAACTGAACGGACTGGGCATTACTAGCCATTGTTTGCAGACTTTGTGGAACTGTTACTGATAGGGTGGTGAGTATTTTGTGGTGCCGCTGGTTCAAGAACATCACAGATGTGGAGTATTTAACTTACCTCATTGTGTTACAATTCTTATCAGTGTTACAATAAAATATGAGTTTGTATCTTGTGGTGTGTGTTCTTATTTCAGTGACTGTTTGTGGATCGTGTGTCAGTGTGTGTGCGTTAGCATTCTGAACTTCTGCTCACCTCAGACAGATACAGGGCTGGCCAAAATAATAGAAACACTGGGTGACACAATAGCGTCGCCATAAATTTCAGTTTGGTGAGGCTAATAATATGTTTTTTGTTTCAAGTTTGTGTTGTATTTAATAATGATGTTTAATTAATCACCCGGTGATGTTTCTTTTAGTCAGTGTTGGTTAGAGCCAACTTGTGACCGCTGTTCTTCACGCCAGGCAGATTTCTGGTCATCATGATTTTCCAGACTTTTCCCCATGCAGAGTTACCTAAATGAGGCACTAGTCATTTTTACTGCAGTAAGACCAAAGTTACAAAGGTAGAATGAGTCGCATTAAGTGAGTTATCTTAAGATAAATTCTGATTACGGCAATATGTGAGCTTTAATAGATATTTGGCAACATTTAGTTTACAGGCAGAAGTGGAGAGACTCCAGATTGTCCACCTATTCATTTAATGTGTACCTATCTAGTAATTAATATTCTGCACAGCTCTCCAGCTAGTCAATGAGTGCAGAGAATGCATCTAGGCTAATATTATCCTGCTGTTATTTAAAATAAATAATAAATAAAAAATAAAAACACAGAAATCAGGCTGCAGGTATCTTTAAGCACATAAAATTGCATGAAGACAGTGTTAAGACTTAGATTACAGGCCACAAAATTACTCTCTTATGCTGCTTTTCCATTTCAACTGATATTTTATTTATTTATTTTTGCTTACACAAGGAGAAAACACATTTGGTCTACATTCATTTGATAAGAAGGGGGTAGTGTTTGAGCTTACACACTGGATTTTTCTTTCTGCAGGTGGTAAGGAGAGGTAAGGTATGTGTACCAGGTTTGAACTGATTAATTATGTTGCTTTAAAAAGCTGACTCGTGGCAATGCATTTGTACGCTTTAGTTTTATTACAAGACTAACACGCAACACTTGCTTAATACAAAAAATCTGGACCCTTATGTCATTATGACTGTAAAGTGTTCTTCCAGTCGGCCATGTGCTTCCGGTCTTTTGGCACTGAGTCTTCATGTTTTCATTCAGGATCGTTGCTTTCACTGTGTGGTCAGTTATTTTCGTTCATGATTTGTGATACAAGTATAGACTTAAAGCCTACAGCCTGGCTTATATACATCAAGCAAAGCTAAAGGCAAGACCATCAAAAGATAAAAGCCAAGCTTTCTTTGTGTTGTTAAACGCTCAACACGGACTTTTATTTTGAAATTCATTTGCGCGCCTGTAGAAGAAATCGGAAGTTGCGCAGGCGGATTGCAGCTAGCTTCACCCAGCGCAGTTTGGTAGGCAGCGAAAGGTGGAGAGAGTGACACAAAGCCTGTGTCCTTAATGTTTATTAGGATTTTGTTCGTTTTATTACAAGGAATACATCCGTCTTCCGCAAGAAGAGACGACACCTTTCTGTGTGACGGTCGCTAATTGTGCTCTCGCATCTATCGCTGTTGCTAGCTTGTGCGGAGTGGTTAGCTGGACAGCGTTAACGTCAGTAGGAGCTAACATTAACGTCAGGTCGGTATCGAAAATCATCAGTGGTCTTGTTTGACGGCGATTCTGTAATTAAATAAGCTCCCAGCGTCAGTGTATGCAGTCCTGCAGGGCTCACCACAGGACCACTGGGAGAAACTAGCTGAATGCTAACGTTATACAGCTAGCTGTTTGATTTGTATGTGCACTCCTCACTGCCACGGTGCCGTGTAGCTGTCCACGTCTAGTCTCGTCTGCTGTGTTTAACGTTGCCAGCTGAGCTAGGCCACGTCCCTGCGGGCGTATTTCATCTAACCTACTGACATTGGGCGAGTTGCAGAGAAGATGCCCAGTGTGCGGAAGGAGGAAGGAGAGTAAAGCTCAGTAGAAAATGTGAAAAAGTCTTGCACATTCATGACTGTCTGTCTGTGTAACTGTAGTGTTTGCTTTCTCGAGCGGTTGCCGCATATACACGGCATGTCACGTAGACGGATGTGTTTTACAGCGGGAGACTACTCTCATTGAGCTCTGTAGGTTGCGGTAACAACCTGAAGAAGTAACGTTGACACTTTGGTTTTTTTGGAAATGGTTGGGTTTGGTGCAAACCGACGGGGTGGCCGCCTCCCGTCCTTCATCCTCATCTTCTTGATGGTGATCATCGCCATACTGTCTTTCAACTACTGGGCAGTGACCAACAAGCACGGCCGCTTGTTGGATGAGCTGGCGGAGGTGCAGACGCAGGTGAAGCGCACGGACGCGGCGCGGAGTCGGCTGGAGAAGCGGAACTCGGAGCTGATGGTGCAGGTGGACACGCACAGGAAGCAGATCGACCAGAAGGATGGAGACTACAGCGTCCTGGAGGGCAAGCTGCAGGCCCGGGAGGCGCTCATCAAAAAGTGCACTGATGAAAAGGTATACCACGGTTTCATGTCAGTGCTGCTGAATTACCTGACATCTAGCAGCAGGTGAAATGATCAAAGGGTACACGTATGCTACACGTAGGAACAGGTGACCAAAGTTTTCACAGACTGTGATAAGCCCTGTGGTAACACCATTTTCAGGTAAAGCAAAGTGACAGACAGAATATTAGTTTTTTGACTCTATATCTCAGCATAAACTGTGTGTCTGTTGTTTGAGTATGTTAATGCTCATTCAATATTTAATATAGGGGTGTGTGTATGTTCTCTGAGAGGGCAAATAGTCATGGTAATTTGAGGACAAAGCAGGTTCATTGTTTATTTTTCCAGGCCACTCACCTACAATTAGATCAAGACAAATTTCCCATGGAGTCATACAGCATTACGACAATCAAAATCATCACAATATCTACATTACATTGCTGTGATCTCCTCACTCTGTGTCAGATGTAGCATGTACATGAAAGCTTTGTTAACTCATGATGTAGGGAGATAGGTTTTTAGGTCATTTTATCTACTTTAAAAAGCAATTTGTCTTGTTTCAAGGGGTCTGTGGTACCAAGTGGCAGGTGACACATCAACCCATCCTTGACTGGGAACTCTTTCTTCCACCTCAGGACCTGAGCTCTGCTCCACAAATATAGTATTTGTTGAATTATTTTTTAAATCACAGCTTACATCTCTATGTTTTAATGTCTATCACTTAATTATTTTTGAAGAAAAATGTGTAATAGAGTTGTTGTTTCTGAGCGACTTAAAACGTATTGAAGTGTGGCACGTCTGTATGCTCCACAAGACTATTCCCACCTCTTGTTCTGTGCAGTGGCCCAGCCAGCAATTCACTGTGTTTTGTGTCCCAGCACCCTCTGAACATTAGTGTGTGTCCAGCTGCCCTGGGAGACAATTAGACAACAGATGGAGGGGGAGGTTTTCCTGTAATTTGCATTCAGTCTCGCATGCTTATTTCTCATGGACAGGCCTACATTTGTTTAACGTATGGTTAGCCTATGTGTGGTGTAGCGCCATAGTCCATGCCATGCAAAGTCCAATCAGTGGAACTGAACCAGGACACATTAGACATAATTTTGACTAGAAGTAGAGGTTGGCTTTATGCTGGTTTGATGGCAGACAGCAAGCTAATCTGCAGGAATATGAGTAAAACCATTAGTAACAGTTTTTGTTTTGCTCAACATATGCTGACAAGCTGTCCTCTCCCACAACACATCAGCCTTCCTATCATCTTCTTCAGTGGAGTTGGTTACCCTAGTGACCAGCAAAATAACACTACATATAATAAGCCACACATGGATTGCAAAATGGTTATATATGCTCAACCAGCAAGGTCTGAAATTAAAACCAGCCAGTGCTTATTAAAAGTTAACACCCATGTACTTATAAAACGATCCCGGATGGAGAAATCAACAAGAGTCACTGGTCAGATGACTCTTTTCAAACGATTTCCCATTCTGAATCTTTTCTCCTGCTCACCATCACACACTGTGTTTATGAGCCAATCCCATTTTCTGTGGCCAAATCAAATCATAGCAAAACAATGGCCCTGTAACAGTTAGCCTTCTGTTTCGTTGCCCGCTCTGCTGGCACTGTCTAATCTTCTACAGACTGACGTGTTTTACTGACTATTTCATGTTTTTATTCCAAATGTCTTTTCAGTATTTATGACACTAAAATCCCTCTTGGCGAGCTGAATCGTTTGACGCTGTTACACTGTTTGTATAAGAGATTAAACAGTGTAGCCAAAGATTATTGTTTTTTAAAACCTTTATTTACCCAGGTATGCTCCATTGAGATTACAAAACCTCCTTTTCAATGGCAATACAGTGCTTCAAACAAAATACATGCAAGCATTAAAAACACACAAAATAAACATACAGATAAAGTCACAGAATCATATGCATAACAAGACAGACAGGAGGAAACAGATCTAGTTAAAGATGAGGTTATATTTTTTCTTGTTGTTCAGGTATAGATGCTGATGTGTGAACAAAGAGGAGTCTGAGCACCGTTGCTTCTTGGTAGTAACTTCAGTATCCGGCTCCCTGTTTCCATAATCAAGATAAGGGCAGGTGTTGAATAGCAGTTGTTCCACTCCTTTCCTTTGTCAACAGCCCAACCCTTTTTCAACAGAGATGCATGCTACATACAGCGAGAGGCCTGCAATGCAGAGAAAGTAGGGACAGTTGAGTCTTGAATGGCTTCTACTCAGTACAGTATATACAGTCTCGTACCCATTAGGCACCAGAATGAATCATTCCAGCTTATAGTCTGTCTGGCTGTCTTGTTGGCTATACAGCCAGTATCAGCAGGCTGCAGGGAAGTTATTAACCACATGTGAGGGAGTGACAGGATGAAGCTTCAGTTTTTACGACACTTGGCATTGATGCTGTATTTCCTGTCCGCTCTTTCCTCACTGCCCTCTGTCCAAATCAATTAACGGTATAACTTATTCAGGAACTCAGATAATCACAATGGATTCAAAAGGTGACATGTTTTTGGGGGAAAGGTGTATTCATAGAAAGGTGTATTCTGGCATAATTCACCTCACCGCTGTTATTGTTTTGCCAAAATATGGCTTTACTCACCCTGTTTTCTCTGATATTTCCCCCCTCAATCTCTTAAAGAAATTGTGTCTGTCTTCATCTGTATTGTGACAGAGCAGTAATTTGTAACGTAATGAGGCTGTGGTCTTCAGTGCACACTTTGATACTTTTCGTCTGCTTTAAAACTTTGTCACCACCGCGAGATCAAAGTGTGGAAACTGATCTGTATTTCGATACTCGAAAGATCGATTTCAGCTATCACTCCAAAGTCTAAGGTCTCCCCTGCCTCCCTCCTTTGCTCACTTGCTCCCTTCAGATTCACATCAGTATTGTTTGTTTCAGAGTCTTGGATTGCATTACAGAGTACAGGGGTTTCTATTCTCCTAGTCTCTCAGTGTGAGTTAAATAAAAAAGTAAAAGATCATAAACCAGTAATTTTATGAGCTACTAACATCTGTGCTGGGGTTTTCTGCATGTTACAAAGGGAGTTGTTGTGAAATGTTTATTTTTTTGCAGTCCCCCTTGTAAATCCTAAAACATAATTCCTCAGCATGATTTCAGCAACCAGGCATGTGGTTAATGTCTAACACCCCATACTGGTTGTGATAGGCAGGAGCATCTTGCCTTGTGGCAATTACTACTTAACATGTCACAGTGGGTGCCACCTGAAGCTTTGGTGTACAATAAAACAAGACAAACCTGTTTGTCCATAGTTTTCTTTATGTTAATGCCGACACTGTCTACCTGTTGCACAGTTAAGTCATCTCTGGCTCAGCAGAGGAACTCTTAGTAGACCAGTTGTTCAGGTGTAAAAGAATTAAAAATGTTTGTATCTCTCCTTCAGATGATAAGAGTCCTGAACCTGTTGTCTCTCTTGTGTACAGATGAAGGTGCAGGGTGATGTCACAGCCCAAATGACAGAAATCCAGAGGCTCAAAGGTAGGCCACCAGAGGGCACCCTCCAACACAAAATCCCTCAATACATGATTTGTAATGATATAAAGTCTCTTCAGGAACATGATTGTTATATTAAAGACAAGAACTAAACCTTTCTAAAATATTGTGTGTATGTGTGTTTGTGTTGCTGCAAACAGAGCAGCTAAAGGAGCTGAAGCAGGAGTTCATGAAACAAGAAGAGCAACTAAGAGAAGTGAAGAAAAACAGCACTACCTTGGAAAGAAAACTGGAGTATGAGAGGTATGTTGAATTTTTATAATTCCTTGTGAGCCTTACGGAGGAAATACACGGGGCCTAGAAGCGGCGCGACACCTTTGCCGCAGCATGCCTGCAGCAAAGGGTGTCCATTATAATCAACTAAAGCTGCAACACTGACCACAAAAGCTGGACACTGCTCTGCGCAACCAGTGGATGGTCTATTTTTTTTTTTTCTCAGGTAAAAACTACATAAAATGTGTAAAAAAACAAGTGCAATTTGTTTAAAAATTACTAAAATAAATATCTTATCATACCAGAAGTGATAGAACACAGCAGAACTATGTTGTGGGTGTTTTTATATTTCACATTAAAATGAATCAAACTACTGCATCCTGTAGTTAAAATGATCCGGTTGATTAATTCAGTACCAGTTAATATAGCCTGTGCTTCCAAACACTGCATAATAAACTGTATAATTACGTGGCAACTTCAGTGATCTGTGTCGTGACATCTAAAACATTTCTCAAAATACAAATTTGTGCCTCTCAAATTATACATTAATATGACAATTATTGGTTTTTGAACAGAATGTTCAGTATAATCAGGTTATGTTGGGTCATTATCTTAATTTCCTATTTCCTCATCTCTTTATACGGCTGATCTAATCTCAGTGATGTTTCACTCATATTCTGTGTCACAAGATTTTCAGAGTAGATTTAACCTTAGCTCAGTTTTGTACTTTACAAAAATGTATGTTTTGCCTGTTTGCACAGATCAGTTTTATAGTAAGGTGAGGAAAGTCACAGATTATGTGGGTGAAACTAACAAGGAATATGTGTTCACTAGTTTGCAGTGTGGACGTCAAATTGCACAGCTGAAAGAGGAGTGTGAAGAAACAAAGAAGACCCTGGAGGAAGAAGCATCAAAGCTAAGACAGGTTAGTATTGATAAAATCTCCACAGACGAGCTAGAGAGCATTCTCGTGACTCTTCAGTAAATGGTGAAAGGTTGTGCCCATTGCATTTGTTCAGCGCTGAAGCATTTATTCATTGCTCTTAGATTTTTAACACAGATGTAGTGACAGTAGCAGCCAAACTAAATGCATTCCCCTCTTTGCCTGTGTTCCTGTTAAAGCTCCTATATTCATTAAACAGAGTGTCTTCTTCTCTCTGTTTTCCTTTTGCTTCTTTTCTGATTCACCTGTAATCATTTTGCAGAGTGTAATAGACAGCCAAAAGGGTGCAGTGGCAGGTAGACATGCAGAGGGAGCAGCAGGTGTGGAGATGACTGGAGAGCGCCATACAGTGGCCACTCACCGGCATGACAGTCCAGATTTAAAAGGTACAGTGGATGTGAAAGCTTATTCAGTCTTAATTGTTCTTCCTTATATCGCTTTGCACACACACACTGTGTAATAACATTCGATTGCTTCACACCAATTGTTCATATAAATCTGTCAAGAGTTTGATTGATATATGGTAATTACACCCTGTTAGTTGCATGTGTCTGTTATTCCTGTTTGTGTAACTGTGTAAAAGGGAACTTGTCAAACCATTACCTAAGTCACATTCCTTCTGCTCTGTTACAGAAGAGATGGGTAAGCCTGGCAGTGACGCTGGCATGCCTGGTATTGAAGACAGTGAAGTAGGAAAAATCGACGATGTGCAATTTGGTAAGCAGTGGTGCTTAACTTTTAACTGATAGGTTTGCAAACCTAGTGAATTTATGAGTGGCAAAAATTACTATAACATATATTGCCTACATTTACAGTGACTTATTCTCACAGCAGTCTCAGTAGAGCAAAGTAAAGTAGAACAATAATAAAGACAATACAATGCCAGATTGCCTGATTAGGTTTTATATATGGACTCAATTGCTGCCTATGATTTTGAACTTGCGACTACAAACAGCCAAGAGTGAGAGAAGTATACTCAGACTGTACAAGCACATCAGATTACCTGTTTAAAACTCACAGTAAACTACAGCTGTGGCAGGGTCCACTCCCTTGTTTGCCATTAAATGCATTGCCTAAAAAAAGAACTTTCCAAGCTTTCTGACTGTGCTGCGTCATTCATCTACAGCCTTAAAGAAACCAGCCATCACTCAGAAGCACGACGAGGCCCCTGATGTGGTTGTGGGAGCTGGTGCTGGACCTGGAGTCGGGGCAGCTGACGGCCCTGGGGGGCAGGGTATGTCTCTGGACCAGCCCAGGCTCCAGCAGGACAGAGTGGAGGGCCGAGCAGCGGTGGTTGCGCCTCCGGGCATCATCAAACAGGCAGACAAACCAATAGTGTTTGAAGAAGACAACAAGGCAGGTATCAAGGCAGACGAACTGGGAGAACAGCAAAGACAACTCCGAGGTACAGAATGCACCACATCCGTATATTTGGTTTTAATTATAATAGTCTGTCTTTAAGCCTTTAGGCGTGTGATAATTCATTCTTGGGCGTAATTGAAACTTTGCTTTACTGATTTAATTCTTTAAGTATGTTAATTTTACTGAATGTTTAGTTAAGGGAAGGTAAGAGCAGAGAACTCTTATCTTGGCACAGGCTTCGTTGGCAGGTTTTCCCTTTCTTGTAGAACTTGTTTCAAAACTTGAGGTGCTGCATTCAAGAACACAAATGATTTATGAACAAAGGGTGATTAAAAAGGTATTAATATGACCTTGATTGTGAAGTAGTTGTGTTGTAGCAGATGAAGAGGTGGCTTTCAAAGGCATGACAAAGAACATTTTAAGCCTTTCGATATTTTATTTTCATCATACACACCACAGAACCTAAGTTTCTCTCTTATTGTCAGCTCCTGATAATGTCAAGGGTGACAACGAACACTTGAAGGGGATTCCTCTGCCCCCAAACCCTGCCCAGGTGCCCAACCCCATCCAGCCTCACCACGCCAAAGACCAAGTTCAAGCAGAACCAGTACACCACCGCCAGAGTGAGTTCCTCCATGACACTTTGAAAAAGAAAATACTGTAATTTTGCAGCGGAGGTTTTGGTTGGAGGGGTGTTTTTTATTTACTTGTTGATTTGTTATTGACTTTGAAGGGGTGGGGAAAAATAAGATTACACATGATACAGTACAGTCACAGCTATTCTTGTTAGCTCTGCCTTTGTGCTTAGCCGCTGCCTCCCAGCTCTCTGTGATGTGTGTCACTGTCGAGAGTAAAATACAATTTGGTGTCATGATGCCATCTGTGTGAATTTCCCTCATTGCTAACCGGTTACACTCCCACCTCTACATAACACATTTTCATAAAAGTCGGTTGAATGTTAAGTCATGTCTGAGTATGGCTAGGAGCACTGTCAGGGAGGAGAGAGAGGGCTCAGTTGCAGAGGAGACGAGACAAATGACACACACCTGGCTCCCAGATGATCCGTTCCTGCTGCCTGGCTTCTGCTCTGCTCTGCTGCCTTTTCTCCCTCCTCGTCCTCTGTTGTCATACGTCCTAGTCTTTCATCTCCCTTACACATCCACCTCACCCCCTGCAGCTCTGCTGCTTAAACACTGACTGCATTCAGTTCACGTCTTCATTTTGTTTTTCTTCTAATCTTCTGCCTCAGATTTCATTATACTTGCATCCTATTATAGCAAATTAACACCCGACATCCACCAGATGTCTCGTTTTTGGCAGTGTGTGGCGCTCACTAGACACTTGCAGCTCACACTGCGTGGCTCAGAGAATCTCAAGTCCCACCCTGTCCTGTTGTCGACAGTGCCATCTGAAATCAGATAGGATCAGAGACTGTATCAGATACCTGTGTGATGGAGATTGAGCAGCCATTATAGATCAGAGGGCAAAACCACTATTCGAGTAAAGCTTTTTCAAACATTGTTCATATTTTAAACTGAAAACATTTTGAATTACAAGATTGAAAAATGTCATTGTTTTACTGTGACTTGCTCATATCCACAAAATCCAGAAAAATACATCAACTTTTTGCTTTTAGTCTTACATTACGTATATTTTAACACATCCCAGCTATGGGTTTATGGCTTATAGAACAATTATTATCCTTTTCCAACATTCAAAGGTGTTTAAAGGGAGATATTCGCACATCCAACTACCTCAGATGCAGGTGCGTTGGAAAGTATCACTTGAGTCTTTAAAAAAAAAGAGGATTACTCTGTATTAACTGTAACTGTATTAATCTGACAGTAAAATACCCTTGACAAAGGTCCAGAGTGACCAAAACATTAGTATAACTAATAAATTGTGAGCAAAAGCAGTTTGCAGGATCTTCTTTTTTCTTCCAAGACTCCAAATGGAGGCGTCTGTATCTGAAGCAGCATTGAACCTAGGTGTTTCTAACATTCTCTCCTCCTTCAAATGCAATGAAGTAAAATAACAAACCATAGCCTTAAAGGGACATTTCCCCCCGTAATCAAAAATACATATTTTCCCTCTTACCTGTAGTGCTATTTATCAGTCTGGAGTGTTTTGGTGTGAGTTGCCAAGTGTTGGAGATAATGTCTGTAGAGATGTCTACCTTCTGTTGAATATGACAAAACTAGATGGCACTTGACTTGTGGTGCTCAAAGCACCAAAAAAGTTCAATTGAAAAACTCAACAGCAGTGTCTCTTTCCTGAAAATCGTGACCCAGCTTCCTGCAGATAATCTACAGAACTTGTTGTGAGCAGTTTCATGTAGGAACTATTTTCTTTCTACTGAACTCCACCCACCAACCGCATCAACTAGCTCACCTAGCATCGCTGAGCTAGCTAATGTTACAGCTCAGATTTCTGGAAAGAGACATTGTTGTTTAGTTTTTCAAATGTATTTTTTTATGTGGCCATTTGAGCACCACAAGTCAAGTGTCATCTAGTTCCATTATATTGGAAAGAAGGCAGACATCTCTACGGCCGATATCTCACACTCTACACAAAACACTCTACTCAGACCAAAACAATCTACATTGTCATAGCACTGCAGGTTAGATGAAAAAATATGCATTTTTGATTTTTGAGTTAACTGCCCCTTTACAAAAACCCTTGAGTTAAATCAACACATGTCTTAGTATCAACAAAAACTAAACAAAAGATAGGATTTCCAGCAGGGCTATTGTATTTGATTGATTGGATTGTAAAGATGATTAAGCCGGTAACTCAATTAGCGCTCTGTGCTCTCCAGACTTTAAACAGTTCCTCATTACAAAGAAAACCCCATTTGTTTCCACTTGGCTTTCTGCTTTCAAGCCTGTGATTCACTCTCCTTTACTCTTCAGAAACACTTGTCTTCTAATTACAATCTGCCACCGTGTATCCATTCACCTCATCATCCTTATCCTTGTCATCCTCTTCATGCGATCACTTATTCCTTCATGCATTCATTATGCAGTATTTCACCCACTCCTCCCTGTCTTCCTACAACTGCCTCCGCTTCCCTCCCTTCCTGATGAGGCCCTTCTCTGCCTCCTGCAGGCCGGTTCTTTGATGAGAACGAGTCCCCAGTAGATCCGCAACACGGCTCTAAGCTAGCGGACTACAATGGGGACGATGGGAACGTGGGTGAGTATGAGGCCGACAAGCAGGCCGAGCTGGCCTACAATGAGGAAGAGGATGGTGATGGTGGGGAGGAAGACGTTCAAGGTGAGCCAGGCCGGGGGACTGGACTGCCTGTCCAGATGTGTATCCACCATTCCTCCCTTGCTCCCTCCCTCCACCCCTGTCCTGCTGCCGCCCCCCCTGCATCTGTCCCGACAGTTAGAGTAGCTCACAGCACCCTGAGTTTGGTCCTTGAATTAATCATAAACTACAGATACTTAATAAATTATGACCAAAACACCTTCAGGGTCAAAGCAGGACTGCTGTGTACGCAGTTCAGGATGAGTAACTGAATTGTGTCAGGCATTGTTTACTGTATCGGCACAGTAACAGTCCTAGCACCCTGTTCTCCCGTGAATGGGGAAAACTTGACCCAGGAACTTACGGTTCTGTGAGAGTAATTCAGTTGCCATTTAGTATTTTCTCTCCTGCCTGTGCTTCTTTTTAGCTATACCACCTGTCTGTGCCCACCAAACATCTGACCCACATCTAGACCAGTAGATAAATATAGCTCACTGTGTTTGTAAATGTGTCTGTGTTCTCCTTGAAATATTGAAATGCATGTTTTGTTTTCTTTATTGTTTCCTGACATGAATTTCTGATTTCTTATTAGATTAGACATTTAATATATGATACAACTGTAAAATATTATTTTGGTTTCACGGCTGTGATTTGTCATTTTTGTGTTATATCTGTGTTTAACTGTTTAGCTTGCACACAGTTGGATTTCAATAAAAATGTCCTTGTTATAACGACCAACAAGGAAGCTGATAATACGCTAGATTGATATATGAGGCATTCCTCCCCAAAATAGATGTATCTTAATAATTTATTCTAGATTTACACATGCACAAGAAGGACTGCGAGTCCTACATTGTTCACACAAGATGGACGTGAACATCCTTCCTGATAAAGCTGAAAGTCAGCACTTTAACCTGGAGTTTCATTTTAAATTCAGTGTGCTGAAACAAAAAATCCTGTATGTGACCATTTCTTTTACAGCTGCACACTGTAGCATTTAAGAGTCAAGCTATTCATGTGCTTGGACTTAGCAAAAATATGAGTTTTTAATCTGATAATAGAGTATGGTTACAGCACTGCTTTAAGTGTATTGTCTAGTATTTAAGCTCTAATGCTTGTGTTGCTGTCTTTTCTTCCAGATGATGATGATCGGGACATGCAGGGAGACCGGGCTGTGGATTATGGGAAAAGACATCAAGCCATTGACATTCTTTGAATGGGAACTCATACAGCCGTTAACTCATTAAAAATATTCCGACCTCCTTCTCTACCATCAAGGTCTTTTCTTGAGAAAATAGTTTGAACATCATTATGTTTAAGAATTTATAGGGTGCATCCTCAATGTCATGGACTATTTTGACAGACGTTGCAACAAATGAATTAATTCTGAATAACGTACCATAATACAAAGAAGAAAAAAAAAAATCATGGCATTGTCCTGAGCTGCTGTTGATTTGCTAATGGTTCTAAGTTATGGCAGTAGAGATGATGTACTGTATACTGACTGTTGTTTATTTGATAACTGCCTCAGTTCATAACCGAGGGATCTGGAAGAGCCCCGCTGACTCACAGCTGAGCTTCAAGGTCGAACTGTTTTGTTTTTGCTACTTTTCTTTCCAGGTTGCTGTTTCTTGATATATAAAAAAAAAAAACGTTTCATCTGAGATGTTTATCAAAGAGACTAACTTTTCGGCACTCTGCCTTTCTAACATGATTTTGGGACTTTTACACGGAAGACCTTTTTTTTTCGTTTACAGGAGTGGGAATGCATTGCCAATGCCAAGGACTTTGCTTATGGCCTATTAAATCAATTTCTTTTCTTTGTGACAGACACTCGAAAGTGCTCCTCATTCTGTTTTTTCTTTTTAATGCCATTGCATGCATTTGAAACATTTTATTAATAATCAAACTGAGCAAAATACTGATACTTAAGCAATACTTAGAGCGATGTTAGTGTCTCCACGGTGTGCAAAGATTAACCAAGCACATATAGAACTGACATACTGTACACATGCTTCCATTAATGAGGTCTCTTGTACATAATGTAGTTGAACTGTTACCATTTGTACCGAGGAAACCTGACTCCTCACCTTTTAGGGAAATCCGTGAACATGAAATCAGTTCTGTTTGTGCAGCCAGGAAAATTGATTTCTCATGGAAAGGCACATTGAATGTAATTTAATTTTATTAAAGGTGATGCTTCATGTCATTTGTCAGTTGTGATAGTGCTTTAGAGTCAATGTAGATTTAGAAATTAGTTTGTAGTGAGTGGAATGGATTGCAGCTTTTAATGTTTGGCTGTTTTCTAATTGCAAAGGTGACAGGATGTTTTGCACCTGAATGTCTTTAGTTCATGATTAAATGTCCTGTGCTTTTATTTTCAGTAGTGATAAAACATATGTTGAGTATATTCAGCAAGAAATGCATGCATGTCCGATCGGTTGTTTGAATGTTAATTCGTGTACTACCGCCACAAAGACGGGCAGTCCTCTACCTTAATCAAAGCTGAGAAGAAAAAGACAAGTGGTAGTCTTCGCTGCAGACTGGCTGGTGTTTTTCAGAGGTAAGGGGGTGTGTCTGTGTCCCATACGGGTATCTGCCTTGGAGAGACTGAGCAGAGGCGGGAAATGGCGCCTGGTAACACAACGATGTGTCGTTTCGGAGACGGCCCTTGAGTAGATACACAGAAAAAGTCGGATCAGATCACGAAAACAACCACTGCCTCTGTTGTGATGGTTAATCGGTCTTGAGTCCTTATCGCCAGACACTGCGGATCACTGTAAAGTAAGTCGGGGACGCAACCAACCTTGTTCGTTCATTTGTCTTCTTTGACTTGCGGTTTATGTAATGTTGGCTAACGACAGGATAAATATTTTCCTTCCCTGCCTGTGCACATCTGTTAGCCCGAAGCAATTTTTCAAGAAGGCTAGGTAGGGTTAACGCTAAGCTAGCGGTGCTAAGTCGCATAGCTAAGGGCAGCTAAAACACGGCCTACCGCGGACCTCGCTAATTCCTGGTTGACTCGACATTTAGTTAATTTTGCCTGCCTTCTGCTCTAATTAACATAGTCAATAAACACTCGCTGTAATACCTATCATAGAAAGTGTAAATGCTTACACTGTCTTGTTTGAACAAAGAACAGTTAACGATAAGTAGCGCCAGTGCTAACTAGTTAGCTTCCTTTGACGCTAACGTCGTCCGAATTGGCATTCCACTACTGAACTTTGCTAACGCTAGGTTTACATTAGCTTGCTAACTCCGTCTCCGTATTTTCCATTTTAAAATCCTTTCACTGGGTGTTGATCAAGATATGTCAGAGTGCCACAATAGATTACTGAAATCCCATCGGATGCATTGTTAGATTAAGATAACATCGACGAGATTAACAGATAATTTTGATAACATTACTGTGTTAGCTAGCTGTTTTGATTAACGATGTCTGACGAGTTTCTCTTCCTAATAACGCAAAGGACAACCATGTATATAGTTCGAGGAGACAGTCGAGTCAGCATGCTCAGCAAACTTAACACCAGCTAGCCAGCTAATGTTTCTCACTTTAATTAACCGCTTTAACGTTATTTTGTTTTATTTACGATGCCGCACTGGCTATCCAACGGTAAGTTAGCCTATTTGATCTCGCCTTGTTGAAATGCTAACGTTAGTGAGTGCCGTGTTGTGTTAACATTGTCACATAACATTGCCTTTAGGCACTAAATGTGTAGTGTGATAGTGTTAAAATATACTGTAGTTACCCAGCGTTGTGTTGCACACCCTTATAACCCCTGACACGTTAACACACGACCTCCTGTAGTTCGTTTAGGTAGCGTTAGCTTAGTCGAGCTAGCTGCTGTGTTAGCTGCAAAGCTTGGTAGTCGTGATTATTTAGTGCAACTTTTACAGACGTTGATTCGTGCACAAGTGAGGCAACTGCACCAAATGTGTCATCTGCCTTTTTGTTATTTATTTACTTTTCTTAGTTAGGATATTTGCTTTAGAGAATAAGTGGCTAAAGCATATATCCTAGCCTGTTAGCCAACCTTAGCCTCGGAGTAATTTTCGCAGAGGGAACGGGCTGTCTATCAAGCGAGGCCCTGCTTGTTTCTCCGCTGTGTTTCCATGGCTAGCGTTTTGCTAGCTCGCTCATACAGTCTCAGTGGCATGCATGTTCTTATTTCCCGCTCACTTGCTCGTACCTAGCTATGTGCATGATCCTTGGTTAGTGGGTGATATGCTAGAGAGGTGGATGTTAAGCAGCCGCGGTGTTGTTGCTATGCAAGCCGTGGCAAGATTTAATCACACAGTAAATATAACAGGCACTTCATTTGGATGTTTATTTAGAAGAAACCGGGAAACCTTGTGTGTTGTACATACAGACATTTGCAATGTAAAGGAGCAGGAGAGGAGAAACCGAAGAGACTGAGAGTAGCATTAAGCAGAAATTATAGGCATATTTACAGGAACGACCTCTGTAAAATCTTATTTATGATAGACTCAATCACATCATCACAAAACAGGGGCAATATCAGCCAGTGGAGGCTCAGTGAAGATGCTTGTGTAGAATATCTGTTTATACTCATCAGGTTATGGTGAAATATTGCATTGGCACAAGAGTGAGCACATTTAGCAAACGCATACAAACAGTGCAGTAGCAAAGACAAACAGTGGTCACAAAGAGACCATCAGTGATATTGATATAGGACAACCTGTAGAATATTTCTGCTCAACAACACTTAATAGTGCCTTGAAATATCCATGTAGATGTTCTTTCAAGGCTTTTCTGCATTTGTTCCCATCCTGTGTTTAGCTAAACAGAATTATGTCTTTAAAAATACGAGTGTCATTGTGGTAATAAGTGTTATTTCCCTGCATAATACAAGAGGAAATGAGATTTTGTTGAGTAGTTTTTCAAGTTGGTTTAGAGCCTATTGAGGATTGGACAAGGAAGTCAAACTCAGCTGTCTAGTCTGTTAAATAGTATTGTGAGTAGTGCAGCACTAAACTTAAAAAATAAGAGGAGCTTGCCAAATACAAACAGAATTAATTAACTTATGCAGGACAATGTCAGTGCTGAGATGTGCATATACAAATTGTTTTTGTTGTATGTTAGGGCTTAAGCCTAAATAATTTCCAAAGGCATCAAGAGAGATCCTCCTCTACAGTGACTTAAGAATAGATGTCCTAAAGACATTTTGTTTACACTTTATACAACGTAAAAATGTTGTTCGTGAGTAGTTAAGAGAAAAAAAACTCAATCCACAATACCAGGTGGATGATTTAATAAGGAAACGCTGGCAACATTTTTTGTTGTATAGCTTCCTGCCAGGTCAGAATACTGTGACTGACTACGGGGAAATCATCTTTACCCTCTCAGTTTATTATCATAGCTTTACCTGGCAAGAGTGATAGAATAACAATGAGCAGTTTTAGCTGAAAAGCAATAACTCAGAGTTGTACTTAGAAGTTTGTCTGTAAATCTGATCTCTTTAAAAAGTGGTAAAACCAAGGCATTTTCAGATTAATCAAAGCTCAGCGGTACAGTGCTTAATCAGCTTTTTAATTTAAAAGTACACAATACTTTTTGTATTTTCTAGAATGATGTCAGAAAATCAGAAATTGGATTATTATTTCAACTTGAGTTGTGTCATGAAATCCCTCATAGATAAGTTCTCCTGTGTAGCCAGCGTTTTTTAATAGCACCCATTAATCAGAATTTATTTGAGGGCTTTGTTGGATGCTGTAATATCAGGAAGTGTATCAGTCTCAAACAAGTCAATTGATATTCATGTAAATTTGCTTTCAGGCTTGTCCCACATATCCTGCCTGCCTGTTACTTTAATGTTACCATGCACCCTGTTAAAGCGCTAGCTGGTGTTTTTGGGTTCATGCGATTGAGCAACAGCAGCGTACACCTCCGGTGTGTTCACAGATACACCCCTGTGTAAATGTAAAGCAGATGTAGTGAAGGACATTTACAGTATAGGAGATTTACAGTACGTACTGAGAGGGTGCTATTGTGTGTTTAGGGTTCCTGACAGGTTGTGGATATGTCCAGACACATTTTCAGCCAGCTGCTGTTACGTAAGCGCAAGGGGCTGGCATGCTTGACTGACATTTCATGTTCACTGTGAACAGTTTTTATATTTTCCCTGTGCATACTTGATGACAACTCCGGCCAACTAAATCCCTCAACTTAAGAAATAAGTAGTTTATTCCTTCAGATAGGTTTCGAGCACATCTAAAAAAAATGTCCTTGTTAACGGTTTTCCAGTTCTGCATTATGTTGTCTAGATTAAAACAATGATCTTGTATTCTTGCATGTACATAGCTAATAATAAGGGTTGTGAGTGTGTGTGTGTGTGTGTGTGTGTGTGTGTGTGTGTGTGTGTGTGTGTGTGTGTGTGTGTGTGTGTGGTAAAGTCCCGGGCAGTTTTTTTTTGTACTGTACGAATAGAAGTAAAGCCAGCTGCGGCTGCTGTGATCCACTGTGATGTAAGTGAAATGGGATCTTGAATGCATCCAGATGTTAGCAGAAAATGCACCAGTATTACCCCGCTACAGATAGATACACCTCATAGACTTATCCATTTTAAAAGTTCAAACTATTTACTGTTGGAACAAACAGTTTGTCCGTCTTAATATGTGAGTATTTGCCTAAATGTGTTTCCTTGACTGTAACTGTCATATTGATTTCCTCTGCCATCTTTCTCTGTTTGATTTTTTTTTTTTTTTTTAAACAGCCTTACATGTGACTGCTAAAACAATGAGGCTGAGAATGCGTAAGGCGTCTCAGCAGCCGAACCCCAGTCTGGCAAGCCGCCCATCTCGTACCAAGCGGAGGCATTCAGAAGTAGAAGAGGATACTCCTACTAGCGGAGGGAGGGGCTTGTTCTCGACCATCAAGAAGTTCATCAGAGGAAATGCTGTCAAGGTAACACCCTCTATGATCACATCAAACGACTCCGCTTCTTAATTGAGTTCAATGCAAACATAAGCGTAGGTGTCCCTTCTGGGAGCGTTGAAATATTGTCCCCCTCCTGTCAGGGTGTTTGCTTTAACAGCGCTACCTGAGCTTTTTTCGGGACTTCTCTGTTTTTTTTCCTGTGTTTTTTCTTTAACTGTATTTAGCGCCGTGCTCTCCAGGTTGCTGAATTAAATACAGTGTTTCTTGGTGCAGAGTGTCATGTTTCCCAAGAAATGTCTGGAGGAATGCAGCAGCTTGTCTGAGAACTCGGACTCGGTTCTAATTTTAGCTTCTGGCTCACAGAGTTGGTGTGCAGGGACAGGAGGCAGTAACAAGTGGAAAAGTCAACTCTGCTAAAAGAGGCTTTTCCTCTGGAAACAGACGGGGGCTTTTTGATGTTTTTACACGATATTGGTATTTCTTGGTCCTCCCTGCATTTCCTCGTTAAGTCCTAGTTTAAGACTTGTAGCATTTGCTTCAGTTTTTTTTCCTTGCCTATCTTTTTCTACAGTTTATTCTTCAACAAGCTTTGTAAAAAAAATAATGTTTTAATTAGATTTCGACCTTTTTGATTATTGATATGTCATGGCCTCTGTACAGTCTATATGATTACTGATCTTCCAGGTTCCTCGTACATCACATCATGCGAGGTAAGGTTAATAAACAGTAAAAAGCACCACTTTCATGTTTTAAAATTCAGAAAAAGAAAGAAGCCCTGGCCGTATCATTAAACTTTTCTTCTAGTGTTACACGTTATTAAAAATGCTTAAAAAGTAACATCAGTCAGTGAGGTCTACATCATTATGTACCATGTTTAGATCGGTTGATTTGTAGGCAAAGGTCATAGCAGCAGTTACGCTGTGGGAATGAATCTTTTTCAGAATTTTGTCACAACTTATCTTTCATCACTGAAGTTTTCGATCTACTATTAATGAATGTGTCACACATTGTGTCTAGGATCACCATTTTGGATTGACAACAAAAGAGCTCCAGCATTTCCTTTTTCTCGATTTTCATCTGAGACAGCCCCAAATCACTTTTTCTAATATGTTTATGTTTATTTTATGTAGAAAGGGACAGTAACATGATCACTTCAGTCACGTAAATGTGCCAGATTTAGCCATATATGCTCTTTTTTTTTCATCTGCCGTCCCTGGCAGGTTGATGGTATGCATGTATATAAAAAAAAAAGACATTAAAATAACATACAAAAGCACAGAAGAACATAAGCGCAGATAAAAGCGGATTGATGGCATGTCCATAGAAGGGCACAGAAGCACAGAGCAAGCATATAACCATAGACAAAAGCACATAGCAGGGCCGATAAGCAAAAACAACAAGACAGAAGCACTATAAATAAAACAATGACGTAACCATAAAACCAAAAACATTAAGAACGTACTGTACAAAAGTACAGCATAAAACACAACATAGACCAAAGCACAGAGCAAATCACATAAGCAAAGACAACAGCACACAAGCACAATTAGCAAGACAGTGACATAACCATAAAACCAAAGCACATTAAGAAAAAATACAAAATCACATAAGCCCTACAACACAGTAAGAAAATGAGGCCATAACCAATAATTCAGTCATATCTGTCTCTCTGTTTTGATTTATTTACAACTATTTTTTCTGCATTATGTCTTCTTAAGGTGCAGCAGGAGAGCCCAGCCAAGAAGACACGCCTCCACTGTGATGTGGACAACAACCTGATCACCTCCACACCCCCCAACACCAACACCCCCCGCAGGACTATCACCAGGGTTGGCAGGAGAGGTTCTGTCAATGGACGTGAGTAGCAGTTCGAAGAAAACTACGAATCACAAGCCTTTATTTTCCACTCCCTTATACCTACTACTTCTCATCTGCAGAGGCAACCAATCATGACAGGAGTAAGGAGAAGCCCAATGGCAGTCTGGAGGAGACGACGGCCGTTGAGGTGCCCACCAGCCCTCCCAGAACCACACTTCTTGGGACCATCTTCTCCCCTGTTTTCAACTTCTTCTCACCAGCTAAAAATGGTAAGCAGACCCCGAGGCAGCCGGTTTGATTCATGGCTAGCATCATGCTCAAACCCACAGTATATCTGTGCTCAAATATTCTTTTAGCACGGTGATGATGAGTGTGTTTTGTGTCAGGTATGTCATGATAGTACACAGCTCAATTCCTCTTCTTTGTGTTTGTTTTACAGCCTCTTCTGGCTCAGACTCCCCAGACCAGGCATTGGAGGCCGAGGAGATAGTCAAACAGCTGGACATAGAACAAGCTGTGGAGACGCCCACCAGCACAGCCACATCCACACAGGAACTGTGTGCCACCACTAACTTCTACTCTAGTGTATCACAGCTGCCACCTCTGCGACCTCCCCACATCCCTGAGATGTCCCCCACAGCAGGGGAGGGAGAGCTCTGTGCCGATGCTGACCTTCCACCCCTCACAGGTAGATATCACCGCTGAGAACATGTGGTTCTGAAACGTTTAAGAATTTCAGTTCTTGTCGAGGCTATTATATCTTGCTGTTTGCTCATCGTGTTCTTTTTAACATCTTGTTCTTGTTGTGGTCCAAGCTCCAGGCTCCAGTCCAGATATGGCATATGTGGACTCTCCTCCCACTGCGGTACCACCAGAGGCAACCTATGAGGAAGACTGGGAGGTCTTTGACCCGTGAGTAAAGCAGTGCAGCCATAAAATGTGTAGTCCTATAGCCAGACTCCATTGAGCAGAATTTTAAACAAAACCAGAGTGCTGATATTTGGAAAGCAAGGGGTAGCAGTGGGATACTTTAAGCAAGCATGTGAGATAAGCAGGGGCAGGACAAAAGTTGCTCTCTGCAGAAGGGAGCATGGTTTGTAGCATGATTAGACTTTTGATTCAACCAAGTCAAAGTTAAAGAGTTCAGATTTTTGAAATGGGGTTGTAACAGGCACTTATTCATAGTCAGTGTTATACATATAGTAGATGGTGGTCAGAAGAGGGCAGGAGTACCGCCAACATTTAGCAGCAACATTTGTTTGCCTCCAAAAAAAAACCCCCAGTATTGGTTTAAGTGTACGCTATATTCAAATTATCGTCACCACACCTTGCTGTCGCCCTTTCTGATGGGGAACTGAAGCTGTTATATTGCTCTCTTCAAAAGCAAAAACAGTAGTTTTACCTCTCAGAACACGAGACTCGCTGGTCTGCCGCCTCCTTGATCAGTTTTCTTTGTGTCATTGTGTGACTTTGGTGAATCCAAATGATCCCTTTAAAGCCCAAAGCCAGGGGGCAGACTGTCGTCTGCTGTAGGGTAATACAGTGATCACTGATAAGTACCTCATGCAACCACACTTCAAAAAATCTGAACTCTCCCTTCAAGGCAAACATATCCAGACCACCAACATGACCCCCTAACCCTCATCTATGCAGTAAAGCCAGCAGCTGAAGTTTGATCCGACAAACTTTGGTTAAAATATTGTGGTTAAAATTGATGTTTTATTTGACTTAAAGTACGTATGATGTTTTGATTTGCAGGTATTTCTTCATCAAGCACGTCCCCCCGCTGACAGAAGAGCAGCTCACTCGTAAGCCGGCCTTGCCACTGAAGACACGCAGCACGCCTGAATTCTCTCTGGTCCTAGACCTGGTCAGTTTTAGTATACAACAACACTTTTTTTTTGTTTTTAATATTGAAGCTCTGTTGAAATTTTGAAAGACAGCATATGCCTGAGAAGAGTTTTAACTATTTTCTCTGCTGTGTTAGGATGAAACGTTGGTTCACTGCAGTTTAAATGAGCTGGAGGACGCAGCACTTACCTTCCCTGTCCTCTTTCAAGATGTCATTTACCAGGTAAGTGCCGTCTTACAGGAACGTTTTCCTCTGTTTATTTCATGTTGCCACTAGAGGGGGATAAAGTCCCAATTGTAAAAAGCCTCACTTTGAGGAAGGTTTATGTTGAGAAATAGATAGATTTATCATAAAGTTGGGGAGCTGTCCAGGTGTAAATATTGTCTCTGTCACAAATGTTTGTTTACCTGTGATCTGTTGTCATGTGCAGGTGTATGTGCGCCTGAGGCCGTTCTTTAGAGAGTTTCTGGAACGCATGTCTCAAATCTATGAGGTAAATATAACATGTCTACTCCTGTTCATTTATAAATGCACGAGACTTGAAAAAAAATGACATTTTGAATGTTCTTCTCTTTCACAGATCATCCTTTTTACAGCCTCTAAAAAGGTGTATGCAGACAAACTGCTCAACATCTTGGATCCTAAAAAGCAGCTAGTTAGGTACGGTGTGTTTTATGCTTGTCAGTTATGATCATACATCAAACTCTAATGAGAGTCTGAATGAAAAGAGGTCAAGCTCAAAAAGCTGTGTGCAGCTCCAGCATTGGTGTGTGCTGCTGTTGAGGTGTCAGTGTTGTGGTTTTTCTGAATTATTGATCGCTCTGACCTTGTCACTGATTGATTTTTGTCTCTCCTCCCGCTTTCCTTTCATCCCCTACTGTAACTGTAGACACAGGTTGTTTCGAGAGCATTGTGTTTGTGTCCAGGGAAACTACATCAAGGACCTCAACATCTTGGGCAGAGATCTGTCAAAGACCATCATCATCGACAATTCACCGCAAGCCTTTGCATATCAGGTGAACACCTAAACAAAATGTAACACGGGGGGCTTTATGTCATCTGGCTGTTGACAGGCATTAGTAGTTGTCACCAAAGGAAACATATTATAGACACTAAATGACATAATTCATGTTTGTATTCAGGGCTTTGCCCTGGAAATGTAGATTTTGGCCACAAGATGAGGCAGAGCTCCTTTTTAAAAATAATTCCTATCTGATCAGTTGTTGATGCAAACAACGTGCGGCTTCTATACAAATACAGCTGGTCACAACAAACGTAACCAGCGTCAACTCAACAGCAGATTCTTCTGTGTAAAGTGTGTTCGCAGATGATGATTATCAAACTAACTTCTTCCTGGTACCTGACCAGTACAAAGTATTTTTTCTCACACACCTGAACCTGATTGTAACTGACTTTTTCCTTGTTGGAAAAACCCTACATCTCCATGTGCTTCCCTGTCTGATAACCAGGAAGCAAACGTAGGGCGTTGCAGATTAATCATCGCAACCTGCTGAGCTGAATGAGACAGATTCTGACACATCTCTTGATCAGTTTATTTATCAGATGACTAGCTAAACAATGGACCCATTCATTAGATATGTGGCATTTGCTGTGTGATGAAGCTCCTTGGCTTGTTCCCTGAAACTTAATACAGTATTTTAATAAAGTGCAACAGTTTCCTCTGACATTAGTAGAGGTGTTCACTATAATACGCTGTGGGAAACCCTGCAGTTTTGATTTCAGTTCTGTCAGTACGCTGCAGAAACATATTTGAGGTCAGTGAATAATACAAAGACGTACTCATGTAATCACAATTGACATGTTTTTTGTTCCAACAGTTGTCCAATGGGATTCCCATAGAGAGCTGGTTCATGGACAAGAATGACAATGAGCTGCTGAAGCTGGTTCCCTTCCTGGAGAAGTTGGTCGAGATGGTAAGACGTCCCTCTGTTCATTAGCTACTGTCAGACCAATTACAACGGCTACGTTAGGGGTGGGAATCTCTAGGCATCTCAAAACAATTTGATGTTTTTCTCAATGTGAGAGTCCTTGCCACATAGTACTGTATTTGTACAGTGTATATGAATTTACTTGCATACAGCGTGGCTCTCGTCCAAGTCCCTTTTCCGTTCAACTTCACAGCCAAAATGCTTCCATGCGCTCCTTAAATCAGTCGGATTGTATCCATCTGTCGTCTCTCACGCTAACCCCTTGTGAGATATACATGCCAGCAAAGTGTCAAGTGTTTGCAGACTTAAATATTTCACTGGAAATACTATGCAAATCACGCACTGTGGGTTTCATACTAAGGTTTTGTATAAAGGTTTCATATTAAAACATCTCAGGTAGGCAACAGTTTTAACATATTAAATAATATGTTTATATACTATGTGCCAAACCACTCGCTGTTATCCTTATTACACTGAAATATGATGCGAAACATAACTGGCAATTACAGTAAATGGTTTGTAGCCTTTTTTATTTAAAAAAGTGAACTGCATTAAGCAGTGAATTAATTTGAAAGCAACTTACAGTCTCCTGCCTGTATGAAAATAACAAAATGGCAGAGAGGCAGAGTGCTTCCCTGTGTTGGTATTAACATTATGTCTCCAGCAGCGGAGTGCTGCCTCTCTGCTGCACCCTTAGCTCCGGGGAAAGCCAATACACTGAGCGGGCGCAGGGTATTTTGAGGTGAAACAGTCTGAGCATAGAGTTATTTTCCACAGCAGAGCTGGTTGAAGTTATTTAAACTGCAGTTTGTGTTGGTCAGCCGTTCTGTTTAAGTTACTGCTGTTTAAGCTTCTGGGCGTAGAAAGTATTTCTTAGATACTTCATGTTATTCTCATAAATGTAAGTATTCAGACATTAAATTGAAACATACCTGTAGGGCCGCCCCCCTGAAAGATGGAGATTTGACTAATCAGTCGGAGACCCCTCAGTCGACTTCAAGTGTTGTCAGTCAGTGTGCAGTGTAATTCTGGGACGTTTTAGCTGTAGAGTGAGCGCTCTTCGCTTTCACGCTGCTCTTCGGTACATGCAGTGGAGGCAGCAGCCCAGAGGAAGAGAGGCTCTGCGATAACATTATCGTCTTCCCTCTGCTTAGAAGTAGTGAATTTACAGCTCACAACGACTTAATTCGATGCGGTCTCTGGCTTTTGTTTGATACCTAGTGTTGGCAAAATCTGGTGTTGCACTTTTCTGATCTGTTAGCACAGTTAGCTTGTTTACTTTTATTACATGAGTACAACTTTCACGTTGAACCTTGTTTGGACTCTCAAACTCTAAATGGAAAGAAGGGAACAAATAGTTAAATATCTGATTTGACTGTCTAAGTTGGGTGCAGCCTTACATGCTTGCAACCACTGCATTTTATGAAGATGAATTACAAGACAGGCTAACTCTAACGTGTGCACGTGGTTGAGTACCACCTCTTTCGTTCTGATGACAACATGTTATTATTAAACATTCATTTGATCAGTGAATCTAATTTGTTCTTCAATCTCCTCCTTTCATGGTTCTCCTGCCTGCTGTGCTCATCAGAACGAGGATGTGCGGCCGCACGTTCGGGAGAGGTTCCGGCTTCACGACATGTTGCCCCCTGATTGAACTCGACCACAGTCTCTCAGAACGGGACAACATGAAAAGACTGAAAACAACATGCGTGTAAAAAGCCCCTCTTTGGATTACAAACTACAACATTGCCATTACTGTTAAAATTTTAGCCTTTTTTTTTTTGTTGTTTTTAAATCCACCGTTGCTTTTTAAGAAACTTCAAAAGAAAAAAACATTTTTAAAGATCTGGGCGAAATTTTCTAAATATCTAAATGTATAGATGAAATTACACGCTACGAACAAGCCCAGGTGAACTCCTCTTTTTGACTGACTCTCCAGCTGTGGAGCCGGACATCTCCTCCACACTAAATTCTGACGTCTTGGTGCTGGTTTGGTGGATATAAAAACGCCACCCGGTAAAGAGGAACTCCGCCCCAACCAACGAGTCCCTGAACCCGAACCAACCCCCTGGTGCTCACGCTGTTGACGCTGACGAATAACCACACTCTGTGGCTACAGACCATTTTCAGCAGGAATGACTGGCCTGTAAATCAATCTGTGCATGTGTGTATGTTTACTCCTAGCCACACACACACACTCACTGATTTGGTGTTTGGCAAACCTACAATCTGTAGCCTTTAAAATCATATGCATTCCTCCGTAGCTGAGTCAAGTTTCTATTGTTGGTTGCAGTTTTTTTTTTTTCTGGTAAAACTGGTGTTTCATTGTTTAAAAAAAAAAAAAAAGATAGCGTTTCAAAATGTTTTACTTCTGTTTGTAAGATATGATGTTTTAAAAGGGGTCGTGTAAGTTTTTATTGTAAGCCTTTTTTTTTTTTTTCTATTAGGAGAACATGGGTGCATTTTAATGATGACAGTCCACTGCATAGTCAAATGAAATGGGATTAATCCAGGACTTTAAGTATAGTTTGTTCTCATTCTAACAAATAGAGGTTTAAATCAGTGTGTTGGCTTCACTGTGGACACAACATGGCTCCTTAATTAAATGTTAGGATTAAGAATCTCCTTACCTGTAAATCTGACATATTGTAAAGGTTTGAGGGCATTCATTCTCAAAGTGAGACGTGTTAACCTTTCTTTAATAATAGTATTTGATTTGTCATTCGTCTATAATCAGTATTGTCTTTTACTCCTAATCAAGTATTCTGGCTAAAATCGGAGCTCTGTTTCTTTCAGTTGTAATGTGTAATTCGATGGCTATATCAGTAGCATTATGACTAATGTAGCACATCTCTGCCAGTGTGTCATGACGTCTACCCATGGTAGAAACCCATGGCCAGACCTTGTACCAGCCATACCTGGCACCAGCAACATACTGTTTTAACACGTCACCGCTCCTCGACCTGTTTCATACTTTGAGCTTTTTCTTTTTACGTTTATTGCAGTTTTAAAGCGTTGTGTTTCAGAATGGTAACTTTATGAATGTGTTTCTGCCCGACATCAGCCTGGACACTCAAGCCAAACTGACATTTTACTCCTCTGTTGTTCCGACTTAATTTATTTAATAGTGAGACAGACAGTAGGTAGAAATGTAGATGTTTTGTCGGCATCCTTACAAGCTTAACTAAACGTGGGAGGTAACGACAGAAAGCTCGGATGCTTCCCTGTTTTCTGTCATCGCCCCAAAACCCTTGAGCTGACTTGAATCTCCGTGACAATTTGGCATGCGTTGAACCTTTTTTCAGTTCTTTAGTTTGACTCAAAGTGCTTTTTTTTTTTTTTTTTTTTTTTTTTTTTTTTTTTGTCAAAGCAAATGTGAGTGTTTGGATTTGTCTAGGTTGCCTGTACAGTGCCATACAGCTCCTCTCCTAACAAATCCCCTCCTACGGCATCTCCTGCGCTCTCGCCCCCAAAAACGCTTAGATGGAAAGAGACAATCAGACCTCAAAGCTCTGCAGATACTGAACCCTGGAGACACCCAGCCTTCGCCTAATTTTTTTTTTTCGGTGTGCTGTATGTGTTGTGTACTGTGATTCCATTGAGTTGTACCCCCCCGCCCCCTCCTCCGCTCTCGTATGAGTCAATTTGCCAGGTGAATCCTGCTGTGCCCTGCCCAAACAATCCCTGCTGCTCACTTAACGCAGGCTCTGCTCGGAGATGGCTTCCCGTCCCATTAGCACCTGCCTGTCTTTGCCTTTTTTTATTTTCACCAGAAGTTAGTAGCTCTCCAGAAATTAGAATTAGTTTGTATTAAAGTAAAATTGTTACAGGGCACAACGGTGTTTACTCAGACGTAATGTTACGAGTACACATGTCCAGACTATGAATGTAAATTGTACATGGGGTGAAGTCTTAAGTGTCTTTCCGAATTCCTCGTGGTGTTTTCTCCTCGTCCGCTACAACAGATAGATGAGGAGGGACGGCAGCTCGTATCTGCCGAGAACAATGTGGAAGAGGAAACATGTCTTGAGGTCCCGCCATGGTAGCCCCCTCCCTGCCCCCTCCCCCATGACCTCTCACCATCCTGACTGCCATCTTTCGGTATGCAAGCCTCACTGCGAGTGTGCGATGTAGCGCGGGTGTGCTCGTCCCCTCGGTATGATCATGTGTAATTACCAGTGGCGGCTTGTTCCTGAAGGATGTGTGGGAGGCATTTGATACTCTTCACCCAGCTCATTTTTATGTGCATTACCAGTTTATTGTACACTGAGTGTTGTACAATACATGCAGCTTCATGTTTAAAAAATCCTTAAAGTAAGGAAAATCTTTTGTATTTTTGATTTCAAAAGGCATGTCATATCTACTTTTTAAATGTATTAATGAAGATTTAACTTTACATCAGATGGAGTGTTTTTTTTTTTCTTACAAATATCTGTATGTTTAGTTTAGCGCAATGTCACTGAACTGTTAAACTTAGCATGTAGAGAATACCGCTTGCTTTGTGGGAAAGTCCTGAATTAAATTTTAATCATGGCACTTTTTCTGCAGAAAAGAGCAATCGTGTTAATGATTTTTTTTCCCCCCCGATATCCGTTAAGCCATTTTACTTGCAAGAATTGCTATTTGTGCTGAAGATGTATTTAAAAATGTTTTAAGACATCTTTGTTAGCCGTCAGGCTATATGCTATTGTAAAGTGTATATACAGTTACATTGAATTTCTGAAACAAAGTTTTAAAGTTAAAAAAACCTCTTGCATGCCCTTTGTTTTTATTTCTCTGGACTGTCTGAGGTGACGCTGAAGATGTGGGAGTAAAGGGGATGTTAGAGTGTAGGGGTACAGTTACATTTGTGCTTACGAGTGAAGATTGAAAATTAACTTTATTGTCCCACAGAGTGGGAAGTGTGTCTTGGGTGTTTCACCCCCATGCTGCAGCTGTAAAGACAACATTACACTTACAACAAAACATCCATATAAAGGTACATACATAAAAAAAAAAGCTGGTTAAAAATAGAGGAGAAAACAGGACGTTTCTAAAAACACCCAGGCAAACAGAAAAAGCACAAATCAGCACTAATAATAAAAAAAAAGGAAATCCCCATTTTTCCTAAAAATCCCTTACCTTGTTTCGAATATCTGACAGTATTTAAAAGTTTAATTTTATTGAAGAGATAGTTTAAGAGTAATTTCCCAATCTGCCTGAAACAGAGATAGACTCACTTTGTGGACTGTAGTAGCATTAAAGAAGGCCTATTACATTTAGCCCCCCTTTTTTTTTAAACTGTAATGGGCCTAACAAGAGTTTATACTGGTGTCATTTAATTTATAGTATTTTACAATTTGCCACATGACAGCATTGTGTATCGTAGCCATTTCATTTTGATCTGCTCTCATCCACATGCTCCAGATGAAGAGTGTCCTGACAAAACTTGAGATTGTAAATGGTTAATAAGGCAGCAGATAACGTAACCTTCTTCCTCAATAGCTTCTACTTCAGTGGGAAATGATGAAAAGAGTCACATCTAATGAACGTGAGAATTTGCACCTAATTTTTCTGAAACATTTGAAGGGGTTGTTATTTATAGTTTATTATGCAATGGTTTTACTGGTCTGGCCCAATTTAGATGACACTGAGCTGTATGTGGCCCCTGAACTAAAATGAGTTTGACACCTCTGACTTAGAGTGTTTAAGGGAGAAAAACGTTCAAGTTGCCCCTGAATTTGTAATTAGTTACACACAAAACTTAGAATTTTTCATCTTAGGTGTAAATGTTATTTGTTAAAAATTAGGGGTTTTCCATTAAGGCCATTTAAACAATGTAGGAAACTCACATTAAAATGACTTAAAGGAATACTTCACCAATGAAGTGACCATTTGTAAATCAACCAGTAATGCCCTTTTATATGCATTAGGAAAATGCATGATTGGGAAGTACTGAGCGTACGACTGCACGAGTTGTGTGAGAGTTTGTAAATGGATGATTTAATACATTTGCTGTTGTTAAACATGGACCCCAATCAATCAGTAAATCAATATGTTCACTGTTTCCCATGGAGGCATGCTAGAAAATGCAAGTTTTCTTCATGAATTTAAGACAGGTGAAGTATTCCTTTAATATGTGGGAAACCATTCAAAAATAAATAGTTAATTTAATTTTATTTTTATTTAAACTTTATTTAACCAGGAAGTCCCATTGAGATTGAAAATATCTTTTACAAGAGAGACCTGGCCGAGGTAGCAGCCAATCAAAACACATTTAAAATGCAACAAATACAACATGTAACATAAAAATCCACAATAAAACAACAACTATTCAAACATAGTGGCCTCTCAAGAAAAACAAGCACATGTCTGTCACCACATTCTTTATGATGCCCTTAAATTCATCAATGGATATAAGTGTTTCTAATTTTAGATCTTTTTAAAGATTGTTCTGTGTCTAAGGTGCACAGTAGCAGAATGTAGTTTCCCCAGGTCGTTATAATTATTGACTTAATTTAAGCTTGTGCTATTTAAAGGGTTATTTTTTAAAGAATTATTAATATGTGATGTTTGTATGGCCAACATCATGAGTAAACAAACACTCTTTGACCGTCCAAACAAACCTCCTCACAGTACCCATCATGTCGGCTGCATGTGGGAGTTGTCAGTCGTCCACCAGAGTATTTGCAGCAGATGTCTTGTAAATCCTCCAGCAGTCAGTCTGGTGTCTTCTGGCTCCTCTGACAGGACTCGGGTTTCAGACGCAGGAGTTAATCAACACACTTCATTAATAATTCAGCACCCATGGCCGGGCTTGTTGCCGAAATCCCTTCTGCGTTTCACAGCCCTCATTTCGCACCTACTTTTTCCCCTTTACCGGTGTCCTTAATTACGCTGCTTTCAGAGCAGGTGTAGAGTTTCAGGTAGACATGGAGGAGAGGAGGCCGCAGCCTCTCAGAGCACAGTGCCATGTCAGAGGGATCATCACCTCGGGCCTGCTGGACAGAGATGAAGTCTGAAGGATGAGCGACAGCTTGTTGAATCCTGGCTCTGTACAGTTCATCAATATGACGCCTGTTCTCAATCCGGCTCTTCTGCCTCTGCTGAATATGACTTCTACATCAACGGGATAAAACAAACTGGATTATTATTATTATTATTAATTTATTTTATCCGGAGTGGCTGCCTGCTTGTATTTGACTGACTCTGATGACTCTGACAATGTGGTCGACACCAGCTGCCTGCATGGTGTGCATCCTGTTAGGTAAGTACAAAGTAAGATTTGAGAAAGCTTTTAGACTAGTCTTAATTTAAAAAAAAAAAAAAAAACACGAAGCACAAACAAATAAATGTAGTAATGTAAAACTTTTCCACTGAGATCAGGGTGTCTGTAGGTCCTTTAACTTTCTTTAAATGTCTTGAAATCAATTTTATAAAAATTAGGCCGTAAAAGTTATTGAATAGTCTTGAATATGAATTTGTAAGGTCTTAATTGCCTCAAACATTTATGTAACTTAATTTATCAGTCTTTTTGTTTTATTTCATTGTATTTCATTTTATCTTATTATGTTATTTATTTATTTAAGTTGTTCTGTATGAAAGTCCTGATGTTGTTTTTTGATTTCTGATGTTACAAATCTTAAATCCAACCACTGAACCTAATACTGTCTTTTTACTTTATAGTTGCACTTACCTGTTGGCATAATATAGATTAACCTAACTCACTCTAATAACCATATATCTACATTAAACCTGCCTCTGCACAGGACCACATATATGTACTT
Source organism: Cephalopholis sonnerati (assembly GCA_019142605.1). Classification (NCBI taxonomy): domain Eukaryota; kingdom Metazoa; phylum Chordata; class Actinopteri; order Perciformes; family Serranidae; genus Cephalopholis; species Cephalopholis sonnerati. The sequence goes on from JAGQAX010000001.1 coordinate 29,945,773, forward strand.
AAACTTACCTGCAATGCATGAATAAGATTAAAAATACTTGTCGAAAAATCAATCTTAAGTTGTTAAAGTAAAGTAAAGCAAAAGTAAAAATCTTCTTGATCTTGAAAAGGTCTGAAAAAAGCATTAAATTTAAGTGTCTGATACCTGTTAACACCCTGACTGAGATGGTAAAATTTTGTAATCAATATTTGAGTATAAACTAATTTCTAATTTTCTAATTTTTTTTTTTCATGAGAAAAGTGTTTGCAAGACTTATTAATGCTTACACATGATAGCCTACAGTAGAAATACAGCTTGTCCGTTAAATTTATTTTGGCAATGTTTTGTTTTCTTACTAAGCCTGTTAAAAAAACTACATGGAAAATGTATTGATCCTTAATAATAATAACAATAATAATAATTATGATCATGTATTTTATTTATAGGCACCTTTCAGGACACTCAAAGACACCTTACAAGAAAAAAACGAGCAACAGTGTATCCATAGATTATAAAATCAGACAATTCAGTACTTTACAATAAAAATTACTAAAATGACGAGACAAAATCTTTATTATAAATATTAGGTATAAAATCATCATGATAAAATCATCATTATCAACATGTGTGTCACCATTAAATCAGACAGAATATACCAGTTTGAAAAGGTTTGTTTTTAAGTGGGATTTAAAGGAGGAAAGGGAGTCAAGATTGTGAGTATCGTGGGGGAGAGAGTTCCAGAGGCGAGGGGCAGAACAGCTGAAGACTCTAGAGCCCCATGATGGTCAAGAGGGCAGATGGTGATGTGAGCTGGGTTGCAGAAGAGGATCCAAGAGTACTGGAGGGTGTGTAGATATGAAGGAGTTCAGACAAGCAGGAAAGGGCTTGATTATGAAGGGCCTTAAAGGTGAGAGGCAGAATCTTGAAGTCGGTGATGTCATATCTGCAAACCTTAATGAGAAGTACGTGATTGAATAAACAATCCTTGATATGTTGTAGCAAAGAGTAGATCAACTGTCTTACAGTTGTCACTGTGGGGCAACAGAAAGTAATATTTCCTGCTTGTTTTTTTAATTTTCGTTCTTAATATCTACAGGGATCATTTGTGATGTCACGACGGTGTCTTCACAACCCAAATTAATACAAAGACAGTCTAAGCAGACTCCTGACGAGACCACCAAACAAGAAGAGGACATCCAGAAAGTTATTAATCAAATCCACTCTTTATCTGGTGAAAAAGAAAACACACGCAACTTCGGCACCTCTTCCACAGGAGGCAGCTTTGACTTAAATGCATACTATAGTGCTCTGAGCAACTTATACGCCGTCTTTCAACCACTGCTGAGAGGACGATTCGTTGATGACCTTCCCAAAACGTTAGTTTGCATTCTGTCTGGGAGACAGGACTGTGGACTGGAGGCAGAGCTAACAAAGACAGTGTCTTTGGAGTTGGGGAAGCCGCTGCTGACCTTTGTGTCGTCTCTGGGGTCTCAGACGTGCACTCCGCCGAGCAGCGATGCAGAGTCAAACAGCTTCCTGAGGACCTACATCAGGATGGGGGAATCAACGGCATCAGTGTTAAACGGTTTTCAGCAAACATTTATAAATGTAGTGTCGAGTTTCCCTCTCTCTGGGAGTCTGATGAGCGCTGTGAGTGGCCTCGTGGATGCAGCTGTGACGTATGTCTCAAAGTTCATGGCAACGTTTCTCCAAATACCAATGGAGTACATCAAAATAGCTTTACAGTTTGGGATTAGAATACCATCTTTAGATGACAGAGAGACCTGTGAGCAAGGTAAGACATCATCTTTCATCAGCATAAACACACTGAGTGGTGCCATGTCATTTTCTAAACTCCTCTGTGTCATATACAGCTGATTAATACTTCTTTATGCCTTTTAAATTTGCTTTCCCACTTGTTCTACAGGAGATCTCAAGCAGCTCATCATGTGGTAAGTCATTGAGGAAATTCACAAACACTTTTTTCATATTAAAGCTACTCTGTGGTGTTTTTAAACGCAAGTAGTGCTATAGAGCAGTGGTGCCCAACTGGTCCAGCCACAGGGTCCACATTTCTCCATGGTCATTAGTTCAAGATCCGCACAGTTTAATATATTCAGCATCATATTTGCATTTGGCCAAGTCATCGAGCTAGTGTGATGTCCCTCAAGTGCTCCTCAAAGTCAAGGATGCTTCCTTGGTAGGACAGGTCCTTTCAAGTCAGGTCCTACAGAGGCTAGGCAAGACTTTCTTCTAGCGTTCAGTGAACACACACAGGCTAGCGAGTGCCCAGGTGTGCATCATTGACAAGCCCTGCCTTTAATTCTGGCAAATGTGAGTTCAAAAGAATTGTGGATACTTCACGTATCCTTGAAAATTCTCTGAAGGAAGGACTCAGTCCTCGGTAGAATTCAAAGCATCCTTGATGTTGGAACAGTCCTTCAGTGGGATTCGATGGCGTAGCCTCTTTGGATCCTTCCTCAACTTTGAGAAGCACCTTCTGTCAAGTAGCTGTCAGTTAGTCACTCACACTCTCAGAAAAGTCTTGGACAGTCTTTGGCATTCAGAATGGAGCTGTGACCCACTTTTGGACCACACCCCAACAGTTGGGAACCACTGCTATAGAGCAATGATTTTAAAGCTGGGTATACACTGTTCAATTTGAGCTCCATCTGAACTTCCAACAGCCAGTCTGGGAGCAGTTCATCAGACCGTGATTGGTCCTCGTGCTCCTCGGTACACTGTACGGCAAACACTGCCCAACAAAGCTAAAATATCAACACAAAACTCTCATTCGAATCATCATTATAAACAACTGACAAACATGTTTGAACACATCTTGTTCTTTATAAAAAAGATAAAGTCACATATCTTCAGGGGGAATTTAACTACCATTGCCAAGAAACATTAGTCACGGAGCTTAAAGTTCTGCTACGTGTGGCACTAACAGTGAGTGGAATCTAAAATTTCCTCCATTGAGTAAGCTGATTGTACAGGCTGCGTCTTAAATATGTTCACTATCAGATTCTGTGTTAATGTTGGATGAATTTATCAGCTGTGGCACCATGTTCTGTTCACACCTGAAACGACATAGCAGTCTGAATTCACGAGCGTTCCTTTTCATGCCTCTGACTGGCCTCTTCTTTGCAATGGTGCCCAAGCTCATGGGTGCTGTCATATTTAGAGCCATTCAACATGCCAAACTGATGTTCACAATGTGATCTCTCAGAAACAAAATTGAAATGATTAAAACTTAAAACTTCCATGTCAGGTAAGATTATACAAGTTACAGTGGAATGAGGCATATTACTGAAAGAATCTGCTCTAATTATTAAATCCTGTTTTCTTCAGGGGCGTAAACCACAATGTGAGCTGGTCCTTCAGTACCTCCATCGTTGACATCATCCTGGACATCTTCCTGGCTCCAGAAGAGTCTCTGTGCACATATCCAGGGCCGGAGTGCCAGAATCCTCACAGGGTCCCCTTCCAACGCAGCAGCTCAGAGGCAAAAGACGACACTGATACCAATCACGACATCCTGCTGAAGTGCGATCGCCACAACCTGGCCAGGATCAATGACACACTGTGTGCTGACATCCTCACGGGCTCAGGAGTTGGGTCCTCTGCGTCTGTGCTCACCTTTTGCCAGGAGCTCAGCTCCCTCGGCCCTGACCAGATAGAGCAAGTGTGGAGCAATACGTGTTATGGCATACAAATGCTGATGTCCTCGCTCCTCAGCAGGTCGACTGGCTGCAGTGTTGGGGACACACAGCCTTCCCCTGCTGTCACCCCGACCTCTGCACCTCATCGAGTAGCCTAGAGAAGCCTCTAACCTCAAACAGCTCGCCTGTAACTACGACAGCTGGTTTGAAAACGAGGTGGTGGACGCTGTGCACGTGTCACTGTGCAGCGATAATGAACGTGAGGAGTTTGTGAAGCAGGTGTGTAACAATGGTTCGTTGATGAGGAAGCTGCTGTCAGATCAGATGAACAGCTGGCTGTATGGATACTGTGCCAACTCCTCTGCAGACCCTGGCTACATGGTGAGTCAGTTCTGTGTCTATGAGCAGTGGATCGAGCAGCCCTCAGCCCCGGTGGACCCCCGGCTGCTGGAGTTCTGCATGAGCCTGGACGGTCCCAGACTGACCAGGCTCATCTGTGAGCACACCGGATTCTTCCTGCTTTTATTCTCCAACCCTGTAAACGTGCACTTCATGCCCAACTGCACACAGCAGCCTCCTCCAGCACCCTTCCCCGACATGGGCTCAATAATGTTAGAGTCTTGTCGTTACTCAGAGTGGCACGATGTGATGCAAATTAGCATTGATGTTTTGTCACAGTGCATCCGCATGGATCACAGTGGCTTCACTAAAGAGGTCTGCGCTAACAAAACATTCCTAAACAGTCTGCTGCTCAATAAAGCAAATGCCTGGCTCGAGGATCACTGCCACACCTCTCTCAGTCTCTCAACCTCCGGAGCCGACCCAGCCCTTCATCATCGCAGAGTGGTGCGACTACCACACGTGGGGAGAGCGGCAGGTGGACGATTCAGTGGTCGGCCTCTGCTGGCATCATGATCAACTTGCCTTTCAGAAAAATGTCTGCTGCAAAGCGTCAGTGTTTGAGAAGCTGTTACAAGACCCCCAGAACACATGGCTGACATCAGTCTGCACAGACATGAAGGAGATAGAGGAAATAGCGGTGTTACCACAGGTGGGTGTCTTACCTGGATGACTTGGATCTGTGTATCCAAAGACTACTCAACATGCATGCACAAAAAAAGAATGAGAAATGTTCATTTAAGTCAGTGTGCCCACACACTGACAAAAAAAGGCGTAGAAGCAGAGGAAGCTCTTAAGATGCAAAAACTATAACTTGTTTTTAAAGGTAAGAGCTAAAAGGTGTTTCCCATCAGCTACCTGTGTGTGGTCACATGACCTAGACGGAAACCAGACAGTAGCTATGGTCTGTATTGCATACTTTTTCCTTTTACTTTAAGTACGTACTACAGCTGCCCTCACAAAGTATGTACTGATGCATGCAGTATGCACACAACTGGGACATACCACTTCTTCATTACATTGTGCCCTGAACTTTGACCCTTTTGCTCATATATCCGTTACCTTGGAGATAAAACCAAACACCATGTGCCAGAGAAGAAGGTCAGCTCAAAGAGCTCTACTGTTACTTTACAATGTGTGTAATTTTAAGCTCTAACTGCATTACAGTAAAATTACATATGTATTATTTTCATCATTATTCCTTTTGTTGTTTATTATCTTCATGATTATTTTGTTCGCTTATATTCCAGTTATTGTTATCTGACGAGTCACCTGTCACTTGAATGCACTGTCATCTGTCATTGGCTTCTGACAGCTGTCGACGAGCTGTTGTGCTGTCCTCTGTTTGCAGCTCAGTTGATGTGACGCATCTTTCGCTGTGCAGAAGATTGTGGGTCAGAATAGCCAGAAAAACATGCTGACTTGCTGCAGTAGAACATCCTTGCCTCACAGCAAGAGGGTTCTTGTTCAAACCCAGGGTGGGGGGGTTTGAATCTGGGGTACTTCCTCCCACAGTCCAAAGACATGCAGGTTGAATCGGTGACTCTAAATTGTCCGTAGGTGTGAATGTGAGTGTGAAATGTTGTCTGTCTTTATGTGTCAGCCCTGTGATAGTCTGGCGATCTGTCCAGGGTGTACCCTGCCTCTCGCTCAATGTCAGCTGGGATAGGCTCCAGCCCTCCGCAACCCCTAACAGGATAAGCGGTTACAGAAATTGAATGAATGTATTTGGACAAAATCGCTGGGTTTTCCAATGACCACACTACCATACTACATAGTATGCCAGAAAAAGATTTAGTTCGTCCCAATACATAGTATGTCAAATGCAGTATGCCAAAAATACCAGAATGTTCTACTACATCCTGTCGGATTTTGCAGTATGCAAGCCAGCATGCTTTTCTGGCTATTCTGACGCACAATCCTCTGATGCATCACATCGACTGAGCCACAAACAGATGACGGCTGGACAGCTGACAGAAGTGGCTATGATGGATGACAGCACATTCATCAACAAAAGGACATAACTATAAAACTGCAGATGTAATTTAACTGTCACAAATATAATATATCAGAATCTACAATTTATGCAGTTATAAAAAAGTTAAACTACATACGTTGCACAGTAACTACAGCAGAGCTCTCAGGTTGATCTCTGTCTCTGGCAAACTTAGTGAGCGGAGCGGGGGCAGTCTCTGATTGTGCATCTTATGTCCTCTTAGTCCCCCTATCTCATAACTTCAGTAGAGACATTGTTTCCTAATGAGGTAACATTCAGCGGTCGAATCCAGCATCACACACTATCCCAACCATTGCACAACACACTCTCTCTGTCTGTCAATACTCAGGTCAAACTGACCTGGAGAATGACGAGGAGAAATGACAGAATAACAGACTTAATAGACACACACACACACACACACACACACACACACACACACACACACACACACACACACACACACACACACACACACACACACACACACTCCCTCTCTGCCAAGGCCTTAGAAGCTGCAATGTCAGATTGACCCAACGAGGAATGCTGAGGAGTGAGAATATGTTGTTGTTGTTGTTGTGAATTGTAGAGTGTAAAAGAAGTAGTAAAGAAGCAATATTATGTATGATTATGTATTATAAACCACTACAGTGTCCTCTGTGGATGAACCAGGAGTTGGGGTATTGTCATCTCCAGCTGCTGTGTGAGAATACAAATTAAACATGCATAATATAAAGAGTAGATAAAACATAAGCAATTATACCAGGTAACATCCAAGAACCAGAAGACAACACAGAACATTTTCACATACCAGTGCTTTCATCCTCTCTGGTTCCCTCTGAAAAAGTGATATATTAATTACTTTATTTATTTCAATAACAATTACTGTAAACAGAAAATAATGCTAAAAGAGGCCCGGCTCTGCATACACTCATCCCCATATAAGAGTCAGAAACTCTTTATGCAGTTAAGTTTATATACAGAACAAAAATCTAGTATATGCAGTATTAATTATTAGATGGGCAACAAACCATGACAGAAAACAAGTTAAAATGTTATTCTTAAATAACTTTAGTACAGAATTTGTATTCTGATGTTGTTTTTATCTGTTCTTTAGGTGTGCAGATACTCTGAGTGGACTCGTCCCATCATAGTGGACATGACTGAACTAGCTCTCTGCGCTGAGATCGACCCTCTTAACTTCACCTCTAAAGTCTGCGCCAATGACACGGTCCTCCAGAACCTGTTGGCCAATCAGGACAACACCTGGTTAATACAACACTGTGCCAACCATTCAAATACAAGGGTGACTCCCAGTGGAGGTGGAGGACAAGGAGAAGGCCCGACTGGATTCAACCCCACAGAGCAGTGCCAGTACTCCAGCTGGAGCATATCTCTTCCAGACGCAGCCCTCCTGACTCTCTGCTGGGAGCACGACCAGATCAGCTTTGTCTCTCCATCTGCCCCGATGCCGGTCTTCTTTTTTTGCTGTCCCAGGAGCCGTCTAGTTTGTGGGTGAGCAGCATGTGCACCACCTACACCAACTTCACCACTAACAGCAGCACCACCGCAGAGCCTAAGTTTTGCCTCGCCAAGAGCCTGGTGAATCAGTTCAACTGGACCTGCTCAGCTGACTTCACCTCAGCGTGCCAGCCCGGGGCCAGCCAGAACATGGCCCTGCAGATGATGGTGCGCTGCTGGGTGGAGAGTCTGAGGTCCAGGGTGGAGGATCTGATGACTCCACCTGTGGCGACAGTGTTGGAGCAGGCAGTCAGCAATGTTGTGGTGATCCTGTTGGCCCTGGAGGAGATCCACAACACCTCGCTGCATGTCACCGAGAACATACGACAGAATGTGTTAACGGCTGTAGTGCGTTATCTGGAGAGGGTGAACAACTTTGACAAAAAGAGGGTGTTGCTGCAGTGCTTTGGGGTAAGTAGTTTGGTTGCGCAATGAATGTTTGATCATTTTCTTGCTATCAGTACTGGAGGAAGTATCCAGATCCTGCAATTATCAATTAAAAGTCCTGCATCGAAAGTGTCACCCAAGCAATTAGCAAAATGTTCTTAAAGCTGGAGTGAGGAACTTTTGTCTCCCCCCCTTGGCAGTGAGAGTAATTACACAAACGCCATCAATGCGCGCTCATGTCGTCTTCCTGCAGGTGAGCTCGCTGCCCCCACCCCTCTCTCGTTTGTTTTTAGCTCTTTGAAACCTGAGCAAATTGGCTGAATTTCTTTTAAAAACATGGGAAGAAAGCAATGAGCAACTGAAGAAGAAATTACTCCAAAAAGTTAGCAAGAAATTAATAAAAAGAGAAAATTAAAAACAAGAAATTTAGAAATGACCTGGAAAGAGTGCTTAAAAATTATAATAATTCTGTGACCTAATTTTAAAATGTAATAATAATAATGATGACTATAGTTTTTCCCTAGCTTTTTTTTTTTTTTTTTTTTTGTACAAAATTTTCCCTAGATTTCTTTTTGATAATTTTCTAAATGTATTCTTTTTTTTTGCAATTTGTGGGACATTTATTACCAAGATACCTTTTTCCCATGTTTCTGCTCAGGGTTCAGAGGTTTAAATACTTGCCAATAGCATCTGAAAGCAGCACAAGAAAAGTGGTGTCGCTCCAGGTTTCAAAGGGTTAATGGAGCATCCATTCCAGAAATCTTTCTTGGACGCCTCTTACTCCTAGCTGCTGCTCCATCGCTGTGGTCTCTCCTCCTGTTCCTGCCCTCTTAAGCTCTGGCTGGTTGACATAAAGCAAATCGCTTCCAGTGAGCCAGCGCGGGAAAGTCGCCACAGACACCAGACACCACAACTCCAGTACACTAGAAAATACAGTGAGCTTTCCTGGCGGCGACAGGCTTAATCAGCATCGTGTAAACTTGTTTGGCAAGGGCTTGAATGTAATGCCCATTCATTTATATGCAAGAGTCTGCACTCCAGCTTTAAACAATTAATGTGTAAGTAGCATGTGACTGTTGTAGCTGGCAAAGGTGGAGCAAATCTGAATATGTTATAGTACTGTTGGGCTGTTAACAATGCTTTATGTAGGAACAGTGAGTAAAGAAGCATCAAATAGAAATATTCAAATTTTGAGCCCAGCAGCTGAGCAAATGTACCCTCACACATCGCACCACTGCTTGCTGTATTATTGTCTACTACTTACACTATATGAATGACTAATTACGTTTATTTTGGCACATTTTTGGGAGTGTATTCTGCAGGTTAATCAGAGAATAGTGTGAACAGAGGTTTCCCCTCATCTTTTATTCATCTATGCTCAATCAGTTTCTGTGTAGAACAATTCACTGACTTTATAGTTTATCTAACCATTCGTCCATATCACTTACCATTAGCGTCATTGTATAGCTCCAGTGTACAGGCAGCCTACAGCTGGTGTACGGTTACACTCCTGTCATCGATATGGACACAATGAATCTCTTCCTCCTGGTGTAATGTCGAATGGCTCACACTCGATTTAACAATTACAATAATGTGTTAAAACAGACGCCCAGATTCTGTTGTCTCGTTAATCCCCTTGTTGATAGAGTGTGTGTGTGTGTGTGTGTGTGTGTGTGTGTGTGTGTGTGTGTGTGTGTTTCCCCTCTGTAGAGAGTCTTAACCAGCTTGATGCAGACAGCAAGGGACGTGACCAGTGATAAATTCTTCCTCATTAAGGTGATTTTACCAACCTTAAATGTTTTTAGCTATGCTGACGACATGGCTTTGGTGATGCAAAGTCAATCTGTCAGTCCACCACTTCGGTCGAAACTGAAATATCTTAATAATTATTGGATGGATTTTCACTCAATTTGGCACAGACATTCATATTCTCCAGAGGATGAACCCTAATGACTTTGCTAATCTTCTGATTATTCTTCTAGCGCAGGGGTCGACAACCTTTACCCTTAAAAGAGCCATTTTTGGCCAATAAATGGAAAAAAAAATCTGTATGGAGCTGCAAAGCATATTTGAGCCTTTTGATGTAGGTATCTAAATTAGGCTATTGACATTATAAATGGCTTTAAATGCGCATTCATCAGTATCTTTTAGAGGAAAAAGCATCAGGACATATGGCACACATTTAGTTGAAGAAATGTTCTTTTTTTTTTAATGGCTGTGTAGGCTACACATTTTTACAATCAAATAATGTAAATCCACTTTAGGCCTAGAACAATGATGTATGAAAATTAAAATGTTTTAAAATAACAGTTATTTATCTCCAGTTTTTTTTTTTGGCCAAACCCATAGGAAGCCACTTTAGAGTGGATAAAGAGGAGCCGCAGGTTGCCTACCCCTGCTCTTGTGCCACCAGTATCACAAAGTTTTCACTTATCCTGTAAAATATCTCAACATCTATCAGATGTATTGGCTCAAAATGTAGCACAGACATTCGTGGCCCCCAGATGATAAATCCTAATGACTCTGATACTCCTCTGACTATTCCTCTAGCCCCACCGGTAGCACAAAGTTTTCGCTAATCCTGTAAAATATCTCAACATCTACCAGATGTATTGGCTCAAAATTTGGCGCAGACATTCATGGTCCCTAGATGATGAATCCTGCTAACTCTGGTGATTCACTCTAGCTTCGCCATGAGTTTAACATTTGCAGTTTTGAGTGACATTTCTCAACAACTATTGGTTGGACCATGACATTTGGTACAAACATTTATGTCCCCCCTGAGGTTGAATTGCAATGACTTTGGTGGCCCACTATCTTTTCCTCTGGCACCATCATTAGGTCAAATATTTAATTATCCCGTTACCTTTGTTTATGACCAAATGGTTGCAAAACAAATTACATTCCCATCAGCCTCAGATGTACTTTGTGTTTAGTGCTAACTAGAAAATATTAGCGTGCTAACTTAGCAACATAAAATGTTGAACACTGTAAATCAACCTGATTAGCATTAGCACATTAGCACTGTCATTTTCATTTAGACTTAGCTCAAGCACAGCAGAACTTATTTATGTGTTTATTGCCTGTGCTTTTCATGTTTGTGTCGACTAAACTCCTCATGTGTTCATGTGTCCAGGAGTACTTCACTATACCGCTGAGCAGCCTGAGCTCAGTGCTCAGTTCAGCTCACATCACCACCGTCAGACTGATCCTTCAGTACTACAACAGAAACAAGGATACGCTGCAGGTGACTAAGCACACCATTACACAACCATGTGAAACCTACACTGACCACATTTAGCAGCCTTTTCCTGTTTCTTCCTGGAATTCTTCGTTATCTGTTTCACCATTGTAGCGTGTGTTCAGTCTTTAGCTGATTACACAGTAGGCCACACAGTTTGGTATTCTTGCTGACACTGAACTGGTAATTGCTTCTGTTTGCCAGTGCTCTGACAAGTACCTGTCCACCATGGTGTCAGTGCTGTTCCAGACCCACCTGGTTAAAGATGTCAGTCTCTTCCCAGAGCTGGCTCCTCTGCTGGCTGCAGCCAGCCCAGCTGACATCCAGGCTCTGCCCTCACTGCTGAACAACATCAATGTGTAAGTCATGGAGTCACCTAATCATTTCTAATGACCCAATGCTTATTAGTACTGTTTGCTTGGTTTCTTGAAGGTTGCTCTTTAACATTTGTGGTGCTTTTTAAGTTCACACGCATGATGTTATTAACAGAGGAACATGTTTTTACTGATTACAGTTTAAATTTGTTTTAATGTGTTGAGTTTTTGTCTCAAAGATGACCTCTCTTCTTCGTGCACCTTGTCACTAGGAGAAATGTCCCAGCATCCTTAAATGGTTCAGTTGTTAGATACAGTAGCTTATTAATCAAGGTGGGAATTAGTGTAAATAAGAATACATAAATAAAGAGGTGCCACTGAACCTCAGGAATGTCAGGTTTAAACCTGTTCCTTGTTGACAGGATGCATTCACTCCATGTAGCATGTCTTTGCATTTTTTAATTGGCCACTTCTGGTGGGATACTTTAACCTCCTTTCTAAGTTGAGACAAGGAACATGGCAGTGAATTTAGTTTATTTTTAATAGCTTGTTCAAAGCTTCAGACTCACCCTGCAGCAAAGGAGATTAAACTTATTATTCGTGTTTGTGTTTTTCATCTGTTAAAAGTATGTACTGAGCACCAAGATTTATTTCAGTGGTGTACAATAATGCAATCTCACTTTCCTGCATTCACTGTGTTTCCATCTGAACACAGAAATGGTGTCAGGCTTCTAGAAGTGATGTGTCACTGCACCCTGAGGTGCCAGGGACATGCATTATACATAGAAAGTAAAGGAAACGAGTTGACTGACTAGATTTCAATCTAGAAAGGGTTTGTAATGTGTGTGGAGGTATTAGCCGTTGAATCAACAAGAATGAGACATGAAATGTAGAACAGCAAGAAAGCCTTCGCTCTGCTCTGGGCTTTACCATCAATATCAAACTGGAAATTTGAGTCAGACAGTGCACACATAAAACAAGCATTAAACACATCACACATCAGTGTCACAGTGAAACGTTAACTTTTTGTTCCTTTTTATTACAGTTGGAATAAATGAGTCTATTGTTAGATTATGCCACTATGACTATCTGGATGGTAAATATGTAGCTGCCTCCAGAGGAGAATTAGCTTAGTTTAACACTGGGACTGGAAATGTGGTAAAACATGGAGCCTGATTCTGTCCATAGGTAAAAAAAAAATTCACTGCACATAACTGAGTACAACCAGAAACCGTTATCCTTACACTTAGGAGTCTGTCCAAATTACATGAAAGAGCTATAACATCTTAATTAGTGAATTTTAGAGGTGCTGGTGTGGGCAGATTTTCAAAAAATGTTTAGATTGAGTCAGGCTTGCTGATTACCCCTGTTTCCAGTCTTTATGCTAAGCTATTTGCCTCCCTGCTATAGATCCAAAATTAAAGGGAAAGTTCATTGTTGTTTAACCTGGACCCCATGTTACCATGTTACTGTGTTTAAGTGACAAACGTGAACAACAATTTCTGAAATTAGTGCAACATTGATTGAGATCACTGTAGCCAGCAGCAGTGAAACAGGCTGCAATGTATCCACTCAGGTCGTGTTCACACCATCAATTTACGTCCACTAAGAGTGCTTGTTTTTGTCACTGACAGGAGGAGATTATTATTTCAAATTTCTGACATTATAGAAATATCCCCACAGAGGTTAACCTTTTTATTAAAGAGTAGTATAATTTTTTGTTTGACCAAAAAACAATCCAAAATTTGCTTTTGCCAAACCCAATGGACTTCAATTTAAATGGTAAAGTGGACTGCACTTGCATAGCTCCTTTCTAGTATTCCGACCACTCAAAGTGCTTTTACACTACGTCACATTCACCCATTCACACGCAAATTTACGCACTGGTGGCCGAGGCTACCATACATGGTGCCACCTGCCAACCTGCTCTACCTCTGAGCCGCAGCCGCCCTTGTAAACACGCTAAAATTACTGTTTCTTTAAATGGACACTGGAGGTTCAAGTAATAGCAATTTCGGGGCTGTTTCTGATTAAAGAAAAAGGTTGTTACTTTTAACAAAAGGTCTATCTCTGTCGGCATCCTGTTCATAAATTGTCAAACACACAAAAAAATCTGAGCCTGTCAGTGGCACAAACAAGCACTTTTACTGGATATAAACTGACAGTGTAAACGTGCCCTGAGTGTTTACTGTTGTAGCCTGTCTTGCCGCTGTAGGCTGCAGCAGTCTCGCTAAATACTGGGCCAATTTTTATTTTTTTTTTAAAGTCCCATAATCATGGGAACAAGTTGAACAATATCAGACAAAGCCTTTATCAGAGAGACATGAGAGTGGTGTCAATACGGTCAAACACCCAGAGGGTGAAACCTTTTTCTGTATTACTTGTACCTGGCTTATGGTAAAACATGGAAGTTTAAATTGCTTAAATGAAATCTTTTAACACAGACCACATGAAAATATTCAATAAAACAGTTCCAGTGTATCACACACGTTTAAACCAAACTCATTATCTTCTAGGAGGGAGACCATTAACAAACACCTGGAGCACATGACTCTGGAGCAGCGACAGGCGTTTGGCTTGTGGTACAGTAAAGTTATGCCCCCCTTCAACAGAGGTCATCAGTCACTCATCAGGGACACAGGAAACCTGATCGCCTACCTGCCCTTCCACAACTTCCAACACCTCTCATCTGCTCAGGTAACAGCCCTCTGAGCTCTGACACCTGGCTGGGAAACCCGAGAAGCCAGGACTCAGTCAGTTCCATTAGCCTCAGGGCACAGCAGAGCTACTTGTCACATTCTGGTTAAAAGAAAAGCACAGACAGCCTCTTCTTTCGCCGTGTGTGTGTGTGTGTGTGTGTGTGTGTGTGTGTGTGTGTGTGTGTGTGTGTGTGTGTGTGTGTGTGTGTCATATGCTTGTAGCTGACGTTCGATCAGTAAAGATAGGAACACATGAATTAAAAATGACCTGAAGATAAAGGGGTCACTGACCTTTCAGCACTCAACCGTGACTTAAAAAGGTTTTAAAGGAGTAGTCTGACATTTTGGAAAATGCACTGACTCACTCTCCTAAATATGAAGCCACAGCCAGCAGCCAGTGAGCTTAGATTAGCTTAGCGCTAAGCCATGTTGACAAATAGTTGTTTTGACATATTTTTGTAAGGAGATATAGATATAACATGATATGACGTGCTCATTAGTGAGCTTTAGAGGTGCTCGTAGACAGATTTTGTTACCATTGTACGGAGCCAGGCTAGCTGTTTCCCCCTGTTTCCAGTCTTTATGCTAAGCTAAGCTAGCCTGCTGCTGGAGGGTGGATTCAGATTTCACATACAGACATGTGATTATTAGCAATCTATTCATTTAATTCTTGGCAAAGAAACAAATAAGCGTATTTCCCAAATTGTTGAACTATTCTTTGAAAGATTTCATCTGTGCTGGGCATACAGTGGTGCATGTAGAGGACTCCCCAACATTTCAAACTGTTCCCTTGAATGAGTTCATGATTCTGCAGGTTGAGAAAAACTTCTCTAATATTTATTTCTCAAATTTTCTAAAAGCGTTTATTGTCAAATATCCAGACAGATGCTATGTTTCTGTCGTCATGTTTCTCCACAGCTGTTGGACGGGCTGGATGTGTTGCAGAGAAACACCCTCACTTCACTAAAGCAGGAGTTCATAGCTCACAGCCTTATCGGCACCTACAGGAACCTGACAGCTCAGGACTTTATCAGGTCGGAAATGGTTCATTTTGACCCCTTATAGTGTAGCAATATAAAATGAAGATGAACATGTGATATATATATGTCTGGAGTGGTGTGTGGCTTCTCAAATAGACTCAGGAAGTCACCGACCGGGCTGCAGTTGTTGTGGCAGATTTCAAAAATAGTCAAAATGTCACAAATTCTATCATCTAAACAAAAATCTGACAATACATAAATTGCATGTAGACAGCATGGACGTGTTGGTGATTTGTTTTTACCAATAAATGCTTTGCTTCACAAGAGAAAATGTGATGTTTAAAAATGCCACTTTTACATTGACTCCAGCAGAATTCAAAATGTTCTAGAAAATTCAGTTTCGGAGATAAAATTCTGATATTTGCCAAACTTCATCAACCACGACTCCAAAATATTGTCAATTTTTTTCAGGAAGATTGAAAATGTATTTAGCAAGATTTGGATGGTATATGTTTACAGTAGTGTTTACAGTCAAACGTTTTCATGCACTGCAGGCTCAATTTTGATAAATCAAAAATCAGAGAAACAAGTTTTGTGGAGGACAGTCTGGAGATGCTCTCTAGCAAGTTTGGTGACAATTGAGCAAAAATTGTGGGAGGAGATACGTTTTATAAGTTTTACAGTTTTTGAAAAAAAAACAACAGAGTGATGGACTTCATAATTTGTAATGAGTCTAAATGGACAAAAGTTTCTGCAGTACTGGGGCTACACTGTGGTGAAGTTTCAAAACTGTAGCATGTATCGTTGGTTTGGTAGGAATTTTTAAAGTTTTTAAATGTTTATTGTTTATTTTTTATTTATTTTTTGCTTGTAATATGATCGACAATATTCATTTAAGACAACAATAAGATAAAAATGTGAGCCTGCATATCACTATGTGAACTAATGTTCTAGTAATACCATTCTGTCTTTTGCTTTTGAGGACTTAACAATCAAATATCTTACAGATATATTAAGGTCATATGTGCTATGGACAATCATTTAATTTTTTACAAAACGTATATCTAGATTTTTGGGAGGAAACTTCCCATTGCTCCCAGGTGTGTGTTGTTAAAACAGTGTTTGTAATTTTAGGCTGGGTAATCTCTCCTGCCTGGCAGACCCAGAGGACCTCCTCATGTACAAAGACACCAAGGTCTTCAGTGTCATCCAGGACATCGTTATGAAGTGCACACGTGATGGACTCAGCCTACCCAGCCATCTGGTAGGAAGAGAAGTTTCTGTGTGGTTATTATTATTTCTTAACATATGTGCTCTCATTTATCAGCTGCATGGAAGGAGTATTTATAAGGTATATGTTGTCTCTGTGCTTGTTCTGAACCTCATGTCCAGATTTCCAGTTTGTTACTGAACAGCTCAGAATTAGAGGTCCCCGCCTCGCTCAGTCCTGGTCGCCTGGTAGAGCTCGGCCCCCTCCTGCCTTCGCTGGGTGTGACTTTCCTGCAGAATATCACATCGTCACAGCTGCTCGCTGCCCTCCCTGCCCTCGACTCTATTCCCTTCAGCCCTGCACAGGTAGAGGAGCGACCTATAATATACAGAAGAAGACGTAGGACTCATCATCTTTAGCTTAACATACACAGTTTTTTCTTTTGAAATAAAATGTCAGGGGTTTAGTCAGTCTCTTCATCCGCATAAGTCCCTATTTGTTGTCCATGGCCTGACTGCACAGCAGCTGGTGGGGCTTGTGGTTGCTGAGGAACAGCTGGCTGACAGTTGGTCTTCAGCACGCTGACCCGTTGAGGTGAGACGGCTCATGAGGCAAATACCTGGGCTTTACTTCACCCTCAGCTATCATCTGAAGTGGAGCCATTTACTTTCACCTCCACCTCCACCTCACAGCTGTCGTCTTGCTCCTGTATAACATAAGGGATCTTGAGAGTATTAACTTCCTCTGACCTACAGACAGTTTGCCAGGTGCATCATGAAGAATGTGTTGCTAAAGCTCCACAAATCTTTATTTTATATTCAAATAAATAGCAAAGTAATGGCAGCACCGTGGAGCCTGTTTACACCTGGTATTAAGATACGATTTTGAGACTACTGCTGTGGGAGTGTGAGCTCAACGCTGCAGACGGAGTTGGTGAGAGTCCAGAAACACAGTAACAGAGCTAACTGTTAGCATCACACAGTAACGGTGCTGTGTTAGCTTGTGTTGAATGGGCAGACATTGAACTGATTGTTTGCTGTTAGGAGAGCGATGGTCCCTCAGCGTTGTGTTTAACTTGTGTAACAGCAGGAAGTAAGCAAAGATGTCAGCTGAGTAGACTGTCCTTCAGTGTGGCCCAGGACACATGAGCGTACACACTGCTGAGAGAATGTGGCCATATGCAGCCCAGACCCCCTTCTAATGTGGTTTGAGTGATCGGATCTCAAAATGCATTGAGGACACACTGGGTGCATTCACAGCTGTACTTTGAGCTGTCCACTTGTGATCCGATTACCCAAGATACATGTTAATACCAGGTGTAAACAGGGCCTTAGATTTGAATATTTTACCCAGTGTAGACGTGAAACTGATCTGGAGCCAGTAGATTCAGAATGTATTCATCACCACTTGAAGGCTAATTGCTTTTTATTTATTTGCTTCTCTCTATTTGTTTTGCAGGCTTCCATAATCATAGACAAGATGTCTTCAATTAGCACTGTGAGTTATTTTATACACACATCACAGTGTGAATTTAGTTTAGAGATGCTCTCTACACTGTGAGCTGAACACCTTCCTCTCCTCTGCCCAGCTGACCGCTCCAGGCCAACTGCAGGAGCTCGGCTCCCTCATCATCGGAATGAAGACGGAGACGTTTTTAACCATCACGTCTGACAGGCTGCTGTCATCCCTGCCCGCCATGGCTCAACACACACCATGCCTCAGCCCGCAGGCCAATGCGATCTCCACCAAACTATGGGTACAACACACACACACCAAAAGTGGAGAGACACATTCATACTGATTTGAAATTTGGATTTTCCAGGTTTGTCAGTAAAGTTGTATTTAGTTTGTATTTAGTTTAAAATGCTCAGTTCAATTGAATAGCACATAAGAAATGTAATATTACTGCGAACACAATGTCTTGTTACTGTTGAAATTTCACTTGCTTCAAAACACTGGCTGCTGTATATGATGCAGATAAAAGAAGAAAGCTTTTTACTGTCTTTTCATATTTAATCACAAGCTTTTGATCAAAGACTTTTAGAGTTAGGTGAGTTTTTTCATCTGTAGACTTCTGCTGCAACACTTTCCCAATCTCACCTCTTTCATGAACAGGGTTTTCCAGAAGTGGTTGGTTGGTTGGATGAAGTGGAGCCGTTGCTCCATTGCACGCCCCTGCTCAGCGTCATGCCCAGGACTCATGTGCTCGTCTCTAACATCACCACTGCGTTTACAAAACCCTGGAACACACAGCAGGTATCACACAGCACATCTTGCATCAACACACATCATACATGTTGTGGTATTCAAATCTTTTAGTTTAATAAATGTGTTTCCAGCCCATGTGACAAATAAATGATTGATTAATTGAACCCAAACAAAACGAAATGTTCCTCCCCATCGTGGCAGAGACCATGAGAATATGTGACATTACATAACCCCAAGCATGTGACTTTTACTTTGTGTTATGATCTCCTCGTGCTTCCTCTGATTAAATATGCTTCCTCTGTTTGGCATGAGAAGGTGTCTATGGCAGTGTCTTGATTAACTGCTGAATTATTAAATGGCGAAGCAAAAGCACAGACGTCATCATCACTGACACTGTGAATGGACTCGTGACTGTGAATACAAACAACACAGACAAAAAGTATTACACACTAGTCATGTCAGATTGTCTCTGACGAGGAAAACAGGGAAAGAAAGCAGCCCAGAACCTGAATACACCAACATGTTAGTGTTCAATTTGATGATAGATATATTTCCTTTATTACAGTCATTCTGCTGTTCTCTGCTACTAACCAGGAAAAAAGTTGTCATTGTCATCGTAATTTTAATATCAAAAACACATTAAAAAACACTCAATGTTGATCTTTCCCTTGTGATATCAAAATGGTATCGAATATCAATATTTTCTAAGGTATCATATCGAATTTAGACATTCCAGTATCATGGCAACACCACTGCATGTTACCTGCAGAGATTCAGGAGCTTAAAGTCACACACAATAGACTACAAACAGTTTGTAACTGTTGGCCATCAGGCAAATAAATCAACAGATATGAAATAATCAGTGCAAACCACTATTTATTTTACATGTGCATCAGCTTGGTACGGTTTTTACAGTATTTATTTCCAGTTTTATGAATGATGATGATGATGATGATGATGATGATGATGATGATGTCTGGTGTCTGTTTTAATGACTAGTTAGCTCCTGATCAGATGTAGCACACACTAATCTCGTTGTATACTCTTTGTACAGTGACAATAAAAGCTTTCTGTTTTATTCTATTCTGTTTCTATCTCAACAATGACACAGCATTTTCTCTATGTCTTCCCCAGGCTAAAGCCATTTTCAAAGTGGTGCTTGATACTAAACCAGACCTGATCAAACATGATCTTCTGTAAGTACACTTCATCTCTGTGATGAATCTGTATTCACTTTGTCTGTATCCAGACTGTCTGAATACTACTGCCAGCAGATGCTCTCATTTTCTCTTTTAACTGCATTGGTTCTTTGCAGCTTTACAGTATATGAGACAGTTACGTGCATCTGTTGACACTCACCTCTTTATGTAATCAGGAGTCTGGGAACAGTGGGTCAGGGTGTGAGCTGCAAGGTCTTACAGGAATGTTTGAGGGCTGATTCCTCGCCTTCTTCAGTGAGAAAAATCCTGGCCTTCCTCAGGCGGCAGCCGGGTCCTCTTCACACCTCACTGGTAAAGTTATGTTAACTCTGCTGTCTATAATAGAGGTGCAAGAAAATATCGATATAGTTGAGTGTTGTGATGATATGTATTGATTCTTGAAGACACAGAATCTATAATCTATATAATAATCTATGTCTACGTGTCTTTGTTTTTCTGGACAGAAAAAGTGTGTGATCGAGGAGCTGTATCAGTTTGAGTTCTTCTCTGAGCTGCTCAAAGATCTCGGAGCTGAGATCGCTCTGTCGATGCCGTAAGTCAGGAGCTGATGTGTTACCAGAATTTTTAGATATTTCAAAATGATTTGGGGGAATTGGCCATCTCACTATAAGCAGATAAGAACTGACATTTAAACCTTTGTGTACTTACCATGTAGAAACCATGTAACATGTAAAAAATAAAGTAAAGTAATATAAAGTATTCTAGAGTAGTATTGCAAGTAAAAGCCACTCTGCCTCTGTGTGTTTGCTTGCAGGGTGAGCACCATTAAGAAGTTTCCCACAGACATGATGGACACTCTGAGGGAGATGATCGTCGAGCACCCTCTGCCCTTCCAGAAGCTATCTAGAACAAAACAGGAGCTGCTGGTGGACAAAATGGTGCAGAGGATGGTCAGTGCAGCTCCTCTGTGTTGCCATGCTGATCCCCTCCCTAAAAGAAAACAGGAATATTTAAAAGAGTTCAGCAGTGCAGTTTTAGTTGTTTACTTGCTGTTTGCTTTTGTGGGCTCTTTCTCTGCAGGGCATGTACACAGGGGTGTTCACTGAGCAGGAGTTTCGTTCACTGGGCATTATGGCCCCGTATGTGGTGGATGAGGTTTTCATTCAGCTGGACCGAAGCTTCTTCATCGACAATCTGGAGTTCCTGCAGGGACTGTGCTACAGCAGGAGCAAGATGGACATTGTGGCTCGTATCCTGCTAGACGTCTTCGGGTAATGTTATCATCTCAAACTAAAGGCTTTGAATGGTGAGGGAAAGAAAATCTAATTGATCTTTTACACCTTGTTGAGGGTATAACCATTGCATTACATGTCCTATTACATATCTCTGGATGTTTTTGAGTCTGCTCTCTGTTGTGACGGCCTGCAGCTGTTAGGTCAGCAGCAGTTGTAGCATGGCGAGGTTTAGCCTCCGCACTTTTGATGGTCGTTTCTGAGGTGGACAGTATGTCAGAGTGTCTTCATCCATCGTGGTTCACAAAAATAAATAACATTACTGATAGTGCTCCAGGGATGACGTTTCTCTGTAGGCCGACATGTAAGTCAGCGTTGCCCTCGTTCCCTCTTCAAAAAGCTTATAGGATTTTTCCCCTGGATTTTGGATTGTTGCAGAAAATAAGCTCTGTGGCAAACAAACGTTTATGATACATGTTTTGTTCAGCAAGATAATCCTCACAAATCAACACTGTTTTATGATTTTTAAAGACTAAATGCAATCGGCAGAAGCCAAAAGCTAATGTTAGGCTATAAACAAACTACACAACGATCGCGTGACTTAATGTCACCACCACAACGAGGCTGTAAAGCTGTGTCCGCCTTTTTAAGACACATAAAAGCTTCAAAATTCCCGAGTGGGGTGTTTAATGATACATTTTATGTCATAGAACAAAATGTAGAAGTCCCATAAATTTATGTTAACCACAGACCTTATTTGCAGGTATCTAAAACCCATTGACTTTGAGACAAGGGAACTGTGAGTGCTACAATACTAACTCATTTCTGGGTTTTAGGACTCATTCCTGGAGCACTCAGTATGTTTCAATAGTACGTCAGTGTTATCTAACTAGTTCAAGTGAACTAGTTCACCTTGTTGTTGTGGATTAGTGCTGCACTGTGATTTAGTGTTAGTGGTCTGTGTCATTCTCAGAGGTCAGCTTTTGTAAAACCAACATGTCTCAATTAAAAATAATGATAGTGTCAGGATTGATTGCTAACAGTACGTTCTAAATTAACTGTCTTTTTTTTAATGATTAGGCTGGTTTATCTTTGTTAATAATATGTTGGATTTATGTTAATGTGTATTTTCAGACCCAATTAATTAAATTTTTGAAAAAATAAATAAATAGAAATAATTTGGCAGCTTACAGTAACTCTGAGGACCTCCTAGGGGTTGCCGACCCTCTGTTGAAGACCAAGGAGGTTAGAAGAAAGAAAACCATCAACGTTATGAAATGAAAACGAAATGGAAAAGGAAATGAAATTTGAAAAAATACATCAAACAAGAAAATTTTATTTTAGTACATAAATAATGAAAAAAAAAAAGAAAAAAGAAAGAAAAATCTTTATTATAATGTCATGTGACGAATAAAAGTCTGTGGTTTTTTGTTAATTTGGCTTCATCAATATAATTTTTTTGTTATTATGAGAACAGAGTTACTCCGCAATTTTTCCAGTTTGTCTTGGAAGAAAATCCAATCAAGAAAAATTAGATATCAACTCCGTAACGTTGTGCATTTAGAGTTTATCCCATGAGGCTTTAAAAGTGTGTTTGGAATTCCACAACCGTTATGTTTAGATATGTAAGCTTAGTTAAGGGGGGGAACATGGAAAATAACAGAATAATATAGAGGAGGTTTCATATGATAACAGCTCTACCAGCAAGGTGATGAAGTGTTGTTCTTCCTCACAGCCCAGTCAGCAGCTGGAACCAGACGACACTCAGCCAGGTGGACCGGTTCCTCTTCTTCCTGCCTGATGACACGCTGCAGGAGATTTCCCTGGTAAGCTCATGGCTGCTTTTTTTGATTCATGTGATTCTACATCTTCATTGCTACTGAAAAACATTTAAATCTCATTCCTGTAACGGATTCATTCGATGTACAGAAATCCATAGTGAGGCGTTGGGATTGTCACCTGATCCCGTGGCAGGTTAGGCCAACAAAGGCTGTAAATAAATCCCTCGGGTGTCGCATCTCCCGCAGGTGTCAGGATCAGGTGGTGAAGTTCCTGTTTTCCCGTCAACCATCAATGTGTGTCTCTCCATGTCCACATGTGTTGTTGTTTGTGTTCCCACAGGCGCTGATGACTGTGGGGCGCATAGAGAAGCTATTCATGAGCCAGCGCCGCTGGGAGCGTGGGGATGTGGGGGTCCACTGTTTGGACCAGAATGAGAAGATGAAATTTTTTGAGAAGCAGCAGTTTGTTCTGCAGTTTTTCCTGGGCTTCCTCAAAATAAACCTCATGTCACGTAAGCATCACTTTGGTTCCTGAAAGTAACACAAAACTTACTCTCTAAAGGAACAGTTCGACATTTGGGGAAATGTGTCTGTTCAATTTAAGTCTACAGCCATTAGCCAGTTAGCTTAGCTTAGCATAGAGACAGGGGTTTATGGTAGAACTGTTTCTTGGTCAGGCACAGTCCCCTTTTTTTACTTTTTGTCTGTTACTTCTTGTAGTTTTGTCGTCACTGTAAGCAGGCTCCATGTCCAGGTCCAGTGTCAAACTATCCCTTTAATGTACAGCAGTCATGTCAAAATTATTGTTGATTTTTTTTCTTTTTTGTTGGAGTAAGATTTAATGTATAAAACAACAGGAATCACTCGCGCACTGCAGGGCTCCAATGTTCACTCATTTATTACACCAAGATGGTGATGTTTTGAGCACAAATGCACTTTTTAAAATTATTATTATATTTCTTTTTATTGATTTTTTAGAGACATTAAACAGTCATCATTCTCTCACTCTCTACCCTCACCCAGCTCTGGTAACATAAAGAAAAAAGTGGACAAAATAAAATAAAATAAAATAAAAAATGTAAAAAAAATAATCAATTAAAATAAAATACAATAAAATAAATCACTTAACTAAATAAATAAATAAATAAAACTTAAAGAAAAAATAATAAATAATAATTTAAATAAATCATTTCCTGGAACGTTTTTCAAACTTTTTTAGTCTAATAAAGAGTAAATTTGCTTGAAACGTCACCACCTTGTAATAAATAAGAGTCAAGAATTTTGACATGACCATCTAATGATCTGATGTCTGTGTCTTTGTCCTTTACCAGCGACTCCGATGGTTCCTACCTGTGAGATTCTGCATACAACAGCTCCCTCTGCCTGGACCTCCAGCAGTCTGAAAAGCATGTCTACATCGGCCTTCTCCAACTGCCTGGAGCTGATCGGTCAGGACCCGTTCCTTGCTTCCTACCAGCGCAGCCAGGTGCTCAAGAGAGTCATAGAGGTGAAATACCTTCTTTAGTCCACCACAGTAAATTTAACAACCTCTCAGATGTTTGATTTTGTCTCCTATTGATTCTTCTGTTTAATTCAAGGCTGCACAGGCTAGTTTCCCCTCCTCAGCTCAGATGCTAAACCTGTGTGTCTGCTCTGTCTTTACTGGGTGTATGAAGATATACGGCCCCGTCTCGTCCTTCTCCCAGTCTGTGATCTCTCAGCTGGGTGGAATAGCAGTAGAGCTGTCACCAGAGGAGCTGAGAAGCCTTCGACTGACTGAGCGAAGGAGCATCGCTGCTCTGGGTGCTGTCAGTACCTGGAGCAACAGACAGGTAGCAAATCACATATATTTATTAACTGCCCTCATTAGCTACTGCAGATATTACAGTGAAGAACAGAATCTGTCTGTCTGACTTTTTTTGTTCAGTTTCACCAGATAAAAGATAATATGCTTAAAAATCTGTATTTTCCGTGAACACAGTGTGTAAAATTTTCATTATTCCATGACCAATGAGAATTCTTGACTCTGATAAACAGGCAATTCATTTAATAGTCAAACAGTATAGCTGGACACATGTGATGCAGGTGTGTTTGCCAGATGAATGCAGCAGTATTAAACCACAGGCTTACAGCTACTTAGTCAGAGCCACACAAAATTTAATGTCAGATCTGTTTGATATAAAAAGAAATCAGTCATGTAAATGAACGACTGATTTTAATTTGATTTACTATGGCAGTTTTCTGACGTTCCACGATTGACATGGATGACAAGGCAGCTAAGAACCACAAATAATGATTCATGAGGTCATAAAATAATACAACCCTCATGAAAGTAGGACTTTTGTATTAGACTGCATTAGTCTGGGCTAGGTGCATGCTTAAAGAGTATGTCCTGATCTTAACTGCTCTTTTCACCCTAGCTCTCTGCACTGTTCACCACCGTGTTAAACTCCACGAAGGAGCTGCAGAGTCCGAGCCAGCTTGACTCCAGCACATTTGTGGCAATGGGACACATTGTGTGCGGAGCAAAAACGACAGAGATGAATTCTTTCAACGCTGTAGAGTTCAGGTGAGCAGGCGTTCCTCTCTGAGAGTTACTCTGCTGCTGACAGTATGAAGTCATGGTAATTCCCCCTCTCTCCTCCTCTCTCTCTGTGCTGTGTCTCACCCTGGTGGCTGCAGTAAGGCGGTGCTCTGGCTGGGTCAGCTGAGGCTGTCCTGCTCAGAGGAGCAGCTGCTGGCTCTCGTTGGGCTGCTGGCCCACAGCCTTGCTTTTGGGCCCATAAGTTCATGGGGCACTGACGTCTTCATAGAGACTGGAGTTCTGGCAGGTATTATGCATGCGATGTCTTCATCATATTGCTTTATTTTCACACATATTCGGTTATACAATGAAACTGTTATGTTCATTCTGTAGCTAATTGCTCTGTTGACAGCTGCACTAAATTACATTGTGCAAGACAAAAAGCATTGATTCTCAATAGTGTTAATTGGACATCTGGTTTAATATGTGTCTGGCACAAATATCTTATTTGTGTTGCTCAGTCAAACGCTGTGTGCGCACAACCTTAAATTAAAGCCATCTTGTTTTTATTATTTGTTTTCTTGACGCCCTCTTAATTAATTCTGTCACTCTAGTAATGCTACATCCTGGCGTTTTTGACTCAGTTTACATTTTGCACTCTGTTCAGCTGGTCTCCCAGACATGGCTATGTCAGCTCTGGTGAAAGAGCAAATAGAGGGACTCTCACCTGCGGCCATCAGAATTCTACCACCTGATAAATTTGAGGTAAGTCACAGTGATTTAAGAGGATTTTTTTGTTAATTTCTATATCTTGATCTATGTTCATGTTGTTGCGTTTATTCTAACAGCTCCTTCTGTCCCATCTCTGCCAATCTGTCTCTATGTGTCTGTCTGCTTTGTCATTTCCTCAAAGGTGGTGTTTGACCAGAAAATGATCAGCATGTTCTCCTACGAGCAGGCTGCCGCAGTGACTGATGCGCAGCTCGCTGCTCTGTCGGTTCTTCAGAAGAAAGCTCTGGCTATGGTGCTGACACCGTGGGAGGACAGGCACGTAGACTTCAGAGGTAAAGCGCTGAAATCTCTGAATTCCCTTCTTGTCCTCTGATAACTGTAAAAAGGATCATTTTCAAAAGATTAACTCATTTTTATCTGGTAAACATAAATGCTCTAACTGGAGTTGTGTCCTAACTCCATACTGATACCATAATGTTCTTAATATAGTGTCTTTAAAGTTAGAATACAAGAAATAATGAATCAAACAAGGTGTGCACTGACAGACATCACTCCAACCATGACTTTAGAAAGCTATCACCAAAGAAAACCCAAATGTTTTTCCATACACTTTATTTTTGTTTTCTTGTCTGAGATTATCCTGGAGCCGTCTCACCATCATCTGCCATTTGTTTTATTTCCTTCCATCTGTGACACAATCAGGGCATTTATATGTACTTTAATTGTCTCACAATTGCATACATCTGTTCAATAGACTAAATTATATGATATAAAATATGATACCTTATTATTACCCTGAGAATGACTGTGAGCCTCTTATTTGATGATGTGCTTTTTTGGGAAAAAAGACACAGAAACAGGTTCACTTGAGATGAGTATTCTTGTTTTCATTGTGTTATTCCAAAACCATAACAACTCTGAAACAGAATGTATCACTGAAACTGGAATATCGCAGCTGACCAACTCCAGAAGGTGCAATGAAACACTCTGACATTCGTTTGACAGTGTTTTGTGTCACGACGGTTAACCCACAGGGGTCATACATTGCATGGTTTCACTGTGTCTCTGTAGGGAAGTCACCGGGGCTGGCACTGAGCCACAGTCCACTGTGTCTCATACTGGGACTGCTGATGCTGCTGGTCCTGCCCTGCCCTGACCCGATCTGCCCCGGCACATGACCCCACTCACCCCTGCTGGATCGGGAAACACCTCCTCACCCACATAACCGAGATGATCTCACCTATCTGTGCAATACCATACCTCTTTGAAATGAGCAGCACTTCAGGATTTCTATCCAGTGTAATTAATGAGATTGTAATTTATTCTGTGCAGCTGTCACTTATATAAACATATCAACAACCAGCACTGAAGGAACCAAATGGAGAATTTCACTCCTAAAAAAGATCATTTTAACAGTATAAACGTTCCCATCAAGTTGAACCAACACCCACATAATTCTTTTCCTCACACCTGGCTTATTTATTTATTTATTTATTTTTGATAAACCTGTATGAACTCTACTGTCCCGATGTATCCTTCTCAGGGATGTGACGCCATACCCAGAAAAACAACCCCAACACTTAAATGATTTAAATACATTTATGATACAGTTATTATGAGCAAATCACAGTTGTTACAATGCTACATACAAAGTTATATATTTTTGTGAAATGATATCATATTTTTGTCACAGTAAGGGCTGCGATGTTTGCTACATTTATATAATATAAGTTATCTTGATCAGATAACTGGTACATAAAGCTCAGTAAGACCTGATTGTATTGGTCGACTTCAGTCTGTTTTTGCTGTGAGTTTTGTATTGTTGTGCACACTCTGGTTTGATAAATATATTCTTAAATTATTAAACTGAACCAATCTGTCTCTGATTAACTCTGTTTATTTGATTTTTCATTATTATTGTTTTTGAAATTTAGCACAATGGAATTCACAGTTCTCATTAATATCTCAGTGTACTGTACTGTACTGTAATGTAAGCTATTTTTTTATGGAAATGATTGTCCCAATCCAATGTCCACTACAAGGGACATGTTATAAAACATAAATAATGTTAAAAAAATGTAGGTGATATCTTTCTTACATCCCAATTAATTGAATTATGTAAAAAACAAACAAACAAAAAAGGGTCTCAGGAGGGTATATAGTCTACTGTTACATCCCAATTACTTAAATGATGTTTTTAAAAAAATTATAAATTTTTTTCCAGGTCTCAGGAGGGTATATAGTATACTGCTACATCCTAATTACCTAATTATGTTTAAAAAAAAAAAAAAAAAAATATATATATATATATATATATATATATATATATATATAAAATAATATATATATATATATATATATATATATATATATTATTTTATATATATATATATATATATATATATATATATATATATATATATATATATATATATACATACATATATATATAAATATAAAGATATTATTTTTTTGTTTTCCAGGTCTCAGGAGTTTATATAGTATATCGTTACATCCCAATTACTTAAACTATGTAAAAAAAAATCAAAATATTAAAATAATTTTTTTCTGTCTCAGGAAGGTATATACTATACTGTTACATCCCAATTACTTAAATTATATTCATAAAATATATATATTATTGTTTTTCCAGGTCTCAGGAGGGTATACAGTGTACTGTTACATTCTAATTACTTAAATTGTGTTAAAACAAAAAAAATCCAAAAAATGTTTTCAGATCTCAGGAGGGTATATTGTATAGTGCTATAACCCAATTACTTAAATGATGTTTTTAAAAAAAATATACATTTTTTTCCAGGTCTCAGGAGGGTATATAGTATACTGTTACATCCTAATTACCTAATTATGTTTAAAAAAAAAAAAAAAAAAAAAAAAATATATATATATATATGAAGATATTATTTTTTGTTTTCCAGGTCTCAGGAGTTTATATAGTATATCGTTACATCCCAATTACTTAATTATGTAAAAAATAAAAAAATAAAATTATATATATATATATATATATATATATATATATATATATTTTTTTTTTTTTTTTTTTTTTTTTTTTAGGTCTCAGGAGGGTTTACAGTCTACTGTTACATCCTAATTACCTAATTATGTTTAAAAATAAATAAATAAATCATATATATATATAGATATATAGATAGATAGATAGATAGATAAAGATATTATTTTTTTGTTTTCCAGGTCTCCAGGTTTATATAGTATATTGTTACATCCCAATTACTTAAACTATGTAAAAAAAAAAAATCAAAATATTAAAATCATTTTTTTCTATGTCTCAGGAAGGTATATACTATACTGTTACATCCCAATTACTTAATTATGTAAAAAATAAATAAATGAAATATGAAATTATATATATATATATATATATATATATTTTTTTTTTTTTTTAGGTCTCAGGAGGGTTTACAGTCTACTGTTACATCCCAATAGCTTAAATTATGTTAAAAAAAAAAAAAAAAACTCAAAATATTTAAATTTGTTGGGTTTTTTTTAGGTCTCTGGAGAGACCAAAGAAATAAAAAAAAGAACAAAAAGACAAAGACCAAAAATTTCAGTAGAGACCTGGAAAAAAATATTTTAATATTTTGATTTTTTTTTTTGTTACATATTTTAAGTAAGTGGGATGTAACAGTGTACTATATATCCTCCTAACACCCCAAAAAAATATTTTATTATTTTTTTTTTTTTTTTTTACATAATTTAAATAATTGGGATGTAACAGAAAAGTACAGCCTACTGTCAAGTAGTTAAATCATTTTTTTTTTTACATACCTCTTTGTATGTTTTGCTTGCAAAAATCTGAATTTGTAAAGTACCTATACAATAATTCCCCCTGAAATATAGTGGAGTAAAAGTAGCAGGTGGCATTGAAAGAAGATACTCAGATAAGGCACAGTACTTGTTAATGTCACATTCCACCACTGGCTGTCACATCGCCCCACCCACACCACACATATCGCCCTCCTTATGTTTACTATTCAATAAAGAAATAAAAGTGTGTCAGTGTCAGTGTGGCTCAAGCGTCCAGAGGAGTCAGGTCATTAGATAAGCGCTCAGAGTGACGTCCAGAAGGTGGGAGCTGTTTCTGAACGTGGCCAACGGGCTGCAGCACTGACTCCACTGCGAGCCTGTCAAACACAACCAACACAGCCGACATGGCGGACTGGGGTGAGAAACTAAAAGTTGGGAAGCACAGCTTTCTGTACATCATCTGCCTGTCTCAGTGTTTGATACACGATCCGAACACTCAGATTATTGTCAGACTCGGTCGTTAGATGTGGATTGGCCTAACTAATTTCATGTTGTCGTTTCTACAGACGCTGAGAACTTCGAGCCGGAGGAGCCGATCAAAAAGGCGGCAGCGATGGATAAATGGGAGGGCGAAGACGAAGAGGAAGATGTTAAGGTAAATTATTGTGACGAGCAGCCGTTAGATTGAAGTTAGCCATCGTGTGATGGGGTTATCGTTGAGTGGGCTGTTAGCCGGGCCGGGTAATGTCAAGCTAACGCCTGGCTGAAGCAGTGTTGCCCCCGCTGTGGAGCCATGCTTCAGCGCGGTCTCAGGCTGCCTGTCAACCCTCCCCTGCGAGCCTGTGTTAGCTCCTGCTAGCTAACGGCTAACTCATGTGGCTCCACCAGGCAGCCTCTAAGTTACTAACTCCAACTTAGCTAGCTAACGTTAGGCTAGCTGTCGGCTTTCAGTTGGCGTAAGGTTACTGTTGCCTAAGTGATTATTAGCGTGCCAGTTAACGGTTGTGGGTTAAACTTAACGCCTGAAGGCTAATGTTGTTTGTTTGTATCTTGAAACTGAAAGTTAGCGATGTAATTATTGGATAGCCGGGCTAAATGTGGCTAGCATGAAGCTAACCTCATACCGGGCCACTTAGCTAGCAAACTGGCTAGCTCCCCCATCAGCTTGCGTCTGAAAATGAGCTTTGATGTTGTGTAACCTCGACGATAGCGTCGCCAAGATAAGTGGTTTGGAGTACCTGTGTGGCTACTGTGTGGTTAATTTAGACAGTTATCTCGCCATTCCTCTAAGTTTGTGGCGTTTCATGATTATAGGAGATTAGCATTTGTGTCCTGGATTCTCTCAGCTTGAGTTACGTTCAGCATGAGGCGGCGTTAGCTTGCTAACCAACTTTAGCCACAATCACATGAAATCATCATCTGGGTTGATGACTCAACTCAAGCCAAGAACGAGGCCTAGAACTTTCTGGCTCCACAACAGGCGTGTAGTAGGAAACTGGGGCTCAGTTGATACTGCAATACAGGTGGTTATTAGCTGAATGTTGACATGGTTGCTGTCCAGAAACCTCGGATTATTGACCCAGGGGAAAGTGCTGGTAGAGGCCTCTTCAATTGTTCAGTTTTCTGTCACATATGGAGCCCAAACTAAAGGAACTGATGATTTCATGTCAGCTGTAATACACACTGTGGTCTCACAGTACAAACTGCTGCCTTATTCAGCCAGCAGGGTAAGATGTTTGTGCCACACCAGAGAATTACAATTATTTTCTGTCCAATATACATTAATTTGTAATCCCAAATTGATTGTATTGAGGCACTGTCATATTTACAATATGTTTAAATACAGCAGCTTGCTTGTCAAAGCTAACAGAGTAATATCTGTATCTCTATATAAAGTTGAGTTAGTTATACTATTAACAGTTTGTGAGGTATTGAATGTTGCTGATAAGAGAAGTGTATGGGAAACACCCTTAGTTATCAAATGATTATGTGGATATCATATCTCTGACAGCTAGCCAGACAACCACATGCATGTTTGAACTTGGTTGTTGGATCAGCCCCAGCACTAGCAGCTACCCTGAGGCAGTGTCAAGTAGGGCTGGTAACCGTCTCATCATTTATTTTTTCTTATCACGTTATGGAAGATGTCACAAAATCACCTACAAAACAATCATCCTGATGTTCTGGTGATCCCTTGTTTAATATTACATGACAAAAATCTTTAAATTTGTCAGATGAAAACTTTCACTGTGTTAGTTTTTAATTGTAGAGCACTATAATCACATTACAGTCACATCTCAGTGAAATTTGTTAAGTGAGGATATTGAATTACTGCCCATCTCTTGTATCAAAGTCTTTGTTGGTGTTGATGGACCTAAACTCACCCAGCTTTGCATACTTTTATTGCTTCGATGACTATGGACTATACCCGTTGTTGGGTAGTTGTATTGATTTAGGATGTGAACCTGTCTTAACTAGGGCTGTCACTGAATTCAATTTTATAATTGAATTGTTTAAAAGAAAAATACATGATTTTATTCATTTATTTTATAATGTATAGGTATCACTTGCCAGCAGAGGTCCGGCACACGCTACAATGATACAGAGCAAGTTAAAAATGGGCAAAATTTCTCTTTAGAAGACATGTTTATGTTGAAATAAATATACCTATACACAGGGTTCCTGCATACCCTTGAGGTCCTTAAAGGCATTGGATTAATTAACCTAAAAATAAGGCCTTAATTGGTATTTAAATGTCTTAAATCAATCCTTTCAAAGTCTTTAAAATGCTGAGATATGTGAAATAGGATTTTATGACACTTTTAATTTTCTGACCTTGCATTGTAAATGTCAAAATAACTGGTAATGGTTTTTTTTATATTTTACCAAAGGCCCCTTCCATTAATGTCACACATGTAGGAACAGTGGAACCAGAAACACATATTTTGCTTCTAGCCAGGATGCTCAGAGCAGAGGAACCACTGTCTGCTAGCTCTGTAGTACGCTGGACAACATGGGAAAGTGCAAAGCAAAAAAAATGGTTATTTAACCAAAATTTGGCACTATGGCTGAAACCTATACTAGGCACTGCATATGAGGCTCAATGCTTTTTATGTAAAAAGTCTTTCAAACTCAGCACAATGGGGATTGAGGCCGTGGAATCCCACATGCAGAGTGTGAAACTCAAAATTGCCAAGAAAACACAAACACCACTTATCTCCCTCTACCCTCGTGTATTAGTTTGTATCAACAGAATGCACAAAAATAGGTATTTGCATGGATCATGATATGTCGTTTTTTCCTCTTAAGGAATAATATAACGTACTTTTTTGCCAATTTTGACAGCCCTAGTCTAAAGGCCTCATCATTCAGTGCTGAATTATTAGGACAGTCTGTGCACTATTTTTGTTTTCTTGGTTTTTTTCACAGAAATGTCTGTGTTTATAAAATTTCAGGAATGTTTATGGGTATTTTTCTGTCATTTATCTGATTTGCGTAAGCATGCGTTTGTGTGTATTATGTTTGAAAAGTTTGTTTCCTTATTATTCAGTTTATAATGTAAAATTTACAACTGTTCCAATTTATTTGTAACATCAGTTGATATTTGTCTCAATCAGTGTTTCTTACCTGTATAATAACATGGCAACTATCCCACTTTTTTATTCACAGGATAACTGGGATGATGATGATGAAGACGAAGAGAAAAAGGCAGAGATGAAAAAAATGGGTACATATGTACATTTGACTTTTGCCTGGCTGACAGGAACACAATGCATTGTATGTTAGAAAGTGGCAAAGTGATCTGTTGTTACTGCAAATTCACGTGTTATTCCATCTTTTGCAGAGACGAAGGTTTCTGAAAAGAAAAAGTTGAGTGAGAAGATCAAAGAGAAAGAAAACCGGTTAAAGAAAAAACAACAGGAGCAGAAGCAGAAAGAGATGGAGAGCAATGTGGGTGTTTTTTATGACTTTAACCAGTCTATATAACTCACAAACTGTTGTCCCCTCTGTCATCTCTAATGTTTTCATTTTGGCTTTGTGACCTCTGTCATTACAGCAAGAAGAGCTCACTCCTGAAGAACAACTTGCAGAGAAGATAAGAGTGAAGAAATTACAGGAAGACGCAGACTTGGAGCTAGCAAAAGATGCTTTTGGTAAGACATGATTACCCTTCAGATGAAAAAAAAACCCATCCAGTCTTTTTTATAGTTACAATTTAATAGTCTTCAACAATTCACACTACTTCCCTTTTTATATAAATGAAACTGTATAACTTCTGCATACCTTTTTAAAGTAATACTTCACCCACAAAATGACCATTTGTATATAATAAGCCATGCTGTGTTACTTCGCATTCGTGAAGAAAACTTTTTCTCACGTGCCTCTATGGGAGACGGTGAACATATTGATTTATAGATCGATTTGGGACCACGTTTAACAACAAAACTATATCAAAACATGCATTAACAAACTCTCACGTAACTCGAGCAGTATAATCCAAGTCTCATTTACCCAGTCATATGCTCAGTACTTCCCAAACGTGCATTTTGCTGAAACCTCACTATTTCAGACTAAACAAAGTGAAACTTGTCTGTGCTCTCTTCAAAGCCAGACTCCAATTGTAAGGTTATTTTAGAGAAAATGCATGTGATTGGGAAGTGCTGAGAATATTACTGGATAAATGAGACTTGGATTACACCTGAATTTTCCCTAAAATAACCTTACCATTGGAGTCTGGCTTTAAAGATAGTGTAGTTCAGTTTTAGTTTCAGTTTAGTAAGTATAGTATAGTAGTGGATTTTTAGGATGTACTAAGCATACAGCTGGATAAATAATACTTGGATTATACTGCACAAGTTGTGTGAGAGTTTGTAAATGGAAGTCTTAATATAGTTGTGCTGCTCTTAATGCAGTCCTCAATCTATGTATCTTTATGTCTGGTGTTTTCAGCGGAGGCATGTTAGACAAAGTTTCCTTCACAAATTCAAGGTGACGCAGCATGACAAATTTATTGCTTTACATTAGAATGTGCTCATATACTGGTGTTTAACTGTGTCACGTATGTAGACTCAGGTTGTGTTCAGGGCCTCCAAAAAGACTGGTGCTCTCTGGTCAACAAACTATATAATAGGCCTGTTTCACAGAGGACATTTTGACTTATTAAACTAGGAAAAGCACAGTAAATAACAAAATGAATGATGGCTGAATTCCATTTTGCTGCTTTGATTTCAGGGTCCTTGTATGGTGCATGCTGGCTCACTATAACTCACTGTCTCACTTGAATAGAACGGAGCCATCGTTAATGTTACTACTAAAACCTGAGCTTTTCCTGCTGTGACAAATCAAAATGTCCTCGGTGACAGTTTCTAAAAGACTACAAACATATTTAGGCATTTCTGTGATGCGGCTTTTAGTCGCTGCTGTCATCTCAGCACCCTCAAAATGCAGCCCAGCGTCGCACTATTGGGCACTGGTTTCAACACTAGTATCACATTGACTCTGTCTGACTCTGTGTGCGCTTTAAAAGAGAACTCAAACTGTATTTTTTTTAATATTGTTTCAGGTGTCAGCAGCACTTCAAACAGTGTCACTGGAATCGACGCCATGTGTCCATCTTCCAAAGAAGACTTCACAGAGTTTGAAAAATTGCTGAAAGAAAAGATATCCCAGTTTGAAAAATCTGTGCATTATTCAAGTTTCTTGGATTCATTGTTTCGGGAACTCTGTATTTCATGTAAGCATGACATCTCTTACAGTTATTTTTTTTTAATTATTATTCCACATATTCACTTTATCCACTCGTCTACATTTCATCAAAGTATAACTATTTGTTTTTCTCTTTCTTACAGTGGAAGTAGACGACTTGAAGAAAGTCAGTAATTCCCTGTCAGTCCTACTTAGTGAAAAACAGAAACAAGAAAAAGTAAGTGACTGCATGCTTGTATATTCTCAGATTAATTTTTATCTGTAGTTTACATTCAGAAGGGGGTGCTGTTCACTTAGCACAGTCACCTGATGTGTGCTCGTAGCAGAAATCAACCTAGTCTGTACTAAATCTAACAGTCATATATGTAACTTGCCAGTTAGCCTGCTAAATTGATTGATTTAGTTTGTTGCACATTTGAATCAGATCAAATTAGACAGCTGTAAATGTGTGGTCGCATCAGTTGCACATTTTAAAGTGACCTTTATTTGCCTTTACAGCAAAACAAAGGAAAGAAGAAGAAGAAAGGCGTTGTACCTGGAGGCGGATTGAAAGCACAGCTGAGAGACGACCTTGACTATGCAGAGTTTGATGGTGGCTACGCCCAAGACTATGAGGACTTCATGTGACACTGGCTCCATCACCACTGCCCTTTCCCTCTCCCATCCCTCAGAAATGCAGCTGTACCTTCTCATGCTGTCCAGTGCCATCCTGGAAAATCTGAACTATGTGTTGCCCCCCTCATTTTGCTTCAATGACCAGAGGGACTATACCAGGGAGCATCCAGTCTCACCAACTCTTTATGTTCATACATATGGAATTGCCTTTTCTGTCTCATTCAGCCTCGACTCACACACACACACAAACACACACATCGTCATGTATTATCTGTTGGGTGACCCAGCTTCAATGGAGAATACATTGTAACTGCTGTTGTCTGAGTTTTGCGGGGCTCGTTTATTAGATGTTGCTCCTGTCAAAATGGCAGATACAATATCGCAGTTACAAGTGAAGTGACATAGAAACAACAAGGTTCTATGCAAATTCTTTAACCAGAATGTCATGTATATATTATAGGTCTCACTTACCTGTGGATGGTTCTCTTACAGGAAAGTATATAGTATCTATAACCTCGGTTGCCAAATTCAAAACAATTATCCATCACATTATTCATCTATCTCTGGAAAGGTTGCATTGTGGGTGATTTTGAGACTGATGCAACATGTAAGTAGTAGTTGTAATTTTACAGAGAGCACATGACATTCACTGTAAGGTAAAAGGGATAGACAAGTATAATAAATGTGACTTTAAAACCTCACAGCCATTCTCTTGATACATCTCTGGAATATCCTTGAAATTGTGGAGCAAAGAGTACTTATAGGTATTTTTTGTGCATGACGAAAATGTAATTTACTAATTTGATTTCTACTAATGCAGAAAAAGTATGGATCAGGCAAGTGCATTAACTTGCTACGACTGGTCTCCTAATCATTGCTTCTGCAGGCTTGTATCAAGTGTGATGAGGAGCGGGGGCTTATGGGCTTCACCCCACCATGTCTTCATATGGGCTACAGTTAGTTAAAAGGGGCTTATTTCTCCTTTTCTTTTCTAGCAATTGACCAGTTTCAATGTTACATGGACAATTGGATACACACAATGTGGAAGATACAGCATCTGCAGTGTTTTATAAGCATCTAATTTAATAAATCACTGGTCAAAAGGACAAGTTGTGTTTCTGTTCTTGTTTACATCATCAGTGAAAGAAACTTCTATGCAATAACAGCACCCTGATTACTGATTAAGGTATGTAATAAATACTCTATTTACAATTTCAAGTAAATATTTACCACAGTACAGTTGAAAATGTAAGGTAAGAGAGAAACAAATATTCTTGACAAGAATCTGCAAGAAATAGGCCTATGTTTAGTACATGAACAAAAAGTCAAAATGAAATGTTTGTATGAGAATGTAAAGTTAACCTCTCCACTCCCATCTTCATTGCAGGTGTTTATTTGGTCTCCAAGTGACCTTCGGCGTTGTCGTTTAGCTCTTGGCCTTTACACGTTTTCCTGTCGGGTTTCTGGTGCTGCGTCTGCGGCTGTTGCGGGGTGTGTTGGCCCTCTGCCGGCGTCGGTTCTGCCTGCTTTCTCCTCTCACCACGCTCGTTAATGTTTGACCTTGTGCAGTCTGCAGGGCCTGGAAGACGCTCTGGCGTGTCACCTCATGATCTCCGCAGGTGAATGTCAGCGCTACGCCCTCGTTGCTCTTCATGACACGAGATGTCCCATCAGAGGTGCCGTCAAAGCAGCGTCCGAGTGCGATCTCTTTGGCTGTGCGGGGATCCTGGTCTGTCACTGTGTAAATCCCGTAGTTGTGGCCAAGTGGGTCAAGAGGTGCTAGCATGGTGAACTCGTTTGTGTCATTGTTGACGGCTAACGGCAGGTGGTTGACGAGATACTCTTGGAGCATAGCGTTGACCTCATCTCTCTTACAGCTTCCTTGTGGAATCACCTTCACCAGGGTGCGGTCTACACGCTCCTGATCGTACAGCATCCCGCTGCACTTGAACTCCAGGCACACTGCTGAAATAGTTCCCTGGTCCATGTCACGGATGCTGCGAGTGTCTCGGAGGCCATACAGCTGGCCTACTGTCTTCGGGTGGGTGCCACCCATGTTGCGGGACCGCACATTGAGCTCGTGTGGGCTGTTGATTTTGACTTTAATGTAGCAGGCCCGGTATTCCATGGGCTTGGGCCACCAGCTCAGGTAGTCCTCCGTCCAGCTCATTGGGTCGTCTTCATTAAATGGCACTGTGTTGTAATCGTAGCGGTCTCCTTCTACTCTTGAGAAGCGGAAGTGTGCCGCACTGAACGGGGCCTCCTCACAGTCTCTCAAGTTTTCAAATGCGTACACGGGTCCGTTGCTTTCCTCAGCTGTGTTGGGAGTTGGCTTTGCCACATTGATGCTGAATGCAGTCTTCTTCACTCTGGGGTCCTCGTGGTCAGTCCGCCTGTAGTTCAACTTATCCAGGTAAGGCTGGGGCACTCCAACGAGGTTGGGATTGAGTTTGGGAGCAGAAGACACGGCCTCCAGCTCCTCTCCTCCAAGGTTGGCCATGACATAGGCAGAGTAGGCGTCAGCTTTTTGTTCATCGCAGAAGGCAGGAAGACAGGCACCATTGGAGCCGGTAATGACGCTATCAAAACGGCCCCAAGCACGAGGGTTAGTAGAGTAACCAGCTGTGGGCTCCATGTTTATAAGACTCACCACAACTCCCTCCACCTGCTCACTGGGCATGAAGCGCTCACTGCGGAAGGCCCTTACTTTCACATAACACCTGCGGTTCTCTGGGACGTCCAGGTTAAAAAGACGTCTCTCTCTGATCTCCATATTACCAATCAGAAAGGTTCTCTCCTCCCTTTTGCCTCTCTTTTTCTTCTCCACCTGCAGACTTCCCTCCTCCTCCCACAGGCCAGTATCAGGGTTGAGTGACCACAGCTTCATGATGTCGAGGTGCTCGGACATCTTCACCTGGGCTGAATCCAGGAACACCTTCACTTCACCTGCATTCAAAGGCTCATTGTTTTCCTCACCTCTGAAGTCGACTGAGAACATCCCATAGGTTCTCAGCGGCAGGGTATCCCCTTCATCTCCTACGAAGTTGAGATCACTTTGAGCTGTAGCAGCTGTGGAGACGTCTCTGGGGTCAAGGAACGTTATACTAGCATTTACGTTACCAGTGAAGACTTCTCCTTTTTCTGTATAAAAGGAATTAGGAGGAATCTGGATTTGAACCATTGACTCCTGTCCCTCTACCTCCCCAAGCTCTAGAGTGTTGGTTTCTGTTGGGCTAATGGTCACAGGAGCTTTCTTTCTCAGAAGTTTGATCTCATGGTAAACAGCCCCTCCTTTGGGGTTAAATGGGAGTACCTTTGTGGTGTTGACAAATTTCTGCATGTTATCCACAAAAGTCAGGACTAGCCTCTCTGTGTCTGGAGGAACCTGGATGGAGAATGTACCTTTGTAGCCTGTGCGGCTGATTCGGACGCCGTTCAGAAAGACGTGGCCGAACCTCATTGGCTCACCATTGTCTGCAGCAATGGCCCTACCGTGCACAATGGCCTTGGTGTCCACACATTTCTGGCAGCCGCACTCAGTCACCACCATGGTGGGCAGTTGGTAGCCCTGACATGTCAGCTGCCTCTCCTCCATCTTTTTGACGCCACAGCAGTAAGCCACTTTGTCTTTGCACCTGATGCCATTGTCCAGCTTTCCAGCACATGTGCTTGGGGGGCACTTGCCCACATCGTAGTAGAAAGAGTCTGTGCTGTTTTGGTAGCAGTCATGTGGAAGGCGGATGAGGTGGGATTCAGGCCTGGGATTACATGAATGCTCATCTCTACCTGTGGAAGAGATGTAGAAATCAAAATGTTGAGTGTAGTTTGATCATACTGACATCTGTCTGAAGCAAAATACACTAGTCTACTTAATGCTCACAAAGTCTGTTTATTAAATGCTTCTAAATTGATTGAGTCCACACCTAAGACTTTGAGTGTAGCTGGTTTGGTCTTGATAGCCCCAGAGGGACCACTTGCTCTGCAGTAGTACTCCCCAGTGTGCTCAGGATGCAGATTTTTTAGGACCAAGGTGCTCTCAGAATGTTCCTCCAGGAGACTGTCGTTATGAAACCTGTTGGTTCACACAGAAGAAAAAGAATTACAGTCATTGAATTCACCAAATCATTCGGACATTAGCTGCATCTTTGTGACTCAGTAACATTTGCAGACTTTGTTGCAAGTCCTACCATTGGTACTTGTCTGGTTGTGGTGTTCCTGCCACTTTGCAGCAGAAGGCAGCAGTTTGTCCCTCCCTTCGGACTTTGCTCTCAGGGTTGCTCAACACGTGAAGCTTCTCTGGCAAATCACAATTGTAGATAAAATTACATATAAGCTATATGATTCCTGTCAACAAACCCGCCAGTCATATGTAGGTTACAAAGGTAATGTACTCTACCTATTCTTTTCAGCTGGACACTGAGGACAGAGGTACGTTCAGCACTGTGGGGCACAACAACGTTAAGGGTGGCGTGACCCTGGAGGTTGACCGTCAGGGTGGTGTTGCCATCAGGGCAGATACCAGGGATGCGGAAATGGCCGTTGTGGTCGGTAAGAGTAAGGAGTTTGCCTGAGCGAAGGATGGTAGCCCCTTCAGCTGTAAGACCCCCGGCACCACGGACAGAACCCAGCAGGATGTGGTCTTCACACATGCAGGCATCACACTCAGCATTCACCTTCCCCATCACACACTGCAGTGAGCAATCTAAAGAGAAGAATACAGTAAGGTCACCCACTTTGTAAATACTGGGGCTCTCAAATCTGATGAGTAAAAAGAGCTGCAGGAGGAGGATCTGTCTGACTAAACAGGGGCCAGCTCACCTGGTATCGGGCACTCATCTCCATTGCATGCTTTCCCTTCCACCTTAGGCCCGATGCAAGGTACAGAGCGGGACTGGCAGGTTCTGGAGCGCAGTTGGACCCCCACCTGGCCACAGAGGGCAGGGCATGGACTCCAGTCTGACCATGGACCCCAGTTACCTTGAATGTTCACACTGTTATCTGTTGGAGAAGAGAGCACAAGGGACTGTCAGTCACCTAAGATTCATCAGCAATGAAAGAAGCATGCTTATCACCAGTTAAGTCAGTTAAGTTTTGAGTAACAAAACTCAGCGTTAATGGTCTTGCCTTTACACTGAGAACAACTTTTGGTGACTAAATGAATATTAAAGGTGTTACAACATGGAACCTTTGGGACAGAGGAAGCGGACCGCGTAGTTGGAGCAGTTGCGGTCAGGACCCTGCTCCTCATTGAGGCACCAGAAGCCCACAGATGGGTCGGCATGGACCGTCTCCCCAGTCTCTCGGGCTGGGACCCATTCAGTGGTTCTGGCTTCGATTGCCCGGGGAGTCTCACACACTCGGGCACGGTAATAGAAGCGAATGGCCTCCAGCTGCTCGTAGTCTCCACGGCCTCCGGGGTGATCAACATTGAACCATGTGGTCCACTCATAGTTGTCTGGACAGAGAACAGAAACATGTTAGGAAATAATGTGACACAAACCACTGGAGAAAAAGGCCTTATTCTGTTACGACTACATGTTTGGTTTAAAAGATTTGAAGTAAAGTTACCATCAGAGTGGAACAGAGACGAGCCTGACTCTCTGTTGTCTGTTCTCCATGGTCCTGCAAGAGACAAATCCAAACATGTCACCTTCTTTTCTTAACTTTCACGTTTTGTACTGTGCACTACATTAATATCTGATCATGTACTTCAGTTCTCACTATTCTAAACTTATTGAGATGAATTTAACTCAACATGAAATCAAACCATTAAATATAGGAAATCATGTTAATCTTGATTATAATGCTTCTGATTTTAAAAACCTTAAAAGGAATACTACACCCACAACATGACCATTTGTAAATCAAACAGTTATGCCGTGTTACCCTGAATTTGTGCAGAAAACTTGCATGTCTCCATGGAAAACAATGAACATTGATTTATTAATTGATTGGGGATCACTTTAAAGAAAAGCAAAACTATCAAAACAAATGTTAACAAACTCTCATACCTTGTGCAGTATAATCCAAGTCTCATTTGTGTAGTTGTTTTCTCCATACAATTCAAACACATCCATTTTCACTAAAACCGTACTAAACTTTAAAGCCAGACTCCTGTACTCCAGTAAGTTTGTTTTTTTAGTGAAAATGTATGTTTGGGAAGTACTGAACATATGACTGATTAACTTAGACTTGGATTATACTGCCCAAGTTGTGTGAGAGTTTGTAAAAGATATTTTGATATAGTTATGCTGTGGTTAAACATGGACCCCAATCAATCAGTAAATCAATACGTTTGCGTTTACCCTGAAGATATGTGAGAGGAAC
Source organism: Cephalopholis sonnerati (assembly GCA_019142605.1). Lineage (NCBI taxonomy): Eukaryota > Metazoa > Chordata > Actinopteri > Perciformes > Serranidae > Cephalopholis > Cephalopholis sonnerati. The sequence continues at coordinate 29,988,232 of JAGQAX010000001.1, forward strand.
AAAGTTTTCTTCATCAATTCAAGGTAAGATGGCATAACTAATTGATTTACAAATGGTCATTTTTTGAGTGAAGTATTCCTTTAAGTCTTGGTTGCGTTTACTTTTCACATTCGACTTTGCTCATATACTCATGTATGTGGACTTAGGTTGTGTTCAGGGCCTCTAAAAAGCTACAATAAATAACAGACTGATATAGATATTTGGAAGTTTAAAAAATCTGAGATATCAGTTGATGGGCCATTTTTTAAAGTGTTGTAACTAAGATGCAAACTAGTGCTCTCTGGTGGACAAATGATGTCACACAAGACATTTTGATGCTTTATTGATTGCAGTTGAGTGCAGTTTTTGGTATCTGTAAAATCTGCAAACTGTCATTCAGTCATAGCTGTCTAACAGACTTTCTTAGTTCTGAAAATAAACGCTGACCAATTGACTAACTGAGAAAACATACTCTGTAAAAACACAGTAGGGGGTAACTGATATAGAAAACATGGCTGTCCACAAAGAGCAGCAAAGCGGAACATACTTTCAGCTGCAGGCCAAGTTTTTTTTTATAGAAAGACAACTAAACATTAACATTCAACTTTCTGTTTACAGTACATTGAGCATATGAGCCTGCCTCTCTTATTATTCTCCAACCTTGTACTCCAATACACAACTGTATGTCTGTGTTTTAATGTGTTTACATCTGCAAGTGTCCCCATCTGTTATTTAAGATCTGTGTATGTTTGTAGGGAGGGTGCTGTGTTTTTCAATACCTATGTGCCAGAAACAACACTGGATGATGCTGACTGACCCACCTTGAGCTGTGACAACTGTGATTCCCAGGATGAGAAGAAGAAGAGGCTTCACCGACATTCTCACACGCTGCCGCTACGTCTGACCCCTGAACTTTCACCTTTCCTAATGTGCGTTTCACACCAGGAACTCCAAAGAAGATAGAGTCCAGCAGCAGAGTCTCACTGCTGGAAAAACAAAGATACAAGTGGGGGAAAACAATCTTCAATCTTCAAAATTTAATTTAACAAAATACATTCCTTTAGATACCTGTAGATATTTGCTTTAAAAAAATAATTCAGTTTGTGTTTTAACTTTACAAAAGTGAATATAACAGTTGTTCACATCTTGAACAAAAATGTGTCTTAAGGATAGAGTCCATCATCTTTGTCCTTTAGGGTGAAAAACATGGCTGGACTGAAGCCCCCCACTCAGATTACACATCTGTGTTAGCCATCACCATTTGTCACTGGAACACTCAAACATTTCTGCATCCACTGACGAAACACTGGCTACACAGTCCAAACACCCACGCACCCACGCACGCACACACACACACACACACATACAAGGTTTGCATTTGTACACTTTAGGTAAAAAAAGAAAAAAATATATCATACGTGACAGACTATTTGTCACCTTTGGTTTTAACTTGAAAGAACACAAACTATATTGATAAAATAAATACTTAATGGGTTACAGGCAATAAATGAGAGTGCAGCAATTACAATAAAAGCCATTAGCAGATGTGCACGTAATCTGATGTAAAGACTCATGTCTGGTGGTGATAATGGCAATAATATTCAAATTACAGGCTGAAATTTAAATGAACTCTTCACTTGTGACTTAAATCAAAGAACCTCTTTCTGATTACACTTTTAATCATATACATAACAAGCACCTAGATGCATTTAGATACTCCTTTGTCTACAAAATATAAAGTACCCTGTCAGCAGATGAATGCGAGCACATTCAATAATCTGTTTCTTTCTTACCTTCTTGTTGAGCTCACTGTCCTGGTTCTTCCTGTATAAGACTGTCCTTCTTCACTCTTTCCCTCTTTTTTCTTCCCTTATATTTCTCTCTCACCTCCCTCTCCCCCTCCTCTTTTGTTCACTCTGGCTCAACTCACTCCTTCACTGTCTCTTTTATACCTCTCTGCCTCCAGCACCCCTCCCACCTCCTCTCTCGGCAGTGTGCCAAAGTGTCTTTTGATTACTCTATTATTCTTAGAATTTATCACCTTCAATTGTACGACCATGACACCCGATGGTAGATGGTGCTCTGTATGAAAAAAGGACAGTCAGGGGGCCTGAGTAACAAATGCTGGTGTTAATAAATCGACACCCCCACTCCCCCCATGCCCTCCTCTGCATGAAGAATGTACAGCCTGATTAAAAAAGCAGGCAATCTGTTATGTCATACTATGACTTTGCTCTGCTCATTTATTTTAAATAAGTCTGTCAAAGTTAAAAAAAACAGTCAAGTGTACATTTGATTTGTGATTAATTTGTTGTGCTGTAATGTGAGATATTTTAGAAATGTTAGGTATGTTTACATTTGTGGCATTAAAATCACAACTTCTAGTTTTATCATCTGTAATAGCAAGAGGACTGTTTTTATATACATGTATGTATTGTATATGTATATTGGTGTATATGTATTGTCTTACAGGCGTCTGACTGTGTATCCATACCTTGTTATGTAATGTGAACAAACCACCAACATTTGTCTGTGATTAGGGGCCGTTCTCCATGTCTGCAATCACACAGAGGAAATTTGACACTGATTTAACACCACACCACAAACCCACAGAACCTCAAGTATCCTTATTATGCAAGTGCGTACAAGCTCTGTGGTGTTTCAGTGTCAACAGACAGACAGATTGAGAGTTTATAACGAGATGATCTTGTCAGTATAAATAAATAAAAAAGTGTGAGATTGTACAGAAGATACACTGTGGAAGCATGAAGTAAAGTCAGTGTTATTATCAGTGTCGGGGTTGTTACTTCTGAAATGCAGTAGGTTACAGATCACTAGTTATCCTGTTATCATTATTTTGATTTCACCTTTATTTAATCAGGAAGTCCTATTGATATTGAAAATCTCTTTTACAAGACAGCAAGATAGCAGCCAATCAAAACACATTTCAAATGCAACATATAAAACAAAAATCTACAATAAAACAACTAGAATTGATTTTTGAACGACATGCTATACTATGACGTTTTTTCATGATTTTGGTCGACATGCTATACTATGACGTTTTTTCATGATTTTGGTCGACATGCTATACTATGACGTTTTTCCATGATTTTGGACGACATGCTATACTATGACGTTTTTTCATGATTTTGGTCGACATGCTATACTATGACGTTTTTACATGATTTTTGACGACATGCTATACTATGACGTTTTTACATGATTTTTGACGACATGCTATACTATGACGTTTTTACATGATTTTTGACGACATGCTATACTATGACGTTTTTACATGATTTTTGACGACATGCTATACTATGACGTTTTTACATGATTTTGGTCGACATGCTATACTATGACGTTTTTACATGATTTTTGACGACATGCTATACTATGACGTTTTTACATGATTTTGGACGACATGCTATACCATGACGTTTTTTCATGATTTTTGACGACATGCTATACCATGACGTTTTTTCATGATTCTTGACGACATGCTATACTATGACGTTTTTACATGATTCTTGACGACATGCTATACTATGACTTTTTTTCATGATTTTGGACGACATGCTATACTATGACGTTTTTACATGATTCTTGACGACATGCTATACTATGACGTTTTTTCATGATTCTTGACGACATGCTATACTATGACGTTTTTACATGATTCTTGACGACATGCTATACTATGACGTTTTTAAATGATTTTTGACGACATGCTATACTATGACGTTTTTAAATGATTTCTGACGACATGCTATACTATGACTTTTTTTCATTATTTTTGACGACATGCTATACTATTACGATTTTACATTATTTTTGACGACATGCTATACTATGACGTTTTTTCATGATTTTGGACGACATGCTATACTATGACGTTTTTACATGATTCTTGACGACATGCTATACTATGACGTTTTTACATGATTTTTGACGACATGCTATACTATGACTTTTTTTCATGATTTTGGACGACATGCTATACTATGACTTTTTTACGTGATTTTGGACGACATGCTATACTATGACGTTTTTACGTGATTTTGGACGACATGCTATACTATGACTTTTTTTCATGATTTTTGATGACATGCTATACTATGACTTTTTTTCATGATTTTTGATGACATGCTATACTATGACGTTTTTTCATGATTTTTGATGACATGCTATACTATGACGTTTTTACATGATTTTTGACGACATGCTTTACTATGACGTTTTTACATGATTTTTGACGACATGCTATACTATGACTTTTTTTCAAGATTTTGGACGACATGCTATACTATGACGTTTTTACATGATTTTTGACAACATGCTATACTATGACGTTTTTTCATGATTTTGGACGACATGCTATACTATGACTTTTTTTCATTATTTTTGACGACATGCTATACTATGACGTTTTTACATGATTTTTGACAACATGCTATACTATGACGTTTTTTCATGATTTTGGATGACATGCTATACTATGACTTTTTTTCATTATTTTTGACGACATGCTATACTATGACGATTTTACATGATTTTGGACGACATGCTATACTATGACGTTTTTACATGATTCTTGACGACATGCTATACCATGACGTTTTTTCATGATTTTTGATGACATGCTATACTATGACGTTTTTACATGATTTTTGACGACATGCTATACCATGACGTTTTTTCATGATTTTGGACGACATGCTATACTATGACATTTTTTCATGATTTTTGATGACATGCTATACTATGACGTTTTTTCATGATTTTGGACGACATGCTATACTATGACGTTTTTACATGATTTTTGACGACATGCTATACTATGACGTTTTTTCATGATTTTTGACGACATGCTATACCATGACGTTTTTTCATGATTCTTGACGACATGCTATACTATGACGTTTTTACATGATTCTTGACGGCATGCTATACTATGACGTTTTTACATGATTCTTGACGACATGCTATACTATGACGTTTTTACATGATTCTTGACGACATGCTATACTATGACGTTTTTACATGATTCTTGACGACATGCTATACTATGACGTTTTTACATGATTTTGGACGACATGCTATACTATGACGTTTTTTCATGATTTTGGACGACATACTATACTATGACGTTTTTTCATGATTCTTGAGGACATGCTATACTATGACGTTTTTAAATGATTTTTGACGACATGCTATACTATGACTTTTTTTCATGATTTTGGACGACATGCTATACTATGACGTTTTTACATGATTCTTGACGACATGCTATACTATGACGTTTTTACATGATTTTTGACGACATGCTATACTATGACGTTTTTACATGATTTTGGACGACATGCTATACTATGACTTTTTTTCATGATTTTGGACGACATGCTATACTATGACTTTTTTACGTGATTTTGGACGACATGCTATACTATGACGTTTTTACGTGATTTTGGACGACATGCTATACTATGACTTTTTTTCATGATTTTTGATGACATGCTATACTATGACTTTTTTTCATGATTTTTGATGACATGCTATACTATGACGTTTTTTCATGATTTTTGATGACATGCTATACTATGACGTTTTTACATGATTTTTGACGACATGCTTTACTATGACGTTTTTACATGATTTTTGACGACATGCTATACTATGACTTTTTTTCAAGATTTTGGACGACATGCTATACTATGACGTTTTTACATGATTTTTGACAACATGCTATACTATGACGTTTTTTCATGATTTTGGATGACATGCTATACTATGACTTTTTTTCATTATTTTTGACGACATGCTATACTATGACGATTTTACATGATTTTGGACGACATGCTATACTATGACGTTTTTACATGATTCTTGACGACATGCTATACCATGACGTTTTTTCATGATTTTTGATGACATGCTATACTATGACGTTTTTACATGATTTTTGACGACATGCTATACTATGACTTTTTTTCATGATTTTGGACGACATGCTATACTATGACATTTTTTCATGATTTTTGATGACATGCTATACTATGACGTTTTTTCATGATTCTTGACGACATGCTATACTATGACGTTTTTACATGATTTTGGACGACATGCTATACTATGACGTTTTTACATGATTTTTGACGACATGCTATACTATGACGTTTTTTCATGATTCTTGACGACATGCTATACTATGACGTTTTTTCATGATTTTGGACGACATGCTATACTATGACGTTTTTACATGATTTTTGACGACATGCTATACTATGACGTTTTTTCATGATTTTTGACGACATGCTATACCATGACGTTTTTTCATGATTCTTGACGACATGCTATACTATGACGTTTTTACATGATTCTTGACGGCATGCTATACTATGACGTTTTTACATGATTCTTGACGACATGCTATACTATGACGTTTTTACATGATTCTTGACGACATGCTATACTATGACGTTTTTACATGATTCTTGACGACATGCTATACTATGACGTTTTTACATGATTTTGGACGACATACTATACTATGACGTTTTTTCATGATTCTTGAGGACATGCTATACTATGACGTTTTTAAATGATTTTTGACGACATGCTATACTATGACTTTTTTTCATGATTTTGGACGACATGCTATACTATGACGTTTTTACATGATTCTTGACGACATGCTATACTATGACGTTTTTACATGATTTTTGACGACATGCTATACTATGACTTTTTTTCATGATTTTGGACGACATGCTATACTATGACTTTTTTACGTGATTTTGGACGACATGCTATACTATGACGTTTTTACGTGATTTTGGACGACATGCTATACTATGACTTTTTTTCATGATTTTTGATGACATGCTATACTATGACTTTTTTTCATGATTTTTGATGACATGCTATACTATGACGTTTTTTCATGATTTTTGATGACATGCTATACTATGACGTTTTTACATGATTTTTGACGACATGCTTTACTATGACGTTTTTACATGATTTTTGACGACATGCTATACTATGACTTTTTTTCAAGATTTTGGACGACATGCTATACTATGACGTTTTTACATGATTTTTGACAACATGCTATACTATGACGTTTTTTCATGATTTTGGATGACATGCTATACTATGACTTTTTTTCATGATTTTGGATGACATGCTATACTATGACTTTTTTTCATTATTTTTGACGACATGCTATACTATGACGATTTTACATGATTTTGGACGACATGCTATACTATGACGTTTTTTCATGATTCTTGACGACATGCTATACCATGATGTTTTTTCATGATTTTTGATGACATGCTATACTATGACGTTTTTACATGATTTTTGACGACATGCTATACTATGACTTTTTTTCATGATTTTGGACGACATGCTATACTATGACGTTTTTTCATGATTCTTGACGACATGCTATACTATGACGTTTTTACATGATTTTTGACGACATGCTATACTATGACTTTTTTTCATGATTTGGACGACATGCTATACTATGACGTTTTTTCATGATTTTGGACGACATGCTATACTATGACGTTTTTTCCTGATTTTTGACGACATGCTATACCATGACGTTTTTTCATGATTTTTGACAACATGCTATACTATGACGTTTTTTCATGATTTTGGACGACATGCTATACTATGACGATTTTACATGATTTTTGATGACATGCTATACTATGACTTTTTTTCATGATTTTGGACGACATGCTATACTATGATGTTTTTACATCATTGTTGACGACATGCTATACTATGACTTTTTTTCATGATTTTTGACGACATGCTATACTGTGACTTTTTTCATGATTTTTGACGACATGCTATACTATGACGTTTTTTCATGATTTTTGATGACATGCTATAGCGGAGACCGGGGCATATTGTCACACTTTTTACACTCATATATATATCTTGGAATAAAACATCATATATTAAAAAAAATATGTACCAGATGAAAGACCAAAGCCTCAGGTATATATTTTGTATTCATGTAATTTTCATATCTTGTGTCAGTGCAGAGTTACACGCAATCTAATGGAGATTGTCACCATGTGACAAGTTGCCCCACCAACGGGTAAGTTGTCACACTATGTGGGATAAGATGTCACACTGGATTTTGCAACCAATAAAATAAGGACAAAATTATTGTTGTTGTTGTTGTTTTTTTTAATTGAAAGTGAATAAATGACAATAATTCACTTTTATTACTCATGAAATAACATGAAACATGAAATAACATGAAATATTATGCAACATGCATTACGACACTTAAATTGGTCCTGGAACAAAAGAAAATCTCACTAGTCAGACTCCTCATCTGAGTTGCAGTTTTGGCATAGCTTATGTAGATTGAATTGCCAGGAGCACATGCATCTTATGAAATAACATGAAATAAAATGAAATATTATGAAACATGCATTATGCAAAACATCATAGTATAGCATGTCATCAAAAATCATGAAAAAACGTCATAGTATAGCATGTCGTCAAAAATCATGAAAAAACTTCATAGTATAGCATGTCATCAAAAATCATGAAAAAACGTCAGAGTATAGCATGTGGTCAAAAATTATGAAAAAACGTCATAGTATAGCATGTCGTCAAAAATCATGAAAAAAAAGTCATGGTAAAAAAACATCATAGTATAGTATGTCGTGCAAAATCATGAAAAAACGTGATAGTATAGCATGTCATCAAAAATCATGAAAAAACGTCATAGTATAGCATGTCATCAAAAATCATGAAAAAACGTCATAGTATAGCATGTCGTCAGAAAAAACATGAAAAAACGTCATAGTATAGCATGTCGTCAGAAAAAACATGAAAAAACGTCATAGTATAGCATGTCATCAAAAATCATGAAAAAACGTCATAGTATAGCATGTCGTCCACAATCATGAAAAAACGTCATAGTATAGCATGTCGTCAGAAAAATCTTGAAAAAACGTCATAGTATAGCATGTCGTCAAAAGTCATGAAAAAACGTCATAGTATAGCATGTCGTCAGAAAAATCTTGAAAAAACGTCATAGTATAGCATGTCGTCAGAAAAAACATGAAAAAACGTCATAGTATAGCATGTCGTCAAAAGTCATGAAAAAACGTCATAGTATAGCATGTCGTCAGAAAAATCTTGAAAAAACGTCATAGTATAGCATGTCGTCAGAAAAATCATGAAAAAACGTCATAGTATAGCATGTCGTCAGAAAAACATGAAAAAACGTCATAGTATAGCATGTCGTCAGAAAAACATGAAAAAACGTCATAGTATAGCATGTCATCAAAAATCATGAAAAAACGTCATAGTATAGCATGTCATCAAAAATCATGAAAAAACGTCATAGTATAGCATGTCGTCAGAAAAAACATGAAAAAAAGTCATAGTATAGCATGTCGTCAAAAGTCATGAAAAAACGTCATAGTATAGCATGTCGTCAGAAAAATCTTGAAAAAACGTCATAGTATAGCATGTCGTCAGAAAAATCATGAAAAAACGTCATGATATAGCATGTCATCGAAAATCATAAAAAAAAAATCACAGTATAGCATGTCGTCAAAAATAATGAAAAAACGTCATAGTATAGCATGTCGTCAGAAAAACATGAAAAAACGTCATAGTATAGCATGTCCTCAAAAATCATGAAAAAACGTCATAGTATAGCATGTCGTCAAAAATCATGAAAAAACGTCATAGTATAGCATGTCATCAAAAATCATGAAAAAACGTCATAGTATAGCATGTCGTCAGAAAAAACATGAAAAAACGTCATAGTATAGCATGTCGTCAAAAGTCATGAAAAAACGTCATAGTATAGCATGTCGTCAGAAAAATCTTGAAAAAACGTCATAGTATAGCATGTCGTCAGAAAAATCATGAAAAAACGTCATGGTATAGCATGTCATCGAAAATCATAAAAAAAAAATCACAGTATAGCATGTCGTCAAAAATAATGAAAAAACGTCATAGTATAGCATGTCGTCAGAAAAACATGAAAAAACGTCATAGTATAGCATGTCGTCAAAAATCATGAAAAAACGTCATAGTATAGCATGTCGTCAAAAATCATGAAAAAACGTCATAGTATAGCATGTCATCAAAAATCATGAAAAAAAGTCATAGTATAGCATGTCGTTCAAAATCATGAAAAAACGTCATAGTATAGCATGTCGTCAGAAAAATCATGAAAAAACGTCATAGTATAGCATGTCATCGAAAATCATAAAAAAAAAATCACAGTATAGCATGTCGTCAAAAATAATGAAAAAACGTCATAGTATAGCATGTCGTCAAAAATCATGAAAAAACGTCATAGTATAGCATGTCATCAAAAATCATGAAAAAAAGTCATAGTATAGCATGTCGTTCAAAATCATGAAAAAACGTCATAGTATAGCATGTCGTCAGAAAAATCATGAAAAAACGTCATAGTATAGCATGTCATCGAAAATCATAAAAAAAAAATCACAGTATAGCATGTCGTCAAAAATAATGAAAAAACGTCATAGTATAGCATGTCGTCAAAAATCATGAAAAAACGTCATAGTATAGCATGTCGTCAAAAATCATGAAAAAACGTCATAGTATAGCATGTCGTCAAAAATAATGAAAAAACGTCATAGTATAGCATGTCGTCAGAAAAACATGAAAAAACGTCATAGTATAGCATGTCATCAAAAATCATGAAAAAACGTCATAGTATAGCATGTCGTTCAAAATCATGAAAAAACGTCATAGTATAGCATGTCATCAAAAATCATGAAAAAACGTCATGGTATAGCATGTCGTCAGAAAAATCATGAAAAAACGTCATAGTATAGCATGTCGTCAAAAATCATGAAAAAACGTCATAGTATAGCATGTCGTCAAAAATCATGAAAAAACGTCATAGTATAGCATGTTATCGAAAATCATAAACAAAAAAATCACAGTATAGCATGTCATCAAAAATCATGTAAAAAAGTCATAGTATAGCATGTCATCCAAAATAATGAAAAAACGTCATAGTATAGCATGTCATCAAAAATCATGAAAAAACGTCATAGTATAGCATGTCGTCAAAAATCATGAAAAAACGTCATAGTATAGCATGTCGTCAAAAATCATGAAAAAACGTCATAGTATAGCATGTCGTCAAAAATCATGAAAAAACGTCATAGTATAGCATGTCGTCAAAAATCATGAAAAAACGTCATAGTATAGCATGTCGTCAGAAAAAACATGAAAAAACGTCATAGTATAGCATGTCGTCAAAAGTAATTAAAAAAAGTCATAGTATAGCATGTCGTCAAAAATAATGAAAAAAAGTCATAGTATAGCATGTCGTCAGAAAAACATGAAAAAACGTCATAGTATAGCATGTCGTCAAAAGTCATGAAAAAACGTCATAGTATAGCATGTCGTCAGAAAAATCATGAAAAAACGTCATGGTATAGCATGTCATCGAAAATCATAAAAAAAAAATCACAGTATAGCATGTCGTCAAAAATAATGAAAAAACGTCATAGTATAGCATGTCGTCAGAAAAACATGAAAAAACGTCATAGTATAGCATGTCATCAAAAATCATGAAAAAACGTCATAGTATAGCATGTCATCAAAAATCATGAAAAAACGTCATGGTATAGCATGTCATCGAAAATCATAAAAAAAAATCACAGTATAGCATGTCGTCAAAAATAATGAAAAAACGTCATAGTATAGCATGTCATCAGAAAAATCATGAAAAAACGTCATAGTATAGCATGTCATCGAAAATCATAAAAAAAAAATCACAGTATAGCATGTCGTCAAAAATAATGAAAAAACGTCATAGTATAGCATGTCGACAAAAATCATGAAAAAACATCATAGTATAGCATGTCATCGAAAATCATAAAAAAAAAATCACAGTATAGCATGTCGTCAAAAATAATGAAAAAACGTCATAGTATAGCATGTCGTCAAAAATAATGAAAAAACGTCATAGTATAGCATGTCGTCAAAAATAATGAAAAAACGTCATAGTATAGCATGTCATCAAAAATCATGAAAAAACGTCATAGTATAGCATGTCGTTCAAAATCATGAAAAAACGTCATAGTATAGCATGTCGTCAGAAAAATCATGAAAAAACGTCATAGTATAGCATGTCGTCAAAAATCATGAAAAAACGTCATAGTATAGCATGTCGTCAAAAATCATGAAAAAACGTCATAGTATAGCATGTTATCGAAAATCATAAAAAAAAATCACAGTATAGCATGTCATCAAAAATCATGAAAAAAAGTCATAGTATAGCATGTCGTCCAAAATCATGAAAAAACGTCATAGTATAGCATGTCGTCAAAAATCATGAAAAAACGTCATAGTATAGCATGTCATCCAAAATAATGAAAAAACGTCATAGTATAACATGTCGTCAAAAATCATGAAAAACGTCATAGTATAGCATGTCGTCAAAAATCATGAAAAAATGTCATAGTATAGCATGTCATCAAAAATCATGAAAAAACGTCATAGTATAGCATGTCGTCAGAAAAACATGAAAAAACGTCATAGTATAGCATGTCGTCAAAAATCATGAAAAAACGTCATAGTATAGCATGTCGTCAAAAATCATGAAAAAACGTCATAGTATAGCATGTCGTCAAAAATCATGAAAAAACGTCATAGTATAGTATGTCGTCAAAAATCATGAAAAAACGTCATAGTATAGCATGTCGTCAGAAAAAACATGAAAAAACGTCATAGTATAGCATGTCGTCAAAAGTAATTAAAAAAAGTCATAGTATAGCATGTCGTCAAAAATAATGAAAAAAAGTCATAGTATAGCATGTCGTCAGAAAAACATGAAAAAACGTCATAGTATAGCATGTCGTCAAAAATCATGAAAAAACGTCATATAGTATAGTATGTCGTCAAAAATCATGAAAAAACATCATAGTATAGCATGTCATCCAAAATCATGAAAAAACGTCATAGTATAGCATGTTGTCAAAAATCATGAAAAAACGTCATAGTATAGCATGTTGTCAAAAATCATGAAAAAACGTCATAGTATAGCATGTCGTCAAAAATCATAAAAAAACGTCATAGTATAGCATGTTGTCAAAAATCATAAAAAACGTCATAGTATAGCATGTCGGCAAAAATAATTAAAAAAACGTCATAGTATAGCATGGCGTCAAAAATAATGAAAAAAAGTCATAGTATAGTATGTCGTCAGAAAAAACATGAAAAAACGTCATAGTATAGCATGTCGTCAAAAATAATGAAAAAAAGTCATAGTATAGTATGTCGTCAGAAAAAACATGAAAAAACGTCATAGTATAGCATGTCGTCAGAAAAATCATGAAAAAACGTCATAGTATAGCATGTCGTCAAAAATCATGAAAAAACGTCATAGTATAGCATGTCGCCAAAAATTATGAAAAAAAGTCATAGTATAGTATGTCATCGAAAATCATAAAAAAAAAATCACAGTATAGCATGTCATCAAAAATCATGAAAAAACGTCATAGTATAGCATGTCGTCAGAAAAATCATGAAAAAACGTCATAGTATAGCATGTCGTCAGAAAAATCATGAAAAAACATCCTAGTATAGCATGTCTTCAAAAATCATGAAAAAACGTCATAGTATAGCATGTCATCAAAAATAATGAAAAAAAGTCATAGTATAGCATGTCGTCAAAAATCATGAAAAAACGTCATAGTATAGCATGTCGTCAAGAATCATGAAAAAACGTCATAGTATAGCATGTTGTCAAAAATCATAAAAAACGTCATAGTATAGCATGGCGTCAAAAATAATGAAAAAAAGTCATAGTATAGTATGTCGTCAGAAAAAACATGAAAAAACGTCATAGTATAGCATGTCGTCAAAAATAATGAAAAAAAGTCATAGTATAGCATGTCGTCAGAAAAAACATGAAAAAACGTCATAGTATAGCATGTCGTCAGAAAAATCATGAAAAAAAGTCATAGTATAGCATGTCGTCAAAAATAATGAAAAAAGTCATGGTATAGCATGTCGTCAAAAATCATGAAAAAACAACCTAGTATAGCAGGTCATCCAAAATCATGAAAAAAAATCACAGTATAGCATGTCGTCAAAAATCATGAAAAAACGTCATAGTATAGCATGTCGTCAAAAATCATGAAAAAACGTCATAGTATAGCATGTCGTCAAAAATCATGGAAAAACGTCATAGTATAGCATGTCGTCAAAAATCATCTAAAAAGGTCATAGTATAGCATGTCATCAAAAATAATGAAAAAAAGTCATAGTATAGCATGTCGTCAAAAATCATGAAAAAACGTCATAGTATAGCATGTCGTCAAAAATCATGGAAAAACGTCATAGTATAGCATGTCGTCAAAAATCATCTAAAAAGGTCATAGTATAGCATGTCATCAAAAATAATGAAAAAAAGTCATAGTATAGCATGTCGTCAAAAATCATGAAAAAACGTCATAGTATAGCATGTTGTCAAAAATCAGGAAAAAACGTCATAGTATAGCATGTCATCAAAAATAATGAAAAAAAGTCATGGTATAGCATGTCGTCAAGAATCATGAAAAAACTTCATAGTATAGCATGTCGTCAAAAATCATGAAAAAACTTCATAGTATAGCATGTCGTCAAAAATCATAAAAAAACTTCATAGTATAGCATGTCGTCAAAAATCATGAAAAAACGTCATAGTATAGCATGTCATCAAAAATCATGAAAAAACATCATAGTATAGCATGTCATCGAAAATCATGAAAAAACGTCATAGTATAGCATGTCGTCAAAAATCATGAAAAAACGTCATAGTATAGCATGTCGTCAAAAATCATGAAAAAACGTCATAGTATAGCATGTCATCAAAAATCATGAAAAAACTTCATAGTATAGCATGTCGTCAAAAATCATCTAAAAAGGTCATAGTATAGCATGTCATCAAAAATAATGAAAAAAAGTCATAGTATAGCATGTCGTCAAAAATCATGAAAAAACGTCATAGTATAGCATGTCGTCAAAAATCACGTAAAAACGTCATAGTAAAGCATGTCGTCAAAAATCATGTAAAAACGTCATAGTATAGCATGTCATCAAAAATCATGAAAAAACGTCATAGTATAGCATGTCGTCAAAAATCATGAAAAAACGTCATAGTATAGCATGTCATCAAAAATCATCAAAAAAGGTCATAGTGTAGCATGTCGTCCAAAATCATGAAAAAACATTATAGTATAGCATGTCGTCAAAAATCATGAAAAAACGTCATAGTATAGCATGTCATTAAAAATCATGAAAAAACGTCATAGTATAGCATGTCGTCAAAAATCATGAAAAAACATCATATTATAGCATGTCGTCAAAAATCATGAAAAAACGTCATAGTATAGCATGTCGTCAAAAATCATGAAAAAACGTCATAGTATAGCATGTCGTCAAAAATCATGAAAAAACATCATATTATAGCATGTCGTCAAAAATCATTTAAAAACGTCATAGTATAGCATGTCGTCAAAAATCATGAAAAAAAAGTCATAGTATAGCATGTGGTCAAAAATCATGAAAAAACGTCATAGTATAGCATGTCGTCAAAAATCATGAAAAAACGTCATAGTATAGCATGTCGTCAAAAATCATGAAAAAACTTCATAGTATAGCATGTCATCAAAAGTCATGAAAAAACTTCATAGTATAGCATGTCGTCCAAAATCATGAAAAAACATTATAGTATAGCATGTCATCAAAAGTCATGAAAAAACGTCATAGTATAGCATGTCGTCAGAAAAACATGAAAAAACGTCATAGTATAGCATGTCATCAAAAATCATGAAAAAACGTCATAGTATAGTATGTCATCAAAAATCATGAAAAAACGTCATAGTATAGTATGTCATCAAAAATCATGAAAAAACGTCATAGTATAGTATGTCGTCGAAAATCATGAAAAAACGTCATAGTATAGCATGTCGTCAAAAATCATGAAAAAACGTCATAGTATAGCATTTCGTCCAAAATCATGAAAAAACGTTATGGAATAGCATGTCGTCAAAAATCATGAAAAAACGTCATAGTATAGCATGTCGTCAAAAATCATGAAAAAACGTCATAGTATAGCATTTCGTCCAAAATCATGAAAAAATGTCATAGTATAGCATGTCGTCAAAAATCATGAAAAAACGTCATAGTATAGCATGTCGTCAAAAATCATGAAAAAAGTTCATAGTATAGCATGTCGTCAAAAATAATTTAAAAAAAGTCATAGTATAGCATGTCGTCAAAAATCATGAAAAAAGGTCACAGTATAGCATGTCGTCAAAAATCATGAAAAAACGTCATAGTATAGCATGTCGTCAAAAATCATGAAAAAACGTCATAGTATAGCATGTCGTCCAAAATCATGAAAAAACGTCATAGTATAGCATGTCATTCAAAACATACATAAGCTGGTAAAACTAAAAATGAAGTTCTTCAAAAAAAATTATCATCATTGCAAACATTCCTATGAAGTCAGATCATTTTAGGTTGAATAATTATCAGTGTGCGCCAAACCCCTGCAAACTGTCACTGCATGTCTGTCCTATAACTGCTGGTTAACTGTGAGGTGTTTCTTGTTGGGAAGTGAAAGAGCTCAGACAAAAGTACAGCTGTCCACATCCCAGTTTTGCTCCTGATCCTTGAACATTTGCCCATAATGAGTCTGGTTTATTAGTATAGTGTTTTCCCTACATAGCTGCACAGAGTCCACCTGCAACATAACAGGGATGGTACTGTAAATGACTGTTATTGGCATGTTAATGCCATTGTTGTTGTTTATAAAGCACTGCTGATGCATATATTATATGTCACACCAGAGGCCGACGCTGATGTGTTCTATGTCATGTCCATCATGCCTCTTTTGATTCCACAAATCTGGGATGCAGTGTATGATCACACACTGCTGTCATTTGGTTCTATTTAAAAATGCAAAAAAAAGTCATAAAGAAGGGACTTCATAGCTCTGTCGCGCGGTCTCTGTGTAAAAAGGACTTTTAATGTTATCGCTGATGGTGGAGCTCATTTTAAATACTTTATATACTACTAAGTAGCTTATCAAAAAATAAATACATGTAGCAGAGCAAAAAGTATGATAATTGCCTCCAAAATGTTTTGGAGTAAGCCTAGAAGTATAAAGTAGCATTCATGTTCTGTAACCGCTTAGCCTGTTGGGGGTCGCAAGAGAGCTCAAGCCCATCCCAGCTGACAAGAGGCGGGTACACCCTGGACAGGCTCACCAGACTATCACAGGGCTGACACATAGAGACAGACAACCATTCACACTCACATTCACACCTACGGACAATTTAGAGTCACCAATTAACCTGCATGTCTTTGGACTGTGGGAGGAAGCCGGAGTACCCAGAGAAAACCCACGCTGACACGGGGAGAATATGCAGACTCCACACAGAGGGGCTCCACCCCCCCCTCAGTTTCGAACATGTAACCCTCTTGCTGTGAGGCAACAATGCTAACCACTGCACCACCGTACCGCCACAAAGTAGCATAATATGGAAAAACTCAAGTAAAGCACAAGAACCTAAAAGTGTATATAAGAACAGTACTGATGTAAATGTACTTAATTACATTCCAACAGTGAGGGAGACAGAGAGACGGGAGAGGATGGGGTGCGTCAGATTTTAAAAGTACAGTTGTGTCAGTCGTGTCTGTTAGAGATCCTGTGAAGTCGTCAGTATCTGTTGTTTTTCCACACAGCATTCATTAGCTGACCTCATCCTGTTAATTACAAGGCAAAGAAGACCTAACAGAGGAGGCAGCACACCCTGGTCCTGCACCTCAGTCTTTCCAGTCCTCTTCAGTTTCCAGGACAGGTGAGGGGACAAATGACTGGTGTCTGCAGCAAAGGTTACATGAAGTACATTGTGCTTGTGGTGCATGGAGACAGTGCTGTCCTCAGAGGAAAAACAATTTTGTTTAACAAGCCCAACCTTACTTCATGTTTACCGTCCACCAATTACTGTGTTTAAGTGGTAATATCAGGAGGCAGTTAAGGAAGGGACCAAAGCAATGCTCCAGGGAAATCACATACTAAATCCTCAATTCAGTTTTTTTCTCTACAGGAGAAGAACTGATGGAAAAACACTCACACATGCTGCTGTATTCATATTACATGCCTGTGTGGAATGTAAATGTTTTCATTAACATGGTCAAGTGAGTTTGGCAGACTTTGGTCCTGATAACTGCACAGCAGCGTTTACCATCCTCAGATTTTTATTCTACTTCAAGTGAATTCTTTGTGAAATGCATCGATATTGCCAATATTAACATAGATCACACCTTCATCCACCAGCTTACGTCGCAAAAACTCCAGATGTCAGATTCTTTTCGTGTCTCATCACCTCCAGACAGAGAGGACAGCAGCTTTCGACAGCAGCGAATTTTTCTAATATTTATGAGCCGTTCAGTGAGGATGACTTTACTGCACTTTTCAACTCCTCAAAGGACTTTATGTCTTTGTTTAGACGAGGAGGACGGAGGTGGTGGGTGATGATGATGTGAGGATAGGAAAGTGAGAGAAGTGAGAGATTGGACACGCAAACACAAAAAGTTTGGTTGCCAGGCCAACAGGAGAGGACACGGCCTACTTTCTAACACTCTGGATCCAGACAGGTAAATGACGCTGGGCAGAGTCTGTGGAATTACATCAAAGACGGCAGATTTTATGAAAGAGATTTTTATTAATTTCCTGTTTGGGGGTAAAGAAGCTGCGCTGTGTCATACTGAAGGTTTGTCTGTCATCAGGCTCAACCTCTGGCAGCATCAGCCATCATAACAATTCCTATTTTCAGGTTAGAATAAACTCTTAAACATAGTTGTGAATATTATATACCATCTCTGCCAATAGATGCCCCTGAATCCTACACACTGTACCTTTAAATTCCTGTGATGTTTGTGGTTGACACAGCAGAGTGTTTTATCACATGGAGGACACCTGCCAATCACATTAACAGGGGAGGCGGGCCACGTTCCTTCATGATAATAAAGATGTACCAGCTCTACACTATTGTTGTGTGAGCTCAGAATAAAACAAAAATAACAACAACATCTTGACCTGACACGCCATCAGTCACCAAGCTGCAGTCAATCCCAGGAGAGAGGCTGTAAAACCAGGAACAGGGGCAGTTTAGATGAGTACAAACGATGCCAAACTACATGGCTGTCGGGTCACAACGCAGAATAAGTAAGATTAAGATCTGGTCTCATGATAGTTTACTAAGATAATTGCAAAAGTTTCAGGCTTTTTAAGTAAATTCTTTGACCTAAAATGATTTACATACATGATGCAAGCAACAGTTTTAACTCCATATAGCTTATTTTTTTATAAACTGGTTTTAAACTTACATTTAACCACTGATGGACAGTAACTAACTACACTGAGTCAAGTGCTGTGTTTAAGTACAGCTTTGAGGTACTTGTACTTTCTCCGAATATTTCCATTGAGGGTTACTTTAATCATCAACTCCGCAAGAGTTCAAATATTGCACTTTTAATTTCATAATATTTATCATTTCAGTTTCATTTTTAGTTTCTAGATACTTTGCAGATTCAGATTATTTATACAAAATATATTCAACAAATAAATTAATATGTATTGTCATAGGAAAAGATATGACTTTATTTTCAAGCTACCCAGCAGTATACAAAGTCATTTCAATTAGCTCTACCTTTATTAAGTGCGACATTAAAATCCGTTTTTACTCTGAAGTCGTCAAAATCCAGCAGTGACTTGCGGAGTGAAGGCACAGACGAAAAAGTTGTCCTTTATTGTCGACATGATACATGGCTGGTTGCCGTTATATTTAATGGCATTCAGCAGCATCACAGGAAAACTCGGCTAGAACGAAAGTTAAGGTGACAAAAATCTAATTAGGGTGGGCGGGATGGGTCCAACAAACACCGACTTTCACCCATGAAAGTGGTGTTTGTGTCCCGTAAGATTCTAAAGCCAAACCCTGTTCTTTTTTCCTAAACCTAACCATGTGCTTTTCACATGGTTGTACTGCCATAGTGCGTTTATTTTGAAAGAGACTACATGTAAACGGTAAATTTCCTGTGAAAACATAAGTGTATTTTGAAAGAAGACAGTGCGTGTAACAAGCAGAACGTGACACGGTGTACCAGAACATCAACAACCAACACACCCAGGGTACCTTTCACATCGTATCTGGACGTGGAAAGTCCATGACCAAATGTCAATATGTGACGAGGCCAGAGTGAAAATGTGTTAATCTCCACAGCGCTGTGTCAATGCTACAGGAGGAAAAAAAAACGCTTTGGCTTTGTGTTTCAGACAGATCAGTGTCAACTTGGGCAGCAGTAAGCCAAGCATGCAGTGAAGTGCTCTTGAAAATTGTGTCGAAGGTGAATTTGTTTTGGTGGAGCATTTGCACATGTGGAGGTGAGCACTGTGATTAAAATGGCTCTGCAAAAGAAAGCACCACAAAAAACATCAACAGTCATATGTCACTGTGTGATTCAGCTTTTAGTGATAAAAAAGACAACAATAATTTGAGCCCTAGAGATGAAGCCTGACTACACGTTAACTCCAGAGGAACTCACTGGACCTGTTAACACCCAGATGATTTGCTGCCTGTATCTAGCAGAAGGTTATTATGGTGATATCACAGAAGCTAGCGTAAAGTCGAATTGGATTGGTACGTTAGTGACGTCACTGACGCAAGCTGCTGCCAAGATGTGACGAATCATTCTGACTCGCTATGTCAGAAAACTGATCAACATCTGGGGCACGAGAGCTCTGCAAGACAGAGTCAGGGCTTTTCTGAGGTGTGTTCACAAGTTGTTTTATTTGTTGTAGAACTTTTCAACAAAGTCAGCATACCTTATTTCATCAACCAAATCTTCGACGAAACGAGTCATTTTCAGCGTATAGGTTGTTAGCTAAGAGGTGGTGGTTGTTGTTTCCTGTAGCGACGATCTGAAAATGGCGCAGATAGCAAAGGTAAGGGAAAATGCCAGCCAAATCACTGGCCAAATGACAGGCTTATAGCCACAGCCTACATCCGGTGAGTCACACAATAATGTATCAATAAATATAATCTAATAACATCCATCTGAAATGGGTACGTTCAATGAATGCTTCCACTTTGGGTACTTTTACACTTGTACCAGAGTACTTCTACACTGTGGTATCGCTACTTTTACTTCAGGATCTGAGTACGTCTTCCACCTCTGCAATCAACTACACATTAAAAGTAATCGTTAACAGGTTCAAACCTGACAGTGCCAGCTTGCTGTAGTCAGTATATGACGAATGAAGCTATCTCAGTGAAACCTTAACAACAATCTGCCAGTGTTGCAATGTAGCCCTTGAGATTTTTCTCATGGGGCTCGCTGCGTTCCAAACTCATTTTAATTTCAATGAGAAAACCTCTCCTGGTGATAGAGGAGGTCTGTTTTCATCAGAGATGTAATTCTTGTACACTGAAAAATGATGTCCTTCCCCAAAAGTCAAACGTGTTGACTTCTAAATGTCTTAACAATTTCCTTGAATCTGAATGACTCTTCCCCCCCTGAACTTACCTAGAGGAAGTAGAGTGCTCTCTCTCTCCCTCTGTGTGATGTCGGGCCCCTAATGACAGTAGCAGAAGTTGCTCTGCATACTTTCACTGGTAGAGTCATTAAAGGGACCAACACCACCCCCCCAAGTGCTCTCTGCCTAACCTCCGTCTCCCCTCTGTTCTAGAAATATTTCACAAAGCTCGGTCTCTGTCTCAGCCCCAAGAGTCTTCCCTGTTTAACCAGTAGTCACCAGTATACTGTATGACCTTTGTATTTCTGCTCCACAGCTCCACACGTTAAAGGATAGGTTCAAGTTTTTCAAGTCTGTCTTAAAACAGCGCTCACATGACCATTTATACTTTTAAAAGAGTTATCAGTTGCACAAAATTTACAGAACAGCTAAAGCTACATGAGGCCTCAGCAGTCTGAGAGAGGGCCTCGACACATGCTTCGTTTTTTGTGCCCTCAAATCCATTGTTTTTAATGGAGAATCGTGAAACTCACACTCAAAAGTGAGAGCGACATGATGGCTCTGCCCTGAGAGTCAGAGGTCAACTTTTGGAAGACAACAACCTGCATTACGTCATGTGACAAGTACCAACCAATCACAGCCAGCAGAGATCTGTCCTTTCTTCTATAAATATCAGTCTGTGTTAAATATGGAGGAGGAGTTCATCATTTTAGTGCAGGGACGCCCAGAGCTTTACAATTCGTCCAATGAACAATATTTTAATGCAAACCTAAATACAGCAACAACCAAGAGCTGTGACATCATCTTTAGTCATTTGCTTTATTAAAGTCATTGTTTGGAAAAATAAATCCACCTTTTTTTTAACTTAAAACCTTTGTTTTTGTGCTTTGACCACTTGGTCCATGACAGTCACTTAGCAACAGGGGGTGCGACCTGCCTCTGCACTGGCACAGGTAGCATCGAGTGTTTGACGTTGCATTTTTCAGGCAGTAAAAGATGCAGCATGTGTACGAGCCGATAGACAATCAAGCATAGTATGAAATTCCCCCTTTGTGTTGCTCTTTTCATACTCAAAAGACTGAATAGACTTGCTTTGCCTTCCTCAGACTGAAGCTTCATATTTCTTTAAAGTAAATGTTGGAATATTTGCAAAGAATGACGGCTGTGGATTTTCTCTCCCGTCTCTTTCATTAAAGTTGCATTAGGAAGGGTTCACTTCACAAATCACAACCAGAGAGGAGGAACAATAACAGCAAGCAGAAACTCTTTCAGTCTGTATGTGAGTATCATACTGAGACAGAGTTGATAAACATGCAGGGCAGCAACTAATGATTATTTTCATTCTCTATGAATCTGACTTTTAGTCTCTGTATCGACCGATTAATTAAATCGACAAAATGTCAGAGAAAAGCAAAAATTCACACTATAGCAAAGCCATTGTTTTTGCTTGCTGAATAACTTAAACTCCATTTTAGAAAAAGCTGCTCAACAATGACTAACTGACTGATGAACTAATCATTTCAGATCTACAAGATGCTTTCACATCATTTAAGTTTAAATATATTTTCATTGACAACAGCACATTCTTGTTTTAAGGACAATGTCAAGTTTGTATCATCTACTCACAGTGCTCTGGATCAGAGTAATACTTAAGTTTGGAACATAGCCCATTAAATACATTTGGTTGTGCTTTCAACATCTAATTATCAGACTGGGCCGTGTTGAAGATGGGACACTGTGTCTCGGAGAGAGGTGCTTATTTAAAGTATGAGTACATAAACCACAGAGGAAGTCTGCGACACAAACAGGCCAAAGGTTGGCAGACTGTCAACATCTGATGATTAAAATGTTTCAGGTTCACGTTGTGTTTTAGTGACATTATAATTGAACAGTTGTTTCACCTGAAGGCTGCAGGGATTTGAATTTACACCACAGCTGCCTGTGCAAGCCTTCTAAAAAACACATTAATCATGTATTTGTTTGCTTGGTACTGAACATTACCAGTTAGGACATTACAAACTTTAGGTCATAGGTGAAGTTGGGTCCGCTCCGTTTCATGGCGCCAGTGAACAGCTTAAGACGTAACAGTGACGGGCTGGAAAAGCTGTGTAAATGGAGAGTAATCTGTCAGCCAGTGGCAGCAACCATGTAACTGTCAGCTGACAAAACAAAATCAATGTCAGCCTACAGGGCAAAAACTACGACTGCTTCTCTTGTTGACAAATAATCGCCTGCATGGACAGCAATGTTCACAAAATGATTTTATGTAAGTCTGAATGACATTCATCAATTCTCTGATCAGATCAGTCTCCCTTGACTTGTCTGTGTTTGGATGAGTCATGTGCTCGTAGTGACGTTTATGCCGCTCTCACTGCTGAAGTTTTGTGGTGGATCCGGCTAGGGCTGCCTCCCAGTAGTTGACCAAACGTCAGTTGACCAGAAAGGTCATTAGTTGGCAAGATTACATTGGTCACTAAGCCACAGAAACAAACCAAACCAAAACAAAACAAAATAAATCAAAACCTATATGACTGGACCATGTGGGGAATTTAATTTGAAAGGTTAAGACACAGGAAGAGGCCACGCTCAGCAGTCAGACAGGAGTCACGTTACAAACCAGTCACAGCCGACAAATATCTTTCCCCTCCTCTGTACATTTTCAGTCTGATAAAAGTTCATCATGTCAGTGCAGGGCTACCCAGAGCTTTACATCTGTCCCACGGACGATAGGCCTACACACTTATAAACAGCACCTGGAAGAAGATCAGCTCTGCACTCAGGATTTCAGATAAATAAGCTACGATATGGTGCTTGTCAGACACAACCTGCCACCACGCTCCTGAAAGCTGGCACAAAAAAGGCACAGGAGCAGCACCCAGAGCCCGACCTCACGTTTTCCAGGCCGTTAAAGACATGGCATGTGTACGGCCCGTAATTTCCAGGGCTGGTACCTGCGGTTATTCCACAGGCTAGTTAATAACATGTCGGGCAGGAAATCCAAAGTGTGGGATCATTTTGAGAAGGTGAAGGACCAACCCAAGGTGATATGTAAACTCATCTTCATTGGTCGACTACAAACATGACGCATCATCTGAAACATGGAAGTAGCTACATGCCCATTAGCCCACAGCGTCATTAACAGGCGGCTCGCTCAGTGTGTGACGTGCACTTGTAGATAAAATATAGGCCTATATTAATGAAGGTTCATTAGTACGGTTTGTATTTCTCTGTAATGTAGCACAGTGTTAACAATGTTACTGATACTATTCTTTCTCAGACCTTCAACTCAAACCATTGTGTTGCCCCGCCCAAAATATGTAATTTAATAGTTAGATTAATTTTGTAAACATGCGGGCGACTAGTTGACTAATGATAGTCTTCTTCAAAAAAGAGATTTTAATCACAAGAGACTTCCTGGTTAAGTAAATATTAAAGATATACTGTGCTTACCATTCGTTTACAGTTGTGTTTGTGTCCACAATTAACTGTCTTTTAGGGTCTGAGGGGAATATCAGGCTCTTTAGCTGCTAAATGCTCCACTGTGCTCACCAGCTAGCCACTAAATGTATGAAGTTACTTAAGCAAGGAGAGAATAAGATGATAAACCACAATTAGATCATGATATCACCACCAGATGACATGATTGTGGTTCTGTATTGGGATGGAGAAAGTGGGTTTGTCTGACATATAACCAATTTGGCATTATGCAGAAAATAAACACTGCTTGTCTATCAAATCTGTGATGATCGACTTAAAGATTCTCAGTCACAGAGGAAATCAGGAGAGTAACACCTGTATAATGTAACACCAAACCCATTATCTTTATCAAACATGACCAAAGTGCAAACTTATGTCTGCTTACACGGCTGTAAAGATACTGCACGCTAACCTGGCTACAAGCAGTGGGAGAGAGGACATGTGTTTTTCTGCTGACACATTATGGAGAGCACATGTAAAGGTTATGGCACCTCCTTCATGTTTTCTGGCCGGCTCCAGCTCAGTAAAGCATGAAGACATGCAGAATTAAGGGCTAGATTAGAAACATGTGGGGCTGACCTGGAAGACTGATGATATGCGCTCAAGGAGGTCGTCCATTTTCCTCTTGGACGGTGTTTTGGAGACCTCCGGAGACCCCGGTACCAAAGGTCTGGAAGAGGAGGAGATTTCAGCAAGGGGAGAAAAACAGAACATTTTCCCTCCACAACCCTTTGTCTCCACATTATTTTAACTCTACATTTACTCAAGTACACTCTTTTTTTTTAAAGGCCTTAAATCACATCTCAGCTTCATGTCTGCAAAACAAAGTGTTCATTCAGCAAATCTAATAGCATACACGCACTTTCCGCCCACAGCCCCTGCTCTACAAATAACAAAGTGACGTTGTCGCTTAGTTTATTCTGTTGTCTGTTTATGTACTTTAACATTACTGTTTCAAGTCATGTTTGAACTCAAGACTAAACAGCAGGGCAGGAAGGAATAAAATGAGGTTTACTGGATTCAAGGCAGAAGTCAGCAACATGGCAGGCAGTCAGCAGAGGCAGTGAGCAGGGAGCAGGGAGGCAGGAGAGATGATAACAGACTGACAATCAGAGGCCCAGTGCTGGTGGGCAGGCATATATACTAAGAGGCTGATTATGGGGAATGATCAGCAGGTGTGCTGACAGGTAGAGGTCAGGTGACTGAGGCCAACTGCTGGACAGGAGGGGAACAACAGGCAGTGCTTCTCTAAGTCAAGGATACCTCCTAGTATGCGGTGAACACACACTGGAACAGGCTAGCCAGTGCCCAGATATGTGTCACTGAAGAGGTCCTGCCTTCAATTAAGGGAAGTCGTGCACAAAGAATTGTGGGTACTTTATGCCTGCTGAGGATACACACATGCATGCTTAAAAAATCTCAGATGGAAGGACTCTGTCCTTGGTAGAATTTGAAGGGATTTCCGTCCGAACAGTGCTTTAGTGGGATTCAATGACGTAGCCTCCTTGAAATTCAGCTGTTCAAGGATCCTTTGAGAAGCACCAAGGGTCTGATGTAACAACATAGATTAAGGGGTTGTTCTTAAAGGGTTACTTTGCACATTTTCAACCAGCTTTGTATCATTAAAATGTAGATAGTTTCTGTAAATGACCTATTATAAACTTTCCTCCAGATCTCCCTGCTCATCTCTCAGCTCAATTTTTGCTATACTCTAGTGCCCTAGACATAGATTTAGAGCTGTTGCTCAAACTACAGAGTGTACTTGTGCATTTTCATATGCCGCCATCACTGACATAAAGAGTATAAAAGCAGATCAAGAGAGAAAGCCACCCCCGTTCTCTGTCTCACAACCTGACTCAGATCAAACTGTAAATCTAGGCAGTGCTGATCAAATAGAAACAGAGATTCTCTTTGCTGTATTGCCTATTTCTCAACTAAAATGTCTTCAGAAACATATTTTAGTGCACTGTTTGGCTTGTAATGTGAGAATTTGTGAACAGAACAGAAGTGCCATTCTGTTTCCTGTATTGGAAAAACTAAGGCTAAAAAAACTCAGATCAAACTGTAAAATTAAGCAGTGCTGATAAAATATGAACCAAGATTCTGTTACTGTGTTGCCTATGTCTTGCTGAAAATGTTTTTAGAGACATATTTTAGCTTATTGTTCAACTGTAATTTGAAGTTGTTTGTTTCCAGCCAGCTGCCATATTGTTTCCTGTGGCGAAAAATGTACAAGCTTGCATTACGTCAGCCACCTTTGGGAGCGTTTGTGCAACACTGTGCATTCTGGTAGTTGTTTGTTGTTAAGCAATTTTAGCATTGCCACTGCCCTTGTCCGTTGTTTTCTTTGGTCACATCGCACCAATTTGTGTATTTCTACTGCATAGACAGCCCAGTTTTAGGGAAAAAAAACAATCTTCCCAGCAGTGAAATACTTCTTTAAATCTCAAATTGTGTGCATTGTATTTTACTACTTGGAGCATTCCTCTTGTACGTATTGTTCTTAAGTGGTTTCTGTATGTTTTGACATTTTACGGATGGATGAGAAAACCTTGTACTCTCCAAGTATTTTCCTAGCTATAGTGAACTTAAGATGTTTTTTTAAATCATTATTATTACTTTACATGATTTCC
This sequence comes from Cephalopholis sonnerati, assembly GCA_019142605.1. Classification (NCBI taxonomy): domain Eukaryota; kingdom Metazoa; phylum Chordata; class Actinopteri; order Perciformes; family Serranidae; genus Cephalopholis; species Cephalopholis sonnerati. The sequence continues at coordinate 30,015,904 of JAGQAX010000001.1, forward strand.
CCTCAAGGGATCAGTAAAGGCTCATATATCCATCCATCCATCCATTTTCATCCGCTTATCCGGTCGCGGGGGCAGCAGCCCAAACAAAGCACCCCACACATCCCTTTCCCCAGCAAGACTCTCCAGCTCTTCCTGGAGGACCCCAAGGCGTTCCCAGGCCAGGCAAGATATGTAATCCCTCCAGCATGTCCTTGATCTACCCCAGGGCGTCTTACTGGTGGGACGCGCCTGGAACACCTCTAACAGGAGGCACCCAGGAGGCATCCTGATCAGATGCCTGAACCACCTCAACTGACCCCTTTCGACGCCAAGGAGCAGCGGCTCTACTCCGAGCTCCCTCTGGGTGTCCATGCTCCTTACCCTATCTCTAAGGCTGAGCCCAGCCACCCCACGGAGGAAACTCATTTTGGCCGCTTTCATCCGTGATCTCATTCTTTTAGCCACTACCCAGAGCTCATGACCATAGGTGAGGGTTGGGATGTACACAGACATGTAAATTGAAGGCTTCGCCTTCTGGCTCAGCTCTCTCTTCACCTTGACGGTCCAGCGCAGTGCCCGCATCACTGCAGATGCTGCACCAAATCATCGCTCCATCTCACGCTCCATTCTACCCTCACTCTTGAACAAGACCCAGAGCTACATGAACTCTTGTCTTAAATACTAGCTGAATGAAGTACTCAACAAATGCACTACATATTTACTTCTGTTTGGATAACCTTCTCTAAAAACTGCAGTTCTCTTTTATTGTTTTTTTTTTCCTCCAAAAAAAAAACAAAAAAATCAAAATCAAAAACAAAACAAATGAACATATTTTTCCTCTGTCTTTAGGGAGATTTGCATCCTCAGTAGAACAAATTGTCTGACGACAACAACAGAGCCTGTGAAAGTCAGAAAGTTTTCTCAGACAAACTCTTTGTTGGTTTTGTTTTTTCATTTGATTTGTTTGCAAGACTTACCCATTAATATATTTTCCTGCTCTTTATTGTTCACAAACGTTACATAACGCTTAATGCAAAATCCTCCTGATATATCTTTGACATGAATGAAGACAAATGTTTAAGAACACTGCATTTAGTTTCTTCACAGAGGATAAAAATTCAGATGGAATAACAATAGGAAGAATTACAGACTTTGATCCAGATCATGAAGGAGAACACTGATGTGAAGATAATCAGTTTTTCGTGCTTTCGGTCCCACGATAAAAGACAGGAAACTCAGCAGCTGGAAGAAACGCACAAGATCATGAGTTTTCATGAGTCGTTTAAAAATCTTGGCTTGATTCAGCCGCAGCTTTAACGGGAGAGGAGAGGAAGATGTGTTGCACAAGGAATAATTCCCCGATCAGATGACTCACTTACAGGCAGAAAGTTCTTGCGAGATCAGGGCAAGAGAGACTTTGAGGAAATATTAAAAACCGGACACACAGAAGTTCATGATCAATCTGTGCAGCTTTAGGACTGTCCCAGTGTCCTCCTGTCTTAACTGACATGTCTTTTTTGATATATTTACAAGTACTGATTTATTGTTGGTGAGATCAAATGTCTGACCTATTCTGCTTTGTGTGCTTCTCTGAAAGACAGACGCCTCTTTGGCTGCGTCCCATTGGCCCAAAAACTCCCTTATAGCTGTACTGGGATGTGCTGAAGAGGAACAGGACAATGATGAGAAAGTCAAATAGGTTCAGGGTTGGATGATATTTGATGTTTGTTGGCAGTAATAATCGTTATGCTGTTTTTAACCATGCTAGAGGATGTCAGTTGGTTGGTCAGCTGGTCTATACTGACATATTTCCACAAATGTTGGATGGATTGCCATGAGACTGTACAGATATTCATGGTGTGAATAATATGAGTCACAATAATTAGTTGAATTAAAAGTTTTCAGTTATCCAGTAAAAATCTAATTGATAGAGTGCATTGCAATTTTGGGCAGACAGACAGACAGACAGACAGACAGACAGACGGACAGACAGAGAAAGAAGTCCTGTGACTTTATCTCTTGCCCCCTCATGAGGACATTTCTGTCTCTTAGTTAAACGTCTGAACAACTGTTGGATGGGTTGCAATGAAACGTGATATCCATGGCTCCCAGACAGTGTATCCTCATAACTCTGGTGGTCCAGGACTTTTTTCCTCTGGCACCACCATCAGCTCACATTTTCAACTTGTCCAGTAATGTGGTTTATGACCAAATACCCGCAAAGCTCAAGACGTTCCCATCAGCCACAGCTGTGCTCTGTGTTTTGTGCTAATTATCAAATGTTATTGAGGTAGTGAACATTACACCTGTTTTATATCAGCGTGTTGACACCTGTCACTTTGTTCAGGTCATATAAGCAACATGGAGTTTTGTTATATGGGCATATCACAAATGGGTAGTAATACATTTTCACATGTTGTTTTTCCATACAGCAAATGGTAGATATAGTGAGGCAGGCTGAGACTTACTGAAGCGTTTCTATACCAATAAAGATAATATTTGTCAACGACTGAGGCAGTTAATTAGACGTGGTGCCTCCTGAAGAGACTGTGCATTTATTATTTATTTATACCTTTTACATATGTTGTTAATAAAAAATAATTCAGTCGTTCATCTACTAGTTAATTCCTCTAATTACTGTTGATGCATGTATTCTGCAGAGGAACTACCTGATGTACTTTATCTTATAAACTTAAACTAAACTATAAACTATAAAGTTTATAGTTAGTGGTGCTGTCCAACATTTTATTTTGTAAAAAATGTTTGCGGGCATGACATACAGTACAGATACTATGCAATCTTTGCTGTTATCTTTGTCTTTTCATATATAACTGTTGACATGTGTGTGCAACTAAACTAAACTAAACTAAACTAAAGTGTAAGTGTATGGCTCCTTGTCCAGTGACAGTAACACCTGACACATCAGTGAGAGAGAGGGAAAATGAACACAGGAGTCACAGAGCTAACCATCATGGCATGAAAGAACAGTAATTATTCTGTACAGATTTCAGTCCTGTATAATGAGGAAAACGGTTGCAGGTTGTAAAACAGAGAGAGAAAAAAAAAAACAGTTTGAGCCAAGAGCAACAGATGGAGCCGCTCTGAGCTTGTCGTCCTGAGAACCTTTACTGAGCTTAACATCGCTTCTTCAGTGTAATTTAAAGAGTAACTATTTATACCAGTCAAACGTACACATCAATGCTATGTCAAACTGTCACTTAAAGAGTAAACAACAATGTAAAAGGGCAAATGTGGAGTTGGGTGAAAGGTTTTAGAAACAACACATTGCAAGAATTGTGTGATGCTAGGCATATATATTTGGTAGTGGTGGGAATCCACAACACGATATTATCATGATACTTATGTCTCGATACAGTTTTATTGGGATTTTAAACATGTTGTATGCTGAGTATTGCTACAACTTATAGTGCAATATATGGTGATTTTGACCTTTTTTTCCAAGGTAAATGTCCCCAAAGGAAAACTTTAAAGTAAAGTTTTCAGTCTGTTTATGTCACTTCAGCTTTTTTTTTTTTTTTTTTTTGCAGCAAAATGTATGTGGTGGACTGAAAAAGTTAAATTTATTTTTGTAATTTTAATGATTTATTTCATTTAAAAAATTGGATGCTTGCCACTGTGTGATGATACGATATTGCCACGCAAAAATTATGCAATACTGTCCCCCTAATATTTGTGGGGACACATCCCCACAAATATTCAAAATGCCCTGTTCTAAGATTTATATGTCTAAATGCTCTAAAATGGTCAGTTTTATTTCCCCAAGACCCCGTGGAGGGTTGGCTCACAAAAGGTGTAGATTGAAAATGGTCACCCGTAATGTTAAATGGGTGATTACGACCCTGCTGTGATGCGTCATATTCCTTGCCTAAAACAGCAATCAGATCACACATCAGGCATTCAAACATCTTTTAAAGGTGATCACTTGTTTAATTGCAGCTAAGAACATGTTTGGATGGTTAAACAACAAACAAATTATGTTGCAATATTTATGTTTACTCACACGTAAGTTATGATCATTAACAAATATCTGACCAAAATCATGTAAAAGGCAACATCTTCCATGGTGAAATTTCAAATGGCAGCAGCTAACTTCAGTTTCATGAATGTCACACCTCATTTACTGAAAGGTAATTCAAAGTAATGATATTTCATAAGTAGATGGACATTTGATGTAATAACACAACACTACTCATCACAGGAAGTCATTCTTTCATCACTGGATTGCAATAAAAAAATATCCTTCACAGCCAAACCTCACTGGTGAAATACAGCAGAATAAATTACAAGTGCCACACTAAAGCTCCCGACGACCTCGGTGGGAAAAAGATTGTGAAATCACCTCTGGTGCATGTTTTTCTGAAATGTATGACATCACTGTCTCGGAGCTCCTTCCCTCCTCACACTCACTACTTATCAAACCAGCCACAGCCACAGTGGAAAACTGATACTCCCTGTCGGACACTGATTATTATTCACTCTCACAACACAAACAAGGACTCAATCTGAGCTGCTCCCAGTTCCCCAAAAGTAGCCTGAAATGTTTCGGACCTGGTAATAGTTAAGTCTGATGCTCGGCTTTCATCTGTGGAAGTGAGGACATATTTCTTCTCTGATAAAATGTCACACAATTTTCTGCTCATAATTACTGTGTGAGAGCTGCTATGAATTAGGGTTATTTTGGAAAATTGTAGGCTATAAAATTGGCATGCTGATCTGCGTGAGCATACATGAAAGAAAGTGTAACATACTGTAGCACATTGCTAATCTCCAATGTAAAAACATCAGGCTGCAGTGATTTAAAAAAAAGTCTATTGTTGCGTTCCTCTTTGAATCAACATCTGTTCGCAATCTGAGAAACCATCTTGGCTACCGGACGGAGACGCTGTGTGTTTTTTATATTCAGTGAAAAAACAAATTATTCTAACAAAAGCTGGGAAGTGAACGCTTTTATCATTTCATTTATGTCATGTCTGTGATTTTATGAAGGAAATATAAGATAAATAGTCTCCGTGCAGACAAAACCTTTAACGTCAAGTATATTTTCACTGTCATCTGTCAAACATTTAATACTATCAGTTGTAGTACTGTAGTTTGGCATGTAGGAGAAAGTTTTAAACTCTGACATGAGAGGATGTGGCCTCCTGTTTCCCAACTCTTTCACATAATCTATCCTCCAACTGTAAGTCACTAAGCCAAAAGAAAAGGCAGTAAAACATGCAGTCATCCTTTAGTCATAGTGCACTTATTCACTCACTCACCCATTACCTATCCTCTGAATAAAAAGCAGCTTATTCGCTATATTCACTGCAATATTTATTCCAAATTTAAATTATTTGATTTTGTAATTTGACCAATTTATTCTGTGTTTTTAATATTTTTAAAGGTCATTAAAACAGAGTCACTGATGTTTAGATAGCTGTCAGTGTGTAATGAGGATTGACCTGTGTCCAGTGTACGGTCATGGTAGAAATTAATTCATCCATGTCTCTTTCCCCTCTAATTTGAACACTCCATAATTCATCCACAAGGTCAAAACCTTTCTGTGTAGAGCTGAAAGCTTTTCCTTTGTAGCCAGGTCTACTCTGTAAGCAGGAAACACTGAGGCTGGGAAAGCCATCAGGTCCAAATGCTCGAACAAACACACACTCACTCACACACACACACACAGACCCTAGTCTGTCTACATCAGACACTTCAGATATTGATTCACAATGAGAATAAGGGTTTCACACATTTAATCACATTGTGTTCAGGCAGCTTCTCTGCCTCAGAAAGCCAAACATCATTTTGTTGGATTCTCCCTCTTGCTGTATTTCCTCTCCTTTTCTGTCTTTGTGCAGGTCATAATCTATACCACAGCTTCCGTAAGTGAATTTGCAGACTATTTAGATGTACCTTATGTAATTTTATGTTAGTGAGAGTCCAAACTAAAGCTGCCACTGAGGTCACAAATTGCACTGCTGCTCTCTAGTGGCGGTCTGGTTTTGATGTCCACACACCAAAAAGATTTGAAACTGTGACCATGTACTGTCAAACATGTTATATCAATGTTTAATTTGTTTACATTCCATTTGTTTTGGGTATTCATTTTGTTATGCCAGTGTTTTGTGTCATAATTTAACTTTGTATGTGTTGTTTGTTTTGTTTTGTGTCAGCGTGATGGTACTAGAATAATGTGTTTCTTTAAATGTGTCAGAATAATCCCAAAAGGAGTGGACTGTGCACAAACAGCCAGGCACGGAAATAAACAATTTATTCATTCATTAATTCCAGTGTCAGGTTTGCTTATGAATTACCTGTCTTCCATGCTTGTACTAAGTGAATGGACACAGAAACAAAGTGAATGGACACAGAAACAAAGTGAATGGACACAGAAACAAAGTGAATGGACACAGAGACAATTCTGGTGTTGACCTCTTTTAAAGGTCACATAGAAAGTGAACAAATTTAATTCATTGCTTCTAGAAAGGAGACTTCAGTCTCAGGTGTTTTCATGCCTCTGCGTCTGCGATAGCTGTGGCCAGAGAGATTATGTTTTCAAGTTGTCCGTCCATCAATCTGTCTTTTCTCGTGAACGTGACATCTGGAGAACACCTTGAGGGATTTTCCTCACATTTGGCACACACATCCACTTGGACTCAAGGATGGTTGTCAGAGGTCAAGGTCGCTGTGACCTGGTCCTTATAGTTATCATGAATGAATGAATCTCCAGAGGACCTTGTCGGAATTTCCTCAAATTTGGCACAAATGTCTACTTGGACGCCACAATAAACTGATTAGATTGTGGTGGTCAAAGGTCACTGTGACCTCACAAAACTCAAGAATTTGTGCACTAATTATGACAAAATCTCACACAAATGTCTAATAGGATATAGATATTACATTTTATAACCAAAAGGTCAAAGGTCAATTTCACTGTGACATCATAATGTTCTGTATAACTCTTTTGTGGCCATTATTCAGAATAACAGGATCAGAAAGGGAAACATCTGTATGGATACTTTCTTACTGACACAAATCTTGGGTGTCCACCTTGAAACACTGCTGATTGTATAGATCTTCTCTGCAGCAACATCCATATTTGAAGCATCGTTTACTGTCATGGCTACATATGAGACTGGACAGACATGGATGTAAACTGTAACTGCAACTTGACTGGATCACGTTGGCATACAACTGCAAGGCCATTTTTTTTGTTCCTTACTCTTTATTCTTCGTTTGGATCCCCATTAGCATCCACTAAAGTAGCAGTTACTCTTCCTGACTGCCACACCCAACAAATTAAACATAAAGTCTCACTGAGAATGTGTTCAAGACAAGTAACAGTTAAGTAAAAAATGAAACATCACAACACACCAGATTGCAGTCCATCTTAGTTGTTCAGTTCAGATAACACTGAAGATATTGTTAATGTGTGTCTTTAGTAGTCCTTTAAATTTGTCCTTTAACTCATGCACCAAGGTGTGCAAGGTGTTGGTATTGTGCAGTGTGCAAACAGGTGGGGATACATTAAATTCTCTCAATAAGTCTGATTACTGAATGATGCAGCTATACAAGAGGATGCCTGGTGCTTGTCTTTGGAAAGATTTATAAGCAGCAAGCAACAGTTTAGGCCTTAATAATGATACTACTACTACTACTAATAATAATCAATAATATTAATCTGTAATGGTTTGTTGTCCAGGTGGGATTCCTGTCTAATGATTCAAAGCTCTTTCATTTGGCCAGTAGGTGTCACTGTTTGGCAGTACATTTCCACCACTCACACCGTCACACCAACACCTACTAAATGACAAATGAGAGTTCATATGAGATCCATCAGTCAAGCAAAGAAATCTCTCCCAGCAGAACTCAAACACGAAGCTGCGGTGGGGAAGAAATGGTCGCACTGAGTGAATCCACACAACCAGCCAGCTGTTCAGTTAAGAAACCAGATTCACATTAAAACATGATGGCTTTTAAAGGTTACCACGCCTGACTTTAAAGGTCAAAACTGGCATAACCCATGAGTGGAAATGTTCTCAGAGGAAGAAGTGCCTTTGTTTCTTTAAACAGTCAACATTTACTCTGTCAGCTCGTGGAATCAATCCTTCTTTTCTAAAAATGGCTGCAGTAATCAGCCCGTGCAGCTCTGGGAAATAAGACATAAGACTGGGATCAGCCACTTCCTGGTGTAAACACATGTAGCCTGTTTACCCATGTATGTGTGCCTTCACGTGAGAGCAAACGTGATCGTATGCTCCTCTGCATGTGTGTTTCTCCAGGTGTGAACTTGCCACCCAGTCCTGGGTAATAGATGTAATTAACTGGTCACTGTAGCATAAAGTCTTTACATTCTATAAGTAATAGTCATGCTCGAGAAAATCACCGGCTAATGGGCAATTCTCCTCCCAGCAGTGTCTCATCTAGCTTTCCTAATTACCCAATTAAAGCTTATGTGGCAGATTTGTTTTTCCTTATTGTCTTCTGCTTTAGCTTGACAGCATGAGGTCCTTTAGCACTCATATCCTGCAATGTTTACAGAGCAGATTCTCGAACAGAGAGAAGGAGCAGCACAATGTGCAACCACATGCCAAAATGTATGTGAAATAAAGCTTTTTCTCCATCAGTGTTGACAAGAGCTCAAGAAGCTACATATCACAATGTCTGTTTACACTTTCTTGGGCATAAGAAGTCAGCATTTATGTCAGATAAATAACTGTAAAGCAGTATTTCATTGATAGGACATCAATATTCTCACGTTATTTTATTTTGATAGGGTCATGGATATTGCAGTTTGCAATGCACTTCCCTAGAAGGGCCTTTAAAATACACTAATCTCAAACCAAAATACAAAACAGAAATCAAATAAACAAATGAACATTGGTGCTGAGCAGGTAGTGTAAAGTGGGCTTTTAGAGCTCTTTCACTGAACACAGCTGCGACCAAAAACGAACGCTACGTGAGCGGCGAGAAAGAACCAAAGCAGTAAAGTTACGGCCAGACAGCTAAACAATGAGCTGAAGCTCTATAAAGCTCCATAAAGCTGAGGGGAGCTACAGATTCAGGCAATAATTCTCCGAGCGACCCTTTTCACACTGTCACATTGTTTTCACACCGTCATTGATACATTATTATTATTATGAATGAAGCCGGGATAAATCTCACACAAATGTAAATGCACAAAAGAATACAGGTCCAAAAAAATTGGCTTTCACTCCAGGAAATGGTTCTTAGTTTCCAAAAGAAACAGGTATTGATCAAATAGAAAAACAAACAAACAAAGACAACACTATTCCAGGAAAAATATGGCATAAATAATGACCCCGCGGTGACCCCTCTGTGGAGAGGAGACAACAGAAAAGCACTGATAGGCTATTTGTGTCAAACGTAGAAGCTAACTGACTTTACAAAGGCAACAAAATGCATCCATCTATACTGCTAAATACATTCGACTAATAAAAATTAGAAGCATCAAATCATCATCAAACCGATTCCTACCTTATGAATAAAAAGCTCCACGAGCATCGGCAGAGGATTTTGATGGGTAAAGCAGACAACACTTAACCAACATATGGCTGTATTGTGCTAATTCTTAAACATTGTGGCGTTTTTCATAAAGATTCTCACTGCTGACAATAACAGCAATTACCAACATAGCACTTCCTGAATTTTCCCGGTGCCCTCTGACCTCTGAGCAAGCACACACTCCAAGGGGGTGAAACTGCACCATCTGCTGTCCAAAGTCAGCACCTGCAGCAGGACTGCTGCAGCGGAGAATTATTACTATAATTATTATTATTTTTTAAGATTATTTTTTGGGCGTTTATGCCTTTAATGGACAGGACAGTGTAGTGTGAAAGGGAGAGAGAAAGAGAGGGGAGAGGGAATCGAACCCGCTATTGTGGACTACTGTAGGCGGACATGGTGGACCCCATAGACGAGGATCCACTCCGAATGTAGAATAAATGGCTCATTCTAGGTTAATGAATCCTTATTTACAATACAATCCTTATTTTCAAGTGATTATAACTAATGAAAACATATGAATATTATATGCAATTTCTGCCAATAGATGCTCCTAAATCCTACACACTGCACCTTTAATGTTGAGCATTCGCCAGGAATTTTTATACCATGCTGCTGTGGCCACAACCAACAAGTCTTCTGAATGAAATGAAAAAAATAAGTTGTGCGTAGAAGTGTTTTCTGACATCATTTGTCTGCGCTTTCCCCCCAAGTCACTACAAACCTTTGTGGACAAATACATATTCTATGATGTGTAAAGGTTTAGGGAAACATTGGGGTTTGGGTTAAAATGACTATGTCGTCATGGTTACAATAATTAGCACATAGTTGAGGTTATGGGACAACTGAGGTCATGTTGAAAACAAACAATGTTGACCATCAGCTGGAAACAGGAAATGAACGATCTTCTCCCGTGTTATCGTCTGATGTTTGAATGACCCATCCATCCTGACGAAAACTGGGCCAAGTACAGAACCCTGTGGAGTCCCTGTTCTACTTTCTAAGACAGATGATTTCTCATTGTCATTGTTAATAACTACACTGTACAATATTAAAGATAATTGTAGTAATTACAAACTGTATGATATAACAGATTACAATATTAGGTGTGCAGTGTGAAATCTCAGTCTATTGTAGAGTTATTTCAGCTGAGAGGAAAACATGGGTAAGTGAAGAAGGGACTTCTTCAGCTGATATAAGTAAATGGAGAGCAAACAATGAAACATGGCTAAGAGAGCGAAGGGAAACAGATCTGTCTTTTTGTTGAAATGAAAAGTGTATCTGTGGTGAAGCACGGCTTATAAGGGTGACAACAGAGCGCAGAGGTGTCTGAGGGACTGAGGAGATCCCACATGTTGTTGGGAGCTTGTTACTGGCTGCGAAGTGAAGAGTGGTGCCTGTCTGTCAGTGATAATAGATGAGACGGGACTTGCAGGGCAGGGGATGGTCGGCAGGAGAGCCCAGGTGTTCAGGGGTGAGATAGACTGGACGGATGCACCTGTGTAGCTGAGAGGAGTGTGAGGAGAGGAGCAGCTGGCAGGCAACAGTTCACGGTCAGACGGTCAGAGGCCATAATGATGAAGCTCCCCATGTCAGTTTGATCATTTCAGGCTTGACAAGATATGGGTGGCGTTCTCTCAAACAACAGTGAGGACAGGTGTACGGCAGCTGAAGGAGCTGTGGGTGCAAATTAAAGGAAAATCCAACATGAAGTGTTGCAGTAAACAGCTTTAGTGCTCCTTGGTGTACGACTCCACAAGTCTCCTTAAACTCTGCTGGAGGGATTATCACCATTTTTGTGAAGTTGGGGTTTAAAGAAAGGGTTCAAATTTTTTTTTTCAGGTTTGGACACAAACTGAAACGTTGTCTCTGAACATAATCCAGGCAGTCATATCATTGCCCCAACAACATATTTAAGTCAGCAGCTCAGTAGCACACTAACATAATTTCTTGGAGACAAGGTTGAGATGTTCAGTGCACGTACAAGCAAATTTTTAACACCAAATCTTCAAACTGACCGACTATGCTGAGTCATCATTGTGTCTAAACTATTCAGAAGGTTTTAGCAGGTAAAACTTCTGTTTAAGGTTCACTGAACTGAACTGAACTAAGTCGGAATCTGCACAGAACATTGTGGCGGTATGAGTACATACCCAAGTGCCCTCAAATGGGAATGACTTCGAAGGCCACAGCATATGATTTATGTGGGTGCAGAGTCGACCAGTTACATAAGGGTACTGTTTAAACTCACCCTTAACCCAGGTTCCCAAAGACTGATTATAATATTTAGGTCAACACACAGATTTAAAGTCAGATTAGTCAGGAAATGATATGTGAGGTGGGGTGACAGGCCAGGTAAAAGTGGCTTGGGCCTGTGCAGGTGTAAGTGCTGCTATCTTCACATCATTTTCATACCCGTGCCCTATATGACAACATTAGCATCTGTCATGTTTGTCCTCTCATTTGCTCTGGCAGTCCCTCCAGGTTTTCGTGGGCTTTTTTTGAGATTGTTGTGGCCTGTGCCTGATTTGGGGGGCAGCGTTTCTAAAAAACTGCAGTGTATGTCAAAATATTTTTAGGCATTTTTGAAGCAAATTTGAGGGGTAGGTGAAAATTGCAGAAAAAAGTTGCCATGCTGTCTGGGGTTTAGAGTCTGTTATTATGAGCATTAGGTGTTTCCCACAGAATTAGAATCTGTTTGTGATGGACGGGGTTGCAACAGCTGATTGTTGCTGCCATTTGAGGCAGGTCCCCTACTCCTCTGTGTTCCTGGTTAGCACGAGCTAACACAGCAGTGGCTAAGATCTGACTCCTCGCCATAAAACACTCCCAACAATCTCACACCAACACCTAAACGGCTCGACTCTGTTGTTGTTGTTAAACCCATAAATAATCATTGTAATGTTAGCTGTGTTGTGCTAATTAGCTCTGTCACTGTGTGTGTGACTATACTAGGCGTGGCGCTCACACTCCTGCAACAAAAGTCTCAATATTCGAATCAATATGCTGCAAATTTGCAGTAAAGTTGTGGTGATTGAACATAACTGCAAGGCTGCACAGAATTCACATGGATTGGCTAAATTTGCGTTAATTGTTGCGTCGCAACATTGCAACATCCTAGAGGGGCTGATTGAGGTTTTTCCTTCACTAATTCTGTTTGAAACACCTCATGTCTGTGTGTCTGTGTGTCTGACTGTCTTTCTATCCTCCCTGTGGGCTGTTAGCTATGCTGTGCGTCTGTCACAGTCTCAGCAGTGTGTTGCAGACACAGGGGAGAAAGAGAAGAGGCCATCTGGACTGGGTCACACTGTAGCAGCGACCACACGGGACGCAGCCAGAACTCCTCTCCAAACCATAATAACCGTCCGGGTGGGAAGAAATAACGACAGTGGCTATGGGAACATTTCCCCTCTCTACTTACAGTGGCGCTCTTTCTTTGCCGTACACCCCTCCCCTCGCCGCTCTCTGGATCTCACTCTTTCTTCACACCTCTTGAGATAGCTATGCTTACATGAGTTGATAAATCCTTTTTTGTGTCCCCCCGTTTATTCACGCTTTGTCTTTGCACTACTGGCTTTGCTTCATTCAAGAGGAAGGCAGTGTATCTGCAGAGAGCGAACATTTGGGAAAGAGCCCTTTGTTGCTGATTTGAAAGAGCCAGCTTCCAGTCTGACAATTGGCAGCATACCGATAGGGGACAAACAGCGGTCTGTGCACATTCACCGACACACAGTTTCCTAGCAGATACCCATGCTGTAACACTCATCACACACACACACACACATACAGAGAGAGAGATCAACTTTGCTCCTGCTTAGTTTAAGTGTGTGTCAGGGAGGACAACAAAGCTCCACCACTGGCGACACAAAACCTACAATTCACCTTTTTAAACGTGCATTTCCATAACAGTGGAACAGTTGCTGGTACAATAAAGTACACTTCTCTTTCCTCTCAGGCATTGTGGAGGTGTCTGCCTGCTATGAATGCTCTGTTGTGTTTTGTGTCTGACACTCTTGACCTGCATTTTTTGGACCAGCATCCCTCCTGCTCCTCTTTCAGAGCTGGGAGAAATTCCCCACCGTGGACGGGATCCCCCAGTGAACACCTCTCTGTGTCCCTTCCTCCCTCAGTGTGTAAGATAATGAACTCTCATAAGGGAGTGGGTGACCCTCTTTTATACACTTTCCATCTATCTTTGCTGTGCGACAGAGAGACTCAGCGTGCAGTAGAGAGAAAGGATGAAGTACAGACTGGCAGTAATATCATGGAGACAGAGATTGAAGCCTTTGGACTGTGCTGCCCTGCACTCGTCTCGATAATGGACGAGGTTAAGACGCAAGTGGCCCCATCTCCAGCAGATGAAGAAGGAAAATGTCTCTCTTCTGGCCTGCCCGGTCCAGCCCGGCATTGATCCACCTCTGGATAGAGCAGGAGTCTATTATCTTGAAGATTACTTTCAAAGCTTTTCATTTTGTCCTTGTGCCTGTGGATCGGCCACGCACTATGAGGACTGATTGAGTGTCCTGCAGCCCCGCAGCTGTGAGTCTGACCTGAATGCAGCGCCAAGACATCGGCCTCATCCAACCACAGCCTCCATTCTCACTCCCTCTGACCTTTCTGACCACCCGTCTCTCTTCTTTTTTATCTTCTTCGGAGAAGCTCCATCTTCTACATGTTCACCCCCTCACACTCCCGCTGCCCTTTAGTCCCTCAGTCTCTCGTGTTTTTCCTTCTCAACTCCCTTTTCATTGAAGCAGATCCACACATCATGAGATAAGTCTGTCTTTTTAAATGGCTTGCTGTAAAGTCTAGAATCTCTCAAATCACATCATGACAAGCACAAGACAGTGGTTTGTATGAAGAAAACCAAGATCAGTTGCTAAATGAGGCGAAGTGCCAAAAACGCCGGTTCCTCGAATGGTGACTTGAGGCTGGCTCCAAAAGCGAGTCAGTCTCTTGATACCCGTGTTAAAATGTCCAACTTTACAGGAGAAATCAACATGTTTACAGGCTGGTACAAAAACCATTTTGGTCTCTGAAGCTAATGTCAAAATTTTTGACATTTTCATTTCACAACTGTTAAGTTACCTAGCCACTGGTGGCAGTCTGTGAGGCGTCACTACAGTCTATCTGTCAGATCCACCCCTCGCTCGAGTCCACAAACTCATGGATGACTGCAGGCTATGGCCATTATTTTGCTACTTTAGAATCATACTCATACCCATAGATGGTACACACTGTGGTCACATTTTGCCATCACAGTTGAATGCAGTTCATTCAAGGTTCAAGCATGAAGGGCTGAAGCCTGTTTTTGTGTGAATTTATTTACTTACTCTTAAGTGATGTTTTTGCAAATTCCCATGGGATGTTACATTGTAGACGCATGAAATTTTCTGAAATGATTGGAAGTTGTGTGCAAACGCTGTTCAACAAATATGAAACCAACTGGCCTGATAGGGGCGCTACCATAAACGTCCAAATATTCTATTTTGGAAAGGCCACATCTCTTGCACCGAAAGTCTGAATGACTTGAAATGAACACAAAAGTTCAGGCTAAGTGCTCTACAAAAAAAGCCTCGAGAATCATTGAGGTGTGTCCACTAGATTTTCCGCCATTTTGAATTTTTTGGAAAACACATTCTTGACATCTCTTCCTTAACCGTACCTCTGATTTGTGCCAAATTTTCTATGGATATAAACTGGACAATGATTATCAAAAGTCAGAAGTGTTGATATCTCTCTGAGTTTTGAAGATATTAACCAATGAACTTAAGAGGTGGCATGGCTCAGCACAGAAATAGACTGAACTTCATAACGGCTGAACCGATCATCACAAACCTTGCAGATAATGTATATGTAAGTACAAGAAACATATCCAGAAAATTTCATTCAAATCATCCAGTAGGGGGTGCCACAAATGCAAAAAATGGGCGAGGTATAAACAAATTAGACTATAAATCAGGTTCTTTATAAAACTTGCAGGATATGTTAAATAATCATGTTGAGCCACGTGTGTAAAATTATTTTTGAAATTGGGGGTGCCACCAGCTCCACATGAGTCTACTGGCTTTTTGCAAAATTTGGCCATAAATCAAATTTTTTGTCCGAGCATCTCCGGACTCAGAGGATTTTTTTATCTAAGTCATTGAGCATGTCCCCAAAATGTTTCTCCAAAAGGAAGCAACAGTGTTTCCAAAGAAGAGTGTGACCTGGTAGAGATCTGGAAGTAAATTAGCATCTGTCTGATTGTCAAAAAAACTGTTGGTTATCTTTACTGCAGGTGTCACAAACTGTCAAAGGCCTGGATCCTACCAAGTGTTCAAGTTTTTAAGGTCCATGCTGGCTTGAACCCCAGAATCGCTGCTTGTGGCTATATTTTAATTTTATTTTTTGTCATATATGTACGTGTCAGTATATAGATCTGAATGTAAAACATATTTGGCTATAACTGAATATGCCTGACTGTGCATATTAAGTGCAAACTCTTATTATTTCCCACCTCAACCTCACCTTGTTCTGAGGAAGGTCTTTTGACTGTCGACTGACACAATCTTTCTTCATTAAACCGGTCGTCAGCTGTGAGCAGAGAAGCAGTGAATCTTATGACCTTCTGTCTTTGCTGTAATATCTTTAAGCTGCACCTATTTACCAGAGGTGTAGTCTCCAGTCACATGACTTGGACTCGAGTCAGACTCATGTCACAAAGTTGATGACTTTAGACTGAACTTGACAAAATCAAAAAAGACTTGCAGCTCAACTTGGACTCTCACACCAATGACTCGTGGCTACATTTTGACTTGAGCCTTTTGACTTAAAAATACTTGAGGCCCAAAAACTAAAAAGTATGTTATTTAAAAAATGTGCCATAAATCAAATAATTTCCCTTCATTTCCTGAATGACCTGGCATTAACTCTATCTGTTCCCTACAGGTCAGCACTTATTTTCCCAGATCTTCTTTCTTTGATCACTCTGACAGCGTCCAATCAAGCTGATTTCTTTTTCTTCCTCATTTCCTCCCCTTTTTCGTTTCCTTTTTTAAAACTTTTATTTCCCTGTCTTTCCTCTCCCTAGCAGACTTTTCTTTGCTTTCTTTCATTTCCTTGTCTTACATTTACTTTTCTCTCCATTTTATTTCCTTTTCTATCTTTTGCGTTCACTTTGACTTTGCCTTTTCTTCCCTTATTTCCTTTCCTTGTCCCTTATTTCCTTCCCTGTGTCTTTCCTTTCATGTCATTTCCACATTTTCTCTCCTTCAATCTGTTTGCCCCAGTTTTTCAGGCCATCTGTCCATCCATCAGCAGGGCACCTCAGATGGATCCCTCCTCTCAGGGAGAACATTAAGACTATTCCTCCCGGCTGTGTAGAAGGATAAATCGGTCCATCATCAGGTGCGTGTGTCAGCTAATCAAGTGCCGTGATTACTTAACGGAGATCCTGACTGACCTGCCATTACAGACGGTTATGGGAACTCAGAACATAATTAATCTGCACGGCTTCTTCGCCTTTGTTTTGTTGGCTTTTAATTTTTCTAATTGATTTTAAGTGGCTTTTGCAACTCAGCAGTCGAGGAGGCCAAAATTAGTTTGGTCAATTCTTGTCTGTCTCTGGTCTGGGCCAATTGATTCTACGACAAGGTTATATTCCCTGGACCATATTGATCAATTAATCATGATGGATTTCCAATCGTCAGAGGCCACAGTTTGTAAGATCCTCCTTTATTACCTTAGAGGCTGATAGAGTGACCTTTGCTGGCCTTGAAGATACCATCAGGAATAAAGATTTTTTTACAGTATACTCACACAGCGAGGACTCTTTAATACGAGAGAATAAATGTTTTATCAGTTTTATTGCTCAGAAAATCCTGTTTGAAAAAGAATGAGCTTGTAAATTGACACTGATAGCCGTTTTCATCAAGACCCTCTGAGAGTAAGAGTGAATTTGATGTGACTGAAAAATGATGAGTGAATGATGGGCTGTGACAGTGACAGTGTAATTGGTCCCAGGCGCACCATTAAAGCAGCATACATTGAAGAATATCCCTGACACCTCATTAAAAGAGACTGCAATATTTGCGTTTCATATTCTGAGGAGTCAAATTAAATTCTCCAATGTTTTTATTTGATAAATGGCACTTGAGGGGCTGCTCGTAAAATATACCAGGTTCTGTACGGCGCTTGATGACAAGGCTCCTCCTCTTCTTTGATTAGCGCCTGAGTGGTTCAGATGAAGGGCAGAAGGTGAATTGATCCGAGCGGTGTCCGGTTCATAGGCAGCGGCACAGCCATTTGATGGAAGTCAGGAGGGGACAGCCAGTCCGTCGGCAGGAACGCATGAGACCCAACGACATTACTCTGGGGTGGGGGAGGGGATGGATGGAGGAGGAGAAAGAGGGAGAACAGATCTGTTGCTCAGCCATGCTTTGACCTTCAGCAGACCTTCGACAGACAATAATAACCTGACTGCCACGCCTCCTTCTGCTCCTCCAATATTGTGTGCTCTCCTCACATCTCCTCTTCACACAAGCACTTATCATTTTCAATTACAGTTGTGACCATGTGAGAGTGAAGTGCACAGCTAAAGCGCTGTTTCTCCATTTGAAGGCCATGTATGGCGACCCCATCTCTAGAAATTACATTTATGTACGACTACACTGCAACAGCACGTGTTGAAGAATTTTTTTTTTCAGTATTAAGAAATATTTTAAAGGAAATGTTTCACATACTTGCAAATATTCCTTTTTTATTTCTGCGGAGAGTTAAATAAGAAAATCAATACCATTCTCATGTGTGTATGGTGACTAATTAAGCTGCAAGTTAGCTTTAGCTTAGCATACAGACTGGAAACGGGGGGGCGGGGGACAGCGAGCCTGGCTCTGTCAAACCGTGTCAAAACCCACTCCCAGCACCTCTAAACCTCGCTAATTAACACGTTACATCTCGTTTGTTAAAAAAACAAAAGGGAAAAAAAGTGTTAACGGTGTTATAGGGGGTTAATGTAGTCCCTGCTGGTTGCCAGGCAACGTCACAGTGATGACAAGACTCCAGGAAGGTGCTGTAACTATTCCAGGAAATATACCCCTGTAGAGCCAGATGTTTCCTCCTGTTTCCAACCATAGCATCATGAATTAGAGTGATGTTTTCATCTAGCTGATCACTGAGAAATTTCTTGGTCTGGCCACGCAGCTGACCAGTGAACGAGCTGTGTTTACAGAAATTTTTGTGTAATTCATAATAGAGTGCTGCAATTTAGCATTTTAGCACCTCCGGTTCCCTTTTCTTGAGGTTTTCTCGGTTAGATGCCTGAAATAAGGTCTGTTCGTTAACACAATACTCTTATAATACAAGAAGACATCAGTAAATACCCCCCTCCTTTTATTTGTCTTAAAAAATATGGTTGCTAACAAGTGGCTAAATGAGGCTACAGCACATCTTTATACCAATTACGGCTTTGCAGCCTTGTTGTGATGGCAATGTTAAGTCATGCAACCATGGTGTAGTTAACGTTAGCTTTTTACTTCTGGCAATTGCGTTTTTGTTTCAAAGACATAAAAGTGGTGTTCATATGAGAAGATTATCATGCTGAGTCGAACATGTAAGTATCATAAACTTTTGTTTGCTACAGAGTTTATTTTCTGCAATAATCCAAAATCCAGTGGAATAATCCCATTGGATTTTTGTCGAAGGAACCAGGGCAACGCTAACTTCTGTGCTAACCTACAAAAGAATGTCACCCCTGCAGCACTTCATGAGTCCACTCTGTGCTGGAGGTTTCACGGTTTTTAGTCTGTTGTGTCAAAGTCCAAACTAGCTCGCCTGGGTGTGTTTAAATCTTAGATTTTAGGGAAGTGCACAGACGTCGCCCCCTTCAGCAGAGGAATGTGAAAACACCTCTCTAGTAACAAACTCTGCACAGATACGAGTCAGCACAGTTAACCCTTTAAAACTTGAGGAAATTGGCCTGATTCCTGTCAAGAACACACAACAAGGGCAATGAGTAACTTTATAAGAAATGACCCAAAAAATAGCAGGAAATTAGTAAAAGTTTCCAGAGTTAAAAAAAAAAAAAAAAAAACGCAAAACAGCCAAATACACAAACAAGGAAAAGGCCTGGAAAAGTGTTATATATATACAGAGACAAAAAGAGAAAGGAAAAGAGATTTTTTTCTGCAATATAATTTTAAAAATACAATCATTAAATTATAAATATATATTTATTTTTTATTCTTTTTTTTATCATTTTCTAGTAATTTCTCCCTCTCGTTATTTTTCTTGTCACATTTTACTATTTTCTTGAAATTTGCCAAGTTGCTCATCGCTTTTTTAGCACATTTTCAGAAGAAATCAAACCAGTTTGCTCGGGTTTCAGAGGTTTCAATGCTTGTGAAAGGTGTCTGATTGCAGCACAAGAAAACTGATGTCCCTCCAGGTTTCAATGGGTTGTAGGAGACATACACGGAAGAAAATCATTTTTTGACTGGAGGGGATCTTAAAACAATGGATTTAATGAAGGGACCTGCCAGTTCACAAAATATCAGAAACATTTTTGCAAAATATTGTTACAGCTTACCCTTTGGCGGCCCTGTGGGGCGAACAAAACTCCATCACTGACCCAAAATAACCACAGATCCATGGGATTTATTAACAAAAACAAGCGAACAGGACAACAAAAATCCCACGCTGAGAGGCAGCAGGACCAGCAGTCCCCACACCAGAGGCCTCTCTTCTTTGCTGCTGGCACAGGAGCTCTTTAAAGCACCTCCCTCACGCCAGGTGTGATGCACCTCGTTCAGCACACCTGGGCAGATCTACAATGTCCACTCATAGCAACCAAGTACTTGAAAATCAACAGTGACTTAAAGCGTGAGACATGATGTGTACTTCCTTAGCCTTTCTGTTTCCCAAACATGACCACACCAATGACTCAGGATGCAAACTCCAGCCACCTTCTTACAAGAGTATGGTACAAAAAGGCAGCACTTCCTGTACTCAGAAAAACATGGCCACTAAACATCAACCCGGCAGCATTTACATTTTCCAAAGACATGTTCGTATAAACAGATTTCTAGGGGACAGTCAGTGATGGAGGTGTCGAGGACGGAGGGATGGAACAATGCTCTCTAGGTTGACAGCACCTGAAAGAAGACGGTGGAGCTTTCTTAAAAAAGCAAGAAAATAAGAAATCACACACACGCACACACGCACACACACACACACACCCTTGTTTTAGTCCTCAGGCATATTCAAATCAATGCCCAGCTCGACCGTGGAGCATTAGTGACTAATTGAAGACTTGGTAATTATGATTGCTCGTACATACTGAGCAGCATCAGACAATCCCTGGATGTCTCTCCAGCTGTGAAATCGACTCTGGCAGTTAAGTGTCTCCATTCAGAACCTGAGCGAAAAACCAGAAGAGGAAAGGTTCCCTCATTCAGCGTTATTGCCATGTGCTTGACAGGCATTATCTCTCCCGAAACTACGCGCGGCACCTTCAGCTATTGAAATGCTAATTTGAAAAACACTACAGGGGTGGCAAACATCAGCATATTCCTCATATTAAAGCCGGGAGGCTGGAGGACCGTGTGATATCACAGGTACCCGACTGTGCTCAGCCTCGAGGAACAGCGATGCGATCTAAATCAGCGGACAACAAACCCACCTATCTAGTACATTCAATTTTCACCAAAACTGTCCTCACATTTCCATAATCGCATCTGATGACAAGGAGGGAGAGGCAGCAGAACACGAAGAGTAAGAGAGGAAGAGCAAACACTGAGATGATGAGGTCAAAGGAAGTGAGCATGAGATTTATGGGACACACAGTTCTCCAGAGAGGATTTCATGTTTTCTAAAAATATGTGAAGGCAAAAACATTTGAACACAGTGCTAAATGAGACCACAGTGACTACCTGTGCAGTTTGCTGTCACACTATTTGTTTCTCAATGACTTTAATCATTCAACATTTTTTGGTGGAATATAAAATCGCTGCAGGCGTTTGAGTGTGGACGCAGGACCTGCTGCTCTTTGTTCCGCGCTGTAGAAGCACATGCAATTATGTGCGCCGAGAATTAACAAGTAGAGTCGAGTGAGGAAGCTTTGAATTTTTTTCCATCTATACATGAACAGTTCTGCCAGTGTTATGCGTAATGAATTATTCAAGGTGTGTATGTGTATGTAAATTACAGGAGATAGTTATGATGTGATTTGAATAAAGGTGGACCTTCAGCGTGATTGTAACTGATGTGAGGGGAGGGATGATTGCTCTTTGCAGCACAACTCAATATATTCATGTGCTCATTATTGAAAATCACGTCACTTTTTTTTTATGCACATATGACACACACACACACACACACACACACACACACACACACACACACACACACACACACGTACACGTACTGTATGCTTAATTACATCTGTGCCTACACATGTCGTCATTTTATCGCCCACAGCAGTTGAGTTTCGGTGCAATAAAGGAACTGAGAGGATGTCTTGTCTGACTGTGTTGCTGTTGAGACATTGTTGAGAGCAGGTGGGTAACTGCATGTGGAGAAAGGATTCTTCCTATACTTTGACCTTAAAGGTCCAGTGTGTAGGATTTAGAAGGATAAATTGCCAGAGATGGAGTATAATATAGTAAATATGTTTTCTTTAGTGTATCATCACCTGAAAATAAGAATCATTGTGTTTTTGTTACATAAGAATGAGCTGTTTACATCTCCATAGGGAGCAGGTCCTCATTTACAGAGCTTGCAATGTTGGACCGCCATGTTTTTACAGTAGCCCAGAATGGACAAGACTCGTTTTAGATGGAGCCATTTGTGTTTTTGCGTTGGGCACTGTGGTTAGCAGCCCCGCCGTGACAAGAAAAACACTGATTTTTTAAATTTGAAACTGCTTTATTCAGTGTTTTTACCGGCTTAAATCATCAGAGAGGCCTCTATGGACTCCTGGTAAAAACCTCATGAGTGTATGGATCAGAAATAAAGTGGGCAGACATTAAGTAATCTGAGAAAATAGATAAGCACAGATTTACGGGTGGGCGGCACAGTGGTGTGGTGGGTTTTCTCCAGGTACTCCGGGCATTGGCAGTATAAAAACAAAATCAGGGAGTGCAGCGAAATGCCACCTGCTTACTTTTGTTCATACAGAATGTGCCTTTTTCGGGGCAATGGGGGGCGTGAGCAGGTGACAGAACGTGTAGCTCAGCATGTGAAGTAAACAGTGACGTCTTGCACCTTGCTCCGAGGGAAGCAGCGGCTGGTCAGACCTTTGGCAATTCTCTCATAAGTCAGCCCGTCCTTCACCGTTCTTGTCATTTGACTGTTAATGGCCTGCGAGGGCAAGGAGGGCACGCAGTTCCTTGTCTCCCCAGTTGCTCATCTTTACAATTTCGACGTTGCGTTTCTCTCTCGCTACTAGCTGCTCATTCCTGCTATCACCTGTTTCCTACACACTCGCAGCTTGCCTGCAAAATGGCCCAACATTCGCCGAAAATCTGGCAGTGTAAAAGGGGCTACTGATTTTTGGTGTGAAACTGCTTTATTCACTGTTATTAGTAGTTTTAATCACCTGGGGTCTCATTTATAAACATTGCATATGCACAAAAGGAGGCCTGAAGGAGGCGTACACCACTTCCCACGCAAAATTTGTGATCTATAAAAAACGACTTGACAGGAGAAACTTTGACCCATGCTTACGGACATTTTGGAGATGGGAAATTGGCGATGCAGATGGTGAGGTGGAAGCCTGGTTGTAGAAGTTGTTGAATATTTTTTGGCACATGCTACTTTTGGCTTTTTTCCATACGTACATTTTTAGTATGGATCCTTAGCATTGTTTTATAAATAAAACCCCTGGTCCGTTTGTTTTGGAGAGGATGAGACCCGTGAGGAAAACCAGCTCCTGCTAAAAACCTCCTTAACAATGAACTCTGAGGGAATTCTAACCAGGAGACGTTTAAGCTGGTGGCAATCTGCAATCCTCACTGCCAGGTGCCACTAAATCCCCCCAAATTAACCACAGTGAGAGATGCAGGGGGCGCAGGAGGGGATCGTCTCCTAGAGATAGATAGCATAAAAAGGCAGCAGATCATCCAGAGTGGACAGACTGGAGACGAAGACGACCATCAGTATAACAGCCATGGAGATCATTATGTTTATATCCTGCTCTCAGCTGTAAGGGTGATGGCAGGTACTCTAGCGCACATATTGCTGAATGCAAAGAAGTGAAGAGACAAAATATTTATGTGAAATATGGGTTTCTTGCCCAAGAACATGTTTATTTCCTTTTTTGCTATATGTGAATTCCAGCCACGAATCACACTGAAGAGAAGTGCAGGAATGAGTCGTCAAACCCAGAAATGAGTTGGTATGTTTTTTCCACTTCCAGTTCCTGTGTCATGAAGTCAATGGGTTTTTTGAATGGGTTTCGGTTAGATGCCTGCGATAAAGGTCTGTGGTTAACGCAAGCTTATGACACTTTCAGATTTATTCTATGAATTAAAGTACGTCATTTAATACCTCTCTCCTGAACTTTGAAGCTTTTACAAAAGGTGATTGCTAACAAGCGGCAAAATGAGACTACAGGATGTCATCATGCTGAACACAGCTTTACAGCCTGGTTGTGGTGGTGACATTAAAGTCATGTGATGGTGCTGTAGTTCGTTTATAGCCTTTCACTTCTAGAGATTGCATTGTACGTTTTAAAGAGTTTAAACAGATTTTTTTTTCTGCAATATTCCAAACATTTAGAATCTGTTATCACTCTGAGGCTTCTCCTCCAGTGCAACAGTGGCTGACATTCATGGGTATTGTTGTATTGACACGCGTCTGGCTCGCCAAAATGTGTGTGAAATGGTGCTCAAGACTTCTTGTATAAGCCAGTTTGAGCAGCCATGAAAACAAGGAGCCTCGGGTAATGAGGGTTTAAGTGTTCTCAGTGTAAACATCATAACAACAAGAAAACACAACCTGCTACAGAATGTACACAGTATGATCGTGATGTTAACAACTTTAAAGCTACTTAAGGGGAGAAAAAAGGACAAGACTGGATGTCTGTCATTCATTAAATGACGAAAGAAACTCATTTTGCTTGGGCCTCAGAGAAAGAAACACTGCTCTAAAGGAAGTAATAAAAAGATCCACTGTTAGATGGAGCTTGTTCAATAAACAACCAAACAAACATACCTTTTGATTCCATTTTTCTACTGGTGCAGTATTGCAAAACAAAAGACCAGACAGATTTAGATACGTCAGAACGTGCAGAAAAAAAGACACTGTTAGACACTGACCAGCATTGTTAGAGTGAAAGTTAGGGCAAAGACAAAAGTGAGAAAGGAAATAAATAGGGGAAAAAGAGTGCACTCTTTTCTTCACATTTTGATTGACTCTAAAACACAACCAGCTGCTGACTCACATCAGACTCAATAAACAGGATCATGTAACACGATGATAAATCCTAAATTCTTCATGATGCTGAAGTTTTAGCTCCTCCACCTTTAGAAAACCTCTGCTGTGGCAGACCAAACCAGTGTTACAGTATTGCTCTAAACCACATTAGCACCAAATCGATAACAACACAGGGTCGGTTCATGCTGTAGCTCTGAGGAGTCGTCTACAGGTTACAGGTATGGAGGGTTAAGTCAGCGGATGCAGAATGGGGGGCAGGGGGACGCCGAGCAGCTTCTCCAGGGAGTGTTGACAAATCCCCAGATATTGATTGGATGCAGGAGCTTCTGGACACACACGTCCTAACTGATCCTCTCAAAGCTCGGGTGAGACGCTGTAAACTGCAGAAGAGGAAGCTGGAGGGGTATTAAATGTTGTGAAAAGACATATGTACTGAGAAGAGAAAGCGCGTGTCTCTCTGACAGCCTTATTGCTGCTTGGTTTACTGTACACAGCAATATGCAGCACCGGATGACTGATTGCCCTGCGAGGGTTTACGGTTGTTGCAGTGTGTGTGTGTGTGTGTGTGTGTGTGTGTGTGTGTGTGTGTGTGCTGTCCATCTAGTCAGTGAGATACAGGTCTGTTTGTATTGACATGGTAAAGAAACTGCACCCTCGTCAGCAATACTCAGCAAGACAGTCAATCACCGCCCTGACGACCTGCATGCTCCCTTCCACTGGGTTCAATACACACACACACACACACACACACACACACACACACACACGCATGCATGAACACATCCACACCCCACTGAACTATCAGATTTACGCACTGTGTGGATGAAAGATCCTGTTGCACGCCACACCACCAAACTTCCAAATCAATATGGAAGAAATCATGAAGTCTTTGAAGACCTGCGATTGTTGTGGGACTTGTTCAATATAAAATCAGTGATTGTATAACCCTTGAGTAATGTGGAGAACGGCCTTTCTTTCTCATTGTTTGATGTTCCACATACCCCACTGCTTTATTTTTAATTAGTAGCCCTTTTTTTAAAAGGTAATCAACATTTTTATGATAAAATGTTTAAAAATAACGACGTAAAAACAAATCTGCAGCTCACCTCGTCTTCACTGAGCTTCATAGTCAAAAATCAGAACCCAAAAATTAATTCATGTGTCATATTCTACAGGTTGGAGGGACAGGATGGTGTTTTGCACATGATAGTTGAAGGAGCCATGAATTAATTTAAAAAGGAATTAAGTTTTGGGATGGTTTATACTTTTGCATAGTTATATGTTTTTGGTTAGTGTTTTGGGATATTATTATTATCATTTTTTTGTGATTGCATTTATTGGGCGAGTCGGGTCACATGGCTATGGGCAGTGACACTCGGCACATCTCATCCTCACCTGGGTGGGTATTTTTGTTTTTGTTTGGAGGCTGAGTGGGTCGCTGGACTTTTTGTTGACCGCACTTTTCTTTGTTTGCTGTGATCATCTCGATTATAAGCTTGTGCGTGTTATAATAATCTGATTCTTTTTTATTAATAAATGTATTTAACGTATTTGGGTATCTCAGGGAATCTTTTGTCGGCATGACAGACAAGTTAACCAGGCCCAGCCTCGGCCTCTCAGCGACTTTGTTACCTGCAGTTGATACAATAGTCCTCTTCGTCTTCTTATCAATATTAGCTGGTCCGTGCTTGCTTTAGGGATAAAAACTAATGTCTGTAATAACTAAAAAAGGTTTGAAATTAATCAATGTGATCCACCATCTTGCTAAAACTGGTGGAAATGTGGGCTGATTTGCTAGACAGCGCCAAGGCTCCAAGAAACCTGAACAGAACTGATTCTTGAATCAGAGTTAATTTGGTGTAAGAGGGGCGATAGTGTCAATTTCAGGCAAATGTTTTCAGCAAAAAATAAAAGGTCTACAAACCCACTGTACACTAACCTGCTCAGCACGAACAAAATTGAAGTTAAAATGACCAGCTGGTGAACATAGTGGAGCTTTTAGCAGCTAAAGAGCCAGACCGTAGTTTAAGACGAAGTTTGGTTGGTGCAACCAACGTAAAGTCCGCTCCAGAGTCTGGTCTTAACAAAGGCCGACGTAGCAGTTAGGACCAAGCTCAACCTAGACCAACTGCCATAACCAGCCCCAAATATTTCCCTTTAGGAGTTGGTGGAGACCAAAAATGGAGCTTAAAGAGAGTTAATATTGAACTTTTATTCATTGGTTGGCAGTAAACACAACCAATGATGTTTCTCTGTCACTGCTGAATCTTTAAATAGGCAACTGTTTGCTAACAAGCTTGTTAAATCAACTTATAAGGTGAAGATATGTCAATGCTGTGTTCGCAACTTGTTTCTGCTGCCTACAAGTGGCCAAAAAAAATCAATAACTGCAGGTTTATCAGAATCAGAATCAGAAATACTTTATTGATCCCCAGGGGAAATTGTTTTCGTTACAGGTGCTCCTTACAAGTGTAAAAAGAAGAAGATATAGTGCAAACAAGTGTAGAAAAAAGATATAGTGCAAAACGAAGAAAATATAAGAAATATAAGAAGATAATTTACAAAATATATATGTAGCGTAAAATACAAAAACAAGTAATAAGGTATTAAGCAAAAAAAAGTAAGAAATTAAGAAAAACAAGCAGGAGCGACCGCAACAGGCTGCACGCACGGTTGGCGCATGCGCACTCGTAGAAGTGTTTTTGATTTTCTTCTGACTCCGTTAAAACCAAATCTGTAGAATAAAATGGTAACATACTGCTGACTAAATACATGAATGAGTATAACCCATTGGTGTGGCACCAAATAAAGAAATATCTCATGTTTATATATTAGATGGGCTGCACATGATCAAACATTAATTTTGTTTTCCAAAAAGTCATTGAGACCCAAAGAAATGTACAACATGTATCCTATGTGTCGACATTACTTATGTGTAGGTCTGAGACCCTAAATGTAAGTAATGCATCATTTCTGAAACAAGTCATCAGTTCATAATCATGTTTTGTAAGAACATATTTTAAGATTAGCAAATGGAACATGCTACGGGTACTTGGGATAGAGCATTTGTATTTAGCGTTGCATATATGTATACAGTATGTATATGTAACCCTCTTGTCTTGATTGTTGGTGTTCCCCAGTTCTTCCAGGCTGTGGGTAACAAGCGGGCTACAACATTTGTTTCCTCCTCTTCGTTTAATTTTTACCAACACAGCAAGACAATACTAACACATCCCAACATAGAGGTACAGCAACTTCTCTTTTACAGCTAAGCACCAGGCACCCACTCTCTCAGGTGTATCACTCATACCTGTCCCCACAAAGCAAGGGCAGGTAGGAACCAATTAGCTCATAACCACAGGAACACAATGACTCGACTTTAACACTGCACATGGAAATACAAATGAAACAATATAGAAAGCACTATACATGACAATGAAATAATTACTTACCAGTGACTCAATGATGCTGAATCCATCACTACTTAAATATAAATAATGTACCCATTAATAAATAACACAGTAACTTAAGTAAAAAAAAAAAAAGTAATACAAATAATAATATATATTGTTTTATTTTATTTGATTTCATTTTATTTAAATTCTATTCTATCCTGTAGGAGCTACTTGTTATAAGTATTTAGTTGTTGTTTCACTAATAATAAGTTGCTGTTACTATTCTGATGATTAATATGATTATTCTTTATTTTCTAGTTTTATTTTTTATTTATTTAGGTTCCATTTTAACAGTATTTTACTTTTGCTAGTTTTATTTTTATTTTTATTATTGTTATTAGTTTGGTTAGCATATTTAGTTTTTTGCTTGGACCATGGACCTCTTTTGCCTTGGTACATGACATGTCTGATTTACGTTTGATTTAGATTTTACTGACAAATGGCATTTATAACTCTATCTAATTTAAATATGTGTATATATGTTATGTGTATAGGGTGAATGGGCCACAGCTTAGATTTCATAAAGTTAACCTTTATCATACTAATTGTTAAAGTGCAATATAAAATGTAGATCTGAGGTGAGCTCTTCCTGCAGTGACTTCATCTGACCATCAGGTGGCAATGCTTTTCTTTTCTGTGCACTGGGAGAATTTCAGTGTTTCCACGTTTGTGTGTGTGTGTGTGTGTGTGTGTGTGTGTGTGTGTGTGTGTGTGTTTCGTCATCCATACATTACCGAGCATGCAGGCCAATAGCGTTGAGCCTATAGGCTGAGACAACAAAGGAAAGGCCATTGTAAAGAGTCTCTGTAATGGCTGCAAAGATGGGACAAAGGCCAGTCAGGTGCAATGATTCATAACAAGATGGAGCCTGAAAAAAAAAATGTTTTGACAGAAATGCAATTTTAAATTTGATCGGTTCTGCATAAAAATGAGCAGGATGTACGCAGTATATATAAGCCAATAATGTTGTGTGTTATTCTTGTACTCTCTGCCCTCTTAATATCATTATGCACTGTGATTCAGTTAGTGTTACACTCTTTATACTAATAGATCCCTCTGGTGAGCTCACTGGTTTTTTATGGTCACCTATTGATCGTGCGATTAGCGGCCCAGCAGGGTCCACCCACTTCATGTCACGTTGAGAGAAATGGTTATTGAGTGAGCTGTCAATGTTTAAGAAGGACCAGAGGAACACGGTGGTGGTGGTGGTGGTGGTGGACGGGGGGTTGGGGTACAGGCAGCAGTGTCCACCCTGACCTTCACCTCGCCTCCACACCAGCTCTCTGATTCAATAAGACAACCCAGCAACCATGGTGACCTCCACCTGCAACCCCACCGTCCATCCATCTCTCCATCCTCTTGATCCTTTATCACACAACGCTCGGAAATTGGTCCCTGTGTTTCAGCACAGAAGTAGGTCCGTCCATTAGGTCGACTATCCTTCATCCTGCGGGTGATGATGCAATTTGAGAGCAATGCAATCATTCCACATGATCCAATCTTAGAGTACAACGACGGGATTAAAGTGGACCCTCAGGCCAGTCCTCATTTTTACATGATTCTGTTGTCAATAATACAAGCTCAGCAGCTTCCTGTTTTTACGTCTGTTGTACTAAAGCTTCGATCAAAGACCTTGTATACATGGAAAAATCCCTGTTTGCCTTTTCTTACTTTCGGGGCTGAGCCTCGACCTGAGAGGATTAAAAAATGTGAGTTCTGATGCTGTACCTTGAAAATGTGTGAAAAACAGGAATTTAAAGTTATTAATTGAGTGTGTCTACTGTTTGTTCAGCTGCCTTTAACGTACTGGTCAAATTTCAGTTTAAACTGTGACATAAAACAATCTTAATCTAACAAATCTAATAAATGCGGTCGTGTTTGATGCAGGATTATGGATCTGTATGTTTCCCTGGATTTGGTAAAGCAGATGAAGCAGTGGAAATGAATTCTCCTGGGACGCCTGAGAGGGGAGGAGAATAATGGAGGGTAACTTTGAGAGGATTATAGTGACCGCAGAGGTTTGGAGGAAGAAGAAGAAGAACATCAGAGCAGAGAACATAAGCAACCACATATTGAGCCAAGAAATAAGCAACGGCTGGCTCCTTCAGATTCTATTACCACAAGCTAAAACATCCATAAATTGTTGATACACATCCTGACAATTAATCTCAGTGCAGAGCATGAACTGCAGCAGCTTCAAGGTGAACCAGAGGCGACAGAGTTCAAATGAGACGCACTGCAGACAACAGAGAATGTTGATGAGTAAATAAGAGTTCATGTTAAACCTGCAGTTAAGGTTTTTGGTTTTGTTTTTTGTGGTCACGCGGGGGCAGCACAACATGACACTGACATATTAACACCATAAACTGACCTTTGTTTTCCTCCATCAACTAACGCACATGGTTGGGTTTAAGAAAAAAGAACAAGGTTTGGCTTTATAATTTTAGGGGACACAAACACTGCTCTCCCGGGTGAAAGTTGATGTTTTTTGGACCCATCCACCACCACTCCCACCCACTCTACTTGCAGTTTTGCCGCCTTAACTTTCATTCTTGTCCTGCCACTTTCCCCTTAACACTGCTGAGTGCCGTTAAACTACAACGGTGACCTGCCATACATCATGCCAATGATAAAGAATGGCTTTTTTCGTCAGCGTCTGACACCACAAGGCACTCCTCAAGCATTGGATTTTGATGACTTCGGAGTGACACCAGGTTGCTCTCCTAGCAAAGCCAGAAAAACTGACTGCACACTAAGCTGCCCAGCAACCAGGAGCAGTCAGACACAATTGGAGACTAGCTAGTAAACATAATGAAGCATTTAGCAGCTTAAGAGACAGATAAGAGACAGATATTTCCCTCAGGAGTTGGTGGAAACCAAAAATAGAGCTACAGGAGGGTGAATATTGGACTTACATTCACCAGGTGGCCAGAAACACCGCACATGAATGCTAATGTTGTCCGCATCTGTTGATATGTAAATGAGCTAACAAGCTCACCAGTGAAATCAACCAATAAGGTGATGATATGTCAGTGTTGTGTTTACAGATTGTTTGTGCTGCCCCCAGGTGGCCAGGAAATCTGTTGCTGCAGCTTTAAGGACAGAACGAATCTATAATAAAGAGGATTTAGATCACTGCCTGTGTTTTGCCACCTTTGGACAACACAATTCCTGAATAAGAACGTCACACCCACCTCCACCGATCCAACCATCTCTATCCAGGAACTTCCTTTTCAACTGCCCAGGGGACAGCTGGGCAAACACTGACCCGTATCTGCCCCTTTCTCCGTGACCCCTTAAGCTGACCTCACCCCTACCGGCTCCCCATTGAGGCCCCCCTGCTCCCTGCGTTGGCCCCTTAGTTCAAGCGGCCCACCTCGCCAGCCAAGCAACTGGACCCGATGCCCACCCAGGTCTGGGGTCCCTCAGCGGGAGCGACGTGTGAGACTCAGGAATTCACAACACTTAAGAGTTTGGGCAAATACAGGAGGTCGCTCCACACAAGGAGCAAGGTCAGCTTCTTTAGACCGGACCGGCTAACAGACACTGCTGCCAACTTCTTTCTTTCTTTCTTTCTTTCTCTTTTTCTTTCTCTCTTAACTACATGCACATAGCTGCGTATGTGAACTTTTATTCCTTTGTTTTCCTGTTAGTGCTGTTTTCTGCAGTGGCCTGATGATGGATGGATGAAGCTCCACTGAACATCGGCATATTCTCTTTCTCTTGTTCTCTGTTTCCAGCATACATACACATACACACACACCGACAACAGCCCTCACCTGATTTATTCCCCAGTGACAGGCACTCCTTAACCCTTCCAAGGCTCAGGCAACACGGCTTATATAATCTACAAAGTAGAATTTTATGTACACACAGAGTCATAAACTGACTGCTCATTCTTATGAAACAAAAAATCTCCTCACTTCAGGAGCTGTTTACTTTTTCAGCATTATTGTAAAGTATTGAAAGGACCATGCGTTGATTAAAGGGTTGGTGTGTTTGGCACAACCTGATGGAGAATAATAGCTCACAGTGTTCTGGCTTTGCTAAATGTGAATGTTAATGATACATAGAACTCCTTACATGTTCACAACGTTACATTTTAACAACACATCACTGTTAACCAAAAACTTTGACACAGTGGGTGTTGCTTTCAGGTCCTGTAATTTCATAGTTTTCAAGAAAGTTCTCTAGAAAAAACTGCATGTAATGTGGTACTAATTAATAGAGACATTGTTCTGAGACAGAGCACGAACTGAGTAGTTACAGTACACGCTTCATAGATTGTAAAAACACATGTTGATTTTAAAAAAAAAAAAAAAAAGCATAGAATTGCTAAAATCAAGCCAGCTGATTTGGCCGGATTCTGTGGTGTCATTCATATCGAGTCTCAGCCGAGTCAAGAAACTGAATGTGGCCTGGCTAATTTCATCCGGCATGCCGAGTTCAGGCCGATTCTGGGCCGGG
Source organism: Cephalopholis sonnerati (assembly GCA_019142605.1). Taxonomy (NCBI): domain Eukaryota; kingdom Metazoa; phylum Chordata; class Actinopteri; order Perciformes; family Serranidae; genus Cephalopholis; species Cephalopholis sonnerati. The sequence continues at coordinate 30,048,747 of JAGQAX010000001.1, forward strand.
TCATTTTGGCTACCTGGGATCCATTTAAACAACAAATACTGCGACTGTGTCTCAGAAGGTTCGATTGGCGGTTTGATCCTCAGCTCCTCCACTCCGCATGTTGACGTATCCTTGAGCAAGACACTGAACCCCAAACTGCTCCTGATGGCTGAGTAGGTGGCACCTTGTATGGTAGCCTCGGCTACCAATGTGTTTGTGTGAATGGGCGCTTTTAGAGGTTGGAAGACCAGAAAGGCACTGTACAAATGCAGGTATAATTTTCTTATGTCAAGAACTTTGTATTTATGTAGCCTAACATCACAAATCACACGCTTGCCTCAAAGAGTTTCATAATCTATAGAGCAAAAGGCCTCCTCTATCCCTGGACCACAGCTGCTCAAAGCCTGGCCGATGGCAGCCCTCAGAAACATTGTGAGCGAACCCTGAGCATGACATGAAACGCATGCATGATATTTTAATCACCTGCGGTCCATTTAAAAACTTTCACTGTGTCAAACTGTGCCCCCCTAACAAACATCTGTTAGGTTAGGAATGACAACCCGTAGAAGGCTACTTGTTGCATGAGAACGGGTGGCACCTCGCGAGTGTCGCAGGAATTACGTTCTGTCATCAGTGCTAGTGCTGTTAGCGATTTCAGTGTACAATTCGCAACTGCATTTTCCCTGTGCAGCCTCCTAAATGACATGCTGGCTCACTAAATTGGCACTCAGTCGTCAAAACTTTGAGAACCTCTGCCTAATGCTTCATTCATGTGAAATCAGGCGGTAGATGGAAGACCCTAACACCTTGTGGACGGCACTGACGAAACAAACAATCGCCGAATGGCAGGACAGTAGAAAAACATGTATGATATGTTGCCACGGTGATGCCGTAGTGTTAACAAAGAATGGAAAAAAATATATTACATAAAATGATTTCATGTTCATTGTTTTATCTCTTTATTCAAGTAATGTCCAGTAACTGTCTAAATCGTCCGTGTTTTCTCCTCGTGTTAAATGTTGAAATTAAGTGTATTCAGTTCAATTAAGTGTATTCAGTTCAACATCTGGTTGGGAATTACACAGCGAGGGACTGCAAGAAGTTAAACTTTTTTAACTCTGAATGGCAGTACCATCTGCCAGTACTATTACCTGTATTCTCTGCTGGCCTAATTTTACCGTCCTGCTCTCGTCCATTTAAATGATATCTGGTTTGCTGTTACTCTGCCTGATTCCATGTGAACGCAGCATTAAACCCAAAGCTCCTGTTTGCTTGCCTGTGACAGGTAACAGCTACACAGAAAGTGTTTTTCTGTGTTTCTCTGACCTGCTTTGCACTAAAAGGCAATTACTTAGGTAAAGGAAAGCTACATTACCAATGAACTGTAATTAATAGAAAGTGATTGAACACTTTCTCAATTTTCTCCCATAATTATTCCAGGAAGATTCCTGGAAAGGAAGTCTGTAAACCTTTCCAATACATTTACCGAAGAGTTCCTTTCTAGGAAGTTACTAGGAAACTACCGACCCATAAAATTAAGTGTTGCTTTTCATTTAAATGTTAAATGTTTGACCACAGCTAAGGTTTAAGAAACAGAAACAAAACATGTTCTCACAATCAATCAAAAGATCCAACCTTGTAGCCAGAGGAACGAATCATCATAACACAAGCAAAACATAAATAAAATATTAGCAGTGAGATAAAATCAATTAGCTGAACCTGAAATAATCATTTTAATGGGCAAACATCCAACCGTGGAGAAAAAACAAATTGATCTGGATTAAATTTGGTTAACTTTGCTTAATTGATCAACCTCCGTAATCTGTTTGTCGACTTGATTTTTTTTTTTTTTATCACTTTCTGCTCTGATGCCCTGCCAGCAGCCAGCCTCGACCAGCATGCCAACACCAGCTGATCTGAGGCCAGATCTGTTGCTGTTTGAAAACACACACACACACACACACACACACAACACACACACACACAAACAGTATTTTGCTGCATGTGACCCACTCCTAGCTCACCTACTGTATCTCCATCCTCCTAGTTTATGCTGGGAGGTAGATTTCTGCTCCCAGCATAGCAACTGCTAGAGTCACACCAGTCCCCGGTGTGTGGCCACGCCCTGGGGCCTAATTAATACAACACACTGTGCATCCATATGGCTCTGTGTGATTAAACAGATAGAGAGAGGAGGGGAGATAAAGGGAGAGGAAGACAGGATAGGATGGGGATGGGGTGCGCAGGCGGGGTCCACTCCTCCGTGTTTCCTTCATTGATGGATAAGAATATTGCTGCATTAGCTGTTTCCCTCGGCCTGCAACAACTGCGCTCTGTTCAGGGCAATGAAACAGGAAGCCGACCTTGGCACAAAGCAGTGTGATTAGACCCTAGAAAATCAATACGGAAAATGTTTGAGTAAATCAAAGAGACAATGAATACCATCTTCTTTTCATGTCGTTCGCTATGAAACAACGCTTCCTCAAGGCCAGATACAAGAGTTGGAACAAAGCCCTGACCCTGTTGTTGGAACAAAGCCCTGTTTGCAGACCACAATCCCCAAGTGGGTTTCTTCCCGACTATGGATTAGAGATAGGTGAGTGCTGGGGGTAATGGAGAGGGACAGGCCTGGGGCAACAAGCAGCAAGATAAAGTACCAGGAGAGAAAGAAAAAGCAAAGTAGAATCAAGGTGGCCAGACATCTAAACTGCTGTAGCGAGTATAAATCTCACTCTCTCCCTTTCCACAGGTCCCATATTTTCTTAGTGGTGTCCAGTCACATCTATAGTTATGCTTTTATTTGACCAGGTCTTTTAAGATCGCTGTCTCTACCCAAGTACTAAGGAGGTAAATCTACTTTTGTTTGTTGCGCTCAAAGCATTAAAATAAATAAAGACTAATAATCTGCAGCCACGCTGGCATCTCTATGAGGCTGTACTTTAGGGCTCTGACGCACCAAGCTGATGGTCGGCCATTGGTCAATGTGGGCCATTGGTGAGCATCTGTCGCCCTTTTTTTCCAGTGTGGCCCGCACCATTGGCTCTAGATGGACCTTGTTGGCCCTTGTCCGCTTTTTTTTCGTCCAATTTAACATGTGAAATCACGGAGCGCGTCCATGAGACAAATCACTCTGATTGGCAGTTCAACTCAGAAGTGAGGAAAGCAAAGAAATGGCTTAAGTCAAGAGGGAGTGACATGAAAACAAACTTGTTATACTAGTTGAGATTATTATTTTTTAGCCATTGAGCTCTGTAGCAGTAACAGTTTGTGTTATTGTCAGCTAACACATGGTAAATATCCTGTACTTTCAACATCTGGTTGTGATGTTGGTGTTTAACTGGCTCCATTTTTCATACCTGCTGCTATGGAGAGTTATTTCCACTCACGCAAGCGTAGAACGTGCGTGCTAGTTGGCTGTTGGCTGTAGTATTTGAGGTGTGTTCAAGAGAAACTTTTTGGTCGCAACAGAGGCGACTAGGCAATTCAACAGTTGACCCTCATTGCCACTAGTTCAATCAGGAGAGACAGAAGAATGAAGTAAAGACAATATTGAATATGCAATATGAGCGTACAGATTAACAGGTGATTTGTGCTGATTAAGATTTAACAGAAGTCTTTGGCACTTGGACACCAGAGGGAGATATTTTGTGACTGAGGGATATCTGAGCGGTTCAGAGTTCAGACACTGGTGGTGGTGGTGGCCGATGACTCTGAGGCTGCTGACTGCTGAGGCGGATGTGGCTGATGAGTCTGTAAAGACTAGGTGGTGATGGACTGCAGCAAGAAAGAACTCCAGCAGAGAAAGAATAATCTTTAAGATGAGTAGTATTACAATGATAGGCTGACAGAGAAGGTGTGTCGCTGTGCTATTGGCTGATTGTGAATTAGCTAATGACTTAATCGACAGCCTCAGATGATGACGCCTAGAGATAGTGAGTGAGTCAATGGCTAATTAAGACTAAATACGAAGAACAGCTGAGGCTGATGGAGGAGCCATTAGTTTTGCAGGTATTTGGTGACATACCAAATTACTGGTGACCCGATGATGACACCAAGAAGAAACGTCAGGGGATCACCAAAGTTATCACAATTCATCCTTCGGGATTATAAATGTCTCAATGAAGTTTAATGGCAATCTATCTAATAGCTGTTGACGTATTTCATTTAAAATCATCTGGCCACAGACTGGTTTTCATAGGAACTACTTTCTACAAAGAAATAGTCTTCATCAAAACTGTTGACAGAGTGTTCAGGGGTGTCCCACTGTGAAATCAGTAAGTGCCTGAGGGCTCTCTTGTGGCCTTTTTGAGCCATTTCTGCACACTTTCCTTAAGACTGCAATTCAGCAGACTTTCTTAAGGGAATATCCCACAATTTACGGTGCTCTAATGTTAAAAATGATGGCAAGGGAAATCCAAAGAACGCGTCCAATCCTACAGGAAATTCTATTCACCTCAGCAGAAATCTCAGTTAAATATCTCAAGCTGTATGTGTATCTGCATGGCTAGGTACCACTACACACAACAAAATGTTTTTTGTAACTTCAGAGCAGCACACATCATATTTTCCTTCCTTTTCAGTTTAGACTCTCTGCACATATTGCTATTCCTTGCTACCTCCAGCATCCTTCGATCCTCGGCTTCCTTAAAGCCACCCCACATCTTCATCCCTTGCTCCCTTTGTCCCACCCTCCATCCTTTCTTTGTCCTGCTCCACACATCACTGCCGTTGTGAGCACGGGGGATGCGATATCTCTGCCGCTTCCCCTCCCCCACCCTCTACCCTCCTCCCCCCTTTTTCTTTCTTGAGGGCGCCTGGGTGCGTTGCACATGTTAACCGGTGAGTCGTCGTGAGTGTGTGCGTGCATGTGTGTGTTTGAGTGATAAATGAAGAGAAACTTGAGGCGTGGGGGGGCCTGTGTCAGAGATGATGACTGCATATCTCTGCATGTGAGCCCTACACTCCCCGCCATTGAAAAGGCCACCCGATTTATCTCTCAAATACATATAAATGTGTTATAAGGGCAGCTATACAGCCTGCATGGTCGGCTCCTGCAGAACGATTCCCCCGGCACCCATTGCAATCACATCAGCCCTCCTTTTCTCAGAAACAGTCACTCCATTAATGCTTTCAGTGCCACGTCTCCTGTGGCCTCAGCATGTTAATGCCCACATTCTCCATCAGTCACCCTCCACCACATGACACTCCATCTTAAACCAGAGCCACAGGCAACAGCACAGGGAAGAGAGAAGTGGCAGAAATGATACTGTTTTTGAACCATGCAGGCTTTCACACAAACGCATCCACACGAACACGGTGACAGTATGAGCACACAGTATACAGCACATACAACAGGCAAGAGTTCAGCTTACATAAGTGCGCTATATGCAGAGTTCACATAGGAAACATCTCATAAAATATGGACTGCATTGTTACAGTGCTTTTAATCTCACAACCTAACACTAAAATGGGCCATTCTGTATAATGAGTACTTACATTAAAGCTGCTATAATCATTATTTATATAAGCATATAATAAAACAAATGACACTCTTTAATGTAAAAGCTCAACATGTCGAACTCACAGAGAATTATCACAGTTTCAGCTGAGCTATATGAAGCATTTTCAGTATCTTCCAGCTGATTGTTTTGGTTTTTATGGCCCACAACTTTACTCTCTTGGTTCAGCCTCATGGCTCTCATCAGCATCGTTTTCAGTCACAGCAGGAAGCTGTTCACTGGAAAAGCTCTGATAAACCCACTGTACACTACCTGCTCAGCGCCAAACAGCAGAGATACACAGTCAGTGACAAGCTGGTGAACATCGTAGAGCTTAAGCAGTTAAAGCTAAGTTCACACTGAGCATCTCCAAAGAAGTCAGAACACCATACTGTTCACACTACACAACTTGCTGTCTTGTTTTTGGGAGTCTTGAAGTTGTTTGGTTTTTACACTATTTGACTGACCTGTGATGTGGTCACACACGACTGGATCTTTCACCAGGAGGAATCCCTGATGGGTATGTCATGTGATCTGCAGGTCAGGACGGGGGCTTACTGCAAAATATAGAAGTAAAAAAGTGACAAAGCGTTCAAAACAAGTCCTTAATATTGTGTGCAATAGTCCACCTTCCACCATGTCTTCCCCTCTTCTCCTCTCCACTTGTTTCTGCTGCCCCCAACTGGCCGAAAATCAGTTAAAGCAGTTTCAATTTCAGACCCAGTTCATTGGCAACACCTGTGGTGGTAAAGGTATACTAAGCAGGATTTTAAAAAAAATCCTTCTCAATCATCACTTATGACCCATTAGAAGTGTTGGGTGTTGCCGGTAATTTCCAAGTGGCACCTCTGGGACTGAAAAATAATGCCAACACGGACATGCTAAAAACTGCAGCTTCTTGCAGTTTCCCCACAGAACCCCACGTTAAAATGTTCAACATTACAGCAGCATAAACTTGGTGGCTTGGTACTAAAGAAATTGGTTTTGGTCTCTATATCTAACTTCCCCCCTCATGACAACTTTATGAGGATGAATTATTTTACTCACCCATTTACATTTTATTAACGCTAAAAGTTAAAGTGCACAATTAAGAGCCTTTGAGTGACAGGCTGTCTGATAGTGTCCTCGGCTTCTCAGTCAGATCCACCCCTCGCTCCTCCACAGCTCCACCCTCTCGTCTAAAGAAGGTCACCTCTAGCTCCAAAAAACCAAGATGGTGATTGCTGAAATGCCGACTCAAACCAATGGGTGACATCACGGTAGCTAAATCCAATATTTTATACAGTCTATGGTATTTTCTTCTTATTTTGCTGTTGCTGGAAGTTACAAAAATCACGGACACAGCTCAAAAAAATGCAAGTATAGGGAGGCAAATCACCATGCAGACAAAGATGGAGTTGGCTTTCACGTTCGCTGGTGATATTATTTACAAACAGTAACTGACAATTCCAGCATAGTATACCTTCACTAATACAGATCCCACAATTGTTAAACATAAAACTTGTATCGACCACTGGCATCTTGTGTACTTGTTTACAGTGCAGCCAAACAAATTGTGTGCTGAAAGGAATCCCTGCGTCATGTTGTTTTAATAGAAAGGACTATCAATGATAAGGTCAGAGACAACAACACTGTGTGTGGTCACGCAACTGAATCCTTTGCTGGCAAGGCAGACTGTGGAAGTAACAATGTAAAAAACTAGACAGGCAATTATAGGATGTAAAGACATGCTACATGCAAAAAAAATCAGACCATGAAACAGATTTAAAAAAGGTCTGAAACAAGGAATATGATAATAATTTCAAGCTGATTTTGATCATACTTATTTCCTTAACTGAAATTTGATTCTGAAACTTGAACTTGTGAGAAAGTCAGTCACTTTAACATAGTGGTGTTAGGCCTACTAAGTAAAGACTGTGCACACATGCATATCTAGCAGTCCGTTGAAACCACTGAGACACACACACACACACACTTAGACACACACATGGAGGATCGCACTTAAAAGAGAAACGGGAGCTGACAAGACGGTTTTGATTATTTGCGACGTGAGAGGAGGGATGTCACCTGGGAAGTGTGTTACGGCTGGGAAATCTGGAAACAGTAAAAAAAGAAGAGGAAAAAAAAACAGGGAACATCAGAGGTAGGCGGGTATGAAAGTTGGCTGGTGTGACCTCTGGCCTCCCTCCTTCTTGGCTGCTCCCTTTGAGCCGCTAAAAGGCGTGCGGTGTGAGAAGCCAGAAGACAGCTGCACCCCCCCTTCTCCTCCTCTGGGCTCTCTCTGGGAAACTGAGGTCCCCTTTCTCAACTCACTTTAAATGCTGTGGGGTCAGGAGGAGCCGGGGCCCAGTTGAGGTGGTCCAGCCGGGGATAGAGTTTCACTGCTTTACACGGCCAGTCTGGACTGTTTTGTGTGTGTGTGTGTGTGTGTGTGTGTGTGTGTGTGTGTGTGTGTGTGTGTGTAAGAGAGAGGGGAAGGAAGGGGAGCTGCTGTTGTCTCTCTATTAGAACTGCAAATAAAGAGGAAACTTTCAGTAATGATCACAAACACCTCCCGTCTGCCACTGCAATCCTCCACAAACCTCTCCTCCCACGCAAATACACATATTTACACATCACAGTTTGTGCATATACACACTTAGTCAGCTACTGTTGCTGCAAGGAAAGGAGAGAAACACTTTAACATGCAGGGCTGAAGTTTGTCGTGACTGACACGGTTAATCCGATGTCATATTAAGAAAAGGTCACTGTTTTTTTAATCAGATGTTCACGTGAATAAATTACAAAAGAACTTTCTTTTTAAGGAACACTGTCAGACGTCCCTGAGTACATAGTAAAAACAACGATTAGCTTTGACTTGTCGATGCAATCTCATCCTAATGGTCATATTTTGCTGCTCGGGCAGAGGGCCCAGGCATTACTAAGATGATGCTAGGGGGCATCCTATTGCGTCATATCTTGACGCAGAAGGGGTCGGTGGTAAAAAGGAGTCAGCGGTTAGGTTTATGAAACAAAATTACCTGGCTATGATCAGGAATAGATTGCGGATGTCACTAAAAAACATCTGCCTTTGAGTCGCACAAACGCTGCGACCGATATTTGAGCCTGGACTCACTCCAGTCATCAAAATCAAAGACACTTGGGCAGTGACTTGTAGGCATCAGAAACCAACGAAAAAAGGCGTCCTTTAACGTTGGCATGATACGCAGCTAGTTACCGTTATAGTTTAAGGGCAACCGCAGCGGGGCACGGGGGAAACGCAGCGGGACAAGGACGAAAGTAAAGGCAGCAAAAGTCTGGCTCGGTGCAGGCGGGAGCAGTGGTGGGTGGGTCTAACAAACATCGACTTTCACCCAAGAGAGTGGTGTACACATCATGTAAGATTCTCAAGTCAAACCCTGTTCTTTTTTCCTAAACCTAACCACGTGTGTTTGTTGTTGAAGGAACAAAAACGTACATTTGTTGTGTTGTACTGATGTAGTGCATCTCTTTTGACAGAGACTGTATGTAAACAGTAAATTTCCTGTGAAAACAGAAGTGTATTTTGAAAGAAGATGCCAACAACCAACGCATCTAGGGCACCTTTCCCCCTGTATGTGGACGTGGAAAGTCGATGACCAAACATCAATATGTGATGAGGATGGAGTGAGAATGTGTTGGATGTTTTTTCTTTGTTGGTCTCAAAAGTCACAGAGTCAAAGTCCCTTGTTTGTTGAACCCACCCACCCTGAGCGGACTTTAATACTCTTTAGTCCATTGCTCTGAGCATCTTATAATGACGCAAATGGGTTTACATTGGAGTTGGTGGAAAGCCTGGTGCATCTCACACAGATCAAAAAACAAACTGCCCAAACAGTGTATTTTGATGTTGTGGGAGTAAGACCAGTTAAGACATGTGAATGTCTGAAGAGTTGCAGAGATGCTAAGGATTCATGGCTTTAGCCATTGAGTCCATTGATTATGATAACAAAGCACTGTGTGAGGTAATTGCTGAAATCTGTGATCCGTGAATGCAATTACATCTGCAAAGAAGTCCGAGGCAAAAACACAGGCTTTCAGGCGGTCAGATTAGGCTGTAAACAGGCCAATAGATTGTGTAAACCACTTAATTACAATGTATGTACAATAGGTCAAAGGACAAGGAAACTACTGAATTAACTGTGATGGATGACGGATGTTTATGTGAATAATTTGGGCGATAATTTAACCAAGGTCTAGATCAAGCCAACATGGATGAGAAGTCCTTTCGATGCTCAGAAAAAAGGAAATTTCACCATCTGTGGAACATCTGAGGGGTACTGTGTGATGTGATCCAAAGCTCTGGAGCAGCTACTAAATTGTTGTGTTAAATAATGTTACCATTAACTTTCATTTCCTCTTCCTAATAGCTCTGACTAACCTGGAGGTTTGTTTAAAACCTGTATAATCATCTGACTTTGTTTAGCCCTCTGTTGGGCTACTTTAAAGTGGTGTTGATGCGTTTCCAGATTTTCCCAGATCGTTACCGATAGAAACAACGGCCAAAACTACAAAAATAAACCGGAATTATCCTCGAATGTCTCGCCCAAGCGAGAGAAACCCAGGAAGAGGAGGCTGATCCATATTGGCCTCCCCCTTTGTCTCGAAGTTCAATCACGCATTGGGATTCACAGTGATTAGAAGTCCGGCACCAACCTTCATCGACCAGGAGCTCGGGGCCTCGTGCTCAATACTCTTTGTCTGTCCAGCAGGCTGTGAGTTAATGTGCTGAACAGTAGAGCAGAAGGGAGAGGAGAGGCCTGCATCAGATTGATCTGCTGCATCTCAGCGGACCGCAGGAAGCAAGCAAACACTTCTGTGCTGTAAATTACGCCTCTTTATCCACCGAGCTCAAGTCTAAGGTACACTGCCTACACACACACACACACACACACACACACACACACACGGTCTGTTTCCCATCACTCCAGAGGACATTGACTTACATTCATTTCCTGGAGACTTACCTTAACCCTTACTCTAACCTTAAAGGTCCAGTGTGACAGATTTAGGGGGATATTTTGGCAGAAATACAATATAAGTATGTTTTCTTTAGTGTATAATCACCTGAAAATAATTATCGTTGTGTTTTTGTTGCTTTAGAATGAGTCATATAGGGAGTGACTCCGCGTCTACAGAGATCACCATGTTGCTGTCATGTTTCTACTGTAGCCCAGAACAAACGAACACTGGCTTTTGATCGGGCCATCCTCATTTTTGTATCGGCCACCATAGTTATCAGCCCCTTAGTGAAGAGCAGCGTCAAAGAAACACGGATTCTTTTAACGTGACACTGCTTTATTTAGTATTTTTAGCGATTTAAATCAGCAGGTCTGTTTGTTTTGCAGAGGAGGAGACCTCTGTGGACAATTCGGCTCCTACTAAAAACCTCCTGAATGTCTATATCATAAGAAGAAAAAGAAAAAAGGTAGGCACACATTAGTAGCCAGCAACCTTTGATATGCCAAACAGCATCGGAGAGCAATGATTTACAACCTGAAACTGCTTAATTCAGTGTTTTTACCTAGCCCGTTTTTGACAAGACCTCTGCAGGATAATCTGGCCTGTACAATGAACACTAAGGGAAGCCTAACCGGGAGAAGTTTCAGCTGGTTGCAATCTGCAATCCTCACCGCTAGATGTCACTAAATCCCCCTAAATCTTACACACTGTTGCTGTAACCCAAGTCTTCAACCTAAAATTCAATGATTTACGTCAGCAGTTCCCAACTGGTCCAGTCACAGGGTCCAGATTTCTCCTTTGTCATTAGTTTAACGTCCACAGAGTTTAATATATTCAGCGTCATACTTGTGTTTAGCCATGTCATCCAGCTAGTTTGTTGTCTCTTTCAAGTAGCTATCTGTTAGTCACTCACTCTGCAGCAGGAGACAGCACTTCACAATAAAAGCTATGTGCCTCAAATTCACTGTACTTCAAAATAAGTGTTTGTGTTTTTTACAAACTTGACAAGTTGGTGAGTCACTTCAAGATGGACTGGCGACTCACTTTTGGGCCGCGACCCCCGAGTTGGGAGCCACTGCTTTACGCTATGTGGACTTGTGTTTCATTCCCAAAGGAAGGCAATCCTCACCTAACATACTCACACACGTTTGTACTTCTATCTTTGTGAGGACCCTCATTGTCATAATGCATTTCCTAGCCCCTTACAATAACCTTAACCATCTCAACTAAATGCCTAACCCTAACCCTTACCCACATCCTAACCCTAACCTAATTCTAACCTGAACCCTAAAACCAAGTCCTAACCCTCAAACAGGCCTATGAAAAAGTGAGGACCGACCAAAATGTCCTCACTTTCCAAAAATGTCCTCACTTTGTTGCTAAAATACAGTTTTTGGTCCTCACTATGTGGCATGTACAAGAACACACACACACACACACACACACACACACACACACGCACACACACAGAATAAAGACAGTCTCCGTGTTCATTACTTCTAGATCTAGTTTATTATCACTGTTATTGTTTTTTTTCTTCAGTTTTGCACAATGAACCCTAAAACAATACAAACCACTAAAAATGGTCTATTTTGCCTTTTCACACACACATACATACACACATACAGTACACACTGTATATGTGGATATGTATACAGATTTACACCTTGGTCTAGAGAGAGTGTAGAAACATAACTTTGTGGAAACATACAGCAGTGATCCCTGACAATGCTCTGAGAACGCTTATTAAATCATCTCATATTGACCCTGAATTAAACTGTGGGAGAAGACAGAGTACGAGCAGACAGAGGCAGTGACCTCAGCAGACAGACATATAACAAGACGGACAGGCAGAAAGACAGACAGACGGACAGACAGGTAGACACACTGACAGGCAGATGTGTGATCGTGAGCTGGCTGTACAGATTTGCGCTCCCTTTGTTCCAACTGGTCGAACGCAGGTAACGCATCAATTGAGGCTTGTTTTGTGACATTAAACAAGTAGTTTACACAGCTGGTAATGCATATGGTTTTTGGTTTCAGGTTGGCACCACATTTGAACCCTGTAGGATTTAAAAATAATAATAAGACTGCATAGATAAAATAGAAGTTTTACTCATTTTAATGAACTGTAGTGTCAGTAAAAGCAACTCTAATGAGGTGAGAATAAAATGGCTGACAGTCAGACTCTTGCCCTTTGTTGTGGTCACATATTCTACTGGGAAAAAAAACTGCAATTCTTTTAGAATAAAAGCAAGTTAAGTTTCTCCAGGGAAAAATTAAGCGAATAAAAGCCATTTATCAGTAAATGTTTTATATAAAGTTTGATGGTGTGCTTGAGGTCAAGTCGTGTGTGCAATAAGATTACTGTCCTGCTCATTGTTTCTGCTTCACCAGGACCTACGGTGAGAATCTACCATGTTCTCTGTCTTACATTTATCTGTATGGAAATAAATGACAAACACTAAAAACAGCCTGATTTTACTCGGTGGAGTCCTGGTTGATGATGCCAATAAAGTTAAAAACTGAGCCAGCAGCACACAGACCACCATGCTTTTCACCCCATGTCTGCCAAAGTTAGAACAGTTTTGGTGATTTCACTTTAGAGATTTCTACATTTGTGTTTTTGTCTTTGCTCCCCTCGTTGGTTTGAAGGACGTGTGGCTAAGTTGGTAAAAATTAATGTCATGTGCATCTGTGCACCAATCAGGATTTAGCAAATCCTGATCTAATAGAGACACACCCATACTCTTCACACCAAATGCATTGTTGGGGGAAATAGTACACAACCAAGCACTGAAACACTAACATAATGCCTGTAGCTAGCTTAAAACTTTAGATTTCAGCAAGTCAAATGATTATTTAAGCATCATATGTCTAGTCAGAAAAGGTATATTGACAAACACAATAACGTTTATGGTGTCTATTTTAGTGTCCCTTCTCCTTAATTTCAAATTCAATTCAGTTCAATTAAATTTGATTTATAAAGCCCAATATCACAAATCATAATTTCCCTCAGAAGGCTCTCTACAACGTACGACATCTCTCTGTCCTTTGATAAGTAAAAACTCCCCAAAAAACCCATTTACGGGGATAAAGTACCCTGCTTATCTCAGAGAAATGATCCCACTGAATGGCCAGAATGTAAATACTTTGATATTTACATCTATTTCATCGCATCTCCAGGTAAGATCATTGTTTAACCTAACAAAGATTTGAGAGCAGGCCTTACTTACACAGCTAAGTTAGCTTCGACCTCCACAGTTTGTGTGGTCAAATGAGCAGGATGCTCACTGCACACGCAATAGAGTTCCATAGTATCCACTTCTGTCTTTTTAAAAGCTCAGTTTTTGGGTTCAGCAGTTAGTGAAATCTTAGGTCTAGGTTCTTTACACTGTTGGCAGTACATCCCACCACACAGCAGCTTTTGGGGCATTTTCTTTTGTTTGCTAGCAGATGGAAGAGAAATGGAGGTACGTTCATGCAATACAGAGTCAGTGAGAGGTGATGAATTGTTTTCCCCTCTGGTGGTACTAAATCAATGTCTGTTTTTTTCATGGTTGTGGGGTTGGTTATATTACTACTGTCAGATAAAACATATCAGCTAAGTTTTTACCTGTTAAATTCTTAATAAATGGCCAATATTATTATTATGTCTTTTTCTGAATTTAAACTTTTATAGTTTCTTCTGTAATCATAAATATCGCATGTTGTAGAGCAACATTTTTTCTTTGAGACCAAATTTTTAGGGGCTTTAAATCCAGTAACGGAGATTAAACTACACTCATGGATGAGTTGTAAGTTTAACAGTTGTAGATTTAAAAAAACAAAAAAACAAACTTGTATCCATATCTTGGCCAATTAACCAAATACAGCTTTAATAAATAAAACTAACCGCTAATCAGTTATTATAATTTAAGCATATGAGTAAAATTCTTGATGCAAACCAGCAACACCGGGCAAGAGCAGGTCAAATATTCTTACACCTACATGGTTTCATATGGCAGCAATATATCAGCGTAATTTTCTCTTTAAGATTAAATACTCTTTTGCCTGCAGAGGTGCAGGATCGAAGCTCAGACTGTGAATCACAAACATAAATGTGGCGCTCTATACAGGAAGATTTTACAATGCATGTCTCTGTAAGCGGACTTAAACAATGATCTCTTTACTGACGTGCTGGTATTGATTTTCATGTGTAACGCTAACCTCACAGGACAGGTGTGGGGGGGGTCGATCACCTGCGCAATAGACTCTACTCTTTGTCTATTTCGGTGGCCAAATTACTGATGACCGAGCAGCTTTAGATGGTGTTGACAACATCAATACAGAACAGACATTCTCCTCAAGCAAAGATGGTTTGTGAAGGAAAATGAAGACAACTTGTCACTTTCAACGGTAACAGCGCTGACAGGACCTCACCCCGAGTCACTCATGTGAGGATGACTGGTGGGAACAGGTTGAGGATGAGGTGATCATCAGGCATCAGCGCGGGCAAGACAGGTTTACATTTGTCAGTGGAAAAAGGTCACACGACCTATTTTCATCAACGGACACCATCAAGACAGATTGACCGACAACGTGAGATGGGACCATCAATAGCCACCATATTGAGATCACAACATTATTTTGCCATTATTCGGCTAAATATCACAGTGCTACCATCACAAGTCCAATAATGATTAACTAACACTTTCAATTTCGGCTTAAATAACACGTTAGCTTTTTCGTTTCTCATGCAGATCTACTGTAGGTTTCTCTCTGCCTACTACCGTTAAACACATTGGATTCAATCTGCTTTCTTGACAGAGGTATATAAAATATAATACTGATCTCAAACATTAAAGTACATTTACATTAAATCACCATTTGACAAGAGTATAAATCACTTGGAAAATCTTTAAACTCAGCATTATTTGACATGTACAGTCATCGGGGTCTCAGAGCAGAACACCATAGAGATAAATGCATCGGAAATGTAATCAATTCACAATCATATCGGATGATCATGTGGTGCCACAACGATCAATACCACATAATGTAAATGATATTTCAAGCAGAGGCTAGTTGCATCAGGCTTTGGACTTTTAGAGAAACCAGAGTGAGAATATTTCAGGTTACCCAAAATATCCTCGCCATTGAATCAACCACTGAGTTACAGCATCGTACTTAACAGACATTATACAGTGAGACAGTGTCAGTCTAATGTTGTCCTGACTCGATCTGGTTACCTGTGTTCAGTTAATGCATAAGACAGAGAACTGCACAGACACATAGTCTGAACAGTTACGGCCATATACTGGCCATGTGAAACAAATCCTGCACGTGCCCAGTTCAGGATGCCTTCTTTGTGAGAACCTGAGAGCAAGTATGAATGAATTACAGCTGCAACCTGTTATTGTTTTTATTTCATCAATTAATCAGCCTGTTATTTTGTCTGGTAACCAATTATCAGTTTGGTCTATAAAATGTCTTAAAGATTAAAAGTTTCTAAAGCTGAAGATTCTTTCAGGGCCCTTTCACACCTGCCTCATTTGTTCTAGACTTTCAGACTTTACAGTTTGATCTGAACCAGAGTTACAGATGTGAAATCTTTCCCTGGATCACGGTCTGGACAAAAGAGCTGAAGCATGGTCTGTTAAAAGGATCTGTCAGGATCAAACTCGACAATGGCTCAGTTTGTTTCTGGTGTGAAAACAATCTTTGAATTGTTCGGACATTACGAACAATTACAGGAAGTTTTGGCAGGCTATCGCATCTAGTAGGAGTAGTGTAGTGTCATCTGCATAGTGTATGTGTGGTGAGCGACAGAGAGAGTGACGGTGGCTGCGCTCAGAGCAGACAGGTGTTGGTGGATGTGTGGTGTATGTTTCAGGTTGCCCATGAACAACAGACACAATGAAATGAGCCATAGTTGCATATGGGAGAGGACGAAACGACTTTGTGAAGAGTCAGTTGGAAAACTCACAAAAACTCTGATGCTTTTCAATAACTTTCCAAGAGGATGGCAGAGAGAGGATGTGAGAGGACGGCAGACGCAGCTTACGTAGGTGATGATGACAGGGACGTAGGTATGTCATGTACGCTCGTATTAGGGATACGCGCAATTAGTCGTCTAAATGATTAAACATCCGCCCCCCTTGCTAATCGGCACCAGAAAAATTAGTCGTTAAACTAACGACTAATTTTTGTGTTTTATTCATGTGCAAGGCTGCTTAACTGTCATGCAGCCACCCGCCACTAGTGGGGGCTGCAGAGCCTTCCGACAGCAGTCCCCCTCCCCGCGGTAAGGCTCGAGTAGACTGGAGTTTTAAAACAGCACGGTGGGAAATAAGAGAGATTTTCTCTTGCAAAACCAGCGCAGTTTGGCAGTACGTTGTTCTAGAAAACAAAAACAAGGTAGGCTGTGTCAGAAAATAAAATGGCATATAGTCACTCGACTGGAGCAATGCCAACCACATTCAACTCCAGCATTTGGTTGTTGACCTGCACGGAACAACTCCGACCAATCTGACATCATTCACCTGGAAATGCTGTGATCCCGCCCGGACTAAAAGGATAACGTAGCGCATCGCGACAATGACCTCGCAAGATATGCTTCCACTTAGCTTTGTTGAAGGTAAAAGCTTCAGGAAGTTAATGGAATATGTTGAGCCTGAATACATCATGCCGAGGCCTTTTTTTTTAGAGTAGTCAACTAGTCTTAATTAAAATTTTCGTTTAGGCGACAGGGGAATTAGTTGCCAGGAACATCCCTAGCTCGTATAATTGCAGCGTGAAACCAAAACTTTCAGGTGTGAAAAGGCCCTAAAATGTTTGTTTTCTCCAAAGCAGAGAATTCTCAAAATTTAGAAGCTTTAACTAGATAACTTTTGGCATTTTTGCTTGAAAACTCACTTAAATGGTTAACTGATTGATTGATGTATCAACTCACTGACTACTTGTTTCAGCTCTAGGATGAATATCAACATAAAATTAGGGACTACAGAGGGCTTTTATTCATCTGATTTCCATTGTGAGCAGAAGCGTTACCACAGAAGTCGATCACTTCTGAGGTAATTCAGGCAGATTTGTAAAGGATTTCGAGGCATTAACAGTAATCTTTCACTGAGAGTAAAAAAAAAAAAAGTTAACTCTCCTTGTGAATGAGAGTTCCCTGAAGTCGTCACAGATTATTTTTCCACTGCAGTTGCAACCATATGTTAATGTATAATCCCTACATCTTTGTTTTCATCATCCTCCGGAACACCAGGGTAGCAGGTGAACTATTTTCAGAGAAGTTGTCCCTTTACGTTTCCAGCAGAGCGGCCACTAGAAATACTTAACATGCTGCCAACACTGTTTCTTAGTTACGCAAATGACCAACAAAGAAGGCATCCTTGACAGTGAATCTGTCTGAACTGGGCACAAAGAAGAATTTAAAGAGTAAAATCATGTAAAACCCAGAAGGCCAAGTGCGGCCTGCTGATGCACATATAGCAAGAGGATCAGAGAGTCCCTGAGCACACACTCTCCCTGTCCAAAGGTCAGGATTCTTGAACGAAGAAAAAAGGAGGCTGGCTAAGTGACAGGAGCAGAGTTTGGTGATATAGCACTTCCCAAGGCTGCAAAATATATAAGACAAAGGCCCCTTTTTTCACTAACTGTGATGGAGTTAGAGCACCGGTCAGTCAGCGAGAACAGCTTTGGGGGCTCTGTTAAATCACACATGTTGTAATATAATAAAGCAAAAGGACAACCTGACCTATCAAAGTCTAATCACGTAAACATGATCGTCACTGCACCACATTCCCAGTGAATCAGGTTAAACAGTATGGCACTAAAACCTGTCACATCCACGGGTGAGATGTGGGCAATTTCCTGCAGGAGGAGATTAACCCTAAATTACACCGAGGGACAGAGGAAGGAAGGAAGGAAGGAAGGAAGGAAAGAAGGAAGGAAGAAAAGCACACCACTTGTTTCCCCCAGTGAAATTACTCTCAACAGAAGTAAATACACTGATTAAGGCTGCAGCAGCCCCGGAGAGAAAATATCACATTGGCAGTTAATAAATATACAAGCAGGAGACATTTAGGTTCGAGCATTTGTTCTGCTATTTTGACAAGTACCGTTACTGTTTTTCCAACACGTGTAACATGATAATAACACCACAGCGTACAATTAAATACAAGAAATGGATGCAAGAAGAAAATCTGCAAACAAATAAGCATGAACAAATAAATTTAAAAGGCATAACATTACAGAAGCTAAGATGATCACTAAGATGGAAACTGTGTATAATGCAGAACACACAAAGATGGGAGGTGATTCTCAGCTGTGGGGACACAAACAACTCTCAAGTGGAATGTCGTCAATGATCAGAAGATATGATACTGCATTTAGAGACAAAAAAAAATTGAAAACTATTTTCCAATTCCCTACATTGTCATTACTCCTTATGCTGCATTCATGTAATATCAACAAAATGGGAAAACTGGAAAACCTCTAGTTATTCTGACTTCAGCTGTATTAGCCCAAGCTGCTAGCCTCAATGTTAGCCTGGTAGTCACACTGTTTACATAGTGTAGTATTTGTATTTATTCAGTGTGAAACCAGATACATTCATTAAGTAGCTGACTTGTGAGTGTGTATCTCAGTCACTTGAGTTGCAATGCTGATCAGAATGCAGAGATTTGATTGGCTGAGTAGCGTCATGTGAAATAATTTGACTCAAGCAGTTGGGCTGTGAGCTTCTTGGTTGCACAACCAGAGCTACAAATTCTGCACCTCTAAACACTTCGTTAAAATTGAACAACTGTCAAAAATGTAGAGGTTTTAAGTCTGAGTCTGAGCCCAGGTATGAAGAGGGATGGCAGGTTAATAATGGGGATGGCGTCCCTCATCGTTGCCCCTTCAAATTGCCTACTGCATACAAGTAGTGTGTAGCTCATTTGAACTTAGCTGAATAAACTGACATCGAAATGCCCTGCACGCTCTGCTGCCTCTTAGTGAACTGATATGAAATGGAAACAGCCAACTGAAAAGTACTATGCTGAGCTGACGACACCAAACTGTCCAACTTGGTCTCACTCCGAAGTTGTCGAAATCTGGCGCTTGGACAGTGACTTGCGGCGTCACACACTGACGAAAAAAACTGCGCTTTAATGTTAGCATGATACGGGGCCGGTTGCCATTATGGTTTAACTGTGTTTGGCGGCGCCATGTAAAAACGCGGGGGGACGACAACAAAACTTAAGGCAGCAAAAGTCCAAGTAGAGTGGGTGAAAGCGGAGGGTGTATGGGTCAAACAAACACCGACTTTCCCCTGGGAGAGCGGTGTTTGTGTCCCGTGAGATTATAAAGCCAAATCCTGTTCACATTCACATTGTTCGTACCGACATAGAGCGTTTATTTTGAAAGAGACTGTATGTAAACGGTAAATTTCCTGTGGAAATGGAAGTGTATTTTGAAAGCAGATAATGCATGTAACAGGCAGAACTTGACACGGTGTCCCAGAACGTCGACAACCAACGCACACAGGGTACGTTTCACATCGTATATGGACGTGGAAGATCCATGACCAAATATGGATATGTGACGAGGTCGGAGTGAGAATGTGTTGAACTATCTGAGAGGTAATGAGGAAGCATTTTGGATTTAAGGCTTGTCTACTGACTTTGCAAACTTGTCACTCCAGTGAGGCAGCAGAGGGATGGCAAACAACGCTTTAAACACAATAATCACTAATTCAAATTTTGGCTACTTGATTTGGATTTTCTGAAAAAGTGACAGCTCTAGTTTGTTCATCTTTCTTTTCGCTAAGTGGAAGATATCAGGGCTGTAAGAAATTCCAGATATCACCAACCTGGACTTACAACTACGAGCCTGACATCAATGGTTTCTCCCACTCAGCTGCTCATAAAATCAATCTGAGCAATATCACGTGAATGCAGAATAGTTAAGGTAATGACGAGTCACGCTCTGGATTAAGAGCCAGAGAGGCAAATCAATAAATTGTTTGCATGCTGGAGTTGTAAATGCCGCCCACATTACTTTCCTTAGTTTACTTATTCATGGATAAACTTTCAACAGAGGATATTAAGTCAAACACCAGTGAGAAAAAATAAAGTTAAAAGCTTGTGATATGAAAAAAAAACTGATGATAACCAAAGTTACACATTCACATCCACTAGAAACTAAGCGTGAACCATTTTAATAGTTAGTGCATGAGATAAAGGTCCTAAAAAGTTCTCCCTCCATTTGTGTGTTTGTGTTTTACTGTGTGTGTCCCTTTCTGTGGCAGCATGTGGCGACAATTGCAATATATATATTTATATACATTTATATATATGTATGTGTGTATTCCTCCATTGTTCATACTCTGTATGTTTCTTCATAAAGACCTGAGAGAAAGGCCAAAATCAGGGTTGAGGTAGGTTACCATGATGCATCAGAGCAAGTCCTGTACAGTGTGTGACGACACAGAGCGGAGAGCTGGAGAGAGAAGCCCTGTGATCGTAGAGCCACCCAACGACCGTCTATCTCCCTCAGCCAGCTCTCTGCCTGTGGCCATCAACAACCAGCAATGTTATAAACATGGTGTTCCTGAAGTACTTTGACTAGTCAGTGTCGTCAGGAGGGAGAATGCTGAGCAGCAGTTGTGAGTTTGGGAAGGGAGTAACAATAGTCAAGCATGATCAGCAACTGTCATGTCTCCTGGGCACCGTATGTCTGAAAGGCTACTACTTTTGTTCAAAAAGGAGGCAGATAATGTGATGTGAAAAAATATTACTAAGAGCACTGCAGCAACAAATATCCAGAGTGAGGTTAGAAATACACTGCTGCCAACTGAAATCAAAAGAATAAATTATTTAGCTCATTTGCCTTCTGGTGAAAGGTTAGAGAAGAATGATACCACTCTGTCACATATCTTTGAGAAGTTGCGAGGCAACCGGTGGAGGAAGCTACTGAGGCGGGGTTATTCCTATTAAAGCTGCACAGTAGCCAAAAAAGTTTGACTACCTGGATATAAAATTTCCTAGATCTGGGCCCACAGAGGAAGTGCACTACAGACTTCCTCTGCACTACAGACTTTCACAAGCTGAGCAGCTAACTTCTTTTGTAGCGCTCTGCTAACTTGAAGAGGGAGCAAATTAAATAACTGTGCTGCTTTTGAAGACCTTTGCCTTTAATCTTATGGTAAAATGGTTCATTTTGTACGGGTTGTGATGCTAAAAAAATGTATCTACTAATTTACAGATGTCTCTTTCGCTATAAGTCTATGGGAAAAAAGTCTTTTTGGGCCCAATGGCATCACATGACAGACCTGGATGCTGTAATTTCACTGTTTGGCCACTACAAAATTTGGCTTCAAAACCCGGCACACTTCCTGGGGGCCTGAGAAATAGTCCGTAACGTAATCCTCCATTAAACAGCCAATTGGTGAAATTGTTTTTTGAAGGGGTTAAACGAATAAGATAAATGATGTGTTAATTAGTGTGCATTAGAGGTGCTGGGGGCTAGGGGTCTTTATGCTAAGCTAGGCTAACCATCTGTTGAGCGCAGCTACAGACTTGAGAGTTGAATTGATCTTCTCATTGAGCTTTCCACCGCAACAAAAATAATCGTGTTTCCCGACACGTCAAACTAGTCCTTTGAGTATGAGGCTAGAGCTGGAGGGCAGTTAGCTTAGCTTAGCTTAGCTTAGCATAAAGACTTGAAGACGGTGGAAACAGCTAGCCTTTTTTGCACAACAGCACCTCTAACCAGGGTTGAAAATGAACTTTTTTGTCCACCTGACACTGTGGCTGGTGGATACAAAAATCTGTCAGCCATTTGCATATTTTTTTAAGCAGGTGGCTGGTGTTGAAAAATCAACAAGTTACATCTTATCTGTTTAATCTGTGCTCAAACTGTAATTTGAACGACAATTTGTGATTTTAGGGGAAGTTATGTGTTGCACTGTACATGCTAACAGCTACAGGATCACGGTTAAAAGAGATGTAAGAGTGGTAACATCTAACTGTCAGCAAGAAAGCCAATGAGCGTATTTCCCAAAATGCAAAACTATTCTTTTAAGACATTAGACCAATAACAGTGAAATAAAGTTTTAGGGAATTTTGATACGTTTTCCTTGTTGTCTTACAAACATCATATATGTGTGAAAACATTCATTCGATCAATAAAACATAATCTACACAGACACACACAGAATTCAATCATACAATAATTTTAGCCACACACATGATGTCTGTAAATCATCTTATTTTGTCCAATTGAAAATTATTTATCACGTCTCACTGAGCAGTAACTAGTCCTGAACATACCATAAGCACTGCAGTGTATCTCTAACGCTCTTTTCATTCAACTGAAGGAAAAAATATGATGTTTCGAATGAAATAAAATCTAAGAAAAAAAAAGGGCTCACAATGGAACATCATAATTCATACATCATCCTAACATACCGTAATTCATACAACAGTGTTATCAGTCTGTCAACTTGCATGAGGTACTGACATTGAATCTACAAACACCATATTCATCAACAGAGGGAAGCTGGGATTTCACAGAGGAGGGAAAAGAGGGTTTTTCATTATGCAATAAACAGACAAACAACAACAACAACAGCGACAACATTAACATTGTTATCTTGAGGTAGAACATTAACTTCAGCATTTGGAAGTGCTTTATGTTGGATACTCGTTTTTTTTTTCTTTTCGTTTTGCTTTGAAAAGCAGGAGAAGAGAGACGATTCTTGACATCTGAGGTAGTGCGGCACCTGATCTTGTAATTTTCAAACCAATCAGTTCCTCCGCATGTAAAGTAACTGTGAGCACAGGGGAAGGTAAAGTCCCTAAAAGCTTCCCGCAACACATTCATTCCGGCTGAGGTAGGTTTTTGTTGAATCGTAAGGTTCACACAGCCAAGTCTAGTGCCTGTATGAAGGCCGAGAACTCATAAAAAATGTTGATATCACTGAAACAAAGTCCTGAGACAGAAGGCTGAGGTCTTCTGTGAGCGAGAAGGTGGAATCATTGGTAGGTGAGAGCAGGCAGCAGGAGTCTTTGACATCCACAGAAAAGTAGAGATAAGACCAATAACTTATAACCACTTTGACATACAGTATAGTTGATAAAGATATATATGTATATATATATTTATAAACTTAAAAATAAAATCATCATTGTATAACAAGGACATTATGGGGCCTCTATTCTGTGTGCTGCCCAACACCAGAAAATTAACAAAAAACCAAATTGTAAAAATAAAGAGCATTTAAATGGCCCGGCTCGAGACAGCTGTCCATCAGAAGAGAGCTCTCCTGAACCTCAGGCCACAAACACTCCGATATACGGTCCTAGATCCTCTAGAACTCTTTAACTTAAAAAAAAAAAAAAAAATCTTTGCACAAAAGGAAAAACTACTTTGAAAGGAAACACTTGTCAACCTGAGTGAGAGAAGAGTCTAAGTGGACACTGTGGACAGTGTCGTGTGAATTGGCCTTCATACATGATCAGCCTTGGTCCTGCCGACCCGCTCCTGCTGCAGGAGGCTCCTGGAACTGCGTCTCCCGCTCCAACGCAAACTCATCCAGCGGTATCGTAGACAGCTGGGTGTCGTTCAGCGCGTAGGAGTCAGACTGAAAACACATGCATAATTAAACAGCGTTAGCTAGAGAGTATACTGAATTCATTCAGTTTGGCCTGTGTGAACAGATAGTAGAGGTGGACAGGAAACATGAGATGGGAGATGACATGGACAGAAATCAGAAAGCCACCAGGATGCCTGCGTCTTTTCTATGTAAAAAATTATTCTCTGAATTCCCTTACTGCTTTACCTTCATGCATTTTTGTGTGCTTTTATCACACACTAAGGTAGACATAAAAAGCTGGAACTTCAGCTTACGACTGTTTTATTGTGTCATTTGTTTCTAGTTTTCTGTTTTGCTGAGAATAATTTCCTTTCTAATGTTTTGCCTCATGAAGATTTGTTTTCTATCTCACTCCTCCCACTGCTTCCAATCAGCTGATTGTAGGCGTTCGTGTTTCCAGTTAAACCAAACTAATTTTGCGACCTCTATGAGCTGCTGTCAGACTTTAAATCTGTTCTCCTCTCTGTTGCTGTCAGCTGTCACTTTACCACATTCACCTCCAGTCATCATATCCAGTGCCTGGGTCGAGCTCATCAGAGTCCACTCCTCATCACATCCAGATCCTAAGCGCCCTCTCCATCTTATCACCATCAGCACCACCAGCATCTAGACTCCATGGGGGTGTCCCTATTCTATTACTGCTTCACCCCCCCATGTCGTCAGGCTAGTTTGCTGTCTTTGTGGAGCAGCTGTCCCTTATTCACTTACTCTACAGTAGGAAATGGCACTTCAAAATAAAAGCTCTGAGGCAGAAATTTGCTGTGCTTGAAAATCAGATGCGTTTTTTACAAACTTGACACATTTACAAGTCACTTGCAGTCCAGTCAGAATGGACCCGCCACCCACTTTTGGACCGAGACCCACCAGTTTGGAACCACTGCTTTAAATATATGACATCACAATGGAATCTAACTACAGACGACTGTCACATTTTGCCTACTTTTGTGCACATGTAGATAAACGTATTGTTTTAGGAAAGGAAAAAAGAAAGTATGGGAAGACATATAAATCATTTACTGCTGAAAAAGTGACTTTCTTTAAAAAAAGTAAAGATCCAAAGCCTCATATTTGCACTCACTTTTTTATTATTTTTTGCACTTTGAGCACTCTTCTTTTTATGCACGTGTGTTCTGATTAATTTTTTTGGCATTGATCTCAGCCTGTGAACCTTTTTGTGGCTGTACAGCCCAGTTGTATTGGTGTACGGGTATCGCTTCTGCCGTCCTGTCATGATAACACTGTACTCGCTGACAGTAACGTCTGAGACATCAGAATGTAGCAACATTGCTGAGAGTCCAGCAGGGCACGAAACATACTGTTTAAAAAGGACAGACTAGCTACCACGTCAGTAAAGGTAAAACTAAAAGTGAGCGCACCTGTGATGTTCATAATTTCTAAACAGGAAAACCGTCAGTGTGCACAACTACGGCAAGTACCTAGGTCAAACTTAAAGCAGGAAACTGGGCTGTAAGCTGTAGTGAATGTTTACAGCAGAAAGTGTGGGCTGTAATTTTCCCTCCACTGACTGAGCTGTTGGCCAGAGCTACAAAAATATAACCCAAGTTATAATTAACTGTATTTTTCCTTTGAAATATTTCACATTTAACATAAAATGGCTTTAAGTGTACTTCACTCTCATTATCAGCACTCACCATGCATGTATCTTGTGTAGTGGGTTGAGTGAAAAGTCTCTCAAGCTCGTTGCTGTCGGCCACTTTCTTCCCCGCTGCGCTGCCATTGACCTCCATCTCTCTCCTGGCAGCCCCGTTCAGCCCCGAGGCCCCCTGGGAAGAGGAAGAGGATTCCAGCACTGCGCTGTGTCCCGCCTGGGGGGTGGCCTGAACCGTCTTACACATCATTAACCTGGGGATTACATGAACGCACACACACACATAAAACTATTGTCAGCTGCACACACACACACACAATAGACCGACATTAACCTCCAACAGCAATTATTGGCAAGTTGTTTCCACTGGTACCTTTTGTTGCTGTTGGGGTTCCTGTTGCTGTTTACACATTGTGTTTGTACTGACCTGCCGCGGTAGCTGAAGACGAGGAAGAGCACACAGAAGATGATGCAGGTGACTCCGATGTGAATGCCGATTATGATACCTGTAGTAGATGTTTTGCTTTGCTCGTCTTTCACACAGTCACACGGAGTGTCCAACACTGAGGAGATACAGAACAGCTCACAGTCAAACCATCACCAATGTTTGTATAAACAAGACACGTCAGGGAGGTATGACATGTGTGTGCGACTGTGACGATCAGCTTGACTTTGCTAAAGACAAAAGATGACGTGAGACTCGGTGAGGCGCATGAAACCTGGATGCACTGGTGGTGATGTCGGACTGTGTGTCGCTACATATGGCTGTGTTTGGTTGTGTCAGACAATCACCAGATTTCTCCACCGCCTCGCGAAGTGAAACAAATCGCAGTGTGGCGTTGCCATCTCCGTGTTGGTTGTATGCGAGCAGCTTTATCTCATAGACCAGTGAAGGATCTGTACAAAATGATAGGACAGAAAGAGATGTTCAGACAGTGAGAGAAGCACAGGCAATATTTGGGCTTTCCTAACTGCGAAAAAATACATTTTGTCAAGTTAACAAAGAGTGCTGATATTCAGTCCTTTTCCTTGCTGAAATTAAGAGCAGAAAGCAGAAATTTATGAACCCATTATCAAATATGATTTCTTTAACGAAGACTATATGATGATTCAGATTACAGAAACGGCTGAAAAACAAATAATATTTGCTATGAAACAATAAGGTGTAGTCCGTCTCACCCAGCTGAGTGATGTTGTACTGGGTGACGTTGCGAGGGAAGTTGATGGGACCAATAAACAGTGGTGTGTGGGCTCTCCTGTAATACATCCTGAAGCCTTGATGTTGGCCCATCTTGGAGGAAGGTTCCCATGTTGCTAGTATAACACTGCTGTTCACCACCTTGGTGTAGAGGGATGGAGGCGCTGGCACTGCAACACAACACAGACTGTCAACCAGAGTGATGTAACAAGATGATGAGCTTCATATCCACTGCATGGGCACTGCACGGCTCAACTCGACTTTCTTGGAGCTGTTTTTTGGTTTTCCTTTGGCAATAGTTGTGGATAGTACCTGGTACTTTTTTGATACTCAGTCGAGGTAAAACACTGCTGACCACTGATCAGAGAGGACATCCTGCACAAATCTACCGTTTTTACGAAGTCGAGCTACCGTCAATAGTGACTTTCTTTTTCTATTTACTTAAAATAAATGGCAACAGCTTCACGGAGCGTCGCTGTAACAGTCAGCTAAGAGTCCTTACATTGACGGGGTACTATCAGCAGTGGAAACAAAAGAAAAAGAAAACAAAAAGAAAAACAGCTGGTGCCAAAAGTGAGTTGAGTGGAGTCAAATTAAGCTGAACTATGCAGTGAAAATGAAGCAATATAGCAACACTTAGAGCGTTTATTTTGTATCTCTGAAGTGTGAATTATGGCACCTTATGTGTAAAAGCTTCATATCAGCAGTTTAAACGCTCATAATTTTGCATGTTTTCACTCTCAGCAAGCACTAAATAGCTCATCTGCAAACCTCCATGCATGTTTATCACTGATGAAAGATGCTATTTGAGTGTGTGTGTGTGTCTGTGTGTGTGCATGTGTGTGTGTGTGTGTTCTGATTCCAGCTCACCCTCCCCATGCGTGCTCTCAGTGACACTGTCTGATGGTTTGCTGGCCCCGTGGGATGTGTAGGCCTTGACGTAGAAGGTGTAACTAGTGGAGGGCTCCAAGTCCCTGATGATCTGCTGCAGCGTCACCTTACTGACGGCCTCCTCGTACTCCATCTCCACTGGGTCTGAAGGAGGAGAGATGGGGGAGGAGGAGATAGAGTAACAGAAAGAGGAGCAGAGATTAGAAAAGAGTGCGAGACAGGGAGACATAAACAGGAAAAGAAAAGCAGGAGCAGGCATTAAAGTGATGGAAAACTGGATCAGGAGAGGAAACAATAAGTACAATCTGTTTCTGTCATCATTTTATGGTTATTGCCCATTTCACTGGTTTTATCAGAGCAGCTCTGTTAGGTAATAGCTAATCTAGTTTGGCCCTGGGAGCCTGAATGATGATAGTTGGCTGAATTGCAGGGGTGGAGTGAAGAGATGGAGGGGGTAAAAGGGGGAGTTACAAAGGATGTGTTAAAGCATTTTATTGCCCTCAATCCGGAGACAACCAACCATAACCACTATCTACCTCCAGTCCTCCAACCATAGGGCCATACCATCTTGGAAGGGTAATTACAGCAGATCCTATTGGTTGGCCCCGGGGGCCCTTAATTATCCATCTGATAAAACTACTGAAGAGAACAGCAGCTGGCGCTACGAGACCCTCACCACACACAAAAAAACACACGCACACACTCATCCATACGCTTGCCCAAAGCCGTAAACAAACACACTGCATGTGCGAAAACAAGCACGCACATGTGCATGTATGAGCACACACACCAGGAGCATCATACCAATACAGGATTTCACACCATGTAGTCTACACGTACAGATCAAAAGGCAAAAAAATCGGAGATTTAATGCTTTTGTATCCTCTTTCTACCCCTCTGTGGGGACTTGTACTGTAGCACCAAACACACTATCACATGCATTTCCCTTTTGCTTGATTGAACGTACCGTAAGTAGCTTTGGATAAAAGCATCTGCCACATGAAAGAAGTGTATATGTGATGGGAAACACTAAAAACGGTGCATTTATTATTATAGTTTCCTTAACCTGCAACTGAGACTGGTGATGGAGTTGCAATCTGGGACCCGTTTCACCGCATATGCAATATGAAAACTGCGACTTGCAAATTAAGATCATTTCCTCACATGTTCATTTTGACACATTTAATTAATCACAAGGAACACCACACTAAGCATGTGAGAGGAGAGTGACAAAGGGATGCTGGCACCATTTGTGATCTGCGTGCTTGCAAATTGTTTTTGTGAAAGGGGGCCCCTCGCTGTCGATGTCAGAGCTGTCTATCTTCATCACCTCAGTATAACAGCTAATTTACATGATCAAATTATATGCTGACTTATTTTTATGTAATCGATTGGATGGAACTTCGGTGCAGCCCCACCTGAGGTCCTGCGGATGTGGAGCACGTAACCGATGATGTCCTGAGTGTTCTGATCCGGCTCCCTCCAGGACACCTGGATGTTGGTGGGTGAGAGGGCCTCGGCCTGCACGTGGGTGGGCACACCGGGCAGTCCATCGGCCCAGAGCACTGTGAGGCGGGCGCTGGCCTGTGTGGAGCCGGCACTGTTCTCAGCGATACACTGGTAGATAGCCTCGTCATCCTGGCTAATGCCGTATATCGTCAGTGTGCTGTGAGAGGAGCAGGAAAGAAGAGGTGGAGCAGACAGGAAAGTGGGAAAGAAAAAGAAAATGGGGAAGTTTAGTTCCTCTGACACTAATATGAATCACCAGAGTTGATTGTGTAGGACAGTATGTGAGATATTTAAAGTCCAAAAAGGTCAATTCTGCTGCTGAATAGCTGTTAATTAAAAGAAACTGCTGTTAAATTTTGTCACTTCAGTTGAAGCACTTACCATAAAATGAACCAAAATAGTTGCAGAAAGTACTTGTTATATCACAGTGTTGAATTATTGTAGCACTGTTAAATAATAATAATTATTCACACATTGACTTGCCTCTGTTAGAAACACCTTGCATTGAAGCAGGTGAAAATTATGTCCTATGTGATTCCCTGCCTTAAACTGTAACAGGTATTTTAATGTATAACAATAAGACACGTTTGTGTGTGTTCAAGAGTTATGGTAGTGTATGTCAAATAGGCAACACTCATAAATGTTGGGAAACCACTTATAGAAAATTAATTGAACAACTGTTTTCAGACTCATCCAGATGTGTTATGCACCAATTCTGGTGTACAGAAATTGAAATGTCAAGGTTAACTGATGAAAAACGGTTATATGCAAAAATAGAAATTAGCCAAATGGTGCAAATCTGTAGGCAAAATAAAAACCAATAGCTAGGAAATGGTAAAACTACAGTATGTGTCTCGTATTTCAGAGTCTAAGTAGTATTTCACTGCTGGAAAGATGCTCTTTTCACAAAACTGGGCTGTCTATGTAGCGCAGAGATGCAAATACTTTTGCAATTGGTGCTACATGACCAGAGAAAACAGAGGAAAACAGCTGTGGCATTCACTTTTTGTCAAGAGGTAGAAAACCTACAACTACCAGAATGCACTGCACTGCACCAGACCAATAAATGCTGCTACTGATGGATGACATAATGCGGGCTTGTCTGTTTTGACACAGGAAACAATATGGCAGCCACCCAAACGATCTCCAATTACAGTTAAACAGTGCACTAAAATACGTTTCTGAGAACATCTGAGGAATGCAGTAACAGAATCTTGGTCCATATTTTATCAGCACTGCTTAGTTTTACTGTTTGATCTCAGTTTTTTGTTTTTACAATACAGGAAACAGTGTAGCACCACTTCCTGTTCACAAACTCATATTACAGCCAAACAGTGCACTAAAATATGTTTCTGAATACATTTTAGATGAGAAAGAGGCAATGCGGAAACAGCATCTTGGTTTATATTTGATCAGCACTGCGGAGTTTTACAATTTAATCTGAGTTTGAGAGAAAGGGAGAGACAGGGGCGCGTCTGTCTTACTATCTGCTTCTATACTCTTTGTATTTGTAGTGGCAGGCATACGAAAAAGCGGAGGTATAATCTGTAATTCGAGTAACAGCCCTAGAGCCAGCGAAAATCTGTCGGATAACATGGGCTGCGTCATCAGGCGGATTTGAACTGAGAGATGAGTAGGGAGATCTGGGCACTGCGAAGATGGAGGGAAGTTTACCACAGTTCATTTACACATACTACCCACATTGTTTTGATACAAAGCTGGTCGAAAATCGGCAAAGTATCCCTTTAAGAGCCTTTATGTAATCACATGGTGACCCTATTCTCATCAAGTACAAACTCAAATCTGGTCTTACTAGTTTTTCTACCCTGACAAACACCAAAAATGTCTCCTCTTTGATGAAAGTAACTACTCTAGCTAAAATATAGTAAAAAAAAAATGTACATTTTTATTGAAAGTGCGAAGTCTCCGAGAAGATGAATACACTGTTACTTTATACCTCAGATAAGGACTGCATAAAGTAAGGAAGATGAATGTGACAATATGTCAAGTGATGCTGTGTCGAGCTGTGTGTGTTTGAGTGAGTGAAAGAAAGAACACAATACAGACAGCAGCAGTGTGTAAAGAAGTTCCTCACTCATGCGTAGCGCATACTTTCAAACTGATTCGTCTTCTTCTGGAGCTCCCGTTGGAGTAGATAAATCTATTTCAGTGCTTCAAAAAATGTAATTTGCCTACATCAGTGAAACCTTTCATCTGTCCATGCACACGGATGTACTCACCTCATCACTCATACCTATACACACTCACAACCTCCCACACTCAATGCCTTCACTCTATATTCTCTTTCTTCCGATCCATCGCCCCTCACTATCGTACCTGCACCACTCTGCTCTTTGTCTTTCTACTGTACCTCTGCTTCTTCTTCCCTCCCACGTGGTCTCTCTTCTGTTATAGGAGAAATATAAGTACTGTGTGTGCATGCCTTGTGTGTGTATGCTGAGTAGGTGTTATTAGACGAGAATAAATAATCCACTTCTCTCATTTGTCCCGAGGCATAAGAAAACACATTCAAAAGCACATGCTCCGTGCACAGCACTGTCGGTCCTTGTAACTAGGTGCAGGTGATGACAGGAAACACTAGATTGATAGTAAATAAGTAGATGCACTGCACACAAAGGGGCTCAATTGCTCTGCCTTTAAATTTAATCTTCATTTGAAATGTTACCAACATGTTTCGCCCATAGCTTCATCTGTACAATACGATACAATGCACAGGTGCATTATGTGCTGAGTAGACTCCATATATGATCATGTCTCCATGCGTATCACTTGAAAATACCACATATGATATAAACAATTAGACACATCGCATTACATACATATCACAATAGATACTTTTAAATAACACATCATCTTTAAAATAAAACATTTAACATACTGTATGGAAATGAGACCCTGTGGTGCAAAACACTTCTTCATGCCATTTTCATACCAAGGCCATTTCTGCTGTATTTACGATATAATACGCACCGGAGAAAAAGTGAGAATGCACGAATAATGAATACCTTGGGAATATGGAAGGGCTTGATTTGTAGCTATGTCCATTTTCTCTACTTCAGGCTCTTGGTCGTGGCATTTCAAGAGATCAGAGGCATTTTTCAAATAAAGGGAAGAAAACCCTCTGGCTTCTGGCTCTCATGCTGTGCTTTAAGTTGAAACAGTAGAATTGAATGCCACAGGAGTTCAACGTATCCCGCAGCATCCCGCCTAATCTGTCACTTGCAGTTTGTAAGAACCTGTCGAACAGACTGTCATCTGTCTTTGACGGGCAGGTCGGTTGCTCGGTGTATTAAATCAAAATTTATTAAGAAATGCCAGGACGATCCCGTGAGAAAAAGCATGCCATTTATCGGAAGAACAACATATCAGCCGTGCGCGACGTACGTGGTCTGTCACCGGCCACCTTCTGGACCTGTGAAATGAGACATGAGGAAAGTG
This sequence comes from Cephalopholis sonnerati, assembly GCA_019142605.1. Taxonomy (NCBI): domain Eukaryota; kingdom Metazoa; phylum Chordata; class Actinopteri; order Perciformes; family Serranidae; genus Cephalopholis; species Cephalopholis sonnerati. Next base: position 30,081,500 of record JAGQAX010000001.1, read on the forward strand.
GCATTTCGGCTTTCTCGACGGACGGCGCTGAAGTCATACCAGCCTCAGAGTGGTTTGTGAGGGTGGATTTGTAAGGACGGGGGAGTGCTCTTCTGGGTCAGCGGGCAGGATGGAGAAGTGAATCATTCCATTTCCTTTTCAAAATTGATGTGCCGGGATACAATTACTGTACGTCTCTAATCTGGGTCAGAATAGGCTTCGAGGTGGAAGAGTTATTATTCTCTCCGGTCTGCCAGGTGGATTCAATCTGGATAATTATCAGGTCAAAGAGGCCCTCTGTATTTCACCCTCTCTGAGACAATCTCACCTCTGACCCCCGAGGTGGCAGCAGTCGCCAGCCCTGGGCTCGCTACTCAACCATCACATTTCTGACAGCCTTTCATATCAGTGATGGATGGAGTGTTTGCAGACAGGCAGCTCTGACCAGACGCCACAGACGCAGCAAAGAGGCCCCTGGGGACGCACTGCCCCGATGCCACCGGGCCTGGATGGGCCCCTGAGTGTGTGAGGGGAATGCGGGGAAATTCCACAAGACGTTGCTTGTTTCTGAAGGTACAGTAGCGTCCAACCGCATGTATGCTAACTCACATACACGTGCACGAATACATTCACACGGACTGATCTCGCTTGCGTGTAGCTTATGAAATTCCACACCTGCAGTCAAAACTTTTGTCCCAACTTCCAGGATGAAAGCTTCAGTGGTTTCAATAAGTCTTCAAAACGGTCTTGTATAAATATTCCTTAAGTACAGTAATGACATCATATTAATGACTGCAGCAATTTAGGTGATTAAATTTTAGATTAAGAGTTTTATTTTTGTACTTGGTACTTGTACTTATGTATTTGGTACTTACTCGTATTTGGTGAATAAGGAGCACAGTGTCTCTGCTTTAAAGTTACTCTATTCTGCTCTGCTGCTGAAGCTGGAAATGTAAGCCACCTCTCCAGTGCACCTGTACCTGGATATTTCTCAGGAAAGACCTGACGCAGGATGTGCATCATCAGAATACTTAGTTTTAGGCTGAAACACAACTGTGTTGAATTAATCAAAGACCAAAAAAACCCCAAAAACGTTAATTTATTCAGGAAAATCCTGTGGATTGTGAAGTAGTATTAGTTCTATGTAACTATAAAGCAAGGAATCTGTTTCTGTCTTTCTCTGTGTCCTGTGCATATCTGGGGAACCATTCATCCGATCTACTTCACACTTGGCGGCTGTATTGCTTGGATGCAAGGATGTGAGTTGTCTAATGACACGTTCAATATTAATGAACTTTGAATAACAAAGCGAACAGCACTCTGTGGCTCTGTGTAGCGGTGGGGAGGCAGCGTTTAAGGGCTCTGTACAGTCCAGCATGACTTCACCACAAATGAAGACACAGGGGATGTTACGCGATAGCAAACTCAAATGTTTCAAGCATCAGCAAACTTTCAGAATGAACAAATGCTTCTGTTCCCGGACCAGAGGAAGGGCACTGTTGAGTGTGAAGTTGTTTGGATGAGCGGTTGGTAACGCTCTCCTGCCTTCTTGCACATGGTGAGAGAAGAGACGGAGAGATGCTGTGGTGGTGCCAGATTATTCTGAGTGTGTGTGTGCGTGTGCTATACCCACTATTTTTAATACCTGGTACTTAAATCCATGCTCTACTTTATAACTGTGGTGGTGCAGACTGAGTTGAGCAGCATGTCCTCACCTACTTCCATTGTGTACATTAGCCATGCCAACCTATATCGCTAATATTCAAGGTGGAGCTTTCAGTTCTGACATAATGCTGGATAGAATAATGATGCATTGTATTGTAATTGGTATATTTTATAAGGAAACTCTGAATCTGCAGCGTAACTAGTAACATTTTTCTGTCAGGTAAATGTAGTAGTAGTAAAATGAGAAAGAATAGCAGCATCATTTATTATACAGCTGTTTGGGGCCCAGATGTGTTGCTTTGTGCCCAATGAAGAGCTGTGTCGAGAGGCCAGGCCAAGCATATCCTACTGCTCTGAACAGGCATGTTTTGAATGGGCACTGCACTAGTCTATATACAAAAATTAAATTCTCTGCAAAGTAGGATACTGAATGTAAAAAGTTCTTTGACTGGATTTCTCGAGGTCAGAGAGGAGTCTTTCAGATTAAACTTTTTCTCATTTAAACAGTCCCAGTCAAAGAGATTACAAAGTGACACACAGTTCACTTTTGACCTTTTATTTAAAGACTTTTTGATGAAATGGTTCAGCCTTGAGTTTCAGAATACATTAATATGCAACAGCAGAGCGCGGCCACCAAAGATCCATACAATGTGTGGGGAAGAAAGAAGGATGGAGAGACAGTGTAAGAGACAAGAAGAGCTTTGGGAGGTATACGGCCTGAATTTGGGCTGTTTGCCTGTCTTACATGAGCTCCAAAGCCAAGCTGTCCTGTCCTGACAGGTTGACACCATCATTTACTCATCAGTTCAAGGTCATTTCACAGATTGATGGTTAAGGCCGTGGGCCAGGGGAGTGGCTGACAGCGGGGCCTTGGGCCTGTTGTTCGGCTGTGTTTACTCTCCGTTGTCTCTGAGCGGCACCCCATCAAAAGCCAGCGTGGCCATTCTGGATCCAGCGAGAGGGAAAGGGGGGAAAAAAATATGGGGACAAAAAGAGAACAGGAGGAAGAGGTGGGGGAGGGGGAGAGGAGGAGCGATGAGCTGTCTGTGGCCTGAGAGGAGGGAAGGGCCCAGGGATATGACTGATTACAGGCGGGGTCAGAGTTCAAGGCCAATGCCCAGGCCCCAGCTCTCTGTAATGGGGGCAGGAAGGGGGATGTGGGGCACAGAGAGGGGCCGCAAACAAGAAAGGCAGGTCTTGGTGAAAGAAAGAGAAGAAAAAAGGAAAAAAAAAAAGAAAAAGAAAACCCTTTGAAAGGATTCTGCAACAAAATGTGCAGGTTTGTGTGGTAGCCTGTTCCTTCAGATGTTGGCCATTAATTATAAAACACACCACGGCGCTCTCTCCCTCTCTCTCTCTCTCTCTCTCTCTCTCTCTCCCTCTCACACACACACAAATTTGAAACACGTCCCTTTGCCATACAGCTTAAACTCTCTCTACACCAACGTTAAAAGGATTCCACATTTTCTAAATTATTTAGAAACAGAGTAAATTAGAAAAATGCCCATGGGATCTCCCTCTCATATCTTATCTACGAGGAAATTAAATTTTCCTAATCATCAGTTACAGTATCACTTTTAAAACAACTGGACGGGCTGGATTTCCATTTCACCGTTCTTACATCGTCTGATGTGAGATCACAGCTTGTACATGTTGTATGATTACACGTGTCAGCTTTAGAGACTTAAGAGTGAGCCGAGTCCTTGTGCGTAATTAGCAACAGCTCTCACAGAGGCTTCAAATAACCACAATAGCGTGTTTTACAGGAGCCTGGTCAGCAAGGGCCAATAATGAATGGGGTAACAATAATGTGTGCGTGTTTGAGCATGTGTGCAGGTGTGTGTGCGAAGGTCTGTTGAGACACATGGCTTCACCCTGATCGTCAACGTCTGTTTACAGAAGCAGCTAATCAGATCTCTTCTGACATCATTGCGTCTTGTGCAGCGTTTCTCGTAGCTGCGTCCTCGCCGTGTGTGTTTTGTGTGCAAAGAGCGTGTGTGGACGAGGAGTAAAGGGAGCAACACGTTTGTGAATTTTCATGTTTGATTATGCGTGTGCACAAAATGAATGATGGCATGCACCGCGGGGCTATTTGTGCACATGCAGGGGCTCACTTGCTTTTTGATTAATGTGTGTGCATGCGTGTGTGTGAATGAAATGTACAATCGATTCCCCTTCCTTCCCTTGTCCGACTTGCTTTGAAGGTCAGCGTCATGAGAGATGGCCGAGGGGAGAAACCTCAGCGTGCGTATATTTTTACACAAACACACACACATACACACTCGCAGTTAAACCCACCACACACACTAATTAAAATCTCTGTATGCTGCACTCACTGTATATCTAAGCCTCCCGTATCTGACTGAGTATGTATTTATATAAGACCAGTATCGTGCTGCTCCGAGCTGTTGAATACAATTTGCATATCATTACTTTTGTTTTGGCTTGGTTCAGGAGGTAAATTGCGCCTCGTGCCCTCCCTTTCAGGACCTCCTCTACATTAAAAAACACACCACATGGCTTTTTTAGCTTCAGGTGAAACTATGGATTTGGTGGGGGAGCATGGTGGCCTCTAATCATCGGGGCTGGTGTGGCAGGGATGCACTGATCTGATGCTAATATTGGATATCGGGCGGATACTGACTCCAGGGTCTGAAATTAAAATAGTTTACTGCCTGCCACTGTGGCAGCCAAGAATTTTTTGTCTGCCGCTCAGACATTTTATTTTGATACTTATGAAACCTTTGTGCTAAATACAGCAACATTTAGATTGTAAAGAATGTTGTCACACAATGTTCAACATATATGCACAAATTACAACGTGACTTTTGGGGAGTCCTTTTTTTCAGGGTTGGGGGATGGAGGGTGGGAGGGCACTGTACATATACATGTGTCTGCGTTGGGAAGCAAGACATGGGAGCTTTACTTTGGTCCTTGAGGAGCTACAGTGTTGATTAATTGACAAACTGAAACCTACATTGTACACACTACTACATGACAACTGTTAACTTTAAATCTCTCCTTTGTTGCAATCGCCAACACCTGAGTGCTCTGATCCATGGTCTCTCACTCTCACTCGACCACACAGTTGCTACACATTGGGCTATTTCAGGCGAAATATGAGGTAGCTGGTGCAGTTGATACAGTAACGTACATATGCATGTGTGCATACATTAGGGGTGGCTGTGGCTCAGGAGGTAGAGCAGGGTCGTCCACTAATGAGAAGATCAGTGGTTTGATCCCCAGCTCCTGCAGTCTGCATGTCGATGTATCCTTGAGCAAGATGCTGAACCCCAAATTGCTCCCGGTAGCTGTTCAATTGGCGTGTGAGTGTGTTAAAGCTGTATAGCAGGTGGCACTTTATATGTTAGCCCTGTGTGGATGGGTGAATGTGACTCGTAGTGTTTGAGCGGTTGGAAGACTAGAAAGGAGCTATACAAGTGCAAGTCCATTTACGTCATACTGATGGTTATTGGTTAGCATTTGGTGAACTTCGACCGTCAATCGAAACGAACAGCATTCTACAGCTGATGGCTTTTCTTTCATATCACAGTTCCGTGAAACTTAAAAATGTGTAGTTCTAACCCAACATACGCTAACCTTGCTAAACATGTCTCTGTTGTGCATCTTTCATCTCTGCCAAAGTTTCAGATGGCTTGATTTTACCCATCACTACCAACAGCTTACATTTGGTGGGTGGCGGATGCTAATTTCAGACCCTGACTGACTCAAACAGCTGGATATAGTAGTGGTAAAAATTGGACTGATCTGTTCAATTAAATTCTACGTTTAAGTCTGATGTCAGCTGTTTGGAGATATTTCACGCTTGCGCTGCCAAAAAATTCTAGACTATTGCAATATCTGCAAAGCCAATGTTTCGAGGGGTCGTAAAATTCCTGTTAATTTTTACGATTTTTTTATCGAAGTTGCTGGTGCACTATTGATAATTTTATTTATAAAAAAACAGTAAATCTATCTCTGTATTCATTTGTTTCATTTTGTTTTAAAAGTTAGGACAATAATGTTTAAGTCAAGCCTGATGTTGCCACCAGATTATGCTTCGAATAAGGACACATTTTATTGAACCAATCCAACAACTGTTCACTGGCCATTCAAACTGTTCAAAGTGTTCAATTTGTTTTCCTTACAACACTAGTTCCTGACAACTAAAGCAGGATAAATGTTTAAGCACTTCAAATCACTTTGTTCTGCTCAGTGAAAGATTGTTGTTTTTGGTTAAATATTGATAACATTGATGCATCTTGTGCTTAAATTGACCTTTTTAATATTTAACACAAACCATGTTTTTTTTCCCTAACCTTAACAAATTGTTCCAGCAGTCTGGAGCAAACAACACGAGAGGCAGCACACCAATCCTGGCCTCTGGTGACACATAAGAACATCACACACTTCCTGGAGTGGAAAAAAAACGTAGCGATTAGAGCTGAAATGATTTGTCCATTATTTAGTTGATCCAGAGAAAACTAACTGCCAACAATTTTGATAATAAATGATCATTTTTGTGACACGTTAGTGGCTTTGCAAATGTGAATTGGTGGTTTTAATTGTACTTGTACTTTAATTGTACCATATAAATCTGCTGTGCAAGCAGCTTATTGAGACCCATACTTGCATTTATTGTAAGCCAACGCCTTTTTGTAGTTAGAGTAATCAGTACAGGAGCTGAGGAGGAAGTCAGATGGGACGGTATAAAAAGTGATAAAGTCTGTGTAATGTTGGGTAAAGATAGGAGAAGTCCCTACAAGGTGACTGGGTGGTGGTGGATGGGTCAAACAAGCCAACATGTCGCCTTTTACGTCTACATATTATGTGCTAGGTATCCTTCTGCTTCTGCTGTTGATGTCCAGCACATGGTTAGGTTTAGGCAACAAAAGCACATGGTTAGGTTTGGAAATACACAGAAATCACTGACAAATCGGTGGTATTCAATGACTTCAGAATGAGAACGAGCTGAACGAGCACAGGACTTTCACCCATGAGACCCATGTTAGTGGCCCGAAGTCAACTTGACTTTTTCTAATAACCACGTAGCATAACATGCTTGCATGTGTAGCATACTACGCTAGTAACGTATGTGACGTCACATATATCTATATAGATATATATATCTTTCAGTGGTGTAGTGGTAGTTGATGAGGTAGGTGTACTTCTGGCAGGTGGGTACGTTACCTAGGAGGGGTAGTGGGTATACTCTCCTATATATTCCGATGGCTTTTTGGCAAATCAGTTGGTATGCCTCAAATGGCCAGAAAAGGAGGTTGGTATACCATGTATACCTGTATATACCCTCCACTACATCACTTACGTCTGTCAAGTGACATACGTCCTGTTATTTTAGTAACAAAAGTACTTATTTAAAGCCAAACCTTGATGTTTTTCCTAAATGTACCCACTAGTTTCATCACTTTAAAGACGCGTTTAAAACTGCGACCGCTAGGATGGTGATGTCTTTTTAGGGATGGACACGTGTGTCACTTTGGGAGTCAGTGGACATTGACCTATACTGTTGTTTACATCCCAGAGAGCATTGTTTTGGACTGTTTGTCATGTTTGGACAAAACATGTCAACAGTGGTATACTTGTCATACAAGCTTCTGACATTTAGACTAACTGATTAATTTATTTATTTTAAAAAAAATCTGCAGATTAATCGCATATGAAATAAGTGTTTAGCCCTTGCTGCCAATAAACACAATTCAAGACTCAGTTACTCCAAAACAAATGAGATGTATATAAGTATTATGTGGCAGACGGGGTTAACACTCTGATATCCAGATAATAATAAAGTAATATTAAATTAGGGACTGTGATAATGAATCAGACTGTAGCGTGCTCTTTCTCCTCACCTCACAGTTCAGCCACACAATGCAAAAAAGATGCACATCAAGCTGCTCTGTGCTCTAAATGGCTGACTGCATTTCCTGGTCAACTAGCTGAGTTTATGAGCTAATTAGCTAATGGTAGATCTCAAGCTGAGGCCTGCCTCCTTAACCAATCACAGAGCTGGCTTTGTGATGCATGACATCCACATTATAGCAGGTCTATAGCATACACTAATGGTGGCAAGTGGAAAACGCTGTGATGCTCTGACTACCCGCTCTGTCTTTCTCTCTCTCTCCTCATTTGCTCTTCCTGCCGACTCATCATTTCTCTTTTGACCACCCGTTCATTTTTCTCCTTTTTTTTCCCCCCCTACGTCTAAGTCCGGCCTCTCATTTATTTCTTCCCTCTCCTCTTTCCTCCTTTGTTAGTCCCTCGCTCCATCTCTCTGACTAATATAGACTGGTGTAGGCAAGTGGGAGTGGAGCAGTGTCTGTGAGCGATGGAGGTGTCTGCTCCCTTCACTCACTGATATGCAGTGCAAGTATTGATTTTTTGGGGTGCAAATTTAATGTATTCACTTCATATTTCTCTTTTATGAATAATAACAACATGCACGGATGGTTGGCTGCCAAGGTCAACTGGAAAAATTGAACTTTCCGTGTGCATTAATGCATAACAGAATTTACTCAAAAACACATTTGCTGGTTGGATAGAGTATAGCAGTTTACAATTACACACCCAGAAGTGCTAGCAACAGGCTGCACACTTACATGTTACCCTTCGGTAATGCCTTGAGGCTACAGGAAAACTGTTGATCATGAAATGTTATCAGCCATCATTCTGTAAAACTCATATGCAGCTTCTGTAGGAGCAGAAAAGCAGGTCCAGCATGCAATTACTTCTTTATATCATCTCTAAGATAGGACTCCACCGCCTCATACAGTACTGCAACACAGAAAACAGCCGCTGCAACGTGCAGCCTCTACAGAGCGAGGTGCTGGGAGTGGTAACTAACAGAGCTGGTTGCTGGGTCCTCCTCCTCGTGACATTCCTGGGGACTGCCATGGGAAAGCATCCAACATCCAGTCAATACGCTGCTTGCATACAAAAGCACAAATAAATTGAGGCTCATGTCTTGGCAGGCGTAAATTCCAGCAGCTGCCGCGTTAGAAGCAACAGAAACGCAGAGAAATTGAACATTTGATGATGCCAATGATCAGATCAAGGCAGTCGTGATTAATACTGACATCCATATTACTTCTGTGAGCTGGGTCCAACTTTGTGAGGATTCAGTGAGTGCCATCATGGTTGGGAGGGGAATCTGGGCTGTGTTAATGACAGTGTGCATGATGTGAGAGCCTGTTTATGGCTCTTTTTGAGATTAAATAAATAATAAAATCACTGTACCACTTTCTGATAAAGGCTTTATACGGCTATAACAGGCCCATTAAGGGTTTACAATGCTTTATAGAGCAGTTATAAATGTTGGTAATCCATCCATCAAATACTTGAGAGTTTCACACTTTGTCAAGAGCACATTTACACTTGTTAATAAGCTTTTAAGAAATGGTTTTTGATCCAGACTAAGTGGACCACTCCAGGGTCTTACTAATGAGTTTAAGAGTTTCTTGCTGGAGGACAAACACCAGCCACACGAATTTTTCACTGCCTGGCAGCTCAAAAGTTACTATGATGGAAGACTTTAAATGATTTATTAACTATAAGTGGCCTAAATTATTTATCATGCATTGATAAAGACTCACAAAGCCTTTAAGTAAAGGGAGAGTTCATAGAAAGTGGTACGAAAATCCCTTTCCATCCTTTCAAAACTGTTAAGCGATCTCTCCTCTGTTATAGCTCCACAACATCTCCAAACCTTCATTTTAATAGCTTAAGTGTGGACAAGAAAACAACGTTACAATCAATCAACCATCAACTCAATCTGTCAACAGACCACTCGAACTGAAAAAAGCTCACAGCAACCCTAAAGGACAATCTGATCTCATTATATAACACCTGTGCTGTGTCTCAAATTGGACACTTCCTTCATTACACTTACATGTAGTACACTGTGCACACTATGTACTTCCTTGCGTAGTGCGCACACTTTGACAGGGAAGTGTTGTTTTAAAGCAAACACAGGCAGTGGCACACTTACAGGAAATGACCATCACAGGATTTGACAGCTTTTCTCTTTCTAATAAGGGAATCGCAACCCAGCAGAGCTTTATCGACAACATTTGACAGTTGTCATTTGCCAAGATACATGCTCGCTACATCTGCTTGTTTGCTCACTTGACTTCTTCTGTTTTTGTTAATTTCATTGTATTGAAAACTAATTTGCTTTCATGGCACATTTTTCTATCTATGCATGTCCATGGCTGATACTGGCTGGCTCTATCACTACCTGATCTACTGAGTTAATGACAGCTGCTGCATGTTGCATATATTAACCACTTGTCAAGCATCTGACCAAAATCTAATACTAGAATCTTCTACAGTGAGGACGCCAATTCAACAGGCATTAACTCCAAACATAACTACGCTCTTAGATCGTATAGCTTACGCCACAACACATGTAATGTTAATACCAGATGATAAAATGTGTCGCTGTTATCTAGCTAGCAAGCTAACAATAGCATTCATGTTGTTGTTTATGGTACTTAATGATTACAGATTTAGCCTAGTAGTATATCTGACAACAGTATAGTGGCAGTGAAAAGTATTCACGTATATTTTTGCCTTGGTGGTCACAATGGTAATCAGCTAACATTTCATAAGTTTAAAATGTGTTTGAGGTCCTGCCCCTTCTGCTACGTAGGCAACATGGTGACAGATGAGGGTAAGAGGTGTCCAATGTTGCACACTCGATTTCAACGTACTCATGTACTTAAAATAGCAAGTACAGAAGTATCTGATTTGAGACACAACATTAGTCCCCTTTCCGGCAGTTTATCCAGAGCTGATTCCTCTCTACACCACCCTACTCACTTAGACCATTCCAAAACCAATATGACAACTCACAATAGCCAAACACCCAATAATATGCTTGCTCAATGCAGCCCACCATGACTGGTTCCCTCTGCCCCACCCTAATGTCTTAAGAATTTAAAAAAGTAAGTCTCCATCCTGTTGCATGTGTGCGAGTGGAATATATAGTACAGTAGTATGAACAATAAATTGGTGCATCAGACTAGGCTGGCAAAAGTCTCAAAAACAGGATGCCAAGAAAATTGGCAAGAAAATGCAGACCTCTCCTTTGCTTAACACACTACAAATTAGGGTGCCAAAAAAGGGGCCTTTTGTGAAAACAATACTTCTGACAGCACCAAATTTATATTAAATAACTGCAGGGCTTATCTTTTGTTTTATTATTCTGTTCTGCACCCTGAGGAACCTGTGGGAAATCCTGAATATATGAATACGTTTACAAAAGAATACAAGGCAAAGGCTTTTTAATTCACCTGTTGTTGTTCCTGAGTTTGACGTGTCCCCCGGGCTCCAGGATCTGCCCGTTCTTCAGCCAGGTGAGCTGGGGCTCAGGCTCGCCCTGTGCCTGGCAGGTGAAGATGGCGGTGGTGCCGACAGGGCCGAGCGATGGACTGCGGAGCTTGAACAAACTCTGCTGGAGCTGAAAGAGGAGGGAGACAGAGAGTCAGTTAAGTTGGCCTCGTTCCTACAAGCAAAAGGACAGTGCCAGAAAAATCAGTGCCAGGGAAACAAACTGGAAGATTTGAGCGAGACCCAGAGGTGCAATATCTTGAGTTACTAAAAAAAGTGAAGATTGGGATTGATAAAAAGATGGAGAGAGAGACAAGATAAGTGAATGGGAAAGGAAAATCCAGAGAGACCACATGTGGGTATGCAGGCAGCTGCCCTTCATTATAAAGAAGCAGAGTACTGCATTATACCGTAGGTGTATGGTATAAATAGTGTTGCAAATCTATAATTCAGGGTCAATTAGCAGGATTATAAGAGACACTAGATCAATGCAGATACAGGGAAATAAAAGAGAGAGGGAAGAGAGAGCAGAAAAGTGGAAAGAAAAGAGCAAGACAATCAACATCAGCCCTACTTTGGGACTAATGTGATTTAAAGCAGCAACACATTTACATGAAAATAAAGTGATGCAGTTTATAGTTTCATCATATCCTGCCTCATATATGCTTCAGGCTTTCCAGCTATGGTCAATTAGTGGTAATAACTTATTCATATGAAACGGTTCTCTTAGCAGAGAAGGTACTTTCTTTAAATCACAGAGTAATTACAGTTACATCCGCTGGAGTTTAATTTCTGGCTTGGTGTTTTTATTTGAGCTGACAGACAGAGAGGTATCTCCTCCGTACTCATTATTGTCCCAGCGGTTATCTGTGATTTGATAACCTGAATTATTTATGCCCATATTAACTAAGAAAAAATGTTATGGTAATTATAATATCTCAGTCATCACTAGAGGGTAGAACACTGGAATACTAGGGCGTATCATATTGCCTGTTATAAAAAAAAAGATCAGCTTTCCTTCTGTGCCGATCATTTAACTCATCATTACCTGGTGGGACTGAGCAACTAGAGTCACATTGTAAAATTACACCTTTAACACAGATGCTGGCTGGAATAAAACAACATCTAATTCTGCTGAGTGAGTTTAAAAAAATGCTCATTCATTCTTACTGAAGACTTAAAGTTGAGGTAGGCAATTTAATTTTAGTGTCATTGAGAAAAAAATCCCTTAATAAACTTTGAGCACGTTATAATTAAAGTGGTCTAAAAGACAACTAGACTTCGGCACTTCATCGTCAGCTCTGTTTTCAGGCTTTAGAAAATCTAGGACAAGATTTTGGTCAGTCGCAGGTTATTTCAGTGAGAGGGTCATCCTACTGGCTGTTCTACAAATGCAGGTGCACGTCGCTGTGATGAAAGCCTGACTCGGTAGCGGAGAACTCTGCTGGGGTTAGTTGCTATTCCAGCATTGGCGACAACTGCCTACATTGCATTGCAACCCCAAAAATGGTGTAAATGAAACAAAACATGTGTCAGTATTGGCAAAATGTTTAACAGATGGACAGACAAGGCTGCTTATAGTTTAGCCTTCAACTCACCGGAGCCAAAGGCTCACAGCTGCAGCTTCAAATTTACGTTCAAGTAGCTAACCTCGCACCACAGTGCGTCCCCCGCCTCTCTCCCCCTCACTACAGACCACCTCTGGAGAGCAGGCAGCAGCTTCAGAGAGGGATCCCTAGTCAGTGGCCGCAACACCAATCCAGCCAGCGCAAACCCCAGCTCTGGAGGACCGGTCAGCCCCGACTCCATACTGGATCGCTTAACAGGTTGGACCTGGTGCTGCTGCTGGCCACCAGCCCGCTGTGCCACCAGGTAATATGGGGTTGCACTGGCCAAATTTGAGCTTCTACTGCTGCTGTCCAAAGGTGTGTCTCCTGAGCTGCTGCCTGCTCTCCTTCCGGGGAAGCAGTCCAATACCATGGGGTGGCTAGCTAGCTAATTCTTGTCTCATTTATATTCTGATAAACAGACAGATAGAGCCCCACAAGGAGGTGCTGAGTGAATGAGCTGCGTGCAACTGCACAATGAAATAGAATTACATCTATGAGAAACACCGGATTACTGCGTGAAGCGTGCGTGCATATGCCTGTGATCGTCTGACAGGAGGAGCTTGCCTGAAACGTGTGGCATTAAAAATTGAAGTGCTGTCCTGAGGCTTTTATTTTTAAAAAAGGTTCAATAATTTCCTTAAACTGTTGGACGATGCAGATTTTAGCCAAAGAACACGACTAAATAGTGTACTCGTTGGGGACCGTTTTTTCTGCTGCGAATTAACACGCATTTAGTGCACTAGTAATTTATTTACAGCTGCAGTGTTCATGTTCACTGACATAGATGAACCTGTCACTAACAATAGTCTTTGGATGACAATGGCGGTCTATGGCACAGACGAATAACTTGGACTGACTTGTTGGTTGCGGTCTTTTTTAAGGGATTTGTTGACTGTAAGAAAATTATGATTTTCATCACTCTTATCCTTTAATGCAACAGTCACATTTTTAACCATTCAAATACCTTTGTTTATTGTTTTCCTTTTCACCAGTTTAATATTTCCCCCCACTGCTCTGTCCTCCATCTTGTTCCCACCCTAACAGACAAAATGTTGTCTGACACTTTTTCAATGTAAGCATTTCCATTCTCCCATTGGAAAAGCTAGGGGACCCTGAGGCACTTGAATGGAGGCAGCTGACAGCGTGTGATGGTCCTTTCATTTATCTCTCCCTCCTTCCCGGCTTCATTCGCTCTTTCTCACCCGCTCGACGTGTTCTTTGAGGGCTGTCTTAAAGGTGAAGGTCACAGGGAGCTCGGGAAGATATTGATTTGCACCTGTAAGGGTGTGGGTTAGATCATCAGCACCACCCATCCATCTTGCTCTTGTTTTTCCCTTTGGGCTGTCACAGTTTGACTCCTCCTCCGGTCTTTGTTTCTCTTGTCTGTCTTTTTGTACCCCGAAGGAGCCAAAATGAACCTAATTGATTTGCTGTATCAGTACATTTGTTTGATGTGTGATGGTTTCATGAGTACTCTTGTCTGCATTCATGTGGAGTGTGAGCGCCTAACAGCTGGACCCCTTTTTTGAGTCGACAGCCATTGACACCCTCTTATATTCACAGAGGTGTCAGTGGCTTATTTATATTAGACTAATTGTGCTAATAATAATTCCTCAAGGATATGCAGCGAAACTTTGTTCTTGTCATACAGAGACACAACTTACCAACGTGTATTTGGAGTTAACAGTACACCTTTGTTTCCACAAGTCAATAACAAAACCCAAAGACATTGACACGTAATTAACATCTGTGGCTTTTTTCCTGTTTGTTCCTGCGAGGGGACGGGCTTGTCTCGGACTTGACAGGCAGATAAAATGAAATATTGATCAGGATCAATACTGCTATGGGCTGAAGCAAAGTGTGGTCCATCTGGTCAATATTTGAGTGAGGATGGCAGATGCTGGATGTTTCCTGCTCGGTGACAATTAATGCACAGAGGGCCACCCACACCTGGCCTCGTCCCACCGGCCTACACATTCATGGTACTGCCTATAACGCTAATGTGATGACGGATATAAGAAAATGAAATAATAACAGAGTGAAAAAGCAATTAAAAGGACAATATAGGGCTGCATGTAATAGCCCATTAACTATTAATTCAATTTATATAAAGTACTTAACATTACTACACTTATTGACAATATTTATTTATTTATGTCCCAGTATTTAAATATTCTACATTCTTACGTAAAGATTTACTGTATTCAACAGAAGCCATATAGGATGTAGCTGCCGTGTCTTGCTGTGACATTGAGAGTCTCTTTACAATTATACCTCACAACGCTGACCTTGTTGCAATCTAAATGTAACCCTGCAACAAAACCATCAACATCTTATATAGAGTTTGTTCTCAAGAACAACCACGCTGACATCTATGAGCTTTACATTTGCACCAAATAAAGCAAATAAATAAGACTAATGGCAGTGGTTGTATATTCTTTATCAAAATGGTCAAAAGATCAAAACCTGCAATTTAAATCTAACTGTTTT
Source organism: Cephalopholis sonnerati (assembly GCA_019142605.1). NCBI lineage: Eukaryota > Metazoa > Chordata > Actinopteri > Perciformes > Serranidae > Cephalopholis > Cephalopholis sonnerati. The sequence goes on from JAGQAX010000001.1 coordinate 30,096,589, forward strand.
GTATTTTCTACCGCACGAAAGACGAAGATACAAATACTTTCCTGTGGCAAAATTCGATTTGTTAAAGCTGTGGGCATAAAAGAGAAATTTTGACGTGAGGCAGGTGAACACAAACTCTCAGTAAAGCATTACATGGTTGTGGGTACAAAATGTGTTAAAATGATGTGCTGGCAACACGAAAACAATGGCAATGCAAAGTCAGTAAGGATCTCTGGTCATGGTGAACAAATGAATTAAGTGTAAAGAACAAGATAATCCACAAAAGGTGGGTCAGAGGGATGGTGGATGGGTCAAACAAACCTGGACTTTCAACCAATAGATCTCTGTGCAGCTCCATGTGAAACCAAAATTCAATGTGGTTACATGACAAACTTTATGTAACTGCACAAAGTACTTGCAAAGTACCATGCAAAGTATGTAAGTCTACGTCATTTACGTCCCATACGCAGTTATTTCAACCAAAACCACGATCCTTTCCTAAACTTAAGTATTTTTTGCTACCTTAACTAAACCAAGTGTCTCTTTCCCTAAGCAAACTGCGATTGTTTCTGAACGTTGACCATGCTAACAACCTGACTGAACCTGCAACCATTCATAATAGATTTTGCAATGCATTGTTTTCATTTAGGAAGCATGAACCACCATGTAAGGTGTAGTTAAAAGGGCCTGTCAATTTCACATATTTATATACATTGATATTTATTTTGAACATGTAAAAATTGAGGGCATATATGGAAAATCACACCATTTTTGATTTAATGTGAGTTCTTCTTTGAACACGGGCATTCCAAGTGGTGACTGGGCGCCTCCACCCAATGGGCCCTAGTGCAACTGCACAACAAGCACTGTCTTTATTTACGCCTCTGCCTTTGATTCAGCTTTGAAGGACACATTTACAGGCTTGCCAAGAGTTTGTGTCACACCAACTCTGTCTGTAAACCTTCTCCCAACTGACTCTTCTAAGTGCCGCCTCTGATCTAAAAAGTAATTTGCCATAAAACATGTAATCACATGTGCGATACCGTACATGATTTCATGCTCATGTGGAAAGGCCAACATTTGTTAAAACTCTCTTGAAATCATTCTAGTGACCACAAAAGTTGTTGATACAGAAATTACTGCTTCTTACTGTGATGTATGTTTGTTTTGTTCTATACTGCTTACAGTGGCACCAAAGATTATGTTAATAAATACATTTTATTGTTTATATTATCATCTCCACCTGGATGGCACTGTTGAGGATTTGAATCATGACACTGTTAGTGGTTGGTTGAACTCATGAACTGTTTGTTCACACATGCGGAGATCACTGATTCTTTATCCTGTGCTGTTAATGTGTTTATTTGTTTGGTGGCGCTATGAAAGAAGTGCCTTTTTAGTATCAACATGGTATGTCTGTTGCACCAAAAACAAACTTTTTAACTGCTGCTTGGCAGGTAAAACAACAGTCTACGCTGTTGTGTTGGTTGGCAGTAAAATAAAGTCTGAAAAGTGATGCAGTGGCAAAACACTGGATGAAATGTCACTGGTTCAAGTACAGGCAAGTGAAAGTGTTGGCCGATGAGAAATCGGTGGCGATATTAAATGTTAGTCAGGGTGGCTGCACAGGGGTCCACCCAGAGAACTCACAAGCTTTACCTCATCACCTGACCACGACTGTGTTTGTGTGCTTTGAGTTTCCCACCTAACCTTTTGAAAATAGCCTCATATCAAGAACTCACCTTGGACCACCAGACGTCCCTGAGCAGTCCTACGAACACGGGTCCCTGGTTTGTTAGCAGCACACACATAGACCCCTGAGTGCTGCACACCGACATCTGAGATCATCAGGTTGCCTGTGCCAAGTACCTGGATTCCCTCCACGCCGATGGGACGGCCGTCTACGCATGGAAAACAAAGAGACAGCAGTTCAGATGGATGGGAAAGAATTAATATAGGGCAGCAAAAAAGGCCAAGCATGCACAGGTACAGTACATGTGCATGTTGGGTAGGGGTGAATGGGGTGTGTGTACTACAGTAAAGGTCAGAGTACACTTAAATCACCGGCAAGCAAAGCCTAATTAAACCTATTGCACGTTTACAGCCACAATTCGACAGGAGAGGTGCTATTTCTGGCCCTGCGAGAGGTCAAGGATGCAGCTTTCACAGTGAAGTGTGTGATTCTCAGAACTCTTAAGTCTTATGACGAGGCTGCCAGTACAACAGACACCAGGGTAATAAAGAGAAGAAGGTCACTGAGTTTGTGATTGCTGTGTGAGCAGGGTACACGCTGTAATTAGTTGTCTTCACTGGGAGGTTGTTGTCAGAGTGATATCCTAAAGAGTACATTCATCATCAGCTTTTTCCTTTAATGTTTTTTATTGTAAGCGCAGCTTCTCTAATAGATGTTCGTTTAATTAAAGCTTTCACACTTGAGCAGGAACTTTCTTTTCTTTGTGCCTTTGTCTGACAAAGCCTTGTAGTACATTAAACAGTTACGTAGGAGATGTACCACCCGCCACTGGGGGACCAGAAGCTCTAACTGCAACTTCTAATCTCCTATCTCCTTACACAATCCATAGCTGCCTCCTCTCTGCTCTCACTGTACTTACATGATAAGCTCACACTTTCCTGTGCTCCCTATCTGCAGTCTATTAGCTATGGGGCCAAGGGGGCATTTTAATCCCATCTATGACTTCCATCTGCAGCCTGTAAGCCTGTATGGTCCAGATTTGATGTGTTAAAAGGCCAGTCAGGGAGGCAGGGTGATGGGCATCATGCCGGACACACGCAGAGGCAGGGGTTCCAGTCAGAGATGAAAACCATATGGTCACGGGTCAGCAGTGTATTTTTAGGCATACTTTCATATCTTTCATGCAAATCATTAAGGCAAGCAAGTTTAAATTACAATTTTATATTGTAAATTTTATTTTATTTTATTTTATTGTATTGTATATTTTAAGTATATTTCTTTTTTAATAACAGGTTGTACTACTGACAAAATTATACAAAAGGCAGCAATATAAAACAAGAAAATACAGAAATTAAGGGATTAAATCTGTCAAATAAACATCAAAGAGAATATTTTCATGCAATAAAATCACTGTGAAGCTGCTGTGAAAAGATTAATACCACCTTTAATTAGATATGTTCACAGGCCCCACACTGTAAAAAGCAAACTTCACAGTAGCACTAGATTTTTCTGACCAGATGATTAAGTGAAAGCATTTGTCTGGAGACCTAATCTCTCTTTCAGCTTTTCGAGGAAGTCTAAGAACCCTGACACACCAAGCCATCGGTCAGTGTCGGGCTGTGGCGAGCATCCGCTGCCCTAGTTTTTAGCGGTGTGTTTCATACCGTTGGCAAAGGTCGCCCTTTGTCAGCCTTTTGTTGGCCTATTCATTGCGTTGAATCGAACACTGGAGACGGAGGAGTCCGTTGGCGAATGACATCATTCTGATTGGCAGTTTAGCGCAATGCACGAGAGGAGAAATGAAAGTGAGGAAAGTAAACAAACAGCTAAATTTATAGTTTTACAACTCTTTGGGTTTACTAATCAGTTAATCCATGTTTAGACTGTTTTAAATGTCCTCTTATATTGAATTGCCTGTTTTATGTCCATTCTGTCTATTTTCACTATTGTAAAGCACTTTGTGCTGCATTTCTTGTATGAAAGTTGCTATACAAATAAAGTTTATTATCATTATTATTATGATTATAGTAGATACGATTGTTTTTAGTCATGTTTGCCAGTGCACTGTAAATATCATTTGTTCTTTCAACATCAGGTTGTGTTGTTAATGTGCTAACTGGCAAACTAGCACCTTGAATCCATCCTATCGCTCTTCTGATTTGCACAGAACGTGCATACTAGTTGCAACGGCTGTGATCTTTGTGGTGTGTTCAGTGCAACTTTCTGGCTGAGACATACACAACATGAGGCAACGCACCAGTTAGCCTTTGTTGCTACTAGTTTTTTGATGTCAGTTTGGTGTGCCTGGGCCTTAAAATTCACACACAAGCCATTAAATCCATTAAGTTATCAGAGGTATCTTAAAGACAGTTTAAAACATTACTGGCAGTCAGTCTTTGTTAAGATATATTGCTGCTTCATTTCGGCAAGATGTAATCTTGTTGTGATAGATTATGAAAAAGGATAGTATTTGTAATTAATCATGACAAAAGGTTGAGATGAAATAAATCACTCCAACTTGCCTGTCATGTTGTTTTTACCCTGCATCTGTCATTATGGTGTCTTTGATTGCTATTTCTGCATTTTTCACCAACTAACTTCTCAGTCCAGTGAGCTTTTGTCTCAACAAAAGCAGTCTTGTTCTTTTCTTTGCCTTTTTCTGTTATATTTTTTTCTCTGCGTCTCTTGCCCCCTCCATCAGTTTCTCTCCGTCAGGCACTAATTAATTTAGTGTCAGAAAAGAAAGAGCACAAGCTAGCAGGCTGTGGTGCTGTTGAATGAATAGCAGCAAACAAACTCCGGCATTAAGGAGTGACTGATGTGAAACTATCAGATTCATTATGCAGCTTATCCCAGCCTCCCTGCCGTAATCTAATACATACAAATCCCATCGTGTTAGCATTTCATTCTAGCGACATTGTGTAAGGCAATACCCTCAATCTGATTATACCCAACTGCTTGGGAGGGGCAGCAATTTACATTTGGAACAGCAAATCAGATTGGATAATAGGTAAAGAAAACAGATACCAGATTGAAAAATTAGTCACGACAGACTTTGAGTGATAGTCACGAAAAAATGCACATGGTGAGAGCGAGAAACTAATCGTATCTGTTTCAGCACCTCACAGCAATTACTCAGAGGCTCTCCGGTGCTTCGAAGGAGGTTCAACTTTACGAGGAGATGAAGCATACATTTATCAACACAGAGTCGAACATAATGTTTAGCCCCAAGGCCTAATGTTGAATCCCATTGCCTCATGTATACACAATAGATGCTCCACTGTATCTAATGTATTCTGTGCACACATGTACATAACACAATGCTGACAGATCAAAGCTGCGCTGCAAAGAACATACAATCACACAGGGACACAAAGCACATACGACCCACACAAAACACTCAGATTTCCCATGCACGAACACACACTGTGATTGTACTTTGGCTCAGTGACACGTAATTCCTCAAACACATAGGCACACATGCACAGAATGAAAAATTCGACACACATGCACCTTCTGGGGCATTTTCTTTGATCTGATCAGGATTTTTTCCTCACCTAGTCTGCTCCAAGACACGATGGGCCGAGGGTATCCGGTAGCAACACACTCCAAGATGGCAGTTTGGTGAACAGTGAGGGTAAGGTTTTCTGGGCCGACCACTATCATAGGCTCTTTGTAAACAGATGACTGAGAGCCTGGAAAAAAAAACAGCAGAGAGAGGGGAATAAGATGGGAACAAGCATGATGGATGGCATCCTTTAATTGGATTTCTCTAGAGTGCATTAGCTCGATATGCAGCTATCTCTGAGATCAGGCGGAGGGGAACAATAGGTTTGGAAAATCTTGGGAATATGCTGGGACAATAGTCTGCTCATGGTATGTAGATGTGAGAAAAGATTAAATCTAACAACCTGAAACAGTGAGGAGGGCCTCAGTGCTGTGTTTCACTCCCGCACTGTTGTGAGCCACACAGCAGAACTTCCCACTGTCCTCCTCACGCACTCCTGTAATCTGCAGAACACCTGTAGGCAGAAGAGTGTACCTACGGGACAGAATTAAGACACAAGACAGAAGAAGACAAATACGATGAGACCTGGTAAATGACCGATAAAGTGTTGCCATCTCTAATAAGTGTCAGGCCGTGATGTGGTTTGGTCTAACCTCTTGTCGTTGGTGTCCACCGGACGGCTGTCTTTTTCCCAGCTGATGACAGGCTCTGGCAGGCCATGGATCTGGCACTGGAATCTGGCCACACCGGACTCCTCGGCGCGCACCGACTCTGGTTGGACATGGAAGTCTGCCATGGCTGTGGAGGGAGAGAAAGGGGGATACTAGGTCACACACAGCACAGCTACAGGGCATCAAGCTGCCTACAGGACAGAACTGTAAGACCCATATATCTTTACTCTTTGATTTCATACAAATACACAGCATGTCTATCAAATCAACGACAAAGAATTCTCCTGACACATTTATGTTGTCCTTTACCATCTAGTCATTATGTCTGCAGGGGTAAAGTAAAATAGCTTTAAAGGCTGTGTGAAGTGCCAAAGTCATGCGCATGCATTCATTAACACTTACAATGGAAAAAACTCAAGATAAGAGATGATTATTCACAGGGTGCCAAACTTAACTGACTGAAAAAGACCAGTGTAGAGCTGCTGTATTTAGGACACAAGCATCATCTCGTAACAGTGTTCGACATGAAGTGCACACTGGCCTCTTTATTCATCACAGTACTAAACAGATAAATAAGTGAAGGGCCAGCCACACCAGAAACAATAACCCTGACATTATTAAAAATAAAAAATACAAATACATTTTCATTCATTTTCTGTAATTGCTTATCCTGAAGGGGGTCACTGGGGGCTGGAGCCTATCCTTGCTGATGTGGGGCAAGGTGCAGGGTACACCCTGGACAGGTCGCCAGACTAACACAGGGCTGACACATAGAGACAGACAACCATTCACGCTCACATTTACACCTACGGACAATTTAGAGTCACTAATTAACCTGCATGTCTTTGGACTGTGGGAGGAAGCTGGAGTACCCGGAGAAAACTCACGGTGACATGGTGAGAACATGCAAACTCCGCACGGAAGGGCTCCCCAACCAAGAGGTTCAAACCCCTCACCCTGGGTTCAAACCAGGAACCCTCTTGCTGTGAGGCAACAATGCTAACCACTGCACCACCGTGCTGCCAACCACGAGAAATGTCAGAGAGGAATTTTGTATGGGCGAATTTTTCTGTTTTCTATAAACACTTTAAAGCTGAAATAAACTCAACCATCTTTATTCAACACTCTTTTCTGCACAGGCAATTAAGAGATATCCTCACAGTTGTGGTCTTCACCGGTCCAAAGAAAATAAAAAAGTCCTCTTTGTCCAAGACCGACGACAAGGCTGAGTACAACTGCGGTTAAGTCCAAGGCAAGACCAAGACCAATGTCAAGTACTACAACACTAACAATGACAGTCGCTTAACAGTATCAATGGGATCACTTTATAGTGATCTGGTAAATGGTAGAAACAGTATTTTTCTAAGGTGCCAACACAGCTCGGCGTTACTGTTTACATATTGTTACCATTCATCAGCGTGGATGCTAACACTGATATAATTATACTTCTTGGTAAGGACGGCCCTTTGGGGTGATGATGGTGAGAAAAGAAATTCAAAGAAATTTCCCATCTCTGCATCTCTGGAGAAAAATCTATTCATCACAACTCAGAAATAAATATACAGCTAGTGTGTCAACAGGTTTGTAAGTGTCAGATATATACGGATTGAAACCAGGACATTCACAACCAATAGAGTACCTTGAGTAGTCTGTATACACACTGAAGGACAGTCAGTTCAACTCTTCTCTATGAGGGCTACAACATATTACTATACTGTTGCATTCCTCAGAGAATTTGCTGTGAAAACTAAAACAAGATCTATTTTTTTACTCTTCTTTCCACACTAATGTTGCTGGAGACACTTCAATTTTTTGTGTAATATGCCAATAACATTCTCTTGCACTGCATTTACTCATCCTCTGTGTAGTAATCTACCCTGGAATTGTAGTGGGTGAGGTTTGAAAGCCATAAAATTGTAAGACCTTATTTTTTCCATTACAGAAGACAACTGGAAGAAATGTAGAGTGAATATATAAAAGGGTTGTCAGATGAATGCTGCTTTGATCCAAATGTTGCTCCAAGTCCTACATTTATTAGAAAACTTAACAAAAACCTTTCCCTACAAATAATCATGTAGAAACATATTCAAGTTATAGGAGCATGTCTGCCATTTCAGCTCAAGAGAAGACATGACACACCTACAACTGTATCTGAGTCACCAGTTGCTGAAGGTGATCTCAACATGTAAAGTACAGAGCATATGGATTTTCTGCCATATGATGACATTTAGTATGTAGGCCAGACATGTTTTTAAAAATACATGCAAACACAAACAAAGACAGCACGCACGTCGCCATATAGCATAACCAATATCAATATCCCTACAGAGAGCCTCATTCAGCTGCACTTCACATGTCTGCTGCCTGCAGAACCAAGGCGGCATCGAAGGTGGAGCCAGCGACAAACTCAATTAGAGAGAGGCCCTCTCTTCTTCCGCAGTTCTCCCACCTTCTTCAGCACAAGTGTACTCATTTAAATGTCAGCCATAATTAACTTGGACGCAGGAGGACTCATCTGAACACTGTTAGCATAACAAGAGGGACGGACCCCTTATTATTTCCTAACCTCCTGCTCTTCCCAACCTGTAGCCTGCGTTAATTCGTTACTTACAGGACGAGCAGGAAGTAAGCTGTGTTTCTCCGGAGGCTTATTTATACCTGAGACATGCTTCGCTGTTGCCACTAATTTCTGTTGTTCCCCGTTGTCTTTGTTTTGCACTGAAGATAATGCGTTCAGTTTGTTTACTGACTTATCTGCTGTTTCTGCATTTAAAGGTCCAGTTTGTACGAATTAGGGCGACATATTGGCAGAAATGGAATATAATGACTGTATTTTCTTTAATGTATATTTGTATTTTATTTATTTTTATTCTATTTTATTTATTCATTTGTATATTTGTATATTTTATGACTTTTAAGGGCATTGTAGCTGCTACAAGAGATCGCCGAACGAAATTTCATTGTATTTATTGCAGTGACAATAAAGCTTCTTCTTCTTCTAATCACCTGATAATAAGAGCTGCTGTGTTTTTGTTACCTTAGAATGAGCTGTTTCAATCTACATATGGGCAGCAGGTCCTCATCTACGGAGATTGCCATGTTACACTGTCATGTTTCAACAGTAGCCAAGAATGGACAAACCAAACACTGGCTCTAGATAGGGCCACTCCCATTTTTGCATCTGCTACCCTAGCAGCCCCTCCACGGTGTTTTTTTTTTTCAAACATGAAACTGCTTTATTCAGTATTTTTACTGGTTTAAATGACTGGGTCCATTTGTTTATGAAAGGAGGAGACCTCTGCAGATAATTCGGCTCCTGTTAAAAACCTCTTTAAAGTCTGGATGTTAAGTTATCGGAGAGAAAAGGTGAGCACAGATTCGCAAGCTAGCGGCCCATCTCTGACATGCCAAGCAGTGTCGGAAAAACGCTGATTTATGTGAAACTGCTTTATTTTTTTTAAATTTACAAAAGCATGCACATCCAGACGATAAAAAAACTAGGTGCTGGACAAGAGATTAAACGAAAGACGAAAAAAGAGGAGTACGCACACTAGACCATGCTCCCATAAATATTTTAAAAAAGCACTGATTTGTAACATGAAGCTGCTTTAGTCAGTGTTTTTACCAGTTTTAATCACCTGAACCATTTGATTTGGGAAGGAGGAGACCTCTGTGGATAATTCAGCTCCTGCTAAAAACCTTCTAAACAATGAACACTGAAGGAAAGGAATCCTAACCAGGAGAAGTTTTACCTGGTTGCAATCTGCAATCCTCACTGCTAGACGCTGCCAAATCCCCCCAAATCTTACACTCTAGACCTTTCATCTTCTCAACTGATCTGTCATTCCTCTTGGTTGACAGGGTTGGTATGGAGACAAAGTACAGCTTTGACGTGTGAATATAAATGAAACCAACCTGCAAACATTCCTGTTAATGGACAAGAGACTGAGAGAAAGAGAGATACTTCATATAGAGTGGCAGTACTTTAGACCCACGTAGCTGCATCAGTGGTCTAACGCTGTGATTATTCCATTTCAGGCTTAATGAGAAGTGTGGCATTCTCCAACACGACTTGACCTTAGATCTCTGAATGGATGTATGGAGCTCTGATGAAAATTTAAACGTGCTAATTTAGTATTCTTCCAGTGGTGACAGCTCACTCTTCCTACGCTGTGAGTTCTCTGTGAGAGGAGATAGCACGTTCACTGCTGCCTTTGTTTTGACTCATGTAACGCCCCAGAAAATCTGACTGTTATTCAGCCTGACAGATTTCTGGGGCTCATATATTTTCTTTTGCCTCCCTTCTATGAGGCCACGCTTAAACAGCTGTATATCTTACCAGGGTAATTCAGCCTAAGTGCCTATCTCAGGGGCCCAACTGCAATTTTTCCACCTGGGACCCACAACCTTCTGGCCATAAAACATTTTAGGCCAACCTTTCTGTGAGGCATAGATGGCTTAAAAGTCACAGGGAACATCAGCAATATTTTATCACCAAACCACCACAGCTCTTTACATGTTCTTTAGATAATAACTGTTTCCTTTTACCACGGTGAACTGCGAGCCCTAGAACATTCTTCTCTTTCACTTCCATTTACTAAAGTTGTAAAACACTAAAAATCATTGCAAACTTGTCAGAGGTATCAAATTATTGTATATTTCACATGACACAATATTGGCTCAGAAGAACATTTTCATTGCTTCTTCTCGAGACTCGGCGCTGACAAAAGCAATCAGCGATACTTTCTGTCTTGGCCTGCTGTAATACGGAGCCCGGGGCAGAGACTGGCAGAGTGTAGCATTGAATTAAAGCCCTGCTGGCACTGTCACTGCAGAAAGGTTAGGAATAGTGAAACAGCTAGGAATCCTTCACAACACAATGCACAGAAAACAAGGAGCTCACAGTGACTGATGTGATCAAAGACGCTTGTTGTCTTGGAATACAGTCTCAAATTAAGATACACGCACACTGCTGTTTGTGCTGTCCGTGTGTACTGGGAACACTGGGGACATGGAGAGAGAAACAAAATTGCACTTGAATGCTGGGCAACAAAAGGAGTTAAAAAGGAGGAGCAGTGCCTATAGAGGCTTTCTTGTGCATCTCTGCCAAGTAGCCATGGTGTCCGCTGATCTGGCTGTTGTGTGTGTCCGCCGACTCAACCCCCCTAACGGGCCCCACCCTTGGCCCTCATGCATAAAACATGCCTTCTCTAAGAGGCCCACACCCCTGCGACTATCGACACACTGGCAGAATCTGATACAATCAGAGAGAAATCACAATAGCGTTACATACGCAGATAAACACATGCAGAGGCAGAGAAATTTGTTAACCGTCTGTGCTGGATGTAAAGGAAAACAGCCGTTCATAATCTGCATTGTGCATGTGCCTTTTATTGTGTGAGAGGTTGCAGAGTCAATCTAAAGTGATATAGCTCAGCTGCAGCATATATACATGTAAACAAATGCAAAGAGCTGCTGCGACAGAAACAAACAACTATATAGATCTCCCCTCTGATGCTGCAGGGAAAGACAGACACACACGAGGCCCTATCACTCATCCGTACACCCAGCCCCGACAGACATGTTCCACTATTGTTTTTCACTCTTCCTTTTGCTAAGTGTTGACAGACACTCACCCATGATTAAAGACTGTCCACTACCAGCATGACGCTGTTGGCGTAAATGGAGCAGGTCTAATTACTGCAATAAGGGAGAGAATGGTTGGGGCGCATACTAAAAAGAAATCCATACACAAATGCACAGGGAGGACGGTGCTCCTGGAACATATGTCTGACGGTTCCTCTGTGACAACCACAAAAGAAGAATGAGTGAGGGAGCATTATGGAGGAAGGTCACAGACAGGCAATGTGAAGCGTGGTGATTTAGATGGGTAACTCAACTATAAATCAGGTCTTGTCAAAACTCTGGACATCTGATAATAGCCAACAAGTGAGTGTCGCTGCCCGAATATTTACGACCAAACAGTTCCAGAAGGAGTCCAGAGCAGGTAGACATTAACATGCAAGTTTGTTTTTAAAAGTTAAATTTCACATGCTTGTCCTGAAAACTCACAAAGACACACAAAGCATGAAATTCGACTCTAAGTGATGTAGTGATTATTGGGTTCGAAGGCCAATGATGAGCTAAAAGGGCAGTCGATGCTGATGGATTTTCCCCCATCATTCAATTTCACACTGCTGGTCGTGTGCAACAGATATTTAAGATGGTGGCTTTACTGTGTTTTCCATGTGAGCAGGCTCTGATCTATCTAATGAAGAAATGTAGATTAAATGGTGATTATTTGAATGACCCCTAGCTGCATTATTTTTTTGCCTAATGGCCGCAAAGTAATGATCCATCTCTTTATTGCTCAGTTAAACACAGACACACACACACACAAATGCCCAACAGAGAGTAATTAACAAGGTGATTAAAAGCCCAAACCGCGCTGATTTCTGGGACGACTCCTGCTGCAGTCACCAAATCAATCTGATGAGACATTTCCATGTTTTTTTACAGTCCTGTGGTCACATGTGGGTATTTTTCTCCCGTGCTGTGGATGATTCATTGATATGACAGAGGTAATGATGCCAGTAGAGGGACATACATCCTATAGCACCATTCAAACCTGCAGCTACGGTGTAAAGCTTCACTGAACTCCCATGTTATAATGTCATCTCCCTTCCTCACATCTTCCCTTGCCTCCAGGCCATCCTCCCCTCTCAACCGTACGTTTCAACCGTTTTCTCGGCTCTTCCTCGCACCTCTCGCCCCACCCCCCATGAGCCCTCTCAGGCCTGTGACATCATTAAGCACATGTTGTTCAAGCAGCGCTGATGACTGCCGTACCCACCCCACCCCCACCTCGGTAAACCAGTAAAATAGAGATGAGGCCCATAAATAATGGAGATGGTGTACGATGCTATTCCAGCGTGGAGAGCCCACACTTCAACAGCCTTTAAATAGGCATCCCTGAAATAGCAGGCCCTGTGCTGGGACCCTAGAGATGGCATTTTAATGCAGATGTGATATTTTATTGGCTCCCTGCCCCACTGGGCCCCCCCCCTCCATCCCCACCCTGCGCCCAAGCTTGGGCACCCCTGTGATCAATCTGCTGGTTCGTGGTGCGTGATGCTTATCACCTACGAAAGGAAGGGCTGCACGTGTGTGGGCTGTCTTCCTCCGACACACGCTCATTTCCCTCCTTTTAATGCTCTGGCTCATCAACACCTTCCTGTGTGAGAACCTGCATGAGCATATCTGCCATTTGCGCTCAGCTGGCAGATGTAAGGATGTTCATGAGGACAGTGCGGCTCAGGAACCAGACCTAATGATCATTTATATAAGAGCCCACCAGCTAATATGTTTGTAATTTTATACAGCAGGGACTTACAGGCATGTTTTGTTGTTTCTAGCAGTTCAGCTTTCCATTTTACTCGTAGTTTTACTTTATGATGAGAAATACATCTCCTGTTATACCTTTCTGTCTCTGCATATGATCAGTCTTTACTCAACGGGCACATGTGGTGGTCGCAGCCTTGCAAGATACAGTCATGAATGTATAGCTGAGATCAAAATCAAGGCTGAGTTTAAAGACTGCTGTGGTCTAAGCAAGGGGTCCAGCAGTAAGGAAGGAAACAATGTGTGAGCAGTACCCAGCTTTCCTCCAACACACACACATCCCTCTCCTTTTAATGTCTTTACACATCAACGCCTTCCTGTTTCAGTACCTGTGAGAGCAAATGCTTCAGGTGAGCTGCATATCTGCCATTCACGCTCAGCTGGCAGATGTAGGGGTGTTCATGAGGACAGTAAGGCTAGAGAACCAGAGTTATCGATCATTTATATTAACAGCTCTCCAGCCAATATACCTGTAATACAGTCTTATACAGCAGGAGCTTACAGGCGTGTTTTATTGTTTTATTTTTCTACCAGTTCAGCTTTTCATTTTACTGTTTGTATTACTTTATGATGAGAAATACATCTCCTGTCACACCCTCTGTTTGTCTGTCGTATCTGGCATATGATCAGTCTTTACCCAACAGGCACATGAGGTGGTCCAGTCAGTGGAGCCCCCAGAAATCTTTCATTAGGTGGCCAGATGGGCCCACTGAAAATCTTGGAGTGGAACACCAAAACCAAAAGTCATTACTGATTTTTAGGGATTCGCTTATGCTGTTGAAGTATTTAGACTAGTTAAAAAATATGTCAATATGAGAGTTAATGAATAGCATTCTGATATACTTTTCAGTTAATATTCCACATGATCTAATGTGCAGATTAACACCAGAAGAGTGAACATTTTGAGTTCCAAAACAATGCTGTCTAAATGTGTTGTGTATCTATACGTGTTAGAGGTTTCATTGCTCTTTAAAATACAAGTACACAGCTTTAATTTAAAGGAGTATATTATTGTAAGGAACAAAACATTTACAGGGAACAAGCCTTCTGAAGTTTAGAGGGAGACTCATGGGTATCCATAGAACCCATTTTCATTCAGATATCTTGAGGTGCAAGTTTAATTGACCCCTTTGAAAACTGCCATGCCAGAATTTAACCTGACTTCAGAGCATTATTTAGCATTATTCCTGACAAGCTAGCGTGACATGGTACCAATGATGCCTTAAGTTGCCTAGTTTCACAAGATACCACTGCCTTCACGCTAGCTTAAAGTACTGAGTCTTCCACAGCCTCATAAAGACAGTAATGTTGGCCTCCAATTATTTTAGCCATGGGGGGCCAGTGGGGTGGCCGGCAATTGTGTGAGGGGGACCCTGGACCCCCTCGGGGGCACCACTGGGCCTCATGCAAACTTTGCCTTTACATGTTGCAGGCATGTATTGTCTACTTGAGGACATAAAAGTAGGGTATCATTCTTTAGACTTTGGTTTTACTAGCTTTTATACAAGTGAAAACTGGTACTTTGAGGGTCCTAGATAAAATGCCCATGTCATGACCAAAAGAAGAAGATATACTTTATTAATCCCCAGGGGGAAATTCAGTTTTTGTCACTCTGTTGTCATATACACACCAAAAATACAAACTACACACACACATGCACACACAGGATCTATAGATGCATTAAATGGAGAGCTGTCAGGGCAAGGCGGCTGCCCATGGACAGACGTCCTGAGCATTTGTGGGTTTGGTGCCTTGCTCAGGGGGCGTCTTGGCGTCCTCCTGGTGCCCAGGAGGTGAACTGGCGCCTTTCCAGCTACCAGTCCACACTCAATATTTGGTCCGGACGGCGGCAACCCTCCGGTTCCCAACCCAAGTGCCTATGGACTGAGCTACTGCTGCCCCAGTATTGTCCCCTTATAGAGGACACATCAGATATTAAACTGATAAGAACAGATACTACACTTGATCTTAGCCAAAAGGCAGAGAAGCAATGACTTTCTTACAACATCCCAATGGCGCCATGAACGTGTGTATCAAATTTCATGGTCATCTAATAGCTGTTGTTCAAATAGTTCACAAAAATAAATAAATGAATAAGTAGATAAACAAATGGTGCTAGAGAAAAAGTCAGGGAACCTCCAAATCTCCAACTGACCGACAGACCCACATTGCCATCCTCAGAGCCACGCCGCTAGTAAGACTAAAAGCTACCTGCATGATTACCTATATGGTTTTAAAAATATCAATATTGTTTGATGTGACCTTGTTCCTATAGGAGAGAGAGGATGTCGAGATGAATCTGAAAGCACAGCATGAGTCAGAGTCATACAGTATAATCAAACATTGAGGCATACGTTTTTTGGGCCTATCAGAGCACATAGATCTGCTTTATATCAACCAAAGAACACGTACCAATTCATGATTTTTAGGCCTCTCATTCTCTTGTCTTTAGTGAGTTTCTTTTATTAAACTCACAGATGAACATGACAGATTTTCTTACTTTCCCCTCTCACATTACAAAATTGTTTTGACTTCTATTTAATTGCTTTTCTGCTCGTGTTGCGACCTTGTTTGCATTAGGCTTTCCTGTGGTGTGATTTCCCTTAGTTTCTTGCGTTGATCAATACTGTGGAGCTCGTGTGCACTAAGTTAAATATAGTAAGATTGATGGCTGCTATTAACTCTCCCCGTAGAAGGTGAAGAGAGCAGCAATGCTACAATAGTTACCACTACCAATGATGCTTAATGTTTCTTCTGTTTAATCAAGGACGTTAATGAGAGGCAATGACACACCAAGTGACTTGGAAAATAAAAACCCTGTATTTATATTGCAATGCAATCCAATGTAACAGTTCTGTAATTAATTCTGCCTTTGTAAAGATGAGAAGTCGTACAGTTGCTCAAAATCATCAAAGTCTGAACAACTACAGTGTGATGATAACTGAGCAGACTCTGCTGTTGATGATGGTGTGATACAGTTTAAAGCTACAGAACCTCATTCATGTTACTGAGTGCCGCTGACTTCCTGCACAGGCAGGGCTTCAACCAAGTGATGTAACAGACACACAAACAGTGGTGGCAGCAAAAGTGTCTTATTTCTGGAGCTAGTTTTGTCTTTCAATAATCAAATAAGCTGAATCTTCCTCCACTGCTCCCCTGTCCTATGTGATGGTTGTGACAGTGACGCGCTTGCACCAGTGTTGAGGACAGTGATATTGGAGTAATGTAGCTCCTTTTAAGAATAACGTCAGCTCAGCATGTACATCTGTATGTGGTTGACAAAGAGACACGGCAGTCGGAGCTCAGAGCAGACAGCTGCTGGCAATCGGAGCAGAGAAGAAATTACAAGAAATTAGCGGTTATGTCGTGAAGTGGTAAATGTACAGTGTAGTGTTTAATAATTCCTGTCGCTCTCATCTCCTGTTGTCAGATTGTTTTTGTAAACATCACGGGTCCCAGCATAAATAGACCGCTTTAACCAGGTTGCCAGTATTTATCATGTATGTAGGGAATAACCTGAGTTCTCTGTGCTCATGTAAACACCACGTGCCGAATATGATCATAACTGGGATAAGCCTCATAAACGGTTATTCATGTCAGAGTAAATGCACTCAATGATATTAAATTAAATCTCTTTGGGTTATGAATTGTTGGTTGGACTGAACAAGCATTGTGATTATGTGAGCTTGGACTTTTGAGAAATTTGGATGAGTGCTTTTTAGTATTCTTAGTGCTTTGTGGGGAAAAAAATCCATAAAATAATAAAATACTCTACACGATTAATGGATAAGGAACATAATAATGGAGTGCTGCCCAGCTCTGGATTGTACTACATAACGAGGGTTTCAAAAATATAGCTCAGTCATACAGTAAAATATAGTAGTATAGTAATAATTTTGTGTTTTATATCATGTTTCATCTGCTCAGCATTAATAACATACAGGAGTAGTCTATTATATAACACTGCTACTGTAAATCCTTTGGTAGGTTATTAACATTGTAAGTTTATCTTGATTAATTACAGTCATAGCAAACATTATTTTACTCCCTGCCAAGGTGGCTGACGCTGAACAAACAGTGAAAAAGCATAATTAGACAGTTTAAACTTCAACAGTGTAAATACAAAGTTAGCTATCACCTGCTCTGCTTCAGCTCTAAGTAGCAAAGTAATTAAGGAAAGAAGATAAAAGCTTTTTCGTCACAAAAAGAGAGTATATGACGGGGAGGCACATTGCTCACTGCCTAGTTGTTTTTCCCCTCGCCCCTCCTAACCTCTCCACCCCAGGGACAAAGCCTGGGCCTCCCCTGGTGCCCTGCTCTGTGCCTGCGCCTCCGTCACACCCCTTACTCCTGCGCCACCTCGAGCCCCCTCCACCCCTCCTCCACCACACACCACACCCCACCGTCCCTCCGGCCTCTGCTCCTCCCACTCCAGCACCCCCAGCCCCTGCACTCCTGCTCTGCCCCGGTAGCCCCAAATCTCCGCACTAAGCCTCCTACACTCACTTCAGCATGCAGACCCTAATTAAAGAGAGACCCATTAAAGCACAACAGATGCTAAAAATTAAGGGATTATTTAAATGATTCCCAGTTGAGGCGGCTTGGGTAAGATTAGAGACAAGCCAGAGAGTGAGAGAGTTGGGGGAGGACAACAGAGAAAGGAGGGTTAAAATAACAGACAAACCACTGCCATGAACAGTGCCATTTGATTTGAATTTAACCGCCAGTGTTTCTCTTGTTGGTGCTAGTGTTGATACTGTTTCCTTTTTTTAATTAAAAAAAGTGTTTATTAGGTGTTTGTGAATGCAGAGACTCACAAGCAACAAAGAAGGGATTTAGCATGTGATAACAAAAAGAGTGGGCCTCTTGTATCATTTTAGGACTAACTGGGCGTAAAACCGTGTCCTCAAAAGGGCATCTTTCTATTTTACAAAGACCTCACCTAGACGTACCCTGATAGTGTATTTTCCACTCTGCCTGTCACATATTGTAGTTTACTCTCAGGGTTTCCCCTTAAAAATTCAGGCCAGGTGGCAAGCATGCTCTGATGTGGGCTGGCAGCCTAGCGCAGGCCGGCAGCCAAGTGTTTATTTTGACAGGGGCCAGCGACAGACTTTGTTTTGATTCTGATGTTAACAATGCAGCTAAGTTAAATAAAAATTGTTTTTTGGGTGTAAAAAGTGGCATTTGATCTTATATGTGTGTGGAATATGATGCAGATTTGTTGTGTTTTCATGAGTGATTGAAATCTTCAAAAACAAGATTTTGTCATAGGGCCCCCAAAAAGATGCACCTGCAGCCTTATTTCCCATAGGGAATGAAGAGGAGTAAGTACGTAGGCAGTGGTTAACGTTAGTAACATGATTTGAGTTGACGTTGAGTTTTTGTTTTTAAAGATTGTTGTGAACCCTGACTCTGAAACACAGAAGTCCTTCTCTTAAACATGCAGGTGGGTACAGGATGGCCAGTCTCAGCACCATCTAGCGTCTCTGCACTGCACCGACCAACACCCTGATCACGTAAAAGGTTGATGCAGAAAAAAGACCTGCGTGTCCAGAAAAAGATGAGGATAATGAGTCATGTTTTATCTTTAAATGCTGTAAAGCTATTACCTTCATGTCACTTTCTAAGTTTAAGAAATAACTCTTGACATGCAGCAAAATAGATTTCCGTTTCTGGTTCCTGGTTGTACACTGGGGACACAGCTCTGCTTCTGCTCTGCTATTAAAAAGGACAGGGAGATAAAGAGGGTCTGAGGACACAGACAGCTCAGTGAATGAGCATACTCTCCCATTACTGCAGCTTGGAACCCTCTACTTGAAAGAATTTGAACTCCTCTTCTTAACTTGCCCCCTCCTTAGTTTGTCCCTCTGCCAAATTACCCACTTACTGAGGACACTGCGTGTGTGATGGCTCCAGAGAGCTGAAGTCCCATCAACTTTACCTTCGTACAGCCTCAGCCAGAACAGTGTTTGTCTCATAGAGGGTTTAAAAGCTGCGTAATGATGCTAGAGTTCTGTTCAGGCCTGTAAAATGTGATCACCTTGTCTTACCTCTCACTTTTGCTGGCACACGTGTGGCTAATGGACTTATGGGAGTTGTTGACTGCTAAAAATGATCATTCTTTTCAACCAAATAGTACTACTACTCTGCCCAGTACAGTAGCAGATATCCATTTAACTCTGATTTTTTTTTTTTTACAGAAAACATCTTTTCAGAAAGAGCAGTAAAAGAAAGCTGCTATTGAAAAAGACAACAAGGAGTGAAAGCTACCAGGAGCTAACCTGTAAGTGGGTCAGGATTTTGGCTCTCTATAGACTGCTGATTTCCTACATTTTCTCTCCTCTTTAACTTGTTCGGTAGCTGAGAGTAAATCTTTTAAAGTTAATGAAATCATTTTCTCTTGAGCATTTCAGGGAGTATTAAGCTTTCCTTAAGGGTCTGTGCTCAAAATCAATTGGTAGTAGAAGAAGAAATTCACCTACTTTACTCGCACATGCACTCTTTACACACTCTCGCTCATACAATTCTTTGCACAACAGCGTCACCAGGACAAGACATGAAAGCAGAAGTCATTTAGATCTTCTTTTTTTTTGTCAATTTTGAAATTATGCTTTTATGAAAAATACCATCCTCCAAGTGTTTATTGCAGAGAGTAAAGCACATTAAATAATAATCTGTCACTCTTCTTTTTCACACCTGATTGTTGCTAGGAAGAGGCTATGCCTTCACAGAGCCATTCTCTACTTGCCCAGAGGCCACATATCTAATTAATATCGCCAATACCTCAGCATGCAACTGCCTGCTTTAGAATTCAAATGAGATGCCTCTCCCGTCATCCAACCAGTATATATGAGCTCATATCCACATGAATTATGTGCTGTCTTTTATTCAGCTCATTCACTGTATGCCCTCTGCACAAAAGCGAAACCCTACAACTGCTTTACCCCTGTCTTGTCTTGTTGTCTCTTGGTGTTGGAGAGTTTGAAATATTTTTAAACGTTTTAGAGACATCTGGGGTAAGATAACATTTATATTCAAATGGAAATGCCATTAAATTCTTCTTTGGCTCGTCTCCGCCTCTTGTTTTGTGAGGCTAGAAATAAGCGAGGCCCGCAGACAGCAGCGGCTCTGAATAACAACCTGGACGGACATTTGGCATCACAATTCTCCTCAGTCCAACACTCATTACTTCCCCCTCATTAGAGGACAACTGTTGGGTAGTGAGGCCAGTCTGAGGAGGCCAGGATGAATCTCTCCCGAAAAGTCTTTCCTTTGTGCGGCTGTTTCTTGATCAAATATCGCTGGTGGAAAGAACGCAAGTCTAGAGAAATTTCTGAGATGAGCACAGCTCGATGTGTGAGTGTGGTCCCTTCTGAGAGCATTGCATGCAGTGTTAACTATGCATCTGACAGTGATTCTGAGGGGGGCTGGCCTGAACCAGGGGTAGATGGATGACCCCACATCTGGCACTCCCACGGGACATCTGAAAGACGCAGGGCGGGACCGGCCCATGCGCTCCACTGCATCTCACAGCACCCTGAAAACTGGGCTCCCCAAATGGCTGAAACGGCTTTGTAAATCACACACATACAGACACACACACACGCACAAGAGAAGCCTCTGGCAGTTGTAAGAGGGAGATCCACTGTGCCTCAGCTGCATGGTGCCCACTGGGCATTTATCTGTGTCTCAGTGTCCCTGTTGGTTTCCAAATCCTCACATCACAGTTACCAAAAATGCAGTCCTGTCAAAAATTCGCACAAACAAATCCGTCAACAGACTGACAGCTGCGTGTCTGAAACCCGCAGTTTGTCCATCTCATATGATTCTCCACTCTAGGGCTGGAAAAGATGGCTTTTTTTTGTTCAAAATAATGTCCAGCAAACACAAGCCATTCTCGAGTTTGCATATAATAACTATGTTTACTATAACCCAACAGCACATAATCTTACAATGACAAGTATCCACATCTTCACTGAGGACACACTGGCTCAGGTAAAGTGGAGCCACATCACTCAAACTAGAAGAAGAGAATTAAGTTAGCATATTCATTTAAATAATTTGAATTCTGTGTGACACGGTGCTGCAGTGGTTAGCATTGTCGCTTCACAGCAAGAGGGTTCCTGGTTCAAACCCCCAACCCCGGGTTCCCCCACCCCAATTGGTGACTGTGAAATGGCCCGGGATGTGAATGTGAGTGTGAATGGTTGCCTGTTTCTATATGTTAGCCCTGCAATAGACTGGTGACCTATCCAGGGTGTACTCCACCTCTTGCCCAGTGTTAGCTGGGACAGGCTCCAGCAGCCCCGCAACCCTCAACAGGATAAGCGGTTACGGGAAATGAATGAATAAATGAATGAATTCTGATATGAACTGACAAACGGCAAGAAAAGGTTGGATGCCTGTAAACTGCTAGTAAATTAAATACTAAGATGAGATGACAGTTGCTGTTCTAATTTAACAACAGTCATTAGTTAGCTAACTCATGTGACTGCATATTTTAAATCCCAGATAGTCTTATTTCTTACAAATGATTTAACTATTTCATCTGCACACACTCCCCACACTGCAATGAGACAGACCTGGCTGACAATCCCTTTAAGAAACCACACCTTGATCCAGGGTCTCTTAGTGTTTCACTCTATTCAAAAGGGCTAAAATCACTTGTGTCTCAGCAACTTTCAACACCTCAGTGCTTACATTACTGGATCTCAGTACGGCTTTTAATATCATAGATCACTGTATATTCCTAGACCACCTGGAAAATCAATTTGGCATGTCTGACTTGACTCTTGTATGTTTTCTACAGTAATCTTAATTTTATGTTGTGAAATACGGAGCACCTCAGGGCTCTGTTCTTGGCCCGCCGCTTTTCTCTCTTTATATTTCACCTCTTGGCCAAATTACACAGTCATGGAATAAATTTACACTGCTAAACTGATGATACTCAGCTGTATGTGCCTGATATCACCAAGAACCACCTTTTATCATCATGCAAAATAACTAAAAAGGGGTCTTTTCATGCGTCATGGCTGATGAAGACACCCTAATTCACGCCTATATTTTATCCAGACCTGATTATTGTAATGTCTTGTTGTCAAGCCAATGTTATAGCATCCCTTCACTGGCTCTCTATCAATGCCATATCCTACTTCAACATGCCTCTGATGACTTCTAAAACTGTAAATATGCATGTCCTTCATACCTGTCTGATCTTGTTAAACCTTATATTTCATCCAGTGCTTTCAGCTCTCAGAGCGCAGGGCTCCTGTCAGTCCCCAGGGTTAAAAAGAAGAACATAAAAATAAAACTGACTTGACTACACTGTACAAAAAAAAATTGAATTAATCAAGATAATCAGATTTATCCTGCAGCCTTGGTTCATTCTTTTCAAACTAAGCAGCACAGAAAAAGCCTGAGCCACATATGGTGCTAATTCCCATATGTGCAAAGTATATGTGCAAGTCCTCAAATCTTCATTTTGGCAGAGTTTGAGGTGTCAGCTAATGTAGAAAGCAATCTCTCTGTGACCTGCACTCTTCTCTGCTTGTCCATATTATGCAGGGCTAACCTCATTTTAGACTGCTTTGTCCTCTGCCCTGTCTCTTTCTTTTTAACTGCTTGCTTTACTTGCTTATGATATCTTTAATAAGAGAGGACAACCAAGACTAGTGTTTAAAATTAAAACTTTTCCATAGGACTATTAAGTAGGAGTAATATCCCTACTATCTGGCATATTTACCTTGACATAGATAAAACAGTTTATCTGTGAATGGAGGATAAAAATGTGTAGAAATAGACAAACATATGTAACATACTGTACAGGAGAGTGACTGTGGTCATAAAGCAGCATGGTGCGCACAGGTTATCCATTAAAAACCTTAAGATGGAGTGTTTGTGTGTGCAGGGTGCAGACGATATCGGGCTAAGTCCCTTGTTACTTGGATACCAGCCCTGGGACACACTGTCATATTTACACTCAGTTTAAAACACGTGGACACACTTCATTCACGCATGATGGCTTACACATGGCAAAGGTGGACAGACATGCATGCACCTACTGACATGCACAAAAATGAGTTTCTCTCTCTACACGCACACACACAGACACACGTACAATCACTCACACCCCTCCCTGCTCCGTCAGCTCAACTGACAGCAGTAATGAGTTTCTTCTCTGCGTAAGCCAACTGGCACCCACTCAAGGGAATTTTTCAGGCTGAATTGCGGCCATTAATCACAATCCCGGGCAACACAGTGCCATCACGTGTGTGGCAAACAGAGATGCATTCGTGGGGGGCAACGGGACGACAACACAGCGAAGGAGGAGCTTGTGACAAAGACGGAGGGAGTGGACTGATGACGAAGGAATGAGAGAGACCATAAAAAAAACATAAAAGTGCTTCATAAACAAAATGTTTGGAAAATCATCTCCCTCTTGTTGAGAGCCGGTCTGGGCCTTGGCTCATACTGGGCTAAATGGAGGATAAAGACAGGGAGTATCAAAAGCCCAGATGCTCTATTCTGTAAATATGAGCTCAATTACTGGGAAGAGAGATGCAGTAACATTAATCATGATCAACGAGATAGGTGGGACATACGTCTGCCAAGCACTGCACGCCTTTAGCAATGTGTAGCAACACACTCACCATCCATGTACATGTAAACACTGACAGAAATGTTGCATGGGCTCAAACTCAAATGCATAACATGGAGCAAAAAGAGAGGCAGTGGAATAAATACTGAATATTCCACAGCAGCTACAGTGACAGGGGCCCTTTAAGTGCATGGAGCATTTGAGATAATGACAAAGAGAGCAGCAGCCGTTAATGTATGGAGAATTGCCATCGCCTCGCTTTGTGACGTCAAGATATTGTCACCACTACATCCTCTTATTGAGACAGCTGGAAACTCAAAGTCTGCCTGCTATTCTTTTCTTTTCACTATCTTTTCCCTCCCTCTTTCCCTCCATTCAGGCTGCCAGCTGACTGCGGTCACCGGGGATATTACTGCCCCTTGCTGATCCGAGGAAACCAGCCCCCCACTCGCCTCCAAACTGGCTAATCTCGATGAATTCATGCTAATACGCAGTCAGTAACCCCTACCTCTTTTTGTACGCACATGTGCGGCTCCTCCGCCACGCCCACTGCACGGAGCCTAGTTCGCACCAATTCAGCAGGAAAAATAACCACAGAGGAAGAGGAGTAGACGAAGAGAAAGAGGAAAGCAAGTGCAGGACCTGTCATAACCACTTAGTGTTACAAGACAGCGGGTGAGAAATGAAAGCCCTTTGTCTCTGCCTCTACCTACAGTGTGTGTGTGCAAACAAAGACGCAGATACTGTATTTCTTACAATGGCATATCTGCTCTATCAGATAATAAAATACCATTCTCAGGACCTGAGTAAACAAAGAGCTGCTCTGGATTTACATAAATTGAGAGATATATATAGTCTATGGAAAAAAAAATCTCAAGGCTACTGCTTACGAACAATAGAATATAAAGAAAGGCTTTGTCTTTTGTATTCCTTGCTGTAAATAAAATTCCGTATTCAGGATTATCAATTAATGCTAGTTTATACTAATTGTGGTTCTAAGCAGCTCAAAACATTCATTTTTGTTTACATCTCTTTATATTTTTCTGTTAGGTTAGTTTGCATAGACCGCCCTCAGGCTGTAACTGACGATTATTCTCATTGCCAATTATTTTCTTGATTAGTCTTTTTTTTCCATAAAGGTCAGAAAGTGACATATTCAAATTGCTTGATTTGTTTGATCTACAGCCCCAATCCCCCAAATATTCTGTTTCCTTTCATATAACATAAAGAAAAGAAGCACATTGTTTGTCACTTTTTGCTTGAAAAATGACACAAAATTTATGATTAATCCATTATCAAAACAGTACCCCACTAGTTCTCTGTGAAACGACAATTTCGTTAAGCTCATCAGATAATACATCAGTATTTTTTTCCCCACATACACTAAATGACTATATTTAACATAAAAAACTGTGAAATGGTTAACTGACTCAGAGTCAACACCCAGGATGTTTGAGCACTCACATATCATTGCCACTGCACACTATACTATTAGATATGATGTAAAATAATGTCCTCAAAACACAGAGGTTGACAAAGAACACAAAAGCAGCCTGTAGTGGTGGCTCTCTTCCTGTCATGCTCTCCTCTTGTCTATTCCCTGCAGTGGATGGGAGGAGCACTACCATAGGCTGTCAGACATAAGCACATATCACTGGCTCTTCCAACCTGCCATCAGCCAGCTAACCCTCTAAAACTGTCTTCCCACTCACAAATAATGCCTATGCTTGCAAATGGAGAGGGCTATTACACTACTAGAATCATGCTTCATCTTTTCACGCTGAGGCTATGAAATGGTCCGCCTTATGACTTGCTAACACACGACAGGAAACCACTTCTGTCGAGGAAAGGAAAAAAAAAGTGAGGCACATTCATAAATATGATTAAAGGCTGCAGTTGGACAGATGATACAAATTCTTTAATAAACTCATCTCATCCCCGAGCAGCTACTGAAAGAGTTGAAACAGCTCTTACGATGGATCTTAAAATTGCTACTGCATCACTTTAGGTGGAAATTAAATTAAATGTTTCAGTGGTGCATTGTGGGAGAAAAGCAGGCCTTAGTAACATGTCTATTAGGCCGGAGATATACTTGCTTTTTTTACCATGTGTTTGTGGGGACTGTGTCATGAACATAAGTGTTCACATACTTGCCTATGTACTATGTTCCCAAAGGAATCCACTCGAGGGCAAAATAGACAGTGAAGAACTTCCATATTTGCATCATGTAAACAATAAACACGGCAAAACAAGCCCCCTAAATGAAGCACATTGTGACAGTGATGAATATGTATGTTACACTGCCCCTACCATTCATGTGCGTATTGCATCTTGCATACATGCAGTGTTAATTTCTGAGAATGTGCACATTAGCATGTGGTTGTTATTTGTTCCGTCCACTAGAGGGCATTTCAACATTACTAATTAACATTTGGTTTTAAAAGGTGGTGATAGCTTTTTTGCTAAGTAATTGTTAAGGCACAAAATAAACAATGTCAACTTGTCAACTTCAATGATCATTTTCAATCTTGCATTGCTTCTTAAATAGTTAGGGGTTAGTGATCTCCAATGGTGCATCGCTTTCTGCCATTTCTGATACTGTAATGTGAGAGGTTAGCACATTAAACGAGAGATTGTGACTTAATTGTTTATCAGACATGACAAAAGCATTTCATTTTCACATGCGAGTAGATTAAGGCTAGTTCGTGTTCTAACTGAACGTAGCTCGAGCTAGTGTCAGTAGCAAAATAAGTCTGATTGTATTGTTTCCTACTGGAATGTTCTACAAAATCCTGTCCTGCAACGTAGCGCTGTGTATCGCAACGTTTTCAGCTGAACTGTTGTCGGATGACATTTTTCTATTTATTCATGCTGCTCGCCTTGAAAGCACCACAATGGACGAGGAACGGCTGATTTTTAAGGCTGAAATAAGAAGTTATCTGTAAGATATGCCCTCGTTTTACTACAAAAAACTAAATAAGGTGGCACCTGGCTGGACGCAGATTGCCAGGGGGCTTAAGTTTCTGGTAAATGACCATCACTAAAAACAACCTTATTGCTATTGGATATACGGTATGTCATTTCCATTAAAAAATCACAATATACATGTATAAATATGTTCTGTGTGTACAATGTAGGAAAATAGCAAGTAGCCTACTCACCCACCATGTAAGGAATTAATGAGTTAAGTAGTAGCTGAACGGTTGATTTACATGATGTAATAGGACACTGTGAACACATTTATAAATAAATAAATACACATTTGAACAGTAATTTCAGCATTTGATTAGTATTAATTTGTTTTCAGTTTGATTTATATTCAATTCCCGAAATGTGTTCCAGCAGCCTAATGTCTATGTGTTGAGGGAATGCACACTGCACATTAGTAACTAGCATTTTACTAGCAGCAGCTCTTGGTATGTACAGTCACTAACCATAAGCCTGTGCAAAAATGTGCACATGTCCATGTCAGTGCATTTATTTGATGTTAAGCATTGGTAATAATGTGCATGTTACAGTGAGGAATTACGAGTGTGGGGTCAGGGGAGCAGTTTTCCTGCATGTTCTAACAGCAGAGGCTTCTTCAAGCTAAGCGAGCCCGCCGCTGTTGCTTTGCATCCTGCTGCCTGTCGAAAGCTGCCCTTGAAACAAAGCTGCCGGGGTCGGGAGGTCACGGCACAGCATCAGAATGGAATGTTCCTTCCTGGTTCAAGGTCCAGCCTCCAGAGCCAGAGGGGCCCAGAGATCATTTGAGACCACCGACACATGCTCCATCTATTTCACTCCGCTTTCATCTACCCCTGCCTGCATGGTTTACTGATGGACGCTCGGCCACTCTAATCACTCAAATTAATGCTGCTAAGTCACCCACACTTTCACATAATGACCGAATTACCTCTACCATGAAAGAAAACGCAAATGAGGCGTTTAGAAGTACATCTATACAGGTTTGTTTTATCACACTGTACGTTTGAATCAATGCACACAGCTCTTCAGGCTGCAATTATTTTTATTATTGATAAATCTGATGATTATTTTCTTGATTAATCAATCACCTCTTTGCTCTAGACTGATTACAATTCACTGAAGTCCAAAATGATGTCCTCATATGTCTTATTTTGTCCAATCAATAGTCCAAACCCTATAGATAGCACATTAACTACGACATAACACAATATGAGAGGCTGGAATAAGGGATTGTTCAGATCAATTATCAAAATAATTCATTAACCCATTTGTGCCCAAAGACTATATTTAGTATGGAAAAGAAAAATGCCGCAACACTTGTTCTGATGGGTCTTGAGTCTTGAAATCTGGTACTGACATACTTTGGGCAAGTGTCTAACAGTAAAACCATGAAATTTTTGGATCACATGAAAAATTACACTTTTATCAACAGTCAAAGTCAGAATTTTTAAAAAATTAGGGAAAGCATGACACTGTCATTATTACATTTTCAATTCAATTCAATTTTATTTATAAAGCCCAATATCACAAACCCTAAAAAACCCTAAAACCCCTTTATCATTATTTTTTCACTGTATATGTGTGCATGCATCTATTCAACCTGTTATTAGGTCATGGATACAAAAAACTTGAGCCATTGTCTTACACTATATGTCATCTTTGGGCACATGAGACTACGATTTTTGTTAAAATATATAGTAGTATTTGAGAAAACAGTAGTCCCACATGCCCTAAGAGGCACATGGGACTACTATGGTAGATAAAAAAATGGCTGTGTCTCATTAACCATTGGACCAATTTAAAAAATGTCTTCAGATTTATGCTTAGGCAACCCAGGAGAACATCTAAAAACATTTCAGCTGCGGGCACGAATGGGCTAATGTCATTGCAGGTTTTCTTCATAATTAGTGGATCCTAGTTGCTCTTTCAATATTTTAAGCACTGATATCTGTCTGTTACATGTTGATTAGAAACCACTCTCAGTTACATCATTCTTGAGTCACACATATCATAAATTTACACTGAATGTGAGGATAATTTGTAATATCAAATGGGAATATAACCCTCATGGTCATTAGATTCCCAAAAGTGGAACATGCTAACAAACTAGAGACACTGCAAACAGGTTGTCAGGAGGAAATCGGCCATCCCAGAAATCTTTCATCCTATGCCAGCAGCAACCTCTTCTAATTGGTTCCTGTGGAATTCATTTCATCCCCGGTGACCGACTCCACACACACACTGGAGCCTGACAGGCTTTTAACCCCAAACACTTCAGGTGTTCTGTCCCTTTGTGACAACTGTGGAGAAACTAGAGTAAAGATTGTTTTTTTTTACTTTCAGTGTGGATCCCAATGAGATCATGTTTTCACAGTGAATCCCTTATTTCAGAATTTAATTGTAAAGATGATTATAATGCACGCACACACAAAAGGACCCTGAACCCATTCAATCATTTACTCCCACAATCTCTCCCAGTATCACGCTCGCCCTCCCTCATTACTCCCTGTACACAAATAACAGTTAGCCTCCATTGAAAGTGAAAAATAAGTCTTCCAGCATGACGTTGGTCAAATAATAGCGTTAATGCAAAACCCAATCATTATAATTGTGTGAGGAAACAATTGAAATAATGCCACACATTTCCTCAAGCCAAGTCCAACATCAATCAGTCATATTGTGATGTATTGTATAAAACACGTCTGAAAATAACTGCAATAATAGAGGCAAAGAACTACATTGTTATATAGGACGGGCTTTTATTCACAGGGACTAACTGTTCAGCCTTCATGGAAGAACAGAAAACACATGACAGAGACAAATAAATGTCCTTTCTGAGTGAGTGAAAATGTGCTTATTTTGCTCTCGCTCTTCCGGGCTGCTGCGTTGCTTGTTTGGGAAAGGGCAGGGTTAGAGCTGTGATGCTGTGGCAGGTTCGGGCCACCTTATTTCACTGCCAAAGCCAAGGTCACTGCCACTGCCCCGGGGCCAGCAGACAGGGGGATGGGTCCCCACTGGGGAATGAGCAGGAGGCTGAGCGTTGGAGGAGGGGAAACGTAATGGGAGGAGAATAAAAAAAAGGGGAGGGGTATTCTGCCCTAGTGCACACAAAAAGGTCACCGTTTCCCAGATAAACCCCCCTCCCCGTCGTCCAGCCCCTCATGACCTCTGACCTCTCTGAGTCAATGCTGAAACAGAGGGAGAAGAAGGAGGAGGGAGGGCGCAAGGGGAAACACACCCACCCAGAGTCAGCAGTGACAAAAGGGGGCCTCAGCCGCAGCTAGCTGAGTCGGTCAGGAGAACAAACGCTCAGGCCACCGTCACAAAGCGGAGCCACCAGAGGCTGCACATCTCCACAGCCTCTGCCTGTTCCCAGCCACTCCACTGCCCTGCATTTCACCACTAACAATAGGTGCTGCTCCGCTCCGAGAGGTACCCCAACACACACAAACACACACAGGCTAGAGAGGGGAGAGGTTGCTGAGGCCCAAAGGAGAGTTGCTGCCTGCCCATCACTGACTGGCCTTTGTCTCCGACTCTTCTGCTTATTGGCCACCACAGAGAGATTTCCTGATCCCTGCTTCAACTAAATGGAAAACTGGACTGAGGGGCCCTGTGTATATGTGTGTGTGTGTGTGTGTGTGTGTGTGTGTGGGCAACTGAGGCAAAGATAAAATTATAACACTATTATGTTTACTACTATCCCCACCACTACCTCCTGTCTGTCCACGTCCTTATTACAAATTTCCACACATGCTAAACAAAATGTCTGCCAAAGGAGAAGACAGGAAGAGGGAGTTTTGGTGTTTTTATTGGTGGATGGTGCAGACCCCGTAAAGGCTTTTAACTGCCCAATCTGGCCATAAAGGCTCTGTTAAGTGTAGTGAAGCGCGGTGACGGGGCAGTAGCGAGAGTTAGCCAAGCCCCTAGTGAAGCCTGGAATCATAGGAACACCAACATACACACTCCATACACACCCCCATATCCCTGTGCTTCCCTCCTTAGGAAAAATGGATTCCCTGCTGACTAACCTTAACCTTAACTTCATCCTCATTTTGATCTCAACACTACATCGCAGTTCAAAAAAAAAAAAGGATCTTAAAGAAGAATATATTACTGCTTTTGTTTTCACTCTGGAGGACTGGAATTCAAACACACTTTTCTAAGGGACCAGGTGACCAAGGGATGATGAAAAGACACACATGCTGGCATGAAAACACAGAATTCATCGCTGACACATGCTTGATACAGACAAAACCCTCAGTGAGGTGATCATACAGGATCTGTCCAAAGCAAAACAAGTCATTGCAATGTTGTTGTGTATAGATTGGAAAGCCAGACTGCAGCATTTGAAGACTGGCCCGACCCGTCCAACCTCTGACCCGGCCTCTGCTCCCTCCGTCACCTTTCACCTCTATTATGAAGGAATTCCTCCCAAGAGCCTTAAAAGCAGGCAGAAGGAATTTTAGGCCCCCTTTTCATTTGTTTGTTTGAGAATAGCTCGGGTGGTCCAGAGACATCCGGAGACCAATACAGACTTCATTACTTTGCCCAGCACACAAGCCCACGCCCACTGACAGACACACAGACAAACAGACACACACACGCACACAAACTTCAAACAAGGTTGCGATCCCAACCTTGAACTTGAATTTCAACTAAGACCTTAGCTGAAGCTGATTTGTTGTGCAGAGAACAGGTAAAGGCTGGCTAATTGTTTACTTTGAATTCATCATACTGTCAAAAAAAGCATTGTTAGAATGTTTTTCAAAGTTAACGCTGCTTTAAGGACAACAAAATTAAAATACACATCATCTGAATGGGCATTATCTGGATGATCAGCTACAGCGTACACAGCTGAAGAGAGCAGCTGCTGGAGGAAGCACCCTGCACAGACAAGGTCAAAGTATGCTTAGGCACTTAAAGCTGTTCTGGGTAAGAGCTAAATATGACAGCTACATATCTAAAAGGAAGAAATTTTAAAAATGAATTAAACCCATTAAAAGAAAGCTGATGATTAAAGCACTATTGGTTACTTTGGACTCTAACTTAATGTCTGTCCTTTTTCTTGTCAACATGTGAGAAATGATTGCCTCGGTCCAGACCTTTGAATCCGCCCACTCCACTGAGTTGATTGATTCATCTGGCATCGTGACATGAAACAGCAGTTTCTCTATTAAAGGTCCAGTGTGTAGGATTGTGGGGGATATATTGGAAAAATGGAACATAACAAGTATGTTTCCTTTAGTGTATAATCACTTGAAAATAAGAATC
Organism: Cephalopholis sonnerati; assembly: GCA_019142605.1. Taxonomy (NCBI): domain Eukaryota; kingdom Metazoa; phylum Chordata; class Actinopteri; order Perciformes; family Serranidae; genus Cephalopholis; species Cephalopholis sonnerati. The sequence continues at coordinate 30,128,682 of JAGQAX010000001.1, forward strand.
ATCATGTTTTTGTTACTTTAGAATGAGCCGTTTATATCTACATAACGGGGCGGTTCTTTGTCCACGGAGTCCACCATGTTTCCACAGGAGCCCAGAGCAGACAAACTTAACACTGGCTATAGATTGTGCCATTCATGTTTTCATGTCGGTCACTGTAGTTAGCCAGAACTATACAATGTCGGAAAAACGCTGATTTTCAACGTGAAACTGCTTTAATCTTTAGTTTTATTGGTTTAAATTACCTAATCTGTTTGTTTTGAGAGGAAGAGACCTCTGTGGATAATTCGATTCCCATTAAAACCTCCTAAACAATGAACAGTGGGGGAATCGAGGAGTTCATGCTTGGTACATGGGAGAAGTTTCAGCTGGTTGCAATCTGCAATCCTCACCACTAGATGCCACTAAATCCTACACAGTGCTCCATTAAAATAATAAAATGATCCAATTAGCACCATGGGCGGGACTACCATCATTGTTAAGCTGTTGTGAAGCACTGTCAAGTGCTTAACAACAGCTTAATAATGAGTAGTACTTACAACAATGTCGAGCTCTATAGACAAGATAGATGCCGCTACTGAGGCTGTTCTAAATCAACTTTTTTTCTCAATATTGCCTGACATTAAAGTTTGCTTTTGCTTCAATTCGTGCCAATCAAAAAACCTCAGCAAATCAAGTATGTTGGCATGGCTACAAATCAGTGTAAATTTAGGGGGGATATGTTGGTCTCTAGTGATTGGTTAGGGAAAATCAAATCCAACCCCCCATGCATAATTGGTTAGAATTGATGTAATGTCAGAAGAAGATGGAAATAGACTGTAACAAGTTGCCAACTGTCTAATACCAGGAGCAAGAGAAATTCTAAGTTGCTCAACGTGTTAAGTTTTTTTCTTTTTCTTCCTTGTGATTCTGTTGGTTTACTATTCATTCATTCACTTCCTGTAACCGCTTATCCTGCTGGAGGTCACAGGGGGTGCTGGAGCCTATCCCAGCTGACATTGGGTGAGAGGCAGGGTACACCCTGGACAGGTCGCCAGACTATCACAGGGCTGACACATAAAGACAGACAACATTTCACACTCACATTCACACCTACAGACAATTTAGAGTCACCAATTAACCTGCATGTCTTAAGATTGTGGGAGGATGCCGGAATACCCGGAGAAAACCCACGCTGACATGGGGAGAACAGGCAAACTCCACACAGAAGGGTTTCCCCACCCTGGATTCAAACCAGGAACCCTCTTGCTGGGAGGTGACGATGCTAACCACTGTCCCACCGTACCGCCTGGTTAAATATATGTAAAATGAATATTATATTGATCGTAGGTGTTGTTTTTTCCTGGTTATAAAGGCTGCATTATAGTTACAGTGATATAATTTTCTGTACTTCTCAGGCTGTTCTAGCTGTTCTAGTATTTGCCTTTACCCTTTTAGTGATTAGATTCACATTGTGTATGATTATTTATCAAAATCTCATTGTCAATCTCCATTTCACTCAGACCTACTCTGACTTGTATGTGTGTGTGTATAATGTTGGTATATATAATGTACATATGTGTATTGTGTACCTATGTATCCCTCTTGTGTATAAAGCACATAGCCACAAATCTTGTTTGCTTTTTAAAGCGCCACATAAACAAACACATAACATGATTCCATGTGCTATTGTATCACTCTAAGAAAGACATAAGCAGGATTAAAGCCATGTCAAACACAAAGACAGCGTGCGCCTGGAGGAATAAGCAAACTGCTATTTTGAACAGTTCAATATTTCCACCACCCAGCTGTTTCACCACTCTCCAGTACCCCTTCCCCTGTTTAGTGTCTCGATTTGCCAAGTGATGTTGTTTACACAGGCGGGTATTTTTAGTGCATGAGGGTGCAGCATCTCATCGCTCGCATTATGAGGCAGCTCTCCTGTAACAGAAGATTGTTATAGCTCTCCTTGCATGTCTGTGCTCTGTGCATGGCTGAAGTCCTGTCAGTGCAGCTCAAGATTTAAGCACACTGGCAACCATTGTGCTCTTGATTTTGTTGTATTAGTTGTTCATTCCTGACAGCTGGAGATAGAGGAGGATGAAATGAATGTAAATCTGCAAAGCAGGTTCAGGTGCATGCCCTTTATGTTTCCATACATGCAGCATAATCAGTTCCGTAACAAGATACAAACAGTAGTTAATGTATTTCATGAATATTTAATTAGCAATTAATTAGAAAAGTGAGTAAAAATGTGAGAATTGGTTCGGATATTTAAAAAAACGTTGATGCGTGTAATTGTTCCCCACAGTAAACAGTAAACAAAGGCAATAAGGCATACTGTGGGCAGTATGGCATCCCTTGGTGATTTTCCACTGCTTCAAGGTCAATGATGTGTCATCTTCAGAAATAATAGGGATTTGCTCTGCCCCTTCCCCACAGGAGAGTTGGACAGCTTAAGCATTTGTCAATGCAAATATTCAGAGTTGGCATTGGGGACGTTCAGTGTTGTTGTTTATTCAGCTCCAGGAGAAACAAAACAACCCATAGAGGACAAGCAGCATTTTTATAGGCATGAGAGAGAGAGAGGGAGAGACACAATGAGACCGGCAGTTGTTTACCCTTGCCTCTGCTTGTATATAACCATGCGAAGTATCGGAAAAGGACCGTTTGTGAAAAGCTGATCGCCATAATAAAACAACAAATGTAATCTCTTATTTATTGTAGCCAATTCTAAATCGACTCAAACAGAGCAGGCGTAATCAGGAAATGAGATCTGAGTATTCTGTCTGCAGGTGTACAGTAATAAACCCAGTTCTAGTGTAATTACACAGCAGAGGTCAGAGCTCTCATCCCATCAGCCCGCCTCATCAGTAAAGAAAGGGGAATAAAAAGCCCTTTCTTCCTCAATCCTTATGACAAACTGGCGGACAGATGGAGGGGCACTGACCACACAGCAGGAGGGAACACTCTGGTTTAACATCAGCCCACATACCTGCCCAAAGGAAGGAAAAGGGCAGTCATAGGCCATGTCCATATGTACTACTACTACCACCAGGTGATGTTTTCAAGGCAGGAATATCCACGAGAGGGATGATATTAGCGAGAGGAATGTAAGTATGCCTATTCTGTATTTGCTTTGTAGCATTAAATGGTAATGCCATATGACTTTTCCTCAAAAATCTGGATGGATAAAGTGCTCCAATGTCAAACATGCAGTAGATGAACTAATGCGCATGAACTAATCTTGATTTTGCAAGGATTAGAAGAAAACACTAAGAGGCTTCAGGTTTAAATGTCAAAACAAGCGTATATGGCATTTAGTTGGCTAATCTATATGACAGAGAGATGACTTGCTTCGTAGCAAGCGAGCAGAGAAGAGCGAGGGTGGGGGGGACGGATGGAGGGCGGGGTTTGGCTGGCAGACAAAGGGAGCTGCAAGGAGATGTAGGGATAGCGCTTCAGCATTCACCCAGGCAGGAGGCCATGAAAGGGGTGGGGACAGGAAGGTCGGAGGGTGATGGAGAGCCACCGTCGACCCTCCAAACACATGCACACGTACAAACACTCTCACATAAACTAACAGGAGCTCCCCATAAATCACTCTCTCTAACTGGTGTCTGAGTGGAGGAGCCGCTTGTGGCAGTTCATCCATGTAGCATGTTGCAACTTCTCATCTTCTGCCACATGTAGTGTGTATCGGACTCTGCCCAGTCCACGTCACACTTATTTACATTTACACCCCCGAAAGGAGTTAAATTCACACAAATGGGAGGCATGGGTATAAACTGAGACACTTTTACAGGCATCCTGTGTCTTCTCCTATTTCATCCTTTACAGCCCCCTGGGTTCTTCTTTTTTATTAAAGTCTCATTCAGGAGCCTCCCATTATACCCACAGTTCAATTCACCATGACCATTTCAGAATTAAACAAGGTGGAAATTATCATCCAGCAGCCCAGGGCTCCATATCTATACTGAAGAGGTCAATAAAATAAATAACATGTATAATGTACAATTATCATACCTGCATTTATTGTATGTTTTCTTTTAGCATTTGTGTTTTCACCCTTCTCATGTTTGCACTGACTTTGCCTTTTCCCAGCACACTTCATATTGTGTTTGCAAATCTTTTTCGAATGGTCCTTGAGGTCAATTGCAGTCTCCACATGTGAATAGGACCGGGGGAAAAAAATAAATTATTTCCTAACAAAGCTTCAACTCTTTCCAATTAATTCCAGACAAACAGACAAAAGCAAGTCATTTCAATTGATCCTAAAAGCTATTTTGTAACAGGGGGGCTTTTGTGGTGTGTTGCCTGGTGACGCGGGTGTGCTGTGGGGGGAGGGGCAGGAGCCGTGGCCGGGCCCACTGTACCAGGCTTGTCATTCATCCAAATGATGAAAAGCTTCCTGAACGTAAGCTAATGAGGAGGTCCTAGAGAAACTGAGGAAAGAGAGGGAGAGAGACGGAGAGAGAAACCGACCATCAAAGAGATAACATTTAGGAGGAAAAAAGAGTTTCCTGGACCGACCGCCGATTTAGAGGGGCAACGGGGCGTCCGTCCTATACCAGCCCCCGACAGAGAGCTCACACAAATGCTTGTCAAGCAAATAAAAAGTGAAATTTATGGAGGGAGGTAGTTTGGAGGGTAAGATGGAAGCTTTATCCACTGGGAGGGCTATAAAGAGGCTTCAGTAATCACACCACCCATTGCATCACAGTGGTACAAGTCAGAGCTCTGTTGTGAGAGGGACTATAACACAGCAAATTACCTCAAAAACACAAAGAGAGCATCCACATTAACAAACACTTGGAACAGAAAAAGAAACAAACACTAGCTAGGGATCTTTGTAAGGAGAGCGTTTACTTGTTTTGGGGCCATTTCTCTTCATAAACAAAATGAAAACACTTTATCCTAAATTATTTACGTCCACTACAGAAATCTGATGGGCCAGGAGAGGATATGAAATAGACTTGTGATTGTCCAAATCCCTGTAGAACATACTTCACCTCAAAGATTAAGCTCCTTTAAGACCTTATATTAAAGACCTAAAACATAATAGTCTGACAAATTGAGGCATGATCAGCAGGGGAGCACTTCTGAACTGCACCAGTGCCTGCAGGAACCTGGAGACTGAGGAGTGAAGACGCTGGGCAATGAAGGATGATTACCATTTTTATGAATGTACAGTAGAAAAATCATATATATAGCCGTTCCTGGACAGCCTAACAGAAACACTGCAGGTGGGAAAGCCATTTTGCCTCCTTATGAATGGTGGAATTACGTGATTTCGCTTTATGTGACACAACAGGGAAAGCACAAGAGCGCTAGAAGTCAACTACCACAACTAATGGTGCAATGAAGGGGGCACTTCTCTGACGCACTGCAAAACAATGTAACCTCAAAACATGGTCAAATCCACAGTGAAATACCAACATTACTGTTTTATGGAAAATCTTCCAAAACACAGAGGGTATTAGTGGGTAATGATGGGTAACATGGGGACATTTACAACCACAAGTTCTTATCTCCCCTTTGAAGGGTCTCAGGAGGATTATTTCCACAGTGATGGCTTCTTGCTGCCTCCATAGAAGTCCATTAAGGAGGGACAGACTATCATTATAGCAGAGCCTCTGCTCATTCAACGCCTTGCCTTCAAAGACTGCTCAATACGACCCAAAAGTTCAGGGTTCAGGGGTCAGAATGGGAGTTTCAGTAATCCTTCAGTCCCTTCCTAATCAATACAAGACGAGAGGAAACGCTGGAAAGGACCTGCAGGAGAGCAAAGCCCAGCCACAACAGATTATTTCCACTGCGAATGATTTTGAACTTTAGCCACCGAGTCTGAGGTGTGCTCCAGGTCAGGTGCATTCACTGGAATCTGTATTCACATCACAGCTTCTCAGAAACACACAAGCAGTGCAGGATTGCTCCACGCTTGCATAATCCTTCATATTTTGTGCTCATACAGTATTAAACACGAGATGTCTCTATTCTTATGTTGCTGCAATTTTTGGGTAATCTCTGGCACAAGAATTTCCTTCATGATTAATAAAGGTCAGTCTTATCTTACGAACTTTCTGCATATCACATTCAGTGAATAATTTGTGAGGCATGAGTTGACTATACATTGAAACATCTTAAAATTATAAGCGATTATTTCATGATAACACATTTCTGGCTAGCACTATTCTCTCTAAAATAAGCATCAGATTCCTGTGATACTGAGAAACACACAAATTAGCTAACTTTGAGGCTTGTGTATACGAAGCTAAATTGTTTACAAAATCTTGCATCATTGCGGAGCGTACACCAACTTAAATTAGCACCTTAAAGCACATGTTGATCCTGGCAATCAATCAAATCCACACTGAAATGTCAAATAAATAACATGTGAATGCTGCTACATATTGAAGCCATAACTAATACAGTGTGTAACTGCAGAACAAGTCATCTGGATAATTATATTGTTTGAATCTGTGTTATCTATATTTTTCTGATGCTTTTTTTGCATTATGTCAAAATAATTCTGTGAAATAAAAAACAGGGGGACCATATCAAAGACTTTTTCCCGATGCAGATTTCCTTTAAAAAGGTGATAAAATAGCGGCTACAATCTGACCTTTGAGAAGAAAGACCCTTTGGGGAGGCCTTAAAAGGTTGCATGTGTTTGACAGCGCCAGCCACTGAGCCGAAGTGACTTTTCCCTTCGGTCAGTGAGACATCCATGCTAACCTCCCAATCCCGCTGAGTGGAAAAGCTGTATTGGCCACAACAGCACAGCAGTGTGCTGTCTACACACAGCCCGGGAAGCAACAGGCTTCTGCGAGCCTTTGTCCATCTCTGTTTTACAGAGTATATATAACAGAGGCTTCAAAAAGTCTTAACTCAACACAGTGTGCGACAGTACAGTACCGCTAAAGCTGCTGCTGCAGCATCCCAGCATGTCCACAGAGGAATGCACACATCCTTGATGCCTTTGATTTAAAGTAAGTTAAGACACACAGTGTATGTGCGTGAGAGAAAAGAGGAGAGAGGAGTATAGAGATTCAGATCCACTCTCATATGATGAAAATGTTGTAAATGAACCATGGTAACAACGCTGAGAACCTAATGTTGAACAAGACTGACTTCAAATAAGAGATCTGGTGGTCAGGCCAGAGAAGATTTATCTTGATGCCTCCACCACTGAGTGGGCTGCTGGGTTGCTTCGAGCTTATTGCACTCTTACAAAGCAGCTTGGAGACTCTCAGCATGAGCGCTTGTTAATGCTCAACTCCAAAGCTTGAATTTCTAAGCAGCACTGTAGATGAGCATCAGAAAGTTCATTACACTCAAAGAATGATATTAAAATATTCAAATGACTCCACAGCCAGGGAGATTCGGCACATTTACAGCACAGCAACACCCTGATGACTCGGACTGGACTGACATGTGATAACTTATGGCGATATTTCAATTACATCGTTTACATTAGTAGGGAACACAGATCACAGCTTAATCAAACTTGAGTAAGTGTCTGTGGCTGCTGCTTCTGTGTGTCTGCATTGATCAATCATGATGCCTTGACACTTGGGACTCAAGGCCCTGACAAACTACTGTATACGGTGATAAAGTAAGAAATTACAGATAAAAGCATTTAAGACACAGATTCAAACAGTGGAATGAAATTAAAACCCAATTAAGATATTTCCTTAAAGGAGAGTTAGATAGGAGGATCAATAACACTCTCATGTGTGCACATTAAATATGAAATAAGAGCCAACAGTGTGCCTGCCAGCATCTTTAAAGCTCACTAATTAACACGTGATATCTAAGTTGTTTAATCAGTACAAAAACCAAAGTGCGAAACAGTATGTTGCAGTTTTATGGGGGGATGTGTTGGGACTATTTTCTGGACTGGCCCAGTTACTTCCTGAACTTGATGACACTGTGAAGTTGCCAGGCAACCAGAGAAGACCGTTCTTTATGCTAAGCTAAGCTAACTTGGTGAATATTGAACAGACAGATGTAAGAGTGGAATTGATCTTCTCATCTACTGTAACCCTCGGCAACAAAGCAAACAGTTTCCCAAAATGTCAAAGTGTTCCTTTAATTTGGTTTGGAGTGAATGCAGGCAACTTTTATGCCCCCTGTAACCACATGCAGCCCACACAAGTGCATCACTATAGGACAAGAGAAGAGACTTACTGGCTGCCTGAATGCGGGCCTTGCGGCTCACCACCAGCCCAAAAGAATTCTGGGCCACGCACTCGTAGTCGCCCTCATCAGACGAGCCATCGGATTTGGTCTTCTGGAAGTGAGCGATCAGGAGTGAGCCGTTGATGAAGGTGGTGTGATGCTTATCCTGAGTTAACAGCAGGCCGTTGTGCCTCCACTGTGTCGTAATTGGGGGGATGCCGTCCACTTGGCAGTGGAGCATGAGGGGCTGCTCCTGTACAGCGATGATGTCACTGGGCTCCAGTGTGAATGAGAGCTCTGCTTCGCACATCACACCTGAGGAGAGACACACACATATGATAGCTTACTAGCTTTTTCAGCTCAGTTTTAATGATTAAACTCCATTAAAGCTCCAGAAAAAGCTAATAGGTGAACTCTGAGTTAAGATTACAGGTTGAGATTCTGACTATTAACCGCAACACTGAAGCTGTATTTATTCATCCATTCAGTCCTTTTCCATACCTGCTCATTACTATCCAAGGTCATGAGGGACTAAACAGCATTTTCATCAACCCTCACACCTGAACAGACAGGAAGAATGCTCCACATGTCATATCACTGGTAGCTGCTCACGAGGCCTTGCAGCTCACAAATAAAAAGCCTTGACTGGGCTACCTCCAGGCTACAGTCACAAGGGAATTCACAAGGCTATAGATCGAATGCACCATGTGAGCATGTGTACTCTTGTACTATACACACAGGCACACATGCATTACCTTGTATGTGCTGTAACCAGTGGCAGAAACTTTGTCACTGTGATAACTGCGCTCTTTTTCATCACTCAACACAAAATGATATGCGACTACTTTTTTTTTGTAGGGATGCTTTCCACGTCATAATGACTTGAACGGATTTGATTTTTCATATTCGCAGTTTCTGAGGCTAAAGAGGTGGGTGCAGGAGAACAATAAATAAAGGATGTAAACAGCCTGACCTGACTCGGTACTATAAAAGAGGAGCTTAGAGGGCTCTCTTGGTATCATGTTTCAGCGGCTGATGGACTAAGCACTACCAGTCTCTGCCCCAGGCCCTGGAATCTGGTGGGAGGGGGGCCAGGGGAGGGCAGCGGAGGGGGGGCAAAGCACAGGGGTCAAAACAGAGAACCTCCGGCTTCATCCCTCAAATTCCAGCCGAGGAATACTTCCCCTTAGGTGCAGACAAGGAATTCATTGACACACTCCTCCATGAAGATCACATATGGAGTATAATGCAAAGAAACATTTCCTCTCCCTCTCTTCTTGCTCTGTATCCTTTCTTTATGTGACCCCCCTCCCACCCCACCCCCTTTTTTTCACTCAACAAGCACGGAAAGTAAATGGCCATGGGACCAGAGAGACATCAGTGCTACCACTTGTGAAAAACAAGGGGGTGGTGGTGGAGAAATATTTAACCCTTAGCTGGCAGGCGGTGATCCCCCTGCCTGGGCTGCTGCTCTCCAAAATGATGCTGGCCACAGAGCGCCATCTCCTTTGGTCCAACAGGGATCACGTTTTCACACAGGAAGCAGCCATCAAAGAAAAGAAAATACAAAGAGCCTGCAGCCATACATCCAGTCAGTCACACTTTATGTTTTCATCAAACCCGGATGATTCTCAGATAAAGTAAGTATTACATACAGAGCAAATGCTTCTGGACAAATTTGAGGATGTACAACACATGAGAGTGTTTTACATCAGATCATATTGACTGAAATATACTGGAGGCTTTGTTTTTTTTTCAGCTTTCAAAGCTGTCAAACAGCGTTAGTCAATGTTATCACGCCTCACAGCAAACAGGTTAATAACAGCTCAGTGTTCAATGTGATACAATGTCATTGATTTGGAGTTGATTAAAGAGCTTTATTGATGTTGTATTTACTTCCTCATGACTTCAATTAATCCGTTTCTTCCATTAGCCAGAACAATGTGAAAGTTCTTGGGCTTTGACTTTCCTAATGAATAAAGCATGTTGCTAGAGAGACTGGCTAATGCAATTCTAGGCTCTGGGTGGAAGGTTACAAACAACGCCGTGAAACAGGTTAGAGAAAGTCATTTTGAAGATAACACCGACTTATTTGACAGATCCAAGGAGAAACAGGAGATAACAGGACAAAATAAACAGGGGATAGTTTAGGTAAAGGCCATCTGTGAATGCTGAGCATCCAGAGTGTGTGTGTGCAGAGAGGAGAACACAGCTGTGGAAACTGGTGGCAAGAACACCGCCTATCCACAGAAACACATGTCCGCAGACATGAATCTATACAGGCGTGGATTTTCATGGTTAGATGAGGAGACAGACAGGCACACACACACATCCTAACGCGGGGGAAAGAGACACTAGCATGTCGGATTACCGGGTGAGACCAGAGACAAGTGTTGGCTAAGTGTGGCTCATGCTCTGGCTTACTATTGACAGATAAGTGTGGCTGGCTGGCACAGAGGTTTACTGCTGCAACAGTAAAGTTAGGATCACACACCAGCAGCTACTGACAGACAGATGTAGTTAGCAGACATGAGCACCACTGACACACCACAGGCTCCTTACAGGCAGCTGCTTGGCATCGTATCATATGGTGCCTTTATGAAAAAACTGCTTGGGAAAATGGTCAGATTTAGTATCTTATAAATGTACTTAACATCGTAGAAGAGTCCAATATGTTATAGATTTAGAGTTTTCATCACTAAATGAATCACTTTGTCTCCTTACGCTCTCAGCATCCATCTGTTGCAGCTCACTTTTATTCACCATAACAATGCATCCAGCGTACTTTAAATTACTAGTTAAATATGCTATGACAGGCAGCTGCAGGCTGCATCACTGCTTTAAACATTGAATGTTTTCTGGATTTATCCTCCACTAATGCCACTGAGCTATACATGGAAAGCTGAAGCAGCATTTCCTCTTTGAAGACAACAATGCACGCCACCTATATTCCACATGAGCCCTGAGCATTATATAGGAACAGACATACAAACTTATTAAACATTACTTTAAACATGTATTCCAGCGTGCACAGCAAAAGTCATATATTTGCATTTAGATCAAGTAGGCTCTATGAGTATAGATGAAACAGCAGGGTGCCACCAGCATAAATGAACTACTAAAAAGAGCATCAACAGAGCAGCTCAATTTCTTTTTTTTTTTATGAAGCCTATAGTGTCTGGCGCTAAAGCAATATTTATTCTACTTCCAGGGGGAAGACCACGCACGCAGCACTGATACTCTCATTCCCTCCTATAGGCTTCTGCTGGATAAATTATTAATCAAAACCCTTTCATTTGTAGCTACCTTAATACTCATGAGCATGTTTTAAGTAGTCTGATTTTCACTTGTTTTAATATTAGCAGCTCAGTGATGATTACACAGACAGTGATACAGGTTACAGTAGCAGTAATAGTCCGTGTGTGGACATGATGGGGCAGCTGTTGCACCGTTAACCTCTCACTGAAGTATATACCAATAGTATATACTCATAAAAGTCATAATCCTAATACACCTGGTACATTCTGGTGGCTTTGGATTCAAATGAATGAGCAGACATAGACACGCGCAGCAGAAACGTACGGTAAAGTGAAGTTGAGTGAAAGTTCTGACTCTTTGAACACTGATACAGTCCTTCTTTCTAAAGCTCAACAGACACAAGCCAACTCAGTCAGTCCAGTCAAAGCGAACACTTGTCCTTTGATAAACTCATATGCTTGTATCATGAGATCTTCCGAGTGATCTACAGTGTTTTGCCTCAGCTCTTCAGGCCATAAGAGATCTAATGCAGATATTCTCCTTATTGCTTCTTATCAACTCTGCTTTAAATGACATAAAAAAGTGCCTTTATCTTAACCGGATCTAATCTCCGAGGCAGACTCGGGAAAGAGCTTCGTTTATTTAATGCGATGGATAGATTGGACCTACATCCATCACGGAGCTGTGTTTCTGAAGTTTTTGTTCCCAGCACTCTGACTGAACATGTTATGAACCACTGTGTACTAGCCTTTATGATTCCAGTCGGGGCCATTGTGGGTCCCTGTGTGGTATGCTTTGCAAATACTCAATACTCTCTCCTGCCTTTGAATTAAGGGGCCTCACATAGAGAGAGAAACTGTCTATCATGGGGAACAAAGGGCCAAAAAAAAGGAAATTTGAAAAGGAGGAGAGGGACAGTCTTGACATTTAATCTGTACAAATATTCTCCCCAGCAGGCAATAACCGCAGTCTTTTAATCTATCCTCAGAGCAATAACCACTGTCATTTCGCCCAGCCACGGGGAGGTGTGCTGGAAGGACTGACCAGCCAAGAACTCCACTTTAGAAGTCCCCTGATATGAAATGAAACTCCATCTGCTTGTGAAAAGTTAGCTTTAAGAGTTAAGCAGGATATTTTGATCAAGGAAATTGAAATAGAAACCTCTATATCCATATTAAAACTACAATATCTTAACATTTGGTTTAAAAGTGTAATAAATATTAAAGTAATGGTCCTAATGTTCTCCCTCAGTGCTGAATTTGTAATATTGAGACCATGTGATTAACAATAACATTGGGAAAGTGGCTCTACAGTAGTAAAACAAAGTATTTTTTGCTCTTTGTATCACCAGAATGCAGGAACTTTACATCTCAACTTCTGCACACAAAATTTAACTTTAACTGCACCAATAAGTCTCCGCGTGTAACTCAGTAACCTGCAGGTACAAATTCCACCGTGCACACGGCTCCAGCACCAGCACCAGCCCTCGCATTGGCATTTGCAGCCGGAATACTTACGGACATAGGAGAGGGGCCAAGTTCAGGGTTACTGGTCAGCAGCGTACTTATCGCTGCCTGCAGCATGCACCAAGCTCCGGAGAGCTCTAACAGCAGTTATCCTCCACAAGGCTATCACACCTTGCAGCACTGTACTCTCCTCTGTGCTCGGGTAAATGAGATAATTCCACTTACCGATTAAAGCGTTTAGGAGTATCCCCAAAAAGCACGGAACAAGGCGGCGGCGCCTTGTGGATGCCATTTAAAACACTTATAGAAAATATTCCAGCACTTGCAGAAGACAACGTGAGGTGAATAGACGAAGGGGGGGTGTAAAAAAAGAAAAGCACACACACAAGAGATATCCAGCTTCAGCTACTACATGTTCCGACCTACACTGCTACAGTTTGGTGGCTCGCTGGGGTCGAACACGCTTTCGCCATTTTAGCCATCTATCAGGAATCTGTCAGCATCCCGCTCCCTCTCCTCCTCACTCACTCAGTCTGCTGTATCCCAAAGACAGCCTCCCTCCCTCCCTCTCTCGCTCACTCTCCCTCTCTCTCTCTCTCTAACACACACACATACACACACACACACACACTCACACAGTCGCTGAATCTGCTCTCGGAACAAAAGAGCCGACTGCTGACTGCTTTGCACCCAACGCATGAGAAACCTGCACAAACTGCATGATTTCTGCATGTCAACAAAACAGCCACCACTCCTCCTGCACACACACACACACACACACACACACACACACACACACACACACACACACACACACACCAGTAATGAAACACTACCAACAATACAGTAAAAATATAGGCTGCTAATAAAAAAATGATGTAATAAAATGCCATTGATAATGTTTCCAACAGTCCAACACACCATGCCCAGTGAAATCTTCCCTCTGTCACTGGTTCCACATCTGCTAACAAAATATATGCTTAAAAAATGGCAAAAACATCCACAAAGCATGGTGTACACATGAACACATGGCAGCTGCTAGTATATTTTTTAAAAGCAGGCTCAGTTTCAAAAGGACAATAAAAGCAGCATTATGAAATTCTGTGAAGTGGATGTGTTTTATTTTTATGGCTCCACACATGTGAAGCTGATATCATAAATAAACAAGGAGCACCTCTAAAACTCAGTTACAACAAAGCAGCGGCTGTTTAGCTGTACTCCATCTCCCCCTAGTGGACGAAACACACACTTTGAATCAAAAATAAATAAATAAAAAGGCTATTACTTTGCTATTGAATTGGCCCATGTCTAGTCCCATATATGAGGTAATGTATTGTAAACTAATCTAATATCCTAGTGGATGCACAATGTGGTATCACATGACAACTGGTGCTTCACTGAAAATTCACCTTGCAACTTCCACTACATAATAACACTACATATATAGTATTTCATATCATAGATGTTTTTACTCCTTATTTATTAGGCCATTGCCATCAGGGATGCTACTAATAATCATTTTAGTATTGACTATTCAGCTCATTATTGTTATAATCATTTTATTATTATTTTTTTTTAATTTTATTTATTGACAAAATAATTTACCATTTACTGTTTTGGTCTAAAAACATCATTAAAATACTGAAAAAATGGCTATCCTTGTTTTCTAGAGCCCAAGGTGATGCCTTGAAATCCACCCTTTGTCTGACCAGCAGTCCAAACCCTATTTATTTCATGTAATTGATTGTTTTTACTTCTTATTTATGAGGCTATTGTAATCAGGGCCTTTCATGATTATTAACAGATCATTTTTAGTACTATTATTATTATTAATAATAATAATAATAATAATAATAATAATAATAATTTTATTTTACTTTATTTCATTTTATTTTATTTTAATTATATATTTATTAAATAACTCACCATTTACTGTTTTGTTCTATAAACCATCGGTAAAACACTGGAAAAATGGTGATCCTAATTTTCTTGAGTCCAAGGTGATGCTTTGACATTTTTGTCTGACCAACAGTCCAAACCCTATTTAATTTATGTTACTGGTTTAAACTGGAGAACAACAACAACAGCAATATGGGATTATATGTTGTGGTGTTTTAATGCAAAGCCAATGGTTGAGTGAAAATGAATGTGGTATGATAAATAAACCTCTAACACTTAATTTCAACCAAGTTGAGCTTGTTTAGATGTACTGCAGCTCACCCTAGTGGAGTAAATATGTACTTCAGGTCTATTTTTTTTTAAAGTCTCCCAGCATCCATCATTATTTTGCAGTATCCAGTCTAAGATTAGATGAACAGGCATTTTTCTATGGGTACCTCACAACAGAATGGCTCTTATTTCCTTTCTCCACTCTAATACACCCGTATGATTGATTATATTACAAAATAATGTGTACCAAAGTACCAGTAGCAATACTATCTGTTTAATTACGTATACTGCTAAAAGTAAATTGATTTTATATCAACTCACAGAACTCCAGACTGTTAAAAAGTAAGTTAACACAAATTTACTTTTTTCTCCTAGATATCAAAGCTAAAGCACATTCACTCTGCAGTGTTATCACCTTTATATTCATTGTTACAGCCTGCTATTGATGGCAGCGGAGCTACTGACCTGTAAGTGGCCTTGATGAAAAGTCAGGAACTCAAAGCATTCATCCTGTAAAGAACATGTTCTCGAGATATGTATGAGATGTATCTCACTCTGGATCTAAGTGCTGGATCCAGTGTTGGTTCGATGATGCAAAAGGCCAGCATTCACATGATAAGGTGTCATGAGCAAACTGTGACAGATCTGAACTACACTCAGCTGTTTCCAAAGATCAGTGCTGTCCTGCTGTGGGAGGCAGGCCATCAAAGCACCCTGCATTTACTTGAAATAATACTTTTGATGATACCAGTTTTCAACCAGCTTTGCATCATCACAAAATGTGTAGTGTGTGTAAATTAACTGTGGTAATCTTTCCTCCATCTTACCAGCGCACACATCTCTCTGCTCATCTGCCAGTTTAACTCAAATTAAGAGCACTAGCACCTGTAGTGCAGATGCACTTCTGTATTTTAATGCCTGACACCACCACTGGACACTAAGTATAGAAGCGGATAAACTAGGCAGAACATAACCAAGTTTATGTGACTGTATTGCCTGTTTCTCACTTAAAGTGTCTTCAGAAACATATTTTAGCGCAGTGTTTGGTTGTAATATGAGAATTCATGAAGCAGACACCAACCTGTTTTGTATATTGTAAAAATGGAGGCTAAAACTACTCAGCTACTCAAACTGTAAAATTAAGCAGCACTGATAAATTATAAACACTTTTTCTGTAACCGTGTCGCTTATTTTTTTGCCTGAAATGTTTGGAGAAACATATTTTAGCTTACCGTTTAACTGCAATTTAAGACCAGCCGATACCAGCACGCCGCCATATTGTTTCCTGTCGACAAACGTTGCAGTTGTGGCGCATTGCATTCTGGTAGTTGTAGGTTTTCTACCTATTGAGCAAACGCAAATGCCACAGCACTTTGCGCTGTTCTCTCAGGCCATATAGCACCAGTTTCAGAAGTATTTATGTCTTTCTACTGCATAGACAACCACGTTTTATGAAAAGACCATCTATACTGGAGTTACTTCTGTAAGTAATGTATAGACCTACTGTTTTGAGGCACTTGTGCTTTATTTAAGTGTTTCCATTTCATGCTGGGCTACTTTATACTTCTTCTCCATTACACATGTCGGAAGGAAATTGTACTCTACATTTTACTCTGCTAGGCCTACATTTATTTGACAACTATAGATTAAGATTTTACATAAAAACACAGGATAAGCTCATAATACACTTTTATGTTACATAATAGTAGTGTCTAGTGGTCTGTTAGCACTTCCTCCAGAAAAATTATTAACAGTTTAAGGCCCAAAAATTAAAAATGAAC